>OV049857.1:29696775-31023356 GCA_920104075.1 Melanargia galathea
CACCACTTGCCTGTCACCGACCGCACCACCGTCATTGTCCAATCAATACAAGTCACGGCAAATAAGTCTAGCGTTGACCTTCAATGCGCAGAAGTCGAAAATGAAGTATGTCGGGGTCGCGGGAAGGGCGTGGGGATCGTTCGTAAGCACTTACAATTGGGATTAGCTCTCCAATTGTATTGTGTCCCGCTCACTCGCACGACGCTGCGCGCACTAGAAGGTCACCGGTCGACTTACGTGACGGGGGTTATACCAAACCAGAGGGCTTCCCTCGCCTCGCCTCGCTGTATCTTCACTTTGTATGGAGCGACAGTGAGGCGAGGCGAGGTGACGCAAAAGATGCTGGTCTCTAGTGCATATCTTACGAAGCAGTTCCAACAGCATTCTGCAGCTGGTTTGCCAGTTGATTTGGGTTGTGTATATGTAAATCATTGCTGCGCCGTTTCTAATGGAACGGTGCAGCGATGATTTACATACCTACTCTGTCATTACTTGTTAGATTTTGGATACATCCTGTGCTGATTGACTGGCAACTGAGGTGTTACGCCCCGCGAGGCCAGCCGCAAAGTGCGAAGAGGGGATGCGGCTCACCGGAATATTCAACCGTACGGTATGCCGCCGCAGTCTCAAGTCAACCGAAGCGGTTGACGACCGGCCCTAAGTTAGTGCGTTTAAATGATACGATTTCATAATAACATAGACGTGCTGTCTGCCGCAACGGCGCACCGCATTGCGGCTAGCCGGCAGTGCGTTGAGGGCCTTAGTGTTTTTAGGTTAACTTCATCATCATCATCATCATGATCAACCCATTACCGGCTCACTACAGAGCACGGGTCTCCTCTCAGAGTGAGAAGGGTTTTGGCCAAGCGGATTGGCAGACTTCACACACCTTTGAGAACGTTATGGAGAACTCTCAGGCATGCAGGTTTCCTCGCGATGTTTTCCTTCACCGTTAAAGCAAGTGATATTTAAATACTTAAAACGCATATAACTCCGAAGAGTTAGAGGTGCGTGCCCCGGGATCGAACCCACGACCTCCGATTAGAAGTCGGTCGTCCTAATCACAGCTTTTTTGGGTTAACTAGGTAGGTAGTAAGGTTACCAGGTTAACTTACTAACATAATGTATAGATATAAGTTTTGTATTATTAACAATTTGAGTCTGTGTTACTTGAAATAAAATATTTATTATTATTATTATCAGGAAGAGGGCCTCACCCCGCCACTCGGTCTTGAGGCTCTGTCCCGCGTGCAGGCGCACCATGGGCCGCTCGGGGTACGCCAGCAGGTAGCCGCGCACGAACTCGCGCGAGTACGGGTGCACCTCCTCCCACACCAGCGCCGAGCACTCGCACACGAGCCGCGTCTGCGCGTGCGGCGCGTACTGCGCGTACCCGTCGTCGAAGAATATCAGGTACCTTGACAAGTACAAATTTAAAATTTAAAAACCCCCGACATTCGCCATTTTGTGACGGCGGCCATCTTGGATTTGCAATAGTGCTATTCTACTAGTCAAGCCCTTTCATTTGATACCCATATTAAGGGAGTTGTGAAAAAATATGTAATCCGCCATTCTGTAGCGGCGGTCATCTTGGACCGATTTTCATCAAACATAGCTAATTTACCTTTCAAACAAAAAAAACCGCATTCAAATCGGTCCACCCGTATTTTTTTTTTTTTTTTTAAATAACTCCGTTTTCAGAGTTGCTTTGTTCCCCCAATTTTGTGGTTGGAGTCATTGTCTGGTTTAATTATTCAACCCGTTTGAGCGCCACAGGGGAACAGACAGACACACACACACACAAACACGTCAAACTTATAACACCCCGTCGTTTTTGCGTCGGGGGTTAAAAACAAACGCGCCGTCACGCTCGGCTATGTAACGCTCGTTCGGGTGTCGACTCGAGTCGACGGAGGGAACGAGAGAGATATAGTCAACGCGTCACTGCTATACTCGTTCTACTTTATGAATATAGAACAAACAAAGTTGTATTTCGTATTATTATTAACCACGCCTTGATGAAGTTTTCACTTCTGTCGTGTCTGGTCATTTTTGTTTCCGATAGAAATTTTAGATTTGCCACTATAAGTCAAATCTATACTAATATAATAAAGCACACTAATCTCTGGAAATACCAGTCGGATTTGAAAAATTCTTCTTGCATTAATTGTTAGCCCAATTAGAGGAAGGTTATAGGCTATTCAGCATTATGGTGCCACGGGATTTTTGAAGACCCTAAATCCACGCGAGCGAAGTCGCGGGCATCTGCTAATAATACATAAATAGCCTTCTCGATCAAATAATTGTAATTTTATGATATTTTCTTACCGATAGTTATTGACAGGATTTGGTATCTCAGCTACGATCCCCGAATAGAACGCCTGCCTCGAACTGATGTCCTTGAACAATGCGATCACGCGAGTGCCTAAACAAACAAACACACAAATAGTCAAATATTTGTGTCATTACGTGTAGTTAGAAGACCCTCAATAGAGCTAAATATCACTAGGACACCAGTGGTGGCGCTACCAACAAAATGACAACAAAAACAAATCTATTGAGTGTCAGATGAGATTCCTTCAAAAGATATACATTTTGTTGGTAGCATAACTGGTTGCGCCACCACTGCATGGTAGTTTTCTAGGTGTAAGTATAAATTAAGACTTCAGAGTGAAATGGACCTAAACTGGCTTATTTCAAGGTTTGAGTTCGCCAATACATTCAGCATTCGTCTACAGCCAGCGCCCCAAGCAGAAATGTTGTAAAATAAATATTCGAAGTATTGAATTACGACTTTAATTCAAGAGTCTTTGTGTTCATTTTGCATTACATATTACAGTTTTTCGATGTTTAGTATTTGGTAAAGTTTTGGTGCAAACTGAGACTAAGCATACTGGTGTCAGATGAGATTCCCTCAATAGAGCTAGATCTCACTAGGACCAGTGGTGGAGCAACCAGTCGCGCTACCAACAAGTATAAATTAAAAATTTTAAAAAACCCCGACATTCGCATTTGCATTTTGTGGCGGCGGCCATCTTGTATTTGCATAGTGCTATTTTACTTCAAGCCCTTTCATTTGCTTTCATTTGATACCCATATTGAGACAGTTGTGAAAAAATATGTAATCCGCCATTTTGTGGCGGCGGCCATCTTGTATTTGCATAGTGCTATTTTACTTGTCAAGCCCTTTCATTTGCTTTCATTTGATACCCATATTGAGACAGTTGTGAAAAAATATGTAATCCGCCATTTTGTAGCGGCGGCCATCTTGGATCGATTTTCATCAAACATAGCTAACAACACTCTCGACTAAATTACCTTTCAAACAAAAAAAAATCGCATTCAAATCGGTTTACACGTTTGAGCACTACGGGGGAACAGACACACACACACACAGACGCGCACACACACACACGCACGCACGCACGCACGCACGCACGCACGCACGCACGCACGCACGCACGCACGCACGCACGCTATTGAGGGTACCTCATCTGCGTGTGCAGATGAGTAATGCCCTTAGGCCCATTTTCAAGTGAGTTTCTGGCATTATACGCACCGATGGTCATCCTGACTTCGGACGGTTCGAAGTACGCCAGGCACCGGGCTGGTAAAGTTTTGAAGGGATTCTTCGTGACCTTGTGCTCGAACCTCACGCGGACCATCGTGAAGGGCATGTTCTGAAATTGAACAAATGGAATCGAAAAATTGTAAATCATTTTATTTATTTATTTATTTTTTATTTATTTGAAAAGGACAATCAACAGGTTACATGACAAAATATGAGTAAACACACAATATAAATATACAAAAAAAATTGCTATAATGTAGACCCACTTATGGATTACAATGAATATAAAATTATTTTGCTATAATCCGCTAACAGTGACAAATTTGTAGGCACAACACCACACAATCTTGTAGGCACAACACCACACAATCTTGTAGGCACAACACCACACAAATTCACCACAAAACAAACTCGACGATCGTTTCGCTCCGACACCGGAGCATCTTCAGGAGATGTCGACTTCACAACGGACGATTGCAAAGTGAGTTCGTGTCGAATGAGCGGTCTTATATATACTATCCCCGCTTAGTCATCTACCCTCCTTTCTCTTTCTCTCTGGCCACGCCCCCTAAATATGTTGAGCAACGGTGAAGATGACACATTTATTTGCTCATTCAGCAATTCGACACTTCTACCGCTGTGCCCAACTATTTCCAATTGTTCCAACACGCACAGTCTTAAACTTTTACAGCATGTGTGTAAAATTTCAAATGTATGACCCTCGTCTATCCTATGTCCACTATCCAAAAGATGTTTTGCGAAATGAGATCTTTGAGGCTGGTTGTTTCTAAAGGCAGCCATATGTTCTTTATATCGAGTTACAAAATTGCGCCCAGTTTGACCAACATATATAGCACTACATTCGGGGCACTTGAGTTTGTACACACCTGACTTTTGTCCATTATTTAATTTATCTTTACCATTACAAATTCTTCTGAGCGTATTATTTGTTTGTGAATTTGTGTGGTGTTGTGCCTACAAGATTGTGTGGTGTTGTGCCTACAAGATTGTGTGGTGTTGTGCCTACAAATTTGTCACTGTTAGCGGATTATAGCAAAATAATTTTATATTCATTGTATATCATGGAATTCCGCAAAGTAACGCCTGCTTCCATTCAACACTTATGGATTGCCACAGCTTGCGATATAAGAAAAATGTTAGTAAGAGAGAGAGAGAAAAAAACAAAAAGAAAAAACAATAGAGCAAACAAAAGCAAAAACTAAAAACTATCTCTAAACATATAAATTAATAAAATACAAAAAAAATAGATAATAAGCTGAAACCTACGGGAACGCAGTTGTTTCCTTGTATTGAGCCAGAAAATGGTCCTTTAATTTTTTTTTTAATTTAGGAAAACTGTCACCTATTATGTCAATATCAAGGACCTTGCTAATGCTATTATACAATGTTAACATCCTATTAATAGGTGCTGAGTGTCCAAGATTTGTTTGATCATTCCACAAATCATCTTTGACAGCGATTTCTCAAGATCACTTTTCAAAAAAAATCATCTTTGGGTAGGTTTTTCGAAGAGCCATAAGTTCGGACAGGATTATCAAAGATTATCTTGGAGATGGAAGTATAGAGATTTACTCTTTAGGCAGGTTTTTCAATGTTATTTTTAAATTTTCATTTACTTTTTGTAATTTTCCGAAACTTTCTCAAAGATCATTATTTTTTTAGAGCAGTTTTCAAAGATCGTCTCTGGGAAGAGATTTTTCAAACATTATTTTAAGGAGTGTAGAATAGAATAGAATAGAAAAGTTTTTTTATTCAAATAAACTTTTACAAGTACTTTTCAATCGTCAATTGAATCTACCACAGGTTCGGAATGCAGTTCCAGCCAAGAAGAACCTGCAAGAAACTCAGCGGTTGCTCTTTTTTAAAAATAACAATTATTATTATTAATGTACATGATTGAAATGCCGTCTCGCGCATTGCTGGAACGAGTTAAATCCAAGCTTTTTACACGCTTTATATTAGCTTCACCTGTATGTATGTTTGTAACCGACTTCTTTGAACGCGATTTTGACCCACTTTAAACGGTCAGATTTCATTCAAATTTTGTAGATTTATCGAGGACCGATGACAATACACTAATTTAATAAGATTATTTCAATATTCAATTTGGAAAATAAGATTTTGTGTTCATTTATCAAAAGTCGTCGGTAAGGAAAAACAATAAACATTCAAAATCGCACGGTAACTAACTGTAACTAAGGTAAACAAAATAGATGTCACACACAACTAAAATCTAAGCACAAAACGCACGAATGCGAAGATAAAACAATATTAAAACAAAATAATAATATTATTAATTAGTACTTATTTACTTTAATCCTAATGTACGATTTACAATAAAAGACAAATAAAATAATTTATTATATAATAATTAATATCTGTTGTATTTTAAGTGACATGATTTTTTTAGTGTTTTATAAATCAACCAAACTAAAAAGTAGAAAATAAATAATAGTTTAAAAAAACTAAAAAACACGCTTCTTATAGAAAACCAAACTAAAAAATAGAAAATAAATTTTAATAAATATAAATTAATAATAGTGTGCATATGAAAAAATGTATTTTATTTAAAAAAAGCGTGGGGTGATTTTAAGATATTATCGAAATGATAATCCTCTATACACCCATGCACCCCACGTTTTTTTTTAATAAAATACATTTTTTCATATGCACACTATTATTAATTTATATTTATTAAAATTTATTTTCTATTTTTTAGTTTGGTTTTCTATAAGAAGCGTGTTTTTTAGTTTTTTTAAACTATTATTTATTATCGTTTATATAATCTTGTGTGTCTCGAGAATTCATAGTGTACGTTTTAGGCTGGATTTTTCAAAAAACTATCTGGAGGGAATTTTCAAAGATGCCTAACAATTTTTATAGGTAAATTATTTTTGAGATAGTCAGACAAGTAAATACACTCACATGCGCCTTGGGCATGATCTCCACGACCTTGGCCCTGAGCCACGTGCCGAACGCGTTCTTCATCGCGTACACGGTCATCCCCAGTTTGACGGGGGGGTGTGACAGTTCCCCTGGAGGGGGCAAGTCCGCCGGAGCAGCCTCGGCCGCTAGGGTCACTACCGATATGTCCATATTCTGGGGATAAATTATTCATTTATTTATTTTCAACACCCTATATAACGGAATACCCGTTATACCCTGTATAACGGAACCGCTATCAAAAACTTAGGGCTTTTATTGCGCTACCTAAAACCCAATCCAATACCAATAACCAGCATCAGTGTAAAGCGTGCAAAATTCGGGGCGTTGACCTCGCGAGCGGCGGCCTGCCCGCGACAGTTAGTATTTATGCGTCAGCTGATTGCTTTACATTGAGAACTTACAAAAAATACAGGAAAAACATTAAATTTTTTACGCGTTTTATTTTTGTGATATCTTGTCAGTAATCATCACTACTTAATTGCCTGTCTTCGTTTCCGAAAGTAGTCCCCTTACATCCGTTATATGAATATGCAAGCATTTGCTAAATAAATACGAACATACCAACTTGTAATTAAAATATTCAACGCGGCTATTACATTATCAGATTCTATTGTTGTCGTCGGATGTTCGAAATTGAAAGTATTTAGAAATCTATACTTCTATACTAATAAATAAAATTGAAGTGTCTGTCTGTAATATCGAAATAACTACCTCATATTAAGCTCATATGGTTATTTGAACGCTACCATAACCGAATCACACGTTTTTAAAATTTTTGTCTGTCTGTCTGTCTGTTTGAACGGGCTAATCTTCGGAACGGCTGAACCGATTTTGACGGGACCTTCACATACAAGTAGAGAATTAACCAGGGAGTAACATAGGCTACTTTTTTAACCGACTTTCAAAAAAGGAGGAGTTGTGTTTTTCTACCTATGTACACCGATATCTCCGAGATTTCTGAACCGATTTGCGTAATTTTTTTTTAATCGATAGGAAAACATTGCGACCCTGTTCTATAAAAAATTTGGATTCCAACTCCTCAATCCTGATGCTGTAGGGGACCTAATCCCCAAAACTAATGGGTTTTAGAAACTTATTTAATTATATATATATAATTGTTATTTAAATTAATATTGGGGGTACCAATTAAAGACTTTATCGTTGAATGAACTCGAGTAGGTACATATCCAACTCCTCAACCCTGATGCTGTAAGGAATTGTATTCTGAAATCGTGGGGATCCCACGGGATTTTTCAGTTTTGGGGACGGGTTTCTACAGATAAGCTACTTTTTGTTCTGGAAAATCAAAAGTTCCCAACGGGATTTTTAAAAACCTAAATCCACACGGGCGAAGCCGTGGGCATCATCTAGTAATATAATAAAGCGGAAGAGTTTGTTTGTTTGAACGCGCTAATCTCAGGAACTACTGGACCGATTTCAAAAATTCTTTCACAGTTGGATATGTACGTGATCCCTGAGTGCTATAGGCTATATATTATGTACCACGGGCCAAGCCGGGGCGGACCGCTAGTTATTTTATATACACAGGAAAATTTAAACCACTTACGTCGTCGTCGACTTTTTCGACAACAGGTGTCGCCTCCTGTAAAAAAAGAGTAACTTATAAAAAAATCCTTTTAAATCTTAAGACTCCGGCGAACGCTGCGCGCAAATCCACTTCAAGACGCGTGATAGAATCGGCCGCTATATTGCTATCTCTCTCTCCTTAGACATCGGCCCCGTGTTTGGCGCGATAGCAATATCAGCGTTCACAATTTGTTATACATTATTGATCTTGTTCCATAAATACCAAAAATAATAAATGATTTGTTGTGTTTTTCACTTCGTGTTGTTATTTTGACACTTGAGAATATAAGCTATGTTCCTGATCAATTATTAGGTAAGATTTCGTTGATTTTAATATGAAACAAGAAAACGTGCCATTTATGTCGTAATAATGTGCAAAACGCAGTTCGCTTACATTTCATTTTAGCAAGGTATTTTAAAAACATGTATGTCCAGGAACCTAGATAAATACAACTTGAATCCAAATAATCGCATAATACGGTGGAAATATTCTCAAATTGCAAATTATTTTGGTATTGCGTTTGTATGGGAAATTCATCATCCGCCGCCGGCCTCTTAAAAGCCACTAATAAATAAAACTATAACCCCATAAATACCAAAACGTACATAAACGAGTTTCTTATTGTACTCTGTTTCGCTCATTAAAATGGGAAACAATACGTACTGTCCAGCCAATGAGGTGTGTCTAATCACTATACTTTTCTATACTTGTCGTCGTCGTCATCAACCGATAGACGTCCACTACTGGACATAGGTCTCTTGTAGGGATTTCCACACACCGCGGTCTTGTGCCGCTTGTGTCCAGCGGCTCCCTGCGCCTCTTTACTATGCTATACTATACTATACTATACCATACTATACTATCTCATTGATTCATCCAGACCGTTGAGATATTGAGCTAATAGGAAAGAAGGTGTACACACCTGCACCACTTTTGTCGCCGTGTCTGGCAGCGCCGGCACGGGGGTCGATATGGCGGGTTTCTTCGCCGGGCTCTCCAGGGAGTCTTTGGACGGCGACAGGCGACGCTTGCTCTGAACACGCTGCCGGAACAACACTCAGGATTAGAACACCGCTAGATACTCAGCAAGCGCGCATCAATTAGAAAATTCATAAAGGTCTAAATCTAACAGTCACAAATTCGGTTATAGTGAAGCGACATAAAAACTAGTGTGATACATTATGTGATCTAATTTCTCTGATATATTTATTTTAAGTATTATTTTAATGCACATTTGAACACATATCGGTGTTCTCCATTAAATTGCATGAAGGATATCAAATGTCCTTCGTGGAATTAAAATTTTAACTTGATAATTTTTAAAAATCAAGTAAAATTTTTACTTGATCACTTTAATATGGTGAGGGCAAAAAAATATATATACAGATAAGTTTTCTCACCTCATTTGTAGGCGGTTCCAAGCAAGAGTACTGCGAAACAAAAATGTTTTATTTAATGTTGAAAAATTGTGTAATTCACAGGATGCTTTTAGCACATAGACGGATTCATTCACGCTAGCGAAACTTACACACCTGTTTTTATTATATTTTTTTTCTCTTTATTATTTTTTTTTAACACAAAACAGTTTTTTTCCCTTTCGTATTTTCAACCATTGGTCTGGTTTACAAATGTGGCCGCATCCAAAACAAGTATAAATTAAAAATTAAAAAACCCCCGAAATTCGCCATTTTGTGGCAGCGGCCATCTTGGAATTGCAATAGTGCTATTCTACTAGTCAAGCCCTTTCATTTGATACCCATATTAAGGGAGTTATGAAAAAATATGTGATCCGCCATTTTGTAGCGGCGGCCATCTTGGACCGATTTTCTTCAAACATAGCCAACAATACTCTCGACAAATTCACCTTTCAAACAAAAATAAACCGCATTCAAATCGGTCCACCTGTTTGAGCACCACAGGGGAACAGACACACACACACATACACACATACACACACACACAGACATGTCAAACTTATAACACCCCGTCGTTTTTGCGTCGGGGGTTAAAAAGGGATCGCCAACCAAGCGCTGGTATCCCCAAGTCGCGTTGCATTGTCAAACTGCAGACGACTTACGCGACGAACTCCATGCGGACGCGAACTCCGTGCAGCTCTTAAATAAAACCCTAAACATTATTACGCCGTTCAACTTAATAATACCATTGTGATACGCGAGATTTTAATAAGTGTGGACCAGACGAAGACCTTTGGAAGCCAGACCACACTCAGGGGGCCCCCATACGCAGCGGCGATCCTGATGCTGGTATTTGGTAAGTGGCTACAATTACAACCCGACCAGCATAACATATTAAACAACTCCTTTAAACGCCTAATGTAACGCATTAGGCGATTAACCGAAAAATTAACCTATTTATGGAGCAATTTGAAGAACAAAAATTAACCTGCTTATGGAGCAATGTGAAGAATTATGAGCCTACTTCCGGAGAATTTTGTAAGACAAAATCTCTACATACGGGATTGTCCCGTTGAAGGGCCATTTTACAACTTACGGAGCAATTGGGCATGTCGTATATGATGACCGCGGGCAGCTCCTGTATCTGCGGGTCGAAGGCGGCGTACAGCGAGTTCCGCAGCCTGTCCGTCTCCGCCTGACACTCGTTGAACATTGCCTCGATTTTCGCACCCTCCTCTGTCAACAAAGTTATACATATAGTGCGAGAAGGATCTATTGGCACGTGGCTAAAATCGGAACTATACCCGTATTACTAATTCTCTGGAATTCTGACGTTTCGTAATGTTACCAGAGATAAAACAATTCCCACAAAAAAGATAAAAAATTCAAAACTTATACAAATACAAATCAACTGCCGCATGTAGATATGACAAATGCCTGACAGACACTTCATGGTGATAATGTCATTCGACATCCATTTTTGAATAAATTTTTTCAATGTGCTTCTTTTGTTTTCTGTTGCTGTCAGTGTGCACTTTCTAGTTTCCACTCTTGGTGTTTTCTATTTTAAGGCGAAACGAGTAATATTATTACGCGACATATGGTTTTTTATGATGACGGGGAATTAAAGTAGTTTGGGGTAAAATCGTACTTCGTAGATGTTAACCCTGTTCTCCATACAAATAACTCATCTGTAAATGACAATGACAGCTGTCAGAATTCCGGGGAATTAGTAATACGGGTATAATGCCTCCATCTTGCAGGTAAGGGTTACCATATCTAAGAATCCTACAATTACGCCCCCCCCTGCTAATGTCATTTTGTGTGCCTGCCAAAAGATCCTTGTCACACTATACTTTGCTGTTCTGAAGATGATAGCGGAGAGGCATGCGACTGTCCTCACCTCCGGCATTGCTGATAGACATGTTGCAGTACCGATGCCGGAGAGAAGGTACTAATAAAGATTTAGAGTTAGATATTATTTAACTATGATACGTCCGTCCGGCGACAGCTTTAGGTGAATAGGCGTCAGCTGATTGCATTACACTGCGAATTTTATACAAGAAATATTTCACTTTTTTTTTGTGGTATCTTGTCAGTAACCATCCCTACTATTATCTGTCTTCGTTTCCGATAGCGGTCCCCTTCGGCATCGAAGATTACAGTATAAATTAAAAATACCCCGATATTCGCCATTTTGTGGTGGCGGCCATCTTGGATTTGCATAGTGCTATTTTACTAGTCAAGCCCTTTCATTTGTTACCCATATTAAAGGAGTTGTGAAAATATCCACCATTTTGTGGCGGCGGCCATCTTGAACCGATTTTCATCAAACATAGCTTAGAACACTCCCGACTAATTCACCTTTCAAACAAGGCATAAACTCACTCTGCATCCTTTCAATCTCTTTCTGAAATTCTGTTTGGGCTTCGACGATACGATCGTCCATCTTGAATTTCTCCCACGTCTCGTTTATCATGTCCGCCAATTTCTCCTCCAACATTCTAAAAAGAAAATACATAATATGTTTTTGTTTATGCTGCGCGGGACGTATGCAGGTGTTAGCTGGAATATTATCAGTTGGAGCTTGCCTGCCTCTTCTGAACTATTGGGTAGGTTCAGCCCAAAGTTTCATCACAATCGGATGAACGACGACCGAATGATTTGACGACCTCCCTGGCGCAGTGGCGAGCGCTGCGTTGAGCAGAGACAATTTGGGATTTTATAATTTCTAAATTGTCCCTGGTCTGGTCTGGTGGGAGGCTTCAGCCGTGGCTGGTTACCACACTACCGGCAAAGCCGTGCCGCCAAGCGTTCCGGTACGATGCCGTGTAGAAACCGATCAGAGGTATGCATACCTCTTCCAAGTTAGCCCGCTTCGATCTTAGACTGCATCATCACTCACCTGATGGTGAGATTGCAGTCAAGGGCTAATTTGTAGTTGAATAAAAAAAATAGTTTAGCAGTGCATACAGACAAACGATCTCAAGCGAGTCGCTGGCAGCCGCTGGAGTCAGGCGGCACAAGATCGTGTGCTGTGGCGATCCTTGCAGGAGACCTATGTATGTCCAGCAGTGGACGTCTATTGGTTGAAACGAACGAACGAACGAACGAACAGACAAACATTGATTTTTATTTATGGTTATTTATTGGCGGTATGGGCTTTGTCCACTCACCTGGCTCCGTCGTTGCCCACGAACTGTATCTGGTCCGGGCTGGGCTCGGGCTCCTCGTCCGAGTCGGAGTCGGAGATCTCCACCAGCTCCTCGGGGTTCCTGGCGGTGTGCAGTCGGAACAGGGGCTTGAGGTCCTTCATGCCTTCCACCAGCTCCTGCTCACGGAAGTAAACAAATCATGCAAGATCATCTAAAAGATTGAAGGTAAAACCGACTTCATCTTCGACTACGACCGACACTTATCAATCTATATCAACTACTGAACCTATTTTGATAAAATTTGCATTTATTCGTGGAGTCCGGTCTGCTGGCGGGTCTTCAGTCACTGTTGTATACATGTTTATTGTACCTGGTTTCTTTTCTCAACGATGTCGGCGCACTTCTTGCACACGTACGCGCGTTTGCTGATCTTGTCCGCTTCGAAGTACATCGCAGTGCTCGTGTCCGCCACGTAGTACCCCGCAGATGGGTCGTTGTTGGCACAGGATCTATTGATGCACTTTATTGATCTACGTGGCTTGGGCTGCTGTTCACTCACTGCTGTATGAATGTCTAAAATACCTGATGGGTCGTCTTTGGCACAGGATCTATTGACGCACTTCATTGATCCGCGTGGCTTGCGCTGTTCTCTCACCGCTGTATGTATGTAATGTTAAAAATACCTGATGGGTCGTCTTTGGCACAGGATCTATTGAAGCACTTCATTGATCCGCATGGCTTCGGCTATTCTTCTCTCCCTGTTGTATGGATGTTTAAAATACCTGATGGGTCGTTTTTGATACAGGATCTATTGATGCACTTTTGATCCGCGTGGCTTGAGCTGGTCTGTTGGCGTGTCTTCAGTCACTGTTGTATACATGTTTATCGTACCTGATTTCTTTTCTCGACAATGTCGGAGCACTTCTTGCACACGTACGCGCGTTTGCTGATCTTGTCCGCTTCGAAGTACATCGCTGTACTCGTGTCCGCCACATAGTACCCCGCGGATGGGTCGTTATTGGCACAGGATCTATTGATGCACTTTATTGATCTACGTGGCTTGGGCTGCTGTTCACTCACTGCTGTATGAATGTCTAAAATACCTGATGGGTCGTCTTTGGCACAGGATCTATTGACGCACTTCATTGATCCGCGTGGCTTGCGCTGTTCTCTCACCGCTGTATGTATGTAATGTGAAAAATACCTGATGGGTCGTCTTTGGCACAGGATCTATTGAAGCACTTCATTGATCCGCATGGCTTCGGCTATTCTTCTCTCCCTGTTGTATGGATGTTTAAAATACCTGATGGGTCGTTTTTGACACAGGATCTATTGATGCACTTTTGATCCGCGTGGCTTGAGCTGATCTGTTGGCGTGTCTTCAGTCACTGTTGTATACATGTTTATCGTACCTGATTTCTTTTCTCGACAATGTCGGAGCACTTCTTGCACACGTACGCGCGTTTGCTGATCTTGTCCGCTTCGAAGTACATCGATGTACTCGTGTCCGCCACATAGTACCCCGCGGATGGGTCGTTATTGGCACAGGATCTATTGATGCACTTTATTGATCTACGTGGCTTGGGCTGGTCTTTTCGTGGTTCCTTGGTTACTGCTGTTGTGACGGTGGGCTTTTCTGTTCCTGGTTCTTTGGTTACTATTGTTATGACGGTGGACTTGTCTGTTTGTGGTTCCTTGGTTACTGCTGGTGTGACGGTGCGTTTGTATGTGCGTGGTTCCTTGTTTACTGCTTTTGTGACGGTGGGCTTGTCTATTTGTGGTTCCTTGGTTACTGCTGTAACGACGAAAGATTGTGTTTAACTTTTAGGGCACTATCTCTCTAGGACACCAGTGGGAGCAACCAGTCGCGCTACCAACAAAATGTAGACAGCTCTATGAAGTGTACCTCGCCTGATGCGCTAACATGCGACCCACGAGAAAATTAGGTCGATACATTTTCTCGTCGAAGACAATAAAATCTCTATTGTCTTCGACGAGAAAAAGTGTAGACATAATTTCCTCATGGGTAGCATGCTAGCGCAACTGGTGTCCGCTTGTTTGCGCAACTAATTTGGCTTCGGCTGGAATCACCCGCTGGTGGCGAAACCACTAATAAGTATAGAGCTATGTTGTGTCTCTCATTCGACCATCAAATGCCCCTATCAGAAACGTATTACGTTGTACGTATAGAAAAAGCACTGTTAAGGCCAATATCTTTTATTTCTATATAGAAAATATTGACCTTAAAGTCTCAATAATTTTAATATTTCCTTCCATCTTCTTCAAAGCTGATAAGCTTCCTCGTTTCTTTAAAGGGCTTTTTCGAAGAAGACTTCGTAGTCAAAATGATGTATCATATTGGTAAGTAAAACACTGTTAATTTGGATACAATGTAAGGCTAACATGTCAAAGTACTTTTTTTCCATAAACACTAGGTTTTACTAGACTAGGCTAACCACAAGAAGGTGACAGGATAATCGACAGAAATCATTATATTAATAAATGTAACGTTAATTTTAGTGGCTAAGTGTTAAAATAAGAAAGGAAGACTCACAAGTTCTTCAAAGAATTTCCAAATTTTATTTATTACTAACTTTCCCGCGGCTTCGCCCGCGTAAATTTCGGTTTTTCACAAATCCCGAGCTAATTGTGGATTTCCAACCTTTAAACCTACTTTCAAGGAAGTTTGCTATAGTAATTTATCTATAGCTGGAGCTGTAGATTGCTATAGCAAAATTAGATTTTACTAAAAACAAGCGGACACCCGCGACTTCGTTCGCGTGGATATTGGTTTTTAAAAATCCCGTGGGAATCATTTTATTTTCCTAAGCTCCTTTGAGCTCATACCTTGCTAAAAACTGTTAAAAGTTTAGGTAGATCAAAATGTAGACATCCACCAGTAAAAGTCCCATCAAAATCGATCCAGCCTTTCTGAGATTAGCTGGTAATCTTTAAAGTATCTCCTTTCTAACAAAAAAAGAATGAATCAAATCGGACCACGCGTTAATGAATCACAGCTAAGTACACATTTTAACTTTCATCCCCTCTCCCAAGGGAACCGTGCTGAATTTCGGGATAAAAAGTATCCTATATGTTACTCCGTAGTATGAAATTAAATCATACCAAGTTCCATTTCAATCCATTCAGTAGTTTTTGCGTGATGCGCGCACAAACATACAGACAAACAGACAAACAGATAAACAGACGAACAGACAAAAATTTTAAAAATAGCTTTTTAACGTTCTATTACTTATCCCTAACATCCCCCAGTTATTATTTTGCAAAAATCTTTAATGTACAGATACGGCAATTCTACGATTTTATTTTAATTATGTACAGATCACCTGGAACTGTGGATTTTTCAGGATAATAAGTAGCCTATGTGTTAAGTCAGGGCATAATCTATCTCTATTCAAAATTTCAGCCAAATCGGTTTAGTAGTTGCGGCGTTAAATAGTAACAAACACACACACACACACACAAACTTTCACCTTGATAATATCAGTGTGATTGTGATTGTAAAAATATGGTAAAACAAACCTGCATCGTCAGTGGTTTGTTGCGGCACACAGGAATCTTCTTCATCGGAATCTAGACTGAAAACTTCTAGTCCCAGAGGCGATCGGGCCTGGAAACATTTGTTCTTATGCTAAACCATTTTTAGATTAAACAAACTTAAATAATTCTATCTAAAATCTCAAAGTTCTAAAGTCGAGTTTATACGAAGCTAGTTTTAAATAATTAATTGTAAAATTCGTCAACAAATTCGTCAACGTATTAATAATTGTAAAATTCGTCAACAAATATATTTTTTTATCTATCCTTAAAAAAATATATTTGTTGACGCAGCGCTGGCTTTATATTGGCCCCGCGTAAACATTTCTCCAAGTCAAGCTCTGCCAGCGCTGGCTTGAATAGGACGCCCGGTTATTATTGCCAGCGCTGGCGTGTCTGTAGGATTGGTGCCAGTGCATTGGCATCATAATTTAATACCTTAGTTTCTGGAGGACGTGAATCTGGGACAACGGCTTTGCTTGGCAATTTGGATTTGGCGACGACTTGCGGCTCTTTGTGTTTCACCTGCATTTATTAATTTTAATATCTGTATATATTTATCGAGCCACCTTACGACAAATTTATTCATACTAATGTTATAAATGCTAAAGTATGTCTGTCAGTCTGTTACCTTCACACGGTTCACGGTCACAAAGCACAGTATACAGATACAACCAGTAGTGAAACTACCCACAAACGTTCGAAACGGCTCACTCATACAAACATGCGCATCGACGAGACCCTTACCGGGTTTTCGCGTGGATGTCAGTAGCGACTGCCGCTAAATGGTCTCGTCGATGCGCATGTTTGTGTGAGTGAGCCGTTTCGAACGTTTGTGGGTAGTTTCACTACTGGTTGTATCTGTGTACTGTGCACAAAGGGACTTAGCGTTCCGGTATGACGCGTGAAAACCGACCATAAACTACCAAGCCCTTTAACTGCCTCGTTGGTCTAGTGGTTAGAATATTCGAACGCAGATCAGTAGGTCCCGAGTTCGATTGCCGGTTTGTGTAAATTTTTGTTAGGTATTGGATTTTCTGTCAAGAAATTCTCAATGCGAGCCCGGAGTTGGCAGCTGGTGGTGTTTCACCGTGCCTCAGAGAGCACGTTAGGCAGTCAGTCCCGGTTAGTGATCATGTGACAATAGTCGTTAAAGCCCGCCAACCCTCTATCTAAGTCTAAGTCGGGTCTAAGCTCTAAATTTCTCTCTCCTATGAGAGAGGAGGTCTGTGCAGCCTGTCAGCAGTGGGACGTTAATAGGCCGCAATGGTGGTGGCCATGCCCTTCCAAGTAAGTCCACTTCTATAGTAGTCTGCATCGTCACTTACCACCAGGATGAGATTGCAGTTAAGGGCTAACTTGTAGATGAATAAGAAAAATCAGCCAAGTGCGAGTCGGGCCTCGCTCTTTCAGGGTTCCGTACATAATTATGAACAATATAATATTTTGGGTCTAAGAAATATTTAATTTCCGAGCTAGACATCGCAACAAACCGTGAAAGAAAAACCCAAAAAAATGTTCGTTTATTTTGGTCACAGCTTATAAACTATTTAATAAATCGTTGTTTTCAGTATTTGTTGTTTAAATAGAGCATATAGTACATAATATACTGAAATATCATATTCCCAACTAGTTTAGTTTTTGAGATAGCCCCCGTCACAAAAATGGTCTACAACTGACAACTTTGATGGCCTCCCATTCCCTTATTTTTTGAGATAAAAATTAAAAAAATATATATTTGTACTCTACTTAATGAGCTCTAAGCAATGATACCCCACAAGCTAGGGTAAAGAAAAATTTTTTTTTCCGGCTCCTTTTTCATGTATGGGAGCCCCCCTGAAAAATAATTTAATTCAATTTCTAATTCAATATTTGATTTTGGGTTAACGTTTTACACTAAATACCAAAATTTCAGGTTTGTAACTCATTTCGTCTGCGAGCTAGAGACCTGTGACCGGCGGACAGACGGACAGACAGACAGCCGAGTGACATTAATAGGGCTCCGTTTTTACCCTTCGGGTACGGAACCCTAAAAAGAGTCTTAAGGCCTGTTTCACCATCTGATAAGTGTCAGATAGCCTAAACGTAAATTTTATCAGTTTATTACTTTATGTTGAGTGACAAAGACAAAAGTTGTGAATACGCTAACACTTATCAGAAGATGGTGAAACAGGCTCTTAATGAAGCAAAATTACCACATCTTCAAGAGCTGGTTGCGGAGATTTGCTGGTACTTGTTTCCTTTACAAGTTTTGGTGTCTCAATTTGTGGAACGTCGGTCGGTGAGGCGTCCGCAACAGTGCCTTGCTGTGACCCTTTAGTTTCAACAGCGGTTGCCTTTGTTTGCGGTTGAGTTTTATCTGAAGAGTGCACCAAACTGATGAATTAGGCTCACCGGGATTTTTATATATTTTCCCTTAGAATATGAAGGACTTTTAACTATAAATTAATGTACTTAATATCTTAATATAATACTAATATTCAGCAAATAAATACATTTCATTTCATTTAGAACAACTGTAAAGCCTACATATGAAGACTTAAACAAGTATAAATTAAAAATTTAAAAAACCCCCGACATTCGCCATTTTGTGGCGACGGCCATTTTGGATTTGCATAGTAGCACTATGCAAATCGATTGGATCGATTTTCATCAAACATAGCTAACAACACTCTCGACTAATTCACCTTTCAAATAAAAAAAAACCGCATTCAAATCGGTCCACCCGTTTGAGCGCTACAGGGGACAGACAGACACACACACACAGACACGTCAAACTTATAACACCCCGTTGTTTTTCGTCGGGGTTTAAAAAGAGATTTTACTATGCTCAGATTTTTTGTCTGTCTCGTTTTAAGTCAAAGTATGCTATTAGGTCTCAGTCTAAAATAACTTTGTAGCAACAGAAACAAAGATTTTTTGACGTCATCCATGGCGCAGTGGTGAGCGCTGTGGCCTTATAAGTGGGAAGTCCCGGGTTCGATTCCCGGCAGGGGCAATTTGGGATTTTATAATTTCTAAACTGTCTCTGGTCTGGTCTGGTGGGAGGCTTTAGCCGTGGCTGGTTACCACCCTACCGGCAAAGCCGTGCCGCCAAGTGATTTAGTGTTCCAGTACGATGCCGAGTAGAAACATATCAGGGGTATGCATACCTCTTCCAAATAAGCCCGCTTCCATCTTAGGCGGCATTATCACTTAACATCAGGTGAGATTGCAGTCAAATGCTAACTTGTAGTTGAATAAAAAAAAACATAGTCATACCATCGTCTGAAGAGCTCTCCTCTAGATCCACGTAACTCACAACACTGTCTTGCTTGGTTATGGACAATTTTTTTGTTTTTGCTATGAAATCAGAATTGGTTGATTTTTTTGCTGTGTCTATAAAAATTAAAATTTGAAGATAATTGCGATATTAATAAGTAATACACTATATTAAAAAGGATATGATAGATATTACTATATGGTGTGTCAAATACATGGGCCATAAATACAAATAAATAAAATTAAAGTTACTGTCTGTGATTTTCAAATAACGGTTTTTTATTAAGTTCATGATCAAGCATAAATCATAAACCCGTTTTCACAGTTTTTGCCTGTCTGCCTTTCTGTATGTCCGGGTTGATCTTGGAAATGGCTGAATCAATTTTGAAGAAACTTTCACAAGCAGATAGAGGATTATACAAGAACTGATCTAGGACACTTTTAATCCCGGAAATATTAAAGGTTTCTGTCTGAAAAAATAATGGACTTATACAACAGCTCAAGAAACCTCTGGGAAAACAAAGAGTTCCCCAAATAATTAAAACAAAATTGGCTGTCTGTAAAGTCGGTTTATGGACGATAACTTTACGTGTTAACGTCATAAGAAAACAGAGAGGTAGATGCGTCACAAGCCGAACGTTTAGGCCGAACGCTTAGGCCGACCGTGACTTCTCTATCGCTTTTTCCGCGCTCTCGCTTGCACGCGGAACGTGACAAAGTCATGCTTAGTAACACTCACTCAGAGTATTCCGTACTTTAGAAGGAAACCAATCAGTAATAATTCCTTCATGCTTCAAAATAAAAAAAATCTTACTTATTTTTTTGTTACCATACCAATAATTATTTTGGTTCTTACTATTTTTGTACAGTAGAGCTAAGTTTTTTTTTAGGTACAGTTAAATTCTGTTTTCTAAAAAAACTGAGCTATCTTAGTTCGAGTAAAGATTCCACTATGGTAATAACTTACTATTTGTTAGCAATGACTTTAAAACACTACCTCCTTTCTTGTTTTCATTGTCTTCAGTGTCCGAAGTGTCGGAAAGTTTCACAGTGTCAATCTCCATTGCGTTGGCTACCGAATCCTGGAATGAAATCAACTGTAAATTGAAAATCATCGGGAACAATCATTGTTAATGACTATTGATTAATCATCATCATCATCGTGATCAACCCATTACTTACCGGCTCACTACAGACCACGGGTCTCCTCTCAGAGCGAGAAGTGTTTTGGCCATAGTCTACCACGCTGGCCGAGCGGATTGGCAGACTTCACACACCTTTGAGAACGTTATGGAGAACTCTCAGGCATGCAGGTTTCCTCACGATGTTTTCCTTCACCGTTAAAGCAAGTGATATTTAAATACTTAAAACGCACATAACTCCGAAAAGTTAGAGGTGCGTGCCCCGGGATCGAACCCACGACCTCCGATTAGAAGTCAGTTGTCCTAACCGCTTGGCTATCACAGCTTAATTACTATAGACTATTGATTACTAATGAGATAGTATTACGTATCGCCAAATATCCGCCCCTGAGCTGCGTGCGAGAGCGAACTCGCGCAGGTTCGCGCTAGCTCTGTCCCTTTCTGTCCGCCCACTGGTACCTAAAACATGCTATTGCGACGCGGCTTGCGGTTATATTCAGAGGCGAATATTTGTTTGGCGATACCTATATCTACTTAATATCTGTACGAATAAATAGAACTGCCTTTCTCTGATTTATAACTTTTGAGGTAATTTATTACTTACCTTGTTATCAAGTGCTTCATTATTTATAGTTTTCTTTGTTTTTATGTTGCTTTCTTCTATTTTAACCTAGAAACAAAAACCAGAATGTAGCATCCATACTTACATTTCCAAACACCAACCATTTCAATCTTATAATTAATATGTGCATCAATAATATGTTTATTTGTTGTTTTTTAACACCTCTCAATTTCAAACAG
The DNA here is from genome assembly GCA_920104075.1 of Melanargia galathea. Taxonomy (NCBI): domain Eukaryota; kingdom Metazoa; phylum Arthropoda; class Insecta; order Lepidoptera; family Nymphalidae; genus Melanargia; species Melanargia galathea. Next base: position 29,718,231 of record OV049857.1, read on the forward strand.
ATTTCAATGTTTGACACAATTTAAAAAATAACCTATTTAGGGTACTTTTTATCTCAGGAAAACAACTGCCTATTTAATACTAGCTGATGCCCGCTATTTTGTTGGTGCGGATTTAGGATTTTTAAAAATCTATTGGGAACTCTTATGATTTAATAAGATATCCAGGATAAAATGTAGCCTATGTCCTTCTACAAGATCTAGTTTATCTCTGGACCAAATTTAGTCAAAATCATTCAGCATTCAATTCAGCTGTTTAGGCGTGAACACATAACCGACAGACAGGGTGACTTTCGTATTTATCATATCAGTAGGGATATATTTTAGTTTATATTTCAACGCAAATAAATCGTTTATTTCAAAAATTAATTAATTAATTGAGGAGCTGGTGACCAAATTTAGTCAAAATCATTCAGCATTCAATTCAGCTGTTTAGGCGTGAACACATAACCGACAGACAGGGTGACTTTCGTATTTATCATATCAGTAGGGATATATTTTAGTTTATATTTCAACGCAAATAAATCGTTTATTTCAAAAATTAATTAATTAATTGAGGAGCTGGTGAACAAAACTGGATAATTACTTTTTTTTTAATCTAGAGGTTTTTGACCTGCTGAACAAAATTCACAAGTTATTTCTATTAAAAACGTCCTAAAACTGCCTTAAAATTGCATCCAAAGTTCGTTCGTTGGTTTCGAACAAGGCTTAACTGCTTTGAATGTTTTTTATTTTGTTTGCTCCTCCTGTAAAATTTTATTTTAGGTAATTATGCTGTTTTGTTCGCCATTTACTCAATTATTATAGTTTAATACAAATGATAATTTATTTAAATTATACAATCTTGTTTTCAGCAGTTGGCCAGAGGTGTTGTTTGTAAACCTAAAATGCATACAGGCATAAAAAGATTTTTAGAAACTAAACCAGAATCGGTTATGTTCACATATACATTACCTCATCAGCATCACACACTAGCTTCTCGGGCTCTTCTTCTTTGATATCAATACTTTCAGATATTTCGAAGTCATCCTTCAGAACATCCATATCTGAATGCTGAGTGTTGGAGTCTTCAGAATTTTCTGCCGACATTTGATTACTGCTTTCTGCAAATATTAAACAAGTTTGACTGATACAATTGATTCTACTTGGTAATAAACAATTAATGAAATTCTTAATAATAAAGTTGCCCTGTATCTGACCATATTACTTAAGTTTCCATTAAGTAAAAACTGAATTTTTCTTCTACATTTTAAAATTCTTTAACCTCAAAATATATTTATGTGCTACGAAACAGGAGGCCATATCTTGAAAACTACTGAACCGATGTTACTGAAACTTGCACTGTTCTGTAAGTTGAAGTAAATGTAAGCCAATGGTCACAATTTGATTTTAAGTTTCGGAGAAATCGGCGGAGGAACATACATACTTACATCATACAAACATACACATAAAATTTTGTATTCTGTTTGGAAGCCCTTATAGATTATCATAATATTATGTGAATATTTTGCAGTTCTAATAATATTACATACATACCGCCGCATAACGAAATTTTTTGAAGTCTGTTAAAAATACCATAATAAGAGAATAAATTACATACAAAAAAAAACATACCATCATCAGGTTCAAAATCGTCATCATCATCATCTCTATCTCCATCATCATCATCTTCATCATCCTCATCCTCATCATGTTCTTCATCATCCTCCATCACCCTTGATGATTCTGCCAACAGTCCAAGACTATCTGTCATTTCTGGAACATCATTTGATGAATCTTGACCCAAAGAATCAAATGCTGATTGATTTTTTGGACTACTTGGTTTTGAATTCAATGCTTCTGCATCACATTTTGAAGTTGATGGTTGTGGTTCACTACTTTCTGGTGTTTCTGATTCAATATTTGACGTAGATGGTTGGGGTTTAATTGGTTCCTGTGTTTTTGGTACAATTTTAGATGAAGATTGTTGTGATTCATCTGCTTCTAATGTTGTTAGTTCAATATTTGATGTTGGCACCTTTGGATCCACAGTTACTGCTATTGTTGGTTCAATCTTTGATGTTGATGGTGTTGATACAACTGTTTCTGATGTTGTTGGTTCATTCTTTGATGTTGAAGGAGTTGATTCAACTATTTCTGATGTTGCTGGCTTAATATTTGATGTAGAAGATATTGGTTCTACCACTTCTGATGTTTTTGGTTCAATTATTGATGTTGATGGTGTTGTTTCAACTATTTCTGATGTGATCTTTGATGTAGGTGGTTCTTGTTCAATGCTTTCTAACGTTTTGGGTGCAATTTTTGATGTAGATTTTTGTAGTCCATCCATTTCTGATGCTTGTTGTTCAATCTTTGATGTGGATAGGGATGGCCCATCTTTTTCTAATGTTAGTAGTTCTACCTTTGAAGCACTTTGTTGTTGTTGATCTATTTCTGGAGCATTTAGTTTTGCTTTTAATTTAAGTTGTGGTTCAATTATTTCTGATGTTTCTGATACAATTTTTGATGTTGAAATCTGTGGTTCAACAATTTCTGACATTTTTGGTTCAATATTTGATGTAGATAGTTCTATTTCTCTTGTTTCTGATGTTTCTGTTTCTTTTATATGCTTTAATTGCTCTATGATATCCACTTCCATTAATTCACCTTTATTAGATATATATTCTTTATTATCTTTAGATGTAAACGGTTTTACTGTTAATCCTGCAAGTTTAGTTGAAGATGATTTTAAAGCATCTGTGCTTAGTTCAATTTCACTCTTATTTTCATTTATTTTTGATATATCTATATTACTTGGAGATGACATTAGATCATCTATGATTGAGACTGTACGCTCAGTTGTAGATTTAACTAGTTCTGGTGTTTTAGATACTTGTGATTCCTCTTCTGATGCAGAACTTTGTTCACTTTTATTTTCTGAATATCCTAGCAATCTTATACTAGCCATATTCTGTTCTGATGGAATTTCCTGAGGTAATTTAAAATCAATTTTTGACACAAATTGACTATCAAGCTGAGGAGAAGCATTTCTGCTAATACATGCTTGGGAAACCTTTATTTCAGGTGTTGTTATTTGCATCTTATCTGGCGTCACAGCACTCTTATAAGAAACATCGTGTGCAGTGCCTTCCTGCTTAGTCAATTCATCAGAGTTAATATTATCCAAGATTTTTGCTGCAGGATTTATTGGCATATTACTTGATGTTTCTGAAGCAACTTTTTTATCTGGCTCAGTATCAGTTTTATTAGCACTTTGACAGGAAATTTCTAGCCTATTTGTAGCTTCAGAAATATTCACAACTGTGTTTTGTTCTGATATACTTTTTTCAAATGGTTTTGTACAACTTTTGTCCAAATGATCACTTTCTTTTACATTATCTTCGTTTATTGTTGTTTTAGATAATTTTCTGCTTAAGAGAAGGTTATCAATTTCTTCTGTATCATTTAATATATCCTCATCCAGTTCTACTGTCTTAATTGAGTTTTGAATCTTCATATTCTGATCAGGTAATGATTCGGCTGATGAACTTTCTGAATCTTCTAACTCGATTTCTATATTATCATCAGATAATACAATAATATCAGCATCAGGAGCTTCTACTAGTATTACTTCTTTATCAGCTTCACTTTTAAGTGAATTAATCAATTCTTCTGTAGAGTTTTCATTTTCTGTTTTAATAACTTCAGTTTCTTGAGTAACAGTTTCAACATTGACATTATTCATCTCTTTTGTTATAATATCAGCTGCTATTTCCGCTTCGTAGCTTAAAGCGTTTGTTGTAATATCATTTTGACAATCTGATACTTCCATATTTACATCTTCACAAGATTCAGAACTTTCTACTATTGCTTGTGATGTATTAATATTAGCTTTATGATCTGCTAAAACCGTCATATCTGTATCTACTGAGCTTTTGTTTTTTGTGTCTTCAATCTCTTTTTCATCCATATTAACCAAATTATTATCAATACAACAATTTTTTTCTAAATCAATAACTTCAACATCATGAGACTTTTGAACACTGGTCTCTCCTAATTCATCATCTTCATCACTAAATTCAATAAACTCTTGGGTGGGGATTTCTAACATCATGTCCGGTTTGTTCAAACCATGTTCTGTTATTTGTTCAAATGATGAATTATGAGAGCTGGTTGATATTTTGCTTTCATTTGTGATATGTTTATCTTCTTCCTTAATTTCATCTACAGCAATAAAATCTTCACAACATTCTTCTTTAACTAAAAATTCATCACTTTGATTTTCTGGCTCTTTTGTAACATTTATTAGAGGGTTTTGATCATTATGTTCATCACCGTCTTTGTACATTTTTTGAGTTTCTCCCGGAATATCTTTTTTGTCTTTAATGTCTATAGTTTTGGCATTTTTTTCCACTTCTTCAAGAGAGATGTCTTGATTTTGAATTTCCATGATATCTTTTTCTTCTTGTACTTTGATTATGTCATCTTTTAGGTCTTCATCCTCGTTCAGAAGAGCATCCTCATTTACTATGTCATTACCATCATCGAAATCATCATCATGTCTTAACTCTAAATCATTGTTGGCATTGTTCGGCTCAATAGACATGTCTCTCTTGCCACCTAATGACTCCTCCATGTTACTCACAAAAGTTTCATCATTATGCCCACTTTCTTCATTCAATGGTGATTTATTTAAGTTTTCCACCTCACTGTGTGATGCTGATGGATTTTCATGAGTGTCTGGACATAAGATCAAGTCATGAGATGAAATAGATTTTTGAGTACATATTTCGGGCAAATTCGAAAATTTTTCTTTTTCTTTCAAATCTGCACTATTGTTTTCTTCCTGTACGTGTGATGCGTTTTGTGAGGAACTCATATTTTCACTTCCAAAACAAAGATTCCAATAAAAATTATTTAACGATTATTTTCATTCAAATTTACTTATCAAGGTATTATAATTGTAATATTATAACTCTATAGCTAGAGAAACTAATTAATTTCTTTTCTTTTCATTTTATCTAAATAATTTAAAATAGGCACATTTAAAAACACTCAACACGGCGTTCTTCGGTTGACAAATGTCAAACTCAAAAGACGTTTCACCACAGAACACAAATACTCTCTACGAGAGCGTTTCACAACATAGAGATAATATTGTCTGTTTACTTTATGTTTCACAATCACTGAGAAATTAATAGTAGGTAGTGGAGGAGATACCTACGAGATTAGATTAATACCTAAAAATATATTAGGTATTACCTATTATATTTTAGGAGCCATACCTAATACTTTAAAAACGTGTCAAAAATACACTCACACACGCAGATTATGTAGGTATCATACACGCACAATCCGAAAACAAAATGGCGCGTGTCGGGGCCACAGCTTCTACTGGTAGATAGGTTTATAGTAGTTTAAATAAAGTTAGCGAACGTCGTTACATAATTTCTTAGTATAATTTATGAGATTCCTTGCTAACGATATAAATATAATTGACAAAATTTATATTTTAACGTTAAAAAGTAACGGTTTAAATTAGTATGCGCATTGAATATTATTACGCAGCAATTATTACCGGTAAAAAAAGTATCGTAGAAAATTGGTAGAAAACCACGAGAGGTACCCCAAGAGCTGGCTCTTATTTTACCCACAGCGATAAAAAGAGGCAATAGCGAAAATGTCTTGGGCACCATTCTCGGCCATAAAAATTTTTTGAATGGTGTAAATATCTTGTAAGTATACTTAAGCTGTAACTTTTTTTTGTTAGGTAATTTATTTACTATTATTTTTGTTAAACTTAAAATATGTTTATATGCCATAGACGCACAGAGTACATTATATATACTTTATTAGAGATTGCACTCGCCTGTTCACCTAAAGCGACCTCCACAGGGAAGTGGCTAAACTAAAATATATATAACTACAACGCTATAGTACTATACATATATATAGGTACTACTGGTACTATAATATATATACTATACTATTGTCCTTGTGTATCGTATAAAATAATTTATCTTAATTATTACAAGATCACTAAAGAATGATGTGACCTTGTAATAATTAAGCTAAATTATTATTAAACAATACTAACATTAAAATTGTAAGAGGTGGTCTCCAGATGTTAGGAAATGAAACGCATGTTGATAATTTTCTGCTTTTTAATCGAGTCTTTTTTACATGCGTGGGTCACTGTTATTTATGCAAAGATAATCGGAGTCGATCACGTCCACGATCACGAGATGAAATGCACAGATAATTGGAGTCCAAGAATGGCGAAATAGTAATAAAATAAGAAAAAACTAACGAAGCACCATTAACACAATAATTATCCAACTGTCATACTAGAAAAACTTCAATGTCAAACTAATTATTGTTGTCAATGTTGGTCAAACTGAAATGGCCGTTCGCTACGTTTAGAAATTAAATCATAAATGTTTCATTAAACTTCCAACTTATATAGAAATATTTACAATGACTGTTATGTGAGTTTTAACTTAGAAATTTATCCTACTAACTCATATTACTCTCAAAAAAATATTTTACATATTATTAGCTGAACTGTTTAATTAAATGAGATTAAAATAAATTAGACTAAAACTTAAACTTCTGAACGAACACTTACTTCAGTGGCATCATAGATAAAGAGGCACAGATTATAAATACAAGATAAGCGCCATCTTTAGGGCAGTGGTAACCGGGGTAATTTTCATACAATGAAAAAATGTTTGAAGTGCAAAGGCCCTGTCAAGGAACATGTTTACTCTGGGGGAGCAGTTGTGTTCTTGTTTTCTGTGGTAATTGCAAATTGCGATCAAGACAAAGTACTCTGTGATTGCGATTGTTATTGCAAAATTGCAAATACCTACCTATCAAAATATTTGGCAAAATTGCATTTTATAATTATAGATGCATTGCATTGGAAATATGTATTTAAAATAGCTGAAAACCCGCAGGCAAAATAAACGGCGCGCAGCCTCTATCAAAATCATAATTTTAGTAACGTTTTTACATATTTTCACTTTGGTTTGTTACATTAATCAACTTTCTAATATCAATTACTTCGTGTATTATAGTGTTTATTACAGCATATAGAGCAGACATTTTAGTATTTGATAAGTAGTCACTGGCGTTATTTTGAAGTAAAAAATTTGGTGATATTAAAAATGAATGTGAACAGTTATTTTTCACCACGTTTGATGGTTGGAGCCGCAATCGTAGGCCTCGTGGGTGCCGCCGGGGTGTTCATCTACGAGCAGGTGTATGCCGAAAAGCGGAGGGCTATGTTGGGTAAGAATTTGTAAATATTTCTTATTATATTGGACCCATTTTTAGGGTTCCATACCCAAAGGTAAAACGGCATCCTATTACTAAGACTCCGCTGTCCGTCTGTCACCAGGCTGTATTTCCTGAACCGTGATAGTTACGACAGTTAAACTTTTCACAGATGATGTATGTATTTCTGTTACCACAATAACAACAAATATTAAAAAACAGAATAAAATAAATATTTAAGGGGGCTCCCATACAGCAAACGTGAGTCTACTACGAATAAGTCTCACTATTTTTTTATAATAAATAAATAAATAAATAACCAATCACAGAATGCCTAATGACACAGTCCACAAATGCACACCCTAAAAATGTTGATTGTGCTTCATTATGTGTTCCTACACTATTTTAAATTTATTCACACATTTTCTGAAATAAATGGCAATTTTAGTTCAGCGTAGAAAAGAATTCAATGGATCTATCACCTGGATTAATGGAAACAAGTAATAGAAGTCTCATTCACTTAACAAACCCTATAACTGACTACAAAAAAAGGAGGAGGTACTCTGTTGGTCAGAATGTTTTTATTTATGTTCACGGATTACTCAAAGTTGCCTGGACCAATTTGGAAAATTCTTCTTCTGTTTGAAAGGGTATGCTTCCCAGGTGGCTCGATGGTTATCATGTCAGGATTTAATGATGCGATCGTAGATAAATCGAGGGAACGCTTCAGATTTTATGGTATTTGAATATTTTTTTTCTATTCTATTGTATTTCAGTGAGTGAAGTTGCAAGACTGGATAGACAAGTGGCAACTATGAGATCAGAGTTGGAAGCCCTCAGAGAATTACAGAAAGAAACGTAAGAGAATTTCAATTAATTGGCTCAAACATGATATTGTGAAAAGACTGTTATTTAGTTTAAACAAGCAACCTGTCCCAGCTTTGCACGGGTAGTAGAGCATAATATTATGTTTTTCCTGTTGTAAAGCTCCCAGGTAGCTTGACTTCTTTGCGACATTTTCAACAATTATTATTGTCATATTTCAACCAATTTACACAAAACCTCAACAAATAAACCTAAACCTTCCTCATGAATCAATCTGTCTATTGGTGAAAACCGCATGAAAATCCGTTCAGTAGTTTTTGAGTTTATCGTGAACAGACTATACACTGTTAACAGAAACATGCGTCGAGCGCGACAGAAGCCGCGCGTCAGACGCGAAGTTCCCGCCTCGGCCGCGCCCGCGGGTGACGCCACCGACTCCGAGTATTTCACTGACTGCCACTCATTAGTTGGTAAGAGTCATTTCAAATTTATTATTATTATTATTGATTATACTTTGTGCCATTATTGTAAAAAGAAATAACAGGAAAAAATGCTATCTTATGCGGGAAACCATTAAGCGGAAACCGTCGTCGGGATGAAGCGATTTTTTGCTATACCACTTTCTGTTTACCTACCCATTGACTGGGCTATACACTATGCCATGACGATTATTAAAATGATTAATTCAACCGTTTGAAGCTTTAAAATTAAAATCAAAATCTATTCTTTCTAAGCTACAAGTATCAACGAAATTTACGTGCTTTCTCCATAATATTGAGACACTTATTGACGATTTATCACTATTTCCTCAAGTAATAATGCTTTTCGCGTAATTTTTTTCGGGAAAGGCGAATCTAGGAAGGTCGTTCTAAGCGTGACAAAATATATGAAAACATGCCTCAAGTCGTAGAGACCGACGTAAACTGTATGACGTAGTAGGTATGCGAGAAATTGTAATGAACTTGTTTTAAGTGGGTTTTGCTGGTTTTTTTAGGCACAGACATCGAAATGGACAGTGAAGAATTTTACGACGTACCTTCCGACGAGGAAGACGACACGTTACGAGAGCCGTTACACAATGGACTCCCAGCTCTGGCTGCAGATCAGGTAACTTAGTAGTTTGTAATGAACGTTTAAAACAATCCTAGTTTTCAGATTTATGTATAGAATAGAATAGAAAGGTTTTTTATTCAAATAAAATTTTACAAGTGCTCTTGAATCTTCAAGTGAATCTGTTTTTCTAAATGTGATATACATATTTTATGTATATATTTAGAAGGCTTCTTTTTATATATTATTTAGTACTAGATGATGCCCACGGCTTCGCCCGTGTGGATTTAGGTTTTTAAAAATCCCGTGGGAACTTTTGATTTTCCAGAACAAAAAGTAGCCTATCTGTAGTAACGGCCGTCACCAAAACGGAAAAATTCCGTGGGATCCCCACGATTTCGGAATGCAATTCCTTACAGCATCAGGGTTGAGGAGTTGAATATGTACCTACTCGAGTTCATTCAACGTCTTTAATTGGTACCCCCAATATCAATTTAAATAACCGACAGTTCCTAAATCCCATTAGTTTTGGGGATCAGTTCCCCTACAGCATCAGGATTGAGGAGTTGGAATAAAAAAAATTTGTAGGACAGTGTCGCAATGTTTCTCTATCGATTAAAAAAAAAATTACGCAAATCGGTTCAGAAATCTCGGAGATATCGGTGTACATAGGTAGAAAAACACAACTCCTCCTTTTTTGAAAGTCGGTTAAAAAAGTAGCCTATGTTACTCCCTGGTTAATTCTCTACTTGTATGTGAAAGTCCCGTCAAAATCGGTTCAGCCGTTCCGAAGATTAGCCCGTTCAAACAGACAGACAGACAGACAGACAGACAGACAGACAGACAGACAGACAGACAAAAATTTTAAAAACATTTGATTTGGTTATGGTACAGTTCAAATAACCATATGAGCTTAATATGAGGTAGTTATTTCGATATTACAGACAGACACTTCAATTTTATTTATTAGTATAGATTATTAAGATACTTATCTGTTACTATGTATAAATACTAAATAGTAAATAATATAGGTATATAGGTATAGATTATAGGTACCTACTGCTTATTGTCTTCGCAATATTATTGCATACTAGATGATGCCCACGGCTTCGCCCGTGTGTATTTAGGTTTGTAAAAATCTCGTGGGAACTTTGATTTTCCAGAACAAAAAGTAACCTATCTGTAGTAAGTAGTAACCCGTCCACAAAACGGAAAAATTCCATGGGATCCTTACGATTTCGGAATGCAATTCCTTACAGCATCAGGGTTGAGGAGTTGGACATGTACCTACTCGAGGTCATTCAACAATAAAGTCCTTAATTGGTATCCCCAATATCAATTGAAATAACCGACAGTGCCTAAATCCCATTAGTTTTGGGGATCAGATCCCCTACAGCATCAGGATTGAGGAGTTGGAATCCAAATTTTTTGTAGGACAGTGTCGCAATGTTTCTCTATCGATTAAAAAAAAATTACGCAAATCGGTTCAGAAATCTCGGAGATATCGGTGTACATAGGTAGAAAAACACAACTCCTCCTTTTTTGAAAGTCGGTTAAAAAAGTAGCCTATGTTACTCCCTGGTTAATTCTCTACTTGTATGTGAAAGTCCCGTCAAAATCGGTTCAGCCGTTCCAAAGATTAGCCCGTTCAAACAGACAGACAGACAGACAGACAGACAGACAGACAGACAGACAAAAATTTTAAAAACGTGTGATTCGGTTATAGTATCGTTCAAATAACCATATGAGCTTAATATGAGGTAGTTATTTCGATATTACAGACAGACACTTCAATTTTATTTATTAGTATAGATAATAATATATAGATTATTGAGTTTTTGGACCAAGTGCTATATAAGGGCTATTTCATCCAGTTCCACCTGTGTTTGGACACAAGTAACTGGTGTCATAACTGCATCGTCCTGCCAACCAATTGCACAGTCTGTTGTACTAGAACTGAACGTCAATTGCATTTTTCAGTTGGCTTGCATTCCCATATAATCTGTCTGTCTACACTATAAATATGAAAGACGACTATGAAACTTATAAATAATAGTTCTCTTTCAGAACTCGTCAAAAACCGAAGAATCTAAAACGGATAGCACGTAGCTGTAGATGATATAAATTCAGGTATGTATCGTTACACTCTGAAGCAAAGCTTATACTACTACCTACCTATATAACTCATATAAAATGAAACGAATGAACCAGTGTAAAGTGAGAGGAAGTATGAGTGTACAAGACAGAGTACCTTTTTACCTTACTTTTTTTGCCTCTTCGTGCTCTCTTTTTTGCCCATAAGAGTGAGCGAGATAGAGTACAAAATTTTATGTACAACGCGTAGAAGCTTCTGTAGGGTGTCCATGTCACCTCAGCGATTTTTTAAACAAAGATTTATATTTTATACATATGAAAAAGAATGTGACACATAAGAAGCTTATATGTATTGCCAAAATAACCAGGTTGTACTAAATTATCGAGTAGCGAAACTGGAGTAGCAATAGGCGGGGCGCATAACTCGAGAACTGGAGGTTTGAAATTCTTTTAAGAAACACTTTTTTATTAATAATACCTATTTTAATTTCCAGGTTCATTAGTCAGAAGCTGTTTGGGTGACAGCCGGGTCTGGTTATTAGGTGTAGAGTTTAGTAACGGTTTATAGTTCTATATCTAATATTTATTCATTTATAGGGGCTTTGTAGTGTTAAGTTCGGCAAGTTTCAGACGGTCAATAAATATTGCTACATTATACAGCATGTCGATCTGAGAGCGATTAGACGAAAAAACGATTATTTATAGAAAAAAATCGATTTTTCGGATCGATCTATGAATTTGTAGAGTCGTATCGATTAATTTTACATTAGTCCACGTTATCTTGTATCATTCCTAGGTAATAATAATATCGTTATAATTCGAATTCAAAGATGGCGCGATAACATAGAATTAGGTACCTATTATTATCGATTATGCTCGATTTAATTGGGAATTGATTCTAGTGTGTTCGATTCTAACTGAATCAGAGATCGACTTTATTAAATATAATATAATACGTCATGCCTGGTAGTTTTTCCTTACCGGGGACAAGATTCTTAGAAATTTTAACGGGGTCTTAAATAAAAATCTAAACGAAGTCGTGGGAAAAAGCTAGTCTTCGATAAAGTTGTTAATGTGTCAGCCGAAAACTAAGTTGTTAACTAAAATATTGATAAATATTAAGACTGGTACTATTTTATTGCGATCTCGATATGTATATTGACTGTCTGTTGCTTGCATTAGGTGCAAAATAAGGCGGGTCGCAAGTTCTTTATAAATGCAAATATCCATTTGTATTTCTAAGGGCATTCGTTTATGAAATGCTTATCTATAAAATCATAATATTATTATACATAATTATATTGATAATTTGAATAGCTATAATTAATATACACATTGCTCATTATTTTTTTGTGTTATATATTTAAAATCACTAAAGTCTGACAAATAAGTTATAATTATTTTGCATATTAATTAATTATGAATTATGACATGAATATATTCCCACCAATTTTGATGTAAATACTTGTATGTTATTTAGATTTCACCATAATAAAGCTTTATTTGTACATTTTTCTATATGTGACATTTTTAAAATATTAATATCAATTGCATAACTAATACTGAAATAAAGAATATTAAGTGTAACTTAAAATAATAATAAAGAAAAAAGAATCATTTACGTTTTGTACCAATTTAAAAGGATTTTTTTATTAATTAATCGGTACACCTTATTTACTCGTATATTTTGAGAAAGTATCGAAATAGACGCAAAATGTATATTGCAATTGCAATATCTATATTTTGTGCATTTATGAGTTAATTGTCTTGAAAATGCCAAAGCATTCTTATTGCATTACGACTACATGGACATTTGCATATTATTGTTATAAAATTTCCTAAATGTAGATAAATATGCAATTTTTGTAAGGTTCTAGTTAATCCTTAGCTATAGTATTAAATTATTCCAAGTACAATAATTATTGTTATATTGTATGTAATTAATAATGATATTAACGCAAAAAATATTATATGTATTTTTATTAGACTACTCTGATAGATTAACAGTAATTAAAATCAGTGCGTCAATTGTCTTAAAATGTCAGCTATTGGATAAACTGCATTGTTGCATCAAGAATAACATAAATTCAGACAATCGTCTCAAGTGGGGCTATTCTCTAACTTAGTTACCAACTGAAAATACTTGCCAACGAATTAGTTCGATATACATTGCTGTTTTACTGTGTGAAATATAAACAATGATTTCATTTCACACATTAAAACAGCAATGTATTTCGAACTAATTCGTTAGCAACTATTTTCAGTTGGTAAATAAGTTAGAGAATAGCCTCACAGTGGGGCAATGATTGATGGACTCAGACAATCGACGCACCGTTTGTACCTTACAACACTTTAATTCTATGATCCGTACTTAGTTCCTTTTATGTGAATTTAACATACACATACAACAATTAACATACATACATACATTTTCTAAAAGAAAATGCCGTCCTTTTAAAATTCTGTTGTATATTGACTCGATCAGATTTTAGGCCTAACTAGTTTGTCCTTAAATATAATAATCAGAAGGAGGAAATCGATTTTAGGAAGATCTATTTTCTTCCTAGGGTTTGGTCGGTAGGGTAAAATTATGAATAACTCTTGAAAGTAAAAAATAATAATATTTGTTCTTGTAAGCTATGTGCTCAAGTTATAACATAACTATATCTACTGTACTTATAGCATTAATTTAATGAAATATAGTATATGAATATATTACATAGGTATTATATTTAAAAAAACCGGCCAAGTGCGTGGCGGGCCACGCGCAGTGTAGGGTTCCGTAGTTACAACTCACAATCCTCGAAAAACAGATATAACTCCTTAACCTGTGAACCCTACTTAGCCGTGACAGTTTTCCTTTAAAATTGATTATATACCCTACTGCTGTGAATTTTTTCAAGTTCCTATATACTGCCATTTGGCTGATAGAGGGGGGGGACACTTGACTCTAATAAAAATTTGCACTTTAAAACATCATATTTTACAAACGGATCTAGAACTCGAAAAATGATGTTCCCACACCCACAGTATTTTTAAAAGACCTATTCAACGATACCCCACACTATGGGGTAGACGAGAAAAAAAATATTCATTACCACTTTACATGTAGGGGAGCTACCCTAAAAAAAAATATTTATCAAAATTTTATTTCACCACTTTGTCGGCGTGATTAATATATTTATACTCATGCCAAATTACGGATTTCTAGCACTAATAGTCTCTGAGATTAACCGAGGACGGACGGACAGACGGACAGACGGACGGACATGGCGAAACTATAAGGGTTCCTTATTTACTACGGAACCCTAAAAAGGTGTTTATTAGGTTGTATATAATGCCTAAACTAAATTGACAGTTCTAAATCCAGTGATATCTGTTTTATTTTTTTCCTGTGGAAAAGGATTTAGGTCTACAGCACATCTCGATTGACCGGAATAGGCCTTTTGTTTAGTTTAGAGATTGTGTACAACAGATGAGCACCATTATCTACTTATTTTACTTCATGTAGGAGGCAACTACTATAAGACTTTTAAAACATTAATTTAAATAGACTTAATACTAGGTAAATAAATTTGGTTATGAATAATCGAAATTGAAAGTGTTGGATAGCTTATTCACATATTTTGTCTTTGTCACTTGACATAGAGTATAAAAGTGACAAAACTTACGTTTATGCTATCCAATACTTATCAGAAAGTGGTGAAACAGGCGCTTAGAATTGAAAATTGAATAGTTGTTACTAATAAACTGAAGTCTAAAGTTGCCTTAATCTGTAATCGAAAACGTAGAATAATAGTGTTGAATTTTGTATGACATTACAACATAATTATGAATTGAACATTAAAATGAATTTTGATATTGGATTAATAATACCTAATAAAGACAAATTTAAAATTTAGTAATTTTTTTCGTGTCATAAGTACCAGATTTACTAATTTTTGATTTTCTAGTAAGAAAGTCAAAAATCAATTACTTTATTTACCTAGGTACATATATATACACATATATCTATCTTAAGTTTATGTATTGTGTCAAGTTATTTAGCATTTCCTAAAAAGTATATTCATATGTTATTATGTAAACATTAGTTCTTGTAGAAATATTACGCTGGGATACCATACTTGTTATATCAGTAGGACGATTCTACTATCTATGGGTTATATTTTGTTAAATAAATGAATTAATTTAATATCTGTTATTTATTATAAAAATCCTATTTTGACCGTAATTTTAATATATTTATTTAAAGTTTAGTTTCACATTAACTATTGCTCCTAATCAAAATCGGTCCACTACAAACTGAGATTTAGCATAAGATCCGAATTTCAAGCGGGCGATGCCGCGGGCAATAAATAGCTAGTCCCACTGGAAAATCAATCTATAAAATCAAATATATTTTCTATTTTAAAAATATCAGTTCTCGGAGACAAGGAAAGAAAGAAACATATTGATTTAAAGATTTATTATTTACGAAATCTATTTTTATACTGACCTTCACATACTAGGCCAGTCAAATTTGACACACAAAATTGCTAAAATCGCAATCAAACGGCTAGTTCTGATTTTTAATATGTTATTAGGACCATTCAGCCGCGATCTTGGGGATAATACTCATTTTACGGGTACAATTATACACAAAATATTGTAGCAAATCTAATTAGCTTTAATTACCTAACCTAACAACATATTAAAAAATCAGAACTAGCAGTTTGATTGCGATTTTAATGTAAAATTTGACTGGCCTATACGCAGAACAATTAGTAACAAACACAAAAAGGGGATTATTTTATAGGGAATAAAATTTGCATTCAATTGTTTGAATAATAACAACATTTTAATTCTAAAATATATTTATTATCAATAAAATTCACAATGTAATACAATGATACAAAATAATAGCAAAAATACAACCATCGATGTTTGATTTGAACTTTGACTATCTATGGTTGAATTTTTACTAGGAAAATGGGATATCTGGACACTTCCCTATAATGCTGGCAAAAGCAAGTTACAAATTAGAGAACATAGGTTAATTAAAAAAAAACAATAACTGGTTGTCTGTAAAGTCGGTTTACGGACGATAATTTTACGTGATAACGTCTTAAGAAAACAAAGAGAAATAGATGCGTCACAAGTCGAACGCTTAGGCCGATCGTGCCTTCTCTATCGCTTGTTCCGCGCTCTCGCCGGCACGCGGTACATGACAATGAGTCATGCTTTTTCGTGCGTGCAGCCGGCGTTCATCGATTTAAAAGACGTTATCACGTCAAAATCAAAGGTTCATGAATTTTGATATAATATGTAGATACTACAACCTAATCTATTAAGGAAAAGTGGTGAGATCTGGTGGCCTAAAAAAATTAAACCTCTACTTTCTAATAACCATCTCTATCTCATTGCTTGGGTCACCGGAAACAAACCTGTTTATTTCAGGTGGTTTATCATTCATCGGTCATTAATTAGGTGGTTAAAAAATCTCTAAAAAAAGAAAGTTGACTTACGAAATAGCTGACCCGACAGACGAGCACTACCAGCTCTGTTACAGCAATTTCTCTTCAAACGGAACATGAAGCGACAAAATTATCAATTTATCACGTATCGAAACGCACGAATAATATGAACCGCTAACTACAGACTGAAAAAAAAAATCTCTAACCAAAAAATTACAAAAAGAAGATAATAAGGAAAGAACTGACACAAGTTTGATGCCCTAGGAAGGTAATCTCTTCCTCAAATCACACGAGTAGTAAATCTACAGAGGGGAAGCTTCCACAAGCGGCCCGCTGTAGGTATACTCACACAAACACACTCACCAACGGTTCACGGACGCCCGCTCGTTCAACTAACCGGTACAGTTGGTGACAAACAATGCGCATATGTGTGAGTGTACCTACAGCGGGCCGCTTGTAGAAGCTTCCCCTCTGTAGGTATTCTGTGCTCAAATGCACGTGCCACGTATAGTCCGTTTCAATAGAGTTGAGCTAAAATGTAAACTAACACACCTTTTTGACACACACACATGAAACTTGGCACGATTTAAGTTTATACTACAAACTTAAATCGTGCCAAATTTCATTTCAATCCATTCTGTAGTTTTTTAGCAAAAAGGTGTGTTGATTTACATTTTAGCTCAACTCTATTGAAACGGACTATAGGTAAGCTAATTTTTTTTACAGACAAAAAAAAATATCCTGGGTTTTAGCACCTCAACAAGAACCTCAACTAAAAAAAAAAATCAGCCAAGTGCGAGTCGGGCCTCGCTCTTTCAGGGTTCCGTACATAATTATGAACAATATAATATTTTGGGTCTAAGAAATATTTAATTTCCGAGCTAGACATCGCAACAAACCGTGAAAGAAAAACCCAAAAAAATGTTCGTTTATTTTGGTCACAGCTTATAAACTATTTAATAAATCGTTGTTTTCAGTATTTGTTGTTTAAATAGAGCATATAGTACATAATATACTGAAATATCATATTCCCAACTAGTTTAGTTTTTGAGATAGCCCCCGTCACAAAAATGGTCTAAAACTGACAACTTTGATGGCCTCCCATTCCCTTACTTTTTGAGATAAAAATTAAAAAAATATATATTTGTACTCTACTTAATGAGCTCTAAACAATGATACCCCACAAGCTAGGGTAAAGAAAAATTTTTTTTTTCCGGCTCCTTTTTCATGTATGGGAGGGGCCCCTGAAAAATAATTTAATTCAATTTCTAATTCAATATTTGATTTTGGGTTAACGTTTTACACTAAATACCAAAATTTCAGGTTTGTAACTCATTTCGTCTGCGAGCTAGAGACCTGTGACCGGCGGACAGACGGACAGACAGACAGACAGACAGACAGACAGACAGACAGACAGACAGCCGAGTGACATTAATAGGGCTCCGTTTTTACCCTTCGGGTACGGAACCCTAAAAAGAGTTGCTAAAACAATTTATTGCAATCTTAATAACGAAAGATTTCTAAAGAGTCTAAGAAGACACTGCAGATTGCGCAAAGTAGTACCACAGGTAGTACGCTATAAGGAATTTAATAATTGCCACTCCATGGAAATGCAATGCAACGTGTAAATTAAATCATAAGAAATAGCGTCCGAAAACCATTTGAAAACATCAATCGGACCCTTTTTAAAACTTGCTTCTTATATAAGAAATTAGTTAAAATTTATAAAAGACTTTAAAGACGATCTTAAAGAGTTCGAAGTGATTTTAGTAAAAACTAAATACAACACAGACATTCAAGTATTTAATTTTGCTGGGAATCTCGGAGCTAAAATTCTACACATACAGTAGTACTTTAGTTCAAAGAAGAAAATATATTAAAAACGTAATCGATATGCACTAATTCATAATGTTAAAGGCACGACGCTCCGGCTATTTGAACGCATCTCGTGCCATTAGTTAATTATACTAATGAAAATTTGGGAAATGTAAACACATTGTACTATCTGAACCAAGCAGCCATTACAGGAATGTAAATAGATTCTTTATATTTTGTACGAAACAATATTATACGAAATAGATTCTTTATATTTTGAGTAAATTGCGATTAGACTTACCACATCTCAAGATAGTCACTTGGAATTATAACAAGATAGAATAATTATGGAAAATGGGCTCCAGATGAATTGAGCGCAACTCTGAAGCGTACTGCAGATGGAGCAGTACTTGAAATCAGTTTCAAACTACCGATATAAAACCATACTAAGTATCAGAATCTGATGTCTTTCTAAAAGGACGATCTAATTTTTAGCAGATTTTAGAGGGGCAATTAAAATGCTTCAAACAGTTTAGGATGCAACTAACAAATTAATAGCGCTTCGCAAACTTAGTTGCAACGCAGACTTGTGTGATGTATATCGGATCGTTTAAAATTAAAAATACCACGTACCATAAAAAAGACAAGGAAAATTTAATCATGAGGGGCAAAGCGAGCAAAATTATTTCTGGCCGCGTACCCCCAACCAGTAACAACAAAACAAAATAACAAAGCATATTTTTATAAAAAACTGTAAAAAATATTTCTTACCTAACAATGCATAAACAGAACAACCATATACAGATACAGAAGGTACTCAGCTCAGTAGGAATGTGTTCGGGAGGCCCTTCGCCAACATCTCTCTTATTAATACAGGAACCGTAGGTGCTCTGGCTCATGTTAGCAGTAAACATAGAGTTATTCAAAAGATTACCCGCGATATCCAAAGACCATTTAAATCAGCAGTCTTTGTCATTGATCGGGGTCTTCAAATCATTGAGGATCCCGACCTTATTACAGAAAATATTGTAGCATTTAGGGTAAATTTAGAAAATAGACACAGGATTTATTAGTGCATACCTTGAAAAACAAGCAACCATCGAAGAAGACCTCAGCCAGGATTATGGATGTTCCTAATACTCCCGATATCATAATCGGGGGTGACATCAACGCAAAAAGTTCCTGGTTGGTCTGCGAGACGGAAGATAGCAGGGGGGATGTTCGCGCGGCGCGGCGCAAATCAAACTGCTTTGATTTGCGCCGCGCCGCGCGAACATGCTCATGACTAAGGGCCCCGGATGGGCTCGAAACTAGTCGGGCACACTCCGACAAAATACACGTGAGTTAAAGCCGGTGTTTCAATTAAATAAAAAGGGAAGCAATATCGAATTTTATTAGATAGGCATACAACAACATTCATGGTAACGAAAGAGCGGATGAATTGGCCAAATATGCAGCACTAAAATCAAAGAAAGCTATTCCCTACGATCTATTCCCCTCTCCTTCGTCAAGCGCTTCATCAGGGACACTACATTGTCCAGTTGACAGGAACGATACAGCTCTGGATCAACGAGAGCGACCACTACATTATTTCTGCCCGACGTGAGAAAAACATACAAGATACTTAAAGATACACTTTCGGTTTTAAAAATTTTACTTTGTCACCTTTTGCCAGCATTTAGGAGAAGTGCTTTCTAAACATGTTTACTATACTAATAACAATAATAATTAAATCTAAAAATTGCTTAAAGCAATAAAATATTATTATTATTCTATTAAATTATTACATAATAACAGTAGCATTCTACAAAATTTATTTGAGGCAGTAGCGGCACAGAGTACCTACAGAGGGGAAGCTTCTAGTAAGCGGCCCGCTGTAGGTACACACACATATGCGCATGTTTGTCACCAACTGTACCGGTTAGTGGAACGAGCGCGCGTCCGTGAACCGTTGGTGAGTGTGTTTGTGTGAGTATACCTACAGCGGGCCGCTTGTGGAAGCTTCCCCTCTGTAGATTTACTACTCGTGTGGTAGCGGTGGGAACTGAGAAATATGTACTTATGCTCACAGACTGAAGGAAAAATTTAGACAGAGTGCTTGCAAACATGTGAAGCCGGTCCTGTGGAGCGTTCAAGTATTTTAACAAAATTGTATTTTCGCCGCTTAGACAGTGAATTTATTAAATTATATTATGTATGTTTTAATTCACAAGATTTTGCCGCGGATTTTGCGCATTTGTTGAGACAACTTACTGTTTTAAGCACATAATTAGTGAACTGCGCGCACATAATTAGTAAATAACGAAGTTATCAAACTATTTTTGATAACTTCGTTATTTGAAAATATTGGAACCGGCTTGCTTCTTCGGTGTGCTTCATGTCTATCTTTTCGTCTAATCTTTGAATATAATATATCTGAATATTATTCTGAACATTACAAAGCACAAAACCAAATTAACATGCACATAAATGGCACTCATTAGTAGTTAGGCCTTATATGAACTAGATTATAGTTGCCGTTATTTTATTTTAATACAATCACTGTATCGGCTGGCAAAAAGCGACCGAATCACGTACAGTGACGGTCAAAATTGCATATAGAATTCGCAAACAAAATCTCTTGCATGCACTCGGCCAGTCAGTATACATAATATGAATATTTTGAACCTAACGCTGTTGTCTTAAGGTTGATAGTTAGTTCATAGTAATAATATGCCTTACTCACAGTACACACACCAGGACAGTTTATGGTAACTTGCATACCGTTTTAGCCCTTAAGCTATGTATACTTAAAGTCCATATAATTATAGAATAAGCAAACAAGTTGCCTAGCATTCAATCTCTCACCCACAATTTAGGTAGGTAGTTTAAAAAATACACTGATGGTCACTGAGTACCTAACTTCTGAGTGCTGAGTTACTGATCGTTAAAAGATTTGACAGTCGTTACTAGCAAGACAACAATTATTATATACTTACTATAATCGTATTTATTTCGTGTTTTTTCTTGAGTTTTAACTTTTTTGTTAGTTTAAGAACTACCTAGTTATGCCAGCTAACATTAATATACAAGAGAGGATGCGTATTATTGAACTGCATAATTTAGGCTACAATATATCGCAAATTGCCAATGAAACGGGTTTCACAGTAAGTAGTTTTTTTTCTCTTTTTATTTGTATTGTTATAAAACCAAGTATTTATAGAATTCATTGCATCTGTTCATTAACTCACATAATTATTATTTGAAAGTAAATACCTATAAAATTCAAACAAATTCTTAGGCTCGGTTGATTGGTTTGGTCTTAGCTTTTGTGTTTATTGTGTTTATTTGTGTATAGTTGTGTTAAAGTGTTTATTTTAACCCCGCCGTCTTGTTTTTAGTGGATCACAGTGAAGCGTTGGGTGTCGCGCCACGAACAAGAAGGGGATTTAACTTCTCGACCGCGAAGTGGCCGCCCGCGACATATTGATGCCTCACAACGGCGATTCATGGTGGAACAATATGAAAACAATGGCTTCATTCCAACAATCGAGTTCGCGAATATCTTCGATACTTCAAGAAGGACCGTTCGTCGAGCTCTGCATAGTGAAGGGTTTCATCATAGGAAGCCAGCGAGGAAACCCTTCCTAACTGAGAGTCATAAACGAAATAGACTGTTATTTGCAAGGGAGTATTTGAATTTCGACTGGGAGAATACTATATTCACTGATGAGAAGTCGTTTATGTCATCTCAAAACGGTAGGCTTCATTTGTGGCGCAGAGATGGAAGCCGTCATGCAAATAAAAATGTTGTTCCAAACACGGAATCTGGACGGATATCAGTCAATATGTGGGGCTGGATGAGCGCCGCTGGGCCTGGTGAACTAGTGCCGATTCCGGGGCGCGCCACGGCAGCACATTACGTGGAAGTATTAGAAGAGAGCATGTTGCCAACTGTGCGGTGTGTATATCCAGCTGTTGATGTGCCACAACTGTCATTTGTGCATGATAATTGTCCTGTGCATCGAGCCCAAATAGTGCGTGATTGGTTTAATCGAAACCCAGATGTAAATGTGATATCCTGGCCAGCAAAATCACCAGATTTAAATCCGATTGAAAATTTATGGGGTTTGATGGTGCAAAGGTGGGACATGCGAAACGAAAGGACTGCAGAGGATTTAGAGGCTCACTGTATGAAAGTGTGGGAGAATATTAGAGGAACAGATATATGTTCTAACATAGTCGGATCCATGCGGCGGCGCTTGCTTGCTGTCATTGAAAATAATGGGGGTTATATTAAATACTAACCCCCTTATTCATAAACGTTCAAGAGTGGTGGAATTCTTATATTCTGTTTTGTCTTTGTTTGTCAACAGTAATTTGACATTCGAAGGAAAGAGACAAAACAGATAATAACTATTCCGCAACTAAGTAAGTATTTCACGTTTATGAATAAGGTATTAAAACCCTTTACTTGTAAAGTTACCTACTTATATAAATTTTACTGTTTAAGTCTAAACAAGGATATTATTTATTATTATAATTTAACACATCGTAACATAAAAAACAAAGAAGAGCAGCGCCGCTGAATAGTTGCTAGTTTTTAAGGTTTAGCTTCAATGTTCTTTTCTCTATGAAAACGATTAATTAAGCTGTAACCTTAAAAATTAGTAGAAGAAGAAGGGCTTACATTATTTATTACTTTTAAAAAATGTTGTTGATTACTACGAAAATAAATTACAATAAAGTCAACCATCTAATAAAAAGTTTATTTTTTTCAATTTAGTTTATTTATTTTATTATATATATTACCTACCTATAAATTGAGTTTTAATATTTATTTACATTATATGAATGTAACTTTAGTTGTTGTTGTAAAATGTTGAAATAAATAATGTTTAGTTACATTCACATAATATAAATAAATAATATTATTAATCAACGCACAAACAAACATTTTACTATAGCGAATATGCAATAGGAATTCTGCACAACAAGCGCGTCGCTCACTGCAAGCGAACTTCGAACCGATTCTCGGCGGCGGGCACTCAGCAGTTGCTCCCGCTGTCGCATGGTCTGTATTATACAACCTATGCTGTTAAACTTAAGGTTGATGTTGGTCAAAGTATATGGGAGTATTGAGTTTGACCCTATGTAGTTGACTTAAGGTCGATTGTTGACAGTATAGTGATAGTATTGAATTAAAATGTTTTGAACCTTATGCTATTGATTTAAAGTTGATAATATTGACAAATAATGTTTATTTGTGTGAGTGAGTGAGTGATTCACAGCAATTGGTTGCACGCGGTTTTAGCCTTTAAGCTATGTATGCATTTTTGACCCTGACTGTACCTACATGTATTGTAATCCGCACGCGTTCAGAATGGGATGCGGCCATTCGGAACTGAAGCACTCGCTGTCCGCGCGACAGCAGTAGCGTCGGCAAACTAGCGTCGTAGCTCGCGAGATCATGTTATAGGTAATTATTTTAGTGTGGACGGTAAGGGATAAAATACGTATAAAGGGAGTGAATATGAGTGGCACGTTGAAGAATTTGAAAGACTTTTTTTTACTATAAATAATTACAAACATTAAACATTTTTGTGTATTTTCGTAACCCCAAAAAGTAAATATCAGTGATTGTACAATCAAATAAATGTTAAATGTTTAGATAAGACAAGAATGATAAATATCTAAAGTGTAATAGGGTTAACATTCCTAACCCTATTTCGGCCCAGAATTGTCATTTTCAATTCACTTCAACAAGGCTCCATTCCATTCAGAACGCGCGCGGCTTATGCAAAAGAATCTGTAACAGCTATAATATATTTTCGTTTTTAATATTAACACATATAATATATTCTATTATTGCGCTACCTATTAAATAGATTAAAGCATTGTAACAGATCAATAAACATAACTAGCTACTACAATAAATTGTTGATCGAGTGATAAAATAACATTAAGTAGGTAGGTCATACTTGTGATTAAAATTAATTTGTACTTACTGTAAATTGTTTTATAAACAGGCACTATTTAAGTATAAATATAATTAATCAAATTACACAGTAAATCTATTTCATAATGTAGAATGAACTAAAGATATTGGAGTTAAATTTTATCGTCGCTGGTTAGATCACCTCATACTAAACTTAGTGAGTTGCACATCACGCGGTTAAATCAATGTGACGTTTAAAGTTAAATTAGACCACCGAAAAAAAAAAACACCACTTTGGTTTGCACAAGTCAGGATTTTAACCGAAAATTGACCCTTAATTTTAACCAGGGAAGTACAGAGAACATGCGCAACTCACTTTGCTTTTTATTGTTGTTCTTTAACCTTAACCGTACCTCACTTTGACTGAAACGCTTGCCTGAATAGCACTACAAATAGGAATACTTAGTTTTTAGAAGGTAAAACTTAGTTAAAACTGTAGTTTCTTAAGCATCCGTTTAAACAAGCCTTACGGCCTGTTTCACCACCTTCTGATAAATGTTGGATAGCCTAAACGTAAGTTTTGTCACTTTCTTACTTTATGTCAAGTGACAAAGACAAAAGTTGTAGATAGCTATCTAATACATATCAGAAGGTGGTGAAACAGGCACTTACAGTTTTTAAATACAATCTATATGTTTTGGTATCTTATACTTAAATGCCTCAATAACGGGTGTAAGGGGTCCGCTCTCGGAAACGAAGACCGGTATAAACATCGGCACGTACATCGAACACTGAATGAAACGTGGAGGGGATAGCTGCGTATGGGAACTGTCACGCACGTAATACAATAGCTTACCCCCTCCACTTTCCTTCAGTGTTCGATCTACGTGCCGATGTTTATAGTAGTAGTGATGATTACTGACACGATACCACAAAAAAAACGTAAAAAAAATTAAATATTTCATGTATTATTAACCCCCGACGCAAAAACGACGGGGTGTTATAAGTTTGACGTGTCTGTGTGTGTGTCTATCTGTTCCCCTATAGCGCTCAAACGGGTGAACCGATTTGAATGCGGTTTTTTTTGTTTGAAAGGTGAATTAGTCGAGAGTGTTGTTAGCTATGTTTGATGAAAATCGATCCAAGATGGCCGCTGCTACAAAATGGCGGATAACATATTTTATCACAACTCCCTCAATATGGGTATCAAATGAAAGAACTTGACTAGTAGAATGGCACTATGTAAATCCAAGATGGCCGCCACCACAAAATTGCGAATGTCGGGGGTTTCTTAAATTTTTAATTTATACTTGTTTAAAAGTATACAATGTAATGTACGCAATGTAAAGCAATCCGGTGACGCTAGAGTTCAACGAACGTTGGTTAAATACCCAAAGAAGTCGCCGCGGTTTGCACAATGTACATTGTCGCTTTGAAAAATACTAAATACTAAATCACTAATACTACAATTAGTATAAGACATATGGTTATTGGTATTGGATTGTTCGATAGCGGTCCCCTGATACACTGTATGTTTAAATAGTCGTGTCTTTAATTATAGGCAGAACCTTAAATATAGATTTTAATTTCACAACTACATGACATTGCACGACATCTATAATAATACATTCATAAAATTTGTGCTTATATCACATTACAATGGATCACATGTTATACGCGTATTAATTTATGTTATTTTTATATGATAATACATTATAAACCAAAAATATACAAAAAAAAAACATCAAAAAGTAGATCACAATATATTTTTATAGATCTGAAAGCTTAATAATAGCTGTTGCGCAACAAATTGAAACCCCCGCAAGTTGCTATTGCGCTGGAACCTTGTCACATTAACATCGGCGTGACGTCAGACGAAACAAAAATATACCGTCAGCAACTAAATTTTTTCTTAGAAATAAATTAAACCGAATGAACAAATAATTTTCAGCATTTATAGATTTTAAATGAAGAAATTATTCTAATTCTTCAACTCTACTGATGTAATCACATTCTTGTAATTCGGATTCGAAATTTTTTCAGAGTCTGTTATGTCAGAATCACTATCATTTTCTGTGTTAATAATAGATAACTCGTCAATTATTAATCTGTCTAATAACAAAATGTGTGAATTTACAATAATTATTCTAAACTCGATACGCGTACTCTGCCAACAGTTTTTGTCAACGGTACCGACGTCTGTCTAGTGCTGACGTCATGATAATGGCGGCCAGGCGCAATATCAATTTGCGGGGCTTATAGAAGCCCATATGTAAAATCAGTTCGACAGTTAAAAGCGCGTAACTTTAGCTAGGCAAAGTTTTGTCTGAACTTTGCGTCAAAGCGCCACTGCTTTAAAAAAAACACGTGGTAAAATAAACTTAGTGGGTACTGTGATCCATTATTACTAATGTAATTTATTGAAATATAATAATTATTAGCTTAATAAACTATTGTGCGATTATCCATAAGCTGCACATTGACGTATATTATCATTAATATACGTTTTACACGTAAAATAATAATATTTTTTATTGGCAAAATATGTTGAAATGGTTGTTATGACATCCTCTACAAACTTAAAATGTTTGGTGTGGTAAAGTGTCGAAGTAACTACTCCCAAACTAAACGTATTTGCGTCTTTTTACTTTCAAAATTGTTGAAGAGGATGAAAAAAAAATCTAATATTTGTTAAACACGAAAAGTATTAGTGCATTTCATATTTTATATGTATATAGCACAATCTATTATAACTGCAGAGTTCAAATTATACTAATTTGTAGTTGAACTAGGTGGTTTCAATTATGATGAACATTTCGTTTCCTACCAAGTTTGACAGCACGCCAAATGCAGGCCCTATAACAAAAGAAAGTCGTATTAATTAGAAATCTACACACACACACACACATTCATTCATATTCAAACATTGAAAAACACACTCGCAACAAAAAATACACATACTTTTAATTATATGTCATTTTTAACCCCCGACGCAAAAACGACGGGGTGTTATAAGTTTGACGTGTCTGTGTGTGTGTGTATGTGTGTGTGTCTGTCTGTTCCCCTGTAGCGCTCAAACGGGGGGACCGATTTAAATGCGGTTTTTTTTGTTTGAAAGGTGAATTAGTCGAGAGTGTTGTTAGCTATGTTTGATGAAAATCGATCCAAGATGGCCGCTGCTACAAAATGGTGAATGTCGGGAGTTTTTTAAATTTTTAATTTATGAGTTATACTTATTCTTTCTTATATTCTTAGTTATATTTAGGCAGCTAAAATCGGAAAAGCAAATATAAATTCATACAAGGAAAGGTTATCTATCATATTTTAAAATGCATTAATTAGAAAAACGCAGGGAACTTTTAGATCTGCAATTTTTATATAAAATCTTCAATTCTAAAATTGACTGTCCTGAACAGTTGTGTAGCTTTAAATTTAGAGTCCCGTATAAATATCCACGTAAACCTATTACACCACTTTGTCCTCCTTTACGATGAACTGTTCTTGGCGCTGATTCTCCTGTCTCAAGATTGTGTAAGACCCTTAACCACAACAGTACTGTCATTGACATTTACTCTGATACTTTATATAAATTTCGGGAAAAGATATTATTATCTTGGAGATCTTGATTATTACTTGCTATTTAAGAGATCAAGATAGGAAAGTAATTGCCATGATAATATTTAGGTCACTTTCAATGTCTGTCCAAATAAATCAAAATAAGTAAATCTCTGAATAAAATAGCTTTATATTTAACTTAATTAGATGAATAGTTTCTTTAGTTTAATAATTTCTTTAGTTTAATAATGTTTGTTTACTATAGTGAATGTGCTTAGTTTAATTACTTTTGAATAACTTCTTTTGTACATTTTTTTTTTAATTTATATTTTGTTGATTTTTTCTTAATTTTATGTGGCGAACCTTGGAAATGCCGTGTTCACTTGTAAGTGGTCACTACTTTTTGCATGCATAATTATTATTATGTCTTGAAATTGTTATAGAGTTAAGAGTGTATTGTAAGTTCACTAACAGTCACTGTAAGTGACTGTTAGTGAACCTAATAAATACAAAAAAAAAAATTAAAAAAAAATTCCTGGAAGGAACTATTTTCTGCAATACAAAGGGTAGGGATTTTCGTAAAGTCTGTAGTAATGCTTATTGTAATAAATTTTTACTTTTCGATTCTTAATTTTCCTTATGCATCCCCTTTATGTAGTATGAGATATTGCTGTGAAATATTCACGAAAATATGACCCATTCGTGATTAATTTCTGGCCGGCTAACTTAGATCGGGCGTATTGTAAATGATGATAGGGATGTTTGTTTATAGATTTTTTTTTGCTAGTAGTTACCTCAGAATTTTGCTATGGATCCGCGCAGTATATAGTGGGTTGACGATGTACCCCTGAAACAAAATCAGAGTATTCAAGTCCAAGTTCAACAATAATACATTATTTAAACTCAACACATGGCTATAGATAAACCGCCATAAGCTTGGCCTTCCTGATGACTTACGGGGCGCGGGGCGGGTGACGCGCTCAGCTATACACGATACGAAGTAATGACTTGCATCTTGAGATTTAACTAGTCTTAAGATTAAATACACCTATGATATTTTTAATGGAATAAGGTCGCGGGGATCAGCTAGTTAAGTATATGTCTACTAGGTTTTGCACCCGGCTTCGCCCGCGTGAATTTCGGTTTTCCACAAATCTTCACGTTCCCGCTCCCTTTTCCAAACTTTATACCATTTTCAAGGCAGTAGCTGTAGATTGCTATAGCAAATTTCGGCTTGTTCAAAATCTCGCGGGAATTATAGATTTCTCCAGGATAAAAAGTAGGCTATGTGTTATTCCAGGTTATAAGCTATGTAGGTTTTAAATTTCAGCCAAATCGCTTCAGTAGTTTTTGCATGAAAGAGTTAACAAACATATATCCATCCATGTTTACAAACTTTCGCGTTTACAATATTATAGTTCGGCCGTTCAGAGAATGCGTTCCTGACACCTATCAGTTAGTCACGACTAGTGATGGGCACAACATAACACTGAGTTCGTTACCGTTCCTCCAAAATGAACCGGCGCATTATTTTAAGATTATTTTCGTTTTAAATTGGCGGAATCATTTAAAATTTATATTTTAGTTATTTAAGTAGAAACCAAAAAAAGGTAATATTCATAATTTCATATAATAAAATTGTCAAATAAAAACAGATCGAAAACACTTGAAGAACGTGGTCTATGCGCACGAAACGACAACAGACGACTGTTTTAGCGTCACAAAATGGCGGCCCAACGCCATTTGGGGTTACCATTTTCAACCTAAATATAAAAATGCTACTTTCTTTCGCGCGTTCGGTTTGGTCATAGTTTTATTTTTATCTATACTAATAAATAAAATTGAAGTGTCTGTCTGTAATATCGAAATAACTACCTCATATTAAGCTCATATGGTTATTTGAACGATACTATAACCGAATCACACGTTTTTAAAATTTTTGTCTGTCTGTCTGTCTGTCTGTCTGTCTGTCTGTCTGTCTGTCTGTCTGTCTGTTTGAACGGGCTAATCTTTGGAACGGCTGAACCGATTTTGACGGGACTTTCACATACAAGTAGAGAATTAACCAGGGAGTAACATAGGCTACTTTTTTAACCGACTTTCAAAAAAGGAGGAGTTGTGTTTTTCTACCTATGTACACCGATATCTCCGAGATTTCTGAACCGATTTGCGTAATTTTTTTTAATCGATAAAGAAACATTGCGACACTGTCCTACAAAAAATTTGGATTCCAACTCCTCAATCCTGATGCTGTAGGGGATCTGATCCCCAAAAGTAATGGGATTTAGGCACTGTCGGTTATTTAAATTGATATTGGGGATACCAATTAAAGACTTTATTGTTGAATGACCTCGAGTAGGTAGGTACATGTCGAACTCCTCAACCCTGATGCTGTAAGGAATTGCATTCCGAAATCGTAAGGATCCCACGGAATTTTTCCGTTTTGTGGACGGGTTACTACTTACTACAGATAGGCTACTTTTTGTTCTGGGAAATCAAAGTTCCCACGAGATTTTTACAAACCTAAATACACACGGGCGAAGCCGTGGGCATCATCTAGTATTTCATAAAAGTTATCTTATATAGTATCTCATTATTTTCAAATTCTTAAAAAGAAAAACAAAGCGTATTATTTTATATTATAAGTATAACTGTATAAGAACAGATTACGATACTTGCCTGTTATTTTTAGCACAGCACTATTATTATATATATAAAGCTACTTGAAGTCAGGTACTGATCACCTCTCCTGAACAATTTTGTATGGGACTTTTTCACCATACTTTTCGTGTGTGTAAATTTCAAAAATATAAGGTCTACAAAATTATAGAGAGACCTGGACGTGGAAAACTGACTAGGGTGCTCTAAGGGATCTCGAAAACTATCAGTCGGAGAGGTACCGTCCCCAAACAAAAAATGTTCAAAACCTTGGGCCATTGGGTGAACCGATGAAAAAAATATGGCTACCAAACAAAAAAAAATTTCATCTCCATACAAAAAATTCCTAATTTTCAAGAGGCTCTCCAGAACAATTTTGTATGGAACTTTTTTCTCCTCACTATTTATATGCGTAGAACTTATGGGTTTTCCTTCAGGAAAAATATGAAACGTCATGAATGTGGAAAATTTATCGGAGTACCCCAAAGGCTCTCAAAAACTATCAGTCATAGAGACATGGTCCTGAAACTGAAAATGTTCAAAACCTTGGGCCCTTTGGTGAGCCAGTAAAAAAAAGATAGGCACCGAACAAAAAAAAATTTCGCGTCCATACAAATTTTTTTTTTAATTTTCAAGAGGCTCTCCAGAACATTTTTGTATAGAACTTTTTTTATCTCACTAAGCGCATGCATAGAGCTCATGAGTGTCCTTTCAGGAAAAATACGAAACGTTATGAATGTGGAAAATTTACTAGAGTACCTCATGGGTCCTCCAAAACTACCAGTCATACAGACATGGTCCCAAACAAATGTTATTAAAGACCTTGGGCCATTGGGTGAACCGGTAAAAAAAAGATGGCCGCCGAACAAAAAAAAATTTTCTCCATACAAATTTTTTGGGTTCTTTTCAAGAGGCTCTCCAGAACAATTTTGCGTGGAACTTTTTCCCTTCACTATTTATGTGCGTAGAACTTATGAGTCTTCCTTCAGGAAAATTATGAAACATCATGAATGTGGAAAATTTACCAGAGTACCTCATGGGTCCTCCAAAACTACCAGTCATACAGACATGGTCCCAAACAAATGTTATTAAAAACCTTGGGCCATTGGGTGAACCGGTAAAAAAAAGATGGCCGCCAAACAAAAAAAAATTCTCTCCATACAATTTTTTTGGGTTATTTTCAAGAGGCTCTCTTAGACATTTTTGTATGAAAAATTTTCCCCCTACTACACTTATAAATAGAACTTAAAGTTTTTTTTTTCACAAAAATCACAAAAACGTAGTGAATGTGGAAAAATTACCAGAGCACCCTAACGGCCCTCAAAAACTATCAATCATAGAGGCATGGTCCTGAAACTAAAAATGTTCAAGAGCTTAGGCCCTTTGGTGAGCCAGTAAAAAAAAGATAGCTACGGAACAAAAAAATTCGTGTCCATACAAAATTTCTTTTTAATTTTCAAGTGGCTCTCCAGAACATTTTTGTATAGATCCTTTTTTTTCCACTAAACGCATTGCATAGAACTGATTAGTGTCCTTTCAGAAAAGATATGAAACGTGATACCAATATTTCTTTCTATCTTTCAAGAGACTCACCAGAATATTCTGGTATTTGGTATGGCCTCCCATTTCTTTATTTTACGAATATTGAAGAGACTACAAGGCACGCGAGCTGCTTGCAGCTCGCGCACCGAGCGCAACACTAGTACAAATATAAAGCGCTGACATAACCTTGTAATAGCGCAGTATAGATTTAGAAAAATATTGTTTACCAAGTTATTTGACACTCAGTTTGGCACAAAATTATAACATTCATTGATTATTTATATAATAATGTTATTTTAATGCTCATCAATTGTTAAAACGGTAAACAACCAGCAAAAATATTTTTATCGTAACTGCAACGCCATTACAAAGCTACGTCGTCAGTTCAATCGCGACGTGTCAGGAACGCATTCTCTGAACGCCGAATTTTAGTAATAGTAATGATCTATCTATGTATAAGAATAGTTACCAGGAAAGAGATGGTCGAGGTCGTGCAGGTCGGGTCGGTCGGGTCGGTCGGGGTCGGGCGGCGCGGGCCGCGCGCAGTCGTCGCCCGGCAGACACGTCTCCACCATCGCCTCCAGGCAGTTCACGAACAGCTCGCTGCTTTCAGCCGTGCATTGGTTCTGGATATAACAAGCATAAATTAAAAATTTAGAAACTCCCGAAATTCGCCATTTTGTGGTAGCGGCCATCTTGGATTTGCAGTGCTATTCAAGCCCTTTCATTTTATATACATATTGAGGGAGTTGTGAAAAAATATGTAATCTGCCATTTTGTGGCGGCGGCCATCTTGGACCGATTTTCATCGAACATAGCTAAGAACACTCCCGACTAATTCACCTTCAAACAAAAAAAAACCGCATTCAAATCGGTTCATGCGTTTGAGCGCTACGGAAGAACAGACACACACACACACACACACACACACACACACACACACACACACACACACACACACACACACACACACACACACACACACAGACACGTCAAACTTATAACACCCCGTCTGGATTGCACGCTCGGCACAGGCGAAACGTGACACTTTTTCGTGCGTGCAGCCGGCATTCGTCGATTTATAAGACGTTATCACGTCAAAAAAATCTTCTGTAACAGATGGAGTGATCTTTGTTTTCCGAAGTTTTCTTTTCGAGGTGAGGGACTCTAGCGAGTACCCTCTGGAGCTAATCCTGGCAATGCCGTTATATTTTACTAGCGGTCCGCCCCGGCTTCGCCCGTGGTACATAATGTATAGCCTATAGCACTCAAGGATCACGTACATATCCAACGGTGAAAGAATTTTTGAAATCGTCCAATAGTTCCTGAGATTAGCGCGTTCAAACAAACAAACTCTTCCGCTTTATTATATTAGTATAGATGTATTAATCATATGCTTATGATCAGCTTACGATCATTGAAACTAGCAAGCAGGTGAAGCTTGCTAGCTTCACTGATTGCAACGATTATTATCTAATCCAAAAATAGATCCAAATATAAAAAAAAACTTCTATTTTGTTTCGAGTTTGCACAACTGTCCGCACAAAAACAACTGCCCCGAATAGTTTGACAATAGAACATATTTTATGGAGAGCAAAAATACATTAAAAAAAACGTATTCAAATAATATCTTTGAAACCCATGTTAAAATGTTACATACATACTTGGTATTTTGGAATTTTAGGAAATTAATAACTTGAAATGACTTGGCTCGTCGACAATGAAGCCGCTCGTACCTTAGTGAAGGGCCCAGCGAAACGCCAAAGCCCTCCGAAGCCGCAGCTCTGCATGTAATGTAACTGCTGTTGACTCGCGTCCTCCGACGCTATCATATTCTGCACAAAATACGACAACACAATCATACGATTTTTTTATTGATTAATAAATTAAACTTAATATAAAGCGTGTGAAAAAGTTAGGCAATATATCCTACTTCATATTATAAATGTTAAAGTGTGGATGTTTGGATGTTTGTTACTCTTTCACGCCGCAACTACTGAACCGATTTGGGTGAAATTTTGAATGGAGATAGTTTATCGTTATAGTTCGAGTGTAGTTTTCGTTACCTGTATAATGCTCTGAACGGCGCTCAGTATGACTTGATCGTGACAGTGCATCAACACGTGATTTATTTTCATATCCAATAGGCTGTGACTGTAAGAAAAATATACATTTTTTTGCATTATAAAATACTAGCGGACCTGGCAGACGTCATCCTGCCCGGTGACAACGACATCAACGTCACCTACCAAGACCCGGTGGGTTACCTGTACCTACCCGGTAATTGTGTTTTCGAACCATCTAGGTACCCATTGATAAAAATGAAAAATGTGATAAATGAAGAACCGCTGGACCGATTTTGTGCAAACTTCACATAAACCATCTACTAAATAGTCAGAACAAAACCTAAACATTTGGTTTGGATAGGTGAGCCCGTTCTTGAGTTATGAAATTATAACTAAAAGAGGCATTGATTTTTATATATATAGATGTATCCGATATCTGACTAAAATTGACACTTCATAATGTAAATAACTTGCAACTGTTTTATCAATTGGAAAACACACTTTACTGCATTTTTGGATTAAATTTTTGACTTTCAAGCGGTAGATTTTCGATTACATAATAATATATAGGATATTAATTTCGACAGATCAAAGAGTAAGAATTCAAGATGCAGTATTTCATCATAATTATGACCACTAGAAATACGAGTATATACTTACATAACTGGAAACACTTTCGGGAACACAACGGACCCTTCCGCTAAGTACTGATAGAGTATCCTTATTTCGTCCTCATCTACAAATTAAATAAAACTGCACTGAGCCCTAAGTTTTTCAAGTTAATCTTAACTACGTATACGTGAATCTGTCGTTTAGGACTGCAACTAACCCTAAACGACAGATTAACAAGGAAGCAAAATAAAGTTCCCTGGTCAGGTTTGTTTACTTTGGACCGAAATACATAAACATAGAAGTACGATTGTCAACTTTTGCAAACATTTAGATATATTGGTGGTTGAATTTTAACGGTATTTTAACTGACTATTTTGTAACTGACCCTTCATCATGATCAACCCATTACCGGCTCACTACAGAGCACGGGTCTCCTCTCAGAGTGAGAAGGGTTTTGGCCATAGTCTACCACGCTGGCCAAGCGGATTGGCAGACTTCACACACCTTTGAGAACGTTATGGAGAACTCTCAGGCATGCAGGTTTCCTCACGATGTTTTCCTTCACCGTTAAAGCAAGTGATATTTAAATACTTAAAACGCACATAACTCCGAAAAGTTAGAGGTGCGTGCCCGGGATCGAACCCATGACCTCCGATTAGAAGTCGGTCGTCCTAACCACTAGGCTATCACAGCTTATATCGTGATTTGACTTTTCGATGTTACACGACTTTATACAGTCCGGTAGACTTTATCAGGTAGCACCTGAAAAACATTTTTATTCGGTGCACATGCACTCAATAGACGTACAATTTACATGTGACAAAAATATAGTTTTCAATTTAGAGACTAGCAACTAGATTAAGGGCCTGTTTCACCACTTTCTGATAAGTGTCGGATAGTCTAAACGTAAGTTTTGTCACTTTCTTACTTTATGTCAAGTGACAAAGCCAAATGTTGTGAATAGGCTATCAGACACTTATCAGGTGGTGAAACAGGGTCTTAGTCAAGTTAATCGGCAAAGCTCATAATAGATTGTTTTTTGTTTTCTATATTCATTATAGACACACGCTTGACCACAATCACACCTGATGGAAAGTGATGATGTGGCTCAAGAAGGTAGGCGTTTACCAAGAAGATACCTACTTATTCTTGTTGTCTTACCCGTGGTATATTTGACCAGAGTAGCCAGCACGGTGAGCACGAGCGCCTGCGTCGTGAAGTCGACCAGCACGGACGGGTCCAGGAGCGAGTTGCAATCCGGACTGTTCGTGTCCTTGTCTGTTGAGTTTTGCTGATGAAACAGATAAACAAACGTAATAAACACTATAGCCATAATGTTATATGCGGTGTTGTGTTGTGGAGTGTTGAGTGTTGAGTGTTGACGTGGCGAATGCACTGCCACATCTACTGACGCCATATTTCTAACGGTCTACATCTACTATCTATACTATCTATACTTAATAAATAAAATTGAAGTGTCTGTCTGTAATTTCGAAATAACTACCACATATTAAGCTCATATGGTTATTTGAACGATACCATAACCGATTCACACGTTTTTAAAATTTTTGTCTGTCTGTCTGTTTGAACGGGCTAATCTTCGGAACGGCTGAACCGATTTTGACGGGACTTTCACAGACAAGTAGAGGATTAACCAAGGAGTAACATAGGCTACTTTTTTAACCGACTTTCAAAAAAGGAGTTGTGTTGAAATCGGTAAGTACCTATGTTAAATAACGCCCTGATAGGTATTTTCGCTGCGCGCGACGGTCGACGCTCGCGCTGCACGGAACTCCCCGCGCCGCGCGCCCCTGCGCCCTGCGCCCGCCGTACGCGATACCGCGGTACGCCGCCGCGCGGCGGGGGGCGGGTGGACCAGAAATCTACTTATCCCTCAGGATTTGTAAAAAACCGAAATTCACGCGGGCGATGCCGCGGGCAAAAGCTAGTTATAATATAAATCTAGTCATAAGACCCACCTCCTGTAATTATCTCTTGACTACACAGGAAAATATTCTTGTCCATGACGATAGTTTAAACACTGAAATAGACTTATCTCGTAGTAACAAAAGTCAAACGTTTTTTTTAATCTATGCACATGTGGGTTGATAATTGCAATGTATATGACATATGTAGACAACATTCCCGCGAGTTTCAACTCTAAAACGTGACCTTAGAATACACAAGTCTATGGAGGGCACTTTATAATAATTATCCTGCACCGCTGTAAAAAGGATAGGAGATTTGTTCTTAGAAATCAGCTAGAATTTTTCAAATTGCTGTTCTGTTTTCCACCTTTCTATGGTGTTGTGGTAAGCTTACCTTAGTGGAATGATCGGGATAGTCGGTGAACTTGGTGGAACCGGGCCGTTCACTTTCGTCCATACTGCCAGATGAGCCGTGACCCTCGTCTTCTACGCTCTGAACATAGAAAAATTTTTAGGCTCTACACTCATTGCTTTACTGTATCTACGAGACTATACACATACTAAGCAAGTTGTGATAGGTAGAAATAATAAATCCACTCAAATTTAAAGGTTATTTCGTTACAGTAAGGTGCAGTTTTAACAAGCGATGCGACTAGTGACTTGACACGACTTTAGTCACCCGTGTTAACACGTAACTTTATGGGCTGCTTACACGGGTGACTAAAGTCGTGCAGCTAGTCACTATAGTCGCATCGCTTGTTAAAAACCGAATCGCCACATCGTTTACACGATCGATAAAAATCGCAGGCCACTTGTTCAGTTTGCAAGCAAGTGATCGCCTGCGACTGAGCATTTGCACGGTCGATTTTAATCACCACCCGCATGCCGCCCCCCACACGGCCAAAGTCGCCTGGTTTTGGAACTGGTGATTTTTAACCCCCGACGCAAAAACGACTTGGTGTTATAAGTTTGACGTGTATGTGTGTGTGTGTGTGTGTGTGTGTGTGTGTGTGTGTGTGTATGTCTGTCTGTTCCCCTGTGGCGCTCAAACGGGTGGACCGATTTGAATGCGGTTTTTTTTTGTTTGAAAGGTGAATTAGTCGAGTGTGTTGTTAGCTATGTTTGATGAAAATCGGTCTAAGATGGCCGCCGCTACAAAATTGCGCATTACATATTTTTTCACAACTCCCTTAATATGGGTATCAAATGAAAGAGCTTGACTAGTAGAAGAGTACTATGCAAATTCAAGATGGCTGCCGCCACAAAATGGCGAATGTCGGGGGTTTTTTAATATTTTATACTTGTAGTTACCTGCAGCCTAGCCGAATTGCCATTTACACAGTAGGCTTTAGTGACCCGTGTAAACAGTCCCTTTGTAGGGGTCGGTGGCTTTAGTCACCCGTGTAAACAGTTCCTTTGTAGAGGTTGGTGGCTTTAGTCACCCGTATAAACAGTCCCTTTGCAGGGGTCGGTGGCTTTAGTCACCCGTGTAAACAGTCTATTGTAGGGGTCGGTGTGTTTCACTCACGTCTAAGCCGCTCGCGCTGTCCAAGTCGGGGTCCCGCGCCGCCTCCCCCGCCGCGCCGTGCTGCACGCTGTGCGCGCGCCCCTCGCTGTCCTGCATACCGGTACATACCGTCACGTACCGTAACGTTACTTATACTCATATGTTTCACACACTATCCTTGTAGCGTGGATCCAGAATACACAAAGTGCGTATTTACAGTGATGACTTTCTTTATATATACATCTCGTTAGGTCACTTTTAAAAACGCCAGTTGCACGACCGGCGTTTACAGTGCTATATACTTGTAGCTAGTTGAAAATCTTACGACTTTTACAGTTGCCCGACATGACCGCCTGTCGGCCGCCGGGTAAGGGTAAGGTAACGGTTAAGGTTAAATTTTGAAAACTAAGGGCGTGTTTCACCACCTTCTCATAACTGTCGGATAGCTTGTTCACAACTTTTGTCTTTGTCACTTTACTTTGCGGAAATCCATAATATATGATGAAAAGTCAAAATTATTTTGCTATAATCCGCAAAACAGTCAAATTTGTATGGTACAACAAGCAGCATGTGCTATGCCCTGTCAGCCCTCCTGCTATTAAATATGCAGGAATAAACAAGCAACCAAACGGACCCCAAGCACCACCACCATGTAACACCACACAAATCTACCACCAAAATAAACTCTACGATCGTTTCACTCCGACACCGGAGCATCCTCAGGAGATGTAGACACTACAATGCACAGTTGCAAAGTCACTTTGCAACTGTGCATTTGCAACTCTTTTTCAAACTTTGCAACTCAAAACTCTTTACAACTCAACTCTTTGCAACTCAAAACTTTGCAACTCTACAATGCACAGATGCAAAGTCACTTTGCAACTGTGCATTGTAGAGTCTACATCTCCTGAGGATGCTCCGGTGTCGGAGTGAAACGATCGTCGAGTTTATTTTGGTGGTGGATTTGTGTGGTGTTACATGGTGGTGGTGCTTGGGGTCCGTTTGGTTGCTTGTTTATTTCTACATATTTAATAGCAGGAGGGCTGACAGGGCATAGCACAAGCTGCTTGTTGTACCATACAAATTTGACTATTTTGCGGATTATAGCAAAATAATTGTGACTTTTCATCATATCCGACACTTATCAGAAGGTGGTGAGATAGGCCCTAAATAAAATGTAAAGTAGGTTGCGCAAGTACGCATTCGTCCCTCCAGGGTCAAATTTTGGTTAAAACTAAACGAATCCTGGCTTGTGCAACTCAAAGTGGCTTTTTACGGTGGTCTAATTTAACTTTGACTGCGTTGTAACGCGCGACATTAGGCCACATACTCTATTCTGGATCCAAGCTTCAAAGTTTCAAGGATATCACCAGCAAAGGTAAAAAAAGTAACAAAACATATAATCATTTTGAATTTTAAGGGGTGGTACTCATAGGAAAAATCATCTTCAAAACTATTAGGTACTTATGTTAAACGAGTACAATGTTAACGTAATGGGAAATACATTGATTTGAGCTTGGATCGTGGTGGGTGTTCTAGGGTCTAGGGTCACTAAGAATCTAGAATTCAATTAATTTTTCAATAAAACTTA
This sequence comes from Melanargia galathea, assembly GCA_920104075.1. Lineage (NCBI taxonomy): Eukaryota > Metazoa > Arthropoda > Insecta > Lepidoptera > Nymphalidae > Melanargia > Melanargia galathea. Next base: position 29,758,098 of record OV049857.1, read on the forward strand.
TCGAATAGTCATATGTACGTTTTTATTAGGTACAACATTTTTTTAAGCAATGCTGAATCATGTGTATTAAAAGACCATTCGAACATTTGGGAACGTTATGAATAAATTTTATAACGTTCCAAAACTAGCGTTATTGAAAGCGAATTTTACATAAGGTTATACGATTAAATTGTTGATACATTACCCTCGGCGGTCCAATAGTGTCTTTCGCAGTTGGCACTGAAAAGGATCTCTGGGTTTTAAAACGCATTCTAGCCGAGGTCTAGTACCAAAGCAGTGCAAAGCGGTATTACAATCATGCACAAACCATTGATAGTAATATTATGATTTTGACGTTTGGGTAGTTACATATTCGTTTTTGACAGTATAAAATGTATTAACCGTATATTTCAGATAATTAGTGTGGTATATATTATCATTATTAAAATATTACGGTAATTTATTATTTAAAGATTTTAATGATGTTTTTGCAGTTTCAATAACATTTCAATTATTTTCAATTATCCGTAAATAATAGATGAAGTGGAAAAAAAAATTAAAAAATGACACGTTTTTTGAATAAAGCGTGACAAGTTGGTAAGGATAAAACGTTATTAATTAACGATACGACATTACCGGTATTTTGTTAGGATAACGTTACAAGGGCAAAGAAACGAGTAAACGAATATGTGCGGGTGTGTGAGAGAGAAACATACGAACGCAACGATTGCACAAGTCCATACAAGTCGCATGAAAGAACATGACAGAATGGTTAGTTACGTTACTGAAAAAAGAAAGACAGTTATAGATATAGGTGATTTTTGGAACATATTTGTTTTTTTTTTAATTTAGTTTTTTATAAAAAAGTATTAAGGGATAAATAACTGATGAATGTTAATATTAATTTTCCAAAAATCACAAAGAGTTCAGATAAATACAGATCACTCGCTAACTATAATAATATAAATGTACATCCAATCGTGATGATTGTTGTGAATGACCTTAAATCTCAACAAAATTCGTAGGAATCCAAGATAAAATTTAGGATCTATAATTGAGCTACTGGAGTAGAGATTGCAAAGGAGAAAAGTTTCTTTCGGGCTTGACATTACATAGCTGAAAATTGGTCATCAATTAGAGTATCTAGGGGGATTTTATGAGGTCAATTTTCACAGCTATAATTCCATGGCCAAATCAGTAAAAAACAACGCGTTTACGAAGCTCGTTCAGTATGAAAATAATAAAATCAACTTATTTTCTCTGTTAGCCATTGCTCATGTGGCTAATAGTCAAATGGAGTAATCTAACAAAAGACAAGTTTTTTAGTATATTTTTCAATTTTTGTAATGTTAAGTTATGTTAATGTGTTGGGCCCATAATCGGGTTTCTCCTTTAAGGGACAGAATTTATGGATTGGAAAGAGTACAAGAAATCAATAGGTAATTTTTATATGCTCAGGCGGCGGGTCCAGCCACATAATGAATAGATGATTAAATACATGAGAAATAAATTGGGGACAGGTGAAAGTTCAAGTGATTTTCTCGAATTATTTCGAAGGTCTAAGGTCAACATTTGAATTTGGATACAGCTGTTTGTATAACGCTTGGTTGTACATAATTTATGCTTGACAATGATGAGAGTATAAGTAATACATGACGTAAAATTACTTGAATGATTCCAATTTACCAACACATAAGCTTTACTTTGTTACCTAGATACAGTTCAAAATAAGGCATTAACAAGCCAATTTTTGTTGCCAATTTTTCGTACGATGCGAAGGAAAGATATCGATGTAATACTACTTTATTATAATTTTAAACTGTTAGTTTAAAACATGTCATCATTATTCACAAATGTAACGATGAGTTTTTTGTGAATAACTTTTGTTTACTAAAGTATTTCTAAGATACCAATAAACTGTTATATTTTTTATGCAATTTTTTTAAACTGACTATCAAACGATCTCGTTCTTTTAGATTTATTTAAATAAGTATAAAAAGTTTATCTTTTTTTACCAATAAACCAATCCAACTATTTACAGTAATATTTTAAAAGTACACGAATTCTTTCCAACGCATACAAATCGAACTCAAACTAAACACACCAATCAATCGAATATTACCGATCACAAATATTACGATGAACATTATAATATTATGAATATTGTGTTTCACCTGGTGGGGTATGGTGATGAGATGCGGACTGTGACCACCGCTGCTTGATTGTGGTGTGGGAGATTTACCTATAAACAGACGCCATTATCTGCTACAATTTGTTTGTGAAAGCCAAAAATATACTCGAAATCCCATTACTCAAATTCCTGTTATCTTTTTTAATAAGATCTTTAGAGAGAATAAGATACAATACAGTCGGTATCCATGACGACCGCTCTCCGCCTACGTTCCGTTTTTGAACCCAAATCATAGACCCAAATATTTCAAAAACATAAACAAGGTTTTAATGTTTTAATATAATATTTACATCACATTTTGGAGCATTCCAAAGATTAGAATATAAGTTTCACTTCTACCGTGGGTGAATTGCGCACAGACACTTTTTTTTAAGGATTCGAAAACAAGTTAAATATTTTTTTAGATAGAAGAGGAGTGATTGAACAAAATCTTACCACCCTGTAAGGAATTTAATGCGGCTTGGTCGAGGATTTCCCAGGATTTCTGTCTTCGACCCTGGCATGATGAATGGGACGACTGTGGCTGGATAAGCATTGAGGACTGTAGGGACAATTAGTGATTACAAGCTTTTATGACTTTCAAGAAAATTGTGGTGTCGTCGACACTGCTGCAAGTTTATATTTTATCCATCGTCTTCGATGAACGCCAGCTACACGCACGGAAAAGCATAACTCATGTGTCACGTACCGTGCGCGTAGCGCGTTTCGTGCTCTCGGTTGCTCGCGAATGACGTAATCACGTAAAATTATCGTCCGTAAATCTATTTTACAGACAAAAAAATTATTTTTTGGACATATGTTACCCTCAGATGTGAATCGCCCCGATTCGAGCCACGTATAACTCGAGTACGTTCAAGGTTAGAACGAATAGACGTCGAGACAAGCCCGCTCCAATTTAGAACTCATGTTTGCTTTACATCAATAGCCACCTAGCACACGCCAATCTTTCAATAAAAGACATGTAGAGATATCGTAGCCGTTCCTTAATTTAACCAATTTTGCAATCTCAATTTATTTGGTATCGTTCAAAGAATCCGAACTCCCAACTTGTATGTGGAAACATGATTACTTAATACGTTTGATTTTGTCATTGACTGCGAGTTAACTTTAACAAGCACTAAGAAGTTAGGCTATAATGAATGGATTCATAATATTTATTTTTCAAAATTGGTACACTGTACATTTTTTGGCTGTCAATAAATTTTACAAGTAATTGGAAGAAAGCAATGGTGTAAATTATTTACGACAACTCAATACTTAGAGGGTTCCGAACGCGCCCTGGTCTGAGAAGACAGAATCCTTACCTGATGATGTTCAATGGCGGGACAGTAGTGGTCGCAGTCGTCGGGCAGCCATTTCGGCAGCGAGTGTTTCACGTGGCAGCGGGAACGGACTTCTTCGCTCACACACACCAACGCTGTAAATAAATAATGCTTTGTCGTTTTTCTGTTGCAGTACATTTAGTAATTTGTCTTTGTATTTTACTGCCGATATCTTTCTTAAATTATCCTATACGTTTTGCTAAGTGGCTACCGTTGAAGCTTCGTGTGCGGGGAATTTCCTTCGAAAACCTGCATCGTTGTCGCGGCGCATCGTGTTTATCGTTCACGTAGGACACCGGGTCAGCCTGCGGTAGTGACGTACCGGTGAGGTAGGCGACGGGTCAGCCTGCGGTAGTGACGTACCGGTGAGGTAGGCGACGGGTCAGCCTGCGGTAGTGACGTACCGGTGAGGTAGGCGACGGGTCAGCCTGCGGTAGTAACGTTACCGGTGAGGTAGGCGATGGGTCAGCCTGCGGTAGTGACGTACCGGTGAGGTAGGCGACGGGTCAGCCTGCGGTAGTGATGTACCGGTGAGGTAGGCGACGCCGCGACGGGTCAGCCTGCGGTAGTGACGTACCGGTGAGGTAGGCGACGCCGCGACGGGTCAGCCTGCGTTAGTGACGTACCGGTGAGGTAGGCGACGGGTCAGCCTGCGGTAGTGACGTACCGGTGAGGTAGGCGACGCCGCGACGGGTCAGCCTGCGGTAGTGACGTACCGGTGAGGTAGGCGACGGGTCAACCTGCGGTAGTGACGTACCGGTGAGGTAGGCGACGGGTCAGCCTGCGGTAGTGACGTACCGGTGAGGTAGGCGACGGGTCAGCCTGCGGTAGTAACGTTACCGGTGAGGTAGGCGACGGGTCAGCCTGCGGTAGTGACGTACCGGTGAGGTAGGCGACGGGTCAGCCTGCGGTAGTGACGTACCGGTGAGGTAGGCGACGCCGCGACGGGTCAGCCTGCGGTAGTGACGTACCGGTGAGGTAGGCGACGGGTCAGCCTGCGGTAGTGACGTACCGGTGAGGTAGGCGACGGGTCAGCCTGCGGTAGTGACGTACCGGTGAGGTAGGCGACGGGTCAGCCTGCGGTAGTGACGTACCGGTGAGGTAGGCGACGGTGCGCGTCGTCAGCTGGAACTTGTCGCGGTCGGGGCGCGCCGCGAGCGACAGCAGCGAGGCGAGCACGCGGCACGTGCGCGACACGGTGGCGGCTGCGGGGTGCCGGAACCCCTTCAGCAGGTGGCCCACCAGCGCGAAGTGGAAGTTCGACCGGAAACTGTGGGAACGTTCCCGAAATATTTAACGACCTCCCTGGCGCAGTGGTGAGCGCTTCGGTCTTATAAAGCCGTTCCCCACTAGGCGAACAGTGAGCGGCTAATTGTTTACTTCCAGTCAGCCTCCCTATAGTTTTTACAGTAGTCCAAACAGCGCGTAATGTTCGCAGTTTGCGGCGTGTCTCTTGCCGACTAATTCAATGCGTTTAGTGAGCGGCTGATTCGCCTTTAAAACCCTATAAAACTATGCGAGATTCAGAGCTCTGAGTTAGCGACCGATAAGCCTCTCAGAGTCAGCCAGCGGACAGTCAGACACTCATGACTGTTCACCTAATGGGGACTGGGGATATGGCATAAGAGGTTCCAGTGACCGACTTCGCTCCAACAACAAATCGGTGTACCAATCAATAATATTAGTGACATATATCTAGGTGTGTTATATATTAAAACCTTCCTGAAAGTATGTAGATTAGATAGTGAAAAAAAAACATCAAAATCGTTCCTGGGTTTTTGAAATTATCGCAAACATACATACAGATCGAATACAGAAGAACCTCCTTTTTTGAAGTCAGTTAAAAAGACATCTGCACTCACCTCAATCCAACCGCATGGTCCAGTTGTTTGAAATGCCATTCCAAAGGTTCTCTAGTTTCCATCATTACTTGTTCGAATGGCTGCAAAATAATAAGATACCTTTAATAACGATAAATTTTAACGAGTTTTAGGAGCTACTAACTGCGAAAAAAAAACAAAATTCCAGTAAACCTTTATTAAATGGCACACTGTACTTATGACAAAAGATAACTGTTAATTGGACTGGTTCAAAATTAGTCGGACATTGCCTTGCTCTCGGCTTAATGTGCTCTCCGAGGCACTAACAAAATCAATTAATTTTCTGACCTGACCCGGGATTCGAACTCGGGACCTAACGATCCAGTCAATCAGCTAGACTCACGAGGCATTCAAAGCGGAAATAGAATAGAATAGAATAGAAAAGTTTTTTATTCAAATAAACTTTTACAAGTACTTTTGAATAGTCAAATGAATCTACCACTGGTTCGGAATGCCATTCCAACCGAGAAGAACCAGCAAAAAACTCGGCGGAGGGAGGAGGATCAATGTACCAACCTTGTCATCAAAAAGTTTCTGCGAATCTAAAGTATGTAAATTCTGCTCCATTAACGCGAGACCCGCCGCGTATAAAGTGGGTTCATCCAATTGAAGTACGGATAACGCGACCCAGAACAGGGCTTTATGGATTGGAGATTCCTACAAATGAAAAAACTTATTTAATCGTTAATTTAAAGGCAAATTGTACAAATTAGGTACAATAAAGATGCCTATAAAGTGACGGGCTAAACATTTTTACAATTCAATGTCAACTTTAACGTATCATATGAAGTGTAGTGCGCATGACGTCACGAAAAATCCAGTATGGTGGATCAACTAAAATCCATACTAATATTATAAATGCGAAAGTAACTCTGTTTGTCTGTATGTTACGCTTTTACGCCTAAACCGCTGAACGAAATTTGGTTCAGAAATAGACTAGACCTTGGCCCTTGGCTTGGACATAGGCTACTTTTTATTGCAGAAAATCATGGAGTTCCTAAGGAATTTTCAAAAACCTAAATCCATGCGAACGAAGTGGCGGACATCAGCTAGTATGCAAATAAACCCATATTGAGATCGGTCTTAATTGCGTAGATTCAAAAAACACAATTTATATCCGAAAAGCAATCAAATCGTTTTCCATGATAGTATTTTTAATACCTAAGACAGGAGTCGGATTTTTGCCATTATTGTCTTCTTCAAAGTTAAATAAACTTTGCAATTTGTAGAGGATAATATTATACGGAATGACAAAATACATACGGAATACAAAAGCGGCTGCAATCGCGTCAAGCACATGATTATAGCCTCCAATAACGCCAGGTCGTTGAATGACTCCAATGCCTTCACGAGTATCCGCAGGAGCTGTTTCATGTCGTCGTCCGTTACGTTTTTACCTAAAATGTACAATTTTACAAATACAATTCGAAGTTATCTAATTAACCATAGATGAATACATTTCCCGAGTTTCAGTTCGAAAATAAAAATGGCATTATTTTAGAATGTTACCAATAACATTTGATTGAGTTTTAAAACACGTCTATGTTTCTATTGTATTTAAGTATGTGATGGTTTTCGAAATCACTCGTAAATTGTTTTGTAACATGCCAACCGGCACTAAGAAGAGGTGGGAGCGTTATAAGGAAACACGGGGGATTTTATACTTACTTATACATCCAAATACGATAAGTGCTCGGGGCTGCAGGGCCGGATTAAAACAGAATGCGAAGCTCTTCGCCAAAGAAGTCCTGTACACAGATGAGATTTCTTTCAATAATTTGATTATAAAACACTTGAAAACACTTTACTGAAACCAGATATTATAAGTCTCCCATCTCTCAATTTTGCACAAAAACAAAACAAAAAAAAGAAGCTATAATATTTTAAGAAAAATTAAACCGTATTCAGTCCAGCAATCTCAAAGAAATCGATGTACCAATCAAAAATAGTGACATATTGGTACATTTATATGAGCGTAACTTCGTACATAAGAATGATAACTAAGCGTGTTATATACTAAAACCTTCCTGAAAGTATGTAGATTACGATAGTGAAAAAATCATCAAAATCGGTTCATTGATTTTTGAAACTGAATTTTAACGTGATAACGTCTTATAAATCGATGAACGCCGGCTGCACGCACGAAAAAGCATGACTCATTGTCACGTTCCGCCTAAGACGAGCGTGCAAGCGAGAGCGCGGAACAAGCGATAGAGGCACGATCGGCAGCGTTCGGCTTCATCAATGTTTTCTTATGACGTTATTCCATAAAACTTTATCGTCCGTAAACCGACTTTACAGACAACCAATTTTTTACCAAGTTTCCAGCCAATCACAAGTGGGTACGTCGCGCATGCACGCCTCCATTATCTCGAGCAGCGCGTCCACGATTATCTCGAGCGACTGCAACGGCAGGCGTTCCCGGTCCGACTGCGAGCCCGGCCCTATGCCCACGTGCGCGCCCACGCCCACGGCGCTGGGTATGCCCACGGCTACGGGGCCCACGCTGCCCTCGGAACAGGTGTACGAGTCCGAATACCTGCGGAAATAGACTAATGTAAACTACGGGTACATACCACATTAAAATGTTTGCTTGTTGATCGATATTTCGATCCAATTACAAAGACCTTCGACAGTCACCGACGGTTCTTGTAATTAAGTGTTGGATAGCCTAAACGTAAGTTTTGCCACTTTCTTACTTTATGTCACGTGACAAAGATAAAAGTTGTGAATAAGCTATCCGACACTTATCAGAAGGTTGTGAAACAGGCCCTTAGTGACATATTCTCTTATATTGGGCGTAAATAAGAACTTTTTGTAAATCCCTGAGATTAAATTGCAACATATTTAAAAATAAACACATAACTAGCGGACAAACGGCAAGATGAAGACGTTAGTACTTACCAATCGGCCGTGTGTCTATTGTAAGGGCTCCTAAAGGCAGTGACGGCGGCCGACTTCACCTTCGATATTCCAAACATTTGGTAAAACTTGGGCAGAGCGAATTCGTCGAGGGACAGCATCAGTAAGCGTTGAGTCTCCTCTGAAAAACCTTCATTAAATCAGCCATATCTAGATTAAGTTAGAGCTTGACCAGAAAAATTAAAAACCCACTAAATAAACTCGTCCGCGTGAATTTAGGTTTTTTGAAAATCTCTTGGGAACTAGATGATTTTCCGGGATAAAAAGTTATCTATATCCTTCTCCAAGGTCTAGTCCTTCTCCAAGGTCTAGTCTATCTCTGTACCAAATTTCGTCATAATCGGTTCAGTGGTTTAGACATGAAAGTGTAACAAACACACAAATTCAATTTTGCATTTATAGGATTATTCTTTGACTAGATATTATGCCGCAAACAGGTTTATAACATTTTAAGGTGCTCTTAAATTTTAAGAAGTCTCTGAGGTATTAGCAGTTTTGAAAGAACATTTACCGGCGAATGTAGGCGAGTTGCAGGTGCACAAGGAATGTATGATGTTGATGACCAGCCCGTGCGTCGCAGCCCGCATCGACACCGTGCCGGAGCATACCAGGAACGTGACCGTGTGGAACAGGTACGGGAGGTGACGGGTCACGTCGAGGCAGTTGTTGAACGACAGCATCAACTGTCACACAAAAACGTACAACATAAATATCTAAGGATGTATTTGTTTGAGTTTGAATATTTGTAATGATCAACCCATTACCGGCCCACTACAGGGTCTCCTCTTAGAATGAGAATGGTTAAAGACGTAGTCCACCACGCGCGGAGTGCGGATAGGTATACTTCACACGCCTTTGAGAATATAATGGAGAACTCTCAGGCCTGCAGGTTTCCTCACGATGTTTTCCTTCACCGTTAAAGAAAGTGATATTTAATTACGCATAACTCAGAATAGTTAGAAGTGCGTGCCGGAAATCGAACAGTGTTAATCACCAGTAGGCTATTACTGCATTTTGTTTGAGTATTTATTTGTTTACAAATAGCAGAAGCTTACCAAGTATCTAGCAAGTATTGCAATATCGTCCCACATCATATGCTGTTCCAACATCGCAGTCGGGGAGTGACATGTTTTGTCCACCACCTATTATTTAGAAATGTTTTATTTTAGTAACATAAGTTAAAGGAAGCGTTTCAAATACAACGTTTTATCTATTTCATAAAGGCATATAGTGAAAAATAAAATGAATAAACGAATTAAAGAAAAAACTTAAACAAATAAAAGGAAATAATATTACATAACTTACAGAGGCCGCTGTAACGGGACCCAGAGCATTATTAGGTAGTTTAGTTAGGGCCTGCAGGAAAACATAAAATAAGAAAAAAAAAATACAAAACAATAATATAAACAAAAAAAAAACTAAACACAAAAATCATAATCATAAGGGAATCCCACTTTATTTGATACCTGATAATGGACATCCATTCGATGTTAAAACATGTAAAATGTTTGAAACCTATTATATACCCATATTTGAATTGGTTGGACAAAACTGAATGGACAAATTTTATAAAAACAGATTCCGATATTTGTTACAATAATGGTAAAAAGATTTCTTACCCTACACATCCTTCCAATAACTTTTTTGGAAACGAGTTGCACGTTAGCGGACGCGAGTGCTACAGCCGTGTCCGCCATTATCTCGATCATAGGTGACCCCAGACCTACATTTATACACAGATGTCAAATGTTTACTCCTTAAAAAATCAACAAGTATGCATTGCATGACATTAGTCATTCTCAAGAAACTTTTATGAGCAAAAATTTGTCGCTGAAACAACTTGGTTTCATTTCGTTTTATGGCAGTATTATTGGCATGGCGTGAAATAACCGATATTTTCCCCTAAATATACTAACCAGAATTGACACTCCTCTGTATAAAACTGTCCAGCACCATGTCAATCAGTTCTGGCACTTGGCCAATGGAGCCCCATATCTTGGCCTGAACTGACGGGTACATTTCTGTCTCTTCAATTGTAAGGGTTATTAACTTTTCGAGGATTTGCGCGACTTGGTTTTTGCGACGCGATTCTTCCGATGGCTTGCAGAATCTGTGAGGAAATTGATAAAACCATGCTCAAGAATATTTTTTAAATCTTCTTCAGGGAAGTTTTCCTTATACATATAGATAACTCTTCCAAGTATTCAATCCAGCAGATCAATCCTCTTTATTTGGGCCGTTTGTCAGACCAAAAGTTTGAGACCAAGTGAGTATACTTGGTCTCAGGATCTCAATCTTTTTATTGGCAGACTGAAATGAGACCAAAGATAACATGTTGATGTTAGCTAAATTTACGTACCTTACTAAATTCGCCAGCCACGGGGTCATATATTCCAAGCATAAATGTTTCAGTTCTATCGTTGAACCTCTAAATCCCTGCAAAATGTAATCATCATGATCAACCCATTACCGGCTCACTACAGAGCACGGGTCTCCTCTCAGAGTGAGAAGGGTTTTGGCCATAGTCTACCACGCTGGCCAAGCGGATTGGCAGACTTCACACACCTTTGAGAACGTTATGGAGAACTCTCAGGCATGCAGGTTTCCTCACGATGTTTCCTTCACCGTTAAAGCAAGTGATATTTAAATACTTAAAACGCACATAACTCCGAAAAGTTAGAGATGCGTGCCCTAGGATCGAACCCACGAACTCCGATTAGAAGTCGGTCGTCCTAACAGTGGTTAGGACCTAACAGTGGTTAGGCTATCACAGCTTTTCATGTAATAATTTTCAATGTAATAATTTTCGATAAAAAAAATCATAAATATGCACTGAAATAGAGAGAACGTGTAACAATTATTCTTACCTGAATACATTCTTCCAAAAATTCTAGAGTCAAATGTGGTTCATTGTGAGCCAACTTTTCGCTTACGGATTTGATAAAGATTGTGTTATTGGACGGTATACATAGGCCTGTGGGAGGAATATTAATCTTGATTGATTAAAATGAAGGGGTAACAACATAGGTCATGCTCGCCGCAAATCCCCTTAGTGATAGTGATGAAAGCCCAAAACACACACACACAAAGTGTGACGGGTAAATTGCAAAGTAAATTCTAGAATTTGTAAAACAAAGCGAGACTGGGTCACGCAAGTACAATCAAGTACAGCCACTACAACAAAGCCACAGTTTGGGGTTTAGTGGGTAAAAAACAACTCACACCATAATTTCAACCAACATAATTCTCCCCCAAGAAGTTGGGTATTAAAGAGTTCTTTTGCAAAGTTTTACCTCGCCAAAAACGTTTAGATAACTGTACGCGCGCCTTCAGTTTCTTTCAGGCTTAGATTAAGGCATTACTTACCAGAAGTTTCGAGCAAAGTTCCCTCGATTTTCAAATGGAAGGTAGCCGTTAACGCGCAGAGCTGGTTGTAGGCCGCAGTGCGTAAAGTGGGGTCACACGAGCCCAGGTTCAACAGGGCCATGTTGAGAAGTGTTCCCGGTACATCTTTGGGCCTAATTTTTTGGTGGACCGTAACTGAATCCTGTAAAAATAATATTAATTAGACGATATAATTTCTTCTTGCAGAAACTCGTAAGGGACGCCATATTTTAACTCTATTAAGTACTCTATGGTCAAAGTAATGGACAAAGTGCGTCGCTTATATTACGCGTATCTCCGTGAAATTTACCTTTTAAGACAGCTAAGGAAACATCATCATGATCAACCCATTACCGGCTCACTACAAAGCACGGGTCTCCTCTCAGAGTGAGAAGGGTTTTGGCCATAGTCTACCACGCTGGCCAAGCGGATTGGCAGACTTCACACACCTTTGAGAACGTTATGGAGAACTCTCAGGCATGCAGATTTCCTCACGATGTTTTCCTTCACCGTTAAAGCGAGTGATATTTAAATACTTTTAAAACGCACATAACTCCGAAAAGTAAGAGGTGCGTGCCCCGGGATCGAACCCACGACCTCCGATTAGAAGTCGGTTGTCCTAACCACTAGGCTATCACAAGTTGTCCTAACCACTAGGCTAAGGAAACATACTACTCACTCTATTAGGTTATCTCGAATGCAATACATATACTTACTGGTTGACTCAACTCCCATCTGTTTCGTATGTGTATGATGGATTGCACTATATTGTCACAGTCGTTGTGTATGAAGCTCAGTGGCGTCGGCTCGTTGATTATGGACAAAGAAAATTGATTGTCGTCTACTAGACAAACCTGGAAATTATCAAGTCAAATGTATCATTAAGAAAGTAAGCTCAAAAGGACTGAAGCCTAGAGTCATGCTTGAAAGCCTACTTGAAGAAGTGGCATTGGACACTGAAAGAAGCAAAGTTTCTTACACGTTGTAATAGTGTTTAGTGGTAAATTCAATTGAAGATTCAAAAGCACTTCTCTATTGTGTAAAATCTTGTACTTTGTGACGCTCACATTATTGATATGACGTGATATCTGATATCACGTCATGTCTAAACAATCTGATTGGTCGAACCATAGAAGTCTCCACTCCCATGGACAAGTAACCTGAAGTCACTGAAGTCCTGACACGTCTTTAGCGGACTAATCAGGTCATTCATACTAATGGTTCAATAGACAGACACCCTGAGGTTCCCATTCCAAACGTCCGTTGTTAATCTTTTTCTTATTGATTACTAGATGACGCCCACGGCTTCGCCCGTGTGGATTTAGGTTTTTAAAAATCCCATGGGAACTTTTGATTTTTCAGAACAAAAAGTAGCCTATCTGTAGTAACCCGTCCCCAAAACGGAAAAATTCCGTGGGATCCCCACGATTTCGGAATGCAATTCCTTACAGCATCAGGGTTGAGGAGTTGGACATGTACCTACTCAGTAGCTCAGTAGCTGTACCTACTCAGAGTTCATTCAACAATAAAGTCTTTAATTAGTATCCCCAATATCAATTTAAATAACCGACAGGCACTGTCGGTTATTTAATCCCATCCCATTAGTTTTGGGGTTCCCCCTCTACAGCATCAGGATTGAGGAGTTGGAATCCAAATTTTTTGTAGGACAGTGTCGCAATGTTTCTCTATCGATTAAAAAAAAATTACGCAAATCGGTTCAGAAATCTCAGAGATATCGGTGTACATAGGTAGAAAAACACAACTCCTCCTTTTTTGAAAGTCGGTTAAAAAAGTAGCCTATGTTACTCCCTGACTAATTCTCTACTTGTATGTGAAAATCCCGTCAAAATCGGTTCAGCCGTTCCGAAGATTAGCCCGTTCAAACAGACAGACAGACAGACAGACAGACAGACAGACAGACAAAAAATTTAAAAACGTGTGATTCGGTTATGGTATCGTTCAAATAACCATATGAGCTTAATATGAGGTAGTTATTTCGATATTACAGACAGACACTTCAATTTTATTTATTAGTATAGATTACCTCGTCAATTTCAGAGGCGTAATAAACATCATTCAGTAGAACCGGCAAACCAAGCACTTTGCTTTTCTCTATTGATGTTATTTGGAGAGCAGTCGGCCCGACCTAAAATAAATAACATTTTGTACAGTATTTCTGAAAAATTTCATATGTTGAAGTTTGTATGAAAATTAAGAAAGGCGTATATTTTATGTATTCTGCTTTAAATAATTTAGTTTAGAAGATAATGTGGCTAATTCTGTTGTACACAATCTCTAAACCTAAACTAAAATGACAGGGCTAAATATATTCTTATCTCTTTCACAACGATACGTGCAAAAAGGATAGCACATTTTTAAACCTGTCAATTTAGTTAATTTTACAGATTGTGTACAACAGAATTAGCAACATTGAATATATAAATAACTAGATGATGCCCACGGCTTCGCCCGTGTGGATTTAGGTTTTTAAAAATCCCGTAGGAACTTTTGATTTTCCAGAAAGTAGCTTATCTGTAGAAACCCGTCCCCAAAACGGAAAAATCCCGTGGGATCCCCACGATTTCGGAATACAATTCCTTACAGCATCAGGGTTGAGGAGTTGGATATGTACCTACTCGAGTTCATTCAACGATAAAGTCTTTAATTGGTACCCCCAATATCAATTTAAATAACCGAAAGTTTCTAAAACCCATTAGTTTTGGGGATTAGGTCCCCTACAGCATCAGGATTGAGGAGTTGGAATCCAAATTTTTTATAGAACAGGGTCGCAATGTTTCTCTATCGATTAAAAAAAAAATTACGCAAATCGGTTCAGAAATCTCGGAGATATCGGTGTACATAGGTAGAAAAACACAACTCCTCCTTTTTTGAAAGTCGGTTAAAAAAGTAGCCTATGTTACTCCCTGGTTAATTCTCTACTTGTATGTGAAGGTCCCGTCAAAATCGGTTCAGCCGTTCCGAAGATTAGCCCGTTCAAACAGACAGACAGACAGACAGACAGACAGACAGACAGACAGACAGACAGACAGACAGACAAAAATTTTAAAAACGTGTGATTCGGTTATGGTAGCGTTCAAATAACTATATGGGCTTAATATGAGGTAGTTATTTCGATATTACAGACAGACACTTCAATTTTATTTATTAGTATAGATTAATAAATTATGACATACCTTTATAGCAACCTTGGTATCCTTATGCGACAGTTTGAGTGCGTTATTAAACACTTTGAGGTCCTCTTCCAAGGACAGAGTGGCTCCGGGCAGTTTCTGTTGTTCGGGGTCTATGAAATCACTGAGTCGACAGTTTGTGTCTATGAACACTATTTTACGGTTTCCCTGTAATGGACAAATGGAGGTTTTCTATCAAAAAATTCTTAGTAAGTAGCTGGATTTGAGAAATTGGCGATGATCCCATGCCCTAAAGAGAACGTAAAGCCGTCGATCCTGTTTGATAAATCCCATCGAACTATGAGTGATGGAATAGAAAGTGTACTTGTGTTTATGCACATACTTGTACACCATAATGACTCCTGCATAGTTGAAAGTTTTCGCTGAAATGAACCGCCGTGAAGTTGGGTCGGACAAAATTATTATGTCAGAAAGGCGATTGGATAAAGTTGTTAACAGAAAACATATTCTATTAACAAGCTATATATCAATAAATATTAAAACGACATCAATATACCAATAAAACTTGAAGAGTTCCCTCGATTTCTCCAAGATTCCATCAGATCTTGACCATTGGCAACCTGGGAAGTATACCGTTTCAAACAAAAGAAGAATTTTTCAAATCGGTCCACGCGTCTTTGAGTAGTGGGGGAACATACATAAAAAAAACAGATCCCGATGAATTGAGAACCTCTTCCTTTTAAAAAAATGTGGTTAAAATAGTACCCGTAGAGGTGTGAGTATGGCCTCGTGGAACTTGGTGTATTCGCGCACCCAGCTGTTGCAGTTGTATATGTAGCACGCGTGCACGTTGCCGTACGCCACCTCCGGCAACACGCTGAACCACTTCTGAAGGAAGTCCGTTCTGCCAGAGATGACCACAAATGTTAACGCAACGAAGATTAACCCAAGCTGGACAACCTGTCTGAACCATAGAGATAATAATAATAAATAGAGTTGGCATACCTACCTTAAAAACGTGCCAAAAATACACTCACACACGCACAATCCGAAGACATAAAATGGCGCGTGTTCATTGTGATGTCTCAAGTTGTGCGTGTGTGAGTGTTCATGTATACATTTTAGGGAGGCCATCTTAAGTCACGAGTCTGCCGCAAACTGTTTTATTATTATGTCAAAAATGTAATGTTTCTCTTTCACACTTATGAAAATTTTGATAAGCTTGAGCTATTTTCCGATCCACTAATTTCTATAGGACATTATGCCAACTCTATTTATTACTATTATTATCTCTATGGTCTGAACACATCGATACTAGGGTTGTTTTAGGCCACACTACATCTATAACCCGCGCCACGTACATCAAACGCTGAAGGAAAGTGGAGGGGGTAAGCTATTGTATTACGTGCGTGACAGTTCCCATACGCAGCTATCCCCTCCACGTTTCTTTCAGCGTTCGATGTACGTGGCGCGGGTTATACTAGACCGTTGGTCTCATGGTTAGATTATTCGGCTGTCATAAAGTCCCGGGCCAAAAAAGTTATTGAGTTCTTTGTCAAGTAGTAGTACAGTAGCAGCACGGGAGTTTGAGGTTAGCAGTGATTAACAACAGTCTAGGGAGTTTTTTTGGCTATATTATTACTAGGATTTTGGTCTAGTGGATAGCTTATCCTAAGGCCGGGGCCGCACTGCGAAATATATTCGCGCGGTTTATTTTCCGCATTTTAATATATTTTTTTCGCGAATTTTTAATTGCGAGTGCGAGCAGCTTCATACATTTCCATATGTCACAGAATTCTGCGAAAAAATTCGCGCGAATAAATTTCGCAGTGCGGCCTCGCTCTAAGAGTTGGGAACAAGATGCAGTCAATCCCGTACCTAATCATCGTCATTCTACGACGCTCGGTCATCGTGTCAAAATCTAACTGTCGAATCCCTGCATAAATATTGTGTTTATAATTAAATATTATGCTGTTTTCAACTTATAATGAACGTTAAATTGTTGCTTTAGTTTGTTTTCGAAGTGATCAATAAGTATTACATCAAAATAAAGTGTATAACAAAAGAAAAGTTGAATATATTCGGTTAAAAGTGAATCAGCTGACGAGTACGTGATCGAGTGTTGCATCCAGTGCAAGCGATTTACGCGGTTAAGTGAGTGGGGCAAGGGTCATCTTTGCGTGAACTGTTTCGCCTTCTATGCACCTTCACGCAATTATTACGCAGTTACCAACACATAATGAACATTAAATTGTTACTTTAGTTTGTTTTGGAAGAAATCTATGCATAATACACCAAAATAAAGTGTATTACGAAAGTTAAGTATAAGTTGAACTGACTCGGTTAAACGTGAATCAGCTAACGAGTGCGTGATCGAGCGTTGCATCCAGTGCAAGCGATTTGCGCGGTTGCGTGTGCGACGCATGTGTCATCCTCGCGTGAACTGCTTTGCCTTCCATCCGCTCGCAGACGACGGTATCACTTGGACTTGTCAGATATATTGAGCAGAGCAGATACCCTACATTGCTCTCTGTGAGTCTGTTTTTGGTGGATATTTCGTTAAAAAAATGAAGTTTTACGGATGCTTAAAACCTGCGAAAGACTTAAATACAATAAAATGCACTTCAGCCACATGTGAAAAATACTTTTGTTGCTTATGCGTTAATCTGTCGGGGTTGTCTAACGAAAAGAAAAGCACTTGGAAATGTCCTGATTGCTGTGCCTCACAAAGAAGGGGAGGTGACAATAGTTCGACCCCCGTTAGACTCGCAGAAGACAATATTACTCTCCGAAAAAAGTCGGACACAGTGTCTGAGCCTGCAACTAGCACAGAGGTAAAAGAACTCACTAGTGAAGTACGTATACTGACTCAGGAAATTTCCTCCTTAAAAAAACAGCTAGAGAATGCCATATCCTCGCTATCAAACTGCGAGAAGAGATTGGACGAGCTAGGGTGTGCAATAGCCAACAACGACAGCCGAATCAAGCAATTGGAGGATCGCACACAAGAGACCGAAGTTCTAAAAGCCACAGTTAAGGACCTGCGTCAAGAATTAAATTCGCAAGCTCAAAACTACCTCAAAAATGAACTAGAGTTGACTGGAATACCTGAGAACGCTAATGAAAACCTATTTCATATAGCTCTCCTGGCCGCTCGTAAAGTGGGGGTCGAGCTAAAAGACCAGGATATTGACTGGGTGACTCGAGTCGGACCCCGTGGCAAGCTTGCCCCCGAAACAGAACCTAAATCTTTTGCAAGACCACTCGTTGTGCGCCTCTTTCGTAAAGCTAAAAGGGATGAAATAATTAAAGCAGCGAAATCTAGACGAAATATAACAAGTGCAGACCTGGACTTACCCGGAGAGGCTCATAAAGTTTTTTATAACGAACGTCTGACTAAAGAAAATCGTCAGCTTTTTCGTGAAGCTCGCCAAAAAACCAAAGAGTGGGGATTTTCACACTGTTGGTGTTCCCAAGGCACTATATTCGTCAGACAGTTTGATGGTAGGCCAGCTCGTCCTGTTCGCAATCATGATGATCTGTCTGGAATTTTTTCCACGCCCAGAAACAAAACCTAAAGTTCCTGATACACTTGATTACATCTATACAAATACGTTAGCCGCTGTCGCCCTTAGCTTATTGTTTACTCATAGTTATAAATTTTATTTTTTCTGTTGTCTGTATAACATAGTATTTTTAAGAAACGATTTTATAACTTACTTAATAACTATTGTTCCATTTCAGTTCTTATGCCATATTTGCTTCAAAATTATTATTCTTTCTGCATACAAGCCTCTAGCCCTTAAATATATGCTACCTAAATCTAGTACTATAGTAACTAATAGTATAAAACATAATCTGCATGTGTTGACGGAGCAATTATTTTATCAGTACTCTGAATCTAATATTATAAAAATAAAACAACTTTGTGGCAGTTTTGCAAGCAAATTCAACCATGTTTTTCTCATTATTTCCGTAATAAATTTTAACAACGGGCGATAGACATAATCATTAATAATGAGTTGGATTCATTATGTATAAACTGCCACAAAGTACAAGAACCAGAGCAGTGTGGAGTATCTATGGCTCAGATCTACAACTTTAAAATTCTTAATTTTAACATTAGAAGCTTGAATAAAAACTTTAATAATTTTTTGACAACTTTAACGAGATTTAACTTAACTTTTGACGTAATAGGGTACTTTCGTTAGTGAAAAATAAATTATGAAATTTGATAAAAATAAAAATTTATGTAGAAATATACATAAATATTCTGATTTTGAGTCATAAAAGCACGTGATTATTTTATTAAATTAAAATTAAAAGTCGTAATTTTTAATCCGTATATCACGTGACCTAAAACACGAGCCGCCTTGTTGTGACGTCATAATGATAGAAAATACTAATATTAATCTGTGATTTATTAATATTTTATATTAATATTTATCTGTGAATATGTGATTATCTGTGCAAAAACCAAGAAACATAGAACCTATGGAATCTGAACTCCAAACAACAAAGGACTGTTGATATTTTTTAATATATTATATAGATAAATATTTTCGATATATCTATATTTTTAAATATATCGATATCGGAGTTCGATATACCGAAAAAATATCGATATTTCGATATATCGGCTTTATTTAAAAAATCGTAAGTCACTTCAAAAATTATTACACAGTTATATTATAGTCCAGTATCTTTATTAAACAAATTAAATTATAAATGTATTCAGATGGTGGTGAAACAGGGCCTTATACCAATATTTTTAAATGACGTTGTCACGTAAAATAATCATCCGTAAGCCGACTTGACAGACAACTAATGATGTTTACAAAGATGTTTTAACATTCCGGAATCCGGCAGAACAGAAGTCTGGGTTACATGCAAAGAACTTTGCAACCATAATTGAATCAATTTTTGGCAGATTAGGCCGCTATCCCACTGGCGATTTGCGAGCGTTCGCGTTCCTCCAACGTCTGCGCAGCGTTGACGCGACGTTAACGTTGCGTTGACATTGCGAAGTCGAAGCGTGAAGGGTCGCCGTTATAGTAGGGGAGCCGAGGATGCTAAATGCGGATTTACTCGAGCGTCGTCGGGACCTAGTAGATTTTATAGATTAGTTGATAGGAAGAATAAAAGGTTATATAAGGTTTTCCATTTCAGTGGTGGGGAAAGCTTCTAGCTGCACGCTCTCATCTTCAATAGACGATTTTTTAACTTCGGCTTGTGGAAATCAGCTGATCCTACTAATATTATAAATGTGAAAGTGTGGATGTTTGGATGTTTGTTACTCAATCACGCTGCAACTACTGAACCGATTTGGTTGAAATTTTAAACTGAGGTAGATTATGCCCTGACTTAAAACATAGGCTACTTTTTATCCCGAAAAATTAAAGAGTTCCCACGGGATTTTGCTAACCTATAACTGAAATCTATAGCTACAGCTATAGGTAGATTACTATAGCAAACTTCCTTGAAAGTAGGTATAAAGGTTAGAAAAGGGAGCGGGAACGGGAACCGGAAATCCACGATTCCCTCGGAATTTGTGCAAAATCGGAATTCACGCGAGCGAAGCCGCGGGCATTCTCTAGTTATATATATTTTATTGCATCATTTCCTTCAAAATAGAAAAAAATTCAACTACCCTCGAGATTCGAGAAGGTCAAGATAACGTTTTTTTTTTGCAACTTTGTAACGCTCCCATTCTCGTACGTTACGTTCAAATAGTCTGATTTTCTGAATATACTTTTCTTAGTTCGTAATTAACCCATCATATCTTAATCTGGCGTTTCTGAGTATTTCTGTTCATCATTTTTTTTATTTTTCGTGCGGCTCTATTTAAAGGGCTTATATATGGTAGTGGGTACTCAGCAGGATGCAAGATGCCTCGCCTCTCTTATCTTAATCTGACGCGCTCGAGTAAATCCAAAAATCCCCTCTTGGACTCCGCTACTATTAGACACGCTCAACGTTAACGTCGCGTCAACGCGACGTTGTCGCTGCACAGACGTTGGAGAAACGCGAACGCTCGCAAAACGCCAGTGGGATAGCGGCCTTAGACACGCTCAACGTTAACGTCGCGTCAACGCGACGTTGTCGCTGCACAGACGTTGGAGAAACGCGAACGCTCGCAAAACGCCAGTGGGATAGCGGCCTTAGTACTATCTGCTTTTACACAACCGGTTTGCATATTAATAAATAAATAGGTAAAAATAAAATGCACTGACGAAAAAACACAATTACTTAATACTCCTTGAAGATAAAGTTGATCAGCCCCCTGATTGTGTAACTTTTGACGATGGAATGGTATTCATTTGATGGCCTAAGGCCATTAAAGTAAAATATACCTTGAATGTATTGATTTAAAGTCACAAATTCAGTACAACTGATTTCAACATCGAGCGTTATGGATCGTATCGTACATACCTAAACGTATAAGAATGGATACACGAAATTGAGCTCTATTTCAATGACATTATGGTTTATTTTACTTTGATGCCTTAGGCCATCAAATGAATACCATTTCATCGTCAAAAGTTACACAATCAGGGGGCTGTTTACACTGAACTGAAAGTTGTTGCTTCTTAATCATATTGAACTTTATGGTTTTTGTCTATATGATCATAGATAGATGTTTTGACGTCATAATGATAGTTAATACTAATCATTAATTAGTATTAACTATCATTATGACGTCAAAACAAGGCGGCTCGTGTTTAAGGTTACGTGATATACAGATTAACGATTACGACTTTTAATTTTAATTTAATAAAAAAATAATGTGCTTTTATGACTCAAAATCAGAATATTTAAGTATATTTCAACATAAATTTTTATTTTTATCAAATTTCTTAATTTATTTTTCACTAGCGAATGTACCTATTTTTTACCACAGAGGTATCATCATCATCATCATGATCAACCCATTACCGGCTCACTACAGAGCACGGATCTCCTCTCAGAGTGAGAGGGCCTTGGCCATTGTCCACCACGCTGGCCAAGCGGATTGGTAGACTTCACACACCTTTGAGAACGTTATGGAGAACTCTCAGGCATGCAGGTTTTCTCACAATGTTTTCCTTCACCGTTAAAGCAAGTGATATTTAAATTCTTAAAACGCACATAACTCCGAAAAGTTAGAGGTGCGTGCCCGGGATCGAACCCACGACCTCCGATTAGAAGTCGGTCGTCCTAACCATTAGGCTATCACAGCTTTATTACAGCTTTTTGTATCTACATTTCGATATCAAACTATCGATATATCGTCCAAAAAATATTAGTAATAATGAAAAAGTAGCCCAGGTGAATGACTTTATCTTCACTACAATATTTAAGGCGCAAACTCCAGTGTTATATGGAATACATTTATAACCTTCTTGTATATCATTGTTACGTCATGAAATGGCTGACTTATTGGCTGACAGCGTTTTCGCGGGAATCAAAAATGTTTAAAATTTAATTTAATTTTATGGCATGAACGCGTGTTTATTTTGCCGAAATATATTTTTTGTGGCTTTTTATTAACAAAAACAACATTTTGAAGTGCTTTTTCAAACACAGTAGAATACCCTATTATCTTAACAGAGTGCTGGCTTGATGAAACCTCAATAATTCCTAAAATAACTTCTTATAATTCTTTTTACACACATAAGATAATAAACCAAAATAGTGGTGTTGTAGCGTATGTTAGAGACACTCTAAATGCTGTAGCTTCTGAACCTGACCTTAATGACGCTAACTGCCTTCAGCTTCAAATTTCAAATTTGGTTACCCTACTGGCAATATATCGTCCTCCCTCCTTTAAAAATACGGATAACTTCTTATGCTCTCTTAACAAAGTACTAAATAGAATCACAAACTTGAATACTACCTTGGTTATGGCAGGTGATATGAATATAGACCTGCTATCCGCATCAAGTAATCAAGACATAGAATATTTATGTTTAACTGCGGAACATGGTCTTTTTCCTGCTATTACAAAGCCAACTAGAGCGGAAGCGTGTCTTGACCATGTGTTTGTGAACAAAACTGATGGTGCTGTTGGCGTAGTATGCTGTAGTGACATAACTGATCATGATATTGTTCTATTAGGTCTATCTTTAAAAATTCCCAAACCAAAGTCAAAAAATCTGGTTAAATTTAAACATGACATAGATTCAATTAGAAAAGATCTTAGCGGAATAGACTGGTCCCAAACATATGATCCTCATGACCTTAATAAAACTGTTAACTCTTTTTGTCTCCTGCTTTTTCAAACTATTGATAAACATACTCGCAAAGTAACAATGAAACGTAGGGAACATAATATCAAACCTTGGATCACTTCAGGCCTTATTCGTTGTATGCGACACAGAGACCGCCTGCACATGCAATCACGAAAATACCCAGGAGATATGCTCAAACGTATAATATACACTCGCTATCGTAACTATTGTAACGACTTATTGCGGAAACTTAAAACAGAATATGAGAATAATTCCCTAACTGCTAATATGAATAATCCAAAGAAACTATGGAGATCCATAAAAGATATCTGTCATTTCCCATCTAACAAACAAGACCCTATTGAATTACTGAAGAATGAAGGATCGACAGATGCCAAGATGTCATTAGATAAGTGCAATAGATACTTCTCTACAGTAGGACAAACTTTAGCGAGTAATATTCTAAGCGAACTACAAACCGAAGAGATTAAGCTTGCAGCAAAGATTAATCCCAAACACCTGTTACCAAATTCATTCTTTTTGCAGCCCACCGATGAACTCGAAATAGAGTCTCTGATACTATCACTGCAAAATGATAAAGCTCCCGGTCTCGATGGCATGAACAACACTATTTTAAAAGAAATTAAGAATGAGATAATCTCACCTCTTACGGCCATTTTCAATCTTAGCATATCGACTGGTACATTTCCCGAAAAATGGAAGATGGCATGTATTAAACCAATTTACAAAAATGGCCCTAAAGACTCTCCCCATAGCTATCGACCCATCTCTTTGCTGACAGCATTCTCAAAACTACTAGAGAAGGTGGTCAACAATAGATTAACGAAATTCATTGAAATTAATAACTTACTTTCCTCTAGACAATTTGGCTTTAGAAGTGAAAAATCAACAGAAGATGCTGTCAATTTGTTTACAACTATAGTAGCTGGGCACCTGGATTCACAAAAAAATTGTATCGCTGTATTTCTAGACTTAGCAAAGGCTTTTGACACAGTTTCAATCCCAATACTCCTGGAGAAGCTAGAATCTCAATTTGGCGTCAGGGGAGTAGCACTAGATTGGTTTAAAAGCTACCTAACTAATAGAAAACAATGTGTTCGACTCGGTGGCTACGACAGTGGTCAAGAATCAGTAAGTTTTGGCGTGCCACAGGGGAGCATCCTCGGACCAACTCTCTTTATCATGTATATAAATGACATACATGCCAATGTCAACGCCGAAACAGTGTGTTACGCAGATGATACGGCAATAATTTATGAAGGAGCAACCTGGTCAAGGGTATTTGCCAAAGCCGAAGCTGGTATGAGTGGTGTATCCGCCTGGCTGCGTCATAATTTGCTAACACTGAACCCGTCAAAAACAAACTATATCTGTTTCCACAAAACAGCCATTACTGCCCCTAACCCAATAATGCAGTTGAAACTGCACACCTGTCAAGATAGCCAGAAACATTGCACCTGTACGGCGCTGAACAAAACGGATGTGGCAAAATATTTAGGAATACTTATTGATCAAAATTTAAACTTTAAAGCACACATAAGATGTCTTTCAGGTCGGGTACGCAAAATTATAAATATCATGAAGCTTCTACGTAACTCAGCATCGATAGAAACTCTGCGTTCCGTATATTTTGCCCTCTGTCAATCTCTTATCACCTATTGCCTAACATCCTGGGGTAGTGCCTCCAAAACCCATATGATTCAGCTAGAAAGAGCCCAGCGTGGAGTTCTAAAAACGATGTTAAAATAGCCTTTTAAATATCCTACCTACAGTCTGTATCAAGAAAGCAAAATCCTTACGGTGCGACAGTTATATATTCTAAAACTGGCTCTTAAAGTTCACTTTTCGGTAATTAACTCCAATGATTATAAATCCCTACTCGAACGCCGCGTTTACAGAATTTCTTTTCCTAAAGTTAAATCGTGTTTTGCCAGACGCTTTAGACCATACGTAGACTCACTAATATACAATAATGTGGTCCGCGCTTGTGATATAAAACATTGCTCTGTAAAGGATGCGAAAAAGAAAGTTGTTCCCTGGCTCGCTTCCTTAAACTATGAGTCAACTGAAAAACTCCTCATATCTTTAAGACAAGGGCATCAGAATCTGAATTTGTACTAGCTTTAGTTGTAATGCAACCTTTGTTTTTCCATACTTTTAATTTGTAATTTATAAAAATTTATAATTAAGTCTTAATTTATTTGTCACTTCACCCGAGCGTCAATTGAAAACATAATTATTGTTAATATCGGTGAATTGGGCCCCACGATACAGGATTACCTAGTGTGGGTCTCAATGGATATTTTATTAATCTTTGTAAAGTTGTTTTTTTGGCAAATAAATATTTTTCATTTCATTTTTCATTTTCAATCTTTCTCCGGTCGTGTCGAATTGCGGCCCATAACACTATGAGAGTGAAGGAATATATTACAGAACTGCGCATACACTTGTACCCAATTATATCTTCTGCGGCTAGTCTCCGTGAGATTAGGATAACATACAATATAGGGTAAGTGAATTGTATCTCTACCTGTTTCATATGCAATGTAATATTTGCAATAAAAACTTATGTATTTACTTAATCTAGAGACTTGATTGAAAAAATTTCCAAGCCTTACCTGAAACGGTTGTCAGAATTTGTATGCGTGAAATCTACGACCAGCTCAAAGGCTTGATGGCAAAATGGCTTCAGTGTCAGAATGACGTGATATATCAGCAAATCCGCGTTCACTTCACCGATTCTGTAAAAATAATCATTAATCAATAATAAGTCTATTTGCGCCCACTGCTGGATATGGCCCTTTCGCTGACACTTCTTCCTCCACCCAATTCCTTAAAACCTAAGGTCCAATGGTTCAACATGCTAGAGTAATTTCAGAAGAAAGTCAATCAGAGAAAAAGGTGATATTTTAATTATTATTAACTTTGATAGGATATCTTAGGATACCTACAAGTAACTTTAATAAAACTCAAACAGAATAAGTCTTATCAGTTTAAAATGTAAAGTATATGGTCACTCTGAAAATATCTTCTTTTTTGTAATGCATCAATAATAACCAATCTATTGGCAAATGTTTACATATCAAAAAGTACCTCTGAATGAAAGAAAACCACGCTATGAGTTTAAACTATGTACCTGCGTCTTTGATTGTTTCTGTGTCACAACTTATTTAACCTAAGTAAAGTAAAAATACTTACTTGTATCTTCTAGAGATGAAGTAGAACACTGGGTTTCCGAGCTTGCTGGTGCCGGCCTGGTAGAAGATATTCAGACTCTTTATGCTCTTGAATTCTTCCTTTTGGTGCATGTTATGCTTAACGATAAACTCCTCGAAGTTAGTTGAAGACATGTCTATGGATGACCATCGAGCGTATGAAGAGAATAGGAGACTTGACGCACTGAAAAATATAAGCAAAATCCAAAAAAAAAATCCTATAATACTCGTAAAATATTACATAGTTTGAACAGGTGAAGAAAGTGATTCTGTGACTCGTATTCGAGTAGTAGTGATTTTGGAAGTAATTGGAGTATAAGAAAATGAATTTGGGTAGCAAATAATGTGATAGCCACTCTTCAAAAAAAAAAAAATGGCAAATGAAATTTGGGATAGGCTTTTAACCTTGGCAAATAATGGCAAATGTAATATAGGATAGTCTTTCAACCTCGGAAAATAATGGCGAACGCAATTTAGAATAGGCATTAAAAACGTTTTATAAGCATAATTATTGTGGTTTAATTTTATAACAAAATTCAAATTGCAATCACTTACGACTCCACCGGCTTATGTTCAGGGGGGCCTAAGTACGCGAGAAGTGTTGCCATCTGTAACAAGATTTTTGACATGAATTCTAGACAAATCTAGATCAAGAGTGGTCTATACATTTTCTAAACATTGTCATCAAAAAAAAAAAAAACACGTACCTTATCAAACGGTCGCCTCCCAACCGCCTTATGGCCCCGACTGCAGGACAAATAGTCGCCGATCTTCTCCTGATGGTTCCATAGTAATCTGTGCAGCGCTAGCACGTTCGCGTCGCTGATGAAGGAAAGGTTGTGGGAGGATGTCTGGTCTGCTGTTTCGCAGTCCGACGCGATTTCTATGAAGAATCTACAAGAGAAGACTCACTTGAGGTCGGTTGAGAGATAAAAGTAAAATCATGGACCGATCGATGAGCCATGATCTTTTCAAATTGTAAAAAAATGACACAACTTATAGGAGATGGTGTGATTTGGTTGTGCAGCAAAACAGTTTTTTGTTAGTTGCAGGATCAAAGTTGGTAATTGGATGGTGACTGTACTTAACAGGTACGAATTTTACGTTCGCTTCCCTCGAAAAACCAAGAATGTCGTAGGCCACTTTTGAGAAACATTAAACTTTTTTGCCCTACACTTGATTACATCTTTAAGAACCTGGTTCGTTGTCGTCATTAACCGATAGACGTCCATTGCTCTTGTGGGACCTCCATCCGTCGCGGTCTTGTGCCGCTTGTATCCAACGGCTTCCTGCGACTCTTCTGGTGTCATCGGTCCAAGTGCTTTCCAGTGCGAGGTCGCCATTCTAACACCTTGGGACCCCAACCTAAGAACCTCAGGTCGTAATCTTATGTCGCATACTTACTTCCGTCCCGCCTCGAAGTGCTCCCTCAGGAAGTCGTTAAACGGCAACATGTGCTGCTCCTTGGAGAACTCCACGTGGTTGGCGATGTTCTGCAGGATCTTGGACATCAGCATCAGCCCGCGTTTTATGTGAGGCGGTATCGGCCGGTTCACTATGCCCATCTCTTGGGGCGATACTAGAACGAAATAATACCCATAGTTTTTGAGGTCATAAGCTTAATGGGCATAAGTAAACATCAGTATACGTTATCGTATACAGACGTATTTGCGTTCAAGTCTAAGGGCCTATTTCACCACCTTCTGATAGGCGTCGGATAGGTATCTACAACTTTTGTCTTTGTCACTTGACATAAAGTAAGGAAGTGACAAAACTTATGTTTAGGCTATCCGACACTTATCAGGTGTGTTAATGTGTCACACATGTCAACATGTATTTAACACGTTGACATATTGTGTAACACGTTAAACTTAATAATTCTAAACTCACCTATAGCCGGATTAATATACCGCAAGAACAAAACAGTACCGACTGCGCCAACGCTTGTCTGCGGGAACTGCACAAATCTCTTGCTGAGAACCTAAAACAAAGTTATTTCAACCAATAGCAAGATATACTTTATTCCAGTCTTATGGGAAAACTATTTTTATCCAAATATCTAAAATCTAAAATCTGCAGCCCAATCAATTGATCGAACTGTAACGTTTCGGACCTAATTAAATGGTATTGGACCAATGGAAACACTGCCTCGTTGATCTAGTGGTTAGCATATTCAACTGCAGATCATGAGGTCCCGGGTCCGGTTCCCGGGTAAATAATAATTACCAGGTATTGGGTTATTCTGTCATAAATTTCTCAGTGCCAGACCTGAGTTGGTAGTGTTCACCCACGTGCCTCGGAGAGCACATTAAGCAATCGGTGCCGGTTATTACTACTGTCATGTGACCATAGACGTTAAAACCCGCAAACCCGCATTGGAGCAGCGTGGCGGGTCTAAGCTAAGGCTGTAGTGGTGGTTGTGGTGGGCAAATAGAAAGCATTAATTTAACTAACCTGATACAAACAGTGGCACATGCTGCGCAGCTGCGAAGGGAATTTATCAGCGGAGTTAACGATGCGATCGAAAACCTCCCGCGTGAGGTCCCGGAGGTTGTTCCTGTTTATTTCTATATCTTGGCCGGGATCCAATCTAAAATAGGATAAAAATAAAAATGACAGAATTTGTACTACTTTGAAAACTCCAAATTATTATCTTGGCCAATAAAACCTAGTGAGTTACTATACCCTCGATGATTGCGATAATTCTTATTTATCTGAATCGAAAACTGTAATTATTTTCATTAGGTACTGTTAACAGATCCCAATTTTTTTTTTAAAGATCTTTTGAACAAGGTCCCACTCAAGGGGAGCACTGAAATTGAAATTGAAATTGAAATTATTTATTTCCTTTCATTTTAACATTTGTACTTAATATCTAAGAACGTTGACGACTGAAAAAGTTAAAACTGTGTTTCAGCCGTCACGCCCGCCTCCGATACAAAATTATAAATGGAAATATTATGACAATTATAATTTATCTATTTATAAAATATTATAATATAAAATTTTTTTTAACTATTAAATTAGATTATTACAGGTGCAGCATGCATGTTAGTGTGTGTGTGAGTGTGAGTGTGTGTATGTGTGTGTGTGTGTGTGTGTGTATGTGTGTTGTGTATGTGTGAACATATGAGTGTAGTGTTTTTAGTACATTATTTAGCTATGAATAAAAGTCTTTCGGTCTCTTCATAGGAGAGTGATTGTAGCCAGTTAGAACATTTTGTTTTACAAGAATGAGTTGTTAAAGCGTAGATATTTAATAATTTATTGATTCTGTTGTACAGTAGACAGCTTAAATAAGGGTAATGACGCTTTGAGATTGCCGTCCGAAACGACTCCATTTTACATACCATGTAGGATCTACGTTTGGAGGAGATTTTTGGATCGTAGGGTAGTTCAGGGTGTTTACGCAGAATTGTGCACAAGATAAACCATTGCCTCACTGTTAATACCTTAGCGTATGAATAAAGATCAACAGTAGGAAAAAAGATTGGTTTATTGTACATGACCTTTAATACTGATCTCTGGGCCCTTTCTACTCTCAACATAACCGTTTTTCCCGAGCCACCCCAACAAGTAATGCAGTAGGACAGAATCGATTGAGCTAGAGAATAGTAAACTGTCTTTAAGCAAGCCAAGTCCACCACATTCCTCAGTCGCTTAAAAACAAAGATAAGTTTCCTTAATCGAGACACCAAAGAATCTATATGTTGATTCCACGTCATAGAACCGTCCATAGTTACACCGAGGTATTTGGTGCTTAATGAGCGCTCCAAGAGTGGACAGGCACAATCATCGATATTGAGACAGCTGTGAGCTCGTATGATAAAATATGGTGGAGCTTGTGAGGGTGAAGAAGATGCGAAAGTAATAAATTTAGTTTTTGTAACATTAAGAGTTAGCAAATTTAGATTTAGCCATCTCAAGATGGATCTTAAAGAAGATTCAGAGAGATCTTGGGCTTCTTGCCAATTTTTTCCATGGGTAAGGAGTACTGTATCATCCGCATACATGATGATCTTACAGTTGGGTAGTTGTATGCTACACAACTCGTTTATGTAAATGAGAAAAAGGGTAGGTCCAAGAACACTACCCTGTGGGACACCATAATTAATTGGGACCTCTTTGCTTTCGAAGGTACCTATCTTTACACATTGGGTACGATCAGTTAGATAGCTCTTAAATATGTTAAAAGCTAAACCTCTGACACCTATCTTCTCGAGCTTATTAAACAACTTGGGAACAGAGACAGTGTCAAAAGCTTTGGAAAGGTCAAGATAAATGGCAACAGATTTTAATTTATTATCAATATTTTTTAGAATGATTTGTGAAAGTTGTATAACTGCATCTTCGGTTGATTTTCCACTGCGGAAACCAAATTGGTTATCGGATAATATATCGTTATGATTGATGTAACTTAGAAGTCTCTTATTAAGAATCTTTTCAAATATCTTTGACAAAGTTGTGAGTACGGAAATCACTCATGCAAAAGGGGGGGTTAAGAAATTGACATAAGCTATCCAAATCCAAAAGGCAAGGTAATTTTTCGTTCCACGTATACGATAAGTTTTGACATCACTCACCTAGCCGGATCCACCTCGAAGCTCAAATTGGGATTACAATCGGCTTGAACCAACAGCGCACTTATCAATGGTTCCAACAAATTGTGAAGATAACTATAACCATATATCTTGAAGCAGAACGCCATTATTTTACTGCCCAGAGAGTTGCCACGGAAAAGGGTCTGCATACAGTCCGATACCTGTGTGGGTACAAGAAAAGTTACACATGAAAAAGAGGAAACTAGTACATTTGGGTCATATACTTTCTGATACAATTATTAATCATCCAAGGTGTAGTGCTCCCTATCACGACAAAGGGAACATAACTATAAGTATCGGTGTTTCACTGGCTCCACTACACCAGCCCTGAGGGTAGGGCACGTCCTATCCATCCGACGTGCAGCACCAGAATGACAGATTGACGTGTACCCCCTCTATTGGTGTACATATGCAATGCATGGTATCTGTTGTACATAATATACCAGACACTACATAAGGCAAGAAGTTCCTGATATGCTAAGAGAGTAGACACCATAATGGGTATTAAGACAGTAGAAATCCTATAAAACCTGAAGTAGAGTTCGAGGAAACTAGATTATAACTTGGACTAAGACGAAGTATGTAGATTTGGTGTCCAGAAACTAAAACAAGTAATATTATGTATGTACTTACCGCGCACACCTCAACTTCCCGGTAGAAAATGTTCCAAAGCAGAGGCGCGAGTAGATGCTTAGCATCGAACAGGGAAACCAGCACTCGCGCTAGCTCGTCCATCTGAGCCGACCCCACCACGTGGGCTAGTGCCATGGCTATGGGCAACTCACCCTGGGAACGAAGAGCATTGGTTTGGCATCCTATTCGGTTGTAAACACTATTGTGTCACTATACATATTTAAACTAGCTTTTACTTACTAAATTTTAGTTTTGAGGTTAGCGGAAAACCGATGTGATACCATTCAATCAACAATGGAATCAACGATCCGGAAAAGAAAAGATGTTAAATTTAAAAATAAATTGGAGTTCCCAGGCATAACTATTATCACTACATAGTATAAAACAAAGTCGTTTTCTCTGTCCCTATATCCCTTTGTACGCTTAAATCTTTAAAACTACGCAACGGATTTTGATGCGGTTTTTTTTAATAGATAGAGTGATTCAAGAGGAAGGTTTATATGTATAATAACATCCATTAAATTGTGGAGAAATACTGTTATTTTTGAGGTTTCTAATGTGATGTCGTAAATAATTACATTTTTTCCGCTTACATTGCAAACGCAGGCTGAACCCTACGAGATTTATCAAAATAATGTACTAAGTATTGTACACATTGAAAAGGTCTACAGAAAAGTCCGCGATGGTATATGTCTATCTCTTATGGATATCCCACAATAACATTTTTTTGTCATTTACTTTTTACGACAAATAATGGCTAATTTTCGAAGCGATTTCAACCAATACAGCATTAATCCTTATCTAATTAAATACCTTAAATGCATTGTTGATTTTATATAAATCCACATGGTCCTTTACAGCATATGATTTAAATGAATACTTTCGAAGATATTACAGATTTAAAAATTGCGGCGGCGCGGGAGCGTGCCTATAAGCGCGTCGGCGGCCGCGATTCTCCCTATAGCCCATTGTCGATAATTTTTGAAACCAAAAAAAAAATCACAGTACGTAGGATGAAACCCATTGGAAAAGGAGGAGAATATTATAAAATACAAGGAAAAATAATTTACGGGCGATCTGAGCTCGGGAAAAAAGGGGGGGAGTTTTAAGGGTAAAAAACGGTTTATCTCGATTTCCGGCAAAACTAGAAGTCCTATGGAAAAAAATTAAATGGCAAAGTTGTAGGTAATAAAAAGATCTACAACTTTTATATTTACACTTTTTTCACATAACCTCAAAATTTATGTGAAAAGTTCAAAAAACCAAGTTTTTGGTTCTTTATTTTTATCTTTTAAAATAATTTTTTTTTTTCACGGAATCTGGTGAAAACTTACTTTCTTATGTCCCAAATACACTAATTTATTTGATTTGAAATATTTAGTTTTTCTCCATTTTTTCTCCTTATTTTTGACTTAATATCGACTTAATTCTGACAGCTGTCATTTTCATTTACAGATGAGTTATTTATATGGAGAACAGGGTTAACATCTACGAAGTACGATTTTACCCCAAACTACTTTAATTCCCTGTCAACATATAAAGCTCTAAGCCGCTTAATAATATTAATTGTTTCGCCCTAAAATAGAAATTGCTAAGAATGGAAACTAGAAAGTCATATCTACATGCAGCAGTTGATTTGTATTTGCATAAGTTTTGAATTTTTCATCTTTTTTGTGGGAATTGTTTTATCTCTGGTAACATTATGAAACGTCAGAATTCCACGGAATTAGTAATTCGGGTATAAGGTGAGATATAGTAAGTTCATTGTGGAAAATATCGTAAAAAGTCGTAAAAGCCGCCTGGGAGCTTTCATCGAAAACGCTGCCTAATCCCTGAGCGGGTAGTACCTACGCATAAAATGCTCTACTACCCGTGCGAAGCCGGGGCGGGTCGCTAGTATAGAATAAATAGCCCCTTAGGCCTCTTAGTTATTTATTATTCTTGAGGTTTTAAGTGTTTTAAGTTCCCGCGCTACAATCAGTAAAATTTTCTGATTTTCTCGAATTTATACAACTCTATCACAAGAACTGCGCTCTCGTCTCTCACCTTATCAGATATCATAGTGACGAGTTGCACGAGTTGCTCAAACCGATCGGCTAGAACAGTTTCTGCCAGTGTATCGAACTCCGTGCCTTGCTGCAGTATCTTGGTCAGCACCTCCATAAACGCGGCACGGGTTTGTAGGTCGCGGTGGTATCCTAAATCTATAGAGAAAGAAATGAAGCTTGGATACAAAATAACTAATTTCCAAAACCTAACTAGACGTTTTAAACGCTGCAGTACATATTATATGCGTTCGTGGCAAGTGCAACTGCCAAACGCTGTTTGCCAATAGCATGCCACTGCCAATGACACAGCACTGCGGCATTTGAATTGCACTAAAGAAATTGAAATTTGATTGATTAAATAAAAACATCGCTGCATAGCACATAGTTGACATAAACAAAGTTTGACAGTTCACATGACCTTTCATATTCCATAACATACCATTAGCTCTATCTGCTTCGAGCTTTTCAGTTTGCTTGCCATCGAACTCAAGGATTCTTTAGAAATCTGATCCTTTGATATTTTTGTACTCTGTACTCGAGGAATCAAGAAGTTGAACCTTTATAATTTGGTACGTCAATTTTAATATCGATGACCGATTTGCAATAGAATGTGATCTCACTGCTCAAATTGAAGATGCAGAGTATGTTGAAATCGAATTATGAGTATACCCATTCGCCCAATTGGTTCACAACTCAGATATTTCGGCAAAAGTGAAAAGTTCACGCAAGTTTAAACAAAAGCAGATCCAAAATGGATTCATCTATTGATTTCCAGTGGTCCCTCAGTAAAATTGTTAATCATAAAAACAGCCTAATATGACGGAAGTATAAGATTTCCTCATTTGACATTTACTCATTTCATAAAAGTATCTTACCAATACTATGCATCAGTCCAGAGTCGATATTGGCAGAGAGCAGGTTAGACATGGCCTGTATCGTGGCATTTCTCAACGTCTCCAAACGGCCCGGCCCTTCCGTTAGTTCAACTTCGTTGCAGTCGTTGAGAAGATTCATGAAAAGCGTGAAATACCTGAAAAAAAAGCAAATTATTGGACTATAATTACCTCATCATAATTTAAATAAATAATTAAGCAAACTTTTATATGTATAATTCTTTATTGCAGTAATTAAGGGCCAAGACTCGGAACGTCAAAATTTTTCCCCAGTAATGGGACTTTCTCGCCGATGGACTTTTGAGAAAAACCCATTTTGTAAGTCTTTCTAAATTGATGAAGTTTTGAGACAACATGACATAAAACGTAAAGATTTGACAAGGAAAGATTCTTCAAAAATCACTTTTATACGCACAAAATGGGCCATCATTTTTGTTTAAAAAATTGTAGGAGAGAATAAGTTACAATCGGTGTTGCACAAGGCTTGTTCCTGTTCAATCATAATGACCAAAACTCACTTGAGAAACAATTGACTCTTAGCTTCCATAAGATCCCCTCTGTCGGATTCCTCCGGCTGCAGAGGCAGGCCGCGGAGCAGGGCGGCCACGGCCTCCATGCAAGCCTGGTCCAGCTCCCTGGATACATAATGCCTGATCACAATATTGTGAATTGCTATGAACTTGTAAATCTTGACTTATGACAATCATTTTCAATTTTTTTATTAATTTCAATTAAATTTTTTTAAATGTATGTTCCCCGATTACTCCAAGACGCTTGGACCGATTTGGAATTTGTTTCTTTTGTTTGAAAAGGTATACTTTCCATGTGGTCCCATAGTCATCAAGTTAAGATCTGGTAATGCGATCCTGGAGAAATGGAGGGAACTCTTCAAATTTTTTTGGTATATTGAAGTTGGTTTATTTTTCTTAAAAAGTAGCTTGTAGGTACCCATTCTGTTGTCAGGTCAAAAAGCATTGGCATCCTTTTTCGCAGTGAAAATTAGAAAAAAAGGTTGGCACTACTTTACTTTTAGAAATATGCTTCAATCCCTATTGAATAGCTAACTTTTAGCGAACTCTTACGATGTGCATCATTATTATTTATTATGACCTATTTGTAGATGGAGAGATGGCACCGTAGAGTATAATGCAGATGGAAGTAAGATTTTGATGTAACACTAAGGAAGGTCATGTGTTTTAACTCAGAATTCTTTTTGGCGCCATAAAATGTTTGGTAAATATTCATTAATTCATTCGCAGAGAGTGAACTCCTGAAACCCTCAATCGGCAAAACTGGATGAATTCAACATAAAACTAGTCCTAACCTGGTGATGGAAGAAGCATCCGCGCGTAAGGGCGGCGCGATTTGATGCGACGTGCCCAGCACCCAGTCTGTCACGTATTCCACCAGTTTGTTGCGGAATTTCATTTCCTAACAAACAAAATTTACAATTATTAAGACCCTTATACAATTAATTGATGGGGCAAACGTTTTGCCCTATCAGATGTGTAAAATTTTGATTTATTAAATTATTGTAAAATTGGTATTTCTTTCAAATAAATATTAATCAAAACCTGGGGAATCGGCTACATTGGACCGACTCCAACCACGATAATTAACCAGAAGTGTACCAGACTTCTGGTTAATTATCGTGGTCGGAGTGCTTTGATTATTACGGTCCTCATAACATTCGGTGCAGAAACTGATATATCGAATATTACTCGTATATGTATCCTGTTAAAGTGACAGCAATGGTGCCTAGTTTTAGAGAAATTTATTAAGAGAATTTGTTAAAGTGAACGAAACACTATACATGTTTAAAATTAGGCTCCTTTCAAAAATTTTAAGCCTTTAAAAAAGACTGGCGAAAAAACTAGAACTGGTCAAACTGCTAGAGACACAATTACCTGTCTGAAAGCTAGATCATCTCGTTTCCTCATCATAGCATCGATGACTTGGCACAGTTTCGTTTTTATTTGAACCGAGAGCACCGTCATATCCAAATGGCGGACGTACCTAAAATAATTTCAATAAAATATACTGCAGACGCACAGCGGAAAGCAGTGTAAGATCGAAGGCCTACCTAACGAAACTTAAAATTGTATATCAACATAAATTAGATATCCGTAATGACTGTGGCTTCTAGGATTTTTAATATAAGCAAAACATTACTGTAAGGGTAGTGAGCTCAATTTTGTAAGACTTTTATTTTGTCTTTTTGGAGTTTTTGTATAAATGATTATCACCTACCTTACGATAGCCAACATTAGCCCCTCAATCGACGTAGTACTGAGATGTTCGCACGGCTGATCGTTATTCTTGTTATCCAATATGCTTTTCATTATGAAAATCGTATGCTCCACGAATTGGGTGTTTATGTCTGTTAACATTACCTACAAATACAGAAAGATTTTTCTAGATATTTGCATTATATGTCCACTAGCTGGTTGTGCAACTGAACCAGAGCAACCGCCTTTGCTTAGCCGGGCTCTTAATAGGAGCCTCTTATCATAAGGATATTGGTTATCCGAATGCCCCCCAGTTTTGTGGGACTACAGCGGACGAAAGCTGATTCCAACTAACTTTTTCCATGTACTCATATGGAAAAAAATAGCTGGAATATAGGAAGGTCATCCAAGTGATAAGGATGTAATTTGTTTCTGTGACGTACATAAGTTATGAACACTTCCCATTTTCGATTTAACAAATATATAAAAGCTTACTAGACCTACCTGTTGTTGTTGATCGAAAAACTTGTCAACGATAGCCTTAATCTGGTCAAACAGAATGGGGTAGAGAGCTGGCGACATTTCGTTTCCCACCAACTCCTTCACGTGGCCCTGTATCGTGGCACCGAAGCGTTCGTTACTGCACAGCAGGAGTCTAAGAAGTTGGCCGATGAATCTAAAAAATAGCGTGTGCTTACAACCACACGACAGATGTGAAAACTTCATCAAGGCGTGGTTAATAATAATACGAAATACAACTTTTTTTGTTCTATACTTATTCATAAAGTGAGTATAGCAGGTCGGTCTTTCAGTCGACTCGAGCCGACTTTAACCGAGCGAGCGTTACATAACCGAGCGTGACGGCTCAGTCTCATTCAATACCTACAAAATAAAGTGCTTCGCGAGCCTAAAGATTTTACTTCAAAAACACATTGGAAAATTGTGTTAGCCATAAGATTAGTTAAAATACCATTGTGTTAGCTTAAATCTAGGCCTGGTTAACATCGCCTATTCTTGATTAACTTGAGTAACTCTGTTTGGTACTACGCACTAAACGGTTCTTATAATTATACAAAAAAAACTTACTGAGTGACCGGACAATATTGCACTTCCTGTGTACTGCTGGCGAGTACATTGTATTTCTTTGCATCTGTAACGGAGGAATCGATAAGTCAGTATAGCCAACTAGCTGATCAGCACCATCTTCACTCGTGAAAATCAAAGCTTAGTAGGGGTATTAACGTTATAGAGGAAACCTACTTGATATGTCTCCAGTTTCTAGGTTTGAGCTGTACATTGATGTCAGTTATAGTCTATAGATGTCAGTGTCAGTACTATAGTAACGGTATTTATTTATTTATTTAATACTTTATTGTACACTAAAAAACATAAATAAAACAAAAGAAACATTTTAAAAGAAATAGGTACAATTGGCGGCCTTATCGCTTAGAAGCGATCTCTTCCAGGCAACCTCGTTGTGGAGAATATAAAAACGGTAACGTAGTAACGGTAAATTAGTAACGGTAACGTAGTAACGGTAAAGTAGTAACGGGTAACAATAACGGGTAGACATATAATGCACGTTTACGTCGTTACCGTGGGTAAGTATCTGTGTCCAAACAGGAGTAGGCTTCCTCTGGAGGCACACGCCTCCCAGAGCGCAGAGGAACGACGTTATGTTCGCCCACTCCTGAATTTGCATCTGAAATTGTAGAAAACAATATATGACTATCTCCACTGTGAAACAGTCGTAAAATACGAAAATCATCAACGCAACACATCTGCTCATAGTCGGAAGACTGATCGCATGATACAGAACAGAGGAGAAAAGATCGTACTACATTTCTAAAACCTGAATAAATGAACGAATGAATGAATGAATGAACGAATGAATGAATGAATGATTGAATGAATGAATAAACGTGACGTTCGTGGAGGACTCACGTCGAAGTCGTGCTCGGTGCTGGTGTGGTGTGAGACGCGGCGCTTGGCGGCGGCGCGGTGCAGCGGCTCCGGCGGCTCGTCGGGCCCGCCCAGACCCTTGGGGTACTTCTGCAGCAGCTTGCATATCGAGTCCCTGTTTACATTTCATAACTTTTTATTTTTAACCCCCGACGCAAAAACGACGGGGTGTTATAAGTTTGACGTGTCTGTGTGTGTGTCTGTCTGTCTGTTCCCTTGTAGCGCTGGTGGCGCAAACGGGTGGACCGATTTGAATGCGGGTTTTTTTGTATGTAAGGTGAATTAGTCGAGAGTGTTAGCTATTTTTGATGATAATTGGTCCAACATGGCCGCCGCCACAAAATGGCGGATTACATATTTTTTCACAACTCCCTCAATATGGGTATCAAACGAAAGGGCTCGGCTAGTAAAATAGCACTATGCAAATCCAAGATGGCCCCCATCACAAAATGACGAATGTCGGGGTTTTTTTAATTTTTAATTTATACTTGTTGAAAATGAGAACCTCTCCTTTTTCAAAGATGGTTAAAAAAGTATATTAATTTATTTCAAATTTTATTTTCTACATACATCTTTCGATTTTGTATTTTGGTTGAAAGCGATATAAAAACAAAACGAAAACCGCACTTCCAAGCGCGGTTCGTGTTAAGTTTTCAACCGTATGTCAAAGTAAATAAAGCTGAGTTTAATTTTGTTACCATTAGCAGAAAATGCGCCTCAGTGCCACATGACAACGTTGGTGACCTTGAGCCTTAAAAGAAAATTCTAGTCGCTCATTAACGACTTACCAACAACGGAAAGTTTCTTCCCAGACCGGTTGCACACCGTTCACGCAGTGTTCAATCTTTCTCAGCAAAGCCATTATGCGCTTTTGGAGCCCGGCAGGACCTTGTGGATAACACATTATTTAAATAAAGACAGGTCAAACGTCAATCCACTTTATAAATCACCCTCTCTGCGTCTTTTCTCTTCGCTAAAGGGTCGTAGGGGGGTCTTCCTTTAAGTTACATAATGGTAGGAGTTTTCATGGGTTGACAATGCGGACTTTCAAATCCTCCGAATATTATCCTAATAAGAAAGAGTACGTGATATCTAATCGAAGGTTTAACGATTATATTTGTTTGTGATAATAACTGGGATCGACGGCTTAACGTGTTCTCCAAAGCTAACGAAAATGCCTAATATAATCCGGCATCCAAAACCTGTTACTGAATTGATTCTTCTTAGATAAGCTTCAACTTCTCAAATTACTCTCAAATTAATTTGTCATCATGTTTATTTACTTACTGTGAATATTTTTATAGAAACAGCCCCTCCCCATGTCTTGACTGGCTGCTTGTAAAATTAACAGAAAAAATATAAATGTCACTGCATAACAACACACAGTACAATTTGGTACACACACATACACAAATTTTGAAATTTTGGTGTTCAAGCCTGTGTTCAAATGTTTGTTTGTGCCTGGCGTCGGGGTAAGAGTAGGATAATGAAAATCAGAACATCAGAACATCAGAACAGCCGCTCACCGGTGGTGAGCACGGTGGAGGTGTGAGCGATCTCCTGGAACACCGCGTAGTTGGGCAGCAGGCATTGCGCGGACACGTCGTCCGAGCCGCAGCGGATGTCCGCCTCCTGGCACAGCAGCGCGAAGCACGACATCGCCACCAGCACCGCCTCCGTGTCGATGGACCACAGGCACATGAAGACGTCGGGGGTTAAGCATAAGAACAGCCCCTCACCGGTGGTGAGCACGGTGGAGGTGTGAGCGATCTCCTGGAACACCGCGTAGTTGGGCAGCAGGCATTGCGCGGACACGTCGTCCGAGCCGCAGCGGATGTCCGCCTCCTGGCACAGCAGCGCGAAGCACGACATCGCCACCAGCACCGCCTCCGTGTCGATGGACCACAGGCACATGAAGACGTCGGGGGTTAAGCATAAGAACAGCCCCTCACCGGTGGTGAGCACGGTGGAGGTGTGAGCGATCTCCTGGAACACCGCGTAGTTGGGCAGCAGGCATTGCGCGGACACGTCGTCCGAGCCGCAGCGGATGTCCGCCTCCTGGCACAGCAGCGCGAAGCACGACATCGCCACCAGCACCGCCTCCGTGTCGATGGACCACAGGCACATGAAGACGTCGGGGGTTAAGCATAAGAACAGCCCCTCACCGGTGGTGAGCACGGTGGAGGTGTGAGCGATCTCCTGGAACACCGCGTAGTTGGGCAGCAGGCATTGCGCGGACACGTCGTCCGAGCCGCAGCGGATGTCCGCCTCCTGGCACAGCAGCGCGAAGCACGACATCGCCACCAGCACCGCCTCCGTGTCGATGGACCACAGGCACATGAAGACGTCGGGGGTTAAGCATAAGAACAGCCCCTCACCGGTGGTGAGCACGGTGGAGGTGTGAGCGATCTCCTGGAACACCGCGTAGTTGGGCAGCAGGCATTGCGCGGACACGTCGTCCGAGCCGCAGCGGATGTCCGCCTCCTGGCACAGCAGCGCGAAGCACGACATCGCCACCAGCACCGCCTCCGTGTCGATGGACCACAGGCACATGAAGACGTCGGGGGTTAAGCATAAGAACAGCCCCTCACCGGTGGTGAGCACGGTGGAGGTGTGAGCGATCTCCTGGAACACCGCGTAGTTGGGCAGCAGGCATTGCGCGGACACGTCGTCCGAGCCGCAGCGGATGTCCGCCTCCTGGCACAGCAGCGCGAAGCACGACATCGCCACCAGCACCGCCTCCGTGTCGATGGACCACAGGCACATGAAGACGTCGGGGGTTAAGCATAAGAACAGCCCCTCACCGGTGGTGAGCACGGTGGAGGTGTGAGCGATCTCCTGGAACACCGCGTAGTTGGGCAGCAGGCATTGCGCGGACACGTCGTCCGAGCCGCAGCGGATGTCCGCCTCATGGCACAGCAGCGCGAAGCACGACATCGCCACCAGCACCGCCTCCGTGTCGATGGACCACAGGCACATGAAGACGTCGGGGGTTAAGCATAAGAACAGCCCCTCACCGGTGGTGAGCACGGTGGAGGTGTGAGCGATCTCCTGGAACACCGCGTAGTTGGGCAGCAGGCATTGCGCGGACACGTCGTCCGAGCCGCAGCGGATGTCCGCCTCCTGGCACAGCAGCGCGAAGCACGACATCGCCACCAGCACCGCCTCCGTGTCGATGGACCACAGGCACATGAAGACGTCGGGGGTTAAGCATAAGAACAGCCCCTCACCGGTGGTGAGCACGGTGGAGGTGTGAGCGATCTCCTGGAACACCGCGTAGTTGGGCAGCAGGCATTGCGCGGACACGTCGTCCGAGCCGCAGCGGATGTCCGCCTCCTGGCACAGCAGCGCGAAGCACGACATCGCCACCAGCACCGCCTCCGTGTCGATGGACCACAGGCACATGAAGACGTCGGGGGTTAAGCATAAGAACAGCCCCTCACCGGTGGTGAGCACGGTGGAGGTGTGAGCGATCTCCTGGAACACCGCGTAGTTGGGCAGCAGGCATTGCGCGGACACGTCGTCCGAGCCGCAGCGGATGTCCGCCTCCTGGCACAGCAGCGCGAAGCACGACATCGCCACCAGCACCGCCTCCGTGTCGATGGACCACAGGCACATGAAGAACACCACCTTGGCGATACGATACAAGCTTAGGACGGAATCAGACGGTTGCAGTGAATAATTTTTGATGAATTGTTTAAATGCGATCATCAAAAAAGAGGGATTTACGTCCAAAGTAACTCATCCAGAATTAATCATCCTTGTTGATATATTTTCATCCAGTTCTACGATTCCAAATCTCAGTATGACCGAACCGTTCGTTTATGCTTTAAACTCAACCTTCACTCTGGATGAATCATTGGTTCAGGGCTCACTTGTTTACATTTTTTCAATGCACTCACACATCTCGAATTAACTATCGGTTTGGTGAGCACTTTGGACATTTTGGACAATTCTTCCAAGCTGAAGGTTCAAAGTAAAAAGTGTATATGAGTGAGCAACAACTGTAAATTAAAAATGCAAATGAAGTGATCCTATTAATGAAGAATTATTGATCTAACCTCCAATTTTATATGCGCCTGTTTGCATATAGGAATCTGCGAGCCGACATTTGCGTACTCTTTGTGTTTCGCAAGATATTCATTCCTGCAAGTCAGCACGTCTCGTAGCCATCTAAGTACCTCCCTATAGTTGTTTATCTGGCGTTGGATCAGCTTCTGACTTATATTGTAGAGGACTTGCGAACTGGGAAAAGAAAAGTAACTTTATTATTAGCCATTAAAAGCCATAAAGGTCCCGTTAGACTTTTAATTTACCAGCAGCAGTAATAATACGGGCATAAATTAACCGACACAAGATATGTTTTAAGGAAAATTAAATAGGTCCAGTCGGTCCAGCAGTCTCAATTAAATCGGTGTACCAACCGATAATATTAGTGACATGTAAGTATACAAGTATTTATGTGTGTAACTTTGTACATCATAATATACTAAAACCTTGCTGAAAGTATATAGATTACGATAGTGAAAAAATCATCACAATTCATCACATTCACAACGGTTCATTACTTTTTGAAATAATCGCGAATATAGACATACATACATACTCACGAATCGAATACATAACCTCTTTTTTTGAAGTCGGTTAAAACTTGAGCAAATACAAAACCCTTATAAATCTTAGCCTTAGATCTCAGCACAATCTTACCTGATATCCCAGAAGGTATTCAAAGGTGCTTCAGGGTTCCACATGTGGACTCTATCAGGTCGGTGCAAGGCCAGCAAGGCATCCATAGCTTCTTGAGATATTTCCCCCATGCCCGTGTGGTGGACCAGGGACACCAGGCCGTTTATGAGTTCGGTGGTTGACGATTGTATTTCAAGACCGGAACGGCCTGGATTCTATGGAAAGGGAAGGTATTTTAAAAATTAAT
Organism: Melanargia galathea; assembly: GCA_920104075.1. NCBI lineage: Eukaryota > Metazoa > Arthropoda > Insecta > Lepidoptera > Nymphalidae > Melanargia > Melanargia galathea. The sequence continues at coordinate 29,801,672 of OV049857.1, forward strand.
TTTCCTATGATGTTCAACCGGTTGTAAAGAAGACGCAACCGGTTTAGTAATCTCGGAGGAATTGGTAAAAACAACAATTTACATAGAAAAAATACCTTGGAACCGTCTACATGACGTCACACTCGAGTGAGAGGCGGCAATCATTTTGCGTTAAAATACATAAACTTAAATAATTAATTTCTCCGTCATTTTCTGACGGATTTTAAAAGAAATTCACTCTTTTATTAGTTTTGATCTATATTTTAATTTCATTGTGAAATATGATATTTTCAACATCAGCAAACTTCCTCATTGGAACGTTCTTTTACTAAAGGGAATTCAAAGCAAAGCATGTAGTATTGCCTATTATTACATAATCACTTACGCTCAACATCAACATAGGATCAGCATGTATCAACTTCACAAGCAGCATGAGCAGGTGTCTATAGGCCGGCATCTCCTCTGACTTGTTGAATTTTGACTGGACCTCTTTGGACTTGAGCGACAGCGATATCATACGTAGCGGTGTGTGAACAATGTAGCCCTACAAGTGAAATAAACTCTCGATATCTGATTGATTCTGCTATGTTAGCCCGACACAGCGATTGGCCATAATTTCAGCCTACTCACCAGTCACAAAACAAAATTTACTGAAAGTAATGGAGATTTTTTCAAAAACAATAATCTCCTCCTAAAAAGTTTAAATTTTGATAAATGCAATGATATGATATCTACATCATCTCGTATTTTAATGTATTGTCAGCTAAATGGCTCGACTTGATTTGAATTGGACGGATTTCAAAAAGGCCAATTTCTGTCCATTCTCTTTAATTGTCCAATTACAAAACAGACAAATTACTATAGCAATGTTAATAGTATAGTTATATCTGGCCCGGTGACAGCGTCGCTCTTATTACGTCAAATGTTGCCAATAAATACTTTTTGCATTGAAATTTCAAAATGGCGTCATTAATTCCACTTTCCGCCACCGGGTCAGATGTCTATTCTTCAGTTATGGGATGGTTAAGATTATAGCTACAGTTATTAATTACTTGCCTGTGTTGCCTTATTCAAGGTGTCTGTGAACATAGCCCTTAGTTCCGCTGCTCTTGGATACAGGAGTTCTATTTGGGGCCACCAAGGCAAACGGGGCTGTTTTATTATCCTAGAAAAAGTTAATAATACGTTGTATCATTTGATTTTATAAGCAAATCGTCGTTCAAAATGTAGTGGTCTAATAAGTAGTGCCATCCCATTTTCTATTTCTGTTCTGTTCTATTCTATTCTATTGGTGCACCAATGTCCAAGTATTGATCACTGACCATCACGAACCATCACCATCACCTACCATTTCGTCAAACAGATTTTTTCGCCTCATTAGTTTAAAAAGCGTGAGCAAAAGGCAATTTTGCTCAGTCAGTGAAAAAATTGGCAATTCTAATTTTATTGGCTCACGAACGAACGAACTTTCTAAAGAAACCTCTACAACTTGTACTCTTACATTTTATTTCATTAGCAATATTTTTATATGCCGTATTATTAAAAAAAAAGTATTGAATTTTGATAATTTTTTTTGCAAGACTTAATCTTCGTTCGAAAATATCGTTTCTTACATCTTGTATTTTCTCGCTCGTGCGATGAAAAGTTGTATACGTCACACGAGAGCAAAGGTATTTTCGTGCCTTAAATCCCTCACTACGCTCAAAATTCCTACTTATTATCACTCGCTACGCTCCCGACTCAATTACAGGATCCTTCTCTAGATCGGAATCCAAACTCAGCACTCGCAACAAAAACGAAGTTTGCTCTCTTATTCTTCGGATGGCATATACTGCTTTGGGCCTACTAACCCCTACAACGTCACCGGGGGGTGTGGACGAGCGTAGCTCTGCCAGAGGGGCATTGTTTTGCTCACTTGTTGCACAAACAACTATATGTACCTGAGTAAGGAGTTGACGATGATGTAGTGGTAGGAGATGTGCGTGTTGAGGTTGAGGCAGGTCTTGAGCGCGTCGTTGGAGTGCGGCATGATGCGGAACAGCGACACGAAGCAGTCGCTCAGCAGGTCCAGCTCCGAGTAGCCGGGGTTGAGCGCGCCGCGCGCGTACGGCTTGTTCGGGTTGAACAGGAGACCCTGACAGATATACCTGAGTAAGGAGTTGACGATGATGTAGTGGTAGGAGATGTGCGTGTTGAGGTTGAGGCAGGTCTTGAGCGCGTCGTTGGAGTGCGGCATGATGCGGAACAGCGACACGAAGCAGTCGCTCAGCAGGTCCAGCTCCGAGTAGCCGGGGTTGAGCGCGCCGCGCGCGTACGGCTTGTTCGGGTTGAACAGGAGACCCTGACAGATATACCTGAGTAAGGAGTTGACGATGATGTAGTGGTAGGAGATGTGCGTGTTGAGGTTGAGGCAGGTCTTGAGCGCGTCGTTGGAGTGCGGCATGATGCGGAACAGCGACACGAAGCAGTCGCTCAGCAGGTCCAGCTCCGAGTAGCCGGGGTTGAGCGCGCCGCGCGCGTACGGCTTGTTCGGGTTGAACAGGAGACCCTGACAGATATACCGGGTTATACGGTATACCCGCTTGGAATCTCGCTCAAGTTTTATCAAAATGAAACACCAACAACTACCTTACCCGTTGTCTTAGGTGAACGAAAAACGCGAGAACGCGACATAATACGACGCGATGCGAAAATATCTAATAACAAGTGAGCCTTCACGTGGCCTACGTTGTGGCGTAGATAAGTTTGTCATTTTCTATGGAGACGTATCGCGTTGTGTCGCATTTGTCGTTCACCTCAACGGGTTATTCTCCGTAAAACAATTAGTGTTGCATCCAACATAAAAATAAGTAGGATATGAGCCAAAAGGTGGCAACATTACATAGACAGTGTAAATTGAAACAATTAAAACATTGTATCGAAAACACTGCCTAGCCAATCTCCCTTCCTCTGCAACCTTGTAACCTGTAACCTTTTGACCTTGTAAACCTTTGAATATAAAGTGCCTTTGCTGGTTATCGAAACCTTCGTGCTATAATATGGTGTCTGCAATCTAAAAATTAGTCATATAAAGGACAAAATTTTTAATTTGAAAAAAGGATTTGAGGACAAAATATCGGCATATCAAAAGAATTTCTGAGGAGCTGAAAACAAATATTTTTCAAAATCCAATATTATGTCGTTATTTTTTAACAAGTTTTTAAGGCATTTCGCTTTCTTTATCGGATATAACCGCATCGGAATTCGAACATTACGAATCTATCGAATATCTCGAGTTAAATGTACGAAAGTTAAAGAAATCCAAATCATAACCTCAAAATCCTTACCCCTCTCAAGTCTCACCTTAAGGTCATTGATGACACATTTGACCAGCACAAAAGTGACGTTTCCAGAGTCGGCTATATTGAGGTAAGTGGAGGCTTTGCATAGTTTTACACATGTCACTATTGCTGCTTCTGTCATTTGCTTTGAGTTGTTGTGGGGACCTAGAAAAAATATTGAGAAATAGATTTATGAATTATAAGGGGATATCGATAAGAGTTTACTTGGATGGTCATATAGTTAAAAAGTTTATTTTGCATCATCTGCTAATCTATAAGTAGGGAAGCTTTCCCATATTTCTGTTGATGTGTTAAATGTATTAAAATTATTAAAGAGGATTTTTTATTACACAAAATACATATAAAAATTTAAAATATAAATATTTCTTTTACTTACTCAGACCCCGTTTGACGGAATCAATGAAATGTTTTTTCTTTGTATGACGCGGGCTGCAAGGCGCACCGCTATCTGCGTTTACTATTTCTTCTAGAACTTTCTGCAAGAGAAAATGAGAAAGCCGCATAGTGGATACTTTCTTTTTCAAAAATTCGTATTGTTGGATATAAATTTTAAGTCGTCTTGTACTCTTATTTACTATGTCATTAACATTAGGATTTGCGTACATATCCGGTTCGAAGGACCAATTTGATGAATGATCAAAGAATTTTTATACAGTATATACACAGTGTACATGCAACATGTGTAACAATTAAGTGCTTTAGGTTTCTTATACATTAACATACCGGGTTCAAAACTAGTAGCATAATCTGCAAGGGCCACATTGCCACTCTTGACTTTTTGTTATCAGAAAAGCTGTCCTGTAAAATATCGAATAAAGTATCGCAGCATTTGCTGAGTTCATCGTTAGGCCGACTTTGTACTTCTGCGAATTCCTGAAAACAAATTAAGTTTTTTTTAATAAGAATTATAAAAAAAAAGTGAAACGGAAAATTACTATTTATATACTTGGTATATAAAGAAAAGTATCAAGTATATATAACCGATTTACTCGTATCTTTTTATCGCTTCACTCAGTTGGTGGATGTTGCAGCTTATATATCTACATACAAGTAATACTAAAATATATTACCTGGGGGTATGTGTCCATCCAATTCCACACAGCTTTCTCGAGGGACACCACAAGCACTATGTGCGCGGATTTCCTTAACAACTTAAACTTTTGTATAGACTCTGGAAATTCCAATCAAATGTAAAGTGTTTCGTTGTGGCTAATTTTATGTTATACACAATCTCAATACTGAACTTAATTAACAGGTTTAAAAATAGTGCTATCCTTTTCTGCAGGAAGCAGTGTGAAAGTGATAGGAATAGATTTACACCTGACATTTTAGTTTAGTTTAGAGATTGTGTACGACAGAATTAGTCCCATTATTTGACCAATTAATATATTATGTGGTGATCAATGAAGAATAGAATAGAAGATCTAAAAACGCAAATGACGTCATCAAAATCAGTCGACTGCATAAAGCGCGCCGTAGTTTTTTAACACGTAAGCTGAAGTCGTATTTGATCGGCGCGGTCGATGCGGCCGTCTCTGCATTCACCTCTTGAGGGCTAACTCAATTGTATGTGACCATAAAAGCCTGTGCAGATGATGGACAGCCTTCAGTACTTCTTTGTCCTTCAAAATAGATCTAACTGCATCGCATAACGTTCACGAGGGACTAATAGTACTATTAATAGTAGTAAGGGGAGGAAGGTGTATTTTCCTTGAACAATAGTCCCTTGTCTGTGTAGAACTTAAAGGTTTTTTTACCTGTGAGTAGCCGTATAAGCCTCAATATATCAACATTAATATGTTGTATCAACTCTATATCTGTATAATCGGGGTTTTCTTCTGAGCTAGATGCAAGTTCCTACAACAAGGCATTTAGTTAATAGCATATTTGCAGTGTTATACAAAATCTAATTGAAAAAATATCCATGAAAAATAAGTACTCTTGCTCTTTAAGCCTTATACACTTACCTGTTTGTAGTTTTACCATCTTCAAAAGCACATTGCAGTATCATGAGACATTTTCACCTATAGTATATTGATTATTGAGGGAAGATTATAAAAGTATTCACCTGTAGTCGCGCACTTATTCTGTTGAAGACTGCATTGAAGAAGTTGAGACTGAGGGCGAAGAGCACTTTACTGGCCAACTGTCGCAGGAGGGTGTTGTTCAAGTTGGTTTCACTGCGAAGATCTGCAAAAGCAATCATATATTAGGTTTTTATTATGGTACTTACAATTGTTAAACATCTGATATCTCTCCAAATCTCGTTATATTTTATAGCTTTTCTTGCAAATGTTTTAGTTTAAAAAAGCAAACAATTGCTACTTTTAATTCAAAAAGAAATAATAAGGTATAAAAAAAATATTTTACATTAGGGACATAGGGATAATACATTTTCATGGCCTAATTGCTGAACCGATCTTGATGAAGTTTGACATAGATATCTTACATCCTGGTGACACACTCAGTTAATTTTTAAACAAAAATATAACATACCAATAAACTGGCACACTTCTCTGAGCAATATCTTCACGTTCATGGCTTCATCATATTTCGCAGTGTCTTTGGGCTGAGAGCTCAGACAGATCTCCAGAGTGTCCAGCACTATCACTAAGCTGTCATGATAACCCTTTTCTGGCTCCGTCTGTGGACGATTCAGGCATAGCACTGTTGGTTGATACTGAAACAAGTATAAATTAAAAATTAAAAAAAACCCCCGACATTCGCCATTTTGTGGCGGCGGTCATCTTGGATTTGCAACAGTGCTATTCTACTAGTCAAGCCCTTTCATTTGATACCCATATTAAGGAAGTTGTGAAAAATATGTAATCCGCCATTTTGTAGCTGCAGCCATCTTGCACCGATTTTCACCAAACATAGCTAACAACACTCTCGACTAATTCACCTTTTAAACAAAAAAAACCGCATTCAAATCGGTCCACCCGTTTGAGCGCCACAGGGGAACCGACACACATACACACAGACACGTCAAACATATAACACCCCATGGTTTTTGTGTCCGGGGTTAGAAAGAAAAAGTTATATTTTTAGTTGAACTGAAATTTCTTAAGGTATGTACATCAATTCGTACGTACATAAAATCAGGGTACAATTTTTCACTGGAAGAAATGAATGTTATGTAACATGTAAGAAATATACTTGTTGTATTATAATTTTAATTTTTTTTGTCATTCATTATATTATACAGTGTATTTAAATCTTTGTGATGGCTGAGAAGTTAGTAATGAGTCACATTACAACTGCATATTTTGGAATATTCAAGGAGAGGTTGGACCAGGGTGTGTCTGTCTGTTGTTACCTTTGCATGGCTCAAACTCTGAAATAATCTTGAAGAAATTTGGAATAGCAATATCATGCATCCTGGAGACTGATAAAAGCTACTTTTTGTACCAGAAAAGATGCCACAGAATTTAAAAACCTAAATCTACACAGATGAAGTCATACAAATCAGCTAGTCATATGCTGGTATACTATGAAAAATAGAAAAGTTTAAAGTAAAATAATATCCTGGAAAAGGTTAAGACCTAAATCTTGGACTTTGCAGAAAAAACCAGCTTCTATAAAGTTTCAACACTCACCAGTTCATTAACCCTCTGTAAGATTTTCGTCAGGCCAGCAATGACAAGTGAGAATCGGTGGCGACTGATTTGTACAAGACATGCTTTGCACTGTTCCTCATTTATGCGAGAATGGAGATTTTGAGCTCCGGTTTTGTATGGCAACTGTAAAATATGAACTTTATAGATATACAAAGTTATTTTTTGTTATTATGAGAAACCAGAGTAGTTTATGTAGAATGCAATCATTTTTATAGTTACACTATGTCTCTATTTACGACAACTAGAGCATGGTGGATGTTATTAAACTAATGAGCATTAAGTTCCACACTCTGGAACAATGCCACAGACTGCCGCCAGACAAAGGAAGCCTTTCCTACTCTGAACCAACAACTAACTAACAAACTACTGCACCTAGACAGAGGTAAACTCAGGAAGGTGGTGGGACTCATAACAGGGCACAGCCCACTAAACAAACACCTTTTCATTGTAGGTGTCACAGACAGTCCTCTATGCAGAGCACGCATGGAGACAGATGAAACACCAGCGCATGCGCTCCTAGAGTGCACGGGCGTGACCGAACAACGCAAGATTCATCTAGGATCCCCAGCCTCAATCCAAGAAGTCCTTGGCAACCTGGGCGGCCTGCTAGGCTTCTGGAGCGACCTCGGATGGCTGGAGTGAAGACTTCAACGCAAGAGGCACATCACACACAACAGACCTGAATGGTTTACGTGCGGACACCTGCCCAGAATGAAGATGAGCATTATGTTACACAGATAAGCTGAAAAAATGAGCTTATAACTGAGTTCAGTTATAAGCTCTTATAAGATTCTTTGAGTGAAACTTTTTTATGTGTTTAAACTTTCCTATTAACAAAATAAAATGCATAAATATTTGTATTCAATGGCAAGTTAGACATTGACTGCAGTCTCATTTGGTTGTAAGTGACAATGCAGTCTAAGATAGAAAAGGGCTAATCTGGAATGGAAAGTTTTTTATCAAACCTATATCTTAGAGGTCTCAATGAGGTAATTTTCGAAGTCAGGTGATTTGTTTTTAAATTAATTTATATTTAAATATCCAATCAACCATTCATTCTAGACTTTTTTATGTAAAATAACATAAAGTTACATAGTCCTAAAGGTCCTAAAGAGCGCAGCGGAGACCAATAATTCTATGATCCTAAATGAATCATTAAATAATTATATTTCAATTAGGTTATTTATTTACTTTAATTATGGTTTGCATAGAAGCAAATTAAAAAACAAATTCAATTTTATAACAATAAACATACTTTATAGTTTAAGTATGTTGCGTCGGAAACTAAAAGACTGTAAATTAATATAGTCAAGTTACATACAATCCTATAAAATAATATGAATCTAAAAAAGTATGATAAAAATATGTCCTTTAGGGTGGGTCTTTATTTTTTTAATTAAAATGTATAGTACGATACTTACTTGTTCCTCAAATCGTGCAATAAGTGAGGTAGCCCATTCTCCAGGTTTCTGTGTACCCATTATTTGTTTAATTTATTGTATTTTTACGTAAATAATGAAAAATACAAATATTTTTATTCCTTCGATTTTCGGTCATTTTTTTTAAATTGACATATTTTTTTAAAGGGCTGTGCCTGCTCGATAGATTTTTTTTTGTAGTTTTCATAGCTCTGGGCTCTGGGTAACCTAAAATTCATATAGTCCATGCAACATAAATATTTTTTGTTATTAAACATTAATATTTTTAACGTTATTAAAATAAAGTTGAATATTAGAATAATTAAAGAATAAATTACATAACTTACATACTTAGATACCTTTCTTTATTTTTTACAAGTGGTATCAACTATCAACAAAAATTAATGCAAAATGAACCGAAATATGAATAGTCCATCGTAAGTTATAGTCTATGGATAACGGTTAGTTGTTATCTGTGTAAGTAGTAAGGTGACAATTAGTGATGTGCCGATTCGATTATTTTGATAATCGATTAATCGATTATATTAATCGATTATATTAATCGATTATAAAATAATAATCGATTATTAATCGATTATGAAATAATTCTTAGAAAGAACTGAAAAAACAATTCTACTTTCTGGAAAAAATTCTGAACCCTTGAATTTAGTAGCAACATCTATATTATAACCTTTTAGACTGTTCTGAAAAAAGAAAAACTATTTTTTAAATTTTTTGAAATTGAAATTAGAAAATTAAATAGATTAATTAAAAAATAATGTAATTGATCAAAATTAAATATACATACCTATTAGGTACCTATTTATCACACTAAGGCGAAAGTTTGTGTGTGTGTGTATGTATGTGTGTATGTTTATTACTTTTTAACGCCGCAACTACTGGACCGATTTGGCTGACATTTGGATTGGAGATAGGTTATGTCCTGGAATAACACATAGGCTACTTTTTATCCCGGAAAAGTGTTCCTGAGGGACTTAAATAGATATAGACTTCCAAAAACGAGATAGGTGCTGTTAAACGCTGATTGTTCTTAGGTACATCACGCTCACATAACAAATTATTGCAATAGTTTGCTGTCGTTGCATGCATTTGTATGCTTTTGCATGAATTTGCTGTCGTTCTCGTTGCTAAGTTACTCTTAGATGATTTTGTTCAAATATTTTTTATGTGTACAAACAGTCTTATTAATCACGGGTAACATCGCGGGGCACAGCTTGTACGTATGTATGAAAAAGCTGTAAGCTGCATAACGCTCGCTCACAGTCGGCGGCTGACTATCCGTTTGGTGTGAACAAAGCCTAAAACTAACTTTGAGGGAATCCCCTTTTTGCAATGATAGGGTTGCCAAACCATATTATACTTTAGCAAGCAAATTAATAACAGAAAGCTGGTAGTAAAGTTTGGTAATTAACGTATATCTTTATAATCGATCATGATCGATTTTGCAAAATCATAATCGATTGCAATCGATCATTTTAATAATCGATTAATCGATTATTGATAATCGATTCCGCACATCACTAGTGACAATTGACATTGACAAATGGCAATCATTGTTTTTGTATAAATCATAGACCAACAAGAAGAGGACTTGGCATAATGTCCTATAGAAAATAGTGGATCGGAAAATAGCTTAAGCTTATCAAAATTTTCATAAGTGTGTAAGAGACAACACTACATTTTTAAACATAACAATAAAACAGATCGTGGCAGAAATTTTATTGCACTGCCCTTAAGATGGCCTCCCTAAAATGTATACATGAACACTCACACACGCACAACTTGAGACATCACAATGCATCACAATGAACACGCGCCATTTTAGGTTGCGGGATTGTGCGTGTGTGAGTGTATTTTTGGCACGTTTTTAAGGAAGGTATGCCTACTCTACTTATTATTATTATCTCTATGGTATAAATTTGTATTTTGTCGTATCGTTGTCGTTTGTTCCGCCGTCGTCAAAATATTTGAACAAAAATCATAAAAATTGAGATTCTTTGAAATTTAATTTTTTATCGTCGACATTCAATATGATGGTAAGTCGTATAATACATATGAGGAATCCACGTTCCGTTAAAACGTTAATAAGTTTAGGCTTTTTTTCAATCAAACCGGGGGGCGTATGCCATACCCTATTAGACTCTAATTCTACGAATTTTACCTTCAAATACAGTTAATTTCTACTTTCTTTTTATATATACGTCATTAACAACAATTTCTTTATGTATTAAACTATTAATTACACTAATAATAAGGCGTTCATTGTTAGGCCAAAAATAATGACGTGGTAACTAATTTGTTTTCACGAAGCTTTTACTATTTACTCGGTTGTTATCAATAAGTTATACGTGAGTTGCATTACTTAATTTTAAATTAAAAAAAATTACATTTTGGTTCCAATTTTTATTTTATTTTATTTCCAGTCTGCAGCTGTACATCTACCATAATGCAATTACTTATAGATTACAATATTTGGAAAGATCTGTACCGCAAATTAATGTGGCCTCATATTAGAGGAACCCAGAGCTGTACAGCCTGTCAAAAAAAACCTTCGACTCTGCTTCTATTGAAGATTACTTGCATGATCAATATGAACTGAAGTGCTAGACATGGTCATAATAATATATCAGAGTTTGTAATTTTTATTTTTCCTAGGACTGCGTAGAAGAAAGTAACAACGACCCACTCTCATCAGTACCACCGATGTCATCACCATCTAGTGGAGATATCAAAGTGGATAAGAAAAAACCCAGTGAAAATGTCTCCTTGGCGGACAACAGTTTACTGGTTTGAATATTTGCTTTATGATAATAATAGCTGTTGCCCACAACTTCTTTCTCGTGGATTTAGATTTTTTTCAATATTACAGAAACTCTGTATTAATCTCTAAAAAAATATTGTATAACATGAAACAATTAATTCAATTAGCAAGATCACAATCTAATAATCTACACTAATATTATAAATGGCAAAGAGACCCTGTTTGTCTGTTACCTTTTTATACCTAAACTGCTGAATTGATAAAATTTGGTAAGGGGACAGTTTGCATTCTAAAGAAGATAACAGGGTACTTCTTATCACAGAAAATCGAAGCTGCAGATGTCAGCATTGTAATGATATTATATATATTATTTCATGTTTTGGACAACTGAATACAAAGATGATTGCTGACATCTATACTATAATATAATAAAGCGGAAGAGTTTGTTTGTTTGAACACGCTAATCTCAGGAACTACTGGACCAATTTCAAAAATTCTTTAACTGTTAGATATGTAAGTGATCCTTGAGTGCTATAGGCTATATATGTACCATGGGCGAAGCCGAGGCGGACAGCTAGTCATAAATATGCAGTCTAAAAATTGTAGGAACTCTTTTGGGATAAAAGTATCCTATGTCCATCTCCAGGATAAGAGCTGTCTCTGTGCCTGTCAAGATCAGTTCAGCTGTAAAAGGGTAACAGACAGTCTCACTTTCACTTTTATAAAATTGATATGAAAAGTGTGAATTAGTGGGGATATGGATGATTCATGGTATGATTAAATATACTTTTGTGCCAAATGCTATATTTGATGTAAGGGATATCTGGGCGTTAATTAAACATGACACAGACTGTATGAACTTTAATAAAAAACACAACTTGAACACAGAATGTGATTAACGACAATAGTTTTTACTGTTCGTATCTTAATCACAATGGCCTGTCTCTACATCCTTATGCTGTCGTGTAACGCCTCTGGCACACTTACGTGTCGTGGCGTGTCGTAATGCGCCGGTTTTATATGTTTAGTAAAAACGACACAACACGACACAACCTACAAATGTGTCTCTAACCATACTAAATGTATGAAACCGATATGCTTCTGGCACACCACAACACGCCACGACACTAAATCTGTTTCCGGCGTAATACGCCAGACGGTTGAACCGCGCGACTTTCTTAACTCGGCCGCATAACCAATACCACAGCCGCTCTGCCGTCCTAACGAAGAGTGCAATAAGTCGAGTTTTTGGTCAAATTGACTTAAGACCATATCCGTAATCAGGAAAATGAGCTCTATATTTTCGTCTTAGACGTCTTCTTTGTATCTTCAATAGTATCGGTTCTGTTGGTTACCATAACTGCAATATCTAATATGACGATGTGTAAGGAGCTAATCATAACCAAAATATCTTGAGTTATGACTTGGATAGCTTTGATATTTTGTAATATTACATAAAATAATCGCAATAAGTCCAGTTATTGCACTTATGACTATAGTACGTTTTATAAATTTTTGGCACATTTACTAGTCATAAGCGCAAGAAGTAAGAGTTATTGCAGTTATCATAAGGAAACTTATTACTTAAAATGTCTAGCTTACTAAATGTATTATACTAAAGTAAAGTTAAAATAAACAAAAAGTTTTTGATTTTGACGATTTTGTGGATGTTGTAAAATTGTCAAATTCGTAGATTTTTACTTTTACAAGCACAAAATTAGAAACACAACCACTTAAAGAAAATTTTGGAAGTCAAAAGTCATTGGCTGAAAGGGGACAATTTTCATTGAAAGTCAAAGAAAAACATGCAGCTGATTGGAGAGAATTAGAATTAGACAAATGAAAATTATCAAAAATAAAGAAAAAACTAGATATCTATACTAATATAATAAAGCGGAAGAGTTTGTCTGTTTGAACGCGCTAATCTCTGGAAGTACCAGTCGGATTTGAAAAATTATTTTTGCATTTGGTAGTACAGTTTTCCGGAAAGGTTATAGGCTATTTAACATTCCTAAAATCTTCCTCTAAGGGGGTAAAATGGGGGTAGAAAGTTTGTATGAAAGTCCTATGTTTTTAAAGTTACAGACCTGAAATCGGCATTTTGATTATTAGTTTTAAATAATATAAACCTGTATATTTTATTCTGAAAAATCTTCCCTTAAGGGTGGTAAAATAAGGGTTGAAAGTTTTTGTTAAGTTTTAATTATTGTTATTATCAACTTGTAATTTGGAAGGTAGGTTTATTCTAAGGCTTAGATATCAGCCTAGAAAAGATTTCACGAAAATCCTCCCCTAAGGGGGTAAAATGGGGGTAGGAAGGTTATATGAAAGTTCTATGTTTTTGAAGTTACAGATATGAAAATAGGCATTTAGATTATGAATTTTAAATAATAAAAACTTGTATAAGTTGTTCTGGAAAATCTCCCATTAAGGGTGGTAAAAAAGGGGATGAAAGTTTTTGTGAAGTTTTAATTATTGTTATTATTATCTTGAAATTTGGACGGTAGGTTCTTTCTAGGGCGTAGATATCAGCCTAGAAAATATTATAGGAAATTTCTCCCCTATGTAAAATATATAAGGGGGCAAAATGGGGGTAGGACGGTTATATGAAAGTTCTATGTTTTTGAATTCAGTTACAGATACGAAAATCGTCATGTAAGTTATTAGTTTTAAATAATAAAAACCTATTTAAATTATTTTGGTAAATCTCTTTTATTCTTATTATGTTCTTGCAATCACCTTATATCTAATTAAAATAATTCACTAAGGAAAACCGTACATATGGTTGGAAGAAACTATAGGGCATCATATAGTTTGTGCTACACAAATAAGTAGTATGTAGGTTTACTAACAAAAACTGCAATAAGTAGTGTAGTTATTGCAATTATGATTAGGAATGCTATATCAAAACAATTCATAAGTCCTAATGATAAATACATTATTGCGTTTTTAGTGTGTATATAAACTTATGTACAAATATAATATACTACATAAAATTAAGCATTATTTTATCTGTCGTTCAGTAAAAGTTTCAAACCAATAGCTTTTATAGTTACGAAGATACACACAAAACAAAAATTAAATCTTTAACTGCAAATATCTCGAAAGTAGTCAAAACCTAGTTATTGCACTCTTCGTTAGGACGGCAGCGCTGTGCTTAACATATATGCATATTTAAAAAGTGTCAACTCCATGGTACATATTATGCTTTCACAGGTGGACATATCGGATGCCTTGAGTGAGAAAGAGAAGGTCAAATTCACAGTGCACACCAAAACAACACTGCCAGAGTTCCAGAAGTCAGAGTTCTTTGTTGTGCGCCAACACGAGGAGTTTGTGTGGCTGCATGACAGATATGAGGAGAATGAAGAGTACGCTGGGTATATTGTGAGTATAATTCATAACAATCTATTATTTATTTTTGATCATACTTTTGTGACTAAAAACTTTTGAAACTTACAAATATAAGTGTAAATAAAAAACTTAAAATGCATCCTACTTGTCGATTTAATGGATCTGCTTTTGATAAGCCTGATGTAACCTTTATGCTCTAAAGTCAGACCTTAATCATTATTTATTTATTTATTAAGTCCCTGTCAGATTAAACATTGTTATGCTTATTAAAATTTACTTCACATTTTCTCCGCTAATCTGTGGGCCCTTTGGCAAAGGCCTCCTCCAACCCCCTCCATTCTCCTCTATCTGATGCCCTTCTGGTCCATGTTTTTCCCCCCACAGCAGCTATTTCATCTCCCCATCTTTTAGTCTGTCGTCCTTTCTTCCTCTTTCCTTCCCTGGGGTACAACAACTAATTGTTTTGCTCCATTCTTCCATCTTCACCCTGAATTATGTGGCCAGCCCATCGTCATTTAAGGAGCCTTAATCATTATAATGTATACCAAGTATTCATTGAGACAAATCCAGTCCTACATTAATTAATAGAGCTAAGAAGACTACCTGCTTTACGTTCTTGTTGCCAACTGTAGCAATGATCCACAAAAAAATGAAATGGTTTCATGTACCTAGACTAGTATCCGCATCATACAAAAAACAACATTAGGTTTTTTATTCACTCTAACCTTATTACAGCACCAAAGTTAAGTATAATAGGATTTTTAAATAGCATTTTCTATAGGTTTGTTCTAATCTGGATGTGTTGTTGATACAGATACCACCGGCGCCTCCTAGACCGGACTTTGATGCGTCGCGCGAAAAGTTGCAGAGGCTTGGCGAGGGGGAGGGCGCTCTCACACGCGAGGAGTTCCTCAAAATGAAGGAGGAACTTGAAGAGTAAGCAAGTTTTCATCAATCATTCGGGCTCTTTATGGATGGAATTGATGTTTTTGTATTTTTTTAACAGTTTTATCTATCTTAAAATTTGTAGGTAGATTTTGCAATTCTCTTTAAGGGACCTTTCAGATAGACCGGCGCGGAGAGCAGAGCAAATTTTAATCGCATTTAAAATAGAATCTTAAGACATTGAAATTAGCTTTATTTTTACATTTTGTCTCTTTTATGATAAGAGGATGCTCCCAATACGCTCTGTGTGAAATATTAAGAGCAGCCGCTCGGCTGCTCGTCGAGCCGGTCGGCTGCTCTATGCTCGTGCTCTTTCGCGCTCGAGCATCCGACCGTCTCCGTTCGCGTGCTCTTTCATGCTCGCACAGCCGACCGTAGGCCGAATTGCTCTGCCATGCGGCCCAAGAGCGTACGCTCGGCTCCGAACGCATTCGCGTGTCCGTTCACACAGACCGGCGCGAAGAGCAGAGCAAACTTAAACGGCCGGTCGGTGTGAAAAAAGAAAATAATGCTCTCCGATGCTCTCCGCGCCGGTCTATCTGAACGGTCCCTTACTGAGCGTATTTTTCTAGAACTTCACTCACAAAAACTCCCAACATTAATGAACTTCAAGATTCATCTTTTTAGTCCTAGTGCTACATTGGTAACATCCACATAAACTATCTCAAGATTCCAAGGTGTTTGAATGATAACCTCTCACTGAAAAGCACAGTGTTGGCCAAGCCCCCCACTAGGTGGACCAACAACATCAGACGAGGCGCAGGGACCCGCTGTGGAAGCCCCTACAAGAAACCACTGTCTAGCAGTGTATGTCTATCGGTTGATGACGACATAAACCATAGGGATAGACGAGGAAGCAAAGCTGCTAAGTTGCTTGCTAAGTGCTAAGTTGCTTGCGAAGTGCTAAGTTGCTTGCTAAGTGCTAAGTTGCTTGCTAAGTGCTAAGTGTGCTTGCTAATTGCTATGTATAAATACGAATAAATACGAAGTGCTATGTTGCTTGCTAAGTGCTTAGTGTGCTTGCTAAGTGCAAAAGTCAATCACGTAGAGTGCAGAACCATACGATACATAATTAATCACTATCTCCTCGCACAGGGAATATCTAGCCACGTTCAAGAAGACGGTGGCGATGCACGAGGTGTTCCTGCAGCGTCTGGCGGCGCACCCCGTGTTCAGGGGCGACGCGCACCTGCGCGTGTTCCTCGAGTACGAGCAGGACCTGTGCGCCAAGCCCAGGGGCAAGATGGACCTTATCGG
The DNA here is from genome assembly GCA_920104075.1 of Melanargia galathea. Taxonomy (NCBI): domain Eukaryota; kingdom Metazoa; phylum Arthropoda; class Insecta; order Lepidoptera; family Nymphalidae; genus Melanargia; species Melanargia galathea. The sequence continues at coordinate 29,818,368 of OV049857.1, forward strand.
AGGATTGGTGAGTTTAGTTTTGACCCCCCCGACACAAAGAGGGGCGTTAATCCTTCGATCGTAGAACAAAATTGATAGCAGCAAATTAATTCGTTTTACCAAGTACAGAAAAAACAAAGAATAATAAAGAAAAAGAGCAGTTTGGTCAGCGTCGTTTAATAGTGCAAAATTGCCGTCTTGCGGTACTAAAAAGCACTAGACATTGTACGAATGCCACACTAAGAAAAAGTAGAATTTAAAATTTCATATACATTTACAGCCGCCACACACTGGGCCACCGGTGGCGGCGGTTAGTGGCCGCCACAAGTCGCGGGAGAGATTTTTCATACATTTTCTTGTGGCTCGAACGCGGCCACTCGAGCGCTGTGTGCGGTGGTACCATATAAAATGTATTAAAAATCTCTCCCGCGACTTGTGGCCGGCCACTAGTCGCCGCCATTAGTGGCCCAGTGCGCGGCGGGCGGCTTTCAATCTTTGAAAACTACTATATGTTTTTCTTATTCATACCCTTACCTTACTTTTCAGTGTATTGATATTTTTATGCACATTGTAGTGAAACCTGTTGACTTTACAACGGTCGACCGCCACTATAGTGTGAATGTGTAGTGAAGCGAATATCTTTCAGATGCGTTCGATGACGACCACAACGGACGAGATCTACCTCGGCGCCACGGTGCGGGATGTGAACGACTTCTTCGAGCAGGAGACCGCGTTCCTGCAGGAGTACTACTCGCACCTCAAGGAAGCCGTCATCAAAGTGGACCGGATGACTTCCAAGCACAAGGGTGAGAATTTTACCTCTTTTGTGTGCGAGTTTACAGTACAGACAAGTTATGTGTGATCGACAGTAAACAAAAAAAAAAAAAAAATCAAAAATCATTTATTTCACGTAGGCCAACGGGTGGCTCTTATGACATGTCAAGAATCTACCACCGGTTCGGAATGCTGATTCTGCTGAGAAGAGCCGGCAAGAAACTCAGCAGTTGCTCTTTTCAAAACAAAATTGTTACAAAGAGTAGCTTAACTATCTTGTGGACAGCTGAAGCAAAACCGAATAGAATAGACATATTTTTTATTCAGATAAACTTTTACAAATGCTTTCGTATCGACAAATGAATCTACCACTGGTTCGGAATGGTGCTTACAATTCTACACATGTTAAGTTTGTTAAAACCTATAGTAAATGTCACTAAATCATCATGAAGACATGTCAATAGTTAGACTGGCGAAAAAAATACATTATAAGAAATGTTGTATGGATGGGTAAATGAACCGTCTTGGTCGTGATCTCGGTGAAGGCACTCAGGCCCTGATTTCCAAAGAGATATGAGTTCGAATCTCGTCGGTTCTGCAATTTTTGATACATATTAATATTTTTTTTAAATTTGTATGTACGGGCAGAGGTGGCAGACTCCCACATCAAGCTGTCGTCGTGCATCACGCAGCTGGCGACGCGCGAGCAGCCCGCCACCGAGCGGTTCCTCACCCGCGCCGCCGAGACCTTCGACAAGTGCAGGGTGAGATTACTAGTTGCTTCACTCATTTGGTGCTTAAGTGTTTAAAAAGGGGGTTACCTGGAAAGTTTTCCGGGAGTTATGAACATAAGTGATTTTATAGATTTCGACGTGCTCTTTCCGATTTCATTTTGCCATCACGTATCTTTACAGCTTGCGTTGCCATATTGGTAAAATGGCGCTCAAAAACAGTTTTTTAACGATAACTTCTTTCTGACTCATTTTAGTATGAAAATAGTTATGTAATGAATTTGACTACAAAAAAATTCTACAATTTATGTAGTAACCTTTTTTTTTGTAATCAATAGTTTCAGCGTATGAGAGCCGCAAAGTCTATTGAAAAGAAAGTGGAAAAAAGTATATCAAAATATGTAAAATTTTCAAAACTCACGAAAAATTTTCCAGGTAAAACTACCAAATGACTGAATTACTTATGTGCCTGTGTGCCAATGGCTTCGTCAAACCGGATGGTCGTAAAGACTTAGCGATGATGGAGTGGAGAGAGACGTGATTATTTTAAGAGTTCAGAGCTGGAAAGTTGGTTCTGACAATCTCTGTTGTAGAAAGTTGCTTCCTCAATGTTGCTTGCTGGATGCAAGCAACATTGGATGCACAGCACAGGACAAGCACAGCATTGTATAAAGTGTATGTTTTTTTTTTTTGTAGAAAATCGAAGGTCGCATGGCATCTGACCAAGACCTGAAGTTGGCTGACACCCTCCGCTACTACATGCGCGACACGCACGCCGCTAAAGCGGTGCTGGTCAGACGTCTGAGGTATGGAAATCTTAGGCCTTATAATCACTATAATGATACTATTACTTTAATTGTGCATTATCTTTAAATCTGCTTTTTTCATAATGTTCCTTTGCAGAAGAGGATAGCATTAGATTTAGTGCTGTCAATTTGGTTAAAATTGTCTACAACCAATTTAGCACCATTATCAATGTGTTGTAAAACCTTTAGATGGCTATAATAGTCCTAGAAACTTATCTGACCCGCAGGGCGATTCAGAACACTTCGATTCGGTTTCGGTTTCGACAACTACCCTGTCGATACGGTTATTCTGAATTGAAAATACATCTTATCGTACGTTAACTTACCGAATCGATCGATAGTTACGTTATCGAAGTGTTCTGAATTACTTACCGTACGATAAGATGTATTTTTAATTCAGAATAACCGTATCGACAGGGTAGTTATCGAAACCGAAACCGAATCGAAGTGTTCTGAATCGCCCTGCCGGTGGCGGAAAGTGGAATTATTTCGAGTGGGCTATTGGTGTTGAAAAACCCTCATCATGGAGAAGGAAGATCATGTTTGATGGATTCCACAGACGACTGGAAGGCTGGTAGTTATTTTGGCCAGCATATAAGTTTGGGCATTCAGGGATTTAACACAGCCAGCAACTTTGCCCCCTCGTCACAGTGGTATAGATGATAGGTATTTTTGATATTCACTTTTTACTCTGAAAATCACATTCCACAGATGTCTAGCGGCATACGAAGCGGCCAATAGGAATCTTGAACGAGCGCGTGCGAAGAATAAAGACGTACACGCTGTGAGTATTTTGTACTCTGACCTTGCATTTACAACCTATTTTGATCACACATGAACGCAAATATACTTAGCGCAGTTAATTCTCGATTTTCTACACGTTTTTCCACTTCCACACACAAAAATTAATTTATTCACTATGACAATCTTAAACACTTGTTAATAACAATCATCATTGTGATCCTTGTCTCCACACTTCAACCCTAATATGAAGTCAACAGGTCGATTTTAACCGTGCGGGTAGTTGTCACCCAAATTGTATATAGCCACATAGCCAACTCATTAAATGTCGAGCGATCGACCGGTCTATTTGTTTATTATTCTCAATATATAAGGGTGAAATCGCACCAGTCAAATTCGCATTTCATCTATTGAAAATGGGTACTTTGTATGAAGATGCGCACATGTAAGATAGTTGATGAATTAGCCATTTTAATGGATAACATGTTGACATGTGTGATTTCATCCTATGAGCCATCCAGCCATACCACCGAATTTTGACAGCAAACTAGGTACTATGTGATATGCGCAGTCATTTCGGATTGGCTGACATTTTATTTTATTGTACACAGTGACTGTGAACAGAGCCAGTAAAATTTATGAGAAATTCGGGGCCAGCTAATGGATTATTTACAATTAAACAGATCTTTTTTCTTAAAATATCTTTGTTTTTCTTTTTAATTTATTCATGCATTTCCTCATAATTCGATCCGATATCAAATACTTTTTCCAATTGTAAAAGTACTACCATCCTTTTCTTTATTGTGAAAAAGATGACTTTAATTTATTTAGATTTGTCAATTTAGTTATCGATTGGAACTAATTCTATAGTACACACTGTGGCTAATTCTGTTGTACACAATCTCTAAACCTAAACTAAAATGACAGGTCTAAATCTATTGCTATCCTTTTCCGCAGTGAGCATTGTGAAAGAGATAGGAATAAATTTAGACCTGTCATTTTAGTTTAGGTTTAGAGATTGTGTACAACAGAATTGGCCACAATATATATTGAAATAAAAGAGAGTTGAGTTTTTAAAACAACTAAAATTTATTTCAATTAAATATTTAACGTAATTTTAATGATTTAAATTTTAAAGTAACGATGAAGTTGATTTTATAATAATATCACACGGTTTTTCTTTTTCGCACACTCAGCCGATGGAGGTTCAAGAGGTAGGTGTTCGCACGCTTTACATTTGTGTATTTTAATCTCAAAAAACTAGTATTCTAGCATGTTATAAAAATGTACTCTCAGACGGCCCGTTGAAAAGTAAGCAAGTCATTAAAGATAGTCATATATTTATTTTTAAGCGACGTCAAAAAAAATGAGGTTCTCACTTTGTCTCAGAATCTTTTTTATGTATGTTCCCCGAATTGCTCGAAGAACCGATGGACGTTGGGGTCCCAAGGTGCTTGAATGGCGACCTCGCACCAGTAAACGAAGCGCAGGTAGACCCCCCACTCGTTGGACAGACGATCTCAAGCGAGTCGCTGGCAGCCGCTGGAGTCAGGCGGCACAAGATCGTGTGCTGTGACGATCCTTGCAAGAGACCTATGTCCAGCAGTGGACGTCCATTGGTTGAAACGAACGAACGAACGAACGTATGTTCCCCGATTACTCTAAGACACCTGGACTGATTTGAAAAATTCTTCTTTTGTTTGAAAGGGTATATTTTCCATATCATGTCATCAGGGCAGTGTCTGATGACGTGATCCATCGATGATCATCCAGCGTGAAATCGAGGGAATTCTTCAAATTTTACGGTATATTGAAGTCGGCTAAATGTTTCCTAAAATACAGTTTGTATATCTTGAATTCTTATCGAGACGCACGGAGTGCGTCAGGCCAAGTTCCGGCCTTGCATGCAGTGTGTATATTTACACGAATAATATTTGAAGCCATACTTCAAGTATAGTAAGACTGACGTCCCCAGGCGGAGCAAGCGCAAGCGGACGCGTGCGCGCGGTTCGAGCAGCTGTCGGCGCGCGCTCGCGAGGAGCTGCTGGACTTCCGTACGAGGCGTGTCACCGCTTTTAAAAAGAGGTCAGTCATTTTATTTACTTTAGTAATGGTTGCGTTAGTCCCGGTATACTAGAGCAGAGTCGAAGTGCATCGCAGCGAATCGATACGGTATTCACTTTCACGGTATATTGGCATCTATCTTTACAAAACAAGGCATAAATTTCTATAAAAAAAAGAGCATATGCGCGCGAATGTGTGCGTCTACGACGTACGAATGGGCGCGCATTTGTACGAACTCGTGCCTTACTTGTTGTCTATACTTGTAGAAATAGGTGCTATTGTGCCATGAACATTGGTTGACGATTCGATGTGCTTCGACTCTGAGCAGTATGCCCAGACCCTTAGAGATAACTTTTAAACGCATGCAACGTTACATAATATGTGTGCCTAATAGTACCCAGCTAAATGCGAATGGAAGCTGACAAATTCGATTCCCGCCTGAACAATAGCACTATAAAAATACAAAATTGTTTGTCCACAGTTTAATAGACCTGGCGGAATTAGAAATCAAACACGCACGCGCCCAGCAGGAACTGTTCAGGAAGTCCTTACAAGTGTTGAGGGAGTGCCAGTAGTGTGGGGATTTCGGTATATTAGCATTTACTTAAAGGTGAACGTTCATAGGTTGTGGAAATACGAGCCGGTCCAATACAAAATCATGATCACGTGACAGTAGTCGATGTACAGTCAGCCAAAAAGGATGTAAACACTACGTTTTAACACTCACACCCTGTGTCGTTTAATGGTAACGTGAAGAACTCTTAAACTAAACTTAACTAAACTAAGTTTAGATTAAAAAAAAAAAATAATTATCAAGTTAGTTAATGTTTCATTAGTACAGTCAAATGAACAGCTAATTTATATTAATTAAGAACAGTTAATTTATATTAAATAGATTTAATGAAAATTACAAATTAGGCATAATTTAAAATCTTTGAGTCTTTAATGCTGAGATCTATAGAGTATATTCTGACTTTACTCAGACTCATGACAGAGTTGAAACAAGAGTTGAATATGTCCCCGGTATAAAGTCTATACAATCTTTAGACTACAATCAAAAGCATTTTGTGTCACCGCTTTTAAGGAGGTCAGTTTAATTTTAATTACAGGGTCCTGGCATACTAGAGCAGGGAAACATACCAGTGTTTAAAAAACCAAGCGAACAAAATTAAATTTGAAAGTAGCCAGCTTTACATTTTTTTTGTTACATATTTATAGAGCCGTTGGACGTTCACCCTTATGATAGTAATGACTAAGTAAAACTTAAGACTAAACTTTGAATTCCATTTGTCGTCATTTTAGTTCAGAGTATTGTGTTGTATATTTTAATGTTAAAAAAATATTGTAAAGAGAAAAGAAAACTAAGATAGTTAAGTGAAATAAAAGTTTTTTTTTCATACATTAGGTAATATAATTATATATTATATTTACGTTATTTTGTAATTAAAAAAGAATTGAAAAGGAATTTCGTTTTGTTAGAACTGAAATCGGAGTTGCATTAATAGAAATGCAAAAAATTATAATAATATTAATTGTGTATTATTTATAGTTGTTTTTTAAGTATTTCATTAAGGTACTTTTTCGGTGCGGTTAAATATTTTATCATAGTTTTTAAATTTTAATCCAAACATTTAAAGTACTCGAGACTGTTTGCATTAAGTCCTCTACATACGTTAATTTCGAACTGCCTCCAGACCATACCTCAACTTTATAAGAGCCTTTGCAAGATACGACATTTTCGGCTCGCTTCAAAGAGTTCAAACACAAAGCAAGCGTCTGCAAACGCAAATATGTAATGTATTGCAATCGCAGTTTATTTGCGTCAGACGCGTTTCAAATCCGAATGAAAATGACGTCGTCTGCAAAGGCTCCAAAGGGCAGACTAAAACAAGGTCCTATCCATTCTTAGCTTCAAGTTGTTTTATAAATTTCTAATACTCTTGTTTGTAGAATCGTTCCAAACAAAACCTTACTTGTCAGCGTTAGAATACATGCCATCTCTTTTCGGCAGATACGTTTTGAAAAGGATGACACGAGTTTGTTTGAATGTACTTACAAACATCGAGTATGTATACGTGGTGACCTATTTTATTAAGATCTATTACAGCATCCGCACACTGGGCCACTAGTGGCGACGACTAGTGGCCGGCCACAAATCGCGGGAGAGATTTTTAATACATTTTATATGGTACCACCGCACACTGAACGCTCGAGTGGCCGCGTTCGAGCCACAAGAAAATGTATGAAAAATCTCTTCCGCGACTTGTGGCGGCCACTAATTGCCGCCACCAGTGACCCAGTGTGCGGAGGCTGTTAAGAGCCGCACACATTAGGACAGGCCGGGCCGCACCGATCAAAATTCTCTTGCATCGCTTTCATACATTTTGTATGAAGCAACACACAAAAGAGGCCAGTCCCAGTGCAACGCACTGGTGAATCGATTAGACTCTATTTGCTAATCATCATCATCATCATCATGATCAACCCATTACCGGCTCACTACTGAGCACGGGTCTCCTCTCAGAGTGAGAAGGGTTTTGGCCATAGTCTACCACGCTGGCCAAGCGGATTGGCAGACTTCACACACCTTTAAGAACATTATGGAGAACTCTCAGGCATGCAGGTTTCCTCACGATGTTTTCCTTCACCGTTAAAGCAAGTGATATTTAAATACTTAAAACACACATGACTCTGAAAAGTTAGGTACGTGCCCCGGGATCAAACCCACGACCTCCGATTAAAAGTCGGTCGTCCTAACCACTAGGCTATCACAGCTTTTTTATGCTCTATTTGCTAATACATAGAGCTTAATATGCTTCGATACGATGGAATTTAATGCGGTCTGCTGCGGCCATAGAATATTTAATAGTACCTACAAGGTACAGAAGATTCAGTCCGTCATTTAAATAAATAGCGATTCTCGTTACGACACAATAAAGTGCAATTCAGGGCGTAGTAGCGCTAAGTACCTAACGTTATATAAACCTAGACTTAGCTTCTCTTTCTATCGCGTAGCTCTTATCCCTTTCGAATAAGTAAGGGTTGTTCAATAGGCTCGGTCAACCGGAGCGCGCTAGGTACTTGTAGCGGCATATCTACAATGCGGAGTGCGCCTGGCCTGCCAAGTGCCAACACAAGAGGCGAGTCCCAGTGCAACGCAACGCGCTGGTGGAAGGATTACACTCTATTTGCTAATAGATAGAGCTTAATATGCTTTGATGCGACGGAATGCAATGCGGCCTGCCGCGGCTATAATGTGCGCGGACGGTAAATCTTATCAATTGTAGTTCAGGCAGTCGCCCTAAACTCTAATGAAGTTGATTCCTTTTCTTTGAGTGTAGCTCTTAGTTATTATTCTTAGTTTGTAAGCTATACCTGAGTAATTTCCAGTTTTTGTTATTAATTAATATTTTACTTGTTTTGGCTATGCATATAAAATGTTTTGTATGAACGTTATATTGTTTTTTTTATCATTGTGGAAATGTAAGTATAAAAAATATACGAATTATATTATTGTATCTTTGTCGTTTTATTAATACTTATTTAAACTTTCCAAATGCTATATGTTGAGCAGACTTTTAACGGCATACGTATACGGTGACTTTTCTATTAAAAAAATAAGTTTCTCTGTAAATGAATTTCATAATAAGAATACTTATAAGTTCTTTAAAATATTTTTTTTTTGAACCGCCTCGCATTGGTCTTGGGATTAGCATGTTCGATTGCGGACCATGAGGTCCTGGGGTTAGATTCCCGATCGGGCCAAAAATTGTTAGGTATTATTGGTTGGTTTTCTGACAACAAATTCTCAGTGCCAGCCCGGAGTTGGTAGATAGCAGTGTTTCACCCTCGTGCGGCGTGCCTCGCAGAGCACGTAAGCCGTCGGTCCCGGTAATTATTGTCACTATCATGTTGTAGATACCAACTACCAAGTAATCCGCTTAGTGCAGCGTGGCAGTTTTAAATCTTTTAATCTCTCTCTTATAAGAGGAGACTTGGATACCTACCTGTTATTTCCTTTGTATTTTTCGTGTGTTTTTCTCGCGTGCGTGCGACGTTATAAATTTTTAACTGAACAAATGAACGCGACGCACATTATAAGGACGCGTTTCCATGGAAACATAATTCACAACAATGGTTAACTCCAAAACAATTCACACCTACTTGATACTTTAATTTAATAAAAAAATATGCAAGTCTACTTAGATTCAACAAAATGATTTAAAGTGCAGAAACGTGAACCTGCAACTCATGAAAACTCTAAAGGCAAGTTTTACTTATTTATTGTCTTTATAAAGTAGATACCTATATGTTTATCTAAATGTTCCAACAATATTATTGCTGAATGACAGACTCTTTCTCTAAGTAGAACTTCGGTCATCTTTACGATAGCACCAGAACTCGAATCTACTTAGTTTAAACTATTGACTTAAACTATGTACCTATTATAAGTAGTTAGCTACATTATAAGTCAATGTTCAAAGCTGCCATAGTTTCTATAATACTCTGCTGAAACTATTCTATACTTAGTGTAACTTCTATGGTAGGCAGGTACCTACATTAAATTTTCATTTTGGTATTCCAGGCGTCATCCATGAAGCCCTAGTTATAGAATGTTTGATCAATATGGTCCTGGCAACGGTGTATTTGGTCCTGATGGGGTGTCCTATAGTTTGGGGGAAGTGGGTCGAAGGGCGAGTGGATTCCAAAGAGGTAAGCTCAATACCTTTTACCTCGATACCTACTTACCTAAGTACTTACATCTTTCTTGATACCCGTTGGCAAATGATACAGGTTTAGAAACGGGATATACCTTGACAGTTGAATGAATTGAAAATTGAAGAAGGACAATTTTTTCGACGTGATAACGTATTATAAATCGATGAATGCCGGCCGCATGCACTAAAAAGCATGACTCATTGTCACGTACCATAGCAACGTCATAGCAATGCACGTACCTACATACCATAAAAATAGAGAGCGCGGAACGCGCTCTCGCTTTCTTGCGAGCGCGGATCTAAGCGTTCAGCTTGTGAAGTTGTAACGCATGATCTATCTCTTTTTGTTTTCTTATAACGTTAGCATGTAAAATTGACTACAGACAGGCAATTTTATTATATAAATAAAAATATTTTTTTTTTACTTACCTACCTATAAGTATACTTTGTTCTTACTTTCTGAGTTGCACTCATAAATAATACACTACTACCGTTGCACTTTATTTCAGAACTGGGCATTTCTATCACGATTTTGCTTTCTATCTCTGGACGGACAGTTTGAATATTTGATAGAGTTCGAAAGAGATATGGGTACACCAAACTTACTGCTATACTACGATGAGGAAAGTCAGTGGCCATCCGTTTATCACAGTAGTAAGGTAAGTTGTGCCTATACATAAATTATAGGTACTTACGTATAATTAATACTTTACCTGTAAAGTGTAAATTATTTACTTACGTTTATTTAGTTTTCCTATTTCTGAATGGTGCGAGATATTATGGATAACTTATAATTAAGTAACCTAGGGTCACAGAATACCTACAGAGGGGAAGCTTCTACAAGCGGCCCGCTGTAGGTACACTCACACATATGCGCACAGTTTGTCACCAACTGTACCGGTTAGTGGAACGAGCGGGCGTCCGTGAACCGTTGGTGAGTGTGTTTGTGTGAGTATACCTACAGCGGGCCGCTTGTGGAAGCTTCCTCTCTGTAGATTTACTACTCGTGTGCTATATTTTGAGCTATGATTATGTGTATATGTATGTATATGTATGTATGTATGTATATGATTATGTGTATATTATGTGTGTATGATTAGCGATGATGATGTGCTACTGATTATTTTAAGACCCTAGCGGTCTTAAAATAATCAGGTAAGTTATATTAAAAATAATTATCTTTACTTACCTGTAATTTAAAATTCGGTACATGACATTATTTTTTTACAAATATTTAGACTTGCAAGGAACGGGAGGCTGTGCTGAATAAAGCTGGGCAGAATCAAATGATTAAACTTTCCCACTGGTATCCAGACACAGAATATTCGGGTTGTATTCTTACACAAGCTAATAAAGAATTGCCAGCAGCGAAAAGGTAAGTTTTCATTACATACAAACCGTGAAATAATTAGCGTCAAGTGTATAGTTTTCTTTTATTGTATTATATTTTCTTTTATTCGAGTACTTAAATAAGGAAATTTCATTATTCATATTATTTTATTTTGATGAATTTAGATTAGCAGTAAAATGTTATTTGAACCTCCATTTTTTACTGGTCTTTTCCTGTCATGTAATCAAAACTTACCTGTTTAACTATCAATTTACAGTTCAACTACAATCAGTCCAAAGCCTACGCCAAAAAGTAAAGTTTCGAACGTATCAAAAACCAAGAATAATAATAACACTTCGAACAATACAAAAATCGAAGTGCCATTGGACCCAACTTATTACGATCAATTCCTAAAAGCTACCACGCCGAAAACAGCTAGCACCATCGTTGATACGAATTCGACCACTTGGTATGAATTATTGCCAACGGATTACCTCGCTTCCACAACGGCGTCTCCAGAAGATGAATTATGGGAAAGCATTGGTCCGGAAAACAATGGCAGTTTATTTGAAAATCTAAAGGATGTTGAAATATTGTTCGACAACCATAACAGCAGTGGGGTAAGTTATTTTTACCGCTAATATATTTTAAGGTAAATACTAAGTAATTGCCAGGTAACTTAAAAATTCGTAGTAGGTACTTACCTACCAACTCGATTTTAAGTTATTGAGGTGCTATGCGGGGGTAAGCAAGCACGCACCTGACCGCGCTTTGTGCAACTTTTGCGTAGTACCCATCTGCTTCTGGCACGTACAGTAGGTATCCGCCAATCTTTGTGACCCCTCTGAACACAGCCACGTTTTGATGCGCAGAGCATAAACAGGGATCAGCGGGACCTAGCGGAACATGGAGACAACGCGCGTCACCGTGCGCGCTATGTTCCACCCACGTTTTTGCCGCCCCCGAGCACCAAAAATGCGATAGTTTGATATCTCATGTTGATTATTGTATGTACTACGTACTAATTTGTAGTCTAAGTGTGCACGTTTTCTTTGTCAGCATAAAATAAAACGTTCAACATCGGCCGAAATCTTCGAACGCTATCGACGTCGACGACTTTACTCAGAAACAAATCAAAATGGACCCAGCAATACAAATGAAAAAACGCAGCGATTCATTGTATCGTGTCATAATTCAAGAAGATTCCGCTCTGCAAGAGAGAGATGGTGGTTTATAGCTATCAGCAACTGTGATAGTCCTAAGGTAAGTTTCAATAATGTGAAGGTAAACACTTAGATAAATTATTTCCAAAAACTTATATACCCTCTTGCATTTCAGGGCCTTGATATTCGATACAAATTCTTGATGACCAACGGACCATCTGGAGATTTTTGGCACGAACATTTTTCCGCCGATGAATTTTGTAAGTAACTGAAAAACACGCTGAAAACGATCTTTTATGTCGAAATTTCATTTTTGTAAATGGCTCCAGTTTTCAACCATGTCATTTTACTTACATTGAGATGAAAATCTAACTGTTTGCTTTATATTATTAGCTATGAATACATATTAATTGTGCGGGAGGGCTGACTGTTTACGCGAAATTTAAGTCCGTAACTTGCCCGTACCGAGCAACTACCTCAAGAACAGAACTAAACGGTAGGCCTAAAATTACATGAACTTTTCAGATGTGCTTCCAATTCTATTGGCATATACCTTCGCCTACGTCATAGTGATGGTTGCTGTAGTGATGTGCAGCGTGGAACTAAAAGCTCGACACCTTTTGCACTCTACGTACAAACTGTTCTTGATGTCGGTAGTGGCACAACACTGCGGCGTGATGTTGCAAAGCTTAGCTGGCATCAGATACGCTTATAATGGTTTTGGAAATTATACTGCTCAAACTACAGGTAAAAATATACTTAATAAGAGTTTTTGAATCAGATTAGACTTCTACAAAAAATTTACTAGGTAATGCGCTGATTTTTCAAATCTGTTTATTACTTATTCCGTGTTCCAGTTTTAGTTTTTTTAACTCTATCTTGGTTGCAGGTCGATTTATTTGTGGCGTTTCCGAAACTTTGTTCCTGCTACTTCTTATTTTATTGGCAAAAGGCTACACCATTACACGCGGTCGTCTAAAAGTTGGATTTACAGTTAAATTGACAATCTTCATGTGCTGTTACATTGTCACCTACATCTCACTATTTATCTATCAGGCTAGGGTAAGTTCTGTTAACGTAAGGTAAGTTAAGTTAAAAACTTAAATATTCTACAAAATATCAATTAAGTAACGTTATATTATTCCAAACTATATATGTCGAATGCTAATAAAATAAGAAAGTTGCCTCTTTTGAGTAGGTAGTTATGAATAAAATCACATTTTTTATAGGCATTCGATCCTGGTGAAGTTCTATATCTTTACGAGAGTCCAGCAGGATATGGACTGATTGTTTTGAGAATAGCTGCTTGGTGTGCTTTCGCGTACGCTACCTTCTTTACAGTAAGGAAGTATCCCGAAAAGGTAATCTTAAATCAATGTAGATATAGTAATCATATTCTCTTGTTTAGTTTCTAATAGCTAACGTTAATGTTTTACAGAACATGTTTTACTGCCCATTTTTCATATGCGGTACGTTATGGTTCTATGCGGGGCCGCTTTTTATATTGACTGCTAATTCTTATATAGGTAAGTTCATAATCAAAAATCTATTTTATAATCTTAAATTATTATTGCCTGCGTTCCTATGGGACATTCCATAATGCTCAAGAGTGCTTTTATCGAGATGAGTTACCGGCAAAGCCGCTAAGCGATTTAGTGTTCCGATAAAAAGTAGCGTAAAATCTGACCAGGGGTACGCGTTTAATAATAACTGCCAAATCCTTTCAAGGTTCAAGGCAGCCAAGGGCTAACTTGTAGAAATATAAAAAATATTTCAAAAAGACCGATTTTTGGCATATCCATAATATAGAAAATGCCGTTTGGAGCACTGTAAAGCATTTATATAGAGACCTATGTATTCTACGGAAAGTGCAATAATTTCATCATTTGAAATACATATTGTACCTAACGTTATATATATTTTTTAGATAAATGGGTTCGAGAGAGTGTTGTCACCGCTGTGCTGCTATTTATTACGTTCTGTGGCCATATAATGTTTTTGGTGAGATTTATTTTCAACTATGAGGTATTATTTCGTCATTATTAACAAATGATTCTACCACTCAGAAATATTTTTTTCAGCTGTTAACACTGCCAGTTTTTGCGAACAAAAACTTCCCGTACCACGTGAGGACGACTCAGATAGGAGTTATGGAGGTACTACCCGTTTACTAAAAGATTGGACCTCGCTGGAATGTGCAGATGCCTCTCCTACTTCCCCGCTCACCTCCCGCATTCGTCCTGTCGCATCAGTACGGTTTGCACCTATAGCTGTAGAATACCTAAATAAATAAAATAAAATCATTTTATTTCAGGTCGGTGACCCATATAAAATAAAGTACAATATAAAAATAAAAATAGTACAAAACTAAATATTCTTAATGATGCTTTTTTTTGCACACCGTACCCATGCGTCGCAGTAACGTTACGACGCCAGGTCCAATCTTTTAGTTAACGGGCTATAAGTTTCGTTAATAATATTAATTCGTTTATTTTAAGTATATTACTTTTATTATTTATAAGTATATTACTTTTATTATTTATGATAGACTAGCGGACCCGGCAGACGTCGTCCTGCCCGCTATTAGCGCCACCTACCGGGTCCAATTTTTCTACTTATAAACCTTCCTCTTGAATCACTCTATCTATTAAAAAAAACCGCATCAAAATCCGTTGCGTAGTTTGAAAGATTTAAGCATACATAGGGACATAGGGACAGAGAAAGCGACTTTGTTTTATACTATGTAGTGATATTTCATATTTTTCGACCTTAAAAATAAGCAGCATGACTTCATAGAATTTTTCTTTTTGGTTATTTATCAGGTAACTCGCAGCTCAACTTTGGACAGATTTGGGCCTAACGCATATCATCCAAGCGAAGGAGGTGCCCAGACGGTTATCATACCTCTTACCAGGTAGGAATGTGTTTGTGCGTGCAACTGCGAAAGATTAATTTACTCTGGGACTATCGCAATTGGGGCATCCCGCGTTTTAAACTTCCTTTATTTAATTATCTTCATGTCAACTAACCCGTTTTCATCCTTAAACGATTTTTCATTCAAGTTCTCATCCAAACCCAGGAAACAAATAAGTAATTCATTAAAATATTGATTCATTTCAGACGAACAGAAGAGCTAATAGGCAACATGTACAATCAATACATGGCAACGGCACCTCCGCTATCACTAGAGAACGAGACACCGAAACTTAACGGCAATATAAAAAGAATAGATTCCATGCAATCTAGAAACAGTCTCATACCTCAAGTCAGTACGGAAACAAACACTTCCGACGATATAAATCCGTCAATAAAAGAAGAAAAAGAAGTTTTCACTATAGAAAATCAGATGGCAAAATTAGAAGCACGGGAAAGTTCGAAAGAGTCGGTGTTGCTAGGGAATGAAAAGCTACCATCTGTGGGGGGTTTGGAAAGTGACAAATTGGACTTACCCCAAGTTTTGAGGTCGAGACGAAATATCCTAGAGCCAATAAACAGAGATGTGCCTACGTGGTCGTTGGCCAAAGGACCGTGTGTTGTTGCGATGCAGTTGAAGAAGTCTATAAGTATACCTGATGAAGGTAGCGTCAATAATTATTATATTAATTTCTAGATATTTGAGTGTTATAAAAGTTTTGATGATGAATTTCATTTTGTAAAAAAAAAAACTAACATAACTATCTCTGGTATTTATAACGTTAATTCTAACCACTTGGTTATCCAACTGTTACTTACGTGGAATTCCCCAACTGTAACGTCGTTTTACTTCCTTAGATTCTTCCGAACCGCCGCCAACGTTACACCTGAACGGCAAGAAAGCGCCAATCCGCCAGCCTCCGACTTCCGGCGAAATGAGCACAATACATGAGGGCAGAGAGAAGACCTACGCGCGCACACCCACGGACATATTCACTGTGCCTGCTAGGGGGTGATAGGGATATACGACTAACATAATAGTATAAGAAGCTAGTATAAGAAGCTAGTTACTACTAGAATTATTAATATCAGGTGTACGGTGTACCGCTATCAAAAATAAAGACAAGATGATTACTGACAAGATATTACAAAAAACGCGAAAAAAATTTAAAAATAAGTATTTCATTTATTTTTTTAAAAGTTTGCAACGTAATGCTATCAGCTGACGCTAGACGTCAACGAACGTTGGATAAATACCGAAAGTTGTCGCCGCGGTGACCCCGAGTTGTGCACGCTATACATTGCCGATTTGAAAAATACTAAATACTAAACCACTAATAAGTACTACAAGTATATGACAAATGGTTATTATTAGTATTGGATTGTGTTTAGGTAGTCTAATAACAGCGCTACGTTTTCGGTAACGTTCTCCATAAAGCCTGTATAGCTAATAAGCTAGGGATATTTTACTGAATAGTTCAACTCATTTGTGCGCGCGGCGCTGCATGTGAGTGAAGTTTATACAGACACAGTAACTGTGTGTGCGTGTCAATCACTGACCACCTACGCTGACCACTATTGATATAAGTACGCTGTGACGTTAAACCACGTGACATTGAAGCTGAAAATACTTTAGATACGACTACCGCCATTTTGGCGGAATCATTTAGGTGAATCGGAAACGAATGTGAATTCTGGTAAATTGTATACCTATTTTGGTCTGAGCGGAGCCGATTTTTAGATTTTCACACCCTATGAATTTATACACCTTAAACGAACTTAAAATTGTAATGATAAAAACACGTGAGTTTTCGAAATTTTGATTTATAAGCAGTAAAATAAGTATATATTTTTTTCATTGTTTAAGCGTATAAGTGGAAATGTAAATAATTTCTTAGTCTGTAACTACTATTAAGTACCTACCTACAGTGTAAAATCGGATTTATTTAAGTATCTACCCACCTCGATTTTAGATATTAAGTATAGTTTGAAGTAACACACTTTTCGAGTGATATTTGTCTTCTAGTCAGAGCAATAAATAAGATAAGATTAAATATTTTACTCTTTGTTTTTTACTGTACTTAAACCGTCGTTGTAAGTACCAATATGGTGGCTCATCCAGACTTCAAACTAATTTGAAGGCAGCCTGGTACTGTCCGTCCGTCTGCCATTTACGAAGAATTTTATCGAAATCGGCTTAGAAAAAAAAAATGAAAAAAAAAATGAAATCATCGAATTAAGATTACACCCGAGAGGTTCCGTACCATTACGTGTTTCACATATTCCATATTTTCAGTTTGTCACCTCTAGCCGTTACCGAGAAAAGGTGTACATTAGGATGGCGGGTGTAGACTGTAGGTGTACAAATCGTCATGCATGAGAGCAATGTACCGAATGTACGTAAAAATTTAAAGCAAAGTACCTACTATCGTAAAACCAAAGCTATTATAGAAAACCACATGGTCTTGACACATGGACGGACGGGTAACAAAATTATTCGCATAGATTGGGAATTTCCATTATTAGATACGGAACCCGATGGCGTCGAATTGAATTTGACCTGAGAACTATGCTCGATTTTTCTTGTGGTCAAATCAGAAATGAGGATCCGTAGAAAGGGAGTCACCGACATAGCTGGTCGAGTCGCGAAGGTGAAGTGGCAATGGATAGTTCAAAGAACCGATAGGCGTTTGGGATCCCAAGGTGCTGGGATGACGACCACGCGCCGGATAGTGCAGAGTTGGTAGACCCCCCACTAAGTGGATAGACCACGCGCCGGATAGTGCAGATTTGGCAGACTCCCCACTAGGTGGATCGACCACGCGCCGGATAGTGCAGATTTGGCAGACTCCCCACTAGGTGGATAGACGATTATTAAATGAACTGCGGAGAGCAGAGAGTTGATTTTAAACGGCGCAAGATCGAGGCGTGTGGAAGAACTACTTTTAGTACTCTACTCGTATACTGATATTAATCGAGAGTGGCAGTTAAAAAAAATCATCTTTCTTTTATCTTGTATTTATCAAACTATGAAAGACTTATAGAATATTGTAACATTAAACATTATGACATTATAATAAGACACGTTCATACTACTTCCAACGTAACCGTAAATTTACTGTATTAAATATGAGGAGTTGGCGAACAAAACAGCACAATTACACTGCTCAGAATCCTTTTTTTTCAATCTGGTGATTTTTCACCTGCCGAACAAGTATCTCAACTTATTTTCTATTGTAAAACTGCTTAAAACTGCGTTAAAATTGCATCCAAAGTTCGTTGGTTTTGAACAAGTCTAAGGCTCGCCACACACGAGCCACACGCGAGAACCACAAAACGTCGCCACATACCTATTTCCTGTAGTTTCATACATTTTATATGAACTTGCCACACACGGTTGGCGCCAGTGGTCGCCACATGCCACAAACGTCGCCGCTCGTCTTTTACGGGGACGTTTTTTCATCAGCAGCAGCGCAATGACACCTTCGTCAGAGTCCATTATAATATTGCAAGCACAGGCTAAAACAAGTAGCGACCGCAGAACGCAAGTGTTTACCACCGTTACCACAAGTTACTTCCAAGGACTCAAAAATTGCGGAACCAACTCCCTCCGGTGAGTCAGTGAGAGAGTGAGATAACTGATATGGGATTATTCAATTAATCAACGAATTCCTTAAACTGCTCATCCACACGTTCGCCAACATGCATGCCCATCTTGTGGCCCAATATGTTGGCCCAACGTGTAGAGCGGGAGTTGGAAGGTATTGGAACGATGGCCCGCAAGTTGGCGCGAGATCCATTTCGTGACGGTACATCAAAGGGTTTGGGACAGAGTTTGGCCGCACCATCCACACGTTGGAGGCAAGTTCAGTTTGCTACGAGCTCTCAGAGTGATCGCACGCATGCACGTCTTTTAAATTTTATATTCACGCGCCGTAACTAGTATAATGTCCACAAAATGGCAGTGACAATGACCAATGAAGAAATTTTTTGCTTTATAGAGCCCTACTAAGCCGAAAATTGTTTGTGGAACCCAAGAAATAAAATCACAAAAATAAAAAAATACAATTTTCGTATACACATTCACGTAGTTGCGGTATGCTGTGAATAATTAAACTGCAGCAGCTGTTAACGTCTCAATATTCAATTTAGTAAATACGTCCGCACATTGGCCCTAACCGGAGCATACTGAACGCCCTGCCAACGTGTGGACGCGAACACAAACTCCTCGCCCAACACCTTCCAACATATCCGCCATCATGTTGGCCAACGTGTAGAGGCGCCTAAAGGCCAAAAGGCCAGCAACGCATAGTGGTTCCTCTGGTGCTGCAAATGTTCATGGGCGGCGGTAATCACTTAATATTAGGTGGCCCTCGTTTGCCCGCAATTCATATAAAAAAGTGGATGTCGCGCGCGTCAGCCACCTTTGTGGCCGCTTCTAGCTTCAGGTGGCGGCGTTTGTGGCTGTCATGTGTGGCGAACCTTAACAGTTTTCGATACGTTTTTTGCTCCTTCTGTAAAAAACTTACTCGTGTAAGTAAATGCCGTTTTGTTCGCGAGCTCCTCATATCAGAAGTGAGTCAGTTTAGCTGTCCCACTTCTTGAACTCGAGTCCGTCGGGAGGCTTCACGTCCACCTTGTCCTTGGCGACCTGGTTCCAGTTTGTGCTCAGAACTGTGCCTCCAGATTCCAGCTGAAAAACAACGGACGATTTAGTAGCGAGGGTTTCTTGGAATTACAATTGTTTTTAATCAACTTCAAAAAAGAAGGTGGTTCTCAATTTGTCAGAATCTTTTTATGTTTGGTTCAAAGACACCTGGTGGGCGATTCAGAACACTTCGATTACGGTTCGATTCGGTTTCGATAACTACCCTGTCGATACGGTTATTCTGATTTGAAAATACATCTTATCGTACGATAACTTACCGAATCGATCGATACTTACGTTATCGAAGTGTTCTGAATCATCTTGATTATGAATCAAGATTTGATGACGAAATTCTTGGAGAAATCAAGGGAATTTTCAAAGCCGGTTTTATTTTTCCTAAAATATAGATTAGAACCAAGAAGAAAACTAAAGTTGAATGAATTTTAGTGCACTAAATTTTTAATGTCTGTACCAAAAAAAGCATATTTTTTGTTTTCTAAATTATTAACAACAAAAATATGAAAATCATTAGCTGTTTCCTTCTGAAAAGGTAACAGGAGGAGTATTAGTATGAGTTATATCAATAGTACAATACTCACAAAGCTTTTGTTCATGGCGCGGCGAACTTCGTCCGAGCCTTCGCCGTAGATCTTCTGAAAGAGCGCATTCAGCGCAGCATCACCTTCTGGTTTCTCTTCTTCTTCCTATAGAATAATTCATAATTTATTAAGTCAAAGTCAAATAAACTTAATTCAAAATTGGTACACTTTTTGAACATCAATTTAAAAACATTGAGGTACTGGTGATAATTACTAACAAAAACTATGAGAGATAATGGAATGGAATTAATGTTCCGGTCGCATGGTCATTACAATTATTTCACTAGTGAAATTATAATTGCACTGACTTGTTGTGAATACGAAAAAAAAATGAATAAGCTCATACCATTTTTTTGATATCCTTTTCAATCTTGTCCCAGTCTTTTTTAAATAGTTTTGGAGGTTGCTGCGGACCAGATGCATCTATGACAGCTGAAAAAACAAAATACACTTTTATTAGGCAACCAACACAACATTTCTTATCAACTGTTAAAGAAAGGCCTAGTGCAGGGCTACACACTTTTGTTTAACATACACCCTTTTTTTTGCAAATTTTGTCATAACTCAAGGTCCCTTCGGCTGGCCCTACCTCCCCACCTAGACCCGTGCACATTTACAACAAAAATCATAAAAAAGGATATCACCTGCTGAACAAGTATTAGTAGGTAGACATGCGTTAGGCCTTTCTTTAACAGTTAATAAGATATGTTGGGATTGAGTTATAAGCATGCAATTTTTACTATTAGGTAGCTAATGCAATGAAGAATAACTTAGAGAAATAAAAAAGGTAATGTGGGCGTTTTATTGAGAAATACAATTATTGTAAAAATTGATAAAAAAGCAGCTTTGTGCTAAAAAAATATTTATTTTCAATTGAAGTTATTTTTTTCCACAATTTTCATTTTTACGTTTGTACACAAAAGTTACGGCATTTTATTTACACAGGGGTCACAGTAGAGAATAAAGATATCAAAAAATAAAAAAATAAAAATAGACTTTATTTTGAATGTTTTTTGTCGATAAAATTAAGCATAGTTTGCCTGATTTTAATATGTGCACTTTATGAAGAATCATACTGTATAGTATGGATTTATATAATAAAGAACTCACCCTGAGGTATAGCCTTGACTTTTTCCTCCTTGCCCTCTCCCTCTAACACTGTCCATCTCAGTCCTTCCTTCTTCCGCAGCTTCACCTCTATTTTGGACGGGGTCACAACATGCGTACACATTGAAGGGATGATTTCATGCGCCAGTTCTAATTCAAGACTGTATTCAGAGTCTGAGCTTGGTATAACACTAGAGAGTGAGAGCTAAAAAAGAAAAGAGTAGTTATTTTTTTTTTCTAGAAGACACATGACTATAGTGTTTATTTAACCCTAGGTCGGTCGCGCTAGTTTTTGTGACTTCGTCGGTCGCATGGGGTCTTTGAAAACCCCGTTTTATTTTATATTTTTTTATATAATTACTTCGTATATTCTGATTTTTTATTTATGTATTAATAAGGTACTAAGATGTATTTTAAAATAAAAGTAATAAATTTTTTTAAATCTTTATAAGATTACGTCAGTCTCGGTCCCACTAGAGAAAAACGTTTTTGACTCATTTTCGGCAACTTTAGTTTAAATTAATATAAAACCAATCATTTATTATATTTTCTTTCTAAAATCAACACAAACTATCAAAATAAGACTTATTTTAACGAAATCACAAAAAACAACATGAATTAATTCATATATAGTGCAGTCAAATTTGACTCCAAAAGTGGCTAAAATCGCAAACGAACGGCTAGTTCTGATTTTTTAATATGTTGTTAGGACCACTACCAGTAGTGTAAATCCAATTTTGCAGCTTCGAAAGACCTGTGCTAACTTTGCAGCACTCGAAAAACCGCGAAATTTTCGCACTACTTTTGGTTTTTTCAATATAAGTCCTAAACTATGGGTTTAAAAAAAAATATTTTCTATACGTTTTTAAAGAAGATTAAAATTGCTACAATTTAAGACCAAAACTAGCTCTTTAAATTCAATATTTGCTGAGATACAGCTCTCCAAAAATTGACAATTAATTCCGAAAAAGTGAAATTTTAAGATTTGGTCAATTTTAACCCCGCTATCGGGGAAAATACTCATTTTACGGATAAAGTTAATTGAAAAGATGTTATAGTAAATATAATTAGCTTTAATTTAAATACCAAACGACGTCTGTAGCCTATATAGTTTACTTATAAATCCTAAAAGTTTAAAAAATGGGAAAATTGCAGTTTTCTCTTCAGTTTGTTTTGAATGTAGTTTGAAAGAAAAAACCATGTACACCCACAAGAAATATGTATTAAAACTATTACTAAGTATTTATATTTAGTATTTATAATGAGATTTATTCAAGAAAAAAAATATTTATATTATTATTGATATTTATTGATTTTTATGAAACATATTAACCTGTATTAAAAGGACATTATGAGTTCCGAGCAATATAAGTCGTAAACTACGCATTTTTTTTAAAATATTTTCTATACATTTTTAAAGTAAACTAAAATTGCTACAATTTGACACCAGAACCAGTTCTGTAACTTCAATACTTGCCGAGATACAGCTCTCCTAAAATATTACTTTTTCCAAAAAAAGTGAAAATTTAAGATTTGGACAATTTTCGACCGCCATCTTGAGGATAATACTCATTATAAGGGTAAAATTATAGTCAAAATCTTGTAGTAAATCTAATTAGCTTTAATTTAAGGGTGGAACGACGTCTCTAGGCCATATAGTTTACTCACAAACCTTAATGAACAATTATAACCAAAAATAATATCTTTGTAATGCAGGTTAATATGCTTCATAAATATCAATAAAATAAGATAAATAAATATTTTTTTTTCATAAATAACATTATCTATACTAATAAATAAAATTGAAGTGTCTGTCTGTAATATCGAAATAACTACCCCATATTAAGCTCATATGGTTATTTGAACGCTACCATAACCGAATCAGACGTTTTTAAAATTTTTGTCTGTCTGTCTGTCTGTCTGTCTGTTTGAACGGGCTAATCTTCGGAACGGCTGAACCGATTTTGACGGGACCTTCACATACAAGTAGAGAATTAACCAGGGAGTAACATAGGCTACTTTTTCAACCGACTTTCAAAAAAGGAGGAGTTGTGTTTTTCTACCTATGTACACCGATATCTCCGAGATTTCTGAACCGATTTGCGTAATTTTTTTTTTAATCGATAGAGAAACATTGCGACCCTGTTCTATAAAAAAATTGGATTCCAACTCCTCAATCCTGATGCTGTAGGGGACCTAATCCCCAAAACTAATGGGTTTTAGAAACTTTCGGTTATTTAAATTGATATTGGGGTACCAACTATTGATATTGGTTCTTTATCGTTGAATGAACTCGAGTAGGTACATATCCAACTCCTCAACCCTGATGCTGTAAGGAATTGTATTCCGAAATCGTGGGGATCCCACGGGATTTTTCCGTTTTGGGGACGGGTTTCTACAGATAAGCTGCTTTTTGTTCTGGAAAATCAAAAGTTCCCACGGGATTTTTAAAAACCTAAATCCACACGGGCGAAGCCGTGGGCATCATCTAGTGAATACTATAATAATAGATTAAATGTACATTTCTTGTGGATGTTCATGGTTTTTCCTTTCAAGGTACTCACAAACCAAACTAAGCAGAGCAAATTTACGAAAATTGTTTTCCCATTTTTTGGACTTTTAAGATTTGTGAGTAAACTATATGTCCTAGAGATGTCGTATTACCCTTAAATTAAAGTTAATTAGATTTACTATAACATTTTTACCTATAATTCTACACATAAAATGAGTATTATCTTTATCCCCAAGATCGCGGTCGAAAATTGACCAACTCTTAAATTTTCACTTTTTTTTGAAAAAAGTTCAATTTTAGGAGAGCTGTATCTCGGCAATTATTGAAGCTACAGAACTGGTTCTGATGTCAAACTGTAGCAATTTTAGTCTACTTTAAAAATGTATAGAAAATATTAAACAAAAATGCGTAGTTTACGACTTATATTGCTCGGAACTCATAATGTCATTTTAATACAGATTAATATGTTTCATAAAAATCAATAAATATCAATAATAATATAAATAATTTTTTTCTTGAATAAATAACATTATAAATACTTAATTTAAATACTTAGTAATAGTTTTAATACATATTTCTTGTGGATGTACATGGTTTTTTCTTTCAAATTACATTCAAAACAAACTAAAGAGAAAACTGCAATTTTCGCATTTTTTAAACTTTTAGGATTTGTAAGTAAACTATATGGGCTACAGACGTTGTTTAGTGTTTAAATTAAAGCTAATTATATTTACTACAACATCTTTTCAATTAACTTTACTCGTAAAATGAGTATTTTCCCCGATATCGGGGTTTAAAATTGACCAAATCTTAACTCTCACTTTTTTGGAATTAATTGTCAATTTTTGGAGAGCTGTATCTCAATAAATTTTGAATTTAAAGAGCTAGTTTTGGTCTTAAATTGTAGCAATTTTAGTCTACTTTAAAAAAGTATAGAAAAATATTTTTTTAGAAACGCATAGTTTAGGACTTATATTGAAAAACCTAAAAAAAGTGCAAAAATTTCGCGGTTTTTCGAGTGCTACAAAATTAGCACAGGTCTTTCGAAGCTGCAAAATTGAATTTAGACTACTGGTAGTGGTCCTAACAACATATTAAAAAATCAGAACTAGCCGTTCGTTTGCGATTTTAATGTCTTTGACTGGCGTAATACATTAGTAAAATTTTACACCTCATTTTGCAATTTCGAACAACTTGCGCAATTTGATGTTGCATGCCTTGGATATATATTCTGGCGACATGAAAAGCATCCTGTCGAATATTCTCTATCAAATATATCGTGGACAATATGTGCATCTCTTTCTGGACATTTGTGGCTGATTTTCACATCGATTTTGCAGGACATTAGGACCAAAAAGCGATTCATGTGCTGCCACGCCGGAGCGTTCTCGGGAGGGTGTTTATAATCATCAAAAAGTTGAAATGCATGTGTTTTGAAATAGTCTTTGCGTATCTTGGTCCTATTTGGCTAATTATATTCCAATATTGTCTCTGACTGAAGAATTAGGAGCAGTTTTCTTCCAGCTAAATATCGTTTCAGTATTTCAATGGCGTAGTTTTCCGACTAATAACATATGTGGTTTATGTTAAATAAATAAATGTTATTTGTCGAGCGAGTGGAACCTTATCCTCATCATCATCGTCTGAATCCAGTTATTCGGGCAGCTCAGGATGCCTCAGAATCAGTTTCAAGAGAACTTTTTTCAATTACGTCAGGTCCAAAATCAAAATGTTTACCAATGTTTCATCAATCATAACATCTACATCATCTTCGGACTGTTCTTCTAGCCATTGGACAATCTGCTGTTTTTAAAATATTCCATTTTCGGTTAAATTTAACATAATGTAAGTGTCTGCCTTCAAACAAAAAATGTTACACGTTTGGTCGCGTGGGGTCTTTTGAAGCCCGCGCGCAAAACAAACGTTTATCATGCGCAAACGCAGTGCGCCAAATCAGTGATAACTGCTCTATTTTATACTTAAGAATATTTTAGAAAGCTACTATAAAGCACAAGGTCGTATCATATCTATAAAAAAAAATATGACAGTTTTTGCAAACTCCGGGCTTTCAAAGACCCCATGCAACCGACCTAGGGTTAAACTGACTATGTGTACATAAGTGTGACCAAAACCATCCAGCTTAATGCAAATCATTTATTGTTCAATCAACTATTATTATTTTACCACCCTTAAATAAGTGCTAACTAAGCTAAATTGTAACTTAAGTGAAACTTACACTACGCTCTCCATACTGGACCTTAACTTTATCACTGGGAGCATTTTTGAGCAATATTGTCACAACCACCAGGGCATCTGTTTGGTACCAGTCGTGTTTGATTTTTGGATTATTTGGCTGAAAACAATTTAAAGTAATAATTATTAATGAACAATTATCCATTCTTGCCTTCACACCTATATAACACTTAGTGTACCTATGCATAGATTTGAATTTTGCATCAGTTTGCCATATTTACACCTTAATAATAATACAACAGTAGTCGAGCCAATGATGCTAAATGTGGATTTACTCCAGCATCACCCGGACCTATAGATTTTGTACATTAGTTGATAGGAAGAATAAAAGGTTATATAAAGTTTCCCCTTTCAGTATTGGGGAGTGTCTAGCTGCACGCTCTCATCTTCATGGACAATTTTTATTACTTCAGCTTATGGAAATTAGCAGATTATATTTTTTGTTATTTTTGCATCATTTCCTTTAAAATAGAAAAAAATTCAACCACACTCGAGATTCGAGAATGTCAAGATAACATTTTTTTTGCAGCTTTGTAACCCTCCCACTCTCGTATGTTACGTTGAAATTGTCTGATTTTCTAAATACACTATACCTTAATCCTTCAGATTAAGTAAATTTAGTAAATTTTTCCCTTAGAAAAATATTTGAAAACAGTAAAAACTTGACATATGCAAAATATTTGTGCTTTTCATCCAGATCTGTTCAGAGGTTTACGTATAAAGAGGCAACAAAAATAAGGATCTACTTTCGCAGTTTGAATAATTGATTACGAATTTCGGCTTTTTTGGACTAGACCATTTAGTAAGCACTTACCGTCATAAGCATGAACGAATTAACCAACGATTCTATACAAAAATAGATTTAACATTAATTCTACAAGTGTTGCACTTTATAGGAGGTAGGTACTACGAAAATAAACATCGAATATTTTTGTTGACGTTGATCATCTGGTAAAGCAGGCTTATGAAAACAGTAATAATAGGCTCCATAGCCGTAAAATAGAAAGCGCTACAATCAGAAGTCTCTCTACACTATATAAAACGTATATAAAAGTAAGTATCACCATACAAAAATGGAAAGCAAAAAACGTTGCGAAAGTTTATTTTAAAATTATTTTCAAGAAGCTTAAAATTCTAACCTGTGACACAGGGCTATCCCCTGAGGCGCTCATTATTGTGATAGCTTTGAATAGATCAAATTATTTGTTTCGTTTCAATATCCGGAATCCATCTTGAGTCAAGCCCTTGTCTTTCTGCCGGAAGTCAGCTGTTTCTGTTCCCTCTCCGATAGTAGCGCCCCCTTGTGCAACCTATGGAACTTGCTTAAGCACCGGGTGACCGCTCGTCATTATAGCGTTGTTTTTCGCGCCGTTCACAAGTCAGTTGTTAGTACTTACTACTTAGTACTTACGCGAAAAAATATTTTACCTACCTTAAAAATTTGATATAAAATTATAATTATAATTTTTAAAATTTTAAAATAATTTTCATTATATTTAAACCTCTCCGAAAATGGAGAACAAAAGTGTTTCTGGTGAATTGCATTTCCAAAAACGTGCGCGTTCTCCATCACCGAGTTCCAGTAGTGAAAGTGGTGAAGGTGATTCTACGTCGGAGGTGAGTAGGAGGCCGAAGAGGAGAAGCAGAACAAAACCGTGAGTAATGCACATTTTGGTTCTTGTCCCAACAAGTTGCATTTATAACGAATCTTATAACAAAAGAGTGACATAGCAAATTCGAACTCAAATAAAGCAATTTTCAACGGTAGATTCAAATGATCTTAATTTACGGCGCCCTGAGGATGAAATAAATAATTCCTAATCAACTTAATATTTTATTCGAAGTGGGTAATACCGTTAAAGATCCAAGTTACGTTAAAGCAAATTGAAGTAACTTCAACATTTTAATTGTGACGTTTGGTAAGCTATTAGATTTTTGATGTTCAAAAGAAATATTTAGCTACCCCCGGATTTGTGAAACTTAAAGTTAACGATGAATTAAAAAGATTTGAAGTTGCATCGTTGAAAGATTCCCGTTCGTACTTGTTAGAAAGTTTATTTGCTGTTTTATCCAATACTTTCCTTTGTCAAAAAGACGAATTACAAAAAACTTTACAAACATTAGTGGATTGGTCGAGTGATTCCAAAGAGTCATTGACTCCAAATTCTTTGTTTGACAAGATTCAAATATTATTTTCAAAAGATTCCGAGTATAGTAAAGTAACCAACGATTTATTACAATTAGTATGCGGCAAGACAGCTGTTTTTAGCTTATGCCGAAAAGTATTATTAAGTCAGATTATCGAGGATCTTCATAGAGGCGTTTTACATAAAATTCCCCCCAGTTCACAATATTATTTAATGACGAGTTAGTTCAAAGCTATCTTCGAAAAATGGGGGGGGGGTGGATAAACTAACTTCATCATTACGACTAATTTCCGAAACATACAACAAAACGACTTTTACCTTAATTCAAAACCTTCAACTAGTAAACCGTCATTATACTAAATTTTTTCATTATACTAAATTTTTTCGGCGAGATACCTCATCTAAAACGGAAAAACTCTCAAATCACACACGAGCAAGGCGAAACATCAATCGTGGTAAACAAAAGGGAAATAAATCTCATTCGCAGTCTACCGCAGGTATAGGCATCGCGAATGACTCTCGGACATTTCAGGGCGGCGCTCTAAAGCAATTTCAGAGTGTTTGGAGCAACCTTTAGGCACCAGAGAAAATAATGTAACTGTTGAATGGGGTACATATTTCTTCTATCCTAAATCCGCCGTTAATATTTCCAAATACGACAATTATCCGATGTTACAGAACAAAAACTACTAACGATATGACTTCACAAATCGACAGTATGTTAAAAGCAGGGATACTAGAACAGACGAAACACAGCCCCAGCTAGCCAGCTACCTTTCCACGTTCTTTTTGGTTCCCAAACCGGACCAGACATTCCGACCTATCTTAAACGTAAAACAACTAAATGAGTTTGTAGCGGCAAAACCGTTTCGACTTTTCAATCACTTCAGAGTCCCAGATTTCCTTCAGGACCAAGACTGGATGGTGAAGTTGGATCTGAGCCAAGCCTCTTTCCACGTGCCCATAGCTCAGCTGCATCGCATAGTCTTTAGGGTCAACTACCATCGAAATTCGCACAAACACCAATTGCTTCAGATGACCAGTTTGCCATCAGCACCCAAAACATTTGCGTCAATAACAAATTGGGTAGCGCAGTTCCTCGAACTCACGGCATCAGGTGCGTAGTGTATTTGGTCAATTTTCTCCTAGCGAACAACTCGGAGGAACAGCTACGAGACGACTTAGCATTCACATAAGGATTCTGCAGTTATTGGGCTGGACAACAACTTTGACAAGTCTGTGCTGGCTCCGACACAATGCCTCGAGTTTCTCGGCATAACGTGGGACACAAAACGCAACGCAAAGTCCCTGTCGGAGCCGAAGTGCATAACGCTACGCAGTGCGCTTCAGACACAGCTTCGAAATCGCAAGTGGTCTCTCCAACAATATCAATCCTTAATGGGGAGACTGAACTTTGCGACATTCGCTACTCGAAGGGGTCGGCTTCACAGTCGTACACTGCAATATTACAGACGACAGTTGTCGAAGAATCACCCCTATCGCAAAGTGGTCATTTCTCTGCCAGCGTGCTCAGAAATGAAGTGGTGGATCAAAGCTATAGGAGGGTACATGCCAAATCTCACGGGCCCTTTGACCCACTTATTGACCACGGAAGCATCCGACATCGGTTGAGGAGACGACATAAAAATCACTGGGTCTTGGACGAACCGACAGCTAGCCTGGCACGAAAACCTAAAAGAAATGTTCGCGGTGTATACAGCTATAGTGCATCAACAACATCAGCTATAGAATGCACAGGTACTCCTCCAATCCGACAATCGAACAGTGGTCGCTTACATAGACAAAGAAGGCGGTATGAAGTCGGTAAAAAATTCTCCACCAAACACGTTAGCTTCTATCAATTTTTACTTTCGTGGATTGTGGATGTGGATGCTATGTCTCGTCAAAAAGTATGCCCTGAGTGGTATCTGAAAACAGCAGCAACAGCGGTCATATTTCAGATGTGGGGCACACCAGAGATAAACCTCTTTGCGTCGAAACAGCTCACGTAGTACCGAGGTACCTATGTACGTCTCATTGGATGTGCAGGACGAGATGGCTCAACATGACAACGCATTTTGTCACCTCCACCAAATCTAATTCCCAGAGTTCTCAGTCTGAGCAAATCCAGCGGGAAATACTTAATATTGCTTCGAAATGGAACTAAATGTTTTGGCAGGCGGATGTTCAAAACAGAGCAGCCGCACATGCAATTCCAAATCTGGCGCACACTCTGTTAGACACGAGAAAAAGCACTGTTCGGGTCACTGCATGTAACCGAACACCGCATACTCAGCAATTTACGCCATTGCCTCCTGCTCGCGAGAGCGGTCGGCAAAGACAGTACAATTCGGACCAGCCACGCGGAAAGTACTCCTACCATATCAAAATCATATCATTACAATACAAGTCCACTATCATCAATAATCAAATCTATCATTTACCAATACACCACAAAGAACTGCACCCCACAAGCACTCACCCGCCAGAGATTCAAGACTTGCAAATAAAAGCTGGCTATGGCTGGAATGGCTGATTTTGGGTTTGATTAGACTGATCAGGAACAGGAGTTTTTAATGTCAAGCTGGCGTGGTTCTACAATTAATACATACAGGCCAGTGTGGAATAGGTGAAAGAAGTGGTGTGATTGCAATTCTATCGATTATAAGCACTCCAATACTGTCCAAGTTGGCCGCTACCTATCTCATCTTCCCAGAGATATCGGCCTCGCCTATAGAACTATCCTAAGTAGTGCTTATATAAATCAGTAATCTCAGCATTTACTCATTTGACAAGCAACTGATCTTTCATCAAATTCTTTTATAAAACGTATGCTGAAAGCTATTTCCGTGGCAGCAAGAATCCTAAACTTTTATTACAATATATGAATTCATATAATCCTGACGAAAACAACCTTTACCAGGTTTCTATACAGCTACGCTTTTTCTATCAGCCTCAGGTCGCAGAGTTCATGTTTTTATATTGTATGTAGACAGTCATAGTTTGATCGATGAAGATACTAGTATAGTTCTATGGCCGGCATTTGGTTCTAAAACTAAGTGTCAATCGGAGACAATCTGAGTTCTTGTCGGGGTATTTTCTAATCCTCCATGGCTTAGAACACACCACAAGACAAGAATTTAAATATAGTTTTTGGATAAGACAGTTAATCAAAATCAACAATCAAAATCGTAGAAAAAATTTAACCAATTTGTTTATCACTGCTAGAAATGGAATTAAACCTGCTTCCAGAACTATAATAGGTGGTCGGATTAAATCTCTCTTAAAAGATGCAGGAATTGCAGCTACGTACTCCAGGTTCATTTCGCTCAGCAGTAGCTTCACTTAAAATTCCTATTGATCAAATTCTAGCAACGGGAAATTGGAAGAAGATTTATACTTTCCAAAAGTATTATCATAGAGAATTGATTGAATTTTACAAAATAATACTGAACCAGTTTCATTATCAAAGTAGTTCGAGCCTGTTGATTAACATATTTTAATAATAAATTTTCTTAATCAGATCACAAAGAGGAATTTATGTTAATTTCATATAATTGTACTTAACTGTTTGAATTCAAGTATTTAATACAAAATTCTTCATACACCTTTATTTGATATTAAAATAGGAATCTTTATTTATATATAATATCTTGATCTGCTTAATTCATTTCAACACACATTATAGCGTCACTTTGCAGCACCAGGTGATAACAAACACATCACTCAAGATGGATTCCGGATATTGAAACGAAACAAATAATAGAGAGTTTTAACTACCAATAAAACTTACCTATTATTTTTTCCATCAATATCCGGAATCCAGGTAAGGTCTACCTGGTGCATCATGAGTTCTATAATGACGAGCGGTCACCCGGTGCTTAAGCAAGTTCCATAGGTTGCACAAGGGGGCGCTACTATCGGAGAGGGAACAGAAACAGCTGACTTCCGGCAGAAAGACAAGGGCTTGACTCAAGATGGATTCCGGATATTGATGGAAAAAATAATAGGTAAGTTTTATTGGTAGTTAAAACTCTCTATTATGCTCTATTATTATATCACCAATTTTTAATTTTAACCCGAAGAGTGAAGACAAAACAAAACAATCCACAAAATCAGCGACTTTTCTAGATTTGTCAATCAAATAAACTAAACGTCAATGTCACTGTCAGTGTCAACTGTCATGTCATCATGTTTGGTACGTTCAATAGCAGTTAATCGTTATTTCTTTTGTAAAAAAGTTTCAACTTTAAATTATTAATTAAATTGCTTTAGAGTAATTTGGACTGATCTTTTATCTAGGTAAACATTAGGTTGAACTGTAATCAGATAGTAGTGATTATTCCTATTGGCAGATATCGATCTTCAGAATATTACGAAGACAATTACCAACAATTACTATTTTGAACGTGAAAAATAATGACGTAATGACCATATGATTTTGACAATTTTGACATTGACAATTGACATTCAAAGGTGAATGTTTTCAAAATACAATTTCAAAATCACAAAAAATTAAAAAAAAAACAATAATTGTTATTGTGATGAATAAATCCTGAAAAGAAATCTATAACGATAATTTGGTTGTACATTAAGGTAGATTTCTTAAAATTAGCTACTTACTGTTATTTAAAGTAAAAATGCGGGTAAGCAAATTATTAGAGATTGCAGAGATTACGCTTTGTTTATTTTATTTAATATTTAATATACACATCTGATAAGATTGGAGCATTTATTTGCATAATGGCAGTATTTGCATGATATCTGTTGTGTAATTATTTATTATCAAGGAATAATGTTTTTACTGACAAGTCTACTTAAAAAGAAACAAAATAATTTTACTTTTGAATTAAATTCAGTGAAATTACTTTGTAACAGTAAGGTGCAATTTCAATTTGAACAAACAAAAAACATGCCCTGTAGTTGCATGAGCACTTGTTTGTCAGACACTTTTTGATGGTGATTGTGGGTCTCGCTGGTATAGGAAGTCAATGATGCCAATATTGACACTTTACATGTTGCGCTAAACTAAATTTTAATATTAAACAATTAACCTTAGGCAGATAGGCTAGCTTTTGAACCAGAGTACTGCAAACTCTAGTTCAGAGCATAGTAGAAGTTTGACAGTTCATATAGTTGTATGAAATAATATTGTACTAAACAACTGTAAGAGTAGACGCCAATCATATATTCACCTCTGAAAATAGCCGCAAGACACGTCGCAAGAGAATATTTTAGATATTAGAATATTTTAGAATATAGGGCAGACAACAGGGCACGGACCTGCGCGAGTTCGCTCTTGCACCTGAGCTCAGGAACGATTTTAAGATTGGCGTCAACTATACATACCATTAGGCTTTGATTGTAGTTTATTACCGCCTGATTGCTACAACAGTGCAGCAACGGAGTGAGAGTTCTGGTGTAATAGTAGCCGCTTCTGAAATTTATTAATAATTAAAATTCTATTCTATAAAATATTGAATTTATTCATCTGTTCATTCATTGAATCACAAAAGTGCATTTTATATTAGTCAATACCTAAACATTAGAAGGTAAATATGCATCCAATTCTATAGTCAGACAACTAAATTTGTAGATCCCGGAATTGAGAGATTTCTTTGATATAAAAGAATTATCCAACACCTCAAATATTGGGTATATATTATGCATTCAATCTTTAATCATAACTTGTCACCAGTTGAGATCACAGTCAAAGGAAAACATATCTGAATTAAAGAAATATACTTGTAGGTAGGTATGTGATGGGATGGTGGACATCCCATCACATACCTACCCTTTAATGCCATAATAACAAAAAATTTGTTATTATGGCATGTACCTACTACCTGTCTAATCTTTCTTAAGTATATTCATATTATGTTCCTTTATTTAAGAGTTGTACAGTATCACTGTTAAAGAGAATATCTAATTCAGACACTTTAAGACAACTGAATACAATGGCTAAAAGGATAGCAGTATGCCAGATGACATCTGTGGCCGACAAGGCGGCCAATATGACTGTTGTCAGTCAGTTAGTTAGTGACGCCGCTAAGGAGGATGTACAGGTTAGAGTAGATTTTATAAGTTTTATTATAACTTTTGATTGTTATAAAACAATGTAAATACAATATACCTACATGATTACTACAAATATTTTAAGCAAGTTGAACAACTGATAAAATATATTGAATAACAGTTTTTCTGTGAGGGTACTTATTTATTAAATTGATGGAAAATAAGTATATTTCTTTTGTAGGTAGGTAGGTAGGTAGATATATCAGCTAACACAAGATATTGTTGTTTTATTTCAGATGATATTTTTTCCCGAAGCCTGTGACTTCATATGTGATAATAAGCAGGATACATTGAAATCAGCTGAATCAATTTTAAATGGTGAGACGGTGAGAATGTATAGAGAATTGGCAGTACAACATAATGTATGGATGTCTATGGGTGGACTACATGAAAAGGTATCTATACAATAAAACAATATAATATAAATTGTTAACAATAAAATACAATATAAAATAATTAACAATAAAATATAAATTGTTTTTATAGATCTTTTGCTGCCTCACTTGTATGGGATTGGTAATACTTTTCTTCAAGTAAAACATTACATCATTATAGTTGAATACAAGTAGATTACAATCACAAAAGTTGAAATAAATTGATGGTTACTCAACAAGATTGGCAAATACAAGGAAAGATAATATACATATCACAATTGCTTTAGCCATGCGCCAGTTTCAATTTTCGTTGTGCGAGTTGTACTTCGTGGTCGTAAAACCAAGAGACGTCTGATGTTGGACATAGATCTTCCGTAGGGACTGTCGCAAGTCGAGGTTTTACGCCGTTAGTACCTATCCAGCGGCTCCCTGTCACTCATTTGATATAGTCTGTCCATCTAGTGGGGTTCTGTTAACATTGTGCTTTCTGTTACAAGGCCGCTATTCCAACACCTTGGGTACCCGACATCGGTTATTTGAACAGTGTGCCTCGCCTGATGGTCCTATTACATGAACTAATATAAACTAAACTATTCTTTTAAAAAAAATTGAATAAAATAAAAATAAATATGTAAAACGTCTCTCTAGAATGAAAGCGATCCAAAAAAGCTCTTCAACACGCACATAATAATCAACAACAAGGGTGAGATAGTCCAGACATACAGAAAACTTCATCTTTTCGACGTGGAGATTCCAGAGAAGAATATAAGGTTGAGGGAGAGTGACTTCTGCACGCCCGGCGGCCATGTTGTCGCGCCCGTCGACACTCCGGTGGGGAAGATGGGTAGGTAGGGAATTTTCTAATTAATATAATATATATAAAAATAATCTGTGGAGAATGAAGAAAAAACAAATTTTCCATAAAAATCAATGACACTGACCAAAAATTATTGAAAGATTGATATCGGGTGAAATAAAAAGAATTTACCATTGATATACATAGTTATTTTGGCGCAGTGGCAAGCGCTGTGGTTTTATAATGAGAGGTCACGGGTTGGATACCCTGCAGGGGCATTTGGGAATTGTATAATTTCTAAATTATCTCTGGTCTGGCGGAAGCTGCTTCAGCCACGGATAGTTGCCACCCTACCGGCTAATCTGTGCTGTCAACCGATTTAGTGTTCTGGTACTATGTCGCGTAGAAACTAAACAGGGGTATGGGTCTAATACAAGATGCCATACCTCTTCCGGGTTAGCCCGCTTCCATCTTAGATTGCATCATTTTACTGTCAGCTGGGCTAACTTAATCCTACTATAATGTTTTGAAAGTGTGGATGTTTGGATGTTTAGATGTTTGTTACTCAATCACGCAAAAATTACTGGATGGATTTGGCTGAAATTTGGAATACATTATACCCTGGATTAACACATAGGCTACTTTTTATCCTGGAAAAATCCACAGTTCCCACAGATTTTGAAAAAATCGAAATCTATAGCTACAGCTATAAGTAGATTACTATAGCAAACTCCCTTGAAAGTAGGTATAAAGGTTAGAAAAGGGAGCGGGAACAGGAACCGAAAATCCACGATTCCCTCGGGATTTGTGAAAAACCGAAATTCACGCGGGAGAAAAATAAAAATTGTTTTTTATTGATAAAAATTAAAATGTTATTTTGTCTCCAGGTCTTGAAATATGCTACGACATGCGATTTCCAGAGCTGAGCACATCATTGAGTTTGATGCGAGCCGAGATACTGACCTTCCCTTCAGCGTTTACTTACGCTACTGGTTTGGCGCATTGGCATATTATGCTGAGGTGAGTTTTTTTTTTATTCAAGTACAAGTTAGCTCTTGACTGCAATCTCACCTGATGGTAAGTGATGATGCAGTCTAAGATGGAAGCGGGCTAACTTGGAAGAGGTATGCATACCCCTGATCAGTTTCTACACACCATCGTACCGGAACACTAAATCGCTTGGCGGCACGGCTTTGCCGGCAGGGTGGTAACCAGCCACGACTGAAGCCTCCCATCAGACAAGTTGAGTGCAGTTGATTTATTCTTTATGAATTCAGCATTAACTCTGCTTTATTCTTGATCTTGGACTTAATCTTCGGGTTCCAACATCTGTCTTAAACTTGTGGTATTAGTATTTAGTATTTTTCAAACCGGCAATGTGTAGCGTGCTAAACGCGGTGACAACTGTGGGTATTTATCCAACGTTCGTTGACCTTTAACGTCGGCTGATTGCATTACATTGCGAATTAAAAAAAAATACAGGAAATACTTTAATTTTTTTCGCGTTTTCTTTTTGGTGATATCATAATCATCATCATCATCATCATGATCAACCCTTTACCGGCTCACTACAGAGCACGGGTCTCCTCTCAGAGTGAGAAGGGTTTTGGCCATAGTCTACCACGCTGGCCAAGCGGATTGGCAGACTTCACACACCTTTGAGAACGTTATGGAGAACTCTCAGGCATGCAGGTTTCCTCACGATGTTTTCCTTCACCGTTAAAGCAAGTGATATTTAAATACTTAAAACGCACATAACTCCGAAAAGTTAGAGGTGCGTGCCCCGGGATCGAACCCACGACCTCCGATTAGAAGTCGGTCGTCCTAACCACTAGGCTATCACAGCTTTTTTTCATTAATCTATAATATAATAAAACTGTAACAGATCCAATTCTGTACATTGAAGATATTTTGAAATTTTTTATTGGAGGGCAATCTATAATCGATACTGAAGCCAAAACTGCAATTTTTTTCATTTTTGTCTGTCTGTCTGTCTGTCTGTCTGTCTGTCTGTCTGTCTGTCTGTCTGTATCTTGGCCGCGCATCACGCCGAAACTACTGAATGGATTCGAATGAAACTTGGTCCGATTTGAGTTTATACTCCGAGGTAGGACATAGGATACTTTTTATCCCGAAATTCACCACGGTTCCCTAGGGAGAGGGGATGAAAGTTAAAACGTGTATTTAGCTGTAATTCATTAACGCGTTGTCCGATTTCACTCATTCTTTTTTTGTTAGAAAGGTAGTACTTTATATATTGTCCCGTAAATATTTCAAGGTCATAGGTTTGTTAGTTCAGAAATGACAGACATTTATTGGGTTCAAATAACATGGGACCCGGATCTTTGTACGTACGGCTTATTTTAAACTGGCGTGATGTTTGTCAGTCTGTCTATTTGTTCCAACTAATCTCCGAAACAGCTGGATCGATTTTAACGGAACTTTCAATGGCAGATAGGTGATGTTATAAGGAGTAACTTAGGCTACATTTAGTTTAGGCACATAAAAGAATTTATGGGATCCGATCCGATCCTATATAAACCTATAAACACGCGAACGAAGTCGCGGGGGTCAGCTAGTTTATAATAAAATTATAAAGTTACTAACACTATTACCTGTATTCGTTACCGATAGCGGTCCCCTTATATGCGTTATAACTTCTGTACAGGGCTCGAGCGATAGAAAACCAATGCTATGTGATAGCGGCCGCACAAACCGGCAGCCATAACGCTAAGAGGCGCTCGTATGGACACGCGCTGTGCGTGGACCCCTGGGGCGAAGTGCTAGCCGACTGCGGGGACTCCGCCCCTTGCTACAAGATCGCCGAGATCAGTGCCGACAAACTGGCCGACGTTAGGAGGAACATGCCAGTGTTTCAACATAGAAGGTGAGTTTATAAATTGAGACGTGATAAAATAAACCGGTCAAGTGCGAGTCAGACTCGCGCACCGAGGGTTCCGTACTCCAGACTCGCGCACCGAGGGTTCCGTACTCCAGACTCGCGCACCGAGGGTTCCGTACTCCAGACTCGCGCACCGAGGGTTCCGTACTCTAGACTCGCGCACCGAGGGTTCCGTACTCCAGACTCGCGCACCGAGGGTTCCGTACTCCAGACTCGCGCACCGAGGGTTCCGTACTCCAGACTCGCGCACCGAGAGTTCCGTACTCCAGACTCGCGCACCGAGGGTTCCGTACTCCAGACTCGCGCACCGAGGGTTCCGTACTCCAGACTCGCGCACCGAGGGTTCCGTACTCCAGACTCGCGCACCGAGGGTTCCGTACTCCAGAAGTATAAGTACAATCTGTTTTTTATTAGTTTGTCTCTATGTATTTATGTATTTATTTCCAACCCTTTAATTTTGTTTATAATACTCAGCTATTAAACCGTTAAGTTGTTAAGTTGTAAGAATATGAACTATGTAAAGTATATTGTATAGGTATAATAATAAATAAATAAAATTAAAATAAAGGGACATCCTTTAATTTCCAACTTTTTTTAGTTTTTGGAATTTCTCCTTCATTTGTGCTGTAAGACCTGGCTTTTTGCCAAACGTAATTCTAGGTCAACTGGAACAACCATTTAGGTTTTTGACCCAAAACCTATAGGGTACTTCCGGTTGACCTAGATTTGTCAATTTTGGTTAAAAGCAAGGTCTTACAGATCAAGTAAAGGAAAAATATTGTGTGAACTCAGGACCTTAATTTTTATACACCTAATAGGGACTATAGACCTTAGTATCTGGCATAAATTTCAACTTGCTAGGT
Source organism: Melanargia galathea (assembly GCA_920104075.1). Classification (NCBI taxonomy): domain Eukaryota; kingdom Metazoa; phylum Arthropoda; class Insecta; order Lepidoptera; family Nymphalidae; genus Melanargia; species Melanargia galathea. Next base: position 29,857,863 of record OV049857.1, read on the forward strand.
CCACCCGTTCCTGAGAAAATCGGACAGTGACACACGGACAAACGGACAGACGGACGGACAGATGGACGGAACCCTAAAAAAGCACATAGGATACAAGTATGGCAAGACCGCGGCAAGTGAAAATCCCTATAAGAGACCAATATCAAGCAACGTGGATGTCTAAAAATTGAGTTGAAAATTATGGACGACTGTAATTTTCAACTCACCACACTTGTAGCTACAACTATTTTTTTTTTCAGACCAGACGTCTATTCACTTTACACACTCAGCGTGCGCAATGGATTACTTCCAGAACATTCTGGGGAGGTAAAGGAACCCACAGAGACCCCGCCCGAGAAACAAACCCCAGCGCCTTCGTGTAAAATGAACGTGTTCGGACACGTGCGAGTTCCAGAGTCTTGCGTATTTTATAAGTCTCATTTGACTTACGCTTTTGTTAATCTGAGGTAAGATCAAGACTACAGAATACTGAATAGTACCTGTAGTAACTGTAGGTATCATCTACAGTTCAGAAGGTGTCAGCCAATGTGGAGTCATCCACATTGGCTGACGACATAAGAGCAAGATTACAGAATACTGAATAGTACCTAATAATTAAAGTTACAGAAACCGTCAGCCAGTGTGGAGTCATCCACATTAGATATTTAAATTAAAAGTCACTCTTGGTTCGACTCAATGAAGTGCAGTTTAGCTTGCACAGAGATGAGTGTTTAAACTTTGTATTCAGCTACAAAGGCCCTCTCTTTCTATCGCGTAATCTCTTACTTATCTCATCTGAAGCGGTAATCGATTTTTGTACCGACGGTGGGTTGCGCCGATTTACTTTAGCTCGGCCTTTATTATACATCAAAGTGAAACAGGCCTGCCAAGACTAGACTAGCCTACCTAGACTAGACTAGCCTACCTAGACTAGACTAGCCTACCTAGACTAGACTAGCCTACCTAGACAGGCCTATTGCGATTTGCCTATCAATTGTATACTGCGCTTATAAAGTAGGATTCACATTAGCCCTAGCCCGCACTGCGTAATTTATTCGCGCACTTTATTTTCCGTATTTTAATTTTTTTTTCGCGAATTCAAATCGCAAGTGCATGCACCTTTATACATTTCCATAATTATGTCACAGAATTCTGTGAAAAAAAATGCGCGAATAATATTTGCAGGCCTTAGACGCAGCGGCAATCCAATAGTGAAATTTGAAACGTAGGTTTAATTTGACAGTTAATGTTATCATTAACTGTTCTAATTGATAATTAAATTTGACAACTAGAGTTCAAATGTGTTAATCTAATGGAAATACTCGCTGCTCACATATTCTGGTTCGCATTTTTTTCCGTTTTTTACGTGTTATATGGAAATATGAAGTTTTTCTGCAGATGCGTGATACCAGGTCACGTGTTGGTGGCCCCGCTGCGGCTGGTCGAGAGGAACAAAGATTTGACCCAAGAAGAGGCGGACGACTTCTACAAAACCGTCAGGCTCATACAAAATGTAAGTGGTCTTCATCATCATCATCATGATCAACCCATTACCGGCTCACTACAGAGCACGGGTCTCCTCTCAGAGTGAGAAGGGTTTTGGCCATAGTCTACCACGCTGGCCAAGCGGATTGGCAGACTTCACACACCTTTGAGAACGTTATGGAGAACTCTCAGGCATGCAACAGGAAAACATCGTGAGGAAACCTCCTCACGATGTTTTCCTTCACCGTTAAAGCAAGTGATATTTAAATAGGTACTTAAAACGCACATAACTCCGAAAAGTTAGAGGTGCGTGCCCGGGGCCGGGATCGAACCCACGACCTCCGATTAGAAGTCGGTCGTCCTAACCACTAGGCTATCACAGCTCTTGTGGCAAGTGGTCTTACAAATACAATAATTTTTATATTTTTCCAAGAAGGTCTTTTAGGCTAAAAACGAAATAAAATGTAATAAAATATACATATTTTATTACATTTTATAGGTAGGTATATACCTAGGTAGGTATATAGGTAGGTATATACATTAATTCTTTTAAATGTGTTAAGTCTTTTATAGACACCAGAAGATCCGCATAGAGTTTTGCAAAAACACTCTAGGATAGGAGAGATAAGACTGTGTGGAGTAGGGTTGATCAGATTTCGTTTTGGGCACGCTTGTATGGTTGTCAGCTAGCGTCGGAACGCGTTATGGCTTTTCTAAATATAAGACACGAAATTCATGTCACAGTCTTGTGGAGTTTGCCACAATGCTTTGAGGACGTTTTTTTAAGTGTCATAACAATAAAAACGCGTTGTGGGTGTTTTGAAGATGCCACAGTCCACAACGTGCTATGAGCTGTTTTCGCTCAGTGAGCGAAAACAGCTCATATCACGTTGTTCGCTCTTAGAACCTAACAGGTGTACTTTAGTTTAAAGGCTATTTGAAAATGTTAAGTTTATGTGTTTTAGTGACTCTAATACTTTATTATCTTACCATAGTAATCTTAGGGCCTGTTTCACAACCTTCTGATAAGTTTCGGATAGCTTATTCACAACTTTTGTCTTTGTCACTTGACATAAGTAAGAAAGTGACAAAACTTACGTTTAGGTTATCCGACACTTATCAGAAGGTGGTGAAACAGTACTTTATACTATATTTTATCCAAAGAGCGGATAGGCAGTTGTTGTTGGTGAAATAGTATTAAAAAAATCATATTTTTATAATATTTCACCAAATTTTTTTTTTCTAGCTGATGGAAACTGTGCACAAGACTCAATCTTGTACTGTCACAATCCAAGATGGCCCCGAAGCCGGACAAACTGTTAAGGTATGTTAGTAACTATTTATAACAATTTCTGATAGTTATACTTTATTTTTCCTTAGGGCCCAGGAAAATTAGAGTGTGAGCTGGACATAAAAGAGTACAGTTATCTTTTTTCGGTATATTATTTTAGAGACAACATCCCGTACATTACATTTTGTACCTACTTTACGAAAGGGCACATTCAATAAAATCGTAACAGTATATTTTATCTAAAAATAAAAAAAAGTTCAATTACAAAAACCCCCAGGTCACAATAATTTGTAGTACCAAATTATTCAATTTGAACGTTGCATACCTTAATTTGCATTACCTTAATAGGAAACAATTAAAAAATACATTAGGTACTATTTTTTAATTAATTCACCACGAATCATTTTTAAATGTATGTCAATTCATGTTAAAAGCTATTAGTTAAATTAAAATCAGCTCATTAGTATATTTAGATGAGTTTAAAGCTTTACGTGCTTCAATATGTTTACTTGAAAATTTTCGAGCCGAAGATTCGAAGAAGGCTTAGGACATAATTTTTTACTGAAAAGTTCAGTAATAAACTATATCCTAAGCCTTCTTCGATGGCTGCGCTACACTTAAAGAGTAAATAAACTGCAGGTTCTCGAAGGAAAGGATTAAATAAGCGACCCTCTAAGGTCTCTAAGCCTGGTGCTCAAGTCGCGGATACGCTATACCCTAAGTTTAACCTGTCGTCCTAATTGGTATAATATAGATCGCTAAGTTCTCGTTAATATAAAAAACATTTTTTTTTGGTAGAGATTAGAGTTTAAACAATACAATTCATCATCATCATGATCAACCCATTACCGGGTCACTGCAGAGCACGGGTCTCCTCTCAGAGTGAGAAGGGTTTTGGCCATAGTCTACCACGCTGGCCAAGCGGATTGGCAGACTTCACAACAATACAATTATTATAATTTAATTTCCAGCATCTGCACTGCCACATAATGCCAATAAAAAAGGGAGACTTCATTGAGAACGATTTAATTTATTTAGAGTTGGCTAAACACGATCAGTAAGTATAAACATTGTAGATTATTAGACTTGCAAGAATGAACGGAACATGTATTACCTTTACTTTTGCGGTTAGGTTTTTAAAGTGTATGTGTGCGTGCGTGCGGACGCGTGTATGTGTGTGCGTGCGTGCATGCGTGCGTGCGTGAATGCATGCGTGCTGTGTGAATGCTACAGTTTGCGAATGTGTTATGTCTGAGTAAGCGCAATGTCTTTTAGTCGTAAATAAGTAAACACTTTTACTTTGATTTACAGTTAAGGTCGATAATAGTAAACAAACATAAATCGAGCTCCAGTGCGTCTGGGCGATCCGGTTTCGTGTTTTCTTTTGTTTTCACACTAATATTATAAAGGCGAAAGTTTGTGTGTGTGTGTGTATGTTTGTTCCTCTTCTCCGTCGCAACTACTGAACCGATTTGGCTGAAATTTTGAATGGGGATAGATTATGGCCTGACTTAACACATTTATCCCGGAAAAGTATTCCTGTGTGACTAAAATAGATATAAACTTCCAAAAACGCCATTGAAGGCGCTGACTGTTCTTAGGTAAATCACGCTCACATAACACATTATTGCAATATATATAGGCTACTTTTTATCCTAGAAAAATGCACAGTTCGCACGGGATTTTGAAAAACCCGAAATCTACAGCTGCAGCTATTGGTAGATTACTATAGTGAACTTCCTTGATAGTAGGTATAAAGATTGGAAAAGGGAGCGGGAACGGGAACCGGAAATCCACGATTCCCTTGGGATTTGTTTAAAACCGAAATTCGCGCGGGCGAAGCCGCGAGCAGATGCTAGTAAACCATATGTCAAAGAACTCGCTGGCAAAGTCTACTAAGTATTACTGCATAAGGCTAGGCGTAAGCTGAGACGCAGGCGACGCAGCACAGCACAGTACAGCACAGTGCAGGGCAGGGCAGTTGACGCAGACATGTGCCACCTCCGTATGCTGCGACGCAGCTGACATTCGCATTCTCACCCATAATAACTCTTTCAATGTCTTTTTTGAATAGTCCGGATGATTTTTATCATACAAACAAGGTTCATAATGAACTAATTCAATTAAATGGTCTGTCATTGCAAAAAAATTATAAAATATTGTTAATAAATACGTCTCGACGTGCGCGCGTCGCGCAGAATTCTGTGCCGGCAGTACAACGAGACACAGAGCAGGACAGACACATGTCTGCGTCGCACGTGCCTGCGCCGCAGCGTACGTAGTTCAATGGGGGGTGTTAGACTATCAGTATTATCACGCGATCCGCGATACGCGATCCAATCATTGATGGTTTGGCCGCTTTTTTTTTCGTTAATACTGATGGATTTCCGGATGGTCTTGAAATCCTCGATCCGTGGATCGCGATACGGTATTGATAGTGTGACAGGCTCCATTGACGTTCCATGCTTTACAAAATCTGCTCTGCTCTGCGCTGCGTGGACCTGCGTCGCCTGCGTCTCAGCATACGCTTTGCCTAAAGATGGTAGGAGTTGGGACCCTCACTCACTCAACGCTAACAGCGGCCCGCTGCCGCCTGCAACGTAGCAGTACGCCTAAAAGTAATACGTATACGTACGCTTGTATGAAGTGTTGAGGGTGTGCCACCCGAGAGTAGTGATTGGGGTTTAGTTTGTGAGCTTTGTTTTTTTTTATTGAAAGATAGGCTTACGCTTGACGACAATCATGCCTGAAAAGCCATGATGAGGTCTAAGTTGGAGCGCGCTTGCCTAGAAAATGCCTATTCACTCTTGCCTTGAAGGTACTCAGGTCGTACGAGGAGGGGAACACGGAAGCCGGAAGGTCGTTCCACACCCTAGCGGTTCGTATCAGAAACGTAGACCGAAAGCGTTTCGTGCGAGCTGACTGAACGTCTACCACATAGGGATCTTACATTTATTTTACAGGTTTAAATCAGGGCATCCATCCAAGCCGGCGAGATCGTTAGAGGAAATGGAAAAAGAAGCCGCCATGCTCAGAGAGGAGTTGAATAAGATGCTGGAGAATAGCTAGCTAATGTACTGATAGGATTGATCATATATCACAGAGCCTGTTTCACCACCTTCTGATAAGTATTGGATAGCTATCTACCAGTGGCGAAGGGTGGATATTTTCAAAAGGGAAGCCGGGATAAAAAAATCCCTACACACCAAGCTGGAAAAAAAAGCTCCCACCTTCACCATTTATTTAAGCACTGATATTTGAAAATACTTTAAATATGGTAATTTGCAGCTTTGAAAAAACCTGTGTTACTAGCAAAGGTTTTAAACCTTTGCTTTGTACTTTAAGTACAATTTAATACACCTTCCACCAATAATAACTAAATCAAAAAACATAAAAAATAATAAGCACACGTAACACGACGCGCGAGTCATAAACACTTTTTATGAAAGTTAAATGATGTTAAAACAAAACACATTGTCTTTCGAAGATGAAGCATCTTCGATAATGTTCCCAAATTCAAGACTTTAACTCCTTGTAATAACACTCATAACCCGCTCAAAATCGGCTTCCCGATTGGCTTTTTTTGCGCGTGCTAGACACTAGACAGGGAAGGATGTATTGACAAATTTTATTGGAAATGCAGGGGACAACTGTTTACTACACGATGTTTTTCTATGGGAATATAAGCCGTCCCAAGTCCGGCATATTCGTTACCTGCTTACTGCCCGTGGCACTACTGGTCTGAACAAATTAGTTTTGTTCATTGAATTATTTTGAATGTTTTTTTTTTGTAATAAGTACCTATTGTATTTGTAAAATAGTGAGTAAAAGCAAAAGATAGTAGGTAACTACTAACTAGGTACTAGGTAGGTATGGATGGCATTTTTTAAAGGGAAACCGATGGCAATCGTGTTATATGGAGACTTCGCCACTACTATCTACAATTTTTGTCTTTGTCACTTGACATAAAGTAACAAAGTGACAAAACTTACGTTTAAGGTATCAGACACTTAAGATACAGAAGGTGGTGAAAGAGGCCCTTAATATTATAAATGTGAAAGTAACTCTGTCTGTCTGTATGTTACGCTTTCACGCCCGAACCGTTGAACTGATTTTGACGAAACGTACAGATATAGACTAGACCTTGGAGAAGGACATAGGCTACTTTTTATCCCGGAAAATTATTGAATTCTCAAGGGATTTAAAAAAACCTTAATCCACGCGGATGAAGTCGCGTGCTTCAGCTAGTTATTTATATTTTGATAAACGTTTGTATAGGCTGTGGTTTGTATAATTTATATAATCGTAAGTGATATATTATGTACTATTGCTAATGACTAGGTATAAATATCTATAGAAATAAATAAATACCTTTATCTTGTAAGTAGATTTCTGTGATTTAGAAATAACCTCCTAGCTTACTCTAAGCTCATATACGATTATCTGGAAGATAGATTTCATCGAAATGTACGTTTAAAAAAATCTGTATGTTTGTCCGATCTATTTTATTCAGAACGGCTGTACTGATTTTGACGAGACTTTCACAGGCTATGAAATGATATAATATTAATAAGCATTGATCACTTTTTCACTACTTTTTAGGTGTATGCCCCGTTGACCAACCGGCCAGACCAACCAGTTGGTCAAAGGGGAATTCGTATTTCCCCTTTGACCAACTGCGGTAGGGTAAGATTAAATGTCGATACTTTGTATCGATACATAATATGTAAATAGGTACAAAACAGAAAAATACAAAACAGGTGTGGTATGTATTAATCACAGTAATGTTACGATAATCACAGTAATATTATAAAGGCGAAAGTTTGCGTGCGTGCGTGCGCGTGTGTGTGTGTGTATGTGCGTGCGTGCGTGCGTGTGTGTGTGTATGTGTGTGTGTGTGAGAGTGTGTGTGTGTGTGTGTGCGTACGTGCGTGCGTGCGTGCGTGCGTGCGTGCGTGCGTGCGTATGTGTGTGTGTGTGTGTGTGTGTGTGTGCATGCGCGTCCGTGCGTGCGTGCCGTGCGTGCGTATGTGTATGTGTGTATGTGTGTGTGTGTGTGTGTGTGTGTGTGTGTGTGCGGACTCCTAGATGTAACAATAATGGTATTTATACTGTTAAAGCAAGATAGCTTTATGGTATTAAGCCCTTATTGACCAGTTTTTAGGGTTCCGTACCCAAAGAGTAAAAACGGGACCCTATTACTAAAACTTCGCTGTCCGTCCGTCTGTATCTCATGAACCGCGATAGCTAGACAGTTGAAATTTTCATAGATGATGTATTCCTGTTGCCGCTATAATAAGGAATACTAAAGAACAGAATAAAATAAACGGAATAAAATCACAAAAGTGATTTTTTTTCCTCTTTTTTGCTCGATATTGATAACAGCAACTGGTAGATGCTTGGAATATTCACAGAATATTGAATTATACATATTATATTCACTTTAAAAATAAATAATTAAATTAAAATAAAACAAATATTTAAGGGGGGCTCCCATACAACAGACATGATTTTTTTTGCCGTTTTTATAGATAATGGTACGGAACACTTCGTGCGCGAGTCCGACTCGCACTTGGCCGGATATTTTGTTTAGCAAAATGTATTTTGACGTGAGATTGCTATGAGATTTTGACAAACAAATTGAAGTGAGATTATTTTGGTTACGTTAAACTCAAGTATTTTTTAAACAATTAATTGATTTGTTCTGTAAATTAAAAACAACTTTTTTTTATAAACTGAAATATAGGTATAATAGTTATTATATTATAGTATAACATTCTCTATTTTATAATAATTGTTTTTTATTAAAGCGCTATGAAAATTTAACTTTTTTAATTTATGTATCGATATAATGTATCGACATTTAATTCTTACCCTACCGCAGTTGGTCAAAGGGGAAATACGAATTCCCCTTTGACCAACTGGTTGGTCAGGCCGGTTGGTCAACGGGGCATACACCACTTTTTACTGCAATCTACATATTAACACAACAGCTGTGGATGTATGCCGGAATATGTCTTACTAATTCCGAATCCATTCCCTCTAAAATCGAAGACTTTCCACGGGATTGTTGGTAAATTTTGAATTTGAATTTCTTATTGCTCTTAAAGCCAACAGTTCAAATAATAATTTATAAGGTTAAACCATATTATTGTGAGATGGCGATAATAAAAAAAACCGGCTAAGTTTGTTGTAGGCTCTTCTCAGACAAGGGCGCGTTTGGAACCCTCGTAGTTTTAATTTTAGGTTTTCGTAAGTAATTATCACCATTACCTCACTTTCATGTTCTTAAATTGACGTTCAAAAAATGTACAGTGTACCAATTTTGAATAAAGTTTACTTTGATATTATATTACTTTATTTACTTTGATATTATGATATTATACTAGACTTTGATATTTTGACTTTTGACTATGAACTTCATACTTACAAGTTTGTACTCACCTCGAGTCCGAGTCGCATATTGGCCGGTATTTTTTATTGAAGCTTAAAATAACATAAGCAATAATATTATTATGTGGAAAGCATGGCCAATATTTCCACTTTCCCCTTCAAGAGTTAACAACAATTTTATTTTGTTTACATTGTTTTTGCAGGGCCTCAATATCACTTGTTTTGAACGTGATAAATTACCCATGTTGTACCTACCCATTGTCTAATTACCAAGTAATTAACGAATCACAATAATTAAGAAGAGCAAAAAAAAAATTCAAACGTACGTCAATAACAAATTAATAAATTCATCTTAATGAGATCCGATTAATTAATTATATATAACCCCTTCTATTAAAAATTGGTATAAATATAAAAGCATCAATCTTTTTATATTAGTATCAAATTGTAATTCGCATACGATTGTTCTTATCAAGTTAAATATTGAAAATGGATTTTAATCTTTCGAGTATCTGTGAAATGTTGGCGGAGCGTATTGAAGAATACAAGACCACTTCAAAGAAGCGCAGATTAAAACGAGGTATGATTGCTTTATAATTATTTTATTTATCGAGTTCTTTAATAAAATCCACACTTCCATATTAATCTTATAAATGCGACCTAATTCTACTTAGGTACTGAGTAATTCTGTTTTACACAAACATAGACAGATATTTTTTTCAGGTAGGCATTTTCCCACATTTTTTGAAAAGTATAGCACTATATTTAGGCATTAGTATCATTGTGTCTGTTTGTTTACTTTTCACGGCTGGATCGATCCTAATGAAATTTGGCACCGAGCTTGCATTTTGGATGTGGCTATAGGATACTTTATACCTCGGGAAAACGAAGAATTCCTGTGAGATTTCGAAAAATCCTTGTTTACGAGGATGAAGTCGCGTGTATAATAAGCTAATATCTATACCTACCTAATAAATTATCTTGACTAATGATAATTTTTTCTTCCAGGAAGTGCTGCTGCGAAGGCTAAGAAGGCGAAGTTCTCTCGTGACAACCAGACTAAAAATATACTTCTGACAAACGGTGAGTTTTATATCACGACTTCCCTACTATTATAATTTCGTTAAGTTGTTTTGAGAAAATTTTGCTTGTTTCTTGGTTGGTCCTTCAATCACACAACAACGGAGCAACTGATCGACTTGGTTTTTTGCATGGATATAATTATTAAAGACCTAAACAATGACTTACAGTACTTTTTATCCCGGGGTTTCCAGTATTTCAAAAAAAGTAGGTTTTCAATTCGAAGCGTATTTTTGTATGACTAAAATTAGTTATGATGTTTACAGGTACGCGTATGTACGCATCAACACCCATAGAAACACCAAAAACGGAATCGGAACGATTTCCTGCAACAGTTATTTTTTCTTCAATCAACGAGCTGTCAACGACTGCCGTTGATGGAGCAACAGAAGGAAGACTTTCTCGAAATCTAAACACAAATACAAGGGAATTGACCTTTGATGAAGAGGATAGTACTGAACTTAAAAAAGCCAGTGTGGGGGAATCCCCAGTTAGTTTTTCTTCAGTCACGAAAACATCACTGGAAACGTTGAAAAGACGTCGTATTCAGAGGCCAAACGTGAACGCAAGAAGACTGTTTGCTGATGAAGATGATGAAAGCGATGACGAATTTTCATCTAAAGATCCTGCGAATCGTGCAGAATACAAAAATGACGAATGTTCGTTCAAAGATTCTGCTTATCACGAAGAATACAAGAATAACGAATGTTCGCACAAAGATTCTGCTAATCATGAAGAATACAAAAATGACGAATGTTCGTCAAAAGATTCTCACAGTGAAACACTTGTGAAAACAATTTTAACACCTTTGTATACGCCTAAACGACCACGTTTGTCAAGAGAGCGTATGAACACAAGAAGATTAACTTTTGATGATGAAGTAAATGAAGATACAAGTGTGTATTATAGTTTTTCAAACGAGTGTTCTACTGAAGAAAAAGATCAAGATTTGGTTCAATGTTTGCCAAATGATTGTGTCGAATCGACGTTGGTCCCAGACAGTGAAGAGATGGACTATTCTACAATGATGGTACTAAATGTGGGAATTTTGATTCGTCCTTTAAGACATTGATATTGACTCAAACTGGTGGCCAATATTCGTCAAATATTTGAGTAAATATAGACATTATTTTCATGACTTAGTTATAGAAATTGCTTAGTTTTAAGAATAATAGATAATTATTATAGATATTATGTATATTATTTAGCTATAGTTAACTTATTGTAGACTTATTAATTTATTGTTATTAATTATAGTCATTTTTGCAATAAATGTTATTAATAAAATTATATCTTTCTTATTATTCAATAAATGTAATACCTACCCAACATAAAACTAATTTAAGTTGAACAAAAGGATCGAAATGATCGTAGTGCGTTTTCTTATCGCGAATAGAAAACGCACTAAGATGATCGAAATCAAATCGATATCCAAGTCAAGTGTCGCAAGTAAAATTTGCAATTAGTTGCAAAAGTTACCTAATATCTGCCTAGGTAAAATTTGCAGAAGTTATAGATCGACCAGAATCTCATGAAAAATAGGGAAATTAAATTTTGTAGTAAGCAACACTAGGTTAACTCGGCTGCCCTAGTGATAAACAAAGTAATTACATTCAGAACACCTTACCTAGGATCGTTTCACGAAACGAAAAATCAAGCAACTGCATTTTAAATAGAAAAACAAAGTAATCAACATCCAATTACTTTGTTTTTGTGTTGTGCTTGTTGTTTACTTGGTTTTTGCATTTATATTCCGGGTTAGTGAGTGCAGTTACTTTGTTTGGGCAATTTAAATTTCAGTAAACGGTTCAAGTTATTTGAAATATTAAACTGTGGTAAAAACTACTCGACATAAAACTATTGTTAATGCAAAAAGTCAATTTCACAAAAAATGTCAGTTACTTTGTTTATCGCTAGGGCAGCCGTAGTGTTTCTAACCTTGGAATTTCATTTCCCTATTTTTCATGAGATTCTGGTCGATCTATATCTTGCTGCGAGTGCTTTGCTTACACAGCTTCTTGCCAGAGCTGACTTCTGCAAATATTATTTATTATTGCTAGTGGCTGCCTTTCTACTTAAGTGCTAGAAGTAAGTTCTGCTGATGGAAAAAGGATCATTGAAAATGAAGTGATCCTATTAGTGTGGTTTGTATCTACTTACATCTTTGTAGGTAGGTACGTATATTCGCACATCTTTGGTCTCAAAATGTCTCACCAATCGTTGATTAAAAAAAGTCTAGTCAAAGATTTTGCGCCGCCCGCGCCACTGCGGCGCCCTACACGTAAAAATTCGTGGTATGCCACATGCTGCGCTGCGAGATCCAACATGTAAATATCATGCGGGATGCTACATGTAAAGTCCATGGTATGCCACACGGTTTGTACATAGCAATGCACGACGATGCACCCATCGTGGGCTAAATTATAAAACTTCGTAACTTCAAAACGTCTGAATTTTTTATTATTATTAATAGCCAAAAACAATTAAAAACAAGTAGGAGATATGTCTCCTACTTTTTTTTAATTGTTTTTGGCTATTTACAAAAATAACATGGAGCATGAGTGGACGTGAAAAGTTTTTGACCTTAATGGAGATACGAAGTTTGATAATTAATTAAGCCGACGACATGTAAAAACCGTGGTATGCCATACGGTGCGTTGCGGGATGCTACATGTGAAAACCGTGGTATGCCACACGGTGCGCTGCGGGATGCTACATGTAAAAACCGTGGTATGCCACACGGTGCGCTGCAGGATGCTACATGTAAAAACCGTGGTATGCCACACGGTGCGCTGCGGGATGCTACATGTAAAAACCGTGGTATGCCACACGGTGCGCTGCGGGATGCTATATGTAAAAACCGTGGTATGCCACACGGTGCGCTGCGGGATGCTACATGTAAAAACCGTGGTATGCCACACGGTGCGCTGCGGGATGCTACATGTAAAAACCGTGGTATGCCACACGGTGCGCTGCGGGATGCTACATGTAAAAACCGTGGTATGCCACACGGTGCGCTGCGGGATGCTACATGTAAAAACCGTGGTATGCCACACGGTGCGCTGCGGGATGCTACATGTAAAAACCGTGGTATGCCACACGGTGCGCTACGGGATGCTACATGTAAAGTCCATGGTATGCCACACGGTTTGTACATAGCAATGCATGACGATGCACCCATCGTGTGGCATTGCTCACATAAAACCACAATACCACTTCCATAATATCTCTGCGTAAAAGTATCGTTTTACATTTGGAGTGGCAATAAAAGTTTTCGATCTAAGCCTCTGAAAGACGATTCCAATCTTCAAGTTGGCCGTCGACTGGAGCGCTATTGTATTCGATTACTTGACCCTTTTTTCTTAGTGTCCTTTTGTTGGGGCGTTCGAATTGAATAAATTCGGCTGATGCCCTCCATTTTACCCGAGAAAATTTCTTTGTAAATGTACCATATGGTTTTACGTCTCAATTTACGGTAACTAAGTTTCTGTGGGGTTATGCCAAGTTAGCATATTGCGGCAACATTGATCGAATTTGAATACCGAATCACAATAAATTCAAAGTAAAATTGACCTTTTTTTTTTTTTTTTGACGCTGGGAAATGCATTTACGCACACCTTCCGGAAGGTAGTGTGGGACTCAAGCAGGCCGATGGCCAGAATACCCACTAAAACCCAGCGATGTTCCTCCGTGTCGCCTGGTGGCTGGGTTACGGGTACACTTGCGCAATCATCCGCGACCCAGCCGGCGCCGTCCGCCGAGGCAGACCCTCCACCGGGGGACCTAAAGGCCCCCTAACACCGTCTGAGGCGCACCAGGAACATAATGGTGCGCCTCCCGACCCGAGGCGTCTCAACGGGCGACGGATACACCATTCCATCACCCGGAGTTCCTCGCTAGAGGCAACCCTCAAGAGGGCCACACCCGCAGGCGACCCTCAAGAGGTTCACCCCTCGTGTAATTTTTTATAGAGGTTTTCTTCCTCGCGGCCCCTCGCTCAGTGCGTGGGGCCCCCGGTTCCGCTCAGTGCGGATTACGGGTTGCCCGACGGTGGCCGAAGCCAGCGCCCACCGGCCAAAAAGACCAGCGGACCCGCCGCGCAGGGCGTTTCCACCCCCTCCTGTAATTTTTTAACGAGGTTTTCTTCCTCACGGCCCGAAAGCCTCCCCCCCAATTGTCGCCGCCCGGAGTCTCCACAGTCCACTCTGATGAACAGAGAAGTACCAGGATCCTCCAAGCGGCAACTCCCTGCTGGTTTTGGTCCGCGCCGGGTTTCCCCGGTACCTCCCATATCTGGGAGGCGTTCCCCCATCCGCCACCGGGGGGACGCGCCCGATGGGGGACCAGCAACCCCACACGGGAAAGTAAAATTGACCTAAATTAACTTGTTTTAAGGTTTGAATTCGTCCATACATCTACAACCAGCGCCTCAAGCGGAAATTATACAAAATAAAAATTGGTAGTATAATCTTTACTATACGACTTTAAAATAAGAGGCTTTGGGTCCAGTTTGCTCTGATATTATAGTTTTTCGATATTCGAAATCCAGTATCGTTGCCGAGGTGTGCAGACTAGGCCTCAAGTGCAACGAATAGGTACTAAAAGTTCCTTCATACTGAAAAACCAAACACTATGCGTCGATTCTGATTTTTTGAATTATTTCCCGTATACTTACAGCGATTTTCAAAAACCAGATTTCAAACAAGCCATATTTTAAGAAAAATTAACCGACTTTTATATACCAAAATTTTATTTTATTTATTTAATTTAATATTAAATTATGCAAATCGATCCAGCAATCTCAGAGAAATCAGTGTACCAATCAAAGACAAATATTATCCTAGTTACGAAAGATTATCGCTACCGACCGACAACATTTCGAGACAAGCAGGTGGCCTGTGGCGGATTTTCATTCTAGTTTATTCGTCTGTTTTTAACCCCCGACGCAAAAACGACGGGGTGTTATAAGTTTGACGTGTCTGTGTGTGTGTGTGTGTGTGTGTGTGTGTGTGTGTGTGTGTGTGTGTGTGTGTGTGTGTGTGTGTGTGTGTGTGTGTGTGTGTGTGTGTCTGTCTGTTCCCCTGTGGCGCTCAAACGGGTGGACCGATTTGAATGCGGTTTTTTTTGTTTGAAAGGAGAATTAGTCGAGAGTGTTGTTAGCTATGTTTGATGAAAATCGATTCAAAATGGCCGCCGCTACACAATGGCGGATTACCTATTTTTTCACAACTCCCTTAATATGGGTATCAAATGAAAGGGCTTGACTAGTAGATTAGTATTATGCAAATTCAAGATGGCCGCCGCCACAAAATGGCGAATGTCGGGGGTTTTTTTAAATTTTCAATTTATACTTGTTTAGCTTAGGTTTGTAGGGGTAATTGCCTACAAGATTTAGTTACGTTGTCCAAGAAATCAAGTTTCCTTACGAAGTAAAGGTGAACCAACACAAAAAGCGACTCTATCTTAGCAAAATGTTCCTTACAAAGTTATCCTGATGTAATTTAGTTTGGCGCGGGTTGAGTTCCACCTTCATTAGATTATCTGTCCGTGCGCCGTGCTTTGAAACGAGTCGGCTAATGGGGTATAAAAGGTGAGAATATTCTACCAAATCGGATTTCTATTCATATCGAACGTTTTAAGAATTTCTAAAAATTTTGAGATTTTTGCTATATTATCTTGTACTTTATTTAATGAAGCGGTTCTGGGTTCGATCCCCAGTTGAGTAAATTTGACAGTTACTTGAGGCTCGGATATTTTTTCGCGGTATGAGATGAATGACAAAAAATGAGAAATCGCTCTCAGCGCTAAGATCGCCTTTGCATGCAAAACTATAGTGCCTAAGCTTTCTACAAGTGTTCTTTTTTCTCTGTGTGTGCAATAAAGTATTCTAAAAAAAATCCAATTTGTCTTAAGCTTTTGTTCAAGAACTTCAGTTGCTTAGCCGTGTAAAGGAACTTGAAAGGAACCAACTACATAACATACAAAGTACAGATTGAAATATGATACTACATTAAAAAGAAATGTGTAAATTAGGAAATATCAGTGAAGGATACCTATTACGAATAGGATAATAATTGAGCATATTGGCAAAAGGTCAGGAAAAGTTGCGAAATAAGGGTTTTCGATATGACGGTGCGAGGGACCGAAACAAAAGGGCTTTTTGTAATAAAAACTTTTTGGAACAGGGTTCACCCCTTGTCTATGATATAGATCATTGATGTAGAATCGAGATTGTGGTTGCTATACTTGTTCCCAGTATAATGAAGGAACTAGTATTACTTTATAATATGCGTAGGTACATACTCGTATATCTATCGATCAAATCTGGATGGGTAGTCGACTATGGAGTTGGCCTTTTACCCGTTCTCCGTGCATCAGAGAGCACGTTAAGTCTCGGTTATTATTACGCTCCATTGATCTAGAGGCTAGCTTATTCGGCTTATGAGGTCCTGACCCTGAGTACGAGTCCCAGGTCGGGCTAAAAAAGAAAAACTTATTGGGTTTTCCTGACAAGAAATTCTCAGGAACAGTCCGGAGTTGGAAAGCTGGGCGTCTTAGACCCATCCCTGAGTCTTGGAGAGTAAGTAATGTCGTCAGTCCTACGCATGATCTCTCTCCGGCCGTGTCGCATTGGCTTCATAAGACTCGCACTATAAGAGTGAAGAGCTAAGTAGGTACTAGGTAGTACGCCTTTGTTTGCGCATACACTATGCACAAAAAGTTTCATTAAATTTGGTTCAGTAACATCCAAGAAATTAATCAAGTATTCCGATATGTTCTAATTAGAATTTCTGTTAAAGTCGTGTAATATTATTTATTACCTAAGTATACTTGTTTTATTTTAGCCAAAAAAGCAAAAGAAAAATACTACTTCTTCTTCTAATCATTATATTTTATTCTTAAGAAAAGTACAAGAAATATTTATTTATTCTGAAGAAAATACTTGTTTTAACAGGTGATCTGTGGTTTTAACAGTCAAAGTTTAGCTTCAATTTAAATTCACGTTCCGAGTTAATTAACTGGCTACCTCTGCGTCTACCAGTTGAATTGCTAATGTTGATGAAATAATGTCATATCCTCTGGCTATAACGTGTGGATTGAGTCCTAAAACAATATAAGTTAACTAGATTTTGCCCGCGGCTTCGCCCGCGTGAATTTCGGTTTTTCACAAATCGAATCGTGGATTTCCGGCTCCCGTTCCCGCTCCCTTTTCCAAACTTTATACCTACTTTCAAGGAAGTTTGCTATAGTAATCTACCTATAGCTGTAGATATATATTTCGTTTTTATCAAAATCCCGTGCGAACTGTAGATTTTTCCAGGATAAAAAGTGCATACGCATACAGATGCATGCAACTATTGTAATAATGTGCTATGTGAGCGTGATTTACCTAAGAACAGTCAACGCCATCTATCGCGTTTTTGGAAGTCTATATCTATTTAAGTCCCACAGGAATACTTTTCCGGGATAATAAGTAGCCTATGTTTTAAGTCAGGGCATAAGTTATCTCCATTCAAAATTTCAGCCAAATCGGTTCAGTAGTTGCGGCGTGATTGAGTAACAAACATCCAAACATACAAACATCTAAACATCCAAACATCCAAACATCCACACTTTCACATTTATAATATTAGTAGGATTTCAACACAAGTATAGCGATGCAACGGAAAGAAAAATAGGTAGTTAATAGATTTTCGGGGAAGTTCTATTCAATTTCTCGCAATACATAGATACGTTACCTGCCTGTGATAATTGTCTCGCTGGTTTAGCGGTTAGCATGTTCGACTGCGGAGCACATGCGCGGGTTCGATTCCCGGCTCGGACCAAAAATTGTTAGGTATTGGATTTTTCTGACAAAAAATATTCAGTGCCAGGTCAGAGTAATATATAATTGGTGGTGTTTCACCCCCGTACCTCAGAGTATTATTAAGCTATCGGTCCCGGTAATTTTCATTATCATGTGAAAATTGACGTTAAAGCCCGCTAACCCACATTGGAACAGCGTGTTGGAACGTTAATGGGCTATAACAGAAGGATGGAAGTAAATACGGTATAATCCACACGGCGAAATAACTCTGCGTGATAATTTTATTATAATTCCATCTGTGTACGTTGTGATATGCATTGTAATATTATGAGGGTCGTGTCCTCTTCTATACTATACTTGCGACAAACACTACCACCACTGCAGCCTTTTTACGTCGCACTGCTGGACACAGACCTCCTCTCTCATAGGATTTAGAGATTAGACCCGCCACGCTGCTCCAATATGGGTTGGCGGGCTATCTTGCGACAACAGTGCTAAAACATCTTTTGGCGCAACCAGCAACGTTGAAGTATGCCTTCTACGTACCTATTATTATAACGTCGTTCTTGTCCTGTTCGATTTACGCGTATATAGGTGTGACAATACATTGGACGACTCGAAAGAAAAAACGCTTCAGACCCTTGGGTAAACTATTATTTATTACTATTATGATAATCGGGCAAGACTTGGGCATGCTTTCGGCTTTCCGTAGGCCAAAATGTAAAGGCCAAATCGGACTTTCAAAATCAGTTGGCTGTCGAGTAACGAGTTGCGGTAGTCGTCTATCTCCTTATCAAGACGTAAATCAAGGTTGTCTAATCAGCACAATAGACTGATAGAGCAACCCTACTAGGTTAGTATATTTGTTTATCTACTCTCATATCATAAAATTCCGAATATGAAATCAAAATGTGTCATATATTGGACTACTTTATTCACATACATCTATAATATTTAAAAAAAAATTAAAAAAGTTCATTATAACACTACTTTGTTAGGAAATTATTGCTAAACAATGTTAAAAAATAATTTTTTCTACATTATAGTACAGGCACTGGGTTCTGGTATTTTTGAGCCATGCCGGGTGTTTATTATTATTATTATTATTTAATACTTTATTGTACACCAAAAAACATAAATTAAACAAAAGAAACATTTTAAAAGAAATAGGTACAATAGTTAGTTTACAATAGTTAGTTAGTTTAATTTTGTTACTTACAATGATTATCCCGCTATCAAAGTTACCCTATTACTACTACTGCGAAAGTGTGGCGGTAGCAAGATGCGGCCAGAGGACAGAGTGTAGTGCTACCATAATTGACCATAGACGCACTGCACGCACCGCACATTCGAAATTGACAATTGAATTTTGGCGCCTATTATTTAAATTTTTAATTTATTATTTATTTACTATTCAGTTTTTGTAAATCAAAATTTTGCAAGTGATTTTTGTTGCGCGGAAAAATGTCTAGCAGTGATACTGAAGAGAATTTAACTCCACCAGACATTCTGGAAATAGCATCGGGAATGACAAATAATCTTTTGCCAGCAAATTCAAAGAAAATTTACGATAAATGTTACCAAGATTTTATGAGTTGGAAAATTTTGAAAAAAACCACTTCATTTTCAGAAAATGTAATGCTAGCATATTTCCAAGAATTATCAAATAAATTTAAGTCTTTGTCCTTATGGGCTAAATACTCAATGCTCAAAAGTATATTGAGTATCTACAACCAAATCGATATTATTAAATACACAAGACTGATTGCTGTTTTAAAAAGAAAATCGCAGGGCTTTAAGGGAAAAAATGCAAAAACGTTCTCCCCTGAAGAATTGAGTACATTTATAAATTGCAATATCCAAAACATGAATACTTATTATAATAAATAATTTTGTTAATTTCTTAGTCTTTTCTTTTATACGTAAGATACCTATTGATGAGCTTAGATAAAGTAGTGTATGAAACTCTACATAATTAGTTATTAAAACACTCGTGTAATACTATTAAAAAACTCGCCTGCGGCTCGTTTTTTAAACTAACACTCGTGTTTTAATAACCTCTATTATGCAACCGTTTCATAAACTACTATTAAGCCATTTCCATTTGCAACTTACCGGATATACGAGAAGCTTACATCAAAATCCGAGAGAAACACGATTTCCATAATATTAAACGTGATTGTAGATTTTCGCATGGGATCCATGTAATAATTAGAAGGATACATTTTTAATTGCGAAATATACATAATTCCCCCGGCGTGTCCTGCGAAGGCTGCAGTAAGCAGTTGGCAATCGTACGTTGTAGCGCGCGGACTACGCGAAGTGCTACGGGGCTACGGAATCCAATGTAACGAACAATACGAAGTTTTTGTGTACTTTAAGTGTTTTTGTGATGATAATTTCCTGTGTTTAGTGTTTGTGTTTTCACTAGAAATTTCAGTGTTTCAGTTCGGTGTACTTTTGGCGGTTTCGAGGACAACAAGGTATGTTTGTTTAACTTTTTTCGTAACGTTATTCGTGTAAGTTGTTTTTGTTACTTTAGTAAAAATAATCCACAGTTGTTATTAATTTTGGTTTTATCAATTTGTAAAAGAGTCTTTAATCTACAGCTCAAATTATAACGTATCGTAAGGATAAACACCTAATAAGGCTCATGAAATTATTACGTACATATATTTTTTCAGGTTTACGATAATTGTTGCGTTGGTTTAAAGTAGGTACCATTTAATTTAATCAGTTCTTTGAATATCAAAAATTTTCTTATATTTAAAATAATAATAACCTTCTCATAAGAATTTTAAACATTACAGCTGCTGATTTATATTCCTCTAATCAGTACGTAATAGTACCTGTTTGAGAGATAGGTAAATTATACCTACACAAGGGGCGTAAAACCGCGGCGTGTGAATTTCCCTACTTCCAGCAGTGGTCGTCTATCGATCTATGACGACTATAGCAATTAGAAGCATATCATTCAAAGTAAATACGTAAGTAATATATAAAGCCGGCGGCAGGCGGCTTTATATACCTACCTAGTTGCAAGATAGGCTTTCAATTACAAGTATTCGCCAACTCGTGAAGAGTTGGTGGCTTTTGAGCAATGATCTTTAAAAAGCCGGTGGGTTGCCTGCTTCGGTATGTACCCATAGTCTTTTTGATACATCAACTGTGGTCTCAAAGACCACAAAATGAAAACGACCCAATTAAAAAAACTCGTTTTCGCTTCAAACAAGTAAAATATTATATCCTAAAATTACATCAACTTAACATCTTTGAAGTTGACTGGGACAAGGGTGAGTTAAAGCCTCACACTAAAAGTTCTTTTGACTTCAGTTTTTACCCAAGGGCTTAGGTTTGAATATAATATGAATGTCCAGTCCCTACTTGACAAAGGCAGTTCGTAGTTTCAGTAAGTACAAGTTTATGTAAGTGGTAAATAATAATAGAGCAAGTTTTCAAGTTAACGTTAAGTATGTATTAATTTGTATGGACGAGAAAGGGACGACAAAACATCCTTCTCAAAATTGTCTAAATGATAGAGTTATGCACTGTTAACGTTAACTTAAAAATTTAACCCTCATGCTCAAATAACGGATCGTTTGCGTTGATGTAGTCGCATTAGATGAATCTATTTGAATCTATTTGAATTGAAGTACTTGAATCTACTTGTTAAATGGATTTATTGGCGTGTAACAAGCGTACAGTGAACCTATTTTGCCCAGTGAAGCTACTTAGAAATATATTGTTGAATTCAGTATGATACAATTGGTTGAAGCAAGGTTTGGTTTACTTAAGGTATTTGACCACTAAGTTTCAAATTATTAGGTTAAGATTAAAGTTTAATTTCACCACCAAAAAATACTACTTACTAAAATGTTGTGTGAAAGTGGCTTGTGCAGGTCAGTATTTTTACCTCCATTGATAAGATTAAAGATCAAATTTTGGTTAAAAACGATCCCATCAACTTGTGCAACCCAAAGTGGCTTTTATATGTTGCTCTAATTTAATTACTAATTAACCGTAACATTACCTCAACCACCTGGTCTACAACAGACCCTTACTGGACAAAGTTGGCTCACAAAAGTTAGTGTAAGGTGTTGCGTAAATATGTAGGTGCTGTTGACTCGATGAATAGATAGGTAGACGCCTTGCGTGACCGGCAACAGACCGACGACCGCGTTCAGTAATTACATTATGTACGAATATATAGTTTTCCATAGCTCATTTCCGACACACCTCTCAACTCATAAACAAAGTGTTTACAAAGTTAATACCTGTTTTAATACTGACTCATCCAAAGGATGGTTTTCATTTCTATATTAAAATTGAGCTTATATTTTACAAAATTATGAAAATTATTTAGTACCTTTACGAGTTTTTAATGCATATATCGATAGATATTAAGTCAATCGAAACATAAATAGAACAAATTTTCCAGAAGTTGTTCCAATTTACATTTAGATAAGATTAGCCTAGCACGCCATCATCTAGATTCTCTTGAAAGTTACGATGTATTTAGGATCAGTGTCATGTACCTGACACGTTTTATAAATCTAACTAGTGGATCCGGCAGACTTCGTCCGGCCCGGTGATAAACACACGCACAGAAGATACTTATATATTGCGTACTGTATGAGAGTGAGAGTTTACCGTATCGAAAGGATGACAATTAAATGTTTAACAGTTACGAAACCCATGAACATTTTGTATGGGAAAATGTTTTTTCTTTTATTTTATTTTTTCGTCAATTTTTTAATGTTTTTAATAGTTATTATGCTATTCGGGACGGTCCCAAATACAACAAATCAAAAACCATGAAAATCGCTCCAGCCGTTCTCGAGTTATAAGTGTTCGAACTAACACGACTTTGTTTTATATATTATCTAGCTTATGTAATGGGCACAACCGCAAGAAATAGATTAACTACTAACGATCTTATTGATTTATCTACTGACTGATAAGAACGAATTCACGATAAGAAATCGGAGTCCGGGTCTCTTTTCAGTCAGGATTTTAGGCGGTTGCAAACATCTCTACGATTTAATGTCATGGTAAAATACAATAAACGAAAACCCGAAAAATCAAAATCCGCACTTATATAAATATCCTTCCTTGCCTTCGCCGTAGTTTCACCATTAGTATCTTCTCAATTACATGCAATAAAAAGTTACCAAGAAATATGGAAGAGAACAGTGAAATAACAAGTTCCAAACAATCTTTATATTCGCATTCTGCAGTCTGCGGGCAGCACGGCATACGACTAATTTGCTTAGCACTCGAATTTTGCTCAACGGTCGGGATTTTTAAATGAATTGAAAGCTTGAAATTTTGCCTGTCAATTTCAGCTCAATTTTTTCAACTTTTCCACTGTTAGAAGAGTTGTTATTGAAAGTTTAACTAGTGACTTGGCCTTGCTTTGCATATATAATCGTATAATAATTTTAATTAAAATAATAAAATTAATGATTGAACGTAGAAAAGGTTAGTTTTCCACAAATTACTCTTACTACTAGGAGCCACAAAAAACAAAACTGGTTTTTAACTACCAATTGTTACCATAAACATTTATATTCTTGAGAAGCATGCTGTACTTAGTTGTAAATATAGTTTCGCAGATACGTTGAAGTAAATTATAACTTCTCGTAGAACTGCGTAGCACCTCCGTAGAACGGACTTATAGTTCTCTCCGTTCTACGGAATTAAGCTATAAGTATAGACTTACTTATAGTTTAATAATAATTACAAATAATTTCAAAATTTCAATATTGAGAATAAAAACAAAATTTAAAAACTTTTGTTAACTTTTTGTTAACCTCCCAAGATTTCCCAAGGATTAGTCACTGATTCCTCGAATAATAAATTATTGTAATTTCAATGGTGGTGTCGAGAACAAAGGCCAGTTTTCCATAAATTACTCCTCGTAAATTACCATAGAGCCTTCGTAGAACCCCTCTACACGAAATATTTCAAACGTAAAAGTTGCAAATAAAACCATGGTTTTCTAGGAAATTACCAATTGTAGACAAAATTACTATTGTAGACATTATTTTTATGGTTTACCGATTCATAGTACATAGGTTCAACTTGTATAATGAGTTTTGTTGTTCCCTTAAGTCTATTTTGTCTAGATACATAAATGTACACGAAATAGCGAACGAAAGTTTTCCCTAAATTATTTCTCGTGGGCCCTTCGACAAATTCCCCTGTAACCTATTTACTATGGCAATGGGGATTTTATGGTTATTCGATATATCGATTAAAGTTCCTGCTACGTATTGCGTAGGTAATTTGAGTCGATATTAAAGAATTATTCCAAACAATTTCCTACCGAATGGTATTTCATTACTTAAAATAATCGACTCAGACACGCAGTTGTTATTATTCTCTAGATAACAAAAAAATAATGGCCTTTATTTTGAAGCTTCAGTAGCTCATCGGCAAATACAAAGGTTATGAATTCAAATTCTCCAATCCTCCTATCCTGCCCCCCATTTGGACTATGGTCGTATGAGATCCTAGCACAAACACGTAGGGGACAGTAGACAAAATATTAATATATTTTAACATATATAACAAAAAACGCACCGCTTCTTCTTTTTCAAAAAATAAAACTAATATTCTCAAAAAAAAGGGAAAAATATCTGTACTATTTAAAGCTAAAATGCTCTAATTATAGTATTTATTCTGATTTCTTTTCAGCATAATAGTGCTGAAATTCGGGCTATTCGCGATTTTAATAAAGCTTGCTATGCTTTCGAATTGCTTTTATTTCAATCAGTGGTCCAGTAATTTTTATATGCTGAGTGCGCACACAAATAATAAATCAAACTATTACAACTTTTAAATACTTAGTAAAGATTAAAGTAATCACTATTAGTAAATGGACAATTCTAAATTAGTTTAGTTAGATAATTAGAGAGCTTGTGATGGAAAGCCGGCTTAAAAATAAGTTAAACGAGACGAGCGGCATGCTTAGTCGAAGTCGAACTTTTTGAGAAACTTCTGTTCATAATAATATAATGGTCCCCTTTTGTGCTGTTATGCTTAATAAAATGTGATAAGAATAAATCGTCGTTAAAATAAGTGTTTTGAGTCGTGAAGTATAATAAGTTTTTGAACCGTCACAAGAGTTGATTTTAATCCGTTATATCATCGTATGCGCATTATCAGGGGCGTAGCTACCGCCGTATATGCCGTATCAATTATACGGGGCCCCCAAGCCACGGGGGCCCCGACGTGCGTAAGCAAAAATTAACAAAAACTTCCCAAATTTTTGTTTATTTCAGAAATGACAAAAGTAAAAAAATGTTGTCCAAAAAGTTGTCCATAGAGGCAGAATTTTTAGAAAAACTAAAGTCATCATCAGCTATAAATGATTTAATAAATCAGTTTGCCGAAGTTTGGCAAGGAGAGTAAATTATATTTAATTTGAATTGTTTGTAAAATTTTTAGAAAAAGTGACAGATAAATAATTATGATGAATATTTTATGCAAACATTTTTTTTCTTTTGTGAGATATCCTTACCCTTCATAAGGGCCCCCAAACAAATTTTTATACGGGGCCCCGCCAAGGTACGCTACGCCACTGCGCATTATTACGCATTTTAGCGGTAGGTCCCACTATCCCCATTGTGAGTCAAGGGGACTCCGTGGATATAATGGGAATATCAGTTGCATACAAGAAATTCCCATTATTCCCTTCGAAACGAACATTGGTCATGTATTAGCGCTATGTGGTCAATCGGGATATTGGAATTTTATTCCCACAATCACCGTTAATGGCGAGTCATTCTGGAGATAGTGGCATCTACTGAATCTTAGATGAACCTTATTGTCGAATGGTAAAAATCGGCTGGACGCAAAAGGTGACAAACGAAGAAGTTTGTGGTAAATAGGAAGTAAGCGTGTTCTTTGGAAGACTATTATAAAATGAAGTGTTGTTTATCTTCGACATTCTGATGAACGCCGTAATAAATAATTAATTTATCTAATCAAACTCTACAGACTGAAAGTCGAAAAGTTAATCAGATGCAGTAAAGCACGTAATGAGATTACATTCTATTTTATAAATTGGTACAATACCTATCTGGATTAAATTTTAAACCTTCAATCTTTATCACTAAAAACAAATTCACGTTCTGTGAAATTATTGTATTCTTCATTGCGCACACAATTAGGTATATCACTATCATCACATACATAGTATAAAACAAAGTCGCTTTCTCTGTCCCTATGTATGCTTAAATCTTAAAAACTACGCAACGGATTTTGATGCGGTTTTTTTAATAGATAGAGTGATTCAAGAGGAAGGTTTGTAAGTACAAAAATTGAATCCGATAGGTGGCGCTAATATCAGTATGCAAGCGGACAGGACGACGTCTGCCGGGTCCGCTAGTAACACAATAAAGATACAATAAAGACATATCGAAGTTTTAGCGTGCAAAGGCGATCTTATCGCTACAGCGATCTCTACGAGACAACATTTGGCGTGTGAAATTTCTGAGCGGGTTGGTACGACATACAATTTGGGTACTACATATTTCAAAATATACCTACTAGGTACATGATGATAGGTTCTAATATTACATACATAAGTAATAAGTATAATATGCATTACAAGAGAATATGCCTACTACATTACAACTAAGAGACGGCTCCTCGTTCATCCAAATATCCTAGCAAACAGACACTTGGTGGAAGATTGTCCAAGGCGTCTGAAAAGAAAACGGATATTTGACCTTGCTACATAGGAAATATCAGATGAGTGCCGAGTCCTAATGAGAACTGCCCTCTACAAAACAATATGGCCTTCAACAAATTCGCTCATAGTCCTGGGACTGATCGCAGATGAGACGTACAAAAAAAAATATGCATACCTATTATTATAAGTATGTATGAATATGAATTTATCGCTATGTAGGTACATTGTATTGCTATGTACACTGTAAAATGATTGCCGCATGCGGCAATTTGTACCGGTCTCACGCATTTTCCTTCATTATTATTCTATTGTAAGTTAATTAAGTATCTATAGAGTATCAATTTTGGGATTTTGACAGCTGGTGCTTCGTGTAGCGAGGTTAGAACGCGTATGATAGTGGTATCTGGGACAAATTCATTAACAATATTGGAGGCTATATTTATTATTTACTGACGCAACTTATATAGAAGTGGTAGGGCCAAATTACGGACGCGTCTGTGTTATAATCGTTGTCAACAATCCATGAACGGTCACAGCTGAACATAGGTCTCTTGTAGGGACTTACACACGCTGCGGTCTTGCGTGTCTTGTATCCATAGTTGGGACATTACAAACGTGCGAACCAAGTCATAAATCATTTTTGTCGGACTTCTCGCTTGCACTTACAGGCCTTATGGAACTGGAATCTGATTGTGTGCTGTTGTGTGTAACAATAATAAAGGATCGCCCTCACAACAATATGATCGTAATGCTTTATGACTCAGTTCGCACGTTTGTAATGTCCCAACTATAGCCTCTCCCTGCGATATATCTGATTTCTTCGGTCCACCTAGTGGAAGGTTTGCCTACATCACGCTTTCAGGTGCGAGGCTGCTATTCCAGCATCCCAACGTCTATCGGTTCATCTAATTATATGCCCCGACTATTGCCACTTCTACGGATCTATTCATTTCTGACAGGTAACGTAGAGATATCCCTAGATAGATATATAGATCTAATAGTTAAATCTGAGCTGATAGTTCTTTGTGCAACATGAGTGTCCAAGAACTAAATTTTCATTATAAATTAATTAATTTCTCCTGGGTATACCTAAATGGTTAAAATCAAACAAGTATAATCAATATAATTAATGCATGCTGCTTTTGGCTCTTTCAATTCGAAACTCATCAAGTCATATCAAAATGGCTCAACATTGAGCGCTTTAATGTGGAATAACGCTAATGTGCCGTAACACGTTTTATAAATTAGCAAAGTTTTTGAATTTTCTCCAAATGTATTAGAATAAAGTTGAAAATTGGACCATGAAATAAGTAATTATACCTACTATTTTTTGGGATTGGAGCAGTTATTCAGATCAATTTCCAACCAGGATCCCTTTTTTTTTTTTTTTTTGACGTGGTGGAAACCTTTTATAGGTACCCCCGTTCTGCGGCCGAATGCGGCAGAACGAAGGTTATGTGGGACTCCAACGGTATACCCACTAAAACCACCACGGCATGACCTTCATGCTGTCTGTGCTGGACGCCTGGGGAACCCAAAGTATGCATCCCAGGTGTCCGGCAGCCGCCCCAGCTGGGGCTCCCGCTCGCCTCTGGGCTGTCCCTCCAGAGGCTCGCGCCCTCCCGTAATTTTTTAACGAGGTTTTCTTCCTCCCGCGATGGGCATCGCTGCCCCCCGCCCCGGGGTGTCTCACCCCCAGTTTCATCCGCAGTGCCCTCTGCTAATCAGAGGGACACGCAGAGAAACCTCCCTCCGCCAGGTCATTGGCCATGGCTAACAATATCCCCGAAATTATTAACCATGTTACCGGGGCGCACCGGCCCGAATACTGCTCTTCCCCTCGGACGTATCCAAGAGGACCAGCAGCACCCAGGCACACTTGGAGGTTACCTGGCTAGCACCGCTCCAACCAGGATCCCTGAACGTAGTGTGGTTTACATAGGTCGATTTTCGCCGTACGACTGGTTTGTTTCGAAACCGCTGTACAAAGCTGCTTTAGCAGCCCCGTTTACACAGTTGACCAAAATCACAAACGGCAAGCTCATTTCATTCGAAAATGTTATTTAAAACATTCTAGGTAGGTACGTATTCTACGTGACATCATCGTCGTCGTCATCAACCGCTAGACGTCCACAGCTGGACATAGATCTCTTTTAGGGACTTCCACTCGCCACGTACTTGTCTCGCTTGTATCCAGCAACCCCGTGCGACTCTTCTGATGTCATCGATCCATCTAGTTATATACCATGGGAATTGTCATTGTTCCAATATAATCTTTGTTTGAGATTCGGTCGGGAGGACATTATTTTTAACTCCCGACGCAAAATCGACGGGGTGTTATAAGTTCGACGTGTCTGTGTGCGTGTGTGTCTGTGTGTTCCGCCATAGCGTTCAAACGAGTGAACCGATTTGAATGCGTTTTTTTTTGTTTGAAAGGTGAATTAGTTGGGAGTGTTCTATAAGAGCTATGTTTGATGAAAATCGGTCCAATATGGCAGTCGCCACAAAATGGCAGATTACATATTTTTTGAATCAAATGAAAGGGTTTGACTAGTAGAATAGCACTATGCAAATTCAAGATGGCCGCCACCACAAAATTGCGAATGACGGGGGTTTTTTGAATTTTTAATTTATACTTGTATTTCTTGATAAACTTTTCCTCTTTGACAATGTAACAAAAGCAGGAAAATCTATAAACAGAACCGCGCGGTACCTGTATCGAGCGATCGATAACAGCTGATAAGCGCCGATATTTCATTATGTAAGTGCATACGCTGTTTCATGGGACCGATAACGCTTCTGTGTGTGAGAGCTGACGTGATGTCAGTTTTATAAATGAAAAGTATGAATTTTGAAAATTTTGCCTAGTGAGTTTTTTTGCACAGTTTTTCTGTCACAGACTGATATTAGTTGCGCATGTGTCCGTGGAGGACTCCAAATTTGTCTGACAATATTTTTCGCATGCCCATATGTTTTACACCGAATGGTGACTCCATTTACTCCTCCATTTTTTTTTTTCTCGAACACGAACTCAGGACCTCGTGATCCGCGAACAGCCTAGCCACTACACCAACGAGGCCATAAATGATTAAGTAAACAATTAAGACCTTAGCTTTATTTACATTATGCAAAGTCACTCTACAGTGACTCCACGGATTTGCGATCTTGATTAATTATGAAGTCGACAGATTCCGAATATCTTAATTAGTAATTTATAGAAGCTGTTAGGCAATCTTCTTTAATTGAAGCCTGATTAGCACACACCACACAAAACTTGTATAGAAGCATACAACCGCAAACCGTGTGGTTATATACCACCTTTTAATGTCCTGGGCACAGGCCTCCTCTTTCGTAGGAGAGAGGGATTTAGAGCTTAGACCCGCCACGCTGCTCCAATGCGAGTTGGCGGGCTACATACAATTTTGTGTGTATAACGTGTGGTTACATACAATCCTACAAAATTATTAGTTTACAACATCTCTCTTACAACATCTAGCCGTCGCATTGGACATGTTGGCGCGACGTGTTCTGTTTGTTTCAACCTTAAAAGTTGATGTGCCGTTAATCTGTTCCCTTCGAATGATTTTAAAGTACGAGAATTAAGTTATTGAATTACTTATTGTTGTTCCGAAAATTTCCGTTTGAGCTCCTAGGACAATTAATTAATTATTGGTAACGACAACACAGTAGAATTTGTCCTCGATATAACCCGCGTGATATTTGGGTCGAGTGGTACCCCGGTTTCTAATGTCCACTTGAAACTTGCTCAAAGTTGAAGTTGAATATACATATCTGATATCACAAACGGACGATCTCAAGCGATTCCCTGGGAAATGCTGAACACAAGCTATATCCTCTGTGCTGTATGTGCAGCTGAGGAGACCAATGTACAGTGGTGGACATTGGTCTGGACCTAACTGCTAAATTAAAATGCTCATCGTAAAATTTACACATCTCATTATAAAAATACTAGCGGGCCCTGCAGACGTCGTCCTGCCCGCTATTAGCGCCACCTACCGGGTCCAATTTTTCTACTTAAAAACCTTCCTCTTGAATCACTCTATCTATAAAAAAAACCGCATCAAAATCCGTTGAGTAGTTTTAAAGATTTAAGCATACATAGGGATATAGGGACAGAGAAAGCGACTTTGTTTTATACTATGTAGTGATATTGAAAAGAATACATATATCGATACCTACTATAATTTGCGCCTAGCCCAGTGGGACCACGGGTAAGTACATAGTGGTAAGTAGGTATACCGTGGTCCTATTAGTAGTTCAAATTGGTGGGATCACAGACCACGTGCTCTTGATCAAAATTTCGAACAAGGAAATTTCTCCCTTTTGAAAGGAAACTATTTGAAGGAGAGAAATAAAAGGAACGTCAGGAAATAAATTTGTGGGACGACTCGCAGTACTTATGTGATCACCTTGAGCTAGATGTGGAAACTTTGGACAGGAAACTCGTGACATTCACGTATAATATTATGCATAATGTGACAGCATTAGGTGATGTTACGGCGCAATCGTGTGGAAACCCTCGTCTTCCGTCTCAGCGATCTGAACACGGAGCCTTGGAGCTCGGGCGGGGGCTGAACGTTTTAATATCAAGCGATTTCGTAACATAACGAATCACGTAACAGTATTGAAATATACCGTGCAAAGCCGTGCCGCCAAGCGATTTAGCTTTCCGGTACGATGCCGCGTAGAGACCGATCATGGCTTTAATAAAACCTGTCATACCTCTTGGGGAAGGAGGAGAAGGAAGGAGGAGGAGAGAGAGAGGAGGAAGAAAGGAGGAGGAGAAGGAATACCTCCAGGGAAGCCATCTTTGACTGCATTGTCACTTACCAGGTGAATGATAAAAATATATAACTTATCGAACTTTTCTACAATTTTTTTATACGAGTAGGTACATTAAGACCACAGTTTTGAAAGTTACATCTATACAAAAAATTGAAACGTAGGTATACTGTGATTTAGATATAACTGCCTCTCATTAAGCTCATAAATGATCGTTTGAATTACCCAAATAAGATACACGTTTTTAAAAACTTTGTCACTCTGTCCGTCTATCTGTTTGTACAAGCTTTTCAGGACACATAGTCTATGGTTACTTTTTATCCTGGAAAATCAGGCGGATGAAGTCACGGACTGATATTAGCTAAGTAGTACCTAACAAAACGGTGATAGCCTAGTGGTTAGGACGACCGACTTCTAATCGGAGGTCGTGGGTTCGATCCCGGGCACGCACCTCTAACTTTTCGGAGTTATGTGCGTTTTAAGTATTTAAATATCACTTGCTTTAACGGTGAAGGAAAACATCGTGAGGAAACCTGCATGCCTGACAGTTCTCCATAACGTTCTCAAAGGTGTGTGAAGTCTGCCAATCCGCTTGGCCAGCGTGGTAGACTATGGCCAAAACCCTTCTCACTCTGAGAGGAGACCCGTGCTCTGTAGTGAGCCGGTAATGGGTTGATCATGATGATGACCTAACAAAATACTTAATGGAATGCATGAGCCTTTTTTTCGAACGAAAAACACTCGATGTGTTTTTTTCGCTACACGGCTATTAAGTAGGAGTAAGTACCTAAGCGCTTTTCCCCATTATACGATTGATATCGGGGGCCGATCTGACTTCCGATATAGACACGTGAATTGTGTGAACGTTCTAGACTGAATGCCT
The DNA here is from genome assembly GCA_920104075.1 of Melanargia galathea. Taxonomy (NCBI): domain Eukaryota; kingdom Metazoa; phylum Arthropoda; class Insecta; order Lepidoptera; family Nymphalidae; genus Melanargia; species Melanargia galathea. The sequence continues at coordinate 29,890,285 of OV049857.1, forward strand.
ATAGATAGTTACGACTATGAGAATAGGTAGGTATAACCCATCAACGTATTATTATAGTTTGAAAAAATGTATGGCAAAGCTTCGTTTGTGTCTACGAAGATGTCTGACGGCAAACCTGTGTCGTTTACTGGTTTGGTCTGTTGGTTTTTAAGAAATTTATTGTTTACAACTTCATTTAAAAACCAGTTTCATCAATCCTGTAGGTTCCTGTAAATCTGTAGTACTTAATACATATAACCACATAGTACTAGTATCTACTACTCCTTCAGCACGAATATTGTGATTATGATTACCTACGCAACACAACAAGCTTATAACTTCGTAACTTTCATTATATTTTTTTTTTTTGAAATTTTGTATAATTATTCCTAATGTAAAAATATTTGACTTGTGTTTCAAGTAAAAATAACGTTGTATATTCTCTATAATCCAGGTAGTAGTAAAATCTTCTTGATTATATTTGTAGGGATTCTTATAATACTTATAACATTATTTTATGATGGGATGTAATTGCGTAATCGAACATTACAATTATTTTAACCAACTACCTACCTAACGTTATAATAATATAACGACAATATCATCATTTCCACGTACATACAAATTGAAAAACCTGCGCCCATCAGTGGTGTTCCCGCTAGATTTTGATTTCAGGTTATGCAAGGGGAGGTTGAAAGTCCTCAAAAGCGCTGTTCTTTCAATTCTATACAACGGCTGCATATACGAGTGTGCCACTAAATATCAATTGCCCCACCTGCTCATATTATGCTGTCTATTTGTATTACATATCTATCTATGTACATATATATATACAATTTTATTTATATACCTATGTACCTAATAAAAGTTTATTTACCATCCCAATTGTAGGTACAATAAAATAGGTCGCATTAAAATTCTGGTCGTAACAAATATTTGTATAGAGTGCTCACCGAAGTGACGATGACCTTGTGAGAGGGGAAGGAGGTAGTGAAGGGGGGAAGGAGGGCTTTGTCAACATGACTAGGGCCTTTGTCCCTCCTATATTATTCATTAGTCAGTTCTACAACGCTTTAAACTTGGTGCCTTGCAACTTACGATTCACTGAAATCTTTACACAATAGGTAGGTAAGTACGTACCTATTTGCAAAGCTACATAATATTATGTTTGTCTCACAGAATATATTCCAACATAGTCTTACAGAAGCGTGAATTCCTCATGTGTATAATAATAATATTATGAATTCTTCAGCAAATTGGCCTAACCGCACATAAGTCAAAAGATTTAATTAATTGTAAAGCAGAGCGGCTTGAAGAATTTTGTATTAAGGCAAAATATTCAAAACGCCAGCAGGTTTTTCAGTGCCTAGTAAAAAATTTTTTCTTGTTTTGTTCAATAACGGCCGCTTCTTCGTTCCCGAGGTAACTCTTTTCCGGGATGAAAAGTATCCTACGTCCGTCTGCAGGATGCAAGCAATGTACCTACTACCTATATGGCAATTTTCAGCTCAATCGGATGAATGTTACGCGAACACAAACACGTCAAAAAGAGACATATGTAGGTATTTTATTTTTTTATTACTTACGTATAAGATTGTATAAGATATGGGGTGGGCCATTATGACCCACGCAATGACCTAGTTCTTACGGTATCAAACGAGGAAATTGGTGGTTCGCAAATCGACAAACACACCCTATGTAATGACAGGAAATTATTAAGAAAAAAAAACATTTTAACTTTTATTGCGAGTACATTTCTCGTAACAAAGAAAAAAGTATATCGGAAAAGATTTCTCGATTCTCGTTTCTCGTCATTAAATCTTTTTACTTGATTCGCGGCGATGGAGGTTACTAAATGCGTAGCGGTTTCAGGGCTGTCACCAGCTGTCGACATTATTTTAGTTATAATTAATCTTTACCTCACGTTACTTAAACTGATAAAGTACACTAAGTATATCTCTTTATATAAATAAAAATCAATGTTTGTCTTGCCCTCTATGCATTCCTGAACTAAGTATTGATCCGATCATGATGAAACTTTGGTGAGTTGTTCTGCATACGAGTTTGTACATATAATATGTAGAGGTTCCTGGACCACAAAATCTATATAAAAATGGATGTCTGTATGTTTGTCCTCTATATGCGTTCCTAAATCATACTTTACGGGGCATTGCAACGCATGCCCGAAACAGCTATTAACTCCTTTTAAATAAAATTTAATGTCGATCATCAAAATTCGCACATCAATAATTACTTCTGCGCAGATTTTTTGCAAATTGGAATTTTATTTTAGTAATACTGTTAAAACGTAATTTAACCATAGTCCATTCGAATGGGTAGGAGGAAAAGTATGAACTCATCTAAGTTACTATTACAGTGGTTTTCATATTCAGTAGGGTCTAAACTCTAAATAAACATCTGTGATAGACACTGGTTGCATAATATATTCCGTTTCTTCTTTCGATACGGATAATTTAAATTAGAAAATAAAACAATTTTACGTCACTAGGCAGAGCAGACATCCCTATTTCTGAAGCTAAGAGGAGATAATTGAAAAAGTTTCGGCCTGCCAATGCGATCGGACTGGAGCCTGGTGCGAGTATCACGGGAATAATATATTATTATAATTGATTCTTAAAAGATATCTTATCTACCTTCTTCTGTCTTTTTTTATAATAAGTAATAGCGGGCAACCGAGCAAGCGGGTTACCTGATGTTAAGTGATTACCGCTGCCCATGAACATTAGCAGCACCAGAAGAACCACTAATGCGTTGCCGGCTTTTGAGGAAGGGGACTGGCTATTCAGCTCGTTGCCGGAACACATCGGATGCTTTGCGGCAGATTACGGCTGAAGTGTGGTCGCTAGCCAGGCGGATTCAGGGTAGAATCCTACCACAAGCGGTGATACCATCTAGATTAAATTGTCTTTATAATTATTAAAGCTTTATCCGACGACTTCGTCTGCGTAGAGTTAGGTTAATAAAAAAAAAAAACACGTTAATTTTTATTTTTCTGGATTACAAAAATGGAGAAATTACTCGCCTCTCAAATATAGCTCTACAAGGCGTTTCGAGATAGAGAGATGGATTATGGAGATGTTGACTCTACAATGTATATAATCGCATAGCTATGTAACTTGCATCACGGTACATTTTTGTAGTTTGGCAGAGTTCGAATGGCAAGCCCGCATCAACAAACGCAGCATCCCTCCCATGGAAAATCCCCTAATTGGTGGACGGATGATCTCAAACTATGGCAGCTGCTACAAGTGTCACACGATTGTGTTCTGTGGCGATCCTTGCAAGAGACTTTATTTTTCTGGATTACATCTTTTTGACTTTACATCTTTACATATTTATTACATCTTTTTGATCTTTTTGACGACCTCCCTGGCGCAGTGGTGAGAGCTGTGGTCTTATAAGTGGGAGGTCCCGGGTTCGATTCCCGGCAGGGGCTTTGGGATTTTATAATTTCTAAATTGTCTCTGGTCTGGTCTGGTGGGAGGCTTAAGCCGTGGCTGGTTACCACCCTACCGGCAAAGCCGTGCCGCCAAGCGATTTAGCGTTCCGGTACGATGCCGTGTAGAAACCGATCAAGGGGTATACATACTCTTCCAATTTAGCCCGCTTCTATCTTAGACTGCATCATCACTTACCATCAGGTGAAATTGCAGTCAAGGGCTAACTTGTACTTAGTTGAAAAAAAAAACTTATGTCCAGCTGTGGACCTGGAAGTCCATCGGTCGAGACGACGACGACCGATCATATGACTTATTGCATTTACAATTTCATAGTGAAATTGTACAAGTTAGAAGTAATAAGTTTGATTACGTAACAATTAGACACCTCTCTTGTGACTTGTACCACAGTGTATTCAATAACTATTTGGGAAAGTAGGTATGTGAGTAACATTTAGCAAGCCAAACGCTTGTTTCCAAAGTCCTTATCTTACGTAGATTTGTGTACCTATCTCTGTAAATGGGTTCAGGAATTATCACTGCTATTCATTCTCATGGTGGAGTTACAAAGTCGTTAGACTGTAGGTATTGCCCGTATTTACCAGCATTATGCGCACCCGAAAGACTTCCTCAGAGGCTGTATCTTTTAAAATAAAATTAACTGTGAGTAATTCTGTGGTTTTCTATGGAAACCACATTTTGGAAAAACGTCTATATTTGAAATCTCCATACTCCATACATGACAGGCGTATCGGAACAAAAAAAAATTGGGTTTTCTGTCCATCCGCGTGCCTCGAAGATCACGTAAAGCCATTGGTCTTGCTATTGATCACGTCTTGTCGGATTACCGTCCAATCGGACTATGAGGGTGTGGAAATAGAGAGTATACCTACATGTGTTTGCGCATAATTATATAGGTACACTTGCGTAATATACTCTCCTGTATAATTTGCTAATCTCCCTTGAGATTTGCTGCCGTGGTCGCAATTCTCACTCAAGAGAACATAATTATTATAATATACTCCACGTTGCGCCCTACAGGCCCTTATCTGGTTTGGCGGATTATACCTACCGAGATAATCTTGTATTTTTCCTTGTGTATCATGGACTTCCGCAAAGTATATGATTTTTTCCTTAGATTTCCATTCAACAAGATTAAATCTGTTACAACGGGCTACAAAGTGTGCGGCACTCGTTCACTGATTAACAATTTATAATAATCCTTTGACGTAGAGCCAGGCCGGTTTTCCAAAAACATCTACCTTCCGAATTTATGATTAGGATGCATAATGGAGCGAGTCGGGACCCGGGATACGCCAATGTAGGCTTTGCGGTATCTACTTTTATACTTTAATAAAGGTCACTAACTTGGTGATCCAGATTCTATAATAATATACCTAATAATAATAATTGTTTTATTTTTAGGTAACATAACCCATACATTATAATTTCTTAATGTATGGGTTATGTGTACTCTTACATAATATAATTATTGTCTTGTATATAACAAGAAGCTGTGATAGCCTAGTGGTTAGAACGACCGACTTCTAATCGGAGGTCGTGGGTTCGATCCCGGGGCACGCACCTCTAACTTTTCGGAGTTATGTGCGTTTTAAGTATTTAAATATCACTTGCTTTAACGGTGAAGGAAAACATCGCGAGGAAACCTGCATGCCTGAGAGTTCTCCATAATGTTCTCAAAGGTGTGTGAAGTCTGCCAATCCGCTTGGCCAGCGTGGTAGACTATGGCCAAAACCCTTCTCACTCTGAGAGGAGACCCGTGCTCTGTAGTGAGCCGGTAATGGGTTGATCATGATGATGATGATGATATAACAAGACAATATATTAAGTATGTAAGAGTACACAGCAAACATTTAAAACCATAAACAAAATTCTGTGTATTTCTAATAGCTCCAAGTTAATCGTGATACCATGGTATTTATATATCCTCATTTACAGGACATACTCATACTCTACTCAGGAGCAAGATGCGCGATGTTTTGAGAACGCCAACCAACGTTTCGTCGTCTCAACAAATACACGTCCACTACTGGACATAGGACTCTTGCAAGGATCGCCACAGAACACGATCTTTCGCCGCTTGTTTCCAGCGGCTGCCAGCGACTTGCTTGAGATCGTCCGTCCATCTAATGGGGGGTCTTCCTACGCTTCATTCACCAGTGCGTGGTCGCCACTCATGGACCTTGGGACCCCAACGTCCATCGGTTCTTCGAGCAATGTGCCCCGCCCATTGCCACTTCAGTTTCGCGACTCGGTGAGCTATGTCGATCGGTAGTTCTTCTGCCTCATTCCTGATTTGATTCCGCAGGGATACTCCAAGCATAGCTTTCTCCATCGCCCGCTGAGTGATCTCATAAGATGCCATGATAAGGCGCATTTGTTAGCGACCATGTTTCAGACCCATACATCATCACTGGCAACACACAGCGCACTTTTCCAAAAACGCTCACTATTACATTATTTTTTGCAAAACAATTTTAATAATTTAAACAAGGGAACTCCGGGTTCCAAGCGCTCATTCTGCAGCTGATGATGTTTCAGTTGTATTGCCAACCTCGGAGAGAAAAACATCTGACATTTGTGTTATAAAAATGTGGTAAATATTATGGCAAAGCGCCAATACAAGTTGATGTAACTCTAACATGTAGTACACTCGTAAACATCAGCTTGTCTCGTAAAGCTGAAGAAATCGATACTTTCCACGGTTGTGGTGTATATTTTCATCCGAGTTCCGGCCTCGGACAAAAAAAGACAACTAAAATTTATTACAAACTAGAGAATGCCCGCGGCTTCGCCCGCGGGAATTTCGCATTTAAACAAATCCTGAGGGAATCGTGGATTTCCGGTTCCCGTTCCCGCTCCCTTTTCCAACCTTTATACCTACTATCAAGGAAGTTCAGCATAGTAATCTACCTATAGCTATAGCTATAGATTTCGGGTTTTTCAAAATCCCGTGGGAACTGTGCATTTTTTCAGGATAAAAAGTAGCCTATGTTTTAAGTCAGGGCATTAATCTATCTCCATTCAAAATTTCAGGCAAATCGGTTCTGTAGTTGCGGCGTGATTGAGTAACAAACATCCAAACATCTAAACATCCAAACATCCACACTTTCTCATTTATAATATTATAAGTAGGATCGATAGCAAACAAATCTTCTTTGTCTCTATGAAACAGTACCGTGACTAACTGACTGACTGCTTGACTGACTGATAGATAACACAAAGTCTGTGTGGATCTGGAGATTTGATATTCGGTGCAAATATTCCTCGAGCATTCTAGAGACGCAATAAGGAGGGCTTTTATGTAATTCCACCCCCAAATCTACACGGTCGCTTCGTAAGTAAGTACGTTAATATTATGTTGCATTACGAGTAAGTAGGTACCGTATTGGAGTTAAGTGCTTTATTATGAGAGCTAATTAGCCGCACGCTGTGACTCTTATTGGACTAGCTCGGTATGTTCTAGACATGGTTTTAGTATACACACATTATACCTACCTATGCCTATGCACAGACGGGGCAAGTTCGTATGACATTGTTTGAAATACTTAATTGATGTACAGTCCTCGAGGGATAAGATGAGCCTTTCGTTTGTGTGAGTGATCGCCAAAAGTAACCACTGTTTGAACCCGGTTCATCATCACTTTAGTATCTATACATTATCAATATGCACTCAAAAAAATGTACAGTTGAGCTTATGCCTCGCAGACTGTACACGAATAACTTCAAACAATGTCATAGGTCCACATTTCACGGCCTCATTCCGCTTGTGTTCAACGACTTCCATGTGACTTATTTGATGCAGTCTGTCCAAGTGGGGGGGTCTTACAACGCTACGCTTTTCGGCGCGGGGTCACTAGATACTCCAGCATCTGATAATCTTCAACGAACTGTCCCAACGAACTGATAAGTTCTCCAGGCTGTGTGCCACGCCCATTGCTACTTCAGCTTCGCAACTCATTTGAAACTAGGACAAACAAAAACAATACGTAATTCCAATTAAATTTTCAATGACACTTATAGAGTACAAGATCCTGTAAATTCTATCAACGTTCTCTAAACAAACTGAAGGTGCTTTCACAACGTTGTGCATACAAATATGCGCTGTAGCGTGCATGCTAATGGCGTAAGCCGTAGCTTGTTACATAGTCATTTTTGTTGGAACTTTAGAGAAGTATTTTCATTTTCATGCTGCGGATTCAAGGAAACACGTGCAGCAATAACAACTGTGGCATATTTTCAAAGCGTTCCTTTTTCGAATTTTGTTCTCGTAATATTGTTTCTTTTACCCCACTCGCTCTGTGCGTTGTAACTCGCTATTCTTATTGATGAGGGTAATGATACCTTCTAAATTCTTATCATGGTGATGATTTTCTCGGGATGATAATGCAATGAACTCCCAATCCCTTTTCTACTACGGAAGGATCCATTTTTGCACCTATGTATGTATATAAATTCTCACGAAATGTATAGAATTGTGCATTGTGGAGTTGTAGATTACAATAGACAATTCTACATTTCTTGTCTTCTTCCGTTTCTTTCAATAATTCAAGTAATCATTAAAATATTCAAATTCGTCCTCTAATCTCTAGTACCTGTGAACAAGGATTTTGTTGTCCTTTGTTGTCACCGCTTCGCCTTTGGGAATGTTTTTCTGCTTCGAGACGACAAAGGGCCTGCTTCCATTCATTTTGTTATCTTGTGATTAAAATACAAGTGGTAATTCCATGTCTTTTAAAATATTCAACAGCTGTTGCGCGGATCGCGCGACCTAGCTACACCTCGTCCATCCGCTCTGGGCCACTGTTTCACCACCTTTTGATGTGTCGGATTGCCTAAACGTAAGTTTTGTCACTTTCAATTTTTTTGTGACAAAGACAAAAGTTGTGAATGTTGAAAGAAATGTTGCACGTGTTTTGCACAACATTATTATTATTTTAAATTAAATTATAATTAAAATTTAATTTAAAATAATAAAATATAATAGATTAAAATATAGCCTTCAAATCGTACGTGTTTAATTTTAAGTCTTTTCCTTGGTACAAATCCCAAGTTGTATTTTTCATACGCTCCAAAACTAAAAGCACCTTCCTATTGTTTGTTGGGAATTTAACGACACAAACGTGCTTCGCCATTCGTGAAAGAAATTTCACGACATTTCTTCTGATTTTCTCCTTCCAATTTCCTTTCAAAAAGGAGAAGTTTTCCTTTCGCGATTAGGCTAGGACTTTCGCAGTTTTTCGAATAGACAATCGATAAAAGAAAAGTTCTCCCTTTCGGAAGGAGAATATCAGTAGGAACAAAGGGTTCTTCTCAATGTACTATAAAATGAGACAAAATAAAATCATCAACATTGCTCTATAACCCTGGGTGGGACTTGGTCCAGCAAACTTCTCCAGCGGAGGAACTTCTACCAGGAGTCAGAACACGGTTCCTTCCCGCACCGAACCCCCAAAACCCTCATATCCCTTTTCACTCCGTAAATCCACCAGCCTCTAGGTCTTCCTCGGACTCTACGACCATCCGGTTTACTGTCCAGTAACTTTTTCGGGGCTCTTGTATCGTCCATACATTTTGCACATGTTCCGCCCATCGCGTTCTTGACAATAAATAAAATACAGATACATAAAATTAAATGTAAAAAAATATCCCACGCAACGCAAAGATCCGCATCAAAATCGGGCCAGTAGTTATTCAGGAAAGTCCAACGGATCTCTCTTCCGCGCATGAGTAAGTAGTACAAGCTATATTTTAGGAATAACAGACTTTAATGTAAGAAAAAAATTTGAAGAGTTCCCTCAATTTCTCTAGGATCCCATCATCAGATCCTGACCGGATGACCACCTGGGAAATATACCCTTTCAAATAAATGATGAATTATCCATATAATATTATCTTTTTATGTATGACCCCCAATTACTCAAAGACGCTTTGTTTGAGTAATCGGGAAACAGAACTTCCTCCGTTTTTTAAAGCCGGTTAAAAATAATAAACCTATGAAAGAAAGAACTTGAATACTAATGTACTCGAATGCTAATGAACTCTTTATTCAAATTCAGCTAGATTTATTCCATGGAGGCCAACTAGGCTCTTGCAACTCAAGACTTTCGTCCACCGCGCCGGCTTGGAAAACACTTTCCACTCGCCGGCTCTTCTCAGTAGAATTTGCTTTCCGAATTGGCGTTTGTTGAATCATGACTTATCAAGGCATTGTTCTAATTGGCTAACGATTTTACGATCAGAAGATGCGATTTCGACGCGCGATCGAATCAAACATCACACTTCACACTAATATTATAAAGGCGAAAGTTTGTGTGTATGTATGTGTGTACGTGTGTATGTTTGTTACTCTTTAACGCCGCAACTAATGAACCAATTGGCTGAAATTTAAAATGTACATACCTTAAAACCTGGAATAATACGTCATAGGCCACTTTTTATCCTGGAAAAATCCACAGATGCCGCGGGATTTCGAAAAAATCGAAATACTTATGTTATAGCAATCTACAGCTCCTATCTTGAAAGTAAGTAAAGATTGGAAAAGGGAGTGGGAACGGGAACCGGAAATCCACGATTCCCTCGCGATTTGTGAAAAACCGAAATTCACGCGGGCGAAGCCGCGGGCAAAAGCTAGTAATTAATATGAAAGTGTCCTCATTGAAACTTGAAACAGGTGAATTAGTCGAGAGTGTTGTTAGCTATGTTTGATGAAAAATTAATTCAAGATGGCCGCCGCTACGAAATGGCGGATTACATTTTTTCACAACTCCCTTAATATGGGTATCAAATGAAAGGGCTTGACTAGTAGAATAGCACTATGTAAATTCAAGATGGCCGCCGCTACAAAATGGCGAATGTCGGGGGTTTTTTAAAATTTTAATTTATTTAATACTTGTATAAGTACTACTTACACCGTAAAATATGTATGACAGAAATATGTAAAAACCGCGGACAAACAGACGGACTGACAGACAGACGGACATGGCGAAACTATAAGGGTTCCTTATAGTGGAACCCTTGGATGGAACCTTAAAAACCATGTAGGTATAAGCTTTAACAAGTATAAAGTTCGTAAACTAAAACCCGACTACACAAGCGAAACCCGAAATCGCGGGGCAAGCAGCTAGTGGCGCCATCTGTTATGTCTATCCGAAACTAAATAATAATAAACTTTGTAGTTTAGGCGCAACGGTGGTACACACAGAATCTCATACTAAAATCGGCCACATACATACATACATACATAGACTGCTAAAATCATAACCCTTACTTTTGGCTTTGCCGTAGTCGGGTAAAAAGTGTGTTAATTTTTGAAACTGTACTCTTAATGATTATAATATTATTTAGTGTAGTCACATAATATTATTATTGCGTATTACAAAGTGTGAAAATGTCGAGCCTGGATTAGCGTCGCTCATTTTAATCCACGTTAATTTAGGGCCTTATTTAATTACGTTGCCTTATACACGCGCGGCTTTCTTTGAGGAAAATAAATACAGTATCATAAATTAAGTAAGTATATTGTTATGCAAAAATTATATTAACTAGGTATGTTGCGTGAAAAAACCTGAAATACATTTTTGTTTTTAAAGTATCACTATAAATTGAACTCAAAAAAATAATCAACAATAGAAGAAAGAGGCAATAAAGTGCGAGGACTCAGTAGCGCGCCCCATACAAACGAAGTTTGATTCTTAATTTAATTGAATTTTGTGGATTTATATACGAATCTTTGAGTCCTGTAACCACATAATATACATAGGTAATATTAAACAAGTAGTGTAATTTTAAAACCACAAATTTTATGAAAATCTGACTATCTGGATTTTTTTATAGCAGATCCACTGAAAATTGGAAAGCCGATATCGTAGAAGAACGTAAACGCTTAGTACTACGAGAGAGAATGGTAGGGGAGGCCAAGACATGCAGCGCCGAACAAGTATCCCCGTAAAATAAATTAGGTATATCTTTCAAAGCTCGCTGGCATCTCGATTAAAACTCGTACATATTACAGTCAGCACTGCACAGCCGTCGTCTTTCTGTATGAAAACATTAATATATATATAGCTGCTCGTGCTGATTCATTGACTGACTCACTGATTGATCACCCCTCCTGTAAAATTTTGTATGAAAAATTTTTTTTTCACTAATGGTTTCGTATAGAGGACAAAAATTCATTCGGAACAAAAATATGGAGAGAGCTGATGATTGAGGATTTCGGAGACAGGTGAGCAGCACGCTTAAGGTATTGAAGATAGGTGGGGGGTGCTCGAACAAATGTCACTCGAAACGTCATCCAATTGGCAGTTAGCTGAAAAAAAATTCAAAATGGCGAAAAAAAGATGGCCGCCATACAAATTTCATCGGTCTCCATCTCGGAGGGTATAAAAGATGGAAGAGTGGTTTCTTCGCAAAAGATGATGAGGATCCAAAGGTCTACTTGATGAATTGAAAAAAAAATCAAAATGGCGGAATTTATTTTTCCATAGAAAATGTATGGCGAATATTAAAGAGACTACGTATAAAAGATCGAAGAGTGGTTTCTTGACAAAAGATGATCAAGACCTTTAGATCTACTTGATGAGCAGAATGATTCGAAGAAAAAATATGGAGAGTAATAATGATCGAGGATTAGGAATATGGGAGAGATAGGTGGAGGCTGCTCAAACCAAAATACCCGAAAGCAAAACCTCGCGGTCCGCTTGCGGGCCGCGCACCCACGCGCCCTACTAGTATCTAAATAAACTTGGAACAACAAATAAATTTTCAACATAAACTACTTATTTAAATCCGATACAATTCCATTTTCAAACGTTTGTTTTGGGAATAATCATAAGTCCATCCCTGTTTATATCTACCGCCCTATTGAATTCTCATTAGTTAGGGCATTGTTTGTTTAGCGAATTTGGATATCGAGAACATGGGCGGCCAAATGCTATCTAACCATTTCCTTATTAAGTATTTATAATTTTGTGGCGAGGCGCTGATTCCACAGCATCTAGCAGCTATCTCTGTTTTATATCACCGGAAATAAATAATTACCGTTTAAGAAGAATTCAGATAAATAAACTCTATTTTCTAACTCCTAAAATTTCGGGCTATTCTAGGTGACTACGTAGGAGATATTATAGTGCACAAGTGTGTGCGTAAACAAGGCGCAGACTCTATTGCCTCTCTCTCGTAGTCCTATGTGACGGCAATCCGACACGACCGGAATCCTGAGTCAACTGAGGTACAAACTCAGAAGTAAAATCTAAAAATAACTTTGATTGTTACAATTTTAATTTTAATTTGGAAAAGGGAGATTTTTTTTACCACGGAAGGGGTGGTCACTCTAAAGGCACGGCCGAAGTCGCCAAATAGAGTGAACTAGATAAATTACTAGAGTCTGCCGGGAATCGAACCCCGGATTCCCTACTTGTAAAGTAGGTAAAATCACTGTGACAGGGGGTCGCCTCGCGTGTCAACCAGCGATTACGGTGTACCATGAAACGCTCATTTATAAATTATTCCTTATGCCGCGCGTCCCGTATAAAAGTTTCACCGTAATGACCGGGACGGGTTAATGGTCTCGTATAATTAGTTTCATTGAAACGGATTTACCTATTTAACTGATATAAGTAACAATTTTAATAATATCGTACATAATATCGTACCATAGTTTTTAGGGTTCCGTACCCGAAGGGTAAAAAACGGAGCCCTATTAATGTCACTCGGCTGTCTGTCTGTCTGTCTGTCTGTCTGTCTGTCTGTCTGTCTGTCCGTCTGTCCGCCGGTCACAGGTCTCTAGCTCGCAGACGAAATGAGTTACAAACCTGAAATTTTGGTATTTAGTGAAAAACGTTAACCCAAAATCAAATATTGAATTAGAAATTGAATTAAATTATTTTTCAGGGGGGCTCCCATACATGAAAAAGGAGCCGGAAAAAAATATTTTTCTTTACCCTAGCTTGTGGGGTATCATTGTTTAGAGCTCATTAAGTAGAGTACAAATATATATTTTTTTAATTTTTATCTCAAAAAATAAGGGAATGGGAGGCCATCAAAGTTGTCAGTTTTAGACCATTTTTGTGACGGGGGCTATCTCAAAAACTAAACTAGTTGGGAATATGATATTTCAGTATATTATGTACTATATGCTCTATTTAAACAACAAATACTGAAAACAACGGTTTATTAAATAGTTTATAAGCTGTGACCAAAATAAACGAACATTTTTTTGGGTTTTTCTTTCACGGTTTGTTGCGATGTCTAGCTCGGAAATTAAATATTTCTTAGACCCAAAATATTATATTGTTCATAATTATGTACGGAACCCTGAAAGAGCGAGGCCCGACTCGCACTTGGCTGATTTTTTTTATTTTCAATCAATTGTGATCGAATTGAAACGGATTTACTTACCTTTTAGGTAACTGATTATTATTAATTATTAATTTATTAATATATTATATTAATATTTAATATCTATACTAATATAATAAAGCGGAAGAGTTTGTTTGTTTGAACGCTCTAATCTCAGGAACTACTGGACCGATTTCAAAAATTCTTTCACCGTTGGATATGTAAGTGATCCTAGAGTGCTATAGGCTATATATGTACTATGGGCGAATCCGGGGCGGACCGCTAGTTATTAATAATATCGTACCTTAGTTTTTTACTCTCAATCAATCGCAATCAATTAATCAATCTTGATGAGTACGACTGTGAATCCCGGACGTTAGCACCAAAAGAGTAGAAAAAGCTCTTGATGACTGAAAGGGAAATTTTCCTGAAGATTCAGGGACCGACTAGATGTGAAGATGGTATCTGGAGGCAAATATAAAATAAAATTGGTTGAAAAATGAGGCAATAATTGAATGAAGGCCTTCATTTAAATAATATTTTTGAATGAAGGCATGTGGAAAAGTGAATGCATATAGTTCCAACTTAAAGTCATGTCCCTCGCACGCCCGCACCTACCGCACTATATGATGTTGAAGTCAATTGTATGAACGTCATCCCCTTGTTGTCATCTGACAAGCACTCTTACAACAAGATTTGAAACTAAGATTTAAAAGTCTTCTTCTAACTGATTTATTTTTAAGTTGATCTACTTTTTTTTGATAACGTAATGTAAGTAGGTAAGTGTTTCATAAACACAATAAAAAATGGAGGCATCTTCTTTATTGTTCAAACCTTAAAAAAGTAAAAGCCGCTCGCGCTTGTAACAAAGCGTGGTCATTATTCAAACTCCGTGCACCATTCAAGTACCGTGACAAATAACATTGGGAACTAAATCCGGTTTGTACCGACCGCGGCCGGATATTACCGGTTTTTGTTACGGCTGTTAAATTGTTTTTGACATAGTAAATTATTTGTATAGTGTTGTTAACAGTGTTAAATGCTTTATCGTGTTTTTAGGGCTAGGGTTGTTAAGATATGGTGGGTTAATTACGAGCTAAAGAAAGTATATTTAGAAAATCAGACTATTTGAACGTAACGTACGAGAGTGGGAGCATTATACAAAGCTGCAAAAAATCAACTGCCAAGTGCGAGTCGGGCCTCGCTCTTTCAGGGTTCCGTACATAATTATGAACAATATAATATTTTGGGTATAAGAAATATTTAATTTCCGAGCTAGACATCGCAACAAACCGTGAAAGAAAAACCCAAAAAAATGTTCGTTTATTTTGGTCACAACTTATAAACTATTTAATAAATCGTGGTATTCAGTATTTGTTGTTTAAATAGAGCATATAGTACATAATATACTGAAATATCATATTCCCAACTAGTTTAGTTTTTGAGATAGCCCCCGTCACAAAAATGGTCTAAAACTGACAACTTTGATGGCCTCCCATTCCCTATATTTTTTGAGATAAAAATTAAAAAAATATATATTTGTACTCTACTTAATGAGCTCTAAACAATGATACCCCACAAGGTAAAGAAATTTTTTTTTCCGGCTCCTTTTTCATGTATGGGAGCCCCCCTGAAAAATAATTTAATTCAATTTCTAATTCAATATTTGATTTTGGGTTAACGTTTTACACTAAATACCAAAATTTCAGGTTTGTAACTCATTTCGTCTGCGAGCTAGAGACCTGTGACCGGCGGACAGACGGACAGACAGACAGCCGAGTGACATTAATAGGGCTCCGTTTTTACCCTTCGGGTACGGAACCCTAAAAACGTTATCTTGACCTTCTCGAATCTCGAGGGTGGTTGAATTTTTTTCTATTTTGAAGGAAATGATGCAATACAAATAATCACAAAAAAATATAATCAGCCAATTACCACAAGCCGAAGTTATAAGAATCGTCTATTGAAGATGAGAGCGTGCAGCTAGAAGTTTTCCCCACCACTGATATGGAAAACCTTATATTACCTTTTATTTTTCCTATCAAACTGTGTATTACCTAATCTACAAAATGTAATAAGTCCCGATGACGCTCGACTAAATCCACATTTGGCATCCTCGGCTCCCCTACCAATATCCATGGCCGGATGTGAACGATTAGTCTCACGTAGAGATTTTCAGTTTTCAGACTTCACTCTTGTGCCGTTTAGAGATCTGTGTCGATTAGAGATTATCGAAACTATGACTGCCCCGTTAGTCTAGCGGTTACCAAGTTGTAGCGGATCATGAGGTGATGGGTTCGATTCCTGAATTGCGCAGACAGTATTATCAAAAAATTCGTACTGAGTGTTTATTTGGTGTCTAGTAGAGCAAGAATGTAAATCCCTCTGTCCTATAAGAGAGTTGGCTTCTGCTTAGCAGTAGGACGTTAGAGAGCCATTTAGTGGTGGATGAAACCTTGGCAATCGTAGTATTGCTCTATCTATAAGATTTATCTCCTCTATTCTATTTAATTCCCAAAATGATTTTCTGTTGTGAATAATATAGTTACACACATAAAGCCCCCGACCATGTGAATCTAGCCTTAATTTGGCCATATAATTTTATCTCAACTTTGTAGTTTGCAGCATATTGTTAGCCTAAGTAGGCTAATAAAAACAAAGATAGCATCTTTAAGAGAGAGCGCTCACGGAGCGGTTCGCACCCGCGCCCGCCGCGGTTGCGGGCCCGCAATACTCGAAATTCATACAAATGTCGAGTGCAAAACTCACGACGCGATTTACTCCCGCAGAGTTGGCGGTTGCTCGCGGCTCCCGCAGAAGGCGGGCAGCGGGCGCCCGCGAGCTTTGCGGGCGTCGCCCGCAAGCTCTGCGGTTTTTTGGCGGGCGCGATCGCATTTTTCTTATAGGAGCTGGCGAACAAAACGGTATAGTTGCATCAAACTAAAGAGTAAGAGTCTTTATTTGCAAAAATGTGGTACAAATATTATGGATCTTAAAGCTTATTGTCTTCCAACACATTTAACTAATAAATTAGTGTGCAAATTGAATTATTGATTTTAAGACTAAACAAAATGACGTAAGTAGCATACATGTCAACGTTCTAAAGATATAAATATAAAATTAATTGCAATAAATAGAATTTATGTCATACCTATATTCTTTTAAATTGTAAAAACATTTCTCCATGAGCCAGTTCTTTAGTTTTACTTTAAAAGTTTGAAGAGGCATGGCCTGTATTGATTCAGGTAACCTATTAATTATTAAATATTAATATTAAACTGAATGACATACTTACAGTGAGCTTTGGCGTGGATTTTTATTTACCCATATGTAGTTTGTGACTTTATTGAACATAATAATATGTTAAATTCAGTTTGCTATCTCATATAAGTTAACGGAAGCAATAATTAATTAATATTGCAAGCAATAACTTGTTTGTGTAAACACATAACTCCAGAAGCAGACTATCAATTAATATTAAAACTAAATCAAACTATTATTAAAATATCTGCGTTTATCACCCGCACATAACTCAATTTATATCAACTCAGAGATTAGTTTAACTGAGATCTATTTTCAAATATATTTTATACTAATTAATTAATTACACTCAGCCAAGTCCAAAATGGCAGCATTTATTCGATGAGGGTGTGATTGCTATCGCAGCCCTCAATCAAATATCACGACCTAGACGCTGAAGCATCTAATAGTCGGTTGAGTCTTTGGAGGAGACTCAATTCATGGCTTCGAATTACCCGTATTTATACCAATAATTCAAGATGGCGGTTCGGCGCCACTGAATGAATCAAATGTCAGTTAATTCTAACCTATTTCAATTATGAAATTAATAATTCGTAAACCATTTCTAAAAATTCTAATTAATTTTCAACAATAATATATCATTTGTAAGTCAGTCTGACATTTGTAAGTTAGTTTAGGCCAATTTCAACATAAATTGTTTAAAAACTTTATTAGTGAATAAAGTTTTTAAATGATAAACTTTTTAATTAAAAAAAATTCTTAGTAAAAAAAAAACAAATTTTTCTTCTGAAAAAGAAATAATCATTTTGATTGACATCTTACAAAGTATGGAAATTAATCCATTTTGAACGAAAACGTGCTCGATTATTCAAATCTTTCGAAACTTTATTGTAATTATGCCGTTATGATCGAAACCACGACCTATGGATGCAATTTTGATACAGTTGCGGGCCGTTTTAAGTAAAATTAAGTTGATATTCTTATTCAGCAAGCCAAAGACCATCGGATTAAAAAATATAACATTTTGTTCGCCATCTCTTCATATATAACTATAACCGCCGGTCTTGCGGGCGTCGCCCGCCAACTCGGCGGGCGACGCCCGCAGCCGCGGCGGCTGCGGTCCCGCAAAAACAAGCGGGCTCGTGAGCGCGCTCTCTCTAACCTCTCTCCCGCAGCCGCGGCGGGCGCGATTCCAAACCGCTCCGTGAGCGCTCTCCGTAAGCTCGAAGTTGTAAAATGCTTACCTACCTATCCACCAGCTACCTATATTTGCGGCTTACAACGCATAAATATCATAAGCTCGACGATAATGCGGGCTTAACAAGAATTTAGCGCCGTTGAAACAAGGTTGTTTAAAACCTGATTAAAAATAAATCTAAAGGCCGGAACAGACGAATGATAGTTCGGAAAGTTTTATTCTTAATATAGCTTTTGGCCGCGGCTCGCCCGCGTGAATTTCGGTTTTTCACAAATCCTGAGCTGGTGAAAACAGTTCAACTGTCAAAGCTTAAGTGGAAGCACCACAGAGGTAGTTAGTTCCATCATTTGCATGTACTTAGTAAGTACATGGAAAGTAAGATATGGTTAAACAGAGGTAAAACTGGTAAAAAAGTACCTATATCAAGGACCCAGGTTGTGAGGATGTCAGTTAAATTGACGTACGGCGTAGTCAAGAAAAAGGAATAACTGTCTTCCATTTTGAAGAAGAGCCAGTTTTACCCGAACACTTCGTAGTTTGTTAGATTTAATAATATATTTGCCGAGCTCTTAAAATTTGGAACATACATGAGAGCTTTAACTTTTCAAAGAAGCTTTTGTACATGTCAAGGAACTTTTAAAGTACCTACATATGTACTTACTTACGTGAAAATGCATCGAAAAGTTCAAAGAGGAAAACGAATATGGAATATGTGTTATGTATGACGCAAGCGGCAAATGTAACGAAGAAATAAATTCGATCACAACATCAAAACAAAACGATAAATTTTCACAGCCGTGATTGTTGCAAAGTTGTGATCGTTCGCCGTGATTGTAAACAAGCGGGTGGAGTGAGTAGCGGAAACTTTTCGAGTTGATCGAATATTCGGAACGATTGACGGAATTCCGAATTCTGAATGGAACACTCTCCCATCTATTTAAATATTACTCGCTTTAACGGTGTAGAAAAACATCGTGAGGAAACCTATATGCCTGAGAGTTCTGCATAATGTTCTGGAAGGCGTGTGAAATCTACCAATCCGCATTTGGCCACCGTGGTGGACTACGACCTAAACCCTTCTCATTCTACGAGGGACCCGTGCCCTGTAAAGGGCCGATAATGAGTTGATCATAATGATAACACTATACTTTAAAAATAATTGGTCTGTAATGTCGGTTTACGGACGACACTTTTACGTGATAACGTCATAAGAAAACAAAGAGAGATAGATTTTTTTTTTTTTTTTATTCAACTACAAGTTAGCCCTTGACTGCAATCTCACCTGATGGTAAGTGATGATGCAGTCTAAGATGGAAGCGGGCTAACTTGGAAGAGGTATGTATACCCCTGATCGGTTTCTACACGGCATCGTACCGGAACGCTAAATCGCTTGGCGGCACGGCTTTGCCGGTAGGGTGGTAACCAGCCACGGCTTAAGCCTCCCACCAGACCAGACCAGAGACAATTTAGAAATTATAAAATCTCAAATTGCCTCCGCCGGGAATCGAACCCAGGACCTCCCACTTATAAGACCACAGCGCTCACCACTGCGCCAGGGAGGTCGTCGAAAATCGATGCGTCATAAGCCGAACGCTAAGACCGATCGTGCCTCTCTATCGCTTGTTCCGCGCTCTCGCTTGCACGCTCGGCTCACGCGGAACGTGACAATGAGTCATGCTTTTTCGTGCGTGCTGCTGGCGTTCATCGATTTATAAGACGTTATCACGTCAACAAAAAAAAAACACGTCAAAAAAAAACGACTAAATCGACGTGCGGTGCTCGTCCGACTTCAACTTAAGTGTACGAACAAAAATTTTTTTTTTATACTTTGTAGGTAGTGGTGTTTGAAAAGAGTTTTTATGAGTCATAGCTTACAGAATGAAGTATTCAACTCATTTTAATTATCATCTAAAAAGCAAGGAGATCATTTTCACGAGATTTGTACGTATTTCTCCGCTCTAATTAGTGAATTCATTTGTATACAAAGCTGTCGGTCCGTGAGTCGTGAGTCGTGACCTAAATGGGTCTTCGCGTACACATCATTAAAGCCAATACGCGGGTAAGGTTCAGCGTGCTATGTAATTTTATATTTTCACCTGTGTCGGAAGGGAGACGGTATTTGTGTGTTTAATGAAAGGGCTTGTGTGCCTCATGTTCGTGCCTTTGTAACCGACTTCAAAAAAAGGAGGTTATCAATTCCACACGTAAGTACTTTACAAAATTTGATAGACATTTACTTTGGATGTTTGTAAGTGTATATGTTTGTCTAAGCGTTTCTCCGAAACTATTAATTGGTTTGTGACCATTCTTTGCCAGTGGGGCCTGTAGTTCGTCGTAGATTTTTTTTAGTTAGTTCCGGGCCTAAAAGTGCCCCGAGTAATGTAGTTGGCGGTGTTACAACTTACACCCCAAACGGGCGGGGCTATTCTCTAACTTAATTGCCAACTGAAAATGGTTGCCAATAAATTAGTTCGATATACATTGCTCTTTTAATGTGTGGAAATTAAATCACTGTTTATATTTCACACAGTAAAGCAGCAATGTATATCAAACTAATTCGTTGGCAACCATTTTCAGAGAATAGCCCCACTGGTCTTGGAGAGCACGTCGGTTATACCATGCATTCTCTCCTGTCCTTTCGGATTGCCGTCCCACCGGACTAAGAGAGTGAGGGAATTCAAAGTGCACCTGTGTTTGTATATACATGTGGACTATAATAACTCCTGCGTAAATAGCTAGTCTGCTGATATTGACCGCTGTGACCGAAATACGGGCCGGTATATGAAAATTCTCTAAATTTTCGATAGATACCTTATTATAATTAATTAGGTAGGTATTGTGGCCAATTCTGTTGTACACAATCTCTAAACCTAAACTAAATTGACAGGTTTAAAAATAGTGCTATCCCCTTCAGCAGGAAGGACTGTGAAAGAGACAGGAATATATTTAGACCTGTCATTTTAGTTTAGATTTAGAGATTGTGTACAACAGAATCGGCCACATTCTATATTTAAGAAACTGACAACACTAATTTGTAGTTAAATATGAAGTTCTAAGACGGCGGCCGTAGTTTCATTTTTGGCCATTTCACAGAAATATTGGTCATACTATATAGTAAGATAGTTTACTTTCTTGTAAGTTAACCACTAAGTTAATGCCTGTAATTTTTCTTTTTTTTTTTATTCTGCGGCGCTTATTTATATCCCAAATAAATGATTATTTATTTATTTATACCTACTAGAGTTAGCGAATTCACAAACGTTCTTTTTCTTTCTTTCCTTTGTTATATTGTGAACAAAGAGCTGCCGGATTCATGCTGTGAACTGAGCGTTGCCCAGTGCATTCATAGTTGAATCAATACTTGAATGCAGTGAGCATTGTAATGCGTGGCTTTGAACTACGTGGGCACCTAATCAATAGTCTGATTTTTAATTCAGTGGAATTCTGACAGTTATCATTTAAAAATAGAATGAGTTATTTGTATGAAAAACAGGGCTACCACCTGAAGTTCGATTTTACCCCAAACTAAAGTACCTACCTGAAGTATATGTCAGGCATTTGTCGTATCTACCTACACGAGGAAATTGATTTTTATTAACCCCCGACGCAAAAACGACGGGGTGTTATAAGTTTGACGTGTCTGTGTGTGTGTGTGCGTGCGTGCGTGCATGCGTGCGTGCGTGCGTGCGTGCGTGCGTGCGTGCGTGCGTGTGTGTGTGTATATGTGTGTCTGTCTGTGTGTTGTAGCGTTCAAACGGGTGAATTGATTTGAATTCAGTTTTTTTTGTTTAAAAGGTGAATTATTCGAGAGTGTTGTTAGCTTATGTTTGATGAAAATCGGTCTAAGATGGCCGCCGCTACAAAATGGCGGATTGTATATTTTATCACAACGCCCTAGCAATACTTCCAAACAAAAAAAACCCCATTCAAATCGGTTCAACCGTTTGAGCGCTACGGGGGAACAGACACACATAGGTACCTACACAGACGTCAAACTTGTAACAAAAATAACAACAATCGATACTATCGTTCGCGCCTAGCCCGGTGGGACCACGGGCCCTTCATCTTCAATAAGTGCGCCGCAATTATCTTTTAGGCGTAGGTACTTATATAAATAAGTGCGCCTAAAAGATCTTATAGGCGCACTTATAAATAACTGCGCCGCAAACACCACCTTTGGGTGCACTTAAAGGCGAACCAAGTCGTCCTTTTCGAATAAGTAGATGGGATGAAAAATTTATTTTTCAAGGGTAATGTAATTAGCGAACTCACGTGTACGAATTAAGTCATCGGGCCGTGCCGTGATCTGAGAGCGAGGGTCCTGAGCAGTGAGCACTCGTGTGACGAGCCTGGTGCTCACTGAACCGAATTATTTTATAGGCTTTCTTCATTAAAAAAATGCTTATGATGACACACGCAATTTTAAAGCTAACGACTTCGAATTATGGATCTATTTTGAATGACACTGATTTTATCTTTTTTGATTTTGATCGTCTTTCTGTGATTTCGAAATAACTACCGATATTTGAACGATAGCAAATAACTCATACTATATAATACATATAACTCATACTCAACGTTATCATATAACAAATTTAAGAGCCAGTGTTAACTTATTCACTTTTGTCTTTATCACTTGACATAAAGTAAGAAAGTGACAAAACTTACGTTTAGCCTATCCGACACTTCTCCGAAGGTGGTGAAACAGATCCTTAATTTTTTTATCCTTTTATCTGGCTCTTTGTCCGGGCTCGTCTTCAGAACAGCTGAAGCGATTTTGACTGGATTTTCACAGGTAGAGTAAGAGTCATCAAGGCTACTGTTAATACCGGAAATGTTTAGAGTTCCTGCTTAAAAAAAGAAAAAAGAAAAACCAACAAAAATAATATTCGGTGATTATAATATTATACACTGTGTATAAAACATGATTGCGCATTGCTTGAGCGAGTCAGATGTACCTACCGCCTTTTTATCATACATATATATAACCTTCGATTGTATGGTTACTTGTGTGAGGACCATAATTCGCAATGTAACAGTCTCTGAGGATATATCTACAATGTTTTATTGATGGCCGGGACAAAGAGGACGATTTAAGATTAATGGCATAGGCTGGGGTATTCAGAATGCTATTGGCAAATTTATAGACCTTGTGCGTTTGAGTCACATCTTTTTAAGAATGGCTAAAAAAGCTTGCATTATTAACGAACAGAGCTGACAACATCCATAGCGTTACGAAGCTGAAGCGGCATGAAGTGACCACGAAGCGAGTCTTCTGACGCAGGATATTACATACCTACCCATAATAAAATAGCCCGATAATAAAATAGAATAAATAAAATAGATAAAATAGAATAAATAGGTAATAAAATAGAATATGTAGATGAACTAGTGAGTTAAAGTAATGTGTGCACAACAATTAAATAAACGTTTTTCAACTTTTCTTTAGTCTAGCGTTTAGTATAGGCAAAACTAGTTTGACCTAAAATCGGGTTTGGCTGGTAGCATATATACTCGTATACAGTCCGCGAAGCTAAAGCTCAGTTTTGCATTTATGCGAGTGTGCACAAAGATATCTAATGTTAGAGTGATAAGCGGCTTGAGTCTTGTTACAAGTTAAGGCGATCACTCGCATATTATATTCTAAACTGAGTTTAGACCTCGCGGACTGTATGTATAAATAAAAACTAAAACAAAATATAACTAGGTAGGTATCCAAATACATTGTTAAAATTGCCCAAGTTTCGTCAGTAAGGACAACCTTGTCATCTTTTCGTACAAAATATTGATCCACGACTGTCCTAGATATTTTCGGGTACAGAATGAACTACGTAGACGAATACGAAAGTGGGTAAATTAAAAGTAGGAAAGTCATTATTTGTGATGTTTTTCTTTTACGAAGCAATGGAATTAATATTATGTTTAATAAAACCACGAAGGTACGAGTTTTAACACGTCTTCAAATCTGAATTTTATTTAATTTTCGATTGTCATATTTTTAATTAAAAGAATTAAATGATTCACCAATGCTGAAAATACTTATCACAGTAATAATGTTATAAAGGCGAAAGTTTGTGTGTGTGTGTGTGTGTGTGTGCCAGCGTGCGTGCGTGCGTGTGTGTATGTTTGTTACTCTTTAACGCCGCAACTACTGAACCGATTTGGCTGAAATTTTGAATGGAGATAGACTATGCCCTGACTTAACACATAGGCTTATCCTGGAAAATCCACAGTTCCCACAGGAATTTGAAAAAGTGAAATATATAGGTACAGCTATAGGTAGATTACTATAGCAAACTTCCTTGAAAGTAGGTATAAAGGTTGGAAAAGGGGGCGGGAATGGGAACCGGTCCACGATTCCCTCGGGATTTGTGAAAACGTGAAATTCACGCGGGCGAAGCCGCGGGCAGAACCAGATATAATATAATTTATACTTACGTACAAGAAAAAGTTCCCTTCAGTATTTCTAAAAGAGTGGTTGGATTTTAATTTTGTGTATTAGGTACATAATTAACTAGTATGGCGCGTGGGTGCGCGGCCCGCTAAAGCGGACCGCGAGGTTTCGCTTTCGGGTATTTTGGTGAGAGCAGCCTCCACCTATCTCTCCCATATTCCTAACCCTCGATCATTATCACTCTCCATATTTTTTCTCCGAATCATTTGTCAGAATGAGAGTTTTTCCATAAAAACAAATTTTGAAAAGGAACTGGAGACACCGACGAAATTTGTATGGCCCCCGTCTTTAATCCGCCATTTTGGCCTTTTTTTCAACTGACTCTCTCACTCACTGACAATTAGATGAGGTTTCAAGTAATTTTTGTTTGAGCACCTCCCACCTATCTTCAATACCTTAAGCGTGCCATTCGCTCGTCTCTGAAATCCTCAATCATCAGCTCTCTCCATATTTTTGTTCCGAATGAATTTTTGTCCTCTATACGAAACCATGCGTGAAAAAAAAATTTTTCATACAAAGTTTTACAGGAGGGGTGATCAATCAGTGAGTCAGTCAATGAATCAGCACGAGCAGCTATATATATATTAACTAGTATGGCGCGTGGGTGCGCGGCCCGCTAAAGCGGACCGCGAGGTTTCGGGTGTTTTTTTTGTTTGAGCAGCCTCCACCTATCTTCATCCATCTTCCAAACCCTCGATCATTATCACTCCCCATATTTTTTCTGCGAATTATTTGTCAGAATGAGAGTTCTTCCATTAAACAAATTTTGAATAGAAACTGTACCAAAGTCTTGCATAGTTCCCAACTTGTATTAACTTTAATATTCGCCGTATATATTGTATAGATAAATAAATTCCGTCATCTTGTTTTTTTTCTATTTATCAAGTAAACCACGTCTTGATGATCTTTTGCCTAAAAACCACTCTTCCATCTTTTATAATCAGTAATATAGACAGCGACGAAATTTGTATGACCGCCATCTTGATTGCCATTTAGGACTTTTTTTCAGCTCACTGCCAATTGGATGAGGTTTCGAGTAACTTTTGTTTGAGCACCTCCTACCGATAGGTAGGTGTTGACGATAGTCAACACCCTAGCCGTGCTGTTTACCCGTCTCCAAAATCCTCAATCATCAGCTCTCTCCATATTTTTCCTCCGCATGAATTTTTGTCTTCTATACGAAACCATCACTAAAAAAAACTTTGTATGAAGACATAATTCCGCCATCTTGATTTTTTTTCTATTCATCAAGTAGATCTTTAGTTCTTGATCATATTTTTCAAAGAAACTACTCTTCCATCTTTTATACTTGGTGAGATAGACACCGACGAAATTTTTATAGCCGCCATCTTGAATCCGCCATTTTGGTATTTTTTTTAGATCTCTGCCAATTGGATGAGGTTTGGAGTCATTTTTGATTTAGCACCTCTCACCTATCTTCAATACCCTGACCGTGCTCCTCAGCCATCTTCAAAATCTTCAATCATCAGCTCTATCCATATTTTTCCTCCGCATGAATTTTTGTCTTCTATACGAAACCATCACTAAAAAACTTTTTGTGTGAAAATATGAATTCCGCCATCTTGTTTTTTTTTCTGTTCATCTAGTAGATCTTTAGGTATTGATCATCTTTTTCCAAGAAACCACTCAACTTACATCTTGTATACTTGGTAAGATAGACACCGACGAAATTTGTATAGCCGCCATCTTGAATCCACCATTTTGGGGTTTTTTCAGCTCGGTGCCAATTGGATGAGGTTTCGAGTAATTTTTGTTTGAGCACCTCCCACCTATCTACAATACCCTGCCCGAGCTGCTCAACCGTCTTCCAAACCCTCAATCATCATGTTTTCCCATATTTTTCTTTGAGAGTTCTCCAAAAAACTGGATCACAGCCTTGCATAGTTCACAACTTGTAGTCTTTTCAATATTCGCCATACATTTTCTATGGAAAAATAAATTCCGCCATTTTGAATTTTTTTTCAATTCATCAAGTAGACCTTTGGATTCTCATCATCTTTTGCGAAGAAACCCCTCTTCCATCTTTTATACCCTCCGAGATGGAGAACGACGAAATTTGTATGGCGGCCATCTTTTTTTCGCCATTTTGAATTTTTTTTCAGCTCACTGCTAATTGGATGACGTTTCGAGTGACATTTGTTTGAGCACCCCCCACCTATCTTCAATACCTTAAGCGTGCCATTCGCTCGTCTCTGAAATCCTCAATCATCAGCTCTCTCCATATTTTTGTTCCGAATGAATTTTTGTCCTCTATACGAAACCATTAGTGAAAAAAAAAATTTTCATACAAAATTTTACAGGAGGGGTGATCAATCAGTGAGTCAGTCAATGAATCAGCACGAGCAGCTATATATATATTAACTAGTAGGGCGCGTGGGTGCGCGGCCCGCAAGCGGACCGCGAGGTTTCGCTTTCGGGTATTTTGGTTTGAGCAGCCTCCACCTATCTCTCCCATATTCCTAATCCTCGATCATTATCACGCTCCATATTTTTTCTTCGAATCATTCTGCTCATCAAGTAGATCTTTAGGTATTGATCATCTTTTTCCAAGAAACCACTCTTACATCTTGTATACTTGGTAAGATAGACACCAACGAAATTTGTATAGCCGCCATCTTGAATCCGCCATTTTGGGGTTTTTTTTCAGCTCAGTGCCAATTGGATGAGGTTTCAAGTAATTTTTGTTTGAGCACCTCGCACCTATCTACAATACCCTGCCCGGGCTGCTCAACCGTCTTCCAAACCCTCAATCATCATGTTTTCCCATATTTTTCTTTGAGAGTTCTCCAAAAAACCGGATCACAGCCTTGCATAGTTCACAACTTGTAGTCTTTTCAATATTCGCCATACATTTTCTATGGAAAAATAAATTCCGCCATTTTGAATTTTTTTTTAATTCATCAAGTAGAACTTTGGATCCTCATCATCTTTTGCGAAGAAACCACTTTTCCATCTTTTATACCCTCTGAGTTAGCCGAAGCCGAAATTTGTATGGCGGCCATCTTTTTTTCGCCATTTTGAATTTTTTTTCAGCTAACTGTCAATTGGATGACGTTTCAAATGACATTTGCTCGAGCACCCCCCACCTATCTTTAATACCTTAAGCGTGCCATTCGCTCGTCTCTGAAATCCTCAATCATCAGCTCTCTCCATATTTTTCCTCTTCATGAATTTTTGTCCTCTATACGACACTATCATTGAAAAAAAAATTTTTCATACAAAATTGTTCAGGAGAGGTGATCAATGAGTGAGTCACCCAATCAGCACGAGCAGCTATATATATATTAATGCTGTTGGCTCATGTCAATCAAGGCTTCAGAAGTTCCGTTCTTGATCTAAATTGAGGCTAAATAAAATTCGTACCTACGGCCTACCTACTTAGTAGATTTCAGAGTGCTAAGTTTCTTAGTAACTTTTCCATTATTTGTGTTTTTGGCAGTTTACGTAGTCGACTCAAGGTAAGGGACGAGTGGAAAAAATCCAAAGGACACTTGTGCGGGTCACAGATCGAGTTAGAAGATTCTAGGAAAGAATTATTAGATAACACTTTAGACGGGTTTTCCTTACCGAGGATATGTGTATGAAAAGCACAATACTAATGTCTGTGACCTTGTTTACTCTATGATTACACGGTGATTTTCTGAAATAAACCTTTATGGGATTAATTTAAGGATAAATTTAGCTCAACGTGGCGTGGTAAATAAATTCGAAGGTCGCTCAGGGTGTTGAATCACACAACAATACAGGCCGTGTGATTGTTTATGGGGTGAGGGGATACGTACAGGTTTCCCCTCCAAATTGACTGAAAACAGACATGTTTTCAGTCAATTTGGAGGAGAAACCTGTACGCATTTACTTTGTGTTTTCCTTTTATTAAGAGAAATGTTGATTTAAGGACTCTTAAAGCTCGAGTTTCCACACAAAAGTACTTAGTTTTGCTTTGATTTAGAAAGAAGTTACATGTCGGATTGGTATCAAACTTGGCAAATATAATGGTATGAGAATCGAGGTTTGGAATTGGAAAATTTTAAATTTTGTAACGTCAAGAACCCAAAGTCCCCTTAGGCTAATTTCTAAACTTCAGTTAATTCCACTTTCAGTTGGAGTTTAAATAAAGAGACATTTTTTGTTTTTTATTACCTACTAGATGATGCCCACGGCTTCGCCCGTGTGGATTTAGGTTTTTAAAAATCCCGTGGGAACTTTTGATTTTCCAGAGCAAAAAGTAGCCTATCTGTAGTAAGTAGTAACCCGTCCACAAAACGGAAAAATTCCGTGGGATCCCCACGATTTCGGAATGCAATTCCTTACAGCATCAGGGTTGAAGAGTTGAATATGTACCTACTCGAGTTCATTCAACGATAAAGTCTTTAATTGGTACCCCCAATATCAATTTAAATAACCGACAGGTCCTAAATCCAATTAATTTTGGGGATCCCCTACAGTTCCCCTACAGCATCAGGATTGAGGAGTTGGAATCCAAGTTTTTTGTAGGACAGTGTCGCTATGTTTCTCTATCGATTAAAAAAAAAATTACGCAAATCGGTTCAGAAATCTCGGAGATATCGGTGTACATAGGTAGAAAAACACAACTCCTCCTTTTTTGAAAGTCGGTTAAAAAAGTAGCCTATGTTACTCCCTGGTTAATTCTCTACTTGTATGTGAAAGTCCCGTCAAAATCGGTTCAGCCGTTCCGAAGATTAGCCCGTTCAAACAGACAGACAGACAGACAGACAGACAGACAGACAGACAGACAGACAAAAATTTTAAAAACGTGTGATTCGGTCATGGTATCGTTCAAATAACCATATGAGCTTAATATGAGGTAGTTATTTCGAAATTACAGACAGACACTTCAATTTTATTTATTAGTATAGATATAAAATCCTCTAATACCATCAACTTTCCAACTCCGGGCTGCTACAGACTTGATATAAAACCCCTATAACTTTTCTTTTTTTCGCAAAAAACAATGGATTTACTTAATATACTATCGCAAAATTCGTCTGTGAACCCACCCAGAATATGTGTAGAGCACGGCTCATGTTCTACGATGCGTATACACAATGGAATTTAGTTTTTTAATTAAAAACTGCCGACCGCAGTGCATACCTAACCAATTTTCCATTTAGAAATTCGTCTATTGTTGTTTATCCCGACGCAATCGTTTGACAAACACCCGGCCACTCCAGTGGACGTATTGTCACCACAAACACCCACTCTGGTACCGCTCGTGTTTGAGCGAGCGTTTCGAATTCGAATAATTCTGCGGAATAATTGATATAGACCCGACATTTTGTTAAGCCTCCTACACGTGACTGCGCTGACCTATAATAACTACAAGTACCTACTCTAGTCGTGAAAGTGATATCGTTAAAATGACAGCCGATTTAGCGCTAAATCGAAGGCACTCGGAACTAAAATTGACATTTCCCAATACAATTAAACGCAATTCATTGCGTTAGTTCCAAGTACTTTCACAGTCACTTTTGAGGTCCAAAATGGCGATAATGATAAGTTGCTTCATTATCACGTCGTCTAAAGCCAGACCAGCATCTCGTCTATACTCGTCTCGTCTATACGTCTTGTATTAATAGAGGTAAGTGCACGAGTTCGAGTGGCAGTTGAGCTAAATTCGTCATCTAAATTTTAATCTCTGTGCCGAAGTTAATAAAGCGGAGTTTTATTTGTCATGAAAAAGATAATGCACCTCAGCTCCGCTGCACTTTGTTCGATCGTTGTAGCCTCTTAAGTTGTTATCAGTAATAGCTGCCCGGCGCCATTGCACTCCGTTTGTGGGTTTTGCACGTAGACTGACTGGTCAGCGCAAAAACGCAGCCAGTACTATTTCAGCCACGCACAATTTCACACGGGGACCACTTTGTACTGTAATTGGGTTATGTTAGTTATAAGTTACATGGAAACAAACAAACATTGTTCTTGTTACTATACTAATATGTATCAATATGACGGCTTCGTACACCGATACCGAAACGATCGATGTTATATTTGGGCAAGTATTATAAATTTCCCTTCACGCACGGCTGAATAATTGAAATGGGCCCACCCGCCATTGCGTTAAGCGTCTTACACACTTACCTGAGTACAAGTTTACCCATTCGTCACTAAACTTCTACTTTTTCTCGTATGTATCTCCCCTCTTGAAGATTTGTCGTTATATCGTCATATTATTACCCTACGCCGCCGTATCTTTTGCCAAACGGGAATGTTGTGCTGTGTTGGTGATTGTTGTCCATTTTCAGGTGTTCTTAGCTAAAATGATAACTAGCTAAAATCCACGCCTTCTTGTGTATAGTAATCGGTTTCCTCTTCACTACCTCACCTCAATGAAGTGAGCGAAGTGAGAATTCGAAACCGATAGACATAGGTGTCTCGCAATTATCGTCACGATACTTTTCGCACAGAACACACTCCACACTGACATTTAAATAAAAAATAATCTTGATTCGACGCAATAAAGTGCAGTTTAGCTCGCACAGCGATGAGTGCCTAACCTTTAGGTATATACACCTACGAAACACCTCTTTACCTATATTTCCTTTTCTTGTCTCTGTTTACCTTTATATTCACCTACGAAACACCTCTTATCTCTATAATCTTTTATATCATCCAACGCTGTAGGACAACGGAAATTGCACCAACGCGGATGGCGGATTGCGTACTTACATACTGTATACCTGTAGCTCAGTGATTACACAGCGAAGTGAGACAGGCCTTTTTTTTTTTTTGACGTGGTGGAAACCTTTTATAGGTACCCCCGTCCTGCGGCCGAACGAAGGTTATGTGGGACTCCAACCAAGTATACCCACTAAAACCACCACGGCATGAATCTCATGCTGTCTGTGCTGGACGCCTGGGGAACCCAAAGTATGCATCCCAGGTATCCGGCAGCCGCCCCAGCTGGGGCTCCCGCTCGCCTCTGGGCTGTCCCTCCAGAGGCTCGCGCCCTCCCGTAATTTTTTAACGAGGTTTTCTTCCTCCCGCGATGGGCATCGTTGCCCCCCGCCCCGGGGTGTCTCACCCCCAGTTTCATCCACAGTGCCCTCTGCTAATCAGAGGGACACGCGGAGAAACCTCCCTCCGCCAGGTCATTGGCCATGGCTAATAATATCCCCGTAGGAAAATTATTAACCATGTTACCGGGGCGCACCGGCCCGAATACTGCTCTTCCCCTCGGACGTATCCAAGAGGACCAGCAGCACCCAGGCACACTTGGAGGTTACCTGGCTAGCACCCCAAGTGAGACAGGCCTGAGATCTATCTGGGATTCCAGCCAGCGGAACTTACGAAAGGGGAATGCCCACCTTTGATAGACATTTTGGCCCTGAGTGCCCAATCTTAAAATTATGTGGGGCTGATTAGTATGCTGTTTCAACTAAGGAATACGTATCATTGTAAGTTCCAATACGTTACGTGTTGGAACTTACAATGTTACATATTGGAATGTCCCACCTGTAATTATGAATTGAAATAGCATGCACGACTACAAGCCATCTACAGAAGAGAGTCATTCTTCATTCAGCAGACGCCGTCCTAGCATCGGGTCAATTCGCGTGTTGGACATATATTTTCATCTTAATACATAGTAAGACTTATACTAAAGACCCCATTCTTGCGTCTATTTCTAGGAAACTTTTTGGTTTCGAAGTGGAACAAGGTATGCATTATTCAAAGGATGTCCGAAGGTATAATTAGAGGTGATTCCGTTAATTGAGTAAGAACTTTGTGTTTGTTAACGTAATTACTTTTAGAGAGGGTGCGTGCCCGACCTACTTAACCGAAATTTCCTTTTAATAAACAGTGATTTTTCTCGACTTACCACAACCTGCTAGGGTTGCGTCGGCTATTAGGCTATTAGTAGGCTTTATATTTTAGGTTTTCCATAGTGAAACAATTAAGGAACCGTAGAAGAAGTAAATATACAAACACACACGACACATAATTAAATACAAAATATTTAACTATGAATTAAGTACTTGCATATTTTGTTGTTTAAGTTTTTATTTTATTTTTAATTTCTTTTTTACGAAATGGTTTCCTCGACAGAGGGAATCCTACTGTGGAAATCACTGTTACATTATAAAGATTTTGTATTTTTTGTTGTTTTAATGATTTAAAAAAATACGGGTAATTGCATTATCTGTTGTTTATTGTATTTATCTTTGTCCACCATATTGTTAGATTTATCATGACGTCATAATGCCATGTATACTATCATGCATGTTAGTTAAAATGGATACATGGCGTTAGCATGTTAACGAAAGTTAAGTGACATTGAGGTGATTAAGTGCCTGTTTCACCACCTTCTGATATGTAGGGTAGGGTGGTGCAAGACGGCGCAGTTTGGGATTGAAGCTACATAAAATGAAAAGTGCAAGGGTTATCCGGATGAAACTATGTATTCATAATCATTAATTATCTGACAACAAAACAACATACTTATCATATTAAAAAAAAAAATAACATTCACAATAAATCAAAGAAAGCGACTAACGAGAATTGCGCAGTTTTACACATCCTAGTGTGTAAAACTGCGCGTTGAGGTCGATGAGATTGCGCACTTTTAATGAACATAAAAATTGGCCAAGTGCGAGTCGGGCCTCGCTCTTTTAGAGTTTCGTACATAATTATGAACAATATAATATTTTAAGTCTAAGAAATATTTAATTTTCGAGCTAGACATTGCAACAACCCATGAAAGAAAAACCCAAAAAAAGTCCGTTTGTTTTGGGTCACAGCTTATAAACTATTTTATGAATTGTTGTTTTCAGTAGTTGTTGTTTAAATAGAGCATATGGTTATTAATACACCGAAATATTATATTCCTAACTAGTTTAGTTTTTGAGATAGCCCTCGTCACAAAAATGGTCTAAAACTGACAACTTTGATGACCCCCCATTTCCTTATTTTTTGAGCAAAAATTAAAAAAATATATATTTTTACTCTACTTAATGAGCTCTAAACAATAATACCCCACAAGCTAGGGTCAGAAAAAAATTTTTTTTCCGGCTCCTTTCTCATGTATGGGAGCCCCCTTAAAAATAATTTAATTCAATTTTTAATTCAATATTTGATTTTGGGTCAACGTTTTACACAAAATACCAAAATTTCAGGTTTGTACCTCATTTCGTCTGCGAGCTAGAGACCTGTCACCGGCGGACAGACAGACAGACAGCAGAGTGACATTAATAGGGTTTCGTTATTATTCTTTGGGTACGGAACCCTAAAAATCACAAATTATTTGCAACCGATACCTATTGATGGAACGTACTATCTAAGAACCATTGCTAAAAACCTGCTTTCAAAATATAAAAAACACATTCAAATCAGTTTACCCGTTTAAGAGCTACGGTGCCACAGACAGATACACAAACAGACAAACACACACGCAGTGGTCAAATTTATAACCTCTTTTTGCTTTGAGGGTTAAAAAGAAACTAATGTATAAACAACAATCAATGCGTGTAAAGTTGCGCGCGCAGTACTACACGCACTCAAGGTGCGCAATCTTACACACTTAGGTGCCGGCTTAATCATTACGATATTACTGCCATTTCGTAGAAAATTGCTATACTATTTTGTATGGATCAGAAACATGACCTAACCCGTTGTGCAAAATTAAGGATAAAACACCAAAATGTTAATAACTTTTTTAGTAATAATACATTCAATTCGTTAAAAAATAAGATCAAACGTATATAAAAACTTTGAACTCACTTATTTCCTGCGTTTCTCAAGAAATTCCAATATTTTTTCTGGAGCACGCACCGGCTTCGATAACAAATAAAACACAACTGAAGTTAGCCACGAATTTAACTCCGTTGTTTAGTTAGGACGTGTGCGCAGTCTTATCGACCGCGCAGTCTTGCACCACCCTACCCTATTAGATAGCTATCTACAACTTTTGTCTTTGTCACTTGACATAATGGTCTAGGATCCCACCTTAGAAATTTCTACCCTCATCTGTTATTTAAACGAATTATATGTCAAATGAAAGATTATTTTATTCTTAATCGAACCGTATTTGGTTGCCTGGTCAAAAGTGGTGCGAAATCATGGTTGCCTGGATTTTAACATATAAAATGTTCGGTGCGAGTGTTGAAAGTGACAGAAAAGTGTTGCGCGCGCAATTTCATTTGACAGACAAAGATGCAGTGAGGCAGGCGTGCACTCGGCAGGTGCTTAGTCTATACATAGATTAAAACCATAGACTTTCTGTGCCTGTCCATTAAAGATATTTACAAAAAAATAAGTGAGTGACGTAAGGGATAAGTAATAAAACGTAAAAAAGCTGTTTTTGAAAATTTTGTCTGTTTGTCTGTATGTTTGTGCATGTATTACGCAAAAACTACTGAATGGATTGAAATGAAACTTGGCATGATTTAAGTTCATACTACATAATAGCATATAGGATACTTCTTATCCCGAAATTCAGCACAGTTCCCTTGGGAGAGGGGATGAAAGTCAAAATGTGTATTTTATTTAAACCTATACATATACCTACCTGATCGGTTTCTAAGTGGCATCATACCGGAACGCTAAATCGTTTGGCGGTACGGCTTTACCGGTAGCCACGGTGGTAAGTAGCCACGACTGAAGTCCACCAGCCAGACCAGAGACAATTTAGAAATTATAAAATCCCAAATTGCCACTGCCGGGAATCGAATCCGGGACCTCCCACTTATAAGACCACAGCACTCACCAGTGTACTAGGGAGGATGTCGAAATTTATCATTTAGTATGGACGTCGGGGACGTTGGGGTAAACGTCATGATTTGATATCTCCATAAAAAGGCAGATTAACTGACCTAACTCAGGTGTCACGTTCTTGTTCACGTTACGCGTTGTCACGAAAATTTACGCCCAGAGAGGAAACATTTCAAAATCTCATTACTCCCACGTCCGCGTCACAGAAATGGACAAATGGGCTTTAAGCGAAACCAAAAACACCATTTGTCAAAATTCTATTAACTAGTAAAGATTTCAGTAAACGGTTCAAGTTATTTGAAATATTAAACTGTGGTAAAAAACTACTCGACATAAAACTTTTGTTAATGCAAAAAGTCAATTTCACAAAAAATGTCAGTTACTTTGTTTATCGCTAGGGCAGCCGTAGTGTTGCTAACCTTGGAATTTCATTTCCCTATTTTTCATGATATTCTGGTCGATCTATATTATAAATGCGATATTGTAGTCTGTGTTGATTTGTTGTTTTATCCATCGCTCGATCCATCGTTCGACTTTTGTGGATATGGATAAAGATTTAGAGAGTGACTTAAGCCAGATTCGCACATATCAGTGAAGGATCACTGCCAACACAGTGAAAAATATTCTTTCATATATTCTCTATGAACGCGTTCACACCTGTCCGTATCAGTGACGACGCAGTGTTTCAGTGTCAGTTCATAGAGAATGACATATTTTTAACTGTGCCGTAACTGCGCTGGCCGCTGATATGTGCGAATCGGGCTTTAGGTTACTTTTTATCATGGGAAATCAAAGGTTTCTTATGGGATATAAAAAACTCCCGACGAAGTCAAAAGTTACTGCTAATATTATAAGTAGTTCATTAGTTACAAGGGCGAAGATGAAGCTACATAACAACTTATACGGGTAAAATCTTAGCCCGTCTCTTCCTTTTTTACCCGACTGGGTATATGTGTTTCACCTGTGTGTATGTATGTCCATTCCTATGTCCGCTTGTAACTAATCAACGGCTCAACGGATTTTGATAA
Source organism: Melanargia galathea (assembly GCA_920104075.1). Taxonomy (NCBI): domain Eukaryota; kingdom Metazoa; phylum Arthropoda; class Insecta; order Lepidoptera; family Nymphalidae; genus Melanargia; species Melanargia galathea. Next base: position 29,926,774 of record OV049857.1, read on the forward strand.
ATGATACGTCATTACATTTGTCTTGACGGCGCAAATGTTACTGGGTACATAAAATTCATAAAAAATCAAAATGGCGAATGTTATGCACTTTAATGTGCGGGCTGAAAAAATTTTTTTCTTCAAGACCCTCGAGTGAGGTATCAAAACAAAGGGCTTTAAAAGGCGAGTACGAAAATGTATACAATTTATATGTTTTAAATCAATTTGGAGTGACAAATCATGAAAAACAAAATAAATAACAACTACACTGTAAGTGGTACGGTGGTAGTTTATTAATTTTTTAGTTCGTTTTTTAGCATGGCAGTCGGGTTTTTTTAATTTTTAAATTATAGCTTGTTGTATACTTGCTTAATAGAAAGTAGTCGTGACGCAAAAGCGTTGTCCGCTTAGACGCGGTGATATTACTGAGATTAGTCCCGGAGCTTAGTTTAAGCAGCTCCTTCCAAGTGCTTAATGGCAGCAGGAGTCTTAAGCCGAGACGTGCATACACATAACATTAAGTTTAAGTGCTGGAGCAACTAAGATAGCGTCATTATTCATCCACCCGTATTCGTGGGACACCTAATTTGTCCTCGATTTTTCCCTAAGTACTGTACCCTACCCTCTGTAATACAGCCGTTGTCTTTCTGCTGGTCTGTCTGTCTGTCTGTCCATATGTCACGGGCGTCTAGCTAGAACAAGGAATTAATTGCAAACGTGTTCGGATACGAGGGTCTATTCTTCGAGTTTATTCGTTTAAAACACCTAGGGTTAGGATAGGATCTGTCCTATCCTAACCCTAGGATAGGATAGATCCTAGAAGAATAGAAGAGACAAAACTGCGTAGATTCGGGGTTTTTGATTTCGTTCTGGGCCACATTCGACCAAATCTTATATTTAAGTAAGTATTTACCTGCCTCGTTGGTCTAGTGGTTAGCATGTTCGACTGCAGATCACGAGGTCCCGGGTTCGATTCCCGGGCCGGGCAAATAATACCAAAGTATTGGGTTTTCTGTCAAGAAATTTTCAGTGCCAGCCCGGAGTTGGTAGTTGGTGATGTTTCACCTCGGTGCCATGAGAGCAGTCGGTTATTATCACTATCATATTATGACAATAATTAATCGTTAAAGCCCGCCAACCCACATTGGAACAAACGTGGCAGGTCTAAGCTCTCAATCCCTCTCTTCTATGAGAGAGGAGGCCTATGCCCAGCAGTGGGACGTTAAAAAGGCTGTAGTGGTAATGGCATAATTTATGAACTTAATGATGATTTATTTCAGCGTAGAGTAAGTATTGATTTTCTACAGCGAAATTCAGTCAAAACTAGGTAGCAACTATAGTCAAAAATATTTTTGACTACTTTTTGCAGTTAAACGTAGTTTTGACCGGATTTAACTGTTTTGACTGTAACATATTCAGCCGGTGTGGCTTTCAATTGTACAAAGTGAGTGACTGTATCTAACGAGGCTTTCGAACGTGAATAGCCCACAGACTAGACTATTGTTATACGTATAACTGTGCTGCCCACTCAAGTTAATGATTCCACCACATGTTCAGTGTTACAATTATGACGAAAACCGCAGAGCGCGTAGGTAATTTAGTCTTCGTGTGGTCGAAACGGATTCAGTTTAGTCTCTTTATTTACGTAGACTGAGGATCAAAGCATATTGGCGTAGAGTCTAAAAGAGATGCCTGTTTTTTAACATGTTTCAAAGAAAAATTAACTTTATGTCAATGACGTATTATCCAGGAAAATAAGCTAAGAGGTGTGGCGTATTGGTGATGGTGGTTATTAGCGGAGCATTGGCAGCACTTAAGACCTATACGAGTAAATGCGTAACATTAAACTGCGGTTTGCTTTTGATCGCGAGAAGTGCTCTGAGAGAAAAAAAAAGTTTTTTTATTATAAGTTTTACGACAGGGTGATGTGAAAAATATGACTCCACATTATTTTATTTGGTTGCAATAGTTTGCATGACTTAGCAAAAATAGCAGTTTCAAGAAAAGTTTGTATTTTCTTTAGTTTAGTATCGTTTTGACACTCACGCAGTTTGCCTTGAGCCTTGAGACACGACAGTTCGTGGGTTCGTACGACCAAAATTTACTCCAACTTAGGTTGGTCACGTAATTGTACCCATTATGACGGTATCAGATTCCTTACCACACACACGATCAACCCATTACCGGCTCACTACAGAGCACGGGTCTCCTCTCAGAGTGAGAAGGGTTTTGGCCATAGTCTACCACGCTGGCCAAGCGGATTGGCAGACTTCACACACCTTTGAGAACGTTATGGAGAACTCTCAGGCATGCAGGTTTCCTCACGATGTTTTCCTTCACCGTTAAAGCAAGTGATATTTAAATACTTAAAACGCACATAACTCCGAAAAGTTAGAGGTGCGTGCCCAGGATCGAACCCACGACCTCCGATTAGAAGTCGGTCGTCCTAACCACTAGGCTATCACAGCTTTTCATAATATCAGAGGCATATCATATTATATGCTTCTGAAATAGACACTTCACCTCATATGCCTGTTATGTACGTATCTATTATATTTCACACAAGTTATTTCACCTAGTACCTAGTAAGTATTACGATAAAACTACATTGTTATTCTAGCCAATCGGAAGCCCTAGCTATGGCAAATTGATATCATAACTTATACGGCGGTGTTGAAGCTTTTAGCTGATGGGAAATGTTGTTCCTGGCTTCAAAGCGAGCTTTGTAATATGGTTAGTTCGTGTTTTAGTTGCTCGCTCCTTGCTCACTGCGGTCTGATGTTTGTATGACGTCGTGTTTATATTATGTACTTAGTAACTAGTAGGTACCTACTAGCATTATGCCCGCGTGGATTTTGTTTTTTTTTTTACAAATCCCTTGGAAAATCTTCGATTCTTGCGATGAAATGATCAGCTATTTTGGAGACAGTTATCCAAGTTATTAGTAGATTCCTCTTAGATTGTTAGTAGGTATAGTCCGTTTCAATAGAGTTGAGCTAAAATGTAAACTAACACACCTTTTTGCTAAAAAACTACAGAATGGATTGAAATGAAACTTGGCACGATTTAAGTTTGTAGTATAAACTTCTATTAAGATAGATTAACATCTGGTTCAAATTAATATTCCCTTCTCCTCACAGACTCCAACTAAAAAAATTGTTCTAAGTTAGCTGAAAAGTATCACGACACAAGCGCTACGAAAAAAAAATTTACATAATTTTTAGCATATTTTTTTTGCAAAGTTTAGTTTGTATCGTGGCCGTTGTACAAACAGCGATAGCGGGCGGGCCGGCCGCGACCTCGGGAGATTACACAATTTTAAAAGTTTATTTGTGAAGCTTAGAGATTCTTTTGATGCTAGTAGATACCTAAGAAAACAGGATTAAACTGTAAAACCACTTTGAAGGGGATTCAACTTTATTGACACACGAGCTCTGTGGTCTTGAGGGAGGAAACGGGTTAGATTCTCGGCAGGGGCGATTTTTGAATTTATAATTTTCTAAACTGTCGCTAGTCTGGTAATTTTGATTCTAAAAAAATTGATGTAAAGTCGGTTTACGGACGATAATTTTACGTGATAACGTCATAAGAAAACATTGCCTCTCTATCGCTTGTTCCGCGCTCTCGCTTGCACGCTCGGCTATGCCTCTCTATCGCTTGTTCCGCGCTCTCGCTTGCACGCTCGGCAATGCCGGCTGATCGTGCTTTCTCTGTCGCTTGTTCCGCGCTCTCGCTTGCACGCGGAAGGTACGTGACAATGAGTCATGCTTTTACGTGCGTGCGACTGGCGTTCATTTATTTATATGACGTTAATATCAGGTCAAAAAATGAAAGGTCATTTTTTTACACTAAAAGGTTACTTTTTTATTTATTTTAGGTAACTTTTGACATGACCGTGCTGGCAACACTGAGCGCAATAGTAAAGTGGCATAGGCGGCACACTTAGCTCGAAGAATCGGTGGACTTTGGGGTACCAACTTCCAAGGAGCGCGAAAAGTGTAATGAAAATTACCCGCACCGACAAATGCAACACTTGAATACCTTCCCACTAGTAGGACGATCTCGAGAAAGACGCTGGCAGCCGCTGGATACTAGTGGCACAAGATCGTGCCCTGTGGCGATCCTTATAAGATACCTATGTTCAGTTTCAGATAATGATAATAAAGGTGTAGTAGTGTAGACATCTATACTTATCTATACAAATAAAAAAGTGAGAAGAAATAAATTAAAGTGTAAAATCCAACGAGAGTATCTCGCTAGTCCTTCTTCATCTTAGACTGTATCATCAAATACCGGGTTACTGGACAACTCGACCGCAATAAAATCGACCGAATGGTCGAGTTGTCCACATCCAATTTTTTGATGGTCAACTCGGCCAATAGCAGAATACTGAGTTGTTTATGTACAGTCGAATACAAAAAGTGTTTCACGTATCAAATATTTTGATTAACTCTTATATGAAATTACTTATAATTTATCAGCGTTTTATTAATTATTATCAAGATATTATGTAAAAATGGTATTTTTTGAAAGAGCAAAATTTAGGTATTCTTTGAATTTTGACTATAAAATAAAACTATAAAAAAAATAATTCTTAGCATAATAGTTAATATAAAAAACTAAGTCTTATTTATAAAATCACAGATTATTGTTTAATTAATATTGATATTACAAACCTTATCAATTTCTTTGGTTAAAATATCACTTGTCTTATATTATCAATGGCCTATGTCTTTAAAAAATCACAGATATTAAAAACCTTAACAATTTCTATTTCCATGGATTGTGTCAGTCAGTCAGTTTTAAAAAATACCACATATCAATAAACAAAAAAATAAATAAAGTATAAGTAGCATCAGTAAAAATTAACATCACAAAAATTAAAAAGGTTATAAATATAAAATAAAAGTATTTATATAAATGTATATGTATATGTATAAAATTTCGCAATACTGTATGTAAGTCATCAAAAACATCATAATATAACGTACAAACCTAAATATTTTACTCTATAAAAAAATAAGTCTTATTTATAAAATCACAGATTTGTATAATTGCTGTCAATATTGAAACCTTAACAATTTCTATTTTCATGGATTGTTTCAGTCAGTCAGTCAGTCAGTCAGTTTAAAAAAATACCACTTATATCAACAAACAAAAACAAATTATTAGTAGCTTTTGACCTCTTATTATCTATAATATCAAACAGGTCACCTTAGGAGAAAATCACACATCTGGATTTTTTTTGTTATGAATGATTTTCATAACAAATAAAACAAAAAGAAAAACAAATTATAAGTAGCGTCAGTAAAAATCAATATCACAAAAATTAAAAAACTTATAATTTAAAATAAAAAGTATTTATATATGTATATGAATAAAATTTCACAATACTGTATGTAATTAGTCATCTAAAACATCATAATATAACGTAACTAAATATTTTACTCTATAAAAAAGTAAGTCTTTTTATAAAATCACAGATTTGTATAATTTCTATCAATATTAAAAACCTTAATTTCTATTTCCATGGATTTATGTCAGTCAGTCAGTTAGTCAGTCTAAAAAAATATCACATATATCAATTAATAAAAACAAATCATAAATAGCATTTGGCCTCTTATTGTCTATAATATCAAACATGTCATCTTATAAGAAAATCACAGATCAGGATTTTTTTGTTATGAACGATTTTCATAACAAATAAATACACCTACTAATTTTTTTAAATGTCACCAATAGCCGTCTCTTTCTCCTGAATACAAGAGATAATAATAGGTACGTCTCTAAACGAAAATGAGATTTGCTATCTCTTTCTTTTTATACCTGTACTGTACTTTTATACCTCAACCCAACCTATCTGCTACTGTAAATGACTGTACTTTGTACGTGCGGTCGAGTTGACCATCAAAAAATATTAATAAAATTGAATGTGGACAACTCGACCATTCGGTCGATTTAATTGCGGTCGAGTTGTCCAGTAACCCCAAATACCACCAGGCTTTGAAGTTAGAGGCAAACTTGCAATCGAATTTAAAACAATACAAGTAGGTACATGAAAATTCAAACATGAATAATTCATTGATCATTATACCCAAATTACTGATTCGCCGGAATTCTGACGTTTCGTAATGTTACCAGAAATAAAACAATTCCCACAAAAAAGATAAAAAAGTCAAAACTTTAAATGCAAATACAAATCAACTGCCGCATGTAGATATGACAAATGACTGACAGAAACTTCATGGTGATAATGTCATTCGACATCCATTTTTGAATGAATTTTTTCAATGTGCTTCTTTTATTTTCTATTGCTGTTAGTGTGCACTTTCTAGTTTCCACTCTTGGTGTTTTCTATTTTAGGGCGAAACGACTAATATTATTACTCGGCATATGGCTTTTTCTGATGACAGGAAATTAAAGTAGTTTGGGGTAAAATCGTACTTCGTAGATGTTAACCCTGTTCTCCATACAAATAATCCATCTGTAAATGACAATGACAGCTGTCAGAATTCCGGGGAATTAGTAATACGGGTATAGTTATAGGATGGTTATAGGTATTTAACTTCCCAATTTGCATTCGCTGTAAATTTTAAACTGGGGCGTCTTAAATAAACTTGCTAACTAGCTACGTACATAAGTAACTCAGTTAACTCTCAAATGCAGTTCCAACTTAGATTGAATTCCTATTGATGAAGTTTTAGTATGGTTGAACAGTGAATCTTATCTATGAAACACTTTAGTTAGGCAGTTCTTAATTACTACCTACTACACATATAATACTGTATACTGTACCTATCTGTATTAGATTACTAACTTAAACTATGTTAAGATAACACAAAGTGTAGAACAACGATTTTACTAACCCATGTTGATAAGCACCACTATATCTACACATACAGGGTTAAGTTAAAAATAACAACAAATTCCTGCAGGCAACTTCTACACGTTATTTTAAGCAATTTTTGTTCCAAGACTTTTTAAAATTCTAATTAAAAACATTTCTTTTTAGTCTCGCGACCAGGCAATTTCGCCCAGTAGCGCAGCACGGTCTAGCATGAATAGCGTTATAAAATATCACACTGAAATTCCTTGAACCACTGTCCAACCGGCACGGGCTCGGTGTATGATATATCCACCCTTAAAAAGGATTTTACTTTTTAAGCTACTTATAAAAAAGAGGAGGAGGAAAAATTCAAAGCGTCGGTCGGTTTTTTGTACCTATGTGGAAAAACGAACTCTTTGCTTTTGAAATTAAAACTAATCGTAGTAGGTATTTTGTTTAAAAACAAAAAATAATCTCATACCTATTTGAAATGCTTAATGATCCCTAAAAAATATAAAGGATAACTCTTTTAATTTTTGTTTTCTAGGCATTTTCTAGGCTAAAAATGCAGTCACATAGCGGCTGCTACATTGCGTCGAATGACGGTACCGGTATTTATAGGAAATTTTGTAAAGTAAAAATGTATTCACTTTATTTCTTCCAGACAATAAACTAATTTAAATACCGTTAAACTCGTAAAGATGGATAAGTAGGCAACATAGGATCATAAAGCCAAGGAAAACATCAAACAATCAAAGTTAACAAGGCAGTACAGTGGAGAGGCAACCCTTAGGGAAATTTATGTTTGTCAAAACATTATCTTGGGTCACGTTAAGTGACGTCATCCCTTTACGGCACACTTTCTGTGACATCAATAAAATCGAGTGTTTACTGTGTGAATATTCTAGTTATTTTCTCTAAGGAAATGTTTCTTATTTTATTATGCTCTTAAATACCTATCTCGCGAAAGAAACATGATATTGAAAGTTCATTCGTACGCAACTTGAAACTGATTAGATTTTCAGCAAAATTGGTCAAGCAATTTTTTTGCAGAATCAAAAAACTAACTAAATATTTAGATTTTTTATTCTTCCCATGACTGTGAAGTTAGTCTAGTGTGGAACTCGAGGTCGCTCCCACACCACTTTATTTTTTTTTGAAACTTATGCAAAAATTTCAACACCCCCAAGGTAGTAAATTATTGTGTCTGGTTGGCTTTATTACATGAATAAATTGAATTGCCGTTGGGACGCTGAATTATGCGTATCATTATTGTGTTTCAAGGCCTGAATTGGGCAATATGTCTCCTTAATCTTTGCCAAATAAGAAGATAATCTTTTCTTTTTTTAACGTTTTGGCTTTTTTAACCGACTCCCAAAAAGGAGGTTCTCAATTCGGCGCGTATTTTCTTTTGTTCTTCCGTTTTATTATGACGTCTAACGCAAAACACTAATTAATTAACTATGCTACAAATTCGTTATAAAAAGAGAAGATAACGTCCCCCTTATTTCTGAAGCTTAAAAGCTGAAATAATTAGTTGACAGGTAAATGTGTGTTTAACTACCACAGGAAAATAAAACGTAAGTCTCTACCTACCACAAATTTTAGGAATTAGCTACAAACTACCTTAGTTAAGCAGTCCCAAACAAAAGGGATTTGTTTTTGATGAGGTCGAATAATAATAATTTAAACAAACAACAGCTTTTTATAAGTTTCCATGTTTCATTCGAAGTTACGAAACATTATCTAAGCGCGCAAATCTGATTCGCACTTGGCCTAAGTGCTTAGTCTCAGTTTGGAGCGCTCCATAACTTTATAGTATACTATTGATCGAATGACAATGACTTCATAGTAAAATGGACCTAAATTGGATTATATTAAGGTTTGAGTTCGCCAATACATTCAGCATTCGAAAACAGCCAGCGCCCCAAGCAGAAATGTTGTAAAATAAATATTCGAACTATTGAATTACGACTTTAAAATGATAGTTTTTGGTCGGAAGTCAAGTCAATTGTTTGTCGATACTCGAATTTCGATCATCGTTGCCACTATGTAAAAAGTAAAAAGTCGGCATAAGGCCTCTGTTTTATTTAAGGTTGAAACAAGGCTCTCTCTGAGCTAAAGCAAACGCCCTGTACTAAGAATAAATTTGATTTATTAAAACGGCGAAACTAGGTCTTTTGTTCGGAATATTAAACAGAGCTCATTGTTAGAAGGAAATTGTTCCCCTGAAAGACTCGTGATTACATCACTGAAGACTGAAGGGACTGAAACAACAGCTAACTTGGTATATACACCTACATTTAATTAATACTATTGTCTTATTTGTGAGTTTATAGTTAGCTACAGTGGAATTCTGCGTAATGTGGCGGAATTGCTATCGAGAAACTACGTTATACGGATATCAGATTTGTCACTGGCCGAACTTAGGCGTGACCTATACAAGTACATAAAAAAACATTTTACAAAAAAATCAAAGCTCCAAAAACCATTAAATTTCATGAAAGTCATTGTTTAAGTATTGTAATAGTTTTCAAGTTTACCAAAAATTATCATAAATGCGAAATTGAGTTTTTTGTTTGTTACCCTTTCACGACTAAACCGCTGAACCGATTTTAACGAAATTCGGTAAAGTTATAGACTAAACCTTGGAGAAGAATATAAGCTACTTTTTATTCCGGAAAACCAACGGTCAAAACCCACGCGGACGTTTAGGCTATCCGTTACTTGTCAGAAGGTGGTGAAACAGGCCCTTAATCTATTTACTTATCTGGTTATACCCACAGACACTGTTACCTACTCCAGAAAGACAATGCTCTTATCTCAGGATGTGATGTAGTTCAATGAACGGAATTAATGCGGGACGGAGCGAGCTGTGAGATCCTCGTAGAACATTGTTACACACTCAAGCACCGGCGGCGGCGGGACGCCTCTGTAATTGCGGCGTGTGACGTGTCGCAGACAGGCAGAGTTCACAGTTTGTAGTTTACAGTTTACACTTTAACAGACTTTATGATATAGATCACTTCAGATATCATGCTTAGTCTCAGTTTGAAGCGCTCCAAAACTAAAAGTGTACTATAAGTATACTATTGATCGAATCACAAATGACTTCAGAGCAAAATGAACTCAAAGACTCTTATTCTAGGTCCATTTTACTCTAAAGTCATTGTGATTTGATCAATAGTATACTTATAGTATACTACAAAGTTTTGGGGCGCTCCAAACTGAGACTAAGCACTCTGGCGAAATAATCATCAGATAGACGGATAGACTAACCGATGGATAGTCGTGATGAATCTTTTCGGAAGGTTTCCTTGTTTCACTACGAACCCTAAAGATGAAATAAATTTACTTACCGAGTTTGACATAACACGAAAAGTCGAATTGGGCTTAATTCTGTTAAATCTATAATATAATAAAACTGTAACAGATCCAATTCTGTACATTGAAGATATTTTGAAAATTTTTATTGGAGGGCACTCTAGAATCGATACTGAAGCCAAAACTGCAATTTGTTTTATTTTTGTCTGTCTGTCTGTCTGTCTGTCTGTCTGTCTGTCTGTCTGTCTGTATCTTGGCCGCGCATCACGCCGAAACTACTGAATGGATTCAAATGAAACTTGGTACGATTTGAGTTTATACTCCGAGGTAGGTTATAGGATACTTTTTATCCCGAAATTCAGCACGGTTCCCTTAGGAGAGGGGAAGAAAGTTAAAACGTGTATTTAGCTGTAATTCGTTAACGCGTACTTCGATTTAATTCATTCTTTTTTTGTTAGAAAGATAGTACTTTAAGTATTGTCCCGTAAATATTTCAAGGTCATACGTTTTTTAGTTTAGAAATGACAGGCATTTATTGGGTTCCAATAACTTGGGTCCCGGATCTTTGTACGTACGGCTTATTTTAAACTGGCGTGCGTTTAAATTTATGTTTGTCGTTCTGTCTATTTGTTCCAGCTAATCTCCGAAACGGCTGGATCGATTTTAATGGAACTTTCAATGTTATAAGGAGTAACAGGCTACATTTAGTTTAGGTACATAAAAGAATTATGGGATCCGATCCGATCCTATATAAAACCTAAAAACACGCGAACGAAGTCGCGGGGGTCAGCTAGTACAATATAAAATAGTTTTATTAGTAAAAATGTGATTACTTAGCAAGAGTCTGTTCGAGTGGACGTGGAGGTTGAATAACTCCTATTTATGTACAGTTTTTAGTTTTTCAATATTTTTCCGTGTGTGGAGGAAAACTCTAGCATGGCGGAAAAACTAAGAAGTACTCTGTGATACCTCAGGTTCACAGTGGTCACGTCACGTCGTTTCATGTTCACAGTTATAGGTTATATTATAATAGCTAAAAAGGTAAGGTCAAAGTTAGTTAGTATCTAATACCTACTATTTCTATGTAACCAGTTCCGTACTGTAATAATACACTTTTAATACTCATTTATACGCCACTGCGTATGAAAAGCTCTCAGATATTCGCTGAGGGAATGCTCTTGGGGGAATTATTTTCTTATTTTTATTTGATGATATTTTTCTATTATTTTTCAATATTTCAACATGGTAGGTAGTTGCTACAGACGTATTCAACAGAGAACTAATATGAAATGATAACGGCTGCAATAGTACTGAGCTCTGGCGCCACTTGGGTGCACCTTAAGCATAAGTAGGTAACTAGGTATATGTACATACAAAAGAAAACACAGAATTACTTAGACAAAAACATAGGTACCTCTACCTACTCTTTCATGTAAAGTTTTTTAATAACTATCTAAACTTCTAAAGCATGTAGTGTTTATTTTAGAAGATAGCATGTATGAGTTTTTATAAATAAAACGTTTGATATAGGGACTTATGCATCTCACAAAAAGTGAAACGAACGTTCGCGTCATGAAACGCCGCGGTATTAGAACATCCCCGATACTTCTTATGGACTGAGTATCTCTTCTTTACGCAGTTTCTCTGTCATTCTATGACCAGCAGGGCTAGCATGCGACACACGAGAAAAATATCTCTACACTTTTTCTCGTCGAAGACAATGAAGACTCCATTGTCTTTGGCGAGAAAAGTGTATAGATAATGTTCTCGTGTGTTGCATGCTAATTGCTAGCCCCACAGGATGCGAGACAGTACAATTATAGAGAAAACTAGTTTTCCAATCTCTTATTTGGCTATATGAATGAGCGAGACAATACGAACAAACTTCACTTCTGTCGGGAGTACTACGTCACCTCTCGTCTTCTTTTCACGCTACATTAGGTTACGCTATGTTACGCTACTTGTTACATTACGTAAGGCACTTCAATCCTTAGGGCTACAGTAATAGCGCCAGCTGTTACGCTACGCAAATACACTTAAAGACCTACCCAGAATGAGACTCCGAATGATTACGTTGAATTGAGACGCTTTTCCTCCGACTCTGAATAACAAATGAGGGAATCGTTTTCCAATGCAACGAGACGGCACGACAATTTGTTACGATTCGAGCCGATTTTTTAACCCTCGACGCAAAAACGACGTTGTGTTATAAGTTTGACGTGTCTGTGTGTGTGTGTGTGTGTCTGTCTGTTTGTTCCGCCGTAGCGGTGAACCGATTTGAATGCGGTTTTTTTCGTTTGAAAGTTGAATTAGTCGGGAGTGTTTTCAGCTTTGTTTGATGAAAATCGGTCCAAGATGGCCGCCGCCACAAAATGGCGGATTACAAATTTTTTCACAACTCCCTCAATATGGGTACCAAATGAAAGGGCTTGACCAGTAGAATAGCACTATGCGAATCCAGATGGCCGCCACCACAGAATGGCGAATGTTGGGGTTTTTTTTTTAATTTTTAATTTATACTTGTTAAATAAAAGCATGTCTCTCTTTTTTACCCGACTGGGTTATGTGTTTCACCTGTGTGTATGTATGTCCATTCCTATGTCCGCGTGTAACTAATCAACGGCTCAACGGATTTTGATAAATGATACGTCATTAGATTTGTCTTCATGACGCGACTGTCATAGGGTACCTTAATTAAAAAAAAAATTAAAATGGCGGACTTTATGCGCTTTAATGTGCGTGCTGAAAAAAAATTTTTTCTTCAAGACCCTCGAGTGGGGTATCAAAATGAAGGGATTTAAAAGGCAAATACAAAAATGTATACAATTATATATTTGAAAATAAGTTGGAGTGATAAATCACAGAAAATGACATGACCGTTTCCTATGTCAGTTCGTAACTACTCAACGACTCAACTTATTTTGATAAATGATACGTCATTAGATTTGTCTTATCAGCGCAAATGTTACTGGGTACATAAAATTAATAAAAATTCAAAATGGCGGATTTTATGCACTTTAATGTACGAGCTGAAAAAAATTTTTCTCCTCAAGACCCTCGAGTGGGGTATCAAAATAAAGGGCTTTAAAAGGCAAATACGAAAATATATACAATCTATATGTTTGTAATCAGTTTGGAGTGACAAATCATAGAAAACAAAATAAATAACAACTACACTGTGAGCAAATTGGTGGTAATTTATTTAAGATCCCTTCCCACTCCACTCTACTACATTCCACATAATCCCCCCTACACCTCCCCCCTTCCCATCAATTATTGTAACACTAATAATTTAACCTTAAATCGCCAAACACTAAAATAATACAATACAAGGGCGTCGCCAGCCGCTGGCCAAGGGGGGGGCAAGCTGGTGATATTATAGTATGCGAAAAGTGTAAATAGGCCCAGTCATATTTTTCAAGTGCTGCAAAGTTAGCACATATGTCTTCCGAAACTGCAAAATTGGAGACTACTGGTAGTGGTCCTACCAACATATTAAAAAAATCAGAATTTTCTTTTCAAACTATAGCATATTTATATCTTCTCAAATCTCTAGGGGGGGGCAGCTGCCCCCCCCTGCCCCTACCTGGCGACGCCCTTGATACAATAATATTATGAAGGACCTTATTAAAGTTTCCAGTGTTCAACAGATGGCGCTAATAGTGGTCTTAAACGCGCTATACTTTAATACATGAACATCAATATAGACTGTGTCTTATGGGCTCGCGCTACATAATACATTGAGAAATTGATTGATTAATCGTTCTATCGATATCTTTCGTAGTTCGGGTTACTAGTAAAAGGTTTATTAGCCATTAATTAATTAATTATTATTAATTATTAATTACTAATTATTACTTATTATATTATATTTCTTGTATTCTTACATTAATTCGTTTCGGTGGCAAAAGTCGGCAGAACTGCCTAGTGCCACTTTCGTTTTGTGTCCATCTTGCAACTATCGAGAAAGTTGAACGTGGTCGAAAAAATAGCGCGCGCGCGTGTCTTCGCTTGCGGCAGCCTACTAGATTGGCCCTTGCGTAATGGCCGCCGCCTGTAGGTATGTTTTTAATACCTACACACGGAGTGACACAGGCCTGTCTCTTGTAAAAATATGCATCTAAAAATTTTTCATAGTTTTGCACTAAAAACCAAGAAATAAATTACGTAATTAAAAAAACTAAAAACCCGACTGCGTAAAACAAACTGTTCTGGTAACTGAAAAGCAAAAAACAAGCTTTGTACTTTATAAACTAGAATTTGATAAGATCATAAACATAATTAATGTTAGAAAATGTATGGCAGGCGGGGGCATTACTTAGCCAACTACTCAGGACTATTAGTTCGCCCCCGCATGCCATACATTTTCTAACATTAATTATGTTTATGATCTTATCAAATTCTAGTTTATAAAGTACAAAGCTTGTTTTTTGCTTTTCAGTTACCAGAACAGTTTGTTTTACGCAGTCGGGTTTTTAGTTTTTTTAATTACGTAATTTATTTTTGTAATAAACCGCAGTTTTGAATATGTCACTCCATACAATTATGGATGAACTCCATAAAACTCCATAAAATCTGCTAATATCTCCAATAAAAGCTGTGATAGCCTAGTGGTTAGGACGACCGACTTCTAATCGGAGGTCGTGGGTTCGATCCCGGGCACGCACCTCTAACTTTTCGGAGTTATGTGCGTTTTAAGTATTTAAATATCACTTGCTTTAACGGTGAAGGAAAACATCGTGAGGAAACCTGCACGCCTGAGAGTTCTCCATAACGTTCTCAAAGGTGTGTGAAGTCTGCCAATCCGCTTGGCCAGCGTGGTAGACTATGGCCAAAACCCTTCTCACTCTGAGAGGAGACCCGTGCTCTGTAGTGAGCCGGTAATGGGTTGATCATGATGATGATGATACAATTATGAATACACCAGTCATACTCTACGTTGTAGGACATGTATAGGGTATAAGGGGATTGGTCTCGAAAACTGAGCGCTACTATACTCGTAATTATACCTACTACATACTTAAACATATTCCAATACCAATAACCATTTGTCATAAACTTGTAGTATTAGGTTTAGTAAGTAACTTCATCAAACTCGCAACGAACAAAACGCGGTGACAACTTTAGCTATACCTATTTAACCAACGTTTATTGACCTTTAGCGTCAGCCGATTGTTTTACATTGCGAATTCTTTTAATACAGGAAATGTTTTAATGTTTTTTAATGCGTTTTAGACGTGATAACGTCATAAAAATCGATGAACGCCGGCCGCATGCACGAAAAAGCATGATTCATTATCATGTACCGTCAGGCCGAGCGTGCAATTGAGAGCGCGGAACAAGTGATTGAGAGACAATGTTTTCTTATGACGTTATCACGTAAAATTGTCGTCCATAAACCGACTTTACAGATAACCATTTTTTTGTGGTATCTTGTCAGTAATCATAATCGAAAACGGTCTCCTTACACCCGTTATGTCATTCGACAATGTAAAGTGTAACCTAACGAAGTTGTAATACAATGGAAACACGCGAAATCTTGAGCATTATTATGCATAGAGGCCGAAAAGTGACTCACAAAGGGGTTGCTAGAGTCCCTTCACTCTTGGCTTTTGTTGAAATACGTCTATTGTAAACTCCTGTCAGTGAAAGATCTTATTCTGACGTTTTATATGTCTCTATTGAGACCTCGGGAGAAATAAATGACCAAACAAGTATAAATTAAAAATTTAAAAAACCCTTGACATTCCCCATTTTGTGGTGGCGGCCATCTTGGATTTATAGCTATTCTACTATTCAAGCCCTTTCATTTGATACCCATATTGTTTTTGAGTTATTAAAAAAAATATATAATCCGCCATTTGGTGGTGGCGGCCATCTTGGACCGATTTTCATCAAACATAGCTAAGAACACTCCCGACTAATTCACCTTTCAAACAAAAAAAACTGCATTCAAATCGGCTCACCCGTTTGAGCGCTACGGTGGAACAGACACACACACACACACACACACACACACACACACACACACACACACACCACACACACACACACACACACACACACACACACACACACACACACACAGATAGGTCAAACTTATAACACCCCGTCGTTTTTGCGTCGGGGGTTAAAAATAGCACCAACTCGCAGGGGTCGGAAACCGGAATTTTTTTCAAATCGTTTTATGTAAGTTATTCCGGTATTGGAGTAATTTCGTTCTCGTTTCGTGTTCCGGTTAAAGAGTGAAAACGTTTTTGATTTGATTTCGCTCAATTTACCGAATTTATCGGTTTACTAAACTTAAAATTCAGCGCTTTTCCGACGATTTTCAAACAAAAAGCGAAATCGCGCGTAGGTAATCGAATTCAATTGACGCGCAGTGTGCTTAGTCTAAAGCGGAGCACTCGAAAACGAACTCGAAAACTATTGATTGATTTCAGAGTAAAATAGACCTAAAATGGCTTGTATTAAGGTTTGAGTTCGCCAATACATTCAGCATTCGAACAATGCTGAATGTATTGGCGAACTCAAACCTTAATACAAGACATTTTAGGTCTATTTTACTCTGAAATCGATCAATAGTTTTCGAGTTCGTTTTCGAGTGCTCCGCTTTAGACTAAGCACACTGAGCTGCCGTGACCGTATTGCAAGGTTTTTTGTCAGCGATTTCGTCCGTTCGTTTGAATCAAATAATCATAATGAAGCTATAATTCTAATAATAGGCGAAATAATTTCAAAATCACCCACAGCCACATACACATAAAATTTTATTTATTCAGTGTATGTAGATTGTAGATAGACTACTGAACATGTAATGGAGAGCCATTGCATCGCGAACTCTGCTAAAATTAGAAATCGGTAAAAAAAGAAAGGTCACCAGGCAATTCAGAAGTGTCCGTTTCAGAGGAAATAAGTACGGAATTGGCATGCATCCCGTGTACGCTTTCCCCGTTTTTTCCATCGGATACATGCGCGACTAGCCCGGAATCCAGTATGCTTAGTCTCAGTTTGAATACCTCCAAAACTTTACCAAATACTACGCATCGAAAAATTGTATTATGTAATGCAAAATGAACCCAAAGATTCTTATTCAATACTTCGAATATTTATTTTATAACATTTCTGCTTGGGGCGCTGCACTGGCTGTAAACGAATGCTAAATGTAGGTACTAGCGAATTCACAATTAACACCTTACAATAAGCCAGTTTAGGTCCAATTTACTCTGAAGTCATTGTGTTTCGATCTATAGTAGTATTTAGTAAAGAGTAAGAGAGTAAAGTAAAGTAGTAGAGTAGTATTTAGTAAAGTTTTTGAGCTGTACAAACTGAGACTAAGCATACAGATTACGTTCAACATAGCAACATCCGTCCCGGCTCTCACACAAATTACTTCCTTCATGATTGTCTTTCTTATAATATTATTTTGTTGTATCACTTGAATGTATTCAGTGTCGCCCCGCCCGAATTTCGGTTACGGTGGTCAGTCTCAATGGAGACGGAAACTAGTAGATATTACAGTGCATATAATAAGAGTGTGCGCAAACACAAGTGCACTCTCTATTCCCTCACTCTCATAGTGAGTAGTGAGACGGCGGACGCCAATGCGACAAGATCGGAGAGAGGTCTACTACAAGACCCAATGGCAAGACCGACGCCTTTACGTGCTCTCCGAGGCACAGATGTGTAGGTATCTATACAAATATAATAAAGCGAAAGAGTTTGTTTGTTTGAACGCGCTAATCTCAGGAACTACTGGACCGATTTCAAAAGTTCTTTCACCGTTGGATATGTATACGTTATTCTGGAGTGCTATAGGCTATATATATACCACGGGCGAAGCCGGGGCGGACCGCTAGTATTATATAAACTCTAGGAAGCTACTGGTACTGGTGGTGGTAATATTTCAATTTCGCGGATGTAAAATGTAGGCTACGTCCGTCTCCGGGATGCAAGCTAAGTATTTCTCTACCAACTTTCATCAAGATCGCTCCAGCGCGGCTAAGCCGTGAAAATGTACCTATCATCCCGAAAAATAGGACATCTTGAGATAATAAAATTACGAAATTAATGGAAGGGAGTCACGACTAACGACTCGCAGCGATGAGGCAGAGGCTCAAAGAGAAATAAGAAATAATTATATGTACATAATATAACCTACAAAATACAATTTCCTCTAACTCGTTAATGTGTTTGCGATCGTGTATATTTACGAAAGATTTACGACCAAAGACAGCGGAAGGTCATTGGTAGATGGAGAGATATATTTATTGATATACAGATATTGTATAGGCTCATTGTAGCCTACAATGAGCCTATACAATATCTATATACAATATACAATATACAATATATACAATTTGTAGGTACCTGTCTAGACAATGTGGCGGCGTGGAGTAACGAACGCTTTGTTGATCGAGTGAATTTCTCTTGACTACGAACTTATCTTAACCCGTCGGAAATGAGAGCACTACACGTGTTATCATAAATTTTTGAGTACCGGGATCGACGGCTTCTCGATATAGAGTTATCGATGATAGTAATTAATATATTGATAGGTTGATGCATCTTGCCAAGTCGATTAAAAACAAAGGCACAGCCTTACTATCCTTTTTTCGAAGCCATTCAGGCCATTTTCGATCCCTTAGGCAAGGAAGGACATAGGTAATATGACATTCTCTATTTTATAATAAGTAGGTAGGTAAGTGTTTATTAATAAAATTCAACTATTTCGTATTTATTTATCGATACAATGTGTCGATATGATTTTGTAATTTCGTACCTTAACGCAGTGGGTTTACGAGTAAACAGGAATTCCCCTTGGACCCACTGGTGGGAGATGCCGGTGGGTCCACGGGTCGTCCACCAAGATTGGTAATCTTATCTAGGTTCAATGTATATTATAAGAAATACCTACCCGCATAAAGGTGTATTTCTACAACGCGATCGCCTTCAGAATTAATAAACTGGTTTGCAGTAGGGTTACAGAATCCCTACTGTAACCCTACTGCAAACCAGTTTATTGATTTGTAGTTTTGTCCTACAATCACTTAGCTGCTACAAGAGCTACGGATTGACGTATTTTTTTGCGTGGGTATGGTTGAGGACCTGGAAAATGACATAGACTACGTCTTGTTATTCCGGAAAAACAAAGTTTCCGTAAGGATAGGATAAATAATCCCTCAAAAATGCCGCAATAGAGTTCCGGATCGTCGTGATTTTTGCGTGGAAAAAGTTATAGACCTAGACAATGACATAGGTACGATAGGACTTTTATATCTGGAAAGCTTCCCGCAGTATTTTTGAAAACTTATAGCTACTAGCGGATGAAGTCGCGGGCAAAAACTAACTAGAACAATATAATTTAAGCATATAATTCAGAGCATAGGTTCCCAGTTGCCACCCTTGTATCATGTGTGACCTAAGAAGAAGACTGATACTTTGTCTTAGTGTGTGACACCTTTGTAAGTAAATGTCACAGACTTTGCTTGACATTTACCTGTCACAGGTTATCGAAATGTCAAATCGGTTCAGTTTTTATAAGCTTCCAACTTAGTAGATATTGCAGCTTTGTAGCTAATTCTGTTGACTCAATCTCTATATAACAGCTATAAATCTATTTCTATAAAAAAAACCTCAATACTTAACAATTATTTGCCATCAACGAGACAGTGTTGCCTCTTCTACAGATGGCGACGTAACGATAGTGTGACTAAGATACAAAGCAGCAGTCTTAAAATAAAATTAGTTTGAGTTTGCTATGTTGTAGCACACGGTCACGAAGTATACAGTAACACGATCATTCTTTAGAAGGTATCATCATCATCATCATGATCAACCCATTACCGGCTCACTACAGAGCACGGGTCTCCTCTCAGAGTGAGAAGGGTTTTGGCCATAGTCCACCACGCTGGCCAAGCGGATTGGCAGACTTCACACACCTTTGAGAACGTTATGGAGAACTCTCAGGCATGCAGGTTTCCTCACAATGTTTTCCTTCACCGTTATTTAAAGCAAGTGCTATTTAAATACTTAAAACGCACATAACTCTGAAAAGTTAGAGGTGCGTGCCCGGGATCGAACCCACGACCTCCGATTAGAAGTCAGTCGTCCTAACCACTAGGCTATCACAGCTTTTTTAGAAGGTATACTAAGTTGATACTTGTATATTAACAACGTAAAAATTCGAGGTACATATTAGCTAGCACACAATTTGAAATTGCAAACATATGTTGAGCCTTGGCTTGAATGACTGCGGTATGAACGGTGGATGAATATTTTATTTACCTACTTAGTTTGTTTTTTGTTTTATTAACGCCACCCGCGACTTCGTTAGCGTAGAGTTTCACATTATTATTTTTGAATAAACGAAACAAAATATAATTCCGATCCGAATGTAAACATAATATTGTAAAGCACAATTTATTGTTTATTTTGTATTCTCCGTTCCATTCTATTCGAGAATTCCTATCTTTAAAATTTTATATACTTACTTATGTCGCAGTTTATGATCAAATTCCTGAGATTTTGATTGAAAACGGATTTCATGACAAAATTGATGGACTCGATCTCGATCAGAATTTTCAATTGTTGAATAAAGGAGGAAACTGCCCCGTTGGTCAAGTGGTTAGCATATTCGACTGCAGATCACGAGGTTCCGGGTTTAATTCTTGGGTCGTGCAAGCAATTATTAGGTAGGTACTGGGTTTTTCTGTCAAGAAATTCTCAGTACCAGCCCGGAGTTGGTAGTTAGCGGTATTTCACTCCCGTGCCTCGGAGAGAGAGCTGAGAGAGAGTGGTGGAATAAAGGAGCTATGAAGCGAGCCTTCTGGCGTTGCCCATTTATAGAACTTGTTTAATCATTGTCGTCGTTTAATTATAAAGTTTAAACTATCGTGAGTGACATCCATTATACTCGTAACTACTTTAACATATACGACTCTGGACTCACGTGAACACATCCGGAGCTCTTAGGCAAAGCGTATACTGAGACGCAGGCGACGCAGGTCCACGCAGCGCAGAGCAGAGCAGATTTTGTAAAGCATGGAACGTCTTGAACTACGTATCTACGGCGGCACACGTGCGACGCAGACATGTGTCTGTCCTGCTCTGCGTCTCGTTGTACTGCCGGCACAGAAATCTGCGCGACGCGTGCACGTCGAGACGTATTTATTAACAATATTTTATAATTTTTTTGCAATGACAGAACATTTAATTGAATTAGTTCATTATGAACCTTGTTTGAATGATACAAATCATCCGGACTATTCAAAAAAGACATTGAAAGAGTTATTATGGGTGAGAATGCGAATGTCAGCTGCGTCGCAGCATACGGAGGTGGCACATGTCTGCGTCAACTGCCCTGTCCTGCACTGTGCTGTACTGTGCTGTGCTGCGTCGCCTGCTTTTCAGCATACGCCTAGCCTTAATCATGAACTGTATATGACTAGGATATGTATTTACAATAATTGCCATTGTCATCTTGATAGTCATTATCATAGTTACTGTCACAGTTACTGCCAATCACTTCAGGGATAGAATTTAAAAAATTCGCCTTAATGCTAGTGCACTAAGGGTACTCAAATAATATTTCTCCATATCTCTAGGTCTACCGGCTTAAACTGTGCGTGTAAAAATAATATTACAGTTACGTACTATTTAATAGGTATGGAATATGGATACAATGAAAATGTTTGTATTAAAATCGTTATTGCCTCGGTTTTCTTCCCGCAATCCACGAAAAAGCCAAACAAACAGTCCTTCTTCAGGCAATTATTGCTTTTCAATAACGTTGCATGTTATTGAAAATGTGATATCGTAGGGGATCGTTTACTTTAGGGCGTATTTACACGATGTATGTAATATGTATTTAGATTTTTACTTTAGTTGATACAAATAATAGAATATTAATGTTTAGTGTAAAGTAGAGTAAATAATAATATTATGTGACATATTATGTATTTAGAAAATTAATAAATGTTTTTGACGTAAGTTATTACGTCTTACAAATCGATGAACTCCGCCTACACGCACGAAAAAGCATGATTCATTGTCACGTACCGCGTGCAAGCAAGAGCGCGGAACAAGCTATAGAGAAGGCACGATCGGCCGGCATAGCCGAACGCGCAAGCGAGAACGCGGAACAAGCGTTAGAAAGGCAATGTTTTCTTATGGCTTTATCACGTAAAATTATCGTCCGTAAACCGACTTTACAGACAACTAATTTTTTTGGTTCTGGGAGTTTCGTTTCGTTCAAACTTTATAAGTATTAGGTATATTACGTAGTTGAGAAGTTAATATTTATTATTTTGAGACATTTTTGTTAAATACGCGTCGTTATGCTTGAACTTATATGTTATCTGTGTTTTTGTTTTAAGTCTGAATTTAAATAAAGTAGTGTATAAAACTGCACATAAATAGGTAAAGCTATAGTTTGTAACACTGAAGTGATGGCCGACATATTACGCCATTTATTATTAAAAAAATAAAAATAGCCGTGTGCACGAAGCTTTATTCAAGGTCCAATAACTGTTCATAATACAGCATTAGCTTGAGTATGGACTCTAAGCTTTCAGTATAGGAATCATTTTGCGGTGAAATATTATTTTCCAGTTGACGCACGATATATTATGGGTTTTTATTTTTTATTTGGTCGTATCATGCACATATAGTGCACTTTTATTAGCTTTTAAATTTGAATATTACCTACTGTAGAAAAAAGAGCGATGGCTCAGTGTAGAACTAGAATCATACAAACAAAATTAAATATACTTTGGAAGTTTGGTGTAGAATCGAGCATTTGGATCATGAATCATGAATGACTTTTGTCAAGGACAAAATCGCGGGCAAATAGAATGTAGGTACCTAATGTTCACTCATCCTCATAAGCGCGTTGAGCACTTTTTGGGTGAACAAAAATCATAGAACTCGCGTCATCGGCACCGAACGCTTTCCATGAGCTAAGTATATGTAGGTATACCTACCTATTTTGTATATACGTATATGTACTTTTTGGGTGAACAAAAAGCGTGAAACTCGCTTCATCGTCACCGCATGCTTTGGGGACTACCGATAGAAGTGAAAACTTTTTTTGGGTTGTAAGTGGCCCAAATTCCACCTATGAGGTCAAAGTCAACCTCACCTGCGCGCGGTGCACCCTGCCAATATGCTAACGAGTCCTATACAATGCAGAACGATTCACCAGTTTCATCATAATCGGATGAATAGTTTCTGCATCATTTCTGCTTGGAGCGCTGGCTGTTTTCGAATGCTGCATGTATTGGCGAACTCAAACCTTAATATAAGCCATTTTAGGTCCATTTTACTCTGAAGTCATTGTGATTCGATCAATAGTATACTATAAAGTTTTGGAGCGCTCCAAACTGAGACTTAGCACTCTCTGTAGTAATGCCACTGTACTTGGATTAAAGGCTACGAAATTGCGGTCGCGGTTCAACAAAAACAAGTTGGTAAGTACTTAACTTACCTTCGCGTTAATTGCTAATGCTTCACTTTCAGTACTTCATTTTATCACTGTTCTAAAGTTAAGATTGAAGCAAACCATAAACAAATGGTTGTTGAACTTTGTAATAAATTGAGTGTAATAAATTTCGCTATCTAAGCGAATAGCACACGGTACCGTACTTCTCTGTATATAATAAAACCGGCCAAGTGCGAGTCGGACTCGCGCACGAAGGGTTCCGTACCATTATGTATAAAAACGGCAAAAAAATCATGTTTGTTGTATGGGAGCCCCTAAATATTTATTTTATTCTGTTTTTTAGTATTTGTTGTTATAGCGGCAACAGAAATACATCATCTGTGAAAATTTCAACATCTAGCTATCACGGTTCATGAGATACAGCCTGGTGACAGACTGATGGATAGACAGACAGACGGACAGCGCAGTCTTAATAATAGGGTCCTGTTTTACCCTTTGGGTATGGAACCCTAAAAATAGGCTATAGCTACCAGACATACCACCATCCGCGCCATCACCCACGCGCTTTGCCGCGGTGCGCGGTGCCGCCCGACGGCTTAAATAAGTACTTATCTTCGTACCATACATTCGGTTAGCTACTTATACTAATTTCTTCTAAGTACTCTACTTACAGTTCTTAAATATCTCTTGTACTCGGCTATAAAGTTGTTGAACTTCACAATATATTAGTATGTAGAGCAATTAATGCTCTTTCATTAAAATTAGCTGCTTTCTCATATCATTTCTACTTTAAACCACTTTTATGCGTATGTTAACTTAATGTTACTTATGTAGGTAACAGTATTACGGTAAGAAGATTACGGTCGTGGTTTTTTGGATCCATAAAATAAATGTTTTCGAAACTAAATCTTGTTAATATGCTCGGCAAAAAAATTTACACTTCTTGACCCTGAGCTTTCTTTTGAGCTAAAAATCTAAGAAACTCGAGAATTTTTTAACATAAGTTTTTCTCTAGTCTTTCTGACAATATTTACGCATTTATTAGAATACTAGCTGACCCCCGCGACTTCGTCCGCATGGATATACGTTTTTATATAGGATCGGATTGGATCCCATTATCCTTTTTTGTACCAAAACTAAACGCAGCCTAAGTTACTCCATATAACATCACTTATCTGCCATTGAAAGTTCCGTCAAAATCGATCCAGCCGTTTCGGATATTAGCTGGAACAAATAGACAGATCGACAAACATAAATTTAATCGCACACCAGTTTAAAATAAGCAGTACGTTCAAAGATCCGGGTCCCAAGTTATTTGAACCCAATAAATGTCTGTCATTTCTGAACTAAAAAACCTATGACCTTGAAATATTTACGGGACAATACTTAAAGTACTACCTCTCTAACAAAAAAAGAATGAGTTAAATCGAACTACGCGTTAATGAATTACAGCTAAATACACGTTTTAACTTTCTTCCCCTCTCCCAAGGGAACCGTGCTGAATTTCGGGATAAAAAGTATCCTATGTCCTACCTCGGAGTGTAAACTCAAATCGTACCAAGTTTCATTCGAATCCATTCAGTAGTTTCGGCGTGATGCGCGGCCAAGATACAGACAGACAGACAGACAGACAGACAGACAGACAAAAATGAAAAAAATTGCAGTTTTGGCTTCAGTATCGATTATAGAGTGCCCTCCAATAAAAAATTTAAAAATATCTTCAATGTACAGAATTGGATCTGTTACAGTTTTATTATATTATAGATACGATTACTTTATACGAAACATTAAGCTAACATTAAGTAACTAAGTAATTATTTTTGAATTGAAAATTCTTTAGGATCGTTGAACATTTGAAATTCGATGAAACGAAAAACGACACCAAAATTCAATGAAATGACGCCTGCAAAGCCAAATTTAAGTTAAGATTAATGTTTAGGTTAAGGTTAGGGTTAAGGTTAGGTTAACGTTACTTTTCTGAAGTTTCACTTCTGCTGTGTGTGAATTGCACACACATACTTTTTTTTATAATAATTACTAATAATAGCCTACGGTTTTGTATAACTCTTGTGTGTCATTTCTTCACCAACCTAGAGTGCTTAGTCTCAGTTTGGAGCGCTCCAAAACTTTTTAGTATACTATAAGTATACTATTTGATCGAATCACCATGACTTCAGAGTAAAATGGACCTAAAATAAGAGTATTTGGGTTCATTTTGCTCTGAAGTCATTTGTGATTCGATCAATAGTATACTTCTAGTATACTTTTAGTTTTGGAGCGCTTCAAACTTAGACTAAGCACTCAGGGCATGTACTTATTTGTAGTTGTAGGTGCCTGCTACTGCCATAGTACTTACGCACATAGATACGTGTTCCTAAACCGTGACGTATGGCTCAAGGTTAATGAAGGATAATAACGCCATTAGGGTGCTATTTGCTAATTTTATTTTTTTGCAAGTCGACGTAGCATAGTAGTACCTACCTACCGCGTCGACTTGCAAAAAAAAGGCGGGACGGCAGAGAATAAATCGGATTAAATTAAGCTAAGATTATTTACACGTAGACGCTGTACTATGTAGAACATTATAATTTATGTGTAGCAGATTTAAACATCCGGCTATGGATATGATAAGAGAAAGCTCAGTCATTTAGTGGGTGATGGGGAGAGTATAGGTATGGTGGTGTTATTGGTCGTAAACGTTTGAAACCCCTTGTTTTTCACAATTGTACATATATGTGAGCTCAGTGGAATTCATCACACTAATATTTTAAAGGTGTGTATAAAGTTTGTGTGTATGTGTGTACATGTATGTGTGTGTATGTGTGTATATTTGTTACTCTTTAACGCTGCAACTACTGAATCGATTTGGCTGAAATTTGGAACGGAGATAGATTAGGTATACCCCGGATTAGGCACATAGGCTACTTTTATCCCGGAAAATCATAGGGTTCCCAAGGGATTTTTAAAATCCTAAATCCACGCGGGCGAAGTCGCGGGCATTCACTAGTATAAGATAAGATATTATGTAGCATAATAAAATATTTTTCATACTAATAAAACTTCTTCTTCCACTTCCGAACTTCTATTCTAGAATCTTTTGTAAATCGTCTCTTTCTAATCACACTAATATTATAAAGGCGAAAGTTTGTGTGTGTGTGTGTGTGTGTTTGTTACTCTTTAACACCGCAACTACTGAACCGATTTGGCTGTTTTGAATGGAGATAGCTTATGCCCTGACTTAACACATAGGCTACTTTTAATTCTGGAAAAACCCACAGTTCTTGCGGGTTAAAAAAAACCGAAATCTATAGCTACTGCTATAGGTAAATTAGGTACCGAGAAAATTCCATGAAAGTAGGTATAAGGCCCAATTTATACCGCCGCGGAATGGAATGGAATGGAAGCGTCAATTTCGCCTCATGACGCGAGAAGGCGCGTGAATTAGCTGGAATGCTCGCGCATTCCAGCTAATTCACGTGACTGCTTAGTAAACGCTTGGCACGGCACTGCTGTGACCGACCCAACCGACTCCGTTCGCGCCACTTCCCGCGGATTCCACAGACGGCGCCGACAGTAGCTACGGGAATTCTCGAGAATGCGCGAGGATTCCGCCGAAGACGCGCGACCTTTATTTGGCTCCTATTTAATTTGTATGTTATGCAATTGACATAAAGTTCATTTAGCTATGTACAATTTCGTTGCAAAAACTTGCTTCCATTCCATTCCGCCGCGGTGTAAATTGAGCCTTAAGGTTGGAAAAGGGAGCGGGACCGGGCACCGGATATCCACGATTCCCTCAGGAAAAACCGAAATTCACGCGGGTGAAGCCGCGGGCAAAAGCTAGTGATGGACATAATATACACGAACACATTGTATTATAATTCTTGTAGGCGAATGCGTAGGACACTTGTAATTTCACAGGGACCTAAAGAATTCATTGTGTGTAGAAATATGAGCCCATTCGTAACCGCAAGGCGCGTTACTCGGTAAATAATAAATATGAGAGACAACGTAAAAAAGGCACCCTTGTGGGTTGTTATTTGTGTAAATTATAGGGACCTTTTCGACGAGCAAGTTTAAATATTCTACGATAGGTACGTTTCAACCTTAAATTAAAGTACAAAAATACGGCGACAGCCTTCGCTTATTGCTGAATTTTTATTTTTAAAATTCTCTGTTCAAAAAATTAGCTTTTTTTAGATATTCGCTTTTGCGTGTGAAGCCAATAAATTAATAGATACTGCGATCTACTAACGAAAATAAAATATATTGTGTACCCTATCCTATCTACATAATATGATGACAAGATTGTATTTGGAATTTACGAATCAAAGCACATCGTCGTCAACCAATAGACGTCCTCTGCTGGACCTATGGCTCTTGTAGTGACGTCCACACGGCCTTGTGTCGCTTGTATCCAGTACTTCCCTACAAGGCATCATTCCACCAAGGGAAGAGCCAACTACTGTTGGCTACAAGGTCATCATCTTAGATAGATACACGGTACAAGTAGGTACACGGTACAAGGTCATCATTACAGCCAACGACCACATTACAGCCCTTGAGACTCCAACAAGCTATACATATGCGATATGTAATTAAAAATTTATGTACCAGGCAATCCATCACCACCACCACTCCAGCCTTTTAACCTTTTTAACATCCCACTGCTGGGCACAGGCCTCATCTCTCACCCGCCACGCTGCTCCAATGCGGGTTGGTGGGCTTTAACAACAGCTATTGTCACAATATGATAGTGATAATAACCGAGACCGACTGCTTAACGTGCTCTCCGAGGCACGGTGGTGAAATATCGCCAGCTTCCTACTCCGGGCTGGCACTGAGAATTTCTTGACAGAAAAACCCAATAAGTACCTAACAATTATTTGCCCAACCCGGGAACCGAACCCGGGACCTCGTGATCTGCGTCCGAATATGCACTAGACTAACGAGGCAGTTAACCAGACCAGACCAAGCAATAAGAATTGCAAAATAAAGAGCAAAACAAATTTTATTTCCGTATACTTAGTTACCTTTTCTTAAACCTCAACGGAATTCATTCTTCATTGAAATTCTAAACGAATGATGATAAATGTTATTTGGGCATTTCACACTAGATTTAACGCACGTCCGTGACGTTGAGGGATTGTTTTCTCGCAAACAATACATAAACAACGCCATGATACGAAGAAAAAATGGATTTAAGGTAAAGTGATTTATATGTATACCCTACAGAGTGCTTAGTCTAAGATCGGAGCACTCGAAAACGAACTTCGAAAACTATTGATCGAATCACAAGTGAATTCAGAGCAAAATGAACTCAAATACTCGTATTTTAAAGTCGTAATTCCATAGTTCGAATATGTATTTTACAACATTTCTGCTTGGGGCGCTCGTTGTGTTCGAATGCTGAATGTATTGGCGAACTCAAACCTTAATTCAAGCCATTTTAGGTCTATTTTACTCTGAAATCGATCAATAGTTTTCGAGTTCGTTTTCGAGTGTTCGTTTTAGACTAAGCACTCTGTTTCTTGTGACTAAAGTTTCTTTTGAAATGCTCTTGAGAAAAAGTAAAGTCGGCGTAAAGCGTGCGTGATTTTTTTGACGTGACAACGTCTCATAAATCCATGAACGCCGGCCGCACGCACGAAAAAGCTCCCATTGTCACGTTCCGCCTGAGCCGAGCGTGCAAGCGCGGAACAAGCGATAGAGAGGCACGATCGGCCTAAGCGTTCGGCTTATGAAGTATCTATCTCTCTTTGTTTTCTTATGACGTTGAAAGCATGACTCATTGTCATGTAGCGTGTGCAAGCGAGAGCGAGGAACAATACAAGCGATAGAGAAGGCACGATCGGCCGGCATAGTCGAGCGTGCAAGCGAGAGCGCGGAACAAGCGATAGAGAGGCAATGTTTTCTTATGACGTTATCACGTAAATTTATCGTCCGTAAATCGAATTTACAGTCAACTAATTTTTAGTTTTTTAAGTATACTTAGGTATTTAAGTAAGTATAAGTTTGCTTGGTTGTTTGCTTTTCCTGCATGTCTAGTAGCGGGAAGGTATGCGTATGGTTTGCGTATGTGTTTGTCTGTGCGTTCGTGAAGTTTTTGGGTGGATTTTTGCTGTTTTCACCATTATTATCACGGGTAAAGTTTGTTACTTATGTATATTATGTATTTAACTCAGGATCTGATGACTCGCAACCAAAAAAGCTATAGGCACTAAATCATCGACGTAACTACTTAGTTGTAAATTGTAAACTGAACAACAAAGTCCCATTTAGTAAACATCGAAATCGCCAATTGGATTCAGTTGATGCTTACATTAAATATTATTTATGGCCTATCGCCCCGTTCAATTTTCCAAATAATTTATAACTTTAAGTATTAAAATAGTTTGGGTATTTGATATACCAAAATGGGGTATTGGATATAGTTGGGGCCAGGTCCTATCTGCCAATGTACGCGAGGTCTTACAGGGTACTAAATTATACTTCGCATGTGTCCCAAAGATAATTATGCTTGTTTACGAGCAGCAGACGCCAGTCTGTGCTATCCTTGTCACACTTTTAGAGTTATTTTATAATAAATTAATTGTTTTTTTTTGATGTGGGTACCCCACATCCCCACCCGGCCCCGCCACGCTGAGCAGATCTATCGTCATTACGTTATTTTGTGTTGTCCGAGTCACACGTCGTCCAAACAAAATTTAAAAAAGTGAAACGGGAAAAAGAAAACGTGATTTAGTTGAAAAAGTTAGAAGTGTATCACCCGCGGGTTTTAATCATCAGTACCAGGAATCGCTAGCGAGTATCAATGCAATCAATCATCATCGAACGAGCGAAAAAATTCAAGGTAAGACTAGATTTATTTATTAGTAAGTAAGAAGTTATATCAATTAACATTTTTACCCAGTGAATAAAATAATTATTGTTAACTGTTCATTGTTTTTATCTGCGTACCGTGATACCGTCTTCTGTTTATGTTGACGGTTCAATTGGAAATCTCAATGAGTTTCCTGTTAGACAGATATAACCTGTGGAATTTGCGCTCCAAACAAAAAGTTGAACAAATAAATTTTTCCCTTGTAAAGGGCTGGACAATTGGAGTGCTGGGATGGAGGTGCACTCCCTTAGGTGCACCTCCATCCCAGCACTCCAATTGTCAACCTCACCTGCACGTGGTGCCCCCTGCTAATCAACAGACGAGGCTCTGACGACCGACAAATGGCGGTATAACCATTTCACATCGGCTAGACTACAAAATGGCAAGGGCCGATGTCGGGCAGCAGCGACATCGGTACAATAGTCTAGCCCTGCGATCGCCAACCCGCCTGCCCAGCGTGGCGATTAAGGGCATAACCCTTTGCATATGGATTGCCGGTTACGGTAACGGCGGGGCAGGGGGTGTCAAGAATCTCCGGAAGAGATTCCGCTGCCAACCCCGACGACTGGACCTGGCAACATATAACGCACGCACTTTGAGGACCGACGAAAAGATCATCGAGCTGGAAGAAGCAGTGAGCAAGTTGAATTGGGGTGTCATAGGGTTATCTGAAGTCCGAAGAGAGGGGGAGGACTCGATAACCCTTAAATCCGGCAACTTGCTTTACTACCGGGAGGGTGATCAAAAATCCCAGGGTGGTGTCGGGTTTCTCGTCCACAGGTCCCTCGTTAACAACATTGTGCAAGTCGAAAGTGTGTCGAGCAGGGTAGCGTACCTTATACTCAGAATAACCAAACGGTATTCGCTGAAGGTCATACAGGTCTACGCACCGACATCGACACATACCGACGAGGAAGTAGAGGTCATGTATGAGGACATATCAAAAGCCATGCATGCCTCTAATACCTACTACAGTGTTGTGATGGGGGATTTCAACGCAAGGCTGGGTAAGCGAAGCGGTGTAGAGTTGAAAGTGGGACAATTTGGCTATGGGCGACGGAACCATAGGGGCCAAATGTTGGCCGACTTCATGGAGAGAGAGGGCCTCTTTATGATGAACTCTTTCTTCGAAAAGCGGCCACACAGGAAGTGGACCTGGATGAGCCCCGACGGTTCTACGAGAAATGAGATCGACTTCATCATGTCTACCAAGCGGCATGTATTCAATGATGTCTCTGTGATCAATAGGGTAAAAACCGGCAGCGATCACCGTATGGTACGAGGCACATTGAATCTGAACATAAAGCTCGAAAGGGCCAGACTGATGAAGTCAACGCTCCGACCTGCTCGCGCCCATATCCAGAACCCCGAGAGCTTCCAACTCGAGTTGCAAAACCGATTCGCTTGCCTGGCAGATTGCGATTCTGTGGACGAACTAAACAACAGGCTGGTGGAAACTGTCCATGCGGTCGGGTCTAGGTTCTTTAAGACCCACCGTAGAAGTAGAACCAAAAAATTCTCAGACCATACTCTCAATCTCATGGAACAGAGACATGAAATGAGACTGCAGTCTTCAGGAGACGCCCTTGCTTATCGGCGGATTAATAGACAGATCTCTAAATCACAGAAACGCGATTTGCGATACTTTAACACCGAGCGTATCAAAGAAACCATTGAGCGGAACAAAGGCTCAAAGGTGTTCGCGAGAGATCTGTCTATCGGTCAAAGCCAGCTGACGCGATTGAAGACCGACAGCGGTAGTCTCATTTCGTCTAAACCTGAGATTTTGAGAGAGGTTGAGAAGTTCTACGGACAGCTGTACACGTCAACACAGAAGCCTGTTGAAGATTTGGCTAAAGATCCCAGAGCCAAATTGACCCGACACTATACCGAAGATATCCCGGACGTCAGCCTATACGAGATTAGTATGGCTCTCAAACAACTTAAGGACAACAAGGCGCCAGGTGATGACGGAATCACAGCGGAACTCCTGAAAGCAGGTGGAAAACCGGTCCTTAAAGTCTTTCAGCGACTGTTCAATTCCGTCATCGACCAGGGCATTACGCCAGAGGCATGGCACAGAGGCGTGGTGGTTCTTTTCTTCAAAAAGGGCGATAATACCCTGCTGAAGAATTATAGACCCATCTCGCTGCTGAGCCATGTCTATAAGTTGTTCTCGAGAGTCATTACGAATCGTCTCGCTCGTAGGTTCGACGACTTCCAGCCTCCCGAACAGGCCGGGTTCCGAAAAGGCTTCAGCACAATAGACCACATCCATACGCTGCGGCAGGTTATACAGAAGACCGAAGAGTATAACCGGCCACTTTGCTTAGCGTTTGTGGACTATGAGAAAGCCTTTGATTCGGTGGAAACTTGGGCTGTATTGAGATCACTGCAGAGATGCCGGATCGACTATCGGTACATCCAAGCGCTGAAGTGTTTGTACGAAAACGCCACTATGTCAGTCCGTATACAGGATCAGAATACGAGGCCAATCCAATTACAGCGAGGAGTGCGTCAGGGAGATGTTATCTCCCCGAAGCTATTTACCGCTGCATTGGAAGACGTCTTTAAGCTTCTGGACTGGAACGGACTTGGCATCAACATAAACGGCGAGTACATCACTCACCTACGGTTTGCCGATGATATAGTCGTGATGGCAGAGACTCTGGGAGACCTCAATACAATGCTCAACGATCTCAGCAGAGTTTCTCAACAGGTGGGCCTAAAAATGAACATGAGTAAGACGAAGATCATGTCTAACGCTCATGTTCCGCTCCACCCGGTAATCGTTGAGAACTCTGCACTCGAAATTGTAGACGAGTACATATACCTAGGACACACGATCCAGCTAGGTAGGTCCAATTTTGAGAAAGAGATCAACCGCCGAATCCAACTCGGCTGGGCAGCGTTCGGGAAACTTCGAGATGTCTTTTCGTCCAATATCCCTCAGTGTCTGAAGACGAAAGTCTTCGAACAGTGCGTGTTGCCAGTGATGACTTACGGATCTGAGACATGGTCGCTGACAATGGGCCTCATAAGAAGGCTCAGGGTCACTCAGCGGGCGATGGAGAGAGCTATGCTCGGAGTATCCCTGCGGGATCAAATCAGAAATGAGGAGATCCGCAGGAGAACCAGAGTTACCGACATAGCTCATCGAGTCGCAAAGCTGAAGTGGCAATGGGCGGGGCACATTGCTCGAAGAACCGATGGACGTTGGGGTCCCAAGGTGCTTGAATGGCGACCTCGCACCAGTAAACGCAGCGCAGGTAGACCCCCCACTCGTTGGACAGACGATCTCAAGCGAGTCGCTGGCAGCCGCTGGAATCAGGCGGCACAAGATTGTGTGCTGTGGCGATCCTTGCAAGAGACCTATGTCCAGCAGTGGACGTCCATTGGTTGAAACGAAAGGGCTGGAAGTTGCTTTGTCTCGTTTTCACCTACATAAATAGTGTGTGAGGTATATAAAAACTAAAGAGAAAGAATAACCTAGGTGAATGACCTTGTCTTCACTAAAATATTTAAGGCGCCAGCTTCAGTGGCATATAGAATATATACTTATAACCTTGGTTTCCTGTATTATTGACATGTACCTTATCCCGACATAAAATGTGTGTGGAAAATATATATCCCGACCTATATGGTGTGTGGATAAAAATATAGTGATACCTGTCAAATAAATTTATCAATCCCGACGTAAAACGTTTGTGGAAAATATATGTATATCCCAACCTATATGGTGTGTGCAAAATATATGTATATCCCGACCTTTATGGTGTGTGGATAAAATATAGGTATACCTACCACCTAGTCAACTACTCCGACGTATAGCGTGTGTGAGATTTCTTTGTAGGGTCAAAAAATAAATACCTACCTACATTTTCATCTTACTTTATTCTTATTGACATCTGATTCATAAGAATGACGAATTAGATCTTGACATTTTACAATTATTATTCGGCTCAGATCCAACAAGAAAAACTATTCGGAAATTTGGCCATAAAGATTTGGCCACACGATGGAAACATTATACCCATCTATATATTATTTTTGACTAACGGGTTGTTTATGGAAGATCGATATTCTAAAATAATATTTACCAAAAAGATCAGCGTCAAAAGATGGTTGCTATGCGATACTCATTACAGAAACAAACAAAAGCGAGATATATTAAAAAATATGAAAATTGACACCTTTGGTTCGGTTTAAATCTGTCGAAGTATCTGAAATCATCTAAGGCCACTTCAACCTCCGCTTCAAAGTTGGTATCTAACCAATTCCGCTCACAACCGAGTACTTCTGTACCGAAAAACTCTAAACGTACGGGGGGCATCATTTGTGCATACCCGCATACCCGGGCTGACATCAGCATTCGCTACCGCCGCCGCACCAACAAGCGGCCGTGTCATGCAACTCTGAGCGCACGCACTTAAGCTTACGACTCAATGCTAAATGCTGTGGCTAAATGTCACACGCGCAACCGTGACAAATTGACAATGCTACATAAAGCTAATACATGCTATGACATGCTTCGTCGCCGGTACATAACACCGATACGTTTTTTTGCGTATCATTGGCAGACCAATTTTTATTCACGAGTGGCTTCATATTTTTGGGCCAAAGAAAAACAATTCGTCTCACCAATTTTTTGCAGTCCCTCAGCCTAAAGGAAAACATCGTTTTATTTTGAATTTATATGATTCAAACTTTATTTGTGTCAATAACTTCAAACACATGGAAGATATGAAAGTACCGCATTAATAATAATTAATACGTACTGTACTGTATGACAACCGGTCTGTTTTTTGATTCGGTGAAATTCTGAAAAAAGTCATTTTAAAAATACAATGAGTTGTTTGTATGAATAACAGAGTTAACACATAAAGTTAGATTTTACACCAAAATTGATTATCTTTTTTGTGGGAACTGTCTTATGTCTGTAAATTGTCATTTTATGTCTGTATAACATTAAGAAACGTTAGTTTCGCGGAATTAGAAATCCTTAGTAGGAATCAGACTGTAAATGATGCATATATTTTTTTTTCTTTTTACTGCCAGTGGCCGAAAGTGATATGCAGAAGCAAGTAAATAGAACGGTAAATTTTCTGAAGTTAACGTTTTACCATTTGGACTTTGCAACGTCTATGCCTGTACAAAGGTTTTAAAAACCGGTCCTTCACATTTATGTATGTTCATCAGTTTATTTATCAGTTAATTTTCTTGATGATTTATTATGCATCAGAAATTCGGTTACAACTGTTTGGATAATGTAGAAGCGATCAACAATTTACTTTTGAAATTAAGATTTTTGATCAAGAATCACTCTTTACCCACAAAAAAAGGATTTATCTTTTATTCGTCTAAAAGTGAACCTTACCTTACCAAAAAAAAAAAAAAAATAAATAAATAAAAAAAAAAAAAAATAAATAAATAAATAAATAAATAAATATTTAAATAAATATATAATACATATAGTTATTTACAAACAAATACAGAAAAATGTATGGAAATCAGGAAACTAGCTAGTTATGTTGGTTTGTCGATATCAGCGTGCCCGGCCTTCAACGACGGATTGGTTTATACGAAAATGTATAGATTTTCGAAGTTCTTGAAATTCTTGGCAATTCACTACTTTGATAATCGTAAGAAATATATGATCTGTATTGTTAACAACGATTTCATATGCTGGAAGAGGTGGAGAAATTATATTGATCCTGCAAATTGTTCATTTAAAATATGAAGAATATTCACTAGTACTAGTGTATAGTGATGCGTCACGTTCGGGCTGTGGTGCAACCTGTAACGATGCGATAGCTTACGGATCACTCGCAACTGTCATTGCTCCACTCAAGCACCTTGGGACTCCAACGTCCATCGGTTCTTCGAACTTCACGACTTAGAAATTATAATATTTTATCAAAAATAAACAGCTATTGCCTATATCAAAGTTTATAAAATTTTGCATCATATCTATAATATAATAAAACTGTAACAGATCCAATTCTGTACATTGAAGATATTTTGAAAATTTTTATTGGAGGGCACTCTATAATCGATACTGAAGCCAAAACTGCAATTTTTTTCATTTTTGTCTGTCTGTCTGTCTGTCTGTCTGTCTGTCTGTCTGTCTGTCTGTCTGTCTGTCTGTATCTTGGCCGCGCATCACGCCGAAACTACTGAATGGATTCGAATGAAACTTGGTACGATTTGAGTTTATACTCCGAGGTAGGTTATAGGATACTTTTTATCCCGAAATTCAGCATGGTTCCCTTGGGAGAAGGGATGAAAGTTAAAACGTGTATTTAGCTGTAATTCATTAACGCGTTGTTCGATTTCACTCATTCTTTTTTTGTTAGAAAGGTAGTACTTTATATATTGTCCCGTAAATATTTCAAGGTCATAGGTTGTTTAGTTCAGAAATGACAGGCATTTAGTGGGTTCCAATAACTTGGGACGTGGATGTTTGTACGTACGGCTTATTTTAAACTGGCGTGCGTTTAAATTTATGTTTGTCGGCCTGTCTATTTGTTCCAGCTAATCTCCGAAACGGCTGGATCGATTTTGATGGAACTTTCAATGGCAGATAGGTGATGTTAAGGAGTAACTTAGGATACATTTAGTTTAGGTACAAAAAAGAATTATGGGGTCCGATCCGATTCTATATAAAAACCTATATCCAGGCGAACGAAGTCGCGGGGGTCGGCTAGTATTTAAATAAATACGAACATTAGTTGCAGATTTGGAATCTCGTCAAAAGTTCAACATGGACACAGAAAGGGAACTTACTGTTTATGCGTATCAACAGTTAAAGGTTTATTTCGGCAGATCTGACTTTGGTTTATTTGCCAGTAATCAAAATAACAAATGTCAGAGGTACGCATCATGGAAGTTCTGAGATTTGTTGATGCATTTACATCCAAAAAAAAAAAAAAAAAACCTAAATTTTATAAGCCTTTCCATACTTAAGCCTTATTTCAAAATTCGACACAATTAAATGTTACATGGCAAAGGGCGTTTTCTCCAACTCCAACGCATCGCTTAACAGAGCAATGGTTTTTTTTTCTCTAATAATTCCAAGAATCAATATAACACATCATTAAAGTCAAAATGACTGTTCTGCAAGAAAAAAGGTTATAATGATTGTGATTCCAATATTATACAGCTAATTGAATTTTTCACACAAAAATTCAGATGCAAGTTAAATTTCTATAATTCTCACTATCCACCATAATTTAGTATTAAATTCAGTATCACCAATGATTTCATCCCACAAAAAGATCTATCTTTAAAAACTCACTTTTTTGGCATTAACATCTCCATTAAAAAATACAGACACTTGGTCAATAAATACTTTATTGGAATCCGATAAAACTAAAATAGATGATCAGAACTTCAAGATCAAATAATGTTTTTTCAACCAATTATTGTGTTGCTATATATTAAAGAAAATCCTTAAACTCTGTCCAAGCTTATTTCAAAAGATATTTAGAAAGAATTGATCCCTTACGTGCCCAATGAAATTTTTTCAAAATCAAATCAAAATCAATTTATTTGTTGAAATAGGTTAGTACAATGATAGTAAAGTTGTTAAATATAGTGTTACTATTTCATGCCCTTGTTTTAGGGCATACACATATTCTTGTTATTTAATAACCTACTTATTTACTTGATATCTTTGTTCATCAATTTCCAAAAACCACTCTTTATATCCCATTGAGTTACATCAATTCAATGGCAAACATAGCACGCGACACGCGTTGACATCAGCTGCCCACAATGTAGGGCTAAAACTTAGAAATTATTTGAGAAAAAAAAAAAGTTTGGTCTGAATCTTCAAATGTATTTTTAAAGAATCTTTTATTATAAAGATTTATTAAAATCAGATCATAATTGTGGATATATTATTTTGAAGCTAAAATTTTTTTTTATGCCTATAAAAATCTATATTCTATTCTATACAAGTACGATTAGCATATCTGACATGCTACTTAACAAAAAATTAATTAATTAAAAATAAATAATAAATCACCTTTAAATTATGGTTTATGAAGAAATATTGACTTTGTTTAATCACATATTGCAAATGATTATTTTCCTTTTTCCCTGTTATGTTTTGCCTTCATTTTAGTTTTAAATATTTTTATTGTACACAATAAATAATATTGTAGTATTTTTTCGATGCTCTAAACATCTGCTCGTAAACAAGCATAATTATCTTTGGGAGACATGCGAAGTATAATTAAGAATCAAACGAACTTACCTTGTGAAGTTTGATATCTAATTATACGAGCGTCTCGACCAAAGATAATTACAAACCCACCCACCCTGTTTTTATCAAAATCCCGAAACATATCGAAAAAATAAAGCTCTGAAAAATGACGATAGATCTGCTCAGCGTGGCGGGGCCGGGTGGGGATGTGGGGTACCCACATCAAAAAAAAACAATTAATTTATTATAAAATAACTCTAAAAGTGTGACAAGGATAGCACAGACTGGCGTCTGCTGCTCGTAAACAAGCATAATTATCTTTGGTCGAGACGCTCGTATAATTAGATATCAAACTTCACAAGGTAAGTTCGTTTGATTCTTAATTATAAACAAGAAAATCGGATTCAATTGAGTATTATTTACGGCCTCTTTCAGTTTGAATAAATTGAAACTATTGAGATAAATACGACAGGGTTTCTGCTCATAACTCGTTTTGGTTTAGGTAGCGTCGATAGGCTTTTTAGGGTTCCGTACCCAAAGGGTAAAAACGGAACCCTATTAATGTCACTCTGCTGTCTGTTTGTCTGTCTGTCTGTCCGCCGGTCACAGGTCTCTAGCTCATAGACGAAATGAGTTACAAACCTGAAATTTTGGTATTTTGTGTAGAACATTGACCCAAAACCAAATATTGAATTAAATTATTTTACAACGGGGCTCTTATACATGAAAAAGGAGCCAGAAAAAAATTTTTTTTTCTTACCCTAGCTTGTGGGATATCATTATTTAGAGCTTATTGAGTAGAGTATATATATTTTTTAATTTTTTGCTCAAAAAATAAGGAAATGGGGGGCCATCGTCAGTTTAAGACCATTTGTGTGACGGGGGCTATCTCAAAAACTAATGTAGATAGGAATATGATGTTTCGGTATATTATGTACCATATGCTCTATTTGAACAACAAATACTGAAAACAACGATTCATTAAATAGTTTTATAAGCTGTGACCAAAAAAGTATTATATTGTTCATAAATTCCTCTCACCTATGAGAGGGGAGCCCAGCAGTGAGACGATAAAAGGCTGTAGTGGTGGGTGGTGGTATCGTAAACTTTAGACCAAAATTTTTCCCTCGCCTTAATCTCATCCCTGTGTCTCATCCTTAGACAGTTAAATAATACATACATATGCATAAATTATTACGATTTTATTTATTAATTTATACAACCCATTTTCAAGGTAACTACTTTAGCTTTTTACCAAAATCCTTACTCATAAAAAATATTGACTTTTGCTACCCATTTTGCTTGTTTTTTGCTGGTAATGCTAACTTTACTTTAAACTATAACCTATAAGTAAAATTTTAAAACTTATCATAGACAGGAAATTCGCTCTGGAAAATTTTATTCTCATACGAGTCCAATAATGCGCTCAGCAATGTCCAGAGGGGGAATATTTCCAATAAGGTCCGCTGACGGTGACGCGTCCCACAGCTGCGCCGAAGATACGTGACTCGATCTGCGCGGTAATAGGGTCATATCTCCGCATGGCGTATTACAAAGTAAATGGATTATTTATATGAGTACATCGGCCCAGCAATGGCCTATATTTATAGAAAATTGTCCCATTTAACATTGTGACGAGTCTAAACTACAGGCTCCATTGGGAGTGAAGCGAAGCGAAAAGAGGTTGTTTGGCTTCGCTCATATATCCAGACAGTGAGAACTTCGCTTCGCTCTGTCGTTCGCAGTGTGAACTGTAGTATGAAAAGACACGGTAGCGGCGTGAGCGAAGCAAAACAAATCTCGTTTCGCTCCCTATACTCTATAGGTCCTGCGCTTAATAATACGGTCAGCAATGTCCAGAGGGGGAATATTTCCAATAAGGGCCGCTGACGGTGACGCGTCCCACAGCTGCGCCGAAGATACGTGGCTCGATCTGCGCGTAATAGGGTCATATCTCCGCATGGCGTATTACAAAGTAATTGGATTATTTATATGAGTACATCGGCCCAGCGCTGGCCTATAATTACAGAAAATTGTTTCATTTAGACCCTGTTTCAACACCTTCTGATAAGTGTCGAATAGCCTAAACGTAAGTTTTGTGACTTTCTTACATGCTCGTGTTTGCGTTGTGTACAATATTATGAATGTATACTCTGATTTTTAATTCCGTTATCTCAGGTAACTTATCGAAACGTCAGAATTCCACGGAATTAAAAATCAGAGTATAATTCATAAACT
This sequence comes from Melanargia galathea, assembly GCA_920104075.1. Lineage (NCBI taxonomy): Eukaryota > Metazoa > Arthropoda > Insecta > Lepidoptera > Nymphalidae > Melanargia > Melanargia galathea. The sequence goes on from OV049857.1 coordinate 29,967,674, forward strand.
AACGCTAAACTCAAGGTATATATGTATCTACATATGTATTTAGACAGCAACCCGTGAATGTTACAAACACTATGTTTCCACACACACGATGAAGCCTTTTAGTATAATTAATGTGCCCTGTGGGCGCGTACACTTAGAAACATTAAATGTTACTAAAAGGGACTTTGCATTCCATTTAAACTGACTACGTAGCCCGTAGGTAAACTGCCTCTTACATATACACTGTTTGTTACAAGTATACACGGTGTTTTTTCCATCGTCGATCAAGAGCGGCCCCAGTTAGGTATCCGATGTAAGAAATCTTTAGGTAATATTCAAAATTAGTTCCGGACAATACACATATTAGTGATAAAAAATTATTAAAATTTAAAGCATTTATGAAACAGCCTGTTTAATGTTTTAGAAACTAGGTCAAGCCATTGAACTTGGATACAAGTTCAAGGAAAGATTTATCATACAAGTGAAATTATAGCCAACCAATAGCGAAGCGTATTTTGTAAAAGTCCACGTGGACCGTCAACCAATGTCGACGCTCGCGCTTTTCTTTGATGGAAACCGACAGCCAACGATGCGCACGCGGTGTTCTTTGTTATGTAATATGCCCCGCCCCGTCTAGCCGGCCGCTTTATGCCGCTTATAAGTTATAGTGATGTCCTAAAGGACCTAATAATTGATATCGATATCGGTATGTGATCGATGAAATGGCAGCATAATATGGTCATATCGTGCTTAGGATTCCTCCATATCACTGACAATACAACGCCATAGAACTTATATGGGCACAAGTAAAAAGGCATGCTGCAAGAAACAATACAAGCCCCCGGTTCACAGCGAATAAAATGTTGCAATTAGGTACTCAAAAATGCTTGTGACGTGACGTGACGGCTGAGAACTGGGCAAGTGTGGTGGAGAGAACTAAAAGAGTCATAAAGTTTGATTTGAACCGTGATATTGCATTTGATAATTAATGCATACAAGAGCTAATCATTAATTACTGAAGACTCCTCATCGGACGAATCTAGTATAGGTAAATGACGATTCTGACGACTCGTGTGATAAAAAAATTTAAGCTATTTTACTTAGTTATTTTATTTGTATGCCTTATACTAAGAAGAAAAACTTTAATAAAACTGTAGTAAGTATGTTATCTAGTCAAGAAGACTTTTTGCTGTCTTCCTGATTAAATAACATATTATTACACCTTACTTACATCTTAGCATTTACTTATTTCTACCAATTATTTGTAATCTGTGGCACAACCGTAGTAATCTTTATGTGTGGCACATCACTAAGGGGGCGGTACCCGTCCATGAAGTACAATATTATTTGTATGAAATTTTAACTTAAACAATACGAAACTTTATGGGCGTGAGCTGTTAAAAACTAATAATAAAATAGACAGTCTATAGGTAGGTATACTTGATGTGAATGACCTCAAATATCGGAGTCGCCGCGCCGCGGTCTGTAGTTATTATGTTCGCCATAGGGTGTTTTTAAATGAAACGTTTTCGTTTATTTTTTTTGAATATTAGTCATTCGAATGTTATTTATTTTTTATTATTATTATACTAATAGATAGTAGGCACTGGATACATTAACTGGTTTGCTTGTGGAAGACGATAAAAATTGCACCGTGTATAAATTAAAAATTTAAAAAACCCCCGACATTCGCCATTTTGTGATGGCGGCCATCTTGGATTTGCATAGCGCTACTCTACTAGTCAAACCATATCATTTGATACCTATATTGAGGGATTTGTGAATAAAAATGTAATCCGCCATTGTGTGGCGGCAGCCATCTTGGACTGATTTTCATCAAACATAGTTTTAAGAACACTCCGACTAAATCGGGGGTTAAAAACTTTAAATATGATTGCTATAGGCAACTAATTAAAGTTTTTTTTTAATGTAACAGTCAAACGATTTTAATAAGTAAGTAACTAGGTAAATGAAATGCGATGAAACTGAGCGCCTGACATTCCTTCTGATAAATCTTTCTTCCAAAAGTGGTGAAAAAAATTATTAAGTAGGAAATACTACTAAGTTCATGATAAAAATCCGTCAAGAAAAAGCAAGATAAATGGGTGTATGACTGCATCTATCGAATTTAATATAAGTTGGTATAAGTATAGAATGAAAGATCTCATTAATTTGATTCTTAATATATTATAATAAAGAGGATTTCTTGAACTCCAGTAAATCTGAAATGAGCACATGACATGTTCATAAAACACAATAATAAACTGATGGCAATTTAGTGAAGCCGTTTGTGTTTAATTAATGTTATATCGCCCATAAAACTTTTAGAGACGGGAACCTTGTAGGTATCTCGCTGAATCTCTAAATGATACTTATAAAACGGGGTGACAATTCACGTTTGTCTGTTTAATCGCTCATATCTTCAAAATCGGTAGATTTTAATATGTTACCGTTTACCACCACCACCAATACAGTCTTTTTTACGTCCTACTGCTGGGCACAGGCCTCCTCTCTCATAAGAGAGAGGGATTTAGAGCTAAGACCCGCCACGCCGCGCTGCTCCAATGCGGGTTGGCGGGATTTAACGACTATTGTCACATGATAGTGATAATAACCGGGACCGACTGCTTAACGTGCTCTCCGAGGCACTGAGGTGTAACACCGCCAACTATCAACTCCGGACTGGCACTGAGAATTTCTTGACAGAAAATCCCAATTATTTGCCCGACCCATGAATTGAACCCGGAACCTCGTGGTCTGCAGTCGAATATGCTAACCACTAGACCATTGAGGCAGTTACCGTTTACATAATATTATAATTATTATGTTCAACACAAACCGGAGTGAGTCATGTAGTACATCTATGCTGAAGAAGGATTAGGGACATCACACATTACGGGGCTACGACGTCAGCCAGTTGTCGTAAGTGTGGAGTGAGCACAGACGTATAAAGAGAAGCAGACCTAACATAACAAAAAAATTGGCGTGCCAATTACGCCTACATACAAATTTCACGTACGCATTGACAGTAAACAGGGCCGAACTCATGCAAGCGAGGGTGAGGGACTGAACTCGTAACGCGGAATCAGACTTAGGCGTTGTCGCCGTATTAGAAAGCGATTACGCGGTCATCGCGCGGTTGATTTTGTATCTACATATAATCGCGCGAACATTGAGATTATTCGAGTCACTAGGCCCTTGAAAGTATAGTCAAATAACACTATTGCCAGATTAGTATAGATAGTAAAGCGTAGCGTAGTGACTGACCTGCAGGCCTATAATTAAGTATCTGTGATATGAAATTTATCGTAGACAAGCTTTTGCCCGCGGCTTCGCCCGCGTGAATTTCGGTTTTTCACAAATACTGAGGGTTATAGTAGATTTCTGGTCCACCCGCCCCCCGCCGCGCGGCGGCGTACCGCGGTACCGCGTACGGCGACCGCAGGGCGCAGGGGCGCGCGGCGCGCGCGGTGCGGGGAGTTCCGTGTAGCGCGAGTGTCGGCCGTCGCGCGCAGCGAAAATATCTATCAGGGCGTTTTTAACATTCATTTCAACACAACTCCTTTTTTGAAAGTCGGTTAAAAAAGTAGCCTATGTTACTCCTTGGTTAATCCTCTACTTGTCTGTGAAAGTCCCGTCAAAATCGGTTCAGCCGTTCCGAAGATTAGCCCGTTCAAACAGACAGACAGACAAAAATTTTAAAAACGTGTGATTCGGTTATGGTATCGTTCAAATAACCATATGAGCTTAATATGTGGTAGTTATTTCGAAATTACAGACAGACACTTCAATTTTATTTATTAGTAATATAGATACTAATCATTAATCTGTGATGAAATTAATTTGAAAACTACGGTAAAGTGGCATCAAATTGTTAAACCCTTATTTTACATTCTGTAACCTTAATTTCCAACTGGGATGCAGTTCATCATCATCAGATGTTACACAATGTAAAATGATGGTTTGATAATTATTTGATGGGCACATTTTCATAGGTTCTAACGTTTTCGTTACCACTGAGATACAGAATAGGCCTGCTGATTTATGATTCGCTTCGTGCTCTATGTTATGACGTGACACTTCACTCGAATGAAATAGGTAGGTAGTTAAACTAGTGAAACGCTAGTTTGTAAACTATTTATCAAACTAACTTTTTACTAGTTTAACTACCTAACTATTTCATTTGACCTACCTTACCTATGTAAAATTAGTAAAATAAATAAAACAAACAAAAGTTTCAATTATTTATTTTTAAACAAAACTATTTTTTTTAATAATTTCATTCCGATAGATTGCTTTGCTTTGCATTATGCTTCATTCTTAAATCAAAATAAAATTTAACAATCACCTTAATCATTAATTGCAAATGATTGAAATCATGTTCATCATTGGTCTTAAACTCACTACAATTATTCGATAAATCAGCTATACTTATACATTATCATGCTATTATAACTTATATTTCCTTTAATCATTTTCAAAACTTCTTCACACGATTGAATTATTTTAATCAAACCATTCGATGGGTAAATCAAATCTCTCCTGTCCTTTTTGTTGTCCACTAAATGTGCTTTAAAAATAGTACACTCGATGATTTGGGATGCCAATTTTTTTTATTCATGTTAGTCAACCAGGCATTTCTTAGTTTTCGTCCTTTGGGAACCTGAAAAATGATTTCATTTTTATAATTTGTCCGTACCTACTTTTATCTAATCAACCTTCAAAATATACCTACTAAACAAACTTTGAGCCTGAATACGGCCCTGTAAAATTGCACAAGTATATGAAACATCAAACGAGATCAGAGTATCAAATTATTGATAAATATTGCAACAGGGATCTACTAGAACCAAAATTACTATAACTATTTACGAGTTTTGGACATATAATAAATAGGAACTGCTTCTAAAATGCCGAACGATTATTATTAATCTCACAGTAACCATGTAAACAAATTACGAGACTATGGCACATGAAAACTTACCGATAAAAATTAATTTCAGGTGTTTTCCTTTATGAAGAATTGCTGCACAGAGGTGCACTACACTTAACCATTTTATTTTAGTATTCTTGGATCTTAAGACTTGATTTTAATGCAAAAATAAAATAATAAACAACTCGCAGGTTATGATCTTGTTTTTGACATAAGCACCATTTGTAGCATATTTGTAGCTTAGCAACATAGCGGTTTGCCTCAAGATCAATTTTTTCTATGAGTGCGTAAGTGTTGCAACAACAGAAAAAAAGAGATAGAGTCATATATTTTTGGTTGGAGAGAAAAAAGCGCAGATATTATTTATTCTCTTAGATGTAGTTGTGAAGGTTATGTTAGGTCTGCTTCTCTTTATACGTCTGTGGGAGTGAGTCTTCTGTACCTACTATTAAGTAACGACCAAGTAATATTTGTAGGACAAGTGGTTTATTATTTCATACAAGCGGACACCCGCGACTTCGTTCGCGTGGATATCGGTTTTTAAAATTCCCGCGGGAACTTTTTATTTTTCTTAAGCTCTTTTGAGCTTATACCTTGCTAAAAACTGTTAAAAGTTCACTGGTTGATGTTTAGGTAGATAAAAATGTAAACATCCACCACTGAAAGTCCCATCAAAATCAATCCATCATTTTAGAGATTAGTCGGTAATCTTTAAAGTATCTATCTTCTTTCTAACAAAAAAATAATGAATGAAATCGGACCACGAGTTAATGAATTACAGCTAAGTACACATTTTGACTTTCATCCCCTCTCCCAAGGGAACCATGCTGAATTTTGGGATAAAAAGTACCCTATATATTACTCCATAGTATGAACTTAAATCATGCCAAGTTTCATTTCAATCCGTTCAGTACTTTTTACGTGATGCGCGCACAAACATAGAGACAAACAGACATACAGATAAACAGACAAACAGACAAAAATTTCAAAAATAGCTTTTTTATGTTCTATTACTTATCCCTAACATCCCCCAGTTATTATTTTGCAAAAATCTTCAATGTACAGATACGGCAAGTCTACGATTTTATTATATGTATAGAATAGAAGATAGAAGATAGAAGACATACTTAGCTATAATATAGATTAGAAAAGATTAAGTTTGGATAGTAGATATTAGTAGTAATCTGTATTAGTATATAGTGTATACTACTACTATGTGTATACTATAGTATTAGTGGTAATGTAATACTGTGACTATAAGCAGTAGGTAATAAATTAGTATTCTGTACTACAAGTATGGATAACGGTTTAGTATAATATTTTGGCAAGCAGTTTATTAATGGGTAGTACAATATTCTAGTTAGGTATAATATGAGATTGAACAAACAATGCGTTAATAAACTCAAGCATAAACCTCGGCGTAATTTCGCAACCATTAGCGCAAGTGTTGAATTATGGTCCATAAAGTGTTTATAGATGGATATAAATGCTTTGTTTTGTTATATAAGATTAGTTGAGATGTAGAACGGAATCGAAGGTCTACAAGGTCTACAAGTAGGTATCAATCCTGATTTGTAACAAAAAATGTTCGTTTAAAAATGGAATTATGCACACAAACCGAAACATAATTAACACAAAATTGAATTAAGTAATTGTGTGTGTGGCCGATTAAAATTTAGAACAATATTTCGGAGCAATAATTGGAACAATTTTTTAATCATAGAATTATTTATTTTTATTTAGAACGAGCGGATACCCGCGACTTCGTTCGCGTTGATATTGATTTTAATAATCCCATGGGAATCATTTTGTTTTTCCTATGCTCCTTTGAGCTCATATCATGCTAAAAACTGTTAAAAGTTCACTGGCGGATCTTTAGGTAGATCACAATGTAAACATCCGCCAGTGAAAGTCCCATCAAAATCGATCCAGCCTTTTAGAGATTAGTTGGTAATCTTTAAAGTATCTACTTTCTAACAAAAAAAGAATGAATGAAATCGGACCACGCGTTATTGAATTACAGCAAAATACACGTTTTGATTTTCATCCCCTCTCCCTAGGGAACCGTGCGGAATTTCGGGATAAAAAGTATCCTATATGTTACTCCGTAGTATGAACTTAAATTGTACCAAGTTTCGTTTCAATCCATTCAGTAGTTTTTGCGTGATGCGCGCACAAACATACAGACAAACAGACAAACAGATAAACAGACAAACAGATAAAGAGACAAACAGACAAACAGACAAAAATTTCAAAAATAGCTTTTCTACGTTCTATTACTTATCCCTAACATCCCCCAGTTATTATTTTGCAAAAATCTTCAATGTACAGATACGGCAATTCTACGATTTTATTATATGTATAGACTAGTGGACCCCGCAGACGTCGTCCTGCCCGGCGACATACCGACATCAGCGCCACCTACCGAAACCCGGTGGGTTACCTGTTCCTACTCGGTAATTGTGTTTTCGAACCATCCAGGAACTCATTGATAAAAATGAAAAATGTGATAAATGAAGAACCGCTCGACCGATTATGTGCAAACTTCACATAAACCATATCTACTAAATAGACCGAACAAAGCCTAAAAATTTCGTTTGGATAGGTGAGCCCGTTCTTGAGTTATAAAATTACATGTTGAATGGAAGCAGGCGTTACTTTGCGGAATTCCATGATATACAATGAATATAAAATTATTTTGCTATAATCCGCTAACAGTGACAAATTTGTAGGCACAACACCACACAATCTTGTAGGCACAACACCACACAATCTTGTAGGCACAACACCACACAAATTCACCACAAAACAAACTCGACGATCGTTTCGCTCCGACACCGGAGCATCTTCAGGAGATGTCGACTTCACAACGGACGATTGCAAAGTGAGTTCGTGTCGAATGAGCGGTCTTATATATACTATCCCCGCTTAGTCATCTACCCTCCTTTCTCTTTCTCTCTGGCCACGCCCCCTAAATATGTTGAGCAACGGTGAAGATGACACATTTATTTGCTCATTCAGCAATTCGACACTTCTACCGCTGTGCCCAACTATTTCCAATTGTTCCAACACGCACAGTCTTAAACTTTTACAGCATGTGTGTAAAATTTCAAATGTATGACCCTCGTCTATCCTATGTCCACTATCCAAAAGATGTTTTGCGAAATGAGATCTTTGAGGCTGGTTGTTTCTAAAGGCAGCCATATGTTCTTTATATCGAGTTACAAAATTGCGCCCAGTTTGACCAACATATATAGCACTACATTCTCAGTGCTCAAGTGCCCCGAATGTAGTGCTATATATGTTGGTCAAACTGGGCGCAATTTTGTAACTCGATATAAAGAACATATGGCTGCCTTTAGAAACAACCAGCCTCAAAGATCTCATTTCGCAAAACATCTTTTGGATAGTGGACATAGGATAGACGAGGGTCATACATTTGAAATTTTACACACATGCTGTAAAAGTTTAAGACTGTGCGTGTTGGAACAATTGGAAATAGTTGGGCACAGCGGTAGAAGTGTCGAATTGCTGAATGAGCAAATAAATGTGTCATCTTCACCGTTGCTCAACATATTTAGGGGGCGTGGCCAGAGAGAAAGAGAAAGGAGGGTAGATGACTAAGCGGGGATAGTATATATAAGACCGCTCATTCGACACGAACTCACTTTGCAATCGTCCGTTGTGAAGTCGACATCTCCTGAAGATGCTCCGGTGTCGGAGCGAAACGATCGTCGAGTTTGTTTTGTGGTGAATTTGTGTGGTGTTGTGCCTACAAGATTGTGTGGTGTTGTGCCTACAAATTTGTCACTGTTAGCGGATTATAGCAAAATAATTTTATATTCATTGTTTATAAAATTACAACGAAAAGTGGCATTGATTTTTATATAAATATAGATTATTAATCTATATTTCTTGTTCCTGGATTTTTTTTCTATAGGTATCTTTCTTATCATTATTTCTTGTTTTTGGTCTGTTTTTTCCCCTAAATTCTTTCTCATTATCTTTATGTCAACTCCAGAACTTTTTTCCTACTTTATTTAAGTAGGTATCTAAAACTTCATTTCATTCACGATTTTTCCTTGTTTCAGGTAAAAACAAACGCAAAAGTCAGCAGCCACTGAAACTTCTAACTAATCCAATTGAAACTTTTGCTTTGGAATTAATTAGTGAGTTTATTTGAAAGCCCGAAAGGTTTTGGAAAAGAAAGATTAGGTCACGGAGTGGAGTAATTGATTTGATTAATTGACGATGAGTAAAGTTAATTTGGCACAAAGTCTGACGGAATGCAAGCGTGATCTTTTGATGAGCTCCCGCAACGCAGCTCCTCTTTAGCGGAGTGGTGAGGGCTGTGGTCTTATAAGGTCCCGGGCTCGACTCCATTCCAAAGACAATTTATAAATTATCTATGATCTGGTCTGGTGGGAGAATTGGTTGATTACAACCCAGCTTACGTGCAACAGAGTACCGCCAAGCGATTGAGCGTTCCTGCACGATGCCGTGTAAAACCGATTAGGAGGGTAGGTTTAATAACATGCTCTTTCAAGGATCACCACAGAACGCGATCTTGTGCCGCTTGTATGCAGCGGCTATCAGCAATTCCCTTTAGATCGTCCGTCTGCCCAAAGCGTCTTCTAATGCGTCTTCTAATTCTGATGCGTAGTCGATTTCGAGCACCTTGGGACGCCAAGGTCTATCGATTCTTCGAGTTGAAAGTTTTTTCTATTTTTTGACGTGATAACGTCTTATAAAACGCCGGCTATACACGTACGAAGCATGACTCCTTGTCACATACCGCGTGCAAGTGAACAAGCGATAGAGAAGGCACGGTCGGCCTAAGCATTCGGCTTGTGACGCATGTATCTCTCTTTGTTTTCTTATGATGTTATCACGTAAAATTATTGTCCGTAAACCGACTTTACAGACAACCAATTTTTTTAAACGTATGATAGGCTTACGCTTGACGACAATCATGCTTGACAGAAAGTAATGATGAGGTCTAAGTTGGAACGAACTTGCCTAGAAAATGCCTATTCACTCATCTATATCTATACTAATAAATAAAATTGAAGTGTCTGTCTGTAGTTTCGAAATAACTGCCTCATATTAAGCTCATATGGTTATTTGAACGGTACCAATATAACCAAATCACACGTTTTTAAAATTTTTGTCTGTATGTCTGTCTGTCTTTCCGTCTGTTTGAACGGGCTAATCTTCGGAATGGCTGAACCGATTTTGACGGGACATTCACATACAAGTAGAGAATTAACCAGGGAGCAACAAAGGCTACTTTTTAACCGACTTTCAAAAAAGGAGGAGTTGTGTTTTTCTACTTATGTACACCGATATTTCCGAGATTTCTGACCCGATTTGCGTAATTTTTTTTTAATCGATAGAGAAACATTGCGACACTGTCCTACATATAATTTGGATTCCAACTCCTCAATCCTGATGCTGTAGGGGACCTGATCCCCAAAACTAATGGGATTTAGGAACTGTCGGTTATTTATATTGATATTGGGGGTACCATGTAATGATTTCAAATTCTAGCTACCCTCAAGATGATTTCAAAACATACGATCATCCTAAATACACCTAACGCCACCTATCGAATGCACGTTTTAAACTAGGCGAATAACACTTCTCTCGTGCGAATTACTCTAAGCGGCCATTGTTAACTGCACGCCCATAAACGTCATCTGGTATCGAGTAGATAAACTACCGTAACTCACAGATTTCAGTCTCTGCCCGATAAAAAAACAAATACTCTAAGACACAGAACATTCTAGAATTGCCAATTAGCTCGACTTCCGGCGGTCTCCGCATAGAAACCAGCGCCGTTGTGACGAGTAGAATAAGTTTCTATTGTCTTTCTAGGAAGTGTCGTCATAAATACTAGTCTAACTGAGAACCTTCGAGACATCAGGCGAGAAGGCATAAATATACCCCGCGACGCAGTCTCGGTGTGATTCTACTAGTGCAAAATGTATGTATGCCCCACGTTGGGCGCCATTGTCGCATTTAGGCTTGTTAGAAGCCTAAACGTCGAGCATGTAGGGTCCTACTGTCGTACCTGCCGAGTGGTAGACTCGACAAGTGACGTCAGCAGGGTAGGATACACTGTCGCGTTTAGGACGGACAGGTACGGTAGTCTGACTAATGTTGGAGAGGAATAAAAGATTAGGATGGTTTAATACATTTAATTAGAATTTAGAATCAAATAAATGAAATAATAAAATAATAAAAATCTAGTCGCTGGCTCTTAGACTATGGAATAACATGTACAATGAGGAACATTCAGCTTAAAACCAGATAAATGTTTTACGATTCACTAAATACTACTAGATATAGGTTTTAGAGTCCTTAGGTTTACGACTAGCCAATCGGAGTGCGGTGGTTCGACCAAATTTAGTTACGCGAATTTAATAGATAAGTCACGCAATAGTAATCGCGCCTAGGCACTACCGAAGCGACGCGCTCAACGCGGAATAGTTCGGAATTCCTGGATAGTACGAGTGACGACGCGACATACGATCCTGCACTGGCCTTTTGGAGATGTGAAGGTCACGCGCGGCCTCGCTGTCGTGTGCGGAACCTGGTCGCAGTTGACTGGCTGCAGACTGCCGATGCAATGGCGTGCCGCCCAGCGCGCGCGTCCTTGATGCAGTGTCCACCCGTAGTCGGTGTGCAGTTGGTAGGTACGCAGGTACTAGATGATACTAGGTGATGCTAGGTGGTGCTAGGTTCCCAATATCTGGGCTATTATTTCTCGTAAATTACTCACGGTTTCACAAATTAGTTACATGGATTTAATAGCACTAATTTTTTGTAAAATTTGTGACGGAGGGTCACGTACTTAGTTAAATCAATTTAACGACGTGAATATCACATTTTGCACTAGTAGAATCACCCGAGACTGCGTCGCGGGGTATATTTATGCCTTCTCGCCTGATGTCTCGAAGGTTCTCAATTAGACCAGTATTTATGACGACACTTCCTAGAAAGACAATAGAAACTTATTCTACTCGTCACAACGGCGCTGGTTTCTATGCGGAGACCGCCGGAAGTCTAGCTAATTGGCAATTCTAGAATGTTCTGTGTCTTAGAGTATTTGTTTTTTTATCGGGCAGAGACTGAAATCTGTGAGTTACGGTAGTTTATCTACTCGATACCAGATGACGTTTATGGGCGTGCAGTTAACAATGGCCGCTTAGAGTAATTCGCACGAGAGAAGTGTTATTCGCCTAGTTTAAAACGTGCATTCGATAGGTGGCGTTAGGTGTATTTAGGATGATCGTATGTTTTGAAATCATCTTGAGGGTAGCTAGAATTTGAAATCATTACAACCAATTAAAGACTTTATCGTTGAATGAACTCGAGTAGGTACATATCTAACTCCTCAACCCTGATGCTGTAAGGAATTGCATTCCGAAATCGTAGGGATCCCACGGAATTTTTCCGTTTTGGGGAAGGGTTACTACAGATAGGCTACTTTTTGTTCTGGAAAATCAAAAGTTCCCACGGGATTTTTAAAAACCTAAATCCACACGGGCGAAGCCGTGGGCATCATCTATATTCTACACTAGCTGAACCCCGCGACTTCGTCCGCGTGGTTATATAGGTTTTTATATAGGATCGGATTGTATCCCATAATCCTTTTTTGTACCTAAACTAAATGTAGCCTAAGTTACTCCATATAACATCACCTGTCTGGCATTGAAAGTTCCATCAAAATCGATCCAGCCGTTTCGGAAATTAGCTGGAACAAATGTACAGATCGACAAACTATAACTCTAAATGCACACCAGTTTAAAATAAACCGTACGTTCAAAGATCCGGGTCCCAAGTTATTTGAACCCAATAAATGTCTGTCATTTCTGAAATAAAAAACCTATGACCTTGAAATATTTACGGGACAATACTTAAAGTACTACCTTTCTAACAAAAAAAGAATGAGTTAAATCGAAGTACCCGTTATTGAATTAGAGCTAAATACACGTTTTAACTTTCTTCCCCTCTCCCAAGGGAACCGTGCGGAATTTCGGGATAAAAAGTATCCTATGTCCTACCTCGGAGCATAAACTCAAATCGTACCAAGTTTTATTCGAATCCATTCAGTAGTTTCGGCGTGATGCGCGGCCAAGATACAGACAGACAGACAGACAGACAGACAGACAGACAGACAGAAAGACAGACAGACAGACAAAAATGAAACAAATTGCAGTTTTGGCTTCAGTATCGATTATAGAGTGCCCTCCAATAAAAATTTTCAAAATATCTTCAATGTACTGAATTGGATCTGTTACAGTTTTATTATATTATAGATATAATTCTAAGTAGTAACCTCGATAGACTGTACCTTATATTATGTGTAAACCATATAACCTTAATATGATTAGACATCTGCGTCCGTCTTTTTCCACCCAAATGAGTGCTCACGAAGCACGTAACCTTGTATCTAAAATTATCGGTCATTTCAGAAAGACCCCTTTTGACCTTCCCTTATGTATTGGTTAGACACTGAATAGCTTTGATCCATTTTAACACGAATTATTCGCTCAAATTTTAGTACTGCCACAGAATACTTAATGAAACCCTAACGGTAGGCCTACCTACCTAGGTACCATGCCTTCGCTCAATAGTAGCATGCCTTCATGCTACTAATGAGCATGCTACCACAGAGGTGGCAATAGTCCTTAATAATGTTTTTCTGAGTGCTTAGTCTCAGTTTGGAGCACTCCAAAACTTTATAGTATACTATTGATCGAATCAAAAATGACTTCAGAGCAAAATGAACCCAAAGTCTCTTATTTTAAAGTCGTAATTCAATAGTTCGAATATTTATTTTACAACATTTCTGCTTGGAGCGCTGGCTGTTTTCGAATGCTGAATGTATTGGCGAACTCAAAGCTTAATATAAGCCATTTTAGGTCCATTTTACTCTGAAGTCATTGTCATTCGATCAATAGTATACTATAAAGTTTTGGAGCGCTCCAAACTGAGACTAAGCACTCTGATCAATGAAATGACAAACAAGCGCACAGCGTGTCACGGCAATAAATATTGAGTGCTTCAATAATGTACGCCGTAATTCACTGTAGCTGAGCGCTCATCAATCACAAGGTGATTGATGTGTTATAAATTACCATTCTGACTTATACTAATCCATCGGAGGCTTTTATGTTTCGGATGGCACTTTGACGAAATTAATGCTCGTTAAGTTCTATCTCGAGACGACGAAGGCGCGAGGGGAGACAGCGAAAAACATGGACGGACGACATCATAGATGTCGCGGGAAGGGATTGGATGGATGTTCCTGCAAACAAGGAGGAATGGAAAAGGATGGAGGAGGCCTTCACCCGCAGGGGACCACACATCTAAGAAAAAAGTTAAAAAAAAACCATAGATTTAAGAAAAAATGAAAATGTATGGAAAATGAGGCAGTAAATAATCTGGCGCAATGATGAGCACTTTGGACTGTCTGAGCAAGTGGGAGGTCTCGAGTTCGATTCCCGGCGGTGGGAATTTGGGAATTTATAATTGCTAAATTGTCTCTGGTGTGGTCGGGTGGGAGGCTCCGGCCGTAGCTAGTTAGCATTCTATCAGCAGAGGCGTGGCTCCAAGCATTTCAGCGTATCAGTACAATGCCGTATACTGTATAGCAACCGATCAGGGATACCGTAATATAGTAGATAACCCTTATTATTAAGTTATAGCCCTTCCAGATTAGCCCATTTACATCCATCTCAGAATGTATCGTCACTTACCACCAAAGGGTGGTAGGTAAGTGATATCTATCATAACTTAATGATCATCATTAAAATATGAAAGCCACCGAAGTTTGATATACATTGCTGTTTTATCGTGTAAAATAAAAATAACGTTTAATAGCAAACCTTCAATGGATAGAAAATATATCTTCTATAATATAATAAAACTGTAACAGATCCAATTCTGTACATTGAATATATTTTGAAAATTTTTATTGGAGGGCACTCTATAATCGATACTGAAGCCAAAACTGCAATTTTTTTTATTTTTGTCTGTCTGTCTGTCTGTCTGTCTGTCTGTCTGTCTGTCTGTCTGTCTGTCTGTCTGTCTGTCTGTCTGTCTGTATCTTGGCCGCGCATCACGCCGAAACTACTGAATGGATTTAAATGAAACTTGGTACGATTTGAGTTTATACTCCGAGGTAGGACATAGGATACTTTTTATCCCGAAATTCAGCACGGTTCCCTTGGGAGAGGGGATGAAAGTTAAAACGGGTATTTAGCTGTAATTCATTAACGCGTTGTTCGATTTCACTCATTCTTTTTTTGTTAGAAAGGTACTACTTTATATATTATCCCGTAAATATTTCAAGGTCATAGGTTTTTTGGTTCAGAAATGACAGACATTACAACCCTCAGTATTGGGTTCAAATAAATTGGGACCCGGATCTTTGAACGTACGGCTTATTTTAAACTGGTGCGCGTTTAAGTTTATGTTTGTTGGTCTGTCTATTTGTTCCAGCTAATCTCCGAAACGGCTGGATCGATTTTAATGGAACTTTTAATGTTATAAGGAGTAACTTAAGCTACATTTTAGTTAGTAGTACATAAAAGAATTATGGGATCCGATCCGATCCTATATAAAAACCTATATCTACGCGAACGAAGTTGCGGGGGTCAGCTAGTGTCAAATAACCTCAGTGGCTAGCCACTGAGATAGAGAATAGGGGGTCAGGTGAGATCCTACTCTAGACTTGATATCGAATAAACAAATTAAATCTTTTTAACCGACTCCAAAAAAAGGAGGTTCCGTATTCGACCCGTATGTATGTATGTATGTATGTATGTGTTTCAGAAACCGTCTATCATTCATCTACGGAATGATAGACGTGAGAATATGTTGTATGTTTGTTGTATGTATTATTATTTTAATAAATGATAGTGGGGATTCAAAGAAAAGTCAATACAAATTCAATCAAGTCCACAATTAATCCTATCAAATAAAACCAATCAGTGTTTCGGTTATAAGAGCGATGTCCCAAGTTCCAAACGTATAATTCAATTGCAACCGTCAAATTGGAATTGTCATTGTTTCTACTAGATAGGACCAATTTATTATTTCACTGATGGTACTTGAAAAATGTAAAAATTTAGACAATAGAGACAAAATTTTGAATAGTGAGTGATTTTATTGTTGAAAAGTATTGTGATGTTTTTTAAGTTTAAATAAATTCAATGCTTGAACTACTCGTAGAATGGTTGAAATGAATTTTATTTCCAAGTCGATTTTTTATTCAAAATTGGTGCACTGCGCACTTTTTAAATGTCAATTAATTTTTCAAGTATTAGTAATATGAGTAAAGGTTATAATTATTTACGAAAACACAAAACTACGAGGGCTCCAAACGCGCCCCTGATCTGAGAAGAGTCCACAAAAAACTCAGCCGGTTATTTTTTTACTATCACTATCTCACAATATTGATTTCTGACGTGTTAACGTCTTATAAATAGATGAACGCCGGCTACACGCACAAAAAAGCACGACTCATTGTCACGTTCCGCGTGCAAGCGAGAGCGCGGAATAAGCGATGGAGAGAAAGGATAGGCCTAATCTTCCGGCTTGTGACGCATCTGTCTCTCTTTGTTTTCTTATGACGTTATGTAAAATTATCGTCCGTAAACCGACTTTACAGAAAACCAATTATTTTTATTGCATCATTGTATCAGTTGTATTTATTTTCAACAAGCGGAAACCCGCGACTTCGTTTGCGTGGATATTGGTTTTTAAAAATCCCGTGGGAATCATTTTGTCTTTCATAAGCTCCTTTGAGCTCATACCTTGCTAAAAACTGTTAAAAGTTCACTGGCGGATGTTTAGGTAGATCAAAATATAAGCATCCGCCAGTGAAAGTCCCATCAAAATCGATCCAGCCTTTTGAGAGATTAGTCAGTAATCTTTAAAGTATTTCCTTTCTAACAAAAAAAATAATGAATGAAATCTGACCACTCGTTAATGAATTACAGCTAAGTACACATTCTAAATTTCATCCCCTCTCCTAAGGGAACCGTGCTGAATTTCGGGATAAAAAGTATCTTATATGTTACTCCGTAGTATGAACTTAAATCTTGCCAAGTTTCATTTCAATCCATTCAGTAGTTTTGGCGTGATGCGCGGCCAAGATACAGACAGACAGACAGACAGACAAAAATGAAAAAAATACAGTTTTGGCTTCAGTATCGATTATACAGTGCCCTCCAAAAGAAATTTTCAAAATATCTTCAATGTACAGAATTGGATCTGTTACAGTTTTATTATATTACTAGCTGATCCCCGCAACTTCGTTCGCGTAGATATAGGTTTTTATATAGGATCGGATCGGATCCCATAATTCTTTTATGTACCTAAACTAAATGTAGCCTAAGTTACTCCTTATAACATCACCTATCTATCTGCCATTGAAAGTTCCGTCAAAATAGATCCAGCCGTTTCGGAAATTAGCTGGAATAAATAGACAGATCGACAAACATAAATTTAAACGCACACCAGTTTAAAATAAGCCTTACGTTCAAAGATCCGCGTCCCAAGTTATTTGAACCCAATAAATGTCTGTCATTTCTGAACTAAAAAACCTACGACCTTGAAATATTTACGGGACAATACTTGAAGTATTACCTTTCTAACAAAAAAAGAATAAGTTAAATCGAACTACGCGTTACTGAATTACAGCTGAATATACGTTTTAACTCTCTTCCCCTCTCCCAAGGGAACCGTGCTGAATTTCGGGATAAAAAGTATCTTATGTCCTACCTCGGAGTATAAACTCAAATCGTACCAAGTTTCATTCGAATCCGTTCAGTAGTTTCGGCGTGATGCGCGGCCAAGATACAGACAGACAGACAGACAAAAATGAAAAAAATTGCAGTTTTGTCTTCAGTATCGATTATAGAGTGCCCTCCAATAAAAAATTTCAAAATATCTTCAATGTACAGAATTGGATCTGTTACAGTTTTATTATAATACTAGATGATGGCCACGGCTTCGCCCGTGTGTATTTAGGTTTGTAAAAATCTCGTGGGAACTTTGATTTTCCAGAACAAAAAGTAGCCTATCTGTAGTAAGTAGTAACCCGTCCACAAAACGGAAAAATTCCGTGGGATCCTTACGATTTCGGAATGCAATTCCTTACAGCATCAGGGTTGAGGAGTTGGACATGTACATACCTACTCGAGGTCATTCAACAATAAAGTATTTAATTGGTATCCCCAATATCAATTTAAATAACCGACAGTGCCTAAATCCCATTAGTTTTGGGGATCAGGTCCCCTACAGCATCAGGATTGAGGAGTTGGAATCCAAATTTTTTGAAGGACAGTGTCGCAATGTTTCTCTATCGATTAAAAATCATCAGAAATCTCGGAGATATCGGTGTACATAGGTAGAAAAACACAACTCCTCCTTTTTTGAAAGTCGGTTAAAAGCCTATGTCACTCCCTGGTTAATTCTCTACTTGTATGTGAAAGTCCCGTCAAAATTGGTTCAGCCGTTCCAAAGATTAGGCCGTTCAAACAGACAGACAGACAGACAGACAGACAGACAAAAATTTTAAAAACGTGTGATTCGGTTATAGTATCGTTCAAATAACCATATGAGCTTAATATGAGGTAGTTATTTCGATATTACAGACAGACACTTCAATTTTATTTATTAGTATAGATAGATAGATGTATATATATATATATATATATAGAAGATCAATGTAGTTAATGCTAAAAATTATATATGAAAATAATCCCCTATTTAGCTGGTAGCAACGTCACAGGCATCAGTCCGTACTAACAATGGTATCTCTTAATCCCCCTCGCTCGTAAAGAGTGCACGAACATTGATTTGCGTATCGGATCATGGCGGATAAAAGATAATTCGATCTGCGGTATGGTTTACACACAAATATGTAAAACAACCGCAAACACAGTATTTACATAATGCAATATATACATAACCATACATAACACAGTTTTTACAGCTGACGACCTCCCTGGCGCAGTGGTGAACGCTGTGGTCTTATAAGTGTGAGGTCCCGGGTTCGATTCCCGGCGGGGGCAATTTGGGATTTTATAATTTCTTTTTTCTTGCCGTGCCGCCAAGCGATTTAGCGTTCCAATACGATGCCGTGTAGAAACTGATCAGGGGTATGCGTACCTCTTCCAAGTTAGCCCGCTTCCATCTTAGACTGCATCATCACTTACCATCAGGTGAGATTGCAGTCAAGGGCTAACTTGTAGTTGAATAAAAAAAAAACATAATACACAGGACCTCATCGACAAAGTGATTAAGTATATTTTATTTAACAGTACACGCTATGTGTTGTATTCTAATATTATTTCTTATTAAATTCTTATAGTATGAGGCGGATGCTAATGCTTTTCTATTTTTTTTGACTATTTTTAAACGTCTTGAAATAAGTACATAAGACATAATATAAAAATTAATAGTATCTGTATCCCACCACCACCACTACTACACACAGCCTTTTTACGTCCCACTGCTGGGCACAGACCTCCTCTCTCATACTTTAGGAGACAGAGATTTACAGCTTAGACCCGCCACGCTGCTCTAATGAGGATTGGTGGGGTAGTAGTAGCTGCATAGCGAATGTTAAATATTTATATTCAAGTGCACTTATCATACTCTATATACATAAACTAGTATGGCGCGTGGGTGCGCGGCCCGCAAGCGGACCGCGAGGTTTTGTTTTCAGGTATTTTTTGTTTGAGCAGCCTCCACCTACATATCTTCCCCCATATTCCTAACCCTCGATCATTATCACTCTCCATATTTTTTTCTCCAAATAATTAAAAAAGATTTTGAAAAGGAACTGTATCAAAGTCTTGCATAGTTCCCAACTTACATTCTCTTCAATATTCGCCATATATTTTGTATGGAAAAATAAATTCCGCCATCTTGTTTTTTTCTGTTCATCAAGTAGACTTTTAGGTCTTGATCATCTTTTTCCCAGAAACCACTCTTCCATCTTTTATGCTTGGTGAGATAGACTCTGACGAAATTTGTATAGCCGCCATCTTGAATCCGCCATTTTGTTTTTTTTTCAGCTCAGTGCCAATTGGATGAGGTTTTGAGTAATTTTTGTTTGAGCACCTCCCATCTATCTAACATACCCTGCCCGGGCTCCTCATCCATCTTCCAAACCCTCAATCATCATGTCTTTCCATATTTTTCTTTGAGAGTTCTCCAAAGAATCGCATCAAAGCCTTGCATAGTTTACAACTTGTAGTCTCTTCAATATTCGCCATACATTTTCTATGAAAAAATAAATTCCGCCATTTTGATTCTTTTTTCAATTCATCAAGTAGACCTTTGGATCCTCATCATCTTTTGCGAAGAAACCACTCTTCCATCTTTTATACCCTCCGAGATGGAGACCGATGAAATTTGTATGGCGGCCATCTTTTTTTCGCCATTTTGAATTTTTTTTCAGCTAACTGCCAATTGGATGACGTTTCGAGTGACATTTGTTCGAGCACCCCCCACCTATCTTCAATACCTTAAGCGTGCTGCTCACCTGTCTCCGAAATCCTCAATCATCAGCTCTCTCCATATTTTTGTTCCGAATGAATTTTTGTCCTCTATACGAAACCATTAGTGAAAAAAAAATTTTTCATACAAAATTTTACAGGAGGGGTGATCAATCAGTGAGTCAGTCAATGAATCAGCACGAGCAGCTATATATATATTAATGAATGTTTGTTTGTTTGTTCACTATGTATTCCTAAACTATACATTACGTGGCATTGCAACGCATGCCGGGAACAGCTAGTTTAAAATAAAATAAACTATGCAGGTTTCCAGAACACACACGTAGTGTTCGATCCTACTAAATGATTGCTACCTGTATTAACCAAGTTAAAGCTAACGACTTTCATCGTTAATATTCAATTTAAAACTCGTCGATTTCATAATAAATGGATTTTCGATAGCGAGAGCGGATATCGCGAGAGAGACGTCTGATACCAACCCCTCATTAACCCAATTTTCAACAGATTAATATCACCAATACGCTCCAATAAATATGTTCCGATTATAATTATAATTGCACTCATTAATTTTGAGTGTGAACTTATCATTTCTATCTAATTAATTATCACTTTACTACCCAATTAGACAGAGGATCTGCTGGACATGTCCCTTGCAAGGATCTTGTGCCGCTCGTATCCAGCGGCTGCCAGTAACTCGCTTGAGATCGTCGGTCCACTTAGTGGGTAGGTCCAATTTTGAAAAAGAGGCCAATCTTCGAATCCAACTCGGCTGAACAGAATCCGAGAAGCTTTTTTTAAAATATATGTATTAATTGCGGGCAAACGAGCAAGCGGGTCACTCGATGTTAAGTGATTACCGCCGCCCATGAACATTTGCAGCACCAGAGGAACCTCTAATGCGAATAAGAGTTATCGACACAGCTCATCGAGTTGCGAAACTGAAGTGACCATGGGCGGGGAAACGATAGACGTTGGGGTCCCAAGGTGCTTAAATGACGAAGCGAAAAACGTAGCATTAGAATATCCAAATATATTAAATTGCAATAAATTGTCGTAATTCAAACGCGTTCAAATTAAAACATTTTTTCACATAAAAGTTACTGGAAACACAATAGTTAGAATTTTTAATGAAAAATAAGAGAAACAAATACCAGGTGGCTTACCTTTCATTATTCAGCTGTAAGAACGTTGTAAGTAGGTACTCATCTCTTTAATTAGAGAGTGAATCGCGCAAAGTTTCAAAGCTGGCTACAATAAGGGTGTAAAGTTTCAGAGGATTCCCGGTATTTCACCTTTCAACTCGAAACAATACGCAAATATGTAAATTAAAACATTCTTTTGTACACAAGGATTGATGTCTTTAACAGTCAACGGTCAAGTAGCGGACTGAAATCTATAAGGTTTACACTATAATATAGGTACCTAATTCTATGGTGTTTGGTATACATACAATACCTATACATCCACCATCATTACTACTGACGTCCCCCAGCTGGGCATAGGACTTATAGGAGAGAATGATTTATAGACCTACCACGATGCTCCAATGCGGTTGGCGACGACCGACGGGTTGGATTCAAACGATGCACGATAAAAGTCCAACATTGGACATATTTTTCATCACCCATTCAAAACTTCTTTGCTCGACAATTAGTCTTCTACTGCTCTCTCTCTCTCACACACACACACACACACAGTTAAGTAATAAGTATTAACGTTCCTTAAAGTTAAGAGACTTATTTAATTGTACATGAAACGAAATAAAGATTTATTTAACTATTAACTACTAATTTAATTGAATTCGAAAGAGAAATGTGAATTTGAATGTTAAAATGTAGTGTTATTTATAAGAAAATAGCGTATCAAATTGTCAAAAGGGCTGCAAGAAGGGATGAAATTTCTTAAAGAATTCACAGAATTCTGAAATGTAAATTAAATTGTACGTAAGTACAACAGGATTACTAAGTGTATACAAAAATATTCTGGAGTCCTCAGCTCTTTAATGAGAATGTGAATTGCTCTACATATGAACACAAGCTTTTTAGCTTTCGGCAAATTTCTGAATCTTGAAATGTTCCACCTAGGTACATTGAAATAGTACATTGTGATACAAGGGTGGAATGTTGGTTATTGCAAACGAGCTGTCATTAACAAGCCCGAACCGAAGGTGAGGGTTTTTAATGTCACGAGTTTGCAATAACCGATACACCCGTGTATCACACGACGTTTTTCAATACAGTTGTGGGAAATAGTAAAAAAACAAATCGAAGAATCAAATGTTTATTTCAACATACATACCTACGTACGTACCTATCTTTGTCGGAATCTTGGGGGCAAAATTCCATCTTGCGTAATTTTTGCCCCAGATAAAATATCAGGTGGAGTTAATTCCATAATATCACTTGAACTTGAACTCATATTTACAAAAAATAATCAATTTATCACACAAAAAATGAAAACTTTCAGAAAATGGCGCGTTTTAGCAACTGGACATTTTAAAACGAAACTAGGCAACGGTCTACGCGTATATCTACAGCCTATTCGATTTTTGAGATATGTTAATGTGAAAATAATTAAATTAAAAATGGTAATTAAATATATAATTAATTGTAATAAACAAACATTTAAAAGAATTTTGAGAATTCAATGCTAAGACGTATGCATTTATTAATTTTTTCTCGTATAAAATCTATCCGATTTTATTCTATGTATGAAAACTCCTTGCTACTAAACTTATTAAATTGACTTATAAATTTAAAAATAAACTGCAAAACAAAATGATCGAGCACGTAAAACAAAAGTCACGACCGCGTAAAACAAAACATGCCTGTGCAAAAGATTTAATTTTCGAATCATAACTATAGCCTCTGAAAGTACGCCATGTTAAACAACTGTATTGAAAATTAATTTTTACTCTTACTTGCACAGCAGGATAAACGAATATCAACTGGTACAATATTTTTCACTATAAGCGAATCGTAAAGTTTTACTGTATAAGTAAAAGGTAAAATATTTACCTATGCTCTATTGTTTAAATGCCAATTATTAGGAGTTCAAAGGTTCTATTAATATATATATAGCTGCTCGTGCTGATTCATTGACTGACTCACTGATTGATCACCCCTCCTGTAAAATTTTGTATGAAAAATTTTTTTTTCACTAATGGTTTCGTATAGAGGACAAAAATTCATTCGGAACAAAAATATGGAGAGAGCTGATGATTGAGGATTTCGGAGACAGGTGAGCAGCACGCTTAAGGTATTGAAGATAGGTGGGGGGTGCTCGAACAAATGTCACTCGAAACGTCATCCAATTGGCAGTTAGCTGAAAAAAAATTCAAAATGGCGAAAAAAAGATGGCCGCCATACAAATTTCATCGGTCTCCATCTCGGAGGGTATAAAAGATGGAAGAGTGGTTTCTTCGCAAAAGATGATGAGGATCCAAAGGTCTACTTGATGAAATGAAAAAAAAAAAATCAAAATGGCGGAATTTATTTTTCCATAGAAAATGTATGGCGAATATTGAAGAGACTACAAGTTGTAAACTATGCAAGGCTTTGATGCCATTCTTTGGAGAACTCTCAAAGAAAAATATGGAAAGACATGATGATTGAGGGTTTGGAAGATGGATGAGGAGCCCGGGCAGGGTATGTTAGATAGATGGGAGGTGCTCAAACAAAAATTACTCAAAACCTCATCCAATTGGCACTGAGCTGAAAAAAAACAAAATGGCGGATTCAAGATGGCGGCTATACAAATTTCGTCAGAGTCTATCTCACCAAGCATAAAAGATGGAAGAGTGGTTTCTGGGAAAAAGATGATCAAGACCTAAAAGTCTACTTGATGAACAGAAAAAAACAAGATGGCGGAATTTATTTTTCTACACAAAAAAAATTATTGATGGAAAAATACGGAAAGAGCTGATGATCGAAGATTTTGGAGACGGATGAAGAGCACGGCGAGGGTATTGAAGATAGGTGGGACGTGCTCAAACAAAAACTACTCGAATCCTCGCGGTCCGCTTGCGGGCCGCGCACCCACGCGCCATACTAGTTTATTTTATATACTTATTGACTTTTTTGCGTGAAAAATTATATTAATTTTCAAATCACATTGAGATATTATATTTTATCTATTATTATTATAAATGTTTATCTTCTGTAAATATAATCAAAGCAGGTAAATTTTAGGACGAAGAAAAATGACCTACTTTTAGAGGGAATCAAAATAAACTGCTTATTTTAGGGTCAAATTATTGTCAAAAGGACTACTTTGAAATGCCATTCGAGTCGCTCAAAATTACAATTCTAGTTATTCCTACCCTGAAATAACGTTATGATAGCTTGTCCTCTGTGCCCTCAGAATACGCAATGATGTTAAAACAAGAAATTATTCGTATCTCTAGATAAAATAATGTCTATTTATAGCTTGTTAACTTTGGAATATGTTTTTACTCATAATAATCTATATCTATCTTCTATCTATCTATCTATACATATAATAAAATCGTAGACTTGCCGTATCTGTACATTGAAGATTTTTGCAAAATAATAACTGGGGGATGTTAGGGATAAGTAATAGAACGTAAAAAAGTTATTTTTGAAATTTTTGTCTGTTTGTCTGTTTATCTGTTTGTCTGTTTATCTGTTTGTCTGTTTGTCTGTATGTTTGTGCGCGCATCACGCAAAAACTACTGAATGGATTGAAACGAAACTTGGTTCGATTTAAGTTCATACTACGGAGTAACATATAGGATACTTTGTATCCCGAAATTCAGCACGGTTCCCTAGGGAGAGGGGATGAAAGTCAAAACGTGTATTTAGCTGTAACTTAATAACGCGTGGTCCGATTTCATTCATTCTTTTTTTGTTAGAAAGTAGATCACGATTACCGACTAATCTCTAAAAGACTGGATCGATTTTGATGGGACTTTCACTGGCGGATGTTTACATTTAGGAAAAACAAAATGATTCCTACGGGATTTTTAAAAACAAATATATATCCACGCGAACGAAGTCGCGGGTGTCCGCTTGTTAATAAATAAGCTAAATAACCTTATTTTTCAGCATAATTTCAACACAATTAATACGTTTGGGAATAACATGACAGGGACTTGTTTCGAGAGAGTTTTATTAAGCTTATAAATTTTAGGACACGTTCACGCGGGAGCTTGGAAGAGCTTTGGCGTGTTCTTTGAAAGTATTACAATTTAAAGTTCACTTTTATGGTTGAGTTCTAAAATATTGTTTTGAGTTCTAAAATATTGTTATATCACGCGAGTATATTTAGGAGTACTTATGTAGTGAGAAAACTTCTGATTTATTTACCTTTCTCCATCTCACCCTGCGACTGAAAATAAAATTAAGTAACTAAGTACTTAAATCTAAAAGCTGGATGTATTACTGAAATTAAACGTTATTTAATCATATAATTATCGTTAAAGTTCAGTGGTAATAATCATTGTTTGTTTGTTAAATGTTTTTTCAGCAAAGTTATTAATTTAATTTTATGCATATAAAATTAGATGGGTGATAAAACATAATTCAAATGAAATAATGAAGGATAATTTAAATTAAATAAGGAGCGAAAATAAGAAAACCTATTAAATACCGGAAAGTGGAAATATTATATTTTCAGTCAACATTAAGTATAAGTAGGCAAAGCAACTAAAACAAAATTACTTTTTACATTTTATTAAGATTACCTACTAGCGGACCCGGCAGACGTCGTCTTGCTCGGTGACATACCGACATCAGCGCCAACTACCGTGTCCAATTGTGTTTTCAGTCCAGGAATCCACTAAAATATACACACATTTCATCCAAATCGGTCCAGCCTTTTAGGGGACTTTTAGCCTTTTCGTACGGGGACAAACACACGTACAGAAGAATTATATATTAAGATTAGTAAGTAAAGTTTTTAGTATTCCCACTGTCGCCTGTCCTATTAAGAAAAAACTGCTGTACCCAATTTCCGTCCAAGCGATTGGGTAACTTGTGCGCAAAACGTGCACGAATTTCTAACACGGCTTTGTCTGTCAAGCGAGGGTTGGGGAGGGTCACACATGTCTTTGTTGTACCAGTGTAATTACAATCGGCTATTCACCGCATGATTCTGCATTGCGGATGTGTTTCGGCCATTTTCCGCACGTGGCGTAGGGTTGACAAGCGCTCTTTATTACGCTTTACGCATTATCTAAATAAAAGGAAAAGGTGACTGACTGACTGACTGACCGATCTATCAACGCTCAGCACAAACCATTGGACGAATTGGGCTGAGACATGCAGATAGCTATTATGACATAGATATCCGCTAAGAAAAGATTTTTGAAAATTTAACCCCTTTGAAGTCGCGGATAACAGCTCGTTCTTGAAATTAATATTAGAGCAAACCAAACCGGGTCTAAAGTAATGTTATCGCTTTCCGAAGTATCATTTTAAATGAGTGTGTTACTTTTGCTAAGTTTTTAGGTTTTTCGTAACTACTACTTTGAATGTTCTGTATAATCTGTATTACAGAAATAGTCATAGTGAGGAACCTACATA
The DNA here is from genome assembly GCA_920104075.1 of Melanargia galathea. Taxonomy (NCBI): domain Eukaryota; kingdom Metazoa; phylum Arthropoda; class Insecta; order Lepidoptera; family Nymphalidae; genus Melanargia; species Melanargia galathea. The sequence continues at coordinate 29,994,676 of OV049857.1, forward strand.
CGAGAAACATACAGTTATGCAAGTATTTAAGTTCCCTAACCGAGACGAAATTGAAAATTCTAGTCGTATTTCGTACTAAATAGTATTATTTTCCTAAGCCAAATTAATTTAAAATCAAATCCTAGACTTATTTTACGTATGTATATTGTATACTACTTACCTATTCAATTAACAAAAAATATTTTGTTATTTTACTATGGAATATGTTGTATAATTTGAGCAATTAGGTATATTTTATGAATAATGCAAATAAAGTTGAAGAAATTACATGGACAGACAGCGAAGGCTTAGTATCAGAATCCCGTTTGTCACCCTTTGGGTACGGAACCCTAAAAACTGTTTGAACAACTCGTTATCATAGAAATTACAATATTATTAACATAATTCAACCTACTTACCAATGCCCTTTTTATTGAGATAAAAACATTAAATTGTTGGAACAACCCTATCAATATTTGCTCGCTCGAATGAATTCATATTTTTTGCATGGCATCGTAAAATCCTAATAATATTGGGTGAAGGTTTATTTGAGGAGAGCACTTTTCAAATACACAGGTGACCTTTACTTTTTATTTTAGTATCAATACGTTTTATTGAAGAATTTTAAGGGTAGGTTACGACGGCAGGGGATCATTTTGAAACGAAATATGCGCGCGTACTCGTGTTCGATTAGTAAAAGTTTGTAAAAGTCGTTTTTGAAGTCGGTTTAATTTTTCTTACATTATAACTTATGTAGGTAACTACTAGCTGATGCCCACAACTTCGTCTGCGTGGATTTAGTTTTGTTAAATCCCTTGGGAATTCTATGATTTTCCGGGATAAAAAGTAACCTATGTCTAGTCTAAATCTCTGTACCAAATTTCGTCAAAATCGGTTTAGCGGTTTAGGCGTGAAAGCGTAACAAGCAAACCAACAATCTCACTTTCCCATTTATAATATTATACTAGCGGCACGCTATGATGGCCGGTTTGACACATTACAATAGTGATGTGGAATGTCAATTTATTCTCGAACAAAAAACAATTAAGTTTTGTTTTTGTACCTGATTAAATAGGTTTAATAAAACAAAAATGTATATGTTTATTTAATTTATTTGAACGAACTGAATATTTGAACGAAAATGAATATACATACTTTATATGCACACAAGAAACATATGAATACAAAAGATACCAAAAAAGGTGCCACAAAAGGCCATAATTAATCAGATTCGTCCATACTACTATTTTCACTGTCGTCACTGCTATCATCACATACATTAATAATTATATGTTCGTTTTCTATAATATTATCTATTTTCACATCTCTTTCATAATCTTCCCTTATTAATTTAACAGTTCTATTCACAACCTTTTCCCAGTCTCCTTTAGTCACATGTTCACAAGCTTCTTCTAATAATTTTAGCATTTTTTTTGTGGTAAATGGGGGTTCTGTATTGTGTCTTGCAGCATATCCCTTAATTTGAGCCCACACCAACTCAATCGCATTATACTCACAATGGTAAGGCGGTAACCGTATAACTCTGTGCCCATGTTCTAATGCTATTTCGTCAATGACGTATCGGATCTTGGTTGGTTTGTTTTCTTTTAAAAGACGTACTAATTCCGCTTTTAACATATTCATGTTTGCATCTACGCCATTTTTACGAAGCCATGCGACGATATCAGCTTTCTTTTGGGATTGGGCAGGTGGCTTGTCAATTTGCATCGAGTGGTATGGGGCGTTGTCCATAATTATAATAGATGGTTCAGGGAGGCTACACAACATTGAGGTAAACCATTCAGTAAACTTTTCTCCATTCATGTCTTCATGATAGTCTCCAGTGGTTTTTGACGCAAAAGCCATGAGAGAACCTTCGACAAACCCGTTGATGGTTCCGGCGTGACAAATTATAAGTCGCGATCCTTTTCCTACAGGAACTTTGGAAGTAGATGCTGCTGTGTCATCGTTCCAAGAACGGCCTACAGTATGGTTAGCATTAAGCCATGTTTCATACAAGAACACAACATTTTGCCAATTTTTGATTTCTTTCACTTGCCGTAAAAAAGTATACCTTGCCATCGCTATATCAAATCTTTCCATCAATATTTTGCGTTTGTTACATTTTTTGTATCGAAATCCAATGGTCTTCAAAATCTTCGTTAAAGAACTTTCCCCACCGAAGAATAATCCAGCTTCCTTCAGTGAATGCACCAACTTTTTTCTTGTTGGATACTCCTTCTGTAAATAGTAGCCGTAAACATGTCTTCGGATAGCATCGGCATCAAAGCTATCGATGCCTACGACTGGTTTTGCTCGTTTTCTCTTTTTTGGTGTGTGAAGTTTATTTTCTTCTGTGCCAGTCTCGCCATATTTTTTTTTAGTTATCCGTCTAACAGTTCGTTGTCCAATATTAAGCGCATCAGCTACGCGTTCAACCACTGACGTTATAGGTAAAATTGGCCCTCCATTTTGAGCTTCACGATCGAAATAGTTACGAAGGCGTATTACGAACTCACGTGTCTGACTATTCAGAACAGTTCTCTGCGTACGTTCGGTCATATCGACGAAATCCACAACAAAGGGCTTGAACAGAGTCCAAATTAACGAGCAAGGGTCAACAGTAATGCAGTATCAATATTTGAAATCCAAAGCCAGGTCAAAACTATATCACAATCGCATTGCACTGACAGTTTATACTTTTCGAAGCAACGTCAATTCGAAACTGCTTTGTTTTGCATTGAGCATTGACGCGAGTTTGCCGGAGGTAGTAGTTGTGCTAGCCAGCGATCCTATGTGACGATCGTATTAGATTCCATTTTTAAAAATTTATTGATATTTTTTTGCGATTTCAGAGGTTTGTCCACATAGTGAAAATTGTTCATATTCACAAGTACATTCACCCCTTAAATGGTGCAAACTGATTTTTCTACACTTGTATACATTTAAGAAATCAATTTAATAAATAAATTTTGAGTCCTAAACCTAAAACTACATTCGATAAAATTTATGAATCTCTGCACATCACTATCGTCAATAAAGTAATACAATTATTTCCTTCAAAGTCGTTATCAATTAATACGGAACTTCATGAGCGGACAAACGTCAAACCGGCCATCATAGCGTGCCGCTAGAGTAGTCAGGATTTGCAATAAATATACTTTTTAGTTTAATATTCTTTGGTTCCGACGTAGCCCGCGGGTGAAATCTACAAACTTAAAGCATCAAACCGTCAACCCTAAGCACTCGTACTTGTTTATTCAAATAAATTCCTCTTTTTTACGTCGCCGGTGGCATCGTAAAATCTGAGGGGTTGTATTTAATTTCGGGGATGTAATTCAAGTGTAGGCTTCAGGCAACTGCTATTATATTGCGCTTGAGACGGACAATGGAACGAAATTAACGTCAGACATCATGACACAAATTCTCTTCATCATTCGAATCTTCAGATTTTGACTCTGACTGGTGCTCTGACTTTAACGTACGACGCGACGGTAGCGACGCGGAACGGTAAAGATAGACTTCGACGTTACGTAACCGTACGTTAAAGGAGGTGTGGTGCGCGCCTGCGACACGCGACCGCGTCATGCGACCGCGACATGCGACCGCGACTTGCGACCGCGACATGCGACCGCGACATGCAACCACGACATGCGACCGCGACATGCGACCGCGACATGCAACCTCAATGCGCGACATCTGAGAAGCGCATTTGCAAACTGATTTGTATGGGGAGCATTGATGGGCAAACGCGATGGGCGCGAAGCCACAGAAGTCGATGGCGCGACATAAGTGCAACACAAACAGAGGATATGTGCGGGTCGGGCGCAGTTCGGGACGGGAGTTTGGTGGGTCTAATCTATCTTCTATCTATCTATCTATCTATCTATACATATAATAAAATCGTAGAATTGCCGTATCTGTACATTGAAGATTTTTGCAAAATAATAACTGGGGGATGTTAGGGATAAGTAATAGAACGTAAAAAAGCTTGTCGCCAGTGATGACCAGATATGGACCAGCGGACGACATCAGAAGGCTATTCTAGTAGTATCAATTATTCATTATCAGGGTAGATCGAATTACTTTGCTGTGGGCGTCACATGGGTACGGGCCTAATTGAGAAGCCTTCTCATTAACTGACACACTAACTGACTAACTTTGCCCTACCTAGTCGGTACACCACCTCCCCTTTACCGAACCATCGCCAGCCAATCTAATCTAATCTAAGCTACACGACACACATCGCATGATACGACCTACTTTGTACAACACAACCTTAATATAACACAGTACACCGCACGCACGAACCGTCTTCCGCGAGAGCCCAGATCGGAATGTGTCACACGCGCCACCGCTCTTTCTCTCTTATAATAGAATGTTGGTAGTGGGAATGACGTAATGGCGCAATGCTAGGATTATTCACACTACAATATCAACGAGCCGACACGGCCATACTGACATTCGCACGTCCCCGTGCGACTGCCAGCGTCCAAGGATGTCTACAAAGAACAACACACAGGTGAAGTACACCTCTAAATACGCTCGCCCATCCCTGACACTTCACTGCTTCTAGGTCACCTCCGTCCGTCATGTATCAATTGTCAATCATCACATCAGCTGTCAATCGCGTCAACCAACCACCATCTCATGTGATGACGTATAGCAGACCCAACCAGTCAGTACTTTAATCTGTCAATTCAATCGCAATACACATCTGGAAGGAGTGTGTCCTTTCAACCAACTCCCTTGAGTCTGGCCCGGACGACACTTCCTTACCAGGATAGACTCAGGAACCTAATATAACACCCAACCAGTCAGTACTTCAATCTGTCAATTGTCAGTCATCACTTCAGCTGTCAATCACAATACACATCTGGAAGGAGTGTGTCCTTTCAACCAACTCCCTTGAGTCTGGCCCGGACGACACTTCCTTACCAGGATAGACAACATGAAACACACACAACTAGTCAGCGCCCTTCACTTGTAACACATGGTCAAAGTCATCGTCATAGTCAAAATAATAATCACAGTCAACCCATAATCTGCTCAAGAACGTCGACCCATATAGGCCAGTCCATTTAATTAACTACATCACACACGCACACGTCATTTTCCCTGCCAAGTCCCGAAAATGGCAACACTCATCTGATTAGGGTGCAATTGCTATCGCAAACCCTCAATCAAATATCACGGTTAAAGTTACCTACGTTTACAATTACAGTTTCAAACCAAAACTAATCTACCACTGGTTCGGAATGCCGCAACCTAGCGAGAAGAACCAGTAAGAAACTCGGCGGCGTCTAACTTTCTAACATAACTGATCAAAAACTACTTCCCGTAAACGCAATCCTATTTCTTTAGTTCCAATCGTGCAAACCATTTATCATTTATCATATCATCATCTTGATGAACCATTTCAAGAACTGCAACCTCTTTACGGCTTTACCACAACCAACGGCTTCGAACTTGATAACTTTTGAACATCGATGAAGGTACCTGGACAATAGAATTCGATTAGCAACCAAAAAACCATTTGTCAAACTAATCATTCATCTCAATAACGGGTATTTTATTATTCTGCGAGTATTTCTAACTTTAGTTTCAATTAATCGCAATTTTTTTTTTGTTTTTTTTTTTTTGTTAGTTGGTTTTTATTCTCAGCTTAGCGCTGTCAGTTGTTATCGACATACAACTCGCCAGCCATCACGGCCAACCCCTGACATTCGATCGTCCTCGAGCGACTATTAATTATCCTCAGCAATCGGTATACCCGACATCGCCAGCCCTACTTCAAAAAGCCCTCAAAAACTTAGGCGACCCGGCAGGCCTCTGAAGCTAACCCGGTTCCTAATCTAAACACTAGTAATAGTTAGCATCACATAAACGCGCAATTTGATCTGATATAATCGGTAACAGTGTGGCTGATCAATTCTCGGAAATCCACACACAATCGCTCAGTACCGTCACGTTTTTTATTAACTAAAAATTCCTAGAAAAAGGTGAACAATTGAGTTCACATTTCCATTTGGGTCGGTTACCCGCATATAACATCTCGCTAATTTTATCACGAACCACCTGCCGTAAATCAAAGGCGGTGCATATGACGCTAAACCGTTTTACGAGGATTCAACTAAACTAATCTTAAGTTTTCCGGTTGTGACCCTTAAACGCGGTAATCCGTTAATCGAGAAATCCGAGTTTTCGTTAAGTAATGACAATAGTCGCGGTTTATCCTCATCTAGTATATCCGTATCAATATCCGAAAACTATTTTACACTTTGAAATAGAAAAAGTATCCGCAGTCATTACACAACCTGCCTTTAAAATATCACGACTTAACGCAAAAACTCATCTAATAAAACGTGAAACAAAAAATTTGTAAAGTGGGTGTGTCCATCAATTAAAAATTTCACATAAAATTTGCAAGGTACTATTAACACTTGAATTCTCAATTCCGGTAATTCAATTTTATTATAACGCACACCCGATAGCCTATTCGCAATACTTTCGTTAACGAGAAGAATCGCGGCACCGAAATCTTAACAAAATGAAAACGACCCGCGTCGCGCACACAACACCGGTTCTACCTTGGTTCTACAAGGCTTTTGTGCCACGAAGGAGACCGACAAACGCAAATGCAGTTAAAGGCTCCGGCTCATCAATTAGCCCTTCAGATCCCACTTCTGATGTCGCCAGTGATGACCAGATATGGACCAGCGGACGACATCAGAAGGCTATTCTAGTAGTATCAATTATTCATTATCAGGGTAGATCGAATTACTTTGCTGTGGGCGTCACATGGGTACGGGCCTAATTGAGAAGCCTTCTCATTAACTGACACACTAACTGACTAACTTTGCCCTACCTAGTCGGTACACCACCTCCCCTTTACCGAACCATCGCCAGCCAATCTAATCTAATCTAAGCTACACGACACACATCGCATGATACGACCTACTTTGTACAACACAACCTTAATATAACACAGTACACCGCACGCACGAACCGTCTTCCGCGAGAGCCCAGATCGGAATGTGTCACACGCGCCACCGCTCTTTCTCTCTTATAATAGAATGTTGGTAGTGGGAATGACGTAATGGCGCAATGCTAGGATTATTCACACTACAATATCAACGAGCCGACAAGCTATTTTTGAAATTTTTGTCTGTTTGTCTGTTTGTCTGTTTGTCTGTTTGTCTGTTTATCTGTTTGTCTGTTTGTCTGTTTATCTGTTTGTCTGTTTGTCTGTATGTTTGTGCGCGCATCACGTAAAAACTACTGAATGGATTGAAATGAAACTCGGCATGGTTTAAGTTAATACTATGGAGTAACATATAGGATACTTTTTATCCCGAAATTCAGCACGGTTCCCTTGGGAGAGGGGATGAAAGGCAAAATGTGTACTTAGCTGTAATTCGTTAACGGGTGGTCCGATTTCATTCATTCTTTTTTTGTTAGAAAGTAGGTACTTTAAAGACTACTGGCTAATCTCCGAAAGGCTGGACCGATTTTGATGGGACTTTCACTAGCGGATGTTTACATTTTGATGTACCTAAACATCCGCCAGTGAACTTTTAACAGTTTTTAGCAAGGTTAAGCTCAAAGGTGAAAGGCGAACAAAATGATTCCCACGGGATTATTAAAATCAATATCCACGCGAACGAAGTCGCGGGTATCCGCTCGTCTATAATATAATAAAACTGTAACAGATCCAATTCTGTACATTGAAGATATTTTGAAAATTTTTATTGGAGGGCACTCTATAATCGATACTGAAGCCAAAACTGCAATTTTTTTCATTTTTGTCTGTCTGTCCGTCTGTCTGTCTGTCTGTCTGTCTGTCTGTCTGTATCTTGGCCGCGCATCACGCAGAAACTACTGAATGGATTCAAATGAAACTTAAGACGATTTGAGTTTATACTCCGAGGTAGGACATAGGATACTTTTTATCCCGAAATTCAGCACGGTTCCCTTGGGAGAGGGGAAGAAAGTTAAAACGTGTATTTAGCTGTAATTCATTAACGCGTAGTTCGATTTAACTCATTCTTTTTTTGTTAGAAAGGTAGTACTTTAAGTATTGTCCCGTAAATATTTCAAGGTCATAGGTTTTTTAGGTCAGAAATGACAGACATTTATAGGGTTCAAATGACTTGGGACCTGGATCTTTGAACTTACGGCTTATTTTAAACTGGTGTGTGTTTAAATTTATGTTTGTCGGTCTGTCTATTTGTTCCAGCTAATTTCCGAAACGGCTGGATCGATTTTAATGGAACTTTCAATGGCAGATAGGTGATGTTATAAGGAGTAACTTATGCTACCCTAACTAAATGTTAGGGTACATAAAATAATTATGGGATCCGATCCGATCCTACATAAAAACCTATATCCACGCGAACGAAGTCGCGGGGATCAGCTAGTAATATAATAATAATATAAAGAGGCTTGTTCTGACTGACTGACTGACTGACTGATCATCAACGCACAGCCTAAACTACTGAAGCTAGAAACTTGAAATTTTTACAATAGCTTCCTTTTGTGACGTAGGCGCACACTAAGAATGGATTATTGAAAATTCCACCCCTAAGGGGGTTAAATGGGGGATGCAAGTTTGTATGAAAGTCCGTCATTTTTAAAGTTACATCAATGAAAATCGGTATTTGTATTGTCGGTTAAAAATAAAGAATTACGTGTTTCAGGAATTTTAAAAATTCCACCCCCAAGTGAGATTTATAAGAATCCACGCGGGCGAAGTCGCGAGCATCAGCTAGTTATAATATAAAGTAGCTTGTCCTGACTGACTGACTGATCATCAACGCACAGCCTAAACTACTGAAGCTAGAAACTTGAAATTTTCACAATAGCTTCCTTTTGTGACGTAGGCGCACATTAAGAAAGGATTATTGGAATTCCCCCCCTAAGGGAGTAAAATAGGGGATGCAAGTTTGTATGAAAGTCTGTCATTTTTCAAGTTATATCCATGAAAATCGGCACTTCCATTGTCGGTTAAAGAATTACGTGTTTCAGGAATTTTGGAAATTCCACCTCCAAGTGGGATTTATAAGAATCCAAGCGGACGAAGTCGCTGGCATCAGCTAGTTGTTGTATATTTATATAGACGACAACCGGAACGCGCGAGAGCCGCGCCCGCGTTCTTGCGCCTCCCAGTGACGATGTGGAACTTTTAATAAGGTATTTATTCTAAAGCCTTGTGCACAAAAACAAAACTAATCATTCTATGAAATATCTAGCGGTCCGCCCCGGCTTCGCCCGTGGTACATAATATATAGCATAGCTCTTCCGCTTTATTATATACTAGATGATGCCCACGGCTTCGCCCGTGTGTATTTAGGTTTGTAAAAATCTCGTGGGAACTTTGATTTTCCAGAACAAAAAGTAGCCTATCTGTAGTAAATAGTAACCCGTCCACAAAACGGAAAAATTCCGTGGGATCCTTACGATTTCGGAATGCAATTCCTTACAGCATCAGGGTTGAGGAGTTGGACATGTACCTACTCGAGGTCATTCAACCATAAAGTCTTTAATTGGTATCCCCAATATCAATTTAAATAACCGACAGTGCCTAAATCCCATTAGTTTTGGGGATCAGATCCCGTACAGCATCAGGATTGAGGAGTTGGAATCCAAATTTTTTGTAGGACAGTGTCGCAATGTTTCTCTATCGATTAAAAAAAAAATTACTCAAATCGGTTCAGAAATCTCGGAGATATCGGTATACATAGGTAGAAAAACACAACTCCTCCTTTTTTGAAAGTCGGTTAAAAAAGTAGCCTATGTTACTCCCTGGTTAATTCTCTACTTGTATGTGAAAGTCCCGTCAAAATCGGTTCAGCCGCTCCAAAGATTAGCCCGTTCAAACAGACAGACAGACAGACAGACAGACAGACAGACAGATACAAAATTTAAAAACGTGTGATTCGGTTATTATAGTATCGTTCAAATAACCATATGAGCTTAATATGAGGTAGTTATTTCGATATTACAGACAGACACTTCAATTTTATTTATTAGTATAGAAGTATCTATACTAATACAGTCTTTCTTCTTAAAAGCTTTGGAGAAACTGATAGACCACTACATCAGGCAGGGGCCACTTAAACTAAACCCCCTGCATCCCCTGCAATGTGCATATCAGCCGGGTAGATCCACAGATACTGCTTTGCACTATGTGGTGAACCGAGCGGAATGTGCACTTGAAACAAAGGAATTATGTCTGGGGGCTTTCCTTGACATTGAGGGAGCGTTTGATCGCACCACCTTCGAGTCAATGAGAGCCGCTAGCGAATTGCATGGAGTGCCACTCACCATCTGCAGATGGATAGAGTTTATGCTCAAAGGTAGGCGAATACAGTCGGATCTACTAGGGGACAGTCTATCTGCAACCACAACCAAGGGATGCCCTCAGGGTGGCGTCCTCTCGCCCATCTTGTGGTGTCTGGTTGTGGACTCGCTGATTGTGGAGCTTAACAGGGGACCGCTCTACACAGTTGGGTATGCAGATGATCTAGTGATACTAATTAACGGGAAGTTCCCGAGTACAGTATCTGATACTCTACAGATGGCCTTGGACCGGGTGGAAGGCTGGTGTGATAAAAATCATCTGTCTATAAACCCCAACAAGGCAGTGGTAATTAATTTTACGAGGAAAAAGGATCTAACAGGTTTGACGACTCCTAAACTATATGGACGCGAACTAGCTTGGGCCACGGAGGTTAAATATCTAGGCGTAATACTAGACAGACAACTTACGTGGGCTTCACATGTGGCCACGACCATAACCAAAGCTTATAGAGTTTTGGCCATGTGTCGTGGCTGCTATGGGAGGACTTGGGGTTTGAAACCAAAAGTAATGAAATGGATCTATGAGTTGATGGTGTTGCCGGTTCTAACGTACGGCGCCATTGTATGGTGGCCGCGGACAAAACTGGCAACATGCAGAACAGATCTCCTAAAGGTGCAACGGGTAGCCTGCATAGCCATTACGGGAGCTTTCAGAACGACACCAACTGAAGCTCTTGTGAGACTGCTAGGCCAGGAGAAGTTGCATATTGCTATAGAGAAAAGTGCTAGGAAAGCTCTACACAGACTTTCCCTAACTAACTGCAGAGAAGGGTCACTGCCAAGAACTAGTCACATGGTTCTGAGCAGGGACAGAGACCTAGACAGGATACTAGACATGAAATGTGATAAAATTATCCCAGTGCTAGTATTTGAAAGGAATTATGACATACATGTCCCAACAAGAGAAGAGTGGAAGAGGGGACTACGCCCACTAGGGAAGAACAGCCTGGTCTGGTATACTGATGGCTCCAAGATGCGGTCAGGTACTGGAGCAGGTGTTTATACGGAAGGCTACAAGGCAAGCTATAGCCTTGGGCAATATGCTACAGTCTTTCAAGCAGAGCTTTATGCGATAAATGCTAGCGTACAGGAAATGACGCGTCGGAAATTCGCTGGGAAAGAGATTCTCATTCTCAGTGATAGTCAGGCTGCGCTCAAAGCCCTAAGTGCTAGCAGAGTCACGTCCTCCCTGGTACTAGAGTGCATGGGAGGTCTGAAATGCCTGGGAAAATCAAATTCTGTTAAGCTGATTTGGGTACCAGGTCACGTTGGTATACAGGGAAATGAGATAGCTGATGAGCTAGCTCGGAAAGGTTCAGTACTAAAATTTGTTGGTCCTGAACCATGTGTAGCGCTAGCACCCTGTGTGGTAGGCATGGCGCTTTCAACATATGCCGAGAAGATAATGTCGGCAGAGTGGGATAAGATGGGAGGCCTAAGGCACTCTAAGAAGTTTATGGAAGCTATAAAGGCTGGTTTTCTTGCAAAAGTAAATTTACTGAGCAGGAAACAGCTAAGATATGCTGTAGCGGCGTACACGGGTCACTATAGTACAAAGGCCATGTTATGCAAAATGGGCATTACAGAGGACCCTATTTGTAGGGCCTGTAATGAAGAAAATGAGTCCATGGAACACATCTTGTGTGAGTGTGACGGACTGGCTAGAAAGCGAATGGATCTTCTGGGGGTAGCTTATCCGCAACCGGAGGATTATGGTCCCTTGAACCTAAAGGCGACAATCAAACTCCTAGAATGGGTGTTTGAGGAGGTCTAGGGGATAAGGAAGGGGCGAGTACAAAAGATCCATAAGGGTCGAAGTGCATCCGCTTTTTAGCGGGCCCCATCAGAGGAAGATGAAGATCTATACTAATAAATAGTATAGAAGTATCTATACTAATAAATAAAATTGAAGTGTCTGTCTGTAATATCGAAATAACTACCTCATATTAAGCTCATATGGTTATTTGAACGATACTATAACCGAATCACACGTTTTTAAAATTTTTGTCTGTCTGTCTGTCTGTCTGTCTGTCTGTTTGAACGGGCTAATCTTTGGAGCGGCTGAACCGATTTTGACGGGACTTTCACATACAAGTAGAGAATTAACCAGGGAGTAACATAGGCTACTTTTTTAACCGACTTTGAAAAAAGGAGGAGTTGTGTTTTTCTACCTATGTATACCGATATCTCCGAGATTTCTGAACCGATTTGAGTAATTTTTTTTTAATCGATAGAGAAACATTGCGACACTGTCCTACAAAAAATTTGGATTCCAACTCCTCAATCCTGATGCTGTAGGGGATCTGATCCCCAAAACTAATGGGATTTAGGCACTGTCGGTTATTTAAATTGATATTGGGGATACCAATTAAAGACTTTATGGTTGAATGACCTCGAGTAGGTACATGTCCAACTCCTCAACCCTGATGCTGTAAGGAATTGCATTCCGAAATCGTAAGGATCCCACGGAATTTTTCCGTTTTGTGGACGGGTTACTATTTACTACAGATAGGCTACTTTTTGTTCTGGAAAATCAAAGTTCCCACGAGATTTTTACAAACCTAAATACACACGGGCGAAGCCGTGGGCATCATCTAGTAGATTAGTAAGATTCAACTAAGCTCAAATTAGGCGCGAAGTTGCTTGAGCGGAGTAGGTCGAGACGCAACGACTTTTTTGACAACAATTCAAACTATAATAAGTTTTATTTACATTGGCGTTGCTTCAGCGAACCAAGGTTTTTTTGTCGACCTCCGTGGCGCATTGGTGAGCGCAGTGTGTTCGATTCTCGGCTAGGGCAATTTAGGATTCTATAATTTCTAAATTGTCTCTGGTCTGGTCCGGTGGGAGGCTTCAGACGTGGCTAGTTTTCACCTTACTGCCAAAGCCGTGCCACCAAGCGATTAAGCGTTCAGGTACGATGTCGCGTAGAAACCGATCAGGTGTAACAAAAACTGCCATATCTCTTTCAGGTTATCCCACTTCAACCTAAGACTGCATCATCACTTACCATCAGGTGAGATCGCAGTCAAGGGTGCACAGCAAATAAAGCTGAATTTGATGAGGCATCAAAAAGATACAGCGCCTCGGCCCAAGTGGTTGGCGTTGGACAGGAGTTTTTCAATTTGAAATTTTATTCGCAGAGTATTTTGGTCGGCCAACTGTGCTTTGATGCAAAAAGCTGTGATAGCCTAGTGGTTAGGACGACCAACTTCTAATCGGAGTCGATCCCGGGGCACGCGCCTCTAACTTTTCGGAGTTATGTGCGTTTTAAGTATTTAAATATCACTTGCTTTAACGGTGAAGGAAAACATCGTGAGGAAACCTGCATGCCTGAGAGTTCTCCATAACGTTCTCAAAAGGTGTGTGAAGTCTGCCAATCCGCTTGGCCAGCGTGGTAGACTATGGCCAAAACCCTTTCACTCTGAGAGGAGACCCGTGCTCTGTAGTGAGCCGGTAATGGGTTGATCATGATGATGATGATGAACTGTGCTTTGGAGCAGGAAAAAAAACGTAATTTCGTAGTCAAATAGCGACGGGAGCGTAATGGAACGGACTATCGTTCAGCTTCAAAATACTTTTACAAAAATAAACCGTCAACATAAAATTTTACTATTGGGGGTGTTTTGCAACTTTATTAAATTTCACGCTTAAGGCCGCTCTCTTCACGCGCTTTTCCATACAAACGTAATTACGCCTATTATTCTAATATTTGTCGCAATAGGTCTAAAGTTAAGCCAGATATCAATTTATATCTCCATTACCTATGCCATAAAATAAAAATATTAGTAAAATTATATTTATTTTGAAAGTTATGACGCTTGAAAAATCACTATTTTTGGGCAAATTTTGGGGCAACTTCGTGCGTAAATAAACTATATACGAAACTCGAAAATTGAAAAACGACTGTAATCTTATCATAGGTTACTTCATAATAATTACAAATGTCTTTAGTTCATGTAAAAAATTGCCAAATATTTGCTAAAATAGGCGAAATTCCAAACTTTGATTTGCATCTTTTTACTTTGCCGTTTTTCACTAAAAATCATGATATCTCAAGCAAAATTTATTTATTTAATTAATTTATTATTTATTTATGTATATATTTTTAGTACTCTTCTATACTGAAGACGTCTCGCTCTCTAAATGCAGAAATCACTGTTTTAGACTCCACTCACCAACGATTTGTCGCGCCCATGGAGAGGGCTCTTAATTGAAGGGCAAAGAGGGGCTTATTTATGTCTTAAAATAAATTAATTATTATTCTCAGTACAACAAAATGCCTTCACTTTTTGTTCCTTGTTTTAAATGCGCCTTTATTTCCTTTAACAAGTGGGAAATTGTCTACGTGGTTTTCCACACTTTAACTCCCCACAAAGGATAAATTGGCCCCATTTGTATGGAAAACGCTCGCGGCAATATAATAGGGGTCGTGTGATCCGCAGTGCATTCAAATAGTAGGCAGGCAGCTGGCAGCTCTATAGTACATACTTATAATCAATCACACTATAATCACACTTCACACTATCACACTTATATTATAAAGGCGAAAGTTTGTGTGTATGTTTGTTCCTCTTCTCCGCCTCAACTACTGAACCGATTTGGCTGAAATTTTAATTGGAGATAGCTTATGCCCTGACTTAACACATATGTTACTTTTTATCCCGAAAAAGTATTCCTGTCGGACTAAAATAGATATAGACCTCCAAAAACGTCATAGAGGGCGCTGACTGTTCTTAGGTCAATCACGCTCACATAACAAATTATTGCAATAGTTTGCTGTGTTGCATGCATTGGCAACACATAGGATTTTTACTTTTTATCCTGGAAAAATGCACAGTTCCCACGGGATTTTGAAAAACTCGAAATCTATATCTACAGCTATAGGTAGATTAATATAGCGAACTTCCTTGATAGTAAGTAAGGTTGGAAAAGGGAGCGGGAACGGAAACCGGAAATCCACGATTCCCTCAGGATTTGTGAAAAATCGTACCAATTCAGGTGGGCGAAGCCGTGGGCAGATGCTAGTATAATAATATATGTATACTCATATCATAAATGCTAAAGTAACTGTCTGTTTGTCTGTTACCTTGTCACGGCTCAACCACTGAATGGATTTTCATGTAACACGGAGACATAGAGATACCTAGATTGTACCTATTCTGGAGAAGGACTTCAGTCCAACAATCAAAGAGATTCTTTAAAACCTATAAAATCCAGTTTGCTTTCGAATCGAACTGCTTACCTTTCAAAATTTGCTTTAATTACCTCCTAAAAATTTGCTACGGCCTCTTGCCATTCGACTGAGTCAAAATCTATTTAAACATTAAGGATTTAAACATTAAATTTAAGGAATTAAATCTTTTGCTTTAACGATGTTTTACCCTGACCATTTTAGTTATTTTTACCGACTGCAGCGTGTCGATCGCCTGTACTACTTGTCACGTCTGTATATGCCATTTAAATTAACTCTCACACAAAGCCTCTACGTGTTCGGCCCTTGTTATTACCCGCACAAGCTTTGGTGGGCCCGCGCTGAAAGAAATAATTATGCCTAAGTACATCTAACCTCAATTATACGTGCCCTGTATGTAATTATTATAATGAGAATTAAAATAAAGGGGAGTTTTTCTGACTGTGGCGCTCAGATATCTACATTTTTTTAAATTATATTGTAACACCGATTTTAATACTAGACCTGTGAAACTAGATGGCGCTAGTAGTATGTTACGTCGCGCTACGATTGACCGCGGGTCCGCGTATATATATCGGTCGGCTTATGTTTGTAATCAATCTTATCAATCGAAATGTGAGAGTTTCTAATCCTCACTCGGTACTTAAACGGGTAACGAACTCTGCATCCACACCTGCTGGGACAGAGTTTAACGCTAGTTTAGTACCAAACTATATAGGTGGCATGAACCCTTGCATATCCACATCTGCTGGGACAGGGCGTTCTGGAAACCTACTCGTACGCACTATAATATTGTAAATCGATAGTGTACCAAAATATATTCCCGTTTCGAAGACCTACCCTCTTTTCTTCATCGACCGAACTACCCTCCGTTACAAATTGGCGCTCCAACTGGTGGCCGGTCCTACGCGACTTATGAAGGACGACGAGGAAGTCTTCTACGAAACGGAACACTACCGAAAGACAATGCGGAAACAGAATCCTGTGCTCGCCCAAGCTGACGAGACGAAATCATTTATCATCAAGACGGATGCAAGCAACTGCAACAACAGAGACGTTCTAATGCAGGGTGAAAATGAACACCCCGTTGAGTTCGCTAGCCGTCTGCTCACCAAGCCTGAAAGAAATTATTCTACAACCGAACGAGAGGCGATAACGGTTGTTTGGGCAATGAAATTTAAAAGTTACATCGAGGAAGACCTCCAAAGCCGAAGAAGAACTAAAACCAGCTTCCTAACTTCCTGTCTCTCTCGTCGGGACGACTTCGCAGACAGAGGGGGAGACTGTAACACCGATTTTAATACTAGACCTGTGAAACTAGATGGCGCTAGTAGTATGTTACGTCGCGCTACGATTGACCGCGGGTCCGCGTATATATATCGGTCGGCTTATGTTTGTAATCAATCTTATCAATCGAAATGTGAGAGTTTCTAATCCTCACTCGGTACTTAAACGGGTAACGAACTCTGCATCCACACCTGCTGGGACAGAGTTTAACGCTAGTTTAGTACCAAACTATATAGGTGGCATGAACCCTTGCATATCCACATCTGCTGGGACAGGGCGTTCTGGAAACCTACTCGTACGCACTATAATATTGTAAATCGATAGTGTACCAAAATATATTCCCGTTTCGAAGACCTACCCTCTTTTCTTCATCGACCGAACTACCCTCCGTTATAATATCTAATAATAATTCATTAATTATCATTAACAATCATTCCAGATCCACCCATCCATTCCTACTCAGATTCGTTTAATGATATAACACAATTAACTCTGTAATATAAATTTTAATAGTTTATTGCCAGATTCAGTTGACGCATCATTAATAGGTACAGCTGAATGACAGCACATTAAAAGATTTAAGTATCTACTGCATTAATTGGGAGTTGCTTGAACTCTATTTAAAGACTAGATGATGCCCACGGCTTCGCCCGTGTGGATTTAGGTTTTTAAAAATCCCGTGGGAACTTTTGATTTTCCAGAACAAAAAGTATCTTATCTGTAGAAACCCGTCCCCAAAACGGAAAAATCCCGTGGGATCCCCACGATTTCGGAATACAATTCCTTACAGCATCAGGGTTGAGGAGTTGGATATGTACCTATTCGAGTTCATTCAACGATAAAATCTTTAATTGGTACCCCCAATATCAATTTAAATAACCGAAAGTTTCTAAAACCCATTAGTTTTGGGGATTAGGTTCCCTGCAGCATCAGGATTGAGGAGTTGGAATCCAAATTTTTTATAGAACAGGGTCGCAATGTTTCTCTATCGATTAAAAAAAAAATTACGCAAATCGGTTCAGAAATCTCGGAGATATCGGTGTACATAGGTAGAAAAACACAACTCCTCCTTTTTTGAAAGTCGGTTAAAAAAGTAGCCTATGTTACTCCCTGGTTGATTCTCTACTTGTATGTGAAGGTCCCGTCAAAATCGGTTCAGCCGTTCCGAAGATTAGCCCGTTCAAACAGACAGACAGACAGACAGACAGACAGACAGACAGACAGACAGACAGACAGACAGACAGACAGACAAAAATTTTAAAAACGTGTGATTCGGTTATGGTAACGTTCAAATAACCATATGAGCTTAATATGAGGTAGTTATTTCGATATTACAGACAGACACTTCAATTTTATTTATTAGTATAGATTTAAAACGTTTACTATCAGATTAACTTAAGTAGTTAACCATTAAGCGACTCTGAATGCGGCAATAAAGTTGGTATGTAGTTATCCAAATAGCCAAACATTTGAATACAATAATAATAACTGAAAATTCTCAGTTTAAGTACTTTTAGAATACCTACTTCTATATAAACTGAAAAGCAATGGAAAACAAAGATTAGTCAAGTAATTTCGATATCAAACACTGAACGAAATATCAAGTAAAGCGAAATATTAAACTGGTTACAAATAACTTAAATACAAATTAACAAACAATGAACGTGTTGCCACTTGCTTTCAGCTTTCAACAAGACTGAAAATTTTATCAGAGAATTTCATTGATTGTGACGAAGCTTATTGCGTAGTTCGCGCAGTCTATGCTAATGATTCTAATTTGTACTCTGTGCCTGCTAGGGTTCTTGGCGTATACAAAGCTATGCTAATTTATTCCAAATTTGTACCTACTTGACTCTAATCAAACTTTAGGAAGCTGATTTATGCGAAAGTCTGCTGGTTTATTTCTGAAAGTAAACTTAGTTTAAACATGCAAAATAAGCGAAATATTTTGAACATAGAAAAATTTTTAGCTACTGATACTTAGCTCTAAGTGGCTCTATCAAACAACAAGTATAAATTAAAAATTTTAAAAAACCCCCGACATTCGCCATTTTGTGGTGGCGGCCATCTTGGATTTGCATAGTGCTATTCTACTAGTCAAGCCCTTTCATTTGATACCCATATTGATGGAGTTGTGATAAAATATGTAATCCGCCATTTTGTAGCAGCGGCCATCTTGGATCGATTTTCATCAAACATAGCTAACAACACTCTCGACTAATTTACCTTTTAAACAAAAAAAAAACCGCATTCAAATTGGTCTACCCTTCTGAACGCCACAGGGGAACAGACAGACACACACACACACACACACACACACACACACACACACACAGACACGTCAAACTTATAACACCCCGTCGTTTTTGCGTCGGGGGTTAAAAACAAAGTTGAAAGATACCAGATTTGTGATACAACAATAAAATTATCTAATAACTATGTAGCATAAAGTTAAGTTTCACTGGTAAGGAGAGGATCGCGCTGAAAGAAATACACTAGAAATACTTAGCTTCCTCGCTGCTAATCGTCGCCCATTGTCGCTCGTAATGTCTGTTCGTATTACTTAGTGTAGTCCTAGTTCTGCTCAATATAATACTAGCATCTGCCCGCGGCTTCGCCCGCGTGAATTTCGGTTTAAAACAAATCCCGAGGGAATCGCAGATTTCCGGTTCCCGTTCCCGCTTCCTTTTCCAACCTTTATGCCTACTATCAAGGAAGTTCGCTATAGTAATCTACCTATAGCTGTAGATATAGATTTCGGGTTTTTCAAAATCCCGCGGGAACTGTTACATTTTCCAGGATTAAAGTAGCCTATGTTTTAAGTCAGGGCATAATCTATCTCCATTCAAAATTTCAGCCAAATCGGTGCAGTAGTTGCGACGTTATAGAGTAACAAACATCCACACTTTCACATTTATAATATTAGAAGTAGGATATGTCAATGCAAGTAATAGTTTCGTCTGTACGAAATGTCGAGGGCGTGGTACAGGCGTATTAGTTGTAGGCGAAGATCCTCTTCAGTTTACTGAGCCAGCCCAGTAAATAAGTAATTAAATGATATTGCATTTTATAGTTGTGCCAAACTTTAGTAAAATTAATAGTGTGTCTTTTGTAGAAGAAATAATTATATCCTCAAATACATGAGGTAGTTTCTGTAACGGCGTTATGTAGTAACCCTTGCAATAACACTGTCACTTCAATAAACGACGACGAACGGACGATTTGTCACTGTCGTTTGTTGAAGTGACAGTCTTATTTCACGCTAAAGAGACGCGCACATCAGGGCAGGCCGCATCGCAACGCAGAAATCCTCCTTTATCGTTTCCATTCATCACTGTATGCGAACCATCGCATACCAGAGGCGGGCCGCAGCGCAACGCACTTGTGGATCGATTAGACTCTATATGCTAATAGAAAGAGCGTGATAAGCTTTGATATGGGAAAAAGCGATGCGGCTCGTCGTCTGTATAACTATATGTCAAACTAGCTGATCCTCGCGACTTCGTCCACGTGGATATAGGCTTTTATATAGGATGGGATTGGATTCCATAATCCTTTTTTGTACCTAAACTAAATGTAGCCTAAGTTACTCCTTATAACATCACATATCTGCCATTGAAAGTTTCATCAAAATCGATCCAGCCGGTTCGGAAATTAGCTCAAACAAATAGACAGATCAACAAACATAAATTAAAACGCACACCAGTTTAAAATAAGCCGTACGTTCAAAGAACCGGGTCCCAAGTTATTTGAACCCAATAAATGTCTGTCATTTCTGAACTAAATAACGTATGACCTTGAAATATTTACGGAACAATACTTAAAGTACTACCTTTCTAACAAAAAAAGAATGAGTTAAATCGAACTACGCGTTAATGAATTACAGCTAAATACACGTTTTAACTTTCTTCCCCTCTCCCAAGGGAACCGTGCTAAATTTCGGGATAGAAAGTATCCTATGTCCTACCTCGGAGTATAAACTCAAATCATACCAAGTTTCATTTGAATCCATTTAGTAGTTTCGGCGTGATGCGCGGCCAAGATACAGATAGACAAAAATGAAAAAAAATTGCAGTTTTGGCTTCAGTATCGATTATAGAGTGCCCTCCAATAAAAAATTTCAAAATATCTTCAATGAACAGAATTGGATCTGTTACAGTTTTATTATATTATAGATAGATAGATATGAACCGATTTTTCTGATTATCAATTGTTTTTTGTTTGAAAAAATTCACCATCGGATTTGTGCTATTGATGAAGATGTGATAAATATCTTCGGATATCGAGGACATAATATGGCTTTTCTAAATTACCACAACGCCTCGTGGTAATTTATGTTGGTAATTTTATGATATTAGACCACAGCCTAATATAATAAAATTCACATCACACAATTCGTGTCGTGGCCTTTTTGAATTTACCACAGTAGGTACAGTGAGTTTTCTCAGTGCGCATAATGGGAATGACGCGTTGCGAATGGTTTAGAGATGTCACCACATATGAGCTGTTGATTTTTTAACCCCCGACGCAAAACGACGCGGACGGGGTGTTATAATTTTGACGTGTCTGTGTGTGTGTGTGTATGTGTATGTGTGTGTGTGTGTGTGTGTGTGTGTGTGTATGTGTGGACGCTCAAACGGGTGGACCGATTTGAATGCGGTTTTTTTGTTTGTTTGAAAGGCGGTTTTTTTGTTTGAATGGTGAATTAGTCGAGAGTGTTGTTAGCTATGTTTGATGAAAATCGGTCCGAGATGGCCGCCGCGACAAAATGGCGGATTACATATTTTTTCACAACTCCCTTAATATGGGTATAAAATGAAATGGCTTGACTAGTAGAATAGTCAAGTAAATAGTAAATAGTCATAGTAAATAGGCTTGACTATTGCAAATTCAAGATGGCCGCCACCACAAAATGGGGAATGTCGGGGGTTTTTTAAATTTTTAATTTATACTTGTCACTCAATGAGCGAACTTGAACCTAATGTATTATGTGACATGTCCTTTTTTGACGTTATAACGTCTTATATATCGATGAACGCCGGCTACACGCATGAAAAAGCATGACTCATTGTCACGTAGCGTGTGCAAGCGAGAGCGCGGAACAAGCGATAGAGAAGGCACGATCGGCCTAAGCGTTCGGCTAGTGACGCATCTGTCTCTCTTTGTTTTCTTATGACGTTATCACGTAAAATTATCGTCCTTAAACCGATTTTACAGACAACCAATTTTTTTATCCAACATACAATACTTTAGCATTATCGCTTAGTATACGACTGCAGTTTAAGCATATAACCATCATATAACCATGTTAGCGCGTGACAAGCGTGCTGAGTTTTTATCAAATTATAATCCAGGCGCAGTTGCGAGACAGATTTCATACCGCTACCCAGATATTAGCTGGCATTGAAATGCAGTTATGCACTTTACATGTTTCGCATGATATTACTATAGTTTCAAATAAATTATGCAACAAGTATATTAATAATAAAAAACCACTGACATTCGCCATTTTGTGGCGGCGGCCATCTTGGATTTGCGTAGTGCTATTCTACTAGTCAAGTCCTTTCATTTGATACCCATATTAAGGGAGTTGTGAAAAAATATGTAATCCGCCATTTTGTAGCGGCGGCCATCTTGGATTGATTTTCATCAAACATAGCTAACAACACTCTCGACTAATTCCCCTTTCAAACAAAAAAAAAACCGCATTCAAATCGGTTCACCCGTTTGAGCGCTACAGGGGAACAGACAGACACAAACATACACACAGACACGTCAAACTTATAACACCCCGTCGTTTTTGCGTCGAAGGTTAAAAAGTACCTACTGAACGGATTTTTTTTATTCGATGTGAAGATGTAAGTGATGATGATGACGCAGCGGAAAACACAGCGCTGGAAGAACCCCCCATTAGTTTGACGGACAATCTCGACCGAGTCGCTGACAACCGCTGGACTCATGCGGCACAAGATCGCGTTGTGTGGCGATCCTTGCAAGAGATAGAGATCTATGTGCCTGTGTCCTGTTGCGCTAACATGCGACTCACGAGAAAATTATGCCCATTCACTTTCTCGTCGAAGACAAGTAGAGATAAACGAGAAAATGAGTGGACATAATTTTCTCGTGGGTCGCATGCTAGTGCAACAGGAGACCACGTCTATCTGTTGAGATGACGATGAATTCCTCGGTAATTGTCTAAATAATGGCATTCTCGTTTCTCTGATTATGTCTCAACTCTCAAAATAACTCGCATTCAAGCAAATCCATGTACCACAAGCCATAATGTAAGACAAATTAAACCTACTTCAATATACCGACTTAAAAATAACTGAATAGGGGAAAGTATCCATATTTTGAAAACTGCTGAACCGATTTTGATAAAACTTGCACTGTTTCCTAAGTTAAAGTAAATGTAAGCCAGTAAAACAAAGAATGGTTACAATTGGATTAACAGTTTCAGAGAAATGTGTGGACAAACATACATACCTACATTCATTGCACTTATAATAAATATATTGCAGTTCCAATAATATTACATAGATACATACATATCTACGTGTTGAATTGATATGCTCCTTTTTTAGGGTTCCGTAGTAAACAAGGAACCCTTATAGTTTCGCCATGTCTGTCCGTCTGTCCGTCTGTCCGTCCGTCCTCGGTTAATCTCAGAGACTATTAGTGCTAGAAATCCGTAATTTGGCATGAGTATAAATATTAATCACGCCGACAAAGTGGTGAAATAAAATTTTTATAAATATTTTTTTTAGGGTAGCTCCCCTACATGTAAAGTGGGGATGAATATTTTTTTTCTCGTCTACCCCATAGTGTGGGGTATCGTTGAATAGGTCTTTTAAAAATACTGTGGGTGTGGGAACATCATTTTTCGATTTCTAGATCCGTTTGTAAAATATGATGTTTTAAAGTGCAAATTTTTATTAGAGTCAAGTGTCCCCCCCCCCCTCTATCAGCCAAATGGCAGTATATAGGAACTTGAAAAAATTCACAGCAGTAGGGTATATAATCAATTTTAAAGGAAAACTATCACGGCTAAGTAGGGTTCACAGGTTACGGAGTTATATCTGTTTTTCGAGGATTGTGACTACGGAACCCTACACTGCGCGTGGCCCGCCACGCACTTGGCCGGTTTTTTGATGTGAAGAAATGATGTGAGTCACGTATTCATTGTTTCGTATGCCTGAGACAGCCCGGGCCCCGAGGGCTGTGTATCCACTAAGAAAATTATGTTTATTTAAACGGAGACGCAATCTGAATACTTATTATGATTGCCAGTGCATGCTTACATTCTTAATATCCATACTAAAGTTGAATTTTTTTGCCTGTCTTTTAAATAGTAGAATAACTTAGCTCAAGTTCTGGAGATGAAGATGTATAATTTAATCATACATTTTTCTGTTGCATCGAAATCTATCCTTATTTTTTCTGTGTTTATTTATTTTGTGAAAAACCTTTTACACGTTGATCCAATGTGCTCGGCTAATTCACTCGGCGAACGTGTATAGGAGTAGCAGCAGCTGCAGCAACAGGTAGTCCTATAAACGTAGATACGTACGTAGGTAGGTAAGTAAGTACTTAGGCGTAGCCGCGTGCAGTAAGTGCAGACTTGCCGATTTCTCTGAGATTTCTTATAAACATCTAAGGATCTTAGCGCAATGCGCAAACAGCTTTTACACATTGGCCAGCACTCGCCGAGCGTATTGGGCCATATGTACCGGAGCTATAACGATATTATTTACTCTACCCTAATCCTGCCAAGTCCATGAAATCAGCTAAGCGGTTATAAACCGGGGTTCCTAATACGCATAAACCAAAATTGTTGTCGCGGCGATGTAAAATATTGACCTTTCTGCCGTGCGGCGAACTTATTAAAGTAGATTTACGACGCTCGGGTACCAACCGCTACGCCCGTTGCAGAGAATATGTTCGGAAAATTTCACCGAAATTGGAATATGGAAACATTCTGATATTAAAATGTTAACGTTGAGTAGACTCACGTCACCATAGATATACCATATCTGTTATTATCATCATCATTATCAACCCTTTACAGGCCCACTACAAGGCACGGGTCTTCATTCAAAATGAGAAGGGTTTTAGTCGTAGTCACCACGCTAGCCAAGTGCGGATTGGTTGACTTCATACGCCTTTGAGAACATTATAGACAGCGATATAAATGTTTAATTATTTATAGAGAACTCTCAGGCAGGCAGGTTTTCTCACGATGTATTTCTCCATCAATGTATTAAGTATGTTAGTATAGAGTAAATGGAGTCGCCATTCGGCGCTGGACGTATGGTCGTCGTAATCATCGTCGACCGATAGACGTCTACAGCTGGACACAGGTCTCTTGTAGGGACTTCCACACGTCGCGGTCTTGTACCGCTTATGTCCAGCGGCATCCTGCGGCTCGTCTGATGTCGTCGGTCCACCTAGTGGGGGGTCTGCGAACACTGTGCTTTCCGGTGCGAGGTCGCCACTCTAGCGTTTCGGGACCCCTACGTCTATCAGTTAGAATATGATAGAGAAAAAGATTTTCATTTTCTCTCTTCGATCTATCGAGAAAAATAAAATTGGGAGACCATTTATAAATTGGTTCCATTTTAAAGGAATCAATAATGTAAACATTGAAATCCTAAGTCAATTGAGCCCAAATTGAAAGACAATAGAAATTGCTATTTCTTTTATTTTTTGAGCAATCCAATTCGTTAAGCGCATATTTGACGTCCATTTTGTCGTTACCAACGCAATATAACATACTAGCGGACCCGGCAGACGTCGTCCTGCCCGCTATTAGCGCCACCTACCGGGTCAAATTTTTCTAGTTAAAAACCTTCCTCTTGAATCACTCTATCTATTAAAAAAAACCGCATCAAAATCCGTTGCGTAGTTTTAAAGATTTAAGCATACATAGGGACATAGGGACAGAGAAAGCGACTTTGTTTTATACTATGTAGTGATTATAAATGCGAAACATTGTCTGTACTGTAATGTAACATATTACACTTTCATGCATAAACCGCTGAACCGATTTTGACGAAATTTGGTACAGAGATAGACTAGACCTTGGAGATGGACATATGCTGCTTTTATCTAGGAAAGTTGTAGAGTTCCCAAGGGATTTTTAAAAACTTAAATCCACGCGGACAAAGTGACGGACATAAGCTAGTTCTACAATAATTATCTAAACTTAAACCTAAATCTATATTGTGTCAAAAATATATTTCGACGGCGAAATCGACGATGAATAGTGCCTTTTAAAGAATAATGCGCCATCTTGTTAATTTATGTAGATTAAATAAAAATCAACTGTAATTTAATTACGCGGATGCGCAAAAAGATTCCTTGGACTTTCAGAAGCTAATAATTTATCCAGATTTGCTTTACATAAGTAATTAATTGAGGGAGAAAGGGTCCGGTCCATCTTTTATTTAGATTTTTTGATTAGATTTGAGCTTGATTACGGATGTAACTGTTCTAATGGACTGTTATAACCCTCGGCACGTAAGTCGAGCGCTGACCTTCAAGTGCGCGCAGCGTCGTACGAGTGAGCGGGACACAATACGACTGGAGAGCCAATCAGCGCTTACGAGGGATCCGCGAGAGCTAATCAGTGCTTACGAATAATCCCCACGCCCTCCCCGCGAACCCCTCAGTACCCGAGATACCTCATTTTCGACTTCTGCGCATTGAAGGTCAACGCTAGACTTATTTGCCGTGACTTGTACAGCCACTGATTGCAAGTACGTTGGACAAGCTGAGCCATACAAAATGACAGTCGATATCTAGTGCCGATTCAAAGCACTGTGTGCTTAGTCTAAAGCGGAGCACTCGAAAACGAACTCGAAAACTATTGATCGATTTCAGAGTAAAATAGACCTAAAATGGCTTGTATTAAGGTTTGAGTTCGCCAATACATTCAGCATTGATCGAATGCTGAATGTATTGGCGAACTCAAACCTTAATACAAGCCATTTTAGGTCTATTTTACTCTGAAATCGATCAATAGTTTTCGAGTTCGTTTTCGAGTGCTCCGCTTTAGACTAAGCACACTGCACCGAAGGTACTCGGAACGAAATTTGACATATTTCCTCAATACCTTCACTTTCAATTTGGTAGCAATCAGTGCCAATATGGCGATAATCAAGTTGCTTCCTTTTGACGTCGCCAAGAGGACAATCACTATTTGTACAGCAAATACCTTGAATGAATAAACCACTTATTCGTGTCATTCTTCTCCTTCATTTTGGGCAAGTGTCCGCACATAAACTATTTAAGATCTGTTGCGTGTGATGTACAAATGTATAGTTAATAGGTACCTATTCTCAGAAATGTCATCAAAATTATTGGTCGGATCTTAATTAAATTCGATGCGTAGATATGTTTTTCTTGCTCATCAGGAGAGTTTTCTTTAATAACATTATTCTTAATTACAAATTTTTAGGATCATTACCGATTCTCTTGTCCGACATCTTTTCAATGACGCTCGAGATAATAAAGCGAAACAAAACACTGTTCAAGTGTTCTCTTCTTGTTTAAGAATAAACGCATTTTATAATTTTTTTTATTGTATTTTTGTAAAATTGTTCTTCTGTTCAAAGCGATAAAGAAAATCCCTAATGACAACGTTTTATCTGTAATTGTCTGTAATTAAACAAAAATGAACATAATGAGAAGAAATTCTTTTTAAAATATATTTTCTTGGATATGTACTATTATAACCATAAAACGTATAATTAATACCTCACGTAACGATAACTCGTTAATACCCCATAACGGACCGCGTGGATTTAGATTGTTTTAAAATGTTGTGGAAACTCTTTAATTATAACTTCCCGGGATAAAAATAGCATGTTCTTTTTCCGAATGCAAGCTATCTCCAAGTACCAAATGTCAAGATCAGTTCAGTGGTATGTGACATATGTATAATATCATATTTTGACGGACATACTGTATGCCCGTCAAAATATGATATGATATAATTTGTTACATATGCATATGCCTATATTGTCCCTATCACTTATTATGATAATATAATATGTTATAATGAGTGTTTTTATGCAGGAACTCTGAATATTTCCGGGATGGAAAGTAGCCTGTATAATCACTTCCTGTATTATCTACCTACACGTGAAAGTATCATCAAAATCGGATCTGTCGTTGCGAAGATACCTAAGCTCGTAATACAGATAAAAAGATAAACAGACACAAAGAGAGTCGTGCATTTCTTTTGTGAATGAAAAATAAAAAAGAAGGCAAATTAAAGTAAACATAATTATTTAAAAATACCTGCGAACTGCGAAGTCAGTTTTCAAAGAGATTCTAATACAAGTACATTACCATTAAGACGGATAAAAAGTCCAATTAAGTTGGAACAAAGGGAACTTGCGACGCGACCGGGTTTCAAACTACTGTACCTACTTGATTAACATCATGTTTTTTTAGTTCGCACGATGAATAGCGTATTAGGTATTTTATTATTGTAACTTAGTAACTTTCTAGCGTCTAGTTATAACTTTAACAGGTCCTACGTCCTAGCTTTTGACGACTATTGTTACATGATAGTTTCAATTACGGTGATCGAAGGCTAGGTGAAGGCAAAGGGCGTATTGCTGCCAACTACCAACTCCGCGCTGGTAATGAGAATTTTTTAACGCAAAACCCAATACTTAACAATTTTGACCCGATTCGGGAATCGAACCCGGGACCTAGAGATCCACAATCTAAAGGTCAGACCGATGAAGTTGTTCAGACAGGCAGCCCTTTGGGTACGGAAACATAAAAATCTATTGTTATTGATAACGGAAATGAGGGGTTTAGGTATGTGTGAACAGTGTAAGCTGAATTACGTGAAATATTGAACAGTCAGAGTGGCAGACCACTGGCAGCCCACTGGCAGCCGATTGGCAATTATGTCAGACAGGATGGACGGAATTAACGTCGTGTTAAATGCCGATATCAAGTACTGTTATAGCTAGCTGTCGCATGTGACTCTGCGCGTGTTTCAAAATATATAATTTGTTGAAAAGCTGTGTTGAAAAGAGTAAAGAAGTTATTGCACTTATATTTGTTTTATGAAAGTCTTTATTACAAAGAACTTGTTCTTTGAGACTGTGAAGAAGAAGTTTGAGGCTGTGAAAAGAGTACTGTAGATTCTCAGATTCAAAGATTTATTTCGATGTAGGTACACCGTACTCTTTGTTACCCGTGTTACTGCTAGTCTTATCTATACGGCTAACTTTTTTTGTCCGTGTACCAGCTAACATGAGAATTTTTATTGCGCATGTTACTACGGGCTAAATTCTAATAAAAACTCCTTCCTTTTTCCAAAATGAAGTTTTGAGTGCTTTTTTAATTTGTTAGCATCATCACACTAATATTATAAAGGCGAAAGTTTGTGTGTATGTATGTGTGTATGTGTGTATGCTTGTTACTCTTTAATGTCGCAACTACTGAACCTATTTGACTGAAATTTGGAATGGAAATAGATTATACCCTGGAATAATTTAATAATTATTCCGGAAAAGTGTTCCTGTGGGACTTATTAACCGCGTGTAACACCTCGGGGCGCAGCTAGTTAGTATATAATACTAAGTATACGGTTGACATCCACCTGTCTTTGTTGTTGCGAGAAGTAGATATAGAAAAGAGCTTCATTGTATTAACTTCATTGAAAGTAGAAAGTGGCATCTGAAAACTGTAAGGAATTCTTTTGAAAGTGGTTTTAAAACCTCGTTTCAAGTAGGTAGATCCATTTTTTGTTCAAAAATGAAAGTCCTATAACTATTATCCGTTGCACCCTGAAAGTCTTGAGACTTCTTTTGAAAAGGGTACAGTCGGAACTTTTGGAAGCCTGAATAGAACTTACCACAAATTTGAGAGGGCGTGCCTTGCAGAGTCAACGCGGAAGGTCGATCGACCCGAGCGCGCTTACACGGGAAAGTGTACTCGTACGAATTAAAGGGTGTACAAGTAAATAATTTTTGTGTTAGTCTCTATTATCGATTTATAGTTATTTATGCAACTGTTCTATAATACCTAATTTTCAACAGTTGCATACAAGACTTCATCTACGCCCCCCAAATATGAATCCTCTATAAATTATTATTCTGAAAAAAATTATTTCTTTAATAAATAAAATGACTTGGCAATCGTACACGGCTATGGAATCTATGTATATTCAAGAAAATTTTCCTAATATTTAATATTTGTGAATGCAAAAATTTGGCCTGCTAGCGCTATGTTCAAATCAGCTATTTAAAATAGTACATTATTATTATGTGATTATGTTGCCGTGTGATGGCCAAGTCATTTTATTTATTAATATAAAGAAATAAAGATATCTAATAATACTATCGCTATAAAATCATCATCATCATCATCATCATCATGATCAACCCATTACCGGCTCACTACAGAGCACGGGTCTCCTCTCAGAGTGAGAAGGGTTTTGGCCATAGTCTACCACGCTGGCCAAGCGGATTGGCAGACTTCACACACCTTTGAGAACGTTATGGAGAACTCTCAGGCGTGCAGGTTTCCTCACGATGTATTCCTTCACCGTTAAAGCAAGTGATATTTAAATACTTAAAACGCACATAACTCCGAAAAGTCAGAGGTGCGTGCCCCGGGATCGAACCCACGACCTCCGATTAGAAGTCGGTCGTCCTCACCACTAGGCTATCACAGCTTTTAAACGCTATAAAATATTGTTAACGTACTGAATAAATTAAATGACTTGGTTTAACATTATATCTCACAACTTTTTGCGGCTGAACAACTGCGTTACGAGACTTGTATTTTTTTACATGTTATGTTTTTATTGGATTAACCTTTAAGTACCGACATACTATTTTAGTTACATAAGTACCGACGTGAGGTCTGCTAGAACACCATAGTTTTCCAATCGAAAACTTTTATGTTTCTTATTATTCTTCTAAAAAAAATGTTTCTATGTATTGTGAAATATCTAATTATTGTATAAATAAAACAAAATGTAAAAGTTTTCACATTTATTACTAACGAGCGGATACCCGCGACTTCGTTCGCGTGGATATCGGTTTTTAAAAATCCCGTGGGAAGTTTTTAGGGTTCCGTACCCGAAGGGTAAAAAACGGAGCCCTATTAATGTCACTCGGCTGTCTGTCCGTCTGTCCGCCGGTCACAGGTCTCTAGCTCGCAGACGAAATGAGTTACAAACCTGAAATTTTGGTATTTAGTGTAAAACGTTAACCCAAAATCAAATATTGAATTAGAAATTGAATTAAATTATTTTTCAGGGGGGCTCCCATACATGAAAAAATCAGCCAAGTGCGAGTCGGGCCTCGCTCTTTCAGGGTTCCGTACATAATTATGAACAATATAATATTTTGGGTCTAAGAAATATTTAATTTCCGAGCTAGACATCGCAACAAACCGTGAAAGAAAAACCCAAAAAAATGTTCATTTATTTTGGTCACAGCTTATAAACTATTTAATAAATCGTTGTTTTCAGTATTTGTTGTTTAAATAGAGCATATAGTACATAATATACTGAAATATCATATTCCCAACTAGTTTAGTTTTTGAGATAGCCCCCGTCACAAAAATGGTCTAAAACTGACAACTTTGATGGCCTCCCATTCCCTTATTTTTTAAGATAAAAATTAAAAAAATATATATTTGTACTCTACTTAATGAGCTCTAAACAATGATACCCCACAAGCTAGGGTAAAGAAAAATTTTTTTTTCCGGCTCCTTTTTCATGTATGGGAGCCCCCCTGAAAAATAATTTAATTCAATTTCTAATTCAATATTTGATTTTGGGTTAACGTTTTACACTAAATACCAAAATTTCAGGTTTGTAACTCATTTCGTCTGCGAGCTAGAGACCTGTGACCGGCGGACAGACGGACAGACAGCCGAGTGACATTAATAGGGCTCCGTTTTTTACCCTTCGGGTACGGAACCCTAAAAAGTATCACAGTTTGTTCAGGTGCTGAATTATGGTCACTCTCCAGTAGTAAAATTTGGATAGATATCCTCAGATTCGGACTCTGAGCTCTCACTTAGCCATTTCACTAAACGTTCTTGGTGGTATTTATGTAGGGTAAAACCCGGATAGATGCCGCAGTTGGATAGATGCCTCAGTGTCAAAAAACCTGACTTCCCAAACTCGCGACTAAAAATTGATAGTTTAAATAAGAAGCGCAGGCCCCCCAAACCTCAGGCCCCTACATACATTTGTATTAAAACAATTTGTTTCGCTTGTGCGTGTGATTATCTCCGCAGCGAACGCGGCAAATCCTTCAAAGTTTTAGAGGCGAGTATTTGCCGTTGTATAACTTTTGAAGTAGTAGAAGATTATGTTATATTTTTTATTATGTCAATACACTGGTTCAATAAGTGTACACCTAAGTGTAAATAATCGCTCTTTAGTTTTTAGTTTATTTAATAAATAAAAGGGCATCTATCCATATCAAAAAGGATAGTTGCCTCGATTTTTCGAGGTATAGGTGCCCTTAGAGGCATCTATCCCCTTATATACCTATAGATATATCAAGTATTTTTTTAATATTTTTAATGTTCTTTTATATTTTTATTTCTTTTTTCAATAAATTCCTGATAGTTTTAATATACTTCGGGGCATCTATCTCTTTCAGTCCGATCTGTCCAGTGGTTTGAGCTGTGCGTTGATAGATCAGTCAGGCAGTCAGTCAGTCAGTCACCTTTTCCTTTTATATATTTAGATAATAAAACCTTATGAAACTATGTATTTTGCTTATTTTTTTTCATAGGGCATCTATCCTTTTTAGTATTTTCATAGTGGGGCATCTATCCACACAGGTAGGCATCTAACCCCAAAAAAAAGGGTCTGCGAAAAGTTAAATTCTGCAAAATCTGTAATCGTTAGGACAGCAAAAACAAGTCATAATGGAACCCAAAAGATTAAACTAGCTATATTCATAAATATTATTTGTGATAAATTAATATTTTAAAAGTTATGAGGCCATTTCAAAAAGTGGGGCGTCTATCCGGGTTTTACCCTATATTGAAGCAGTGTTTGATATCTTTTCTTACCTACAGGAACACTTTTATTTTTATTTATGGCTGCCCGTTTCATGCCTGAAGAACCTGGCTGATCCATTGTTATATCTGACTGAAAATAAAAGAGAAAACAATATAATCTGAAAAAAGTCGCATCCAAAAAAAGTTACATAAGTATCGACGAGTGGTCTCACAGACCACTCGTGATCTTATAAAAATCAAAACTTACCGAAATCGTATGCGCCGACGCTGCCACTCTGCAGGAATGCTGCTGGGTGACTTCCCGAGGGGAAGAGAGAAGCACAGGAGAATACTTTTTTGCTAACATAGGTAATCAGACTTTTCGACTTCTCGAGGTGTCTGTCAGACCACACGTCGGTACTTAAATGTTAGTATATTGGGTGTTCTAATCTTGGCAATAAGCTAACTGTTTAAGAATCTTTTATAGAAGATTTGCAAGAAATCCTGCATTGTTAACTATTCTCGAATGAGATTGACCGCATAAAACTGTTTTATCTTCAGACGAGCATAGCCATCAATATAATATTCATAAATACTTTTTAAGTTTCTATTTAATTCAATATTTCGGATTCAGAGTGATTTACTGAAATCTCATACGTTACAAATGTTTAACATGCAGAATTTAAGACTTAAAACAGATTTCCAGTAAGTTACAAACAAGTAAAAGAACAAACCCACTCTATAGATCTGATGCAAACCTTACTTTTATTTAGATTTCTACGTTAGTGTGGACTTCAAAACGGAATTAGTGAAGCCGTTTTAGCTAACTTGCTTCGTTTAGCTAACTTTAAGTTACTTGAGTAAGTAAGACAAGTGTAGTTTGTCTAAGTAACTAAACAGCAAGTAAGCTAGCACATCTAAACGCAGCACGCTCTACACCAATGACCTTATTTTTATTTAGATTTCTACGTTAGTGCGGACTTCAAAATGGAATTAGTGAAGCCGTTTCAGCTAACTTGCTTCGTTTATCTAACTTTAAGTTACTTGAGTAAGTAAGACAAGTGTAGTTAGTCTAAGTAACTAAACAGCAAGTAAGCTAGCACATCTAAACGCAGCACACTCTACACCAATGATACGTAGAGGTGCGGAGTTCGCTAGGGAATATAAATGGAATCGATGTCGTTATACATTTAAGACTTTTACGATATCTGTGGCATAATTTTTTTTACCAAAATACAAATTTATTTATCAAAATACAAACTTTACACATTAACGAATAATATAATACATTGAAAACAAGCTATATTTTAGAAAAAATTAAACCGACTTCGGTCCAGCAATTTATGAAGCAATATATACATAAGAATGATAACTAGGTATGTTATTAAATACTAAAACCTTCTTGAAACTATGTAGATTACGATAGTGTCTGATCGGAAACATCGGTTCATTGGTTTTTTAAATAATCGCGAACAAACATACATACATACATACGGATCGAATATACATATGACCTCCTGTTTTGAAGGTGGTTAAAAACCACAGAGGTTTGACAACATATATTATGTATTATATTGTATTACTGCTTAAAAAAACGTACCCTGACTGATTGATAATATCATCATCATTTCAACCGATAGACATCCACAGCTGGACATATTATGTAGGTCTCTTGTAAGAATCGCCACAGAACACGAACTTGTGTCGCTTGTATCCAGCGGTCACCGACGACGTTCTTGGTAGATTCAATTGACTATTCAAAAGTACTTGTAAAAGTTTATTTTAATAAAAAACTTTTCTATTCTATTCTATTCTTGAGATCCACCTAGTAGGCTGCTAGCCCGGACAGACTAACAGACAAATATTTTAAACACGTGTGTTCGGTTTATTCTATTGTTCAGGATATAATATTCATATTAGTAAAAGAGCTTAGAGCGGTTAGTTCGCAATCACATACATACTTCTATTTTACTTATTTAAAGAAAGATAGATACTTTGTTAAAAAGTTGCGATCAAACTTTTTGTTCGGCACATGACTGTGCGTTACCATTCTTGTTCCCCGCCAATATTTCACCTGCGTCGAAAACATAGGGGGGAAAACATTGGAGAAAATTCTCTCAAAGATTAATTGCGTTGAATTTCGAAAATTCCGTGCTCGGAATAAGGTAGCGTTCTTGTTTGCAGTTTAAGAAATACTGCTTAAATTCTCCTTTGAACCACTTTAACTTTGCGCGGAAACTGCTGCGAGCTTGAAATTATTATCCGAAAGTACCTACGTCTACTGGCAACATAATGTATACTTGGTTTTTTAAGTGGGTTAAACAAAGCTGGGAAACAAGCTTCGCTTTTGCAAGGAGGAATACGGAGCCCTGAGCCGCAACAAAATTATTTGGGTTGGTGGGCTACAAAATATTTTTATTTATAACTAGCCGACCCCCGCGACTTCGTTCGCCTGGATATAGGTTTTTATATAGAATCAGATCGGACCCCATAATTCTTTTTTGTACCTAAACTAAATGTATCCTAAGTTACTCCTTAACATCACCTATCTGTCATTGAAAGTTCCATCAAAATCGATCCAGCCGTTTCGGAGATTAGCTGGAACAAATAGACAGGCCGACAAACATAAATTTAAACGCACGCCAGTTTAAAATAAGCCGTACGTACAAACATCCGCGTCCCAAGTTATTGGAACCCACTAAATGCCTGTCATTTCTGAACTAAAAAACCTATGACCTTGAAATATTTACGGGACAATATATAAAGTACTACCTTTCTAACAAAAAAAGAATGAGTGAAATCGAACAACGCGTTAATGAATTACAGCTAAATACACGTTTTAACTTTCATCCCTTCTCCCAAGGGAACCATGTTGAGTTTCGGGATAAAAAGTATCCTATAACCTACCTCGGAGTATAAACTCAAATCGTACCAAGTTTCATTCGAATCTATTCAGTAGTTTCGGCGTGATGCGCGGCCAAGATACAGACAGACAGACAGACAGACAGACAGACAGACAGACAGACAGACAGACAAAAATGAAAAAAATTGCAGTTTTGGCTTCAGTATCGATTATAGAGTGCCCTCCGATAAAAATTTTCAAAATATCTTCAATGTACAGAATTGGATCTGTTACAGTTTTATTATATTATAGATAATATGTTAATTATTACTGTTTATAGCTTATTCCGCAGAGGATCATGATCGTATGATCTATGATCATGATCACGAATTTTCTCTGATCCATGATCATGATCATAGAGTGAGAGTGTCTATAAGAGTGAAAATATCTCCGGCATAGTTGACTAGTCTTCGGGGCCGAAATTAGGTAAGGAAAACTTTGTACGTACGCTTTTGTCTCATTGGCTTATTGACTGGCTTATTTGTCTACGAATCTAGAGATCGTGGGTTGGTGTCTCGGATCGGCTCGAAAAGTTTTCGGGTATATATTTTCTAGTTTTTAGAAAGTTGGGAAGTTATAACGGTGTCAAACACCTGCGTCTAGAGCACGCGTGTTGGAAATCTATCTCGTAGTCTTTTGTATCCCACTAGGTATTCAGGACACTGGTTTTTAATCCTCGATGCAAAAACGACGAGGTGTTATAAGTTTGACGTCTCTCTCTCTCTCTGTGTATGTGTCTGTCTGTTCCGTAGCGCTCAAACGGGTAAACCGATTTGAATGCGGTTTTTTTTGTTTGAAAGGTGAATTAGTCGAGAGTGTTGTTAGCTATGTTTGATGAAAATCGATCCAAGATGGCCGCCGCTACAAAATGGCGGATTACATATTTTTTCACAACTCCCTTAATATGGGTATCAAATGAAAGGGCTTGACTAGTAGAATAGCACTATGCAAATCCAAGATGGCCGCCGCCACAAAATGGTGAATGTCGGGGGTTTTTTAAATTTTTAATTTATACTTGTCATATAATGCATCAACAAATACACAAAAAACGCTAAAATTGATGGCGTTACAAAACCATAAATAATTTTGCGATTTTAATTTGACCAAAATTATGACCTCTAAAATTAGCCCATAAAGTACGGTGAAGAAAGAAAAGTAGCTATTCTCAGCCAATTTCGTACCCGCAACTCAGTCCACCATTACACAAAATGCGGACAATTACACGGGAAAAGTACTCTAAATCTATGTGCCGAGTGAATATTCAACGGATGCATTGGATGCACGCCAGCATAAAGCGTACAGCTTAATATTCTTTATGGATCAAAAGCGTAAGTAACGAGTAAGGAATCGTCGTCGTCCTCGTTATCAACCCATCGACGTCCACTGCTGGACATAGGTCTCTTGAAGGGACTTCCACATGCCACGGTCTTGTGCCGCTTGTATCCAGCGGCTCCCTGCGACTCGTTTGATGTCGTCGGTCCACCTAGTGGGGGGTCTACCAACACTGCGCTTCCCGGTGCGAGGTCGCCACTCCAGCACCTTGGGACCCCAACGTCCATCGGTTCTTCGAACTATGTGCCCCGCCCATTGCCACTTCAGTTTCGCGACCCGCTGAGCTATGTCGGTGACTTTGGTTCTTCTACGGATCTCCTCATTTCTGATTTGATCGCGTAGAGAAACTCCGAGCATAGCTCTCTCCATCGCTCTCTGAGCGACTCTGAGCTTTCTTATGAGGCCCATAGTTAGCGACCATGTCTCGGAGCCGTATGTCATCACTGGCAACACGCACTGTTCGAAGACTTTCGTCTTCAGTGCCTTAATGCCTGAAGACGAGTAAGGAATAAATCCTTACTAATATTTATTATAAATGCGAAAGTAACTCTGTCTGTCTGTCTGTTACGCGTTCACGCCTAAACCGCTGAACCGAATTTGACGTTTGGTACAGAGATAAATTAAACCTTGCAGAAGGTCATAGCCTACCTTCATGTGTACTCATGTTCGGCACGGCTATAAAAATGGATTTTTTTTTTAAGAATAGATATTTTAAAAAAAAATTCTCCTAACCGAAGTTTGGCAAATCTCACCAGAGATTAATTATCGTTGCTCTCATCGCCAGTAACCAATGGACTGCCACTGCTGGTCTTCCACACGACGCGTTCTTGTGCTCCTCGTATCTAGCGGCTCCATGCGACTCATCAGAGTGCTTAGTCTCAGTTTGGAGCGCTCCAAAACTTTATAGTATACTATTGATCGAATCACAATAACTTCAGAGTAAAATTAACCTAAAATGGCTTATATTAAGGTTTGAGTTCGCCAATACATTCAGCATTCGAAAACAGCCAGCGCTCCAAGCAGAAATGTTGTAAAAGAAATATTCGAACTATTGAATTACGACTTTAAAATAAGAGTCTTTGGGTTCATTTTGCTCTGAAGTCATTTGTGATTCGATCAATAGTATACTTCTAGTATACTTTTAGTTTTGGAGCGCTTCAAACTTAGACTGAGCACTCAGGTAGGTACACGATACGACCCGTATTGCTCGTATTTTGAAAACGGCTAGTGGAAAACCTCGTTTGCATTCGTTAGTGCCGTGTATTCCTTTTGTGGGACACATGCATGAATGTGCAGGGGTCAGTGTGATCATTACTCGTCCATAAAACAGGCGCTAGGTTTTTTTTTTACCCTCGATGCAAAAACGACGGGGTGTTATAAGTTTGACGTGTGTGTGTGTGTGTGTGTGTGTGTGTTGTGTGTG
This sequence comes from Melanargia galathea, assembly GCA_920104075.1. Taxonomy (NCBI): domain Eukaryota; kingdom Metazoa; phylum Arthropoda; class Insecta; order Lepidoptera; family Nymphalidae; genus Melanargia; species Melanargia galathea. The sequence continues at coordinate 30,033,157 of OV049857.1, forward strand.
TTGTGTGTGTGTGTGTGTGTGTGTGTGTGTGTGTGTGTGTGTGTCTGTCTGTCTGTCTGTCTGTCTGTCTGTCTGTCTGTCTGTCTGTATAGCAAAATAGCGGATCACATATTTTTTCACAACTCCCTTAATATGGGTATCAAATGAAAGAGCTTGACTAGTAGAATAGCATTATGTAAATCCAAGATGGCCGCCGCCACAAAATGGCGAATGTCGGGGGTTTTTTAAATTTTCAATTTATACTTGTTACCTAATGGCTAGTGTTTGCATATATTATATCTATGTATAAGTACCTACCTAAAACGCTACAATCTATCCTTAGTGAAATCTTATAAGTACGTATAAATTAATAGGTACCGTGACTGACTAACCGAACTATCTGACTGAAGTGACTGATTGACTGAACTTAATGAACTGACTGAAAAGACAAACTGATGGAGTTAACTTACTGACTGCCTAAACTGACTGAACTTACTAACTGACCTGACTAACTGAACTAACTTTCAACTAACAGCCTAAACCAGTGGACTTAGATATTTGAAATTTGGAGGAAATATTTTGGGGTACCCAAAGGTGCATTTCACCGGAAAACACTGTTGGCAGACCCTCACTAGGTGGACCAACGACATTAGACCTGGATACAAGCGGCAGAAGACCGCGTCATGTGAAAGGTCCTACAATAGATAAACGTCCAGCAGTAGACGTATAATGGTTGATAAGAGCGATAAGTCACATGTTTCTGAGTTATATTCAAAGTAAACAAGCTTACTTTGAAGCAAGAGGCATATGTACCCAGGGCCGGATTAAACCCTATCAGGGCCCCTAGGCAATGCAATTCTCGAGGCCCCTTTCCTTTACCCTCTTCTTACTTTTTAAAGTATATTTTTTCTATCACAAAAGTCGAGTCGATCCGATCGACCCCTTTGGTATACCGTTATTTCAATCTCTTCTACATCTACACTACGGCACCCCCGTGGGCCCCTAGTCGGCGTGGGGCCCCTAGGCAGTTGCCTAATCCGCCTTATGGATAATCCGGCCCTGTATGTACCTATATTATCATGTCAAATAAATATCTAGGACTAACTACCAACTTACCTAGATAAGATAAGATAATCTATAATATAATAAGACTGTAACAGATCCAATTCTGTACATTGAAGATATTTTGAAAATTTTTATTGGAGGGCACTATATAATCGATACTGAAGCCAAAACTGCAATTTTTTCATTTTTGTCTGTCTGTCTGTCTGTCTGTCTGTCTGTCTGTCTGTCTGTCTGTCTGTCTGTATCTTGGCCGCGCATCACGCCGAAACTACTGAACGGATTCGAATGAAACTTGGTACGATTTGAGTTTATACTCCGAGGTAGGACATAGGATACTTTTTATCCCGAAATTCAGCACGGTTCCCTTGGGAGAGGGGATGAAAGTTAAAACGTGTATTTAGCTGTAATTCATTAACGCGTTGTTCGATTTTACTCATTCTTTTTTTGTTAGAAAAGTAATACTTTGTTTATTGTCCCGTAAATATTTCAAGGTCATAGGTTTTTTAGTTCAGAAATGACAGACATTACAACCCTGAGTATTGGGTTCAAATAACTTGGGACCCGGATCTTTGAACGTACGGCTTATTTTAAACTGGTGTGCGTTTAAATTTATGTTTGTTGGTCTGTCTATTTGTTCCAGCTAATCTCCGAAACGGCTGGATCGATTTTAATGGAACTTTCAATGTTATAAGGAGTAACTTAGGCTACATTTAGTTTAGGTACATAAAAGAATTATGGGATCCGATCCGATCCTATATAAAAACCTATATCCACGCGAACGAAGTTGCGGGGGTCAGCTAGTATAATATAATAAAGTCAGGGCCTTTCGTTGGTGCGCTTTTTGCAATGTTTATTGGCAATGTTTCCAGTTCATACTGGAAAAACTATAGAGTTTAACTAAAAAATAACTAGGTAGAGCTTCGTTAAGAATTTTATTCGCGTTTTTGTAATGTTCTGTTTTCCGAGTTTCTTGTAGTTATTTTACATACCATGCATACCTGATTGCTGTTTATATATTTCTTGCTGAACGTTATTCTGCAATAAACTGCAGCGATCAATTAAAACGTTATGCCTACTTATAATTAAACTAGCTGATGCTCGCGACTTCACCCTCGTATATTCATACAAATCTCATACAAACTAAAATGTATAACGATATGTACCTATAGGTAACTTGTAAAATGACGGACTTATTTACAAACTTTCATCCCCTATTTATCCCCCTTAGGGGTGGAATTTGCAATAATCATTTCTTAGTGTGTGCCTACGACATAAAAGAAATCTACAGTTAAAATTTCAAGTTTCTAACTTCAGTGGTTTACGCTGTGCGTTGATATCTCAGTCAGTCAGGACTTTGAATTTTGTATATTAGGTATATAGATTGATTTTTAAAAAGGAGGAGATTCTAATTTTCATGAGTATTGTTGTTGCAATATTACTCACTAGTATCTGCCCGCGGCTTCGCCCGCGTGAATTTCGGTTTTAAACAAATCCCGAGGGAATCATGGATTTCCGGTTCCCGTTCCCGCTCCCTTTTCCAACCTTTATACCTACTATCAAGGAAGTTCGCTATAGTAATTTACTTATAGCTGTAGCTATAGATTTCGGGTTTTTCAAAATCCCGCGGGAACTGTGGATTATTCCAAGATAAAAAGTAGCCTATGTTTTAAGTCAGGGCATAATCTGTTTTCTTTCAAAATTTCAGCCAAATCGGTTCAGTAATTGCGACGTTATAGAGTAACAAACATCCAAACATCTAAACATCCAAACTTCCAAACATCTAAACATCCACACTTTCACATTTATAGTATTAGTAGGATATTAAGTACAATAAATTTATTGAAAAAACAGCAATCTGTTTTTTCAATTACATTTACCTACATAATTATTTCAAGAAATCATTGTCTTGAGATTTAATAACGTTTTTGAACGTAATACACATAAAACTAAATAAACAGACAACTATAGAATTTTATTTTAGTAAATACAGATTTATTCAAATGCCTAGCAACCTTCGTTCTGTAGCCAAGTACCCATTACGTAGATTCTATGGATATAGTTGAGTATTAAATCGCGAACGATTTGGATCCGAATTTGGGTCAATTTAGAACTTTGCGGCAACCTTTCGGTCAATTGAAGATAAATCAGTACAATGTTATGTTAAAATAATACTTCGACTGGTTAATGTTCTCTTTGTGATTTATCTGTATAAGAATTATTCCATTCCCAATAAGCTATATTTTAGAAAAAATTAAACCGACTTTGGTGCAGCAATGTTAGAGAAATCGGTGTACCAACCAAAAATATTATAGCTGGGATTTTACAAATGTACTCTCGGGCCATAAATCACTTTTATCTACTCTCATATCTTAAAATCCCGATTAAGAAATCAAAATGTGTCATATATTGGACTGCTTTATTCACATACGTCTATAATATTAAAAAAAAAAAATTAAAAAAGTTCATTATAACACTACTTTGTTAGGAAATTATTGCTAAGTAATGTTATAAAATAATTTTTTCTCCATTATAGTACAGGCTCTGGGTTCTAGATTTTTGAGCCATGGCGGGAAATTCGCGCGACCTCCTTGGTCGTTTACGTCGTAACAACCATTGAGAAATTAATAGTAGTGGAGAAGCCATACCTACTTTAAAAACGTGTCAAAAATACACTCACACACGCTTAGATTAGGTATCATACACGCACAATCCGAAGACATAAAATGGCGCGTGTTCATTGTGATGTTTCAAGTTGTGCGTGTTGAGTGTTCATGTATACATTTTAGGGAGGCCATCTTTTGTCTTAAGTATGCCGCAAACTGTTTAAATATTATTATGTCAAAAATGTAATGTTGTCTCTTACACACTTATGAAAATTTTGATAAGCTTGAGCTATTTTCCGATCCACTAATTTCTATAGGACATTAGAGCTCCTCTACAACTATTAATTTCTCTATGGTAACAACTGAATTTTGGCGCCATACGCTATTTATATTATTTAAATTTTTTATTTGTTGTTTTTGTTACTCAAAACTTTACAAGACATGGTTTTTAATGTGCGGAAAAATGTCTAGCAGTGATACTGAAGAGAATTTAACTCCACCTGACCACCGACCAACAATCTTTTGCCAGCAAAATCAAGGAAAACTCACGACAAATATTACCAAGATTTTATGGTTTGGATTTTAAGATATGAGTTTAGATAAAGTAGTGTATGAAACTCTACATAATTAGGTATTAAAACACTCGTGTGATACTATTAAAAACTCACCTGCGGCTCGTTTTTTAAACCCACACTCATGTTTTAATAACCTCTATTATGCAACCGTTTCATAAACTACTTAAATCTTCCTGAAATAGATTACGATAGTGAAAAATTTTCAAAATCGGTTCATTTGCTTTTGAAATAATCGCAAACATAGGTACATACATACATACATACATACATACATACATACATACATACATACATACATACATACATACATACATTCACACATACATTCACACATACATAAATACATAATTATACCTCCTCTATTTTTGAACTCTGTTAAAATAAAACTTCTACTTCCAAGGTAGAGAACACTTGTGCGCGAGTCTGACTCGCACTTAATCGGTTTTTTGAGTATTTTTGACGTGATAACGTCTTATAATATATCGATGCACGCCGGCTACATGCACGAAAAAGCATAATTCATTGTCATGTAGCGCGTAGCATGTAGCACGTAGCGCGTATCGTAGCACGTAGCGCGGATCGTAGCACGTAGCGCGGAAGTAAGCGTTCGGCTTGGTGTTCGCATCTCTCTTTATTTTCTTGACGTTATCACGGAAACTTATCGTCCGTAAATCGACTTTACAGACAACCAATTTTTTTTAAATCTTTTGTATCTTTCTAGGTCACGATGAAGGTCCGCGACGTGGTCCTGATCGCGATACTGGGCGTCAGCGCCGCGGCGGTGCTGTTCGCGCTGGCCGCGTACCTCTACATCCGACGCCGGAGACGCAAGAGGGAGGACGACGAAGACGGCACCAGTTGCGCTATACGGTAACTAACTATATACTCACTACGTTCATCAACCATTGATGATGACCATTGATGGTGATAAAAAAAAATAAGAATAATAATAATGATAGCAATAATACACAGGAAAAAGGGGAAAAAATATATTAAAAAAAATAAATAGAATATAAGTTATTAATTTAATTTACCTTAATTCTTATTACTTATATAAATATAACATATATTATGCTGCGTTAGATTAAGGTGTCTATATGTATATATAGGAAGTGAAGTGACAAGCAACAATTAAAGGATTACGAAAACAAAAATACTATAATGGATAAAAAAGAGCACGGACCAAGCGTCTGTGGAAATGTACTTTTATATTTTATAAAAAAAAAACCATTGACGTCTTCGCGATGTGGTGCTGGAGGAAAATGCTCAAAATACCTTGGAATGCTTTTAGTACTGCATCATTGGTCTAGTGGTTAGCATATTCGACCGCAGATCACGAGGTCTCGGATTCGATTCCCGCGTCGGGCAAATAAATGTTAGGTATTGGGTTTTCAGTCAAGAAATTCTCAGTGCCAGTCCGAAGTTGGAAGCCGGCGCTGTTTCACCCCCGTGCCTCGATGAGCACGTTATGCAGTCGGTCCCGGTTATTATCACTATCATGTGACAATATAGTCGCTAAAGTCCGCCAACCCGCATTGGAGCAGCGTGGCGGGTCTAAGCTGTAAATCCCTCTCTCCTATGAGAGAGGAGGCCTGTGCCCAGCAGTGGAACGTTAAAAGGCTGTAGTGGTGGTGGTGGCCAACGCATCCATTCTAAGACAGCTAAAAATAACAACTAGGCTATCATCTTCTACTACAGAATACTTAGGACACAGCCTTTCATCGAAAACGCTGCCTATACTAATCCCTTTTCGACTTTGCCAGTAAGGTCATTAAGCAAAGGTTTCCAGCTGAATTAATTCGAGTCCATTTAGTAAATATAATTTCCTAAATTGACCTTTAAAGCCCTACATAACTGAACTCAAACAGAACCTCGCCTTATAAGAGTTCAAAAGCTTTACAAAATAAGAGTTTAAAAACGTTCCTTTTAAAAATCGTAGAAGGTTTTCTCAAGAGTCACTTTATTTTATTACTTTTTCTGTAGCAACTCACATCCTAAAACGTATCTTTTATGGTTTAGATGTTGTAAAGATTACGACCTAATATTAGCCTTTTGTTGTCAAAACCTTCTCAATTTTTTTACACATTTGTCTGCTAAGTAATCCATACCTACTAATATTTATTATAAATGCGAAAGTGTGTCTGTCTGTCTGCTAGCTTTTCACGACTCAACAGCTTAACCGATTTTGATGTTTGTTACAGAGTTAGCTTACATCCGGGGACGGATGGGCTACTTTTTATCCTGGAAATTAAAGAGTTTCCACGGAACCTTCCAAGAGTTTCCGTTTACCCGATTTATACGAAATTAAACCTAAATCAACTTAGATTATGTCACGGCTATCATAAACAAATACAAAAACGGAAATGCTTCCTTACTTTATTAAAGAAATACTCTACTAGTACCTACATCAAAGTCTGATCCACACAAAACATTCCAAAAACTTTTCGTTCGCGGCACCACTACAAACATGAAACAAACAATTTTTCTTGGAGTCACTTCAACTGAAAGTCAATTAACTGCGTGGCTCCGTAGTTCTAGCGCATATAAGTTTCAATAGATAACATTCTTTTTAGAGGTTAAGTGAAGATCAAATGCCTCTTCCGACGAATTCTTTGGCGAGCGACCCTTCCGCGTATGTGTAGAATGATAAATGGATTCCCTCCAGCGATTCTAGGGCACTATGTGTGTACGTTAGGAGGTCACATAATAGGGCAGTTTAACCTTCTCTGATGGTCTAGGATCCCACCTTAGAAATTTCTACCCTCATCTGTTATTTAAACGAATTATATGTCAAATGAAAGATTATTTTATTCTTAATCGAACCGTATTTGGTTGCCTGGTCAAAAGTGGTGCTAAATCATGGTTGCCTGGATTTTAAGATATAAAATGTTCGGTGCGAGTGTTGAAAGTGACAGAAAAGTGTTGCGCGCGCAATTTCATTTGACAGACAAAGATGCAGTGAGGCAGGCGTGCACTCGGCAGGTGCTTAGTCTATACATAGATTAAAACCATAGACTTTCTGTGCCTGTCCATTAAAGATATTTACAAAAAATAAGTGAGTGACGTAAGGGATAAGTAATAAAACGTAAAAAAGCTGTTTTTGAAAATTTTGTCTGTTTGTCTGTATGTTTGTGCATGTATTACGCAAAAACTACTGAATGGATTGAAATGAAACTTGGCATGATTTAAGTTCATACTACATAATAGCATATAGGATACCTTTTATCCCGAAATTCAGCAGAGTTCCCTTGGGAGAGAGGATGAAAGTCAAAATACACATTTTGACTTTCATCCCCTCTTCCAAGGGAACTGTGCTGAATTTCGGGATAAGAAGTATCCTATATGCTATTATGTAGTATGAACTTAAATCATGCCAAGTTTCATTTCAATCCATTCAGTAGTTTTTGCGTAATACATGCACAAACATACAGACAAACAGACAAAATTTTCAAAAACAGCTTTTTTACGTTTTATTACTTATCCCTTACGTCACTCACTTATTTTTTTGTAAATATCTTTAATGGACAGGCACAGAAAGTCTATGGTTTTAATCTATGTATAGACTAAGCACCTGCCGAGTGCACGCCTGCCTCACTGCATCTTTGTCTGTCAAATGAAATTGCGCGCGCAACACTTTTCTGTCACTTTCAACACTCGCACCGAACATTTTATATCTTAAAATCCAGGCAACCATGATTTAGCACCACTTTTGACCAGGCAACCAAATACGGTTCGATTAAGAATAAAATAATCTTTCATTTGACATATAATTCATTTAAATAACAGATGAGGGTAGAAATTTCTAAGGTGGGATCTCCTACTATGATTCAAATCTCACATTGGCGGCACAGAAGATTTTGAATGTTTACGTAGAGATAAAGTTAATCATTGTTAGATACATTAATGATAATAAATATATTATTTACTTATAAAAAGAAATTGCCTGACATTCGCTCTGATTTTCTCCTCGCAAAAGCGTTTCCTTTCAGAAGGCAGAACTTTTCCTTTTGCGATTAGGGTAGGAATTTTGCAGTTTTTGATTCGGTAGGTAAAGTTCTCCCATAGGAGAGGAAAGAGGTTAATTCTTAGGTCTTAGGAGACTACGAGCGGATACCCGCGACTTCGTTCGCGTGGATATTGATTTTAATAATGCCGTGGGAATCATTTTGTTTTTCCTATGCTCCTTTGAGCTTACACCTTGCTAAAAACTGTTAAAAGTTCACTGGCGGATGTTTAGGTACATCAAAATGTGAACATCCGCCAGTGAAAGTCCCATCAAAATCGGTCCAGCCTTTCGGAGATTAGCCAGAAGTCTTTAAAGTATCTACTTTCTAACAAAAAAAGAATGAATGAAATCGGACCACCCGTTAACGAATTACAGCTAAGTACACATTTTGCCTTTCATCCCCTCTCCCAAGGGAACCGTGATGAATTTCGGGATAAAAAGTATCCTATATGTTACTCCATAGTATTAACTTAAATCATGCCGAGTTTCATTTCAATCCATTCAGTAGTTTTAGCGTGATGCGCGCACAAACATACAGACAAACAGACAAACAGATAAATAGACAAACAGACAAACAGACAAACAGATAAACAGACAAACAGACAAACAGACAAACAGACAAAAATTCCAAAAATAGCTTTTTTACGTTCTATTACTTATCCCTAACATCCCCCAGTTATCATTTTGCAAAAATCTTCAATGTACAGATACGGCAATTCTACGATTTTATTATATGTATAGATAGATATAGATATAGATTAACCAACAACCAATTCCTTGTCGCCTGTGACTTTAGTCGACTGTGACGACGATTTTAGTCGATTTTATAGTCGTCGGTGTACGTTGGGTCTGGAAATGGGCTGGCTATGCAGATTTGTATAGCGATTTGTTAATCAACTAGCCAACCCGTGTGTAAACTCCCCGTAAAAGTCAAGGTCCATGGACCTCAATGAATCGTTGGAAATAATCTTTTTAGCCAATCGCCATAACTCAAGTGGATGGGAAGCGAGCTATCAATCGCTCGGAAGTACTTTATTAGCTTTCCCCTCTTGACACCTTTAGCCACGAACAATGAGTTTATGCGAGCCAGGAAACTCTGTAGTGGAAAAAGGCTCTTATTTTTATCAAATTCAAGAAAAGAGGTTCTGTATTCGACTCGTATGTAGGTATATAATATGTATGTATTCTTCTACCTCTCGTGCCTCTCCACTATTGGAGGTTGGTCGTCATCTCGTCATATAACTTCCTGTCTTTCGCCAAACGGAAAAGTTGTGCTACGTTGGCTATCCCAGTCCATTCTCGGATGTTTCTAAGCCACGACTTTCTTCTTCTACCGACGTTTCTCTTTCCCTCAATTTTGTCCATCATGATGATCTGAAGGAGACGGTACCGGTCATGTCTGAGTACATGCCCCAGATAACTGACCTTTCTGCGTTTGAGAGTCAAAATTAGGTCTCTGTTTATGAATTATTGCGCGTATAATATATGCGTCGTAGGACTTCGTCGTTTCTTATTTTTTGGACAGCTAGTTATTAATAATGTTTAATTATTTTTATAACCTCATTATTTGGAATTATTCGGAGTGGAGGACGCTGGAGAATATTATTAATAACCAGCTGATTTTTTGTATACAGCCTAATAAATACTTGTATAAAGAAATGGCCATATTATAGTCCTACAAAAGTGGAACGATTTCCCACCCGAGCGAATCGAAATTTTTAACACCTCCATCAAGAATTTTCATAAATAAAAACATTGGTCGTGTCGTAGAAACGAACCTACTCACGAAAATTCAGCTTGTTATTAATCACAAAAAAATTTGTTCCTCGGCTGCCGTACAATAATTAATTCATATTATTCGATATCCGACACTTGAATAAAATTTCTGATTGCGAATAAATTTTTCAACCACTGGAATAAGTGACAAATTTATAAGACTAAGTCCTTTTTATCACTGTTCGGGCGATCTGCCAGAAATTTTAAACTTGTAAGAGAAGTAGAAGTAGATATATAACAGTATTCGAAATTGCGGCGGAATAATGCACCAAATAGATCGACAGATATCCTGCGATCTCGTGCAACCTAAGTTCAAGTACAGCTATTCTTAATTAAACTACTGACACAGAATACTTAATAGTACCTACAAGGTACAGATGATTCACTCCGTAAAATCATTTAAATAAATAGCGACTCTTGTTACGATATTATAAAGTGCAATTTAGGTTGCAGTAGCGCTAACTACCTATCCTTATATTAACCTACAATTTGCCCCTCTTTCTATGCTTTATCCCTTCGACTACGTAAGGGTTATGGAATGGGCACCAACCGGACCGCGCTAGGTACTTGTAGCGCATTGTAGGTAATGCTAAGTGCGCCTGGCCTGCTACTGACTTGAAATTTGTTAGAGAAAGAAAAAAGAGAATCTTAAATCCACGCGGACAAAGTCGCGTGCGCTCAGTTAGTTTTAGATAAACTTAATAGATATATTATATATATAAATCCCAAATAGCTATACCTAGATTGTTAGCCTATTAATAATTGAGTTTATACTACACTATACTACACCTGCTCTGAAAGTACCTTCTGGTTTTTCTCATATCGAAAGTCAAAGTACGTCATTACTGTCAAACAAATAGGCGGGACGAAAAAATATATGGAATTTCATTGTTAACGCGCTAGAGCGGAAGTTCCATTTATGAAATTCCATTACTAACGTGCTTTTTTCTTTTTAATTTTTGATCAAATCCGATCAGTACATGAAAAAAAACCTATGTCGACAAACACGACGTAAAAAGCACCCAATAAATAACAACCGTCACGGTAGGCGGCGCTGATGTCGCTATGTCACCGGGCAGGACCGGGGTCTGCTAGTTTAAATATATTTAATTTTAATTATTATAATTACATATGAACATAAAATAAAAGTAAAAAATACAAAATAGATTTTTTTTCGCGCTATTTTCTTTTTATTTTGCGAGTCGCTTTCTTTTGTTTTACCTATCCAAATTTTCAATTTATAAAATTACAAGTAGCTATTATGGAAGTCAAAGTGTCTAGTAGTGATAGTGAAGATTTGATGACGCCGCCCAACGCCGCCAGAATTAAAAATATGTGGCTAAGTAGTTATTTTTATATTGAAAATCTTTTACCCAAGATATCTAAAGATAGATAGAAATAGTTACAACAAAGCATATGAAGAAGAAGACAATGGAAACCCAACCTCTTCTTCTGATTGATTTACGGTAATAATTTTAATATTTTTGATTATTTTATTATTTTCCTCGCAGGTGTAGTATAAAGCACTATGTATCCCTTCGGGAGAAAGTGCGATTCCTCTCGGGCGTATTGCGGCCCTACGGCCTACGGCCTCGGGCCTCAAACTACACCCTCGTAGTAATCGGTCACTTTCTCCCGTCGAGGAACAATGTACTATTAATTATTTATTTAAAACATTTTGCAAAGTCTGTTTTCTCTCGAGACCTAAGTAAACCTGAATTATTCTGAACGTCTCATAACGAATTCAAATGAACTAAAAAACTGCGAAATCACAGTTTAATAAAATGGGATGGGATTTATTGGAAAACATTTTCTTTTGCTTCAATTTTAACGAAAAAAATTATGCTTTAAGTATTACTAACATTACATACCTATATGCATCCATCTGTCTGTCTATTAATTTATCCGAGTCAATGCTAACCGAAATTGACAAAACTTGAAACAGAGAAAGCTGAATCTTGAAAAAAAAATCTGGATGAAATGCAGAGAAAGTTTGAATCCCGGAGACAGACCCAAAACACCACTTGAATGTGACTTGTCGACAAACTTACGAACAGATTTCTGCACTCCTAATCTTTCTGTCCCCGGGTTTTATAACTCAAAGTTATTTTTAGTACTAAGTAATACGAAGATAAGCACAATTTATAAGTTTTCAGAATGAAGTATCTCTATATTTTCATTTTTGTACTTTGAATTAGCCTAGGCCCTAGAGGTTAGTATGAACATAAATTAGTTTAAGATTAGTAAGTATAAGCCTCGTTTAAATCAAACTCTAAACTTTTTAATTAACACAGAACCTTTCTATTCCCACGTGAAAAACTGAAAATTCTAATACCTACCCGTGTTGAATTGATTAGTACATGACCAATCGATCCGACAGTATTGTCATAGTGTCGTTCACTCAATTCGTATTTTCCATTGTACACAAGTATAAATTAAAAGTTCAAAAACCGGCGGCCATCTTGAATTTGCATAGTGCTATTCTTCTAGTAGGCACTACTAGTACTACCTACTAGTCAAGCCCTTTAATTTTATACCCATATTGAAAAAACTATGTTAACCGCCATTTTGTGGTGGCGGCCACCTTGGACCGATTTTCATCAAACAGCTAAAAACACTCCCGACTAATTCACCTTTCAAACAAAAAACCCGCATTCAAATTGGTTCACCCGTTTGAGCGCTACGGGGGAACAGACACACACACACACACTCACACACACACACACACTCACACACACACACACACACACTCACACACACACATACACACACACAAACAGACACGTTAAAATTACCCCGTCGTTTTTGCGTCGGTCGTTAAAAATATAAGTATGTCAAATAAGCTCAGTAGTTTGGTGGTATATGACAATGCTATCTATTGAAGCTGCAAGCTATAGTAATCGGATTCTACGGCAAAACGCTTAATCCCTTGGTGGCATGGCTTTGCCGGTAGGATAGTAACTATAGCCACTGCTGATGCCTCCTACCAGACAAAAATAATATCAGTAGGATACCTACTTTACGTAAAGCACAAACTAAGTAGGTAATTCATACAAAAAGATATTATATTTATGAATACAGAAGATAGATCACTCTGAGTCGTTCATTGGAAAGAGCAAATAAACCTAGGGGAATAAAATTGTAGCGTGAGGGAAAAACACGCGTCCAACAAATCACGGAGGTTGAACAAACAATATTATAAAAATTGTGCCAAGCGCGCACGCCCCGACTGCAAGATTGTTCCTTATCTTATCTAATAACCAGTAGTGTTTCATGATTTATGTAACTCTTTGTTTATTTACAGGAACTAAGTACATATAAGAAACTAAGCTTACATCAGCAATGTACTAGACGTGCGCGTCGTGGTCAAAACTTGTTCGTGGAGCAAATTAAGTAAATAAGTTCTCATTTACGATTTCGAATCTGTTTTCAGTGAGAAAGTTGATGTGTACATGTTTCATGATGCCGCATTGTGTTTTTAAAACTTGTTAAAATACCAACACAAGTGTTTAAGGTTTAGAGAAGTTTGAAGTTTGTATTTTTATATGGTTGTACATTAATGTGTACGGTTTTTATAGCATTCATTTATTAAAAGGCAGGTGTAGGTGAGGGATGGAGATGGTTAGTAAATCATACGTGGTGATAATATTGGCTCTGCCAAAAAAAAAAAACACAGAAAAAATCACACCAAAATATCACTCTTTGAAATATAGGTAGTTTTAAAAGCCCTAAAAATTTATAATAAGTAATATCTATTTATTTCTTTTCTATTCTTTAGCTGCTAACAAGACTAATAGTTTTCCGTGGAACCCTAACAATTTCCGTGTAGTTTATCGTGTCGTAAAACTGTTGTCCGACTCGGGTGATAGTTCCGCACGAAAGTTTTTTTGTGTTTTCTCATTTAATCTTCTCTTTCCTTATTTTATGTTATCACAAACTTCCAAATAACTTTGTTGTAAATTGTTTCTATACTTGTAGCTTTGACCACAGTTAATTATGTTATTTATGCAGTATAGCGGCTTAGTTTGCTGTGCAATTATTTTACCTACTAAGGGTTAGTTGCAGTTGTTTTTTTATCTTACGGCAGGCTAGTTAGTCACTTTCCTATGGAATCCTCTAGCTGTACCTAAGTACGTCGGAGCAACCCGACGTTGGGTCAAATTAAGTTATCATAACGCGTCAGATGAGTTAAAAGATTGTACGATTGAAAGAGAAGTATTAGAGAGGTGTTTTGTAGGCGAATATAAAGTTTGTCGCATTTCATTTAAATTTTTGTGTGAAGTGATCCTTCTGTACCTTTCAGTAATAGAACTATTAATTATCTGATTACTGTTATCATTATTATTTGACCACCAAAAAGTGCAAAGTAGTTTCCCATACTTAGTCAGGTCCTTAACCTTAACTTTAACCTTAACCTGAATTGCCTGAAAGATCTGTAATTATTGCCTGAAAATTCAACATAATCGTATGTAGGTATAATTTCAGAACACGTTCCATTTCGAGACAAATTAGATTTACAATTTATCGCACGCACTTTAGTGAACGACGCGAGGGAATAAGATTAATCTTGTCGAATAAAGTTTTGGACAAGGTACGCGTAAACAACAACTCGGAAAATTAGGGTTAATCCTGTGTTAGACCTATATCACTCCCTCAAAGAAGTTCAAGTAGTGAAGCTTCTTTACTCGTATCTCTGAATCATATTAGAATTAAAGATAATTATTCTACTAAGTAGTCGAATTTTATTTTATAATTATGTAAATCATTCTCAACTATGAATATATGAATACTAGTAGGGCGCGTGGGTGCGCGGCCCGCAAGCGGACCGCGAGGTTTCGCTTTCGGGTATTTTGGTTTGAGCAGCCTCACCTATCTCTCCCATATTCCTAATCCTCGATCCATTTATTCTCCATATATTTACTTCGAATCATTCTGCTCATCAAGTAGATCTTTAAGTATTGATCATCTTTTTCCAAGAAACCACTCTTACATCTTGTATACTTAGTAAGATAGACACCGACGTTTGTATAGCCGCCATCTTGAATCCGTCATTTTGGGGTTTTTTCAGCTCAGTGGCAATTGGATGAGGTTTCGAGTAATTTTTGTTTGAGCACCTCCCACCTATCTACAATACCCTGCCCGGGCTGCTCAACCGTCTTCCAAACCCTCAATCATCATGTTTTCCCATATTTTTCTTCGAGATTTCTCCAAATAACCGGATCACAGCCTTGCATAATTCATAACTTGTAGTCTTTTCAATATTCGCCATACATTTTCTATGGAAAATTAAATTCCGCCATTTTGAATTTTTTTTCTATTCATCGAGTAGACCTACGGATCCTGATCATCTTTTGCGAAGAAACCACTCTTCCATCTTGTATACCCTTCGAGATGGAGACCGACGAAATTTGTATGGCGGCCATCTTTTTTTCGCCATTTTGAATTTTTTTTCAGCTGACTGCCAATTGTATGACGTTTCGAGTGACATTTGCTCGAGCACCCCCCACCTATCTTCAATACCTTAAGCGTGCCCGTGGCTCGTCTCTGAAATCCTCAATCATCAGCTCTCTCCATATTTTTGTTCCGAATGAATTTTTGTCCTCTCTACGACACCATTATTGAAAAAAAAAATTTCATACAAAATTGTTCAGGAGAGGTGATCAATCAGTCAGTCAGTCAGTCAGTCAGTGAATGAATCAGCACGAGCAGCTATATATATATTAATGATGCTATTGAAAATTTCTTGACAAGAACACCCAATTCCGACTCGGTTCACGAACCTGTGATTTCAGTATATGCAGCTGAATAAACGCTCCCCTAGAATCTAGATAAACGAAGCAGTTCATATTTTAACAATAATTCTAACGCACATAAAATCTAGCATCTATAATATTAGTTTAATAGTAAAACATCTTTAACGTAAATTAAAAATTAACGTTACACAAAGTGATTTACAATAACGCACTTAATTAACATCTGCGAGGCTTCTTTACATCTTCTATAACTATTCTGCATTCTGTAATCTCTACCTACCTTCTTTAGTTTAGACTGATAAAGTGTAAATAATAATAGGTCAACAATTTTATCACCATATCCCAGCCATGGGCGAGGATTTCTAAAACAGTTTTGAAAAATCAGCCAAGTGCGAGTCGGGCCTCGCTCTTTCAGGGTTCCGTACATAATTATGAACAATATAATATTTTGGGTCTAAGAAATATTTAATTTCCGAGCTAGACATCGCAACAAACCGTGAAAGAAAAACCCAAAAAAATGTTCGTTTATTTTGGTCACAGCATATAAACTATTTAATAAATCGTTGTTTTCAGTATTTGTTGTTTAAATAGAGCATATAGTACATAATATACTGAAATATCATATTCCCAACTAGTTTAGTTTTTGAGATAGCCCCCGTCACAAAAATGGTCTAAAACTGACAACTTTGATGGCCTCCCATTCCCTTATTTTTTGAGATAAAAATTAAAAATATATATATTTGTACTCTACTTAATGAGCTCTAAATAATGATACCCCACAAGCTAGGGTAAAGAAAATTTTTTTTTTTCCGGCTCCTTTTTCATGTATGGGAGCCCCCCTGAAAAATAATTTAATTCAATTTCTAATTCAATATTTGATTTTGGGTTAACGTTTTACACTAAATACCAAAATTTCAGGTTTGTAACTCATTTCGTCTGCGAGCTAGAGACCTGTGACCGGCGGACAGACGGACAGACAGACAGACAGACAGACAGACAGCCGAGTGACATTAATAGGGCTCCGTTTTTTACCCTTCGGGTACGGAACCCTAAAAACTACTTACTTATGACTAAAATAATGAATCGTCGAGAAAATTTCTACGTATATTTATCGTTTTTAAACTCCGACGCAAAAACCGTGAACCGATTTTTGTGAATGTGAATGTGGTTTTTTTGTTTGAAAGGTGAATTTGTCGGAAGTGTTGTTAGCTATGTTTGATGAAAATCGGTCCAAGATGGCCGCCACCACAAAATGGCGAATAACATATTTTTTCACAACCCCCTCAATATGGGTATCAAATGAAAGTGCTTGACTAGTAGAATACCACTGTGCAAATTCAAGATGACCGCCACCACAAAATGCCGAATGTCGGGGGTTTTTTAAATTTTTAATTTATACTAGTTTAATTAGTACTTACTAGCTTTTGGCAGATCTCCCGAACAGAAATGAAACATTGCCTTTTAAAGTCACTCGTTCACTGGTAATGACGAGATCCGGAGGACTTAGTGCCAAGCGACGTGTTCCGGTATGGTTCTTTGTAGAAGCCAATTAAGGGTAGGTATACGAATTTAGAGGAAATCTAAAGAGCTCCTTTAAGAGAGGAGGCTTGAGTCGTTAAGTGGCGGTGGTGGTGAAATTTATAGGGCCTTGCAATTTATATTTAGCTGATGCGAGACCAGATACAAAACTTTACCTACGAGGCCTATATTGCGAGGCCTCTCTATAGTTATCAACGAGCTCTATATTAAAAATCTGAATCAATACAACAATACGGCCATGTGTCTCCAAACCTTTATAGTGAAACTGAAGAAAATAGTTATTAAACCTACTACCTATCTACTAAATCTGGCAAATAAAATTCTTATCTTACGTAACATACCCAATGTTGTACGCTTAGACTATCCAGACGGAGCACTATCTAAGAAAAGTAGCTCGCTGAATGCGGCAACAAAATACTGAAGTGTGTACGCGACTACATGCAAAGACGTATTAGAATAATGATGCCAGACTCATAACTATTGTCCGTGGAAAAAAATATTTTATACAGTCTAGAGTGTTGCTTAGATAAATATACATACATAAATTATAACTATATGCAATTATATTTAACTGGTGTACGCCACTATGGCGTACCTTTTGTAGCCGCAGTTCGCTGGTACGCGCTTCTCCTTCTAGGTCGTAGCGCAGCGGAGACCAATATTAATTCTATGGTTGTACGTTTACACCACCCTGTCCTAATTCTATTAACGTAATATTGGCGTTGTAAAAAAATCCCCAAACACCTATAAATGTGGAAATACCAGCGTGCTTACCTACCCAACCCCCACCGTTCAACCATGGGATTCACATTTCTCTCAGTCATAACTCATAACTCGGCTGAAATATTGTTTCCAAACCACTTACGCTTTTATATAAGGACTATTTACTGCAATGTTTTTTTAAATAATCGTTTTTTTATTTCCGCAAAACGAAAGATGTATCTGGACCAAGTTCAGCAGTTGACTTGCCTTAGGAAACAAGACTATAGTGGTAGATTCAACTAAAGATTCAAAAGCACTTGCTTTTCTATTCTATTCTATTCTATATTCTATTTCTATCTAATATCAAACACGCAGTTGACGAAGATATTAACTGAAACAGTAGATACCTAATCCTTCTTTATTATCAAGATTCGTTCATCTATCTATCTATCTTCTTCTATAATATAATAAAACTGTAACAGATCCAATTCTGTACATTGAAGATATTTTGAAAATTTTTATTGGAGGGCATTCTATAATCGATTCTGAAACCAAAACTGCAATTTTTTTCATTTTTGTCTGTCTGTCTGTCTGTCTGTCTGTCTGTCTGTCTGTCTGTCTGTCTGTCTGTCTGTCTGTATCTTGGCCGCGCATCACGCCGAAACTACTGAATGGATTTGAATGAAACTTGGTACGATTTGAGTTTATATTCCGAGGTAGGACATAGGATACTTTTTATCCCGAAATTCAGCACGGTTCCCTTGGGAGAGGGGATGAAAGTTAAAACGCTTATTTAGCTGTAATTCATTAACGCGTTGTCCGATTTCACTCATTCTTTTTTTGTTAGAAAGGTAGTAGTTTATATATTGTTCCGTAAATATTTCAAGGTCATAGGTTTTTTATTTCAGAAGTGACAGACATTACAACCCTCAGTATTGGGTTCAAATAACTTGGGACCCGGATCTTTGAACGTACGGCTTATTTTAAACTGGTGTGCGCTTAAATTTATGTTTTTCGGTCTGTATGTTTGTCCCAACTAATCTCCAAAACGGCTGGATCGATTTTAACGGAACTTTCAATGGCAGATAGGTGATGTTATAAGGAGTAACTTAGGCTACATTTAGTTTAGGTACATAAAATAATTATGGGATCCGATCCGACCCTATATAAAACCTATAAACACGCGAACGAAGTCGCAGGGGTCCAGCTAGTAATATAATAAAACTGTAACAGATCCAATTCTGTACATTGAAGATATTTTGAAATTTTTTATTGCAGGGCAATCTATAATCGATACTGAAGCCAAAACTGCAATTTTTTTCATTTTTGTCTGTCTGTCTGTCTGTCTGTCTGTCTGTCTGTCTGTATCTTGGCCGCGCATCACGCCGAAACTACTGAACGGATTCGAATGAAACTTGGTACGATTTGAGTTTATACTCCGAGGTAGGACATAGGATACTTTTTATCCCGAAATTCAGCACGGTTCCCTTGGGAGAGGGGATGAAAGTTAAAACGTGTATTTAGCTGTAATTCATTAACGCGTTGTTAGATTTCACTCATTCTTTTTTTGTTAGAAAGGTAGTACTTTATATATTGTCCCGTAAATATTTCAAGGTCATAGGTTTTTTAGTTCAGAAATGACAGACATTACAACCCTGAATATTGGGTTCAAATAATTTGGGACCCGGATCTTTGAACGTACGGCTTATTTTAAACTGGTATGCGTTGAAATTTATGTTTGTTGGTCTGTCTATTATTGTTCCAGCTAATCTCCGAAACGGCTGGATCGATTTTAATGGAACTTTCAATGTTATAAGGAGTAACTTGGCTACATTTAGTTTAGGTACATAAAAGAATTATGAGATCCGATCCGATCCTATATAAAAATCTATATCCACGCGAACGAAGTTGCGGGGGTCAGCTAGTGTTAAATATTATAACTGAGTGTGAAATCTGGTTTAAATATTATAATGTTATGTTGGGCAAAAGTGGGAAAATGAAAAGTAAATATCGGTGTTAGGATATTTACTTGGCACTGGACTTGTGCACGTATTTTACCTTTCAAAAGAGTGTACGTGACTTTATTGAGATAAACTCAAGTTTCCTTTTGCTGTTATTAAAATAAACTGTGTGCACATTTTTCGACGTCCAAATATTATTTATGAACCTCTTAGTCTGGTGAGCGTAGATTGTATATGTATTTAAATTTACTTAAGTAGATTACCGAAAAAACCTTTTGAATTGCACAACTCAGGATTCGTTTAATCAAAATTTGACCCTTACTTTTAGCTGGTAGTGATGGAAGTTCTAATAAAGTTTCTTGTGCAACCTAAGTACTTAGCTTTTTATTTGGTGTTCAATCTTGACGTTTTCTTCACTTTATCTGCTTGTCATGCTGGCTTTAGGGTTCAGTTGTGTTGGGGTTATTCAATGAATGAATTATACTTTGTTCAGAAAAATGCAGATCCAATAAGATAATATACAGAAAATCGTATACATTTTTACAGTACTGTGTATGAATATTTTGATCTTAAAATATATAATATACTTAGCTGATCATTATTTAAAGTAAAATTACACAATGGATTTCATGTCTAACAGTCTGATAACATGGACACATATTATTAGAGAGAGGAAAACATTTCTACAAATATTTTATAATATTAACTTTTTAAAACGTAAATGCAAAAGGAATTAAAAGCTCCACATCGAATAAAACATTAATGTTCTAATTAACGTATGGCTACAGCTGAAATTTTCACGAAATCTCATTGTTATGTAAATCTAAATCTGCCCGCCGACCACTGGGATCCACAAAACAAAGGGTACCGCAGGCTAATCCGCGCTGCGGTTCACACTGAGCCAGCCACTGAGCGCGTACGTCAAAGTTGCATTTGATCTCATACAAAGGACGACGACCTCCCTGGCGCAGTGGTAAGCGCTGTGGTCTTATAAATGGGAGGTCCCGGTTTCGATTCCCGGCAGGGACAATTTGGGATTTTATGATTTCTAAATTGTCTCTGGTCTGGTCTGTTGGGAGGCTTAAGCCGTGGCTGATTACCACCCTACCGACAAAGTGTGCCGCCAAGCGATTTAGTGATCCGGTACGATGCCGTGTACAAACCGATCAGGAGTATATGCATACCTCTTCCAAGTTAGCCCGCTTCCATCTTAGACTGCATCATCACTTACCATCAGGTGAGATTGCAGTCAAAGGCTAACTTGTAGTTGAATAAAAAAAGGGACTTGTTGGAGTTAAGATACTTGAATAGTATTCCATGAAATCTCGTCTTGACCGATGTACGATGGACGTTTGTAGCTGAACATAGATTTCATGCAAGCATTTCCTCTGTTTTTTTTATTCACCTACAAGTTAGCAGTCTAAGGTTGAAGCGGACTAATCTGGAAGAAGTATGGCAGTTTTTAATTTTTTAACCCCCGACGTAAAAACGACGGGGTGTTATAAGTTTGACGTGTCTGTATGTTAATGTTACTTTTGTTTAATTTATGTTTTTTGGTGTACAATAAAGTATTAAATAACTAAATAAATAAATATATATGTGTGTGTGTGTGTGTGTGTGTGTGTCTGTCTGTCTGTTCCCCTGTGGCGCTCAAACGGGTGAACCGATTTGAATGCGGTTTTTTTTTGTTTGAAAGGTGAATTAATCGAGAGTGTTGTTAGCTATGTTTGATAAAAATCGGTCCAACATGGTCGCCGCTACATAATGGTGGATAACATATTTTATCACAACGCCCTCAATATGGGTATCAAATGAAAGGCCTTGACTAGTAGAATAGCACTATGCAAATCCATGATGGCCGCCACCACAAAATGGCGAATGTCGGGGGTTTTTAAATTTTTAATTTATACTTGTATTAAACCCATAGCCCTGATTGGTTTCTATTGCGGCATTGTATAAGAACGCTAAATCGCTTGATACTGCTTTGCCGGTAGGGTGATGGCTAGCCACTGCTGAAGCCTCTCATCCTTGACCAGAGAAAATTTAGAAATTATAAAATTCCAAATTGCATCTGTCGAGAATCGAACCTGAGACCTCCCACACATATGTACGACTATAGCGCTCGCCACTGCGCCAGGAAGGTCGTCACTGTACATGACATTTTCACTGTACTGTACATAATATGTCCTATGTCACTGATATCCTATGTCCACTTGTGAGCGTCTACTGACATTGAATCTTCTGCTCAAATTATGATATGAGTAAGTTCATTGTTATTTAAATCGGAATCTGCCCGCCGACCTCTCAGAGTCGCGAAACAAAGGGGACCGCAAGCTTATCGTCTCTTACAAACAGATTGACAATCTAACTTGCTAAGAGACAATTCAAGTAATTTTCACGAAAGCTCGCTTGGACGTCGACAAATTAGAATATTAGTATGTCTACTGTAGGATGACTGTATACAGGGATTATGTATTAGGGTGACTGTATAAGTATTTTTAACCGACTTCAAAAAAAGGAGGTTCTGTATTCGACCCGTATGTATGTATGTAAGTATGTATGTAAGTATGTATGTATGTATGTATGTATGTAAGTATGTTCGCGATTATCTCCGCAACTAATGAACCGATTTTGATGATTGTTTCACTATCGTTATTTACATACTTTCAAGAAGGTTTTAGTATATAACACACGATTAAACTACCTAACTCAAATGATATATAATTTTTTGAAGTCGGCGCCAAACCACATTTAATTCGTGTAAGTAAAATCAGAATATCCACTTTTGAATGCGAGCGCGGTGAACCTAGTCACGGAGCAGCAATATGGTTTCCAGAAAAATAAATCCACAGTTTTGGCATGTTTTAATCTCACTAAGCGTATTATTGATAACCTAGACAAAGTCAAAACAGTTGCTGCATTATTTTTTGATATGTCTAAAGCTTTTGACTTCGTAGCCCACGACACATTATTAATCAAGTTAGAACATTATGGCATAAGAGGAGTAGCATTGCAATGGTTTGAAAGCTATTTGAAGGACAGATACCAGTATGTAGAAATACAAAGCGTAATCAATCAAGAAGTTACTTCATTTAAATCTGATAGTAAAATCAATCCAACTGGTGTACCACAAGGAAGCGTGCTAGGTCCTTTATTATTTATTATATACATAAATGACCTCCCAAACTGTGTTAATCATCCTTGCACGCTGTTTGCTGATGATATTTCTGTAGTAATAGAACAAAAAAATATTGAAAGTAGCTCTGAAATAAACGATGTCACAAAAAGTATAATTGAATGGTTAAAGAGCAATAATTTAACCGTTAATATAAATAAAACAAGGTATATTCAATTTACTAAAAAGCCTAATATCGTCCCAAAAAATCTTGATGTTCACTACAATGGACAAAAAATTGACCAGGATAAAGTAACAACATTCTTAGGAATTGAAGTAGATTGTAACTGTACTTGGAAATCTCATATAGCAAAGATATGTAACAAACTAAACAAATTTGTCTTTGCACTAAGAAGGTTATACAAAACTGTTAATGAAGATACTGCGCTAATGGCTTACCATGGTTATATATCAAGTAATCTTCGTTACGGATTAATTATTTGGGGAAATTCTTGTCACATAAATAAGGCTTTTATAGCGCAAAAGAAATGTGTTAGGGCAGTTTGCGGAGCGGGTCCTCTCGATTCATGCAAACCTCTTTTTAAAAGGCTGAAAATACTTCCACTTCCATGTATGTACATTTATGAAATTATAATATTTATTAAGAAAAACAATATACTATTTACGAAAGCGCCCGAAAGCACCAGACTTGTGAGAAATAATCGAGACACAAATAAACTAATAATACCTCATAAAGTAAATTCTGCACTCTTTAGAAAAAATTGTTATGCAATGAGTGTGGATTTATATAATAAGCTACCAATTGGGTTTAAGTCGGATACGATGACGCTTAATATACTTAAAAATAAACTATTTGACTGGCTATTATCTAATTGTTTCTATAGTGTGGCTGAATACTTAAATAAATAATGTTATTAAAACTTAATTTAGTGTGACATGTATTATTGTTATAGTGCCTAGTTGGCTAGTAAATAATATTGATTATTAGAAATAGTTAAATTAATTACAATTATATATATTATAAGTATCATAATTTAATTTATCATAATTTAAATGTTAAAATTTTTTTTATTGTAATATTGCATGCCGTAAGGTTTAATTAGCAATAAATGATTTGATTGATTGATTGATTGATTGAGGGTGAGTCTGGGACCCGGGGGGCACATTTTCGACTTGAAGTGAACTTGAAGTCATTTGGCGCCGACTTCAAAAAATTATATATCATTTGAGTTAGGTAGTTTAATCGTCAATCTAAATGAATAAAAAATTATTTTAAACTTTTTAGTTCGATTCGTTTGAAGTCGGTTCATTTTTCTTTGAAAAAAATTATGCTACCTATGGTGAGCGATTCCCGGCGCAAAGCAATCGACCTAATTATTTTACAAACTCATGCGTGTAACCCTCCGCTAAAATCTGTTGAACTACCAAACGGAAACACATATCCTGTATTTGTACAAACAAGCTACATCCATCAACATAAGGGAATTACATAAGCGAGATCTACGTTGTGACTGGCTGGGTTTAAAACATCACAGAAATGTTGAGCCCACCGATATCTATATTTATAAAAATATGTCGTGTTTGTTCGAACACTTATAACTCGAGAACGGCTGGACCGATTTTCGTGGTTTTTGACTTGTTGTATTTGTCTCCATCCCGAATAGCAGAATAACTATTAAAACATTGGAAAATTGCCGAAAAATAAAATAAAAGAAAAAACATTTTCTCATACAAAATGTTAATGGGTTTCGTAACTGTCAAACATTTAATTGTCATCCCGTCGATACGGTACCTATATCTTCTTTGCGTGTGTTTGTCACCGGGCAGGACGAAGTCTGCCGGGTCCATTAGTCTATCTATAATATAATAAAACTGTAACAGATCCAATTCTGTACATTGAAGATATTTTGAAAATTTTTATTGGAGGGCACTCTATAATCGATACTGAAGCCAAAACTGTAATTTTTTTCATTTTTGTCTGTCTGTCTGTCTGTCTGTCTGTCTGTCTGTCTGTCTGTATCTTGGCCACGCATCACGCCGAAACTACTGAATGGATTCGAATGAAACTTGGTACGATTTGAGTTTATACTCCGAGGTAGGACATAGGATACTTTTTATCCCGAAATTCAGCACGGTTCCCTTGGGAGAGGGGAAGAAAGTTAAAACGTGTATTTAGCTGTAATTCATTAACGCGTAGTTCGATTTAACTCATTCTTTTTTTGTTAGAAAGATAGTACTTTAAGTATTGTTTCGTAAATATTTCAAGGTCATAGGTGTTTTAATTCAGAAATGACAGACATTTATTGGGTTCAAATAACTTGGGACACGGATCTTTGAACGTACGGCTTATTTTATACTGGTGTGCGTTTAAATTTATGTTTGTCGATCTGTCTATTTGTTCCAGCTAATTACCGAAACGGCTGGATCAATTTTGATGGAACTTTCAATGGCAGATAGGTGATGTTATAAGGAGTAACTTAGGCTACATTTAGTTCAGGTACAAAAAAGGATTATGGGATCCAATCCGATCCTATATAAAACCTATATCCAGGCGGACGAAGTCGCGGGGGTCGGCTAGTAATATAATAAGACTGTAACAGATCCAATTCTGTACATTGAAGATATTTTGAAATTTTTTATTGGAGGACACTCTATAATCGATACTGAAGCCAAAACTGCAATTTGTTTCATTTTTGTCTGTCTGTCTGTCTTTCTGTCTGTCTGTCTGTCTGTCTGTCTGTCTGTCTGTATCTTGGCCGCGCATCACGCCGAAACTACTGAATGAATTCAAATGAAACTTGGTACGATTTAAGTTTATACTCCGAGGTAGGACATAAGATACTTTTTATCCCGAAATTCACCACGGTTCCCTAGGGAGAGGGGATGAAAGTTAAAACGTGTATTTAGCTGTAATTCATTAACGCGTTGTTCGATTTCACTCATTCTTTTTTTGTTAGAAAGGTTAGTACTTTATATATTGTCCCGTAAATATTTCAAGGTCATAGGTTTGTTAGTTCAGAAATGACAGACATTTATTGGGTTCAAATAACATGGGACCCGGATCTTTGAACGTATGGCTTATTTTAAACTGGCGTGCGTTTAAATTTATGTTTGTCGTTCTGTCTATTTGTTCCAGCTAATCTCCGAAACGGCTGGATCGATTTTAATGGAACTTTCAATGTTATAAGGAGTAACAGGCTACATTTAGTTTAGGTACATAAAAGAATTATGGGATCCGATCCGATCCTATATAAAACCTATAAACACGCGAACGAAGTCGTGGGGGTCAGCTAGTATTTAATAAATGTATTAATACATACATACTGATATACTTACATAAATACACTCAGACTCGGGGCAGGTATCAAACCCGCGACCTCGAAGCGGTAGGTACTGCTAACCGCGCCAACAGGGCCATTCCAGTCATATTATACCTAATAGGTATAGGTACTGTGCCGCAGGAAATTAAAACGCGCGGTGTTCGCGCTTTATGACCTGCCATTAGACCGCGCATTTCGGATGTGCAATAAAGTGTATGACGTCACTTGTCCTCACTCATAACTTCTATATCTATAGGTACATATAATTTTACATTAACCCTAGAGTGGGCGCGCCTCCCCGCGTAACGTCAGTGGGCGCGTGTGGAGCATTTGGCGCTCCTCATCATTGACTATTTTAAGTAGAAATACCTACTGCATTTGATTTTACAAATTATTGCCAGAATCTAAATAAAACACAAATAGGTAATCAAAAATCACATAATTATTAACTTATATTTTAAGAATTTTGGTTAATTGAGGTTTAAGTAACAAGTTACATTTTAATTGACTTTTTTGACTTCTTCTTAACAATCTTACGAAAAACTAATAAATATATATAAAAAATAACAAACTTATAAATTATCTTCATCTACTTGATATTCTTGAGCAAAACAGTCTGCACATAAGTATGTGCAATGTTCATTGCATAGTAATTTAGAGCATCTGCAACACCCTTTTTCCGTGCGTCTATTTTTTTTTTTGATGGACAAATACTGCATATAACCTCCTTTATTGAAGATGATGCTTGTTCTGTGGGTACAAACCGAGCTATTTGGTTCCTCAAAGGAGTATTTAATGTCATAATTGAAGACCTTCTGGTCATATTATGTGGCTTAATTAGGACCATTGCTATTTCTTTCAAATATTGTCGGCGTAGTATTAATACGTGGCACATAAATCCTGATACAATAAACATTTTTTTAAGGAAATAAATAATAAAATATAAAGTGAATTTCAATGTAACAAAAAAATATTTGACACAATTTTTACTTACTTGAGTGGGCGCGCGCTGAGCAAAATGCCGCCTCGCGACGACCGATGGTGACAACAACCTCTTCTAGCGGCTCCCCGCGCACTGATTGCATCCCTCCTTTCAGCACGGGTGGTGAACAATAGCGGGGTCAGCTACTCAAAAGCGCATTCTCCGAGAACAACTATTTTTCGAATTATTAACGTTTTTTTGACGAGGGCGGCAAAATGCTCATAGCGCGCCCACTCTAGGGTTAAAGATACATACATTAAAGATTTTTGCAAAATAATAACTGAGGGATATTAGGGATAACTTGATAAGTAATAGAACGAAAAAAAGCTATTTTTGAAATTTTTGTATGTTTGTCTGTTTGTCTGTATGTTTGTGCACGTATCACGCAAAAACTACTGAATGGATTGAAATAAAACTTGGCATTTAAGTTCATACTACGGGGTAACCATATAGGACAGTCAAAATATTGCGTACTTAGCTGTAATTCATTAACGGTCCGATTTCATTAATTTTTTTTGTTAGAAAGGAGATACTTTAAAGATTACCGGCTAATCTCTGAAAGGCTGGATCGATTTTGATGGGACTTTCACTGGCGGATGTTTACATTTTGATCTACCTAAACATCCACCAGTGAACTTTTAACAGTTTTTAATATCCATGTAATAATATCATCCAAAGGAGTGTTATTATGAAATTCATTACAACATTATATCATCCGTTTTCATAATAACACTCCTTTCGATGACATTAAGGTTACCTACTAGGAGTGGCTGTTTTAATGTCAGCAGTAAGCTAACTGTTTCAGAATCTTTTATAGAGGATTCATATTATTGGTATACCTAGATAAAGTCTTGTATGCAACTGTTGATACTAATTTATCAACAGTATTAAAATACTCTTGTGACACTATTATCACACTCGGCTTCGCTTCGACATATACATATACCTACAACAGTTTCGACATATACAACAGTTGCATAAATAACTATTAGAGCATGCATATATGTACACATATACAACAGTTTCGACATATACAACAGTTGCATAAATAACTATTAGAGCATGCATATATACATGTACAACAGTTTCGACATATACAACAGTTGCATAAATAACTATTAGAGCATGCATATATACATATAAAACAGTTTCGACATATATAACAGTTGCATAAATAACTATTAGAGCATGCATATATACATATAAAACAGTTTCGACATATATAACAGTTGCATAAATAACTATTAGAGCATGCATATATACATATAAAACAGTTTCGACATATATAACAGTTGCATAAATAACTATTAGAGCATGCATATATACATATAAAACAGTTTCGACATATATAACAGTTGCATAAATAACTATTAGAGCATGCATATATACATGTACAACAGTTTCGACATATACAACAGTTGCATAAATAACTATTAGAGCATGCATATATACATATAAAACAGTTTCGACATATACAACAGTTGCATAAATAACTATTAGAGCATGCATATACACATGTACAACAGTTTCGACATATACAACAGTTGCATAAATAACTATTAGAGCATGCATATAACGGGTGTAAGGGGACTGCTATCGGAAACGAAGACAGATACTTAGTAGTGATGATTACTGACAAGATACCACAAAAAAAAAACTAAAAAAATTAAAGTATTTCCTGAATTTTTTTAAATTTTGCATAATGCAATCAGCTGATACTAGAGGTCCCAACGAACATTGGGCAAATGGGTAACTAAAATTGTCGGCGTGTTTTGCACGCTTCCATTGCTGGTTTGAAAAATATTAAATACCTACTTACTAAACTACTAATACTACAAGTATAAGACAACCGGTTATTGGTATTGGATTGTGTTTAGGTAGTATAATAATAGCGCTTTTTCGATAGCGGTTCCCTTATACCCTGTATTATTATAAGTAGGTATACCTACATCGCATATGCGCGTTTTTGCGAGTCTAAACCGCGAAGCCGCGGGCAAAAGCTAGTAAAAAAATCAGCCAAGTGCGAGTCGGGCCTCGCTCTTTCAGGGTTCCGTACATAATTATGAACAATATAATATTTTGGGTCTAAGAAATATTTAATTTCCGAGCTAGACATCGCAACAAACCGTGAAAGAAAAACCCAAAAAAATGTTCGTTTATTTTGGTCACAGCTTATAAACTATTTAATAAATCGTTGTTTTCAGTATTTGTTGTTTAAATAGAGCATATAGTACATAATATACTGAAATATCATATTCCCAACTAGTTTAGTTTTTGAGATAGCCCCCGTCACAAAAATGGTCTAAAACTGACAACTTTGATGGCCTCCCATTCCCTTATTTTTTGAGATAAAAATTAAAAAAATATATATTTGTACTCTACTTAATGAGCTCTAAACAATGATACCCCACAAGCTAGGGTAAAGAAAAAATTTTTTTTTCCGGCTCCTTTTTCATGTATGGGAGCCCCCCTGAAAAATAATTTAATTAAATTTCTAATTCAATATTTGATTTTGGGTTAACGTTTTACACTAAATACCAAAATTTCAGGTTTGTAACTCATTTCGTCTGCGAGCTAGAGACCTGTGACCGGCGGACAGACGGACAGACAGACAGACAGACAGACAGACAGACAGCCGAGTGACATTAATAGGGCTCCGTTTTTTACCCTTCGGGTACGGAACCCTAAAAATAAAAATAAACTGAAGAAGTCTTCACTGTTCTAAACCGTACAATTAAGTAAGTCCCATTTCAGAATCTGTTAAGATAATACAGGCCTTTCATTGCCTTTTCTATTACACAATATTGATCCTTACGTGTAGGACTTAAGACCGATTTTAGTTACAATTTACCATACCAGAATCTCCGCACAGATTTGGTGTAGACACTGCAACTTAGCTATAAGCTTTAGCAATATAAGCCTGTATTCTACTTTGAAATCTATCAGTTCAGTTATAAAGTTGATATTTAAGCAACATTTAATTTTAAAGGTACAAATATAATCTTTATTCATTACGCAATAAAGCATAAGAAATTCATGCGATAATTGACTTGTCTGCGTCCTAATCTACGGTGGTTGTTTATTTTGTCACCACAAAATCGGCTTTATCAGAAAAGAAGTAGAGTCGCATTTAATACAGCTCGCGGTTTATTTTCATATCGTCACAAAACATCGTAGAATGCTGCAACTTATTATAGTACAAGGGAATTTGAACTCTAGCAATTAGTAAATCATGTACGAATTTGCTTAATACATTCTTTCTATTCCGATAAGTTATTCAGCTATACAAATAGAGTTAATTTTCTGGAGTGCTCCACTTGTCGCTATACAGATAATAATTCAGACATAGCCTAACCACATACATTAGGTTCGTTACTAAATAAATATAAAGGTAGGTCTACACCTTCGTATTCGAATCAATGCGATTGACCACTAATCCTGACTAATCCTAACTAATATTATAAATGCAAAAGTGAGTTTGTTTGTTTGTTTGTTACGCTTTCACGCATAAACCGCTGAACTGATTTTGATGAAATTTGGAACGTGATAGATTAGAACTTGGGGAAGGACATAGGCTACTTTTTATCCTCGAAAATCATACAGTTAGAGTTAGGTTATATACTAAAACCTGAAAGTATGTAGATTACGATAGTGAAAAAATTATCAATATCGGTTCATTAGTTTTACATACATACATAATATACACGGGTCGAATACAGAACCTCCTTTTTTTGAAGTCGGTTAGTTGGGAGTTTTGCTTTCTGGGTTAGTAAAGTATACGTTAAGGCGTGGTGGTTACCGGCGTGTCGGGCGTTCGTGTTTCCTGCCACTTATTATTTGCGCGCCTTCGAGGCGAGAATGTATAGGGGTTTCTAAACGGCCTGTTCCATTTTAGACTGCATTATTATCACATTGCATCAGTGAGTTGCATGTATAAAAAACTCGTGGTTTTTAATACGAAATCCTGTAGTATAAAACAAGATATTATAAAGTTCAAAATTAGAAACCAGACCACTCAGAATAAATACCACCACGGACGAACGGTTCATTTTAGTTTATACTTACTTATATAAAAAATTATAGGTATAATAATATTTTAATTAGATTTAAACTCGATAGATTTATCTCATTAATAAGCAAGTTTCATCAAAATTTGTTGTTTGTCACATCCGCCATATTGAATTTGTCATGACGTCATAACATTATGATACTCATTTTTCAGATTTTCTTAGCGGTTTATCTATACATAATAATATATGCTCAGTATTTGGCATTACGAGGATGAAAAGTGTCCTGTTTGTACGTCTCCAGGTCGCAATCTATATAATTTAGTGCCAAATTACAGTTCAATTGGATGAACGCATAGAGGACGAACATACAAACAAATATAAAAAATATAAGAGTAATTGACTCTGTAAAAATATCTAAAGTAATATTTCTCCTTATAATAATAAATTGGTATCCTCATTTCAATGATTATTAAGGGTAGGTAGGTACACCAATTTTCTCTATGTCTAAACTCATTAAATTCATTTGGCTGCCTAAAAATCTAAATCCGTAATACTCTGAATAATGTATCATAAAAAAAATGTCTTGGATAAATTATTTACAATAATAAATTGAGTTATTATGGTATCTTCATTTCAATAATTAAGGGTAAACCACCAACTTCCTCTACGTCTAAAGTCAAAACTTATTAAATTCGTTTGGCTGCCTAAAAATCTTAATCCGTCATACTCTGAATAATATATCTTATAAAAAATGTCTCAGCTAAATAAAAAGCATTAAGGATAAAGCATAAACCAATAAAAAAATTTCATCCGCAAATTGTGAAAGGTATCACTTAAAATATCTACGTCGTCATCATTAGGGAGCGAATACAGGAGGTCCAAATGGGAAGCACACAATTTGTATTGTTCTACAATTTCCGAAAATCCACATCAGAGAATCAACTTTGACACCTTCACTATAAAGTCTATATTTCGTCTCACTCGAGTTAAGGGTTGATCAGAAAAATAGGGGTCTATGAAATAGTGACTTCTCGCTTATGACGTTAAGGTACGATTTAGCTTGACTGCAACCTTTTGATATGAAACGTTGGAGCCGGCGAAATTCAGTCCACTCACGAAATCGGAGGCTTCAACTTGTTTTGGAGCCTATAGCTTATATTATTTAATATTCCGTTCCAAATACGAATGCGGGATTCCATTTTTAAAATGTGAACTAATAACGGAACTCGGAAAATTCGTGAAGTGGAATAACATAAAGTTTTAACTTTTTTTTTTGGGGTGTATTTCGTGATCGTGTTGAGTGTTTCCAATTAAAAACTTTCAGGATGAGTCTAAGAAGGTAGGGTTAATTAGTTTTTTATAATAGGTCATATTTAAAAAAGTTCTTTCAGTATTACTTAATTAAAGTAGGTAACTTTTAAAGAGCGACTCCCAACTACGTATTTAGAAAATGTCCTCCTCTACCGAATTTCGGCCACGGCGACCAATCTCAATAGAGAGACTAGCCAAGTATGCAAGAGATATTATAGTGCATAAGTGTGTATGCAAACATAGATGCATTTTCTGTGCGACAGGACCAGAGTGAGATCAGGTGCAGGACTAACGGCGAACATTACATACTTTCAAAAGAACATGGGTGATGTAACTTACGCTACCAACTTCGTAGCTCACGCTTGCTGCTGAGAATTTATTGATAGAAAAATCCTTTCTTTTTTTTGGGCCAACCGGGGCATCAAACTTAAGACCATGGTCACCACTCCCCCACCCATACCCACAAGACCAATGGGGTAGTCAATGTAGAGTTAGCACACTAGTAACACTAGAAGTTTTATATCGAAATATAACTTTTATCCACCGGGATAAAAAGGACAAATTAAGTATATCCGTTTCCAGGATGCAAGCCATGATTGTGTCTTTCGTCAAGATCCGTTCAGCGGTCCGTCAGTATAAAACTATAAAAGGTAACCAACAGACAGACAGACAGGCCGACTTTTAGCCCTCATACGCATTAGCGGTTGCGGTAGCGGTGCGGCTAGCCGCTTTTATATTTTTTATATGCAACCGCTACCGCAACCGCTAATGCGTACGAGCGCTTAGTGCGTACAAAATGAGCGGTTGCATATAAAAATATAAAAAGCGGCTAGCCGCGCCGCTACCGCAACCGCTAAAGATTTATAATAATTTACTAGCTTTTGCCCGCGGCTTCGCCCGCGTGAATTTTGGTTTTTCACAAATCCTGAGGGAATTGTGGATTTCTGGTTCCCGTTTCCGCTCCCTTTTCCAACCTTTATACTTACTTTCAAAGTAGTTTGCTATAGTGATATACCTACAGCTGTAGATACAGAGTTCGAGTTTTTCAAAATCCCGCGGGAACTGTGGATTTTTCCAGGATAAAAAGTAAGCCTATGTTTTAAGTCAGGGCATATTCTATCTCCATTCAAAATTTCAGCCAAATCGGTTCAGCAGTTGCGTAATTATAGAGTAACAAACATCCAAACATCCAAACATCCAAACATCCAAACATCCAAACGTCCACACTTTCACATTTATAATATTATTAAGTAGGATAGTTATATAGGATAAGTGAGTGACTTGCCCCGGCTTTCCATCATTTACAACATTTCACTATAGATTAGGGAGGTTTATTTATACTTTCGTATTATAATCTGTAGATTTGTCTGCATATAGAATATATATATAGATATAGTCTACCGCTCGAAGCTCAGCAAGTCTAAAATGAGACGCTTCGTTTACAATAATAATTATTAGAAAGCCGTAGGAACTCTTTGATTTTTCGGGAAAAAAAGCGTCCCGTGTTTCCAGGATTGACAGGTTTTGACAACCTCCCTGGCGCACTGCGCCAGGGCGGTGAGCGCTGTGATCTTATAAGTGGGAGGTCCCGGGTTCGATTCCCAGCAGGGGCAAATTGGGATTTTATAATTTCTAAATTGTACCTGGTCTGGTCTGGTGGGAGGCTTAAAGCCGTGGCTGGTTACCACCCTATCGGCAAAGCCGTGCTGCGAAGCGATTTAGCGTTCCGGTACGATGCCGTGTAGAAACCGATCAGGGGTAGGTATACATACCTATTCCAAGTTAGCCCGCTTCCATCTTAGACTGCATCATCACTTATCATCAGGTGAGATTGCAGTCAAGGGCTAACTTGTAATTGAATAAAAAAAATAAAAAAAGATGCAAGTTATTCCTGTGCCCTTCGTCCAGATTGTATTCACCATGAAAAGGTCATACAGTCACACTTTCACATTAATCACTACATAGTATAAAACAAAGTCGCTTTCTCTGTCCCTATATCCCTATGTCCCTATGTCCCTATGTCCCTATGTATGCTTAAATCTTTAAAACTATGCAACGGATTTTGATGCGTTTTTTTTGATAGATAGAGTGATTCAAGAGGAAGGTTTATAAGTAGAAAAATTGAACCCGGTAGGTGGCGCTAATAGCGGGCAGGACGACGTCTGCCGGGTCCGCTAGTAATAGATATACCTAACGGATAGGCATGTGAGCCGAAGAATAATACGTTTTCGTATAATAATTGTAAAAGCTAAAGGTGCTACTATGCCTAATAAATGGGCCTCAATATTTATAAGAAGCCTAATATACCTATATCTGTCTAAATTAGTTTTTGGGCTTTACTGAAAAGTTGGAAAAACGCTTTCGGTCCAATGGCTTCTAAAGTATAGATATTATTATCGAAACAAAAAGTTAGAGTAGGTATAGTATTATGGATTTCTATTTATCATGATAGGCCTTCAACAAAGTTTCATATTTAACACTAGATTCTGCCCGCGGCTTCGCCCGCGTGAATTTCGGTTTTTCACAAATCCCGAGGGAATCGTGGATTTCCGGTTCCCGTTACCACTCCCTTTTCTAACCTTTATAACTATTTTTAAGGAAGCTCGCTATAGTAATCTACCTATAGCTGTAGCTATAGATTTCGGTTTTTTTCAAAATCCCGTGGGAACTGTGCATTTTTCCAGGATAAAAAGTAGCCTATGTGTTGCCAATGCATGCAACACAGCAAGCTATAATATGTTATGTGAGCATGATTTACCTCAGGACAGTCAGTGCCCTCTATGGCGTTTTGGAGGTCTATATCTATTTTAGTCCCACAGGAATACCTTTCCGGGATAAGTACCCTATGTGTTAAGTCAGGGCATAAGCTATCTCCATTCAAAATTTTAGCCAAATCGGTTCAGCAGTTGCGGCGGAGAAGAGGAACAAACATACACATACACACACACACACACACACAAACACACATACACAAACTTTCGCCTTTATAATATTATTGTGAATAAAGTTATTTATTATGTAATTTACTCAGTACTCACCAGAGTATTGAGTCGGCACTCTTGGCAGCATATAGGCAGCACAGGTATGCGCGGCCAAGTTCATAACATTTGCAATGCCAAGGTTTATATTGAATACCTATTCTGCTCCCCTGAGATATAACCTCCTATTTTTGGGAGTTGGTTAAAAATATATAAATTAAAAATATCTACAGTGCCTACAACACAACTTGAACATAACACGTAATTTATCTTTCTCGTACTTTTACGACTGCCACTCATATTTAGCAAAACGTTTCGGTAGGTAACTATGTGTGCCCGTCCAAAATTTATTAGATTTCTGTCAACTTACATAACTAACATTTCTGTTATTTATTCTAGATTATTATTGTGAGAATAGGTACACTAAAATAACGACAGGTCTTGTGGTGACGTGCCATTTTCTTTCGCGACTGCATGACTGCAAAGCCAGGGTGTGTTTTTCACGCATATCTTGATATGTACCATAGAGATATTCTTATCAACAATAGAACTGACAACTCAAGTATAAATTAAAAAGTTAAAAACCCCCGACATTCACCATTCTGTGGTGGCAGCCATCTTGGATTTATGTAGTGCTAGTCAAGCCCTTTCAATTGATACCCATATTGAGGCAGCTGTGAAAAAAAAATGTAATCCGTCATTTTGTGGCGGCGGCCATCTTGGACCGATTTTCATCAAACATAGCCTATAACTCCCGACTAATTTACATTTAAACCAAAAAAACTGCATTCAAATTGTTTCACCCGTTTGAGCGCTACGGTGGAACAGACAGACACACTGTGTGTGTGTCTGTCGCACACACACACAGCACACACACACGCACATGCACACGCACACACACACGCACACTCACACGCACACGCACACTCTTGCGTCGGGGGTTAAAAAGCGGACGGAGAACTATTTCAAATTCTGTGCTTTCATTGTTTGCATTTAAATACTGTTCAAACTTCGACCAGAATCGGTCGACCGAATTCAGAATCGAAAGATGAAGTTTAATCCACTGAATTCAGAAAAGCTATTATAGAATTTGTGGTAGTATATGAGCTTGAAGTTCAAGAAAGAGGAGAAAAATCAGTGCGCGTATTTACATAGGTAGTGTTAAAGTTTGATTTACATAATTTCTTTGGATGATAGAGATAATAACATCAATTACCTATAGGTGTAATTATATGTGTGACGAAAATTGAAGACACGCCATCTAGACAGCAGCTAGCATAGAATAGAATAGGTAATAGAATTACCTTACTTACATTTCTGCGGTTTGACATGAATATTATGCTGTGTATCGGTGGTTAAAATATATAGGTAACACTTGAACAAAAATAGTTTGTAGAATGTTTACAAAAAATAATAATACAAATTTTTTTTAACACGTTCACTGCGGGCGGGGTCGATAACAGCCCCGTGGTAGACTTTCGTCTGGTGCGGCGCGCAAAACTCGTGTTTTCTCGCCTGTGCGGGAGCTGTCTACGATCAACCGTAAGACGTATGACAAAGACAAATATAGTTTTCTTTATGTCTTCAAAGCCTCGACTCGTTGGTATAAAAAAATAGCACGGGATCAAAATAAGCGTCGTGCGCACTGAGTTCAAAATTATTTAATTCAGTGCGGGACGACGCTGATTTAGTCCCCGCGCGGTGCGCGGCGCAGGCGGCGGGGAAACGATTCAGTCAACGTTAGTGCCGCGACCATAGTCGATAACGGAGCACGCGTTTTGCGCAGCAGTCGATATTCTGAGTCCGCATCATGACTTCGAAATACATATTATGTTAATTATGTCTTCAGTGCTTCCTCGGGTATAAGTTGTTAATAAGTTCCATATTATTATATACATAGGTATACTATAATAGATGGATATGATAATTTATAATAATTGTAGTTTTCAAGATATGGACTGTTAAGTGTATGATGAAGTCGATTCGCTGCGGCCAAAATCTGGAACGATCTTCCTCCTCCCCTTCGAGACAGACATGTGCTAATGAGCGATATGTGCTTTAAGGTAAAACTTAAAAGGTTTTTTCTTACAAAACAGCTAGAGGCAGCAGGATGATAATAAGCTAATCTCATATAATTTTTAATTATTAATCCTAATTTATTTAAATCTTTTAAGCCATTTTGTATTTGTATTTTTTATTTTATATATTATTTTTCTATTTTTTATTTTTATTTTTTCTCTTTTGTACAGTGCGTGTGCTATTATAATATATGTAGGTATTTATCAATCTGGAAGTAGAGGATCTGTTTTTAATTTTTAATTTGTTTGTTACTTTACTTTATTTGATTGTTATTTTAGTGAAACGGGAAGGGCGATGCGTTAGATTGTATTATACTAGTTATCGAAATGGAGCAAACTGAAAATCAGCGCTGGGCACGTCCAATGCCCAGCATAAAGCTGAGTTTGCGGCCATTTGCTTTATTGTTAGATAATTTAAGTTTTTTCGTTTGCTTGTGTGGTTTTTTTATACTATGTAACAATAATGAAAGCAATAAAAATATTTATTATTATTATTATTATTAAGTCGGTTTGACTTTCAATCTTTTAGATTATCAGTTGTGTTTTAATAAAAACGGTAATCATTTTAACTCAACTTATTTTATCGTGTAACATTAATATTGGAGTGTTGTTGAGTTAAGTTTTGAATAGCATGTTATTATGCTACTTATACAGGTGAATATTATTAAAGTGCACGTATATGAAATAGGAGACATAATAAAAAAAACATTTTTAACGTGATAACGTCTTATAAATCGACTAACCGATGCCAGCGACTTCGTCCGCTTGGATTCTTATAAATCTCACTTGGGGTGGAATTTCTAAAATTCCTGAAACACGTAATTCTTTATTTTTAACCGAAAACCTAAATACCAATTTTCATGGATATAACTTGAAAAATGACGGACTTTCATACAAACTTTCATCCCCCATTTAACCCACTTGGGGGTAGTTTTTCCTAAATTCCTCAAACACGTAATTCTTTATTTTTAACCAAAAATCTAAATACCACTTTTCATGGATATAACTTGAAAAATGACGGACTTTCATACAAACTTTCATCCCCTATTTAACCCTCTTAAGGGTGGAATTCGCAATAATCCTTTCTTAGTGTGCACCTACGTCATAAAAGGAAGCTACTGTGAAAATTTCAAGTTTCTAGCTTCAGTGGTTTAGGCTGTGTGTTGATGATCAGTTAGTCAGTCAGTCAGTCAGGGCAAGCTACTTTATAATATTATTATTATTATTATAGATAGATGAACGCCGGCTGCAAGCACGAAAAACCGTGACTATTGTCACGTTCCGCCTGAGTGGAACGTGCAAACGAGAACGCGGAACAAGCGATAGAGAGGAACGATTGGTCTAAGAGTTCGGATTGTGATGCATCTATCTCTCTTTGTTTTAACCCCCGACGCAAAAACGACGGCGTGTTATAAGTTTGACGTGTCTGTGTGTGTGTGTGTGTGTGGATGCGGGTGGACCGATTTGAATTCGTTTTTTTTTTGTTTGATACAGACTTGGTACAGACACGGCGAGTCTACGATTTTATTGCATGTATAGAAGAATAAAAGATATTGATACGAATTACTTACTGATGAATGAATAATATTTTTCGATCTTACAGACATAATAATAAGAAAATGTGCACTGGTTATTATATTTAAATAAAAAATCACGAGTGCAATAAGTTTAGCATTTTATTAGAAACAAGTACTTATAACCAAGTACGTAAATAAACAAGTACGTATATTTTTATCATTACAGTTTTAATTATTATGAAACTAAGGGAAAAAAATAATCATCTGGACTCGAACCGGGGTGTTTTGATTTCAGAACCGCCCGATTCCCACCTGAGCTATTATAACCTTATAGATGATGGTGGCAAAATTTACCTTTGTATTCTAATGATATTAGCCTCCGAAAGCCCCTGCACACTAAATTTCATGAAAATCATTCATAACATTGACTTCGATATTCATCGATATTATACCAGAGAAATTTATTCCCGTCACTAGTGTAACCCAAATTAGGTGCGGCGCGGGATCTAAAGCGACCTCGGATCTATTTTCGGTATTTTCTCTGAAACCAAGGGTCAGAACCGCAGGCGAAGCTAGTTTTAGTTAAAACATTAACACATAAATGATTTTAGCGCAAATCTAAACAGCTTGTCACGTTCCTGGTCAAATTATGACATATTTATCAAACCATTCAGCACGAGGCCAAAAATGTGCCAACCGCACTGAAATAGAGTTCCAGGTTTCCTAAATCGACCCCAACCGCACCAGCTGAAAGTTCTCTAAATTTTGGCCCGCAGTGAACGTGTTAATGTGTTAAGTACATGCCCTCTAAAATTATCTGCTATACGCTCAAAAAGATTTTCTAACGTAAAAGACTCAAATATTACAATGAATTTTGTTGAATACATAGCAGCCATAATTAATTTCACGCTCAGCTCGCTCCGCAAATCGACAAAATTTACAATTCATATCGGAAACGAAGTTGTTTTTCAAATCTAAAACAATACAAATCTAGCTAGCATGAACTGCTTTCAAATCAAAATATTTCAAGCAATTCGTTAAAGTTTTTATTTGTCTTCTATTTCTAAAAGTATTGTTCAACATTTAGGTATTATGGTTTTCGTAAATTGATGAAATCGTTCAACTGTCTTAATTAAACCATCCGAAAATACCTATATAAATACTCCTTATCGTCGTCGTCGTTCGTCGTCGTTGTCAACCGATTGACGTCCACTGCTGGACATAGGTCTCTTGAAGGGACTTCCACTTGCCACGGTCTTGTGCCGCTTGTATCCAGCGGCTCCCTGCGACTCGTTTGATGTCGTCGGTCCACCTAGTGGGGGGTCTACCAACACTGCGCTTCCCGGTGCGAGGTCGCCACTCCAGCACCTTGGGACCCCAACGTCCATCGGTTCTCCGAACTATGTGCCCCGCCCATTGCCACTTCAGTTTCGCAACCCGTTGAGCTATGTATGTCGGTGACTTTGGTTCTTCTACGGATCTCCTCATTTCTGATTTGATCGCGTAGAGACACTCCGAGCATAGCTCTCTCCTTATCACTTTATAAAATGTTTAAACATAATGCAATGGCTGAAAATATAATCAAAATCGAATAATAAACCGCAGAGTAATTCACTTTTGAAATTTTTTCTCTGCCCTCTTCTCACAAAATAGATATTACAGGTATACGCAATAATATGTATGTTATTACTAATTTATATGTTTATTGTTTTGTACCTACAATATTGTTGCACGTTCGAAGAGGCAATGTTTAACTTTATCTGACTTTGACTTTGACCAGTAAGTCGATCATCTAACAAGTATAAATTAAAAATTTAAAAACCCTTGACATTCGCCATTTTGTGGTGGCGGCCATTTTCGATTCGCATATCGCTATTCTACTTTCAAGCCCTTTCATTTGATACCCATATTGAGGGCGTTGTGATAAAATATGTAATCCGCCATTTTGTAGCGGCGGCCATCTTGGTCCAATTTTCATCAAACATAACTAACAACACTCTCGACTAATTCACCTTTCAAACAAAAAAAACCGCATTCAAATCGGTCCACCCGTTTGAGCGCCACAGGGGAACAGACAGACACACACACACACACACACAGACACGTCAAACTTATTATATTATAACACCTCGTCGTTTTTGCGTCGGGGGTTAAAATTACAGTGACTGTGTGTGTTTTGTACCTACAATATTGCTGCACGCCCGAAGAGGCAATGTCTAACTTTATCTGACTTTGACTTTGACCAGTAAGTCGATCATCTAAAAATGACAGCGATAGTGTGACGACTGACGGTCGCATGCACCTCTGATTGGCCGACGCTCTCTTGCTATTGGCTAAAATGCTTTATTGCAGCAAAAATACCGTAAATTAAGCCAATCACCACAATTTAGACAATCGACGTACTTATTTTTGCGGAAATACACTCGCGCGTCAAAACAAATCCGAGTCTTTACGAAAATGTCCTGTAATTATTAGAACTTGGCTAAAATCTGGGAAAATGCTGAAAAAATACAAATATATTTTTAGGAGACTGCATTGTGCAGAGTATAGTATAGCCACAGACTCGTTACAAAGCTGATGTACTCAGTACTCACAAAGCAAATACGAGTAGAGTTGAATAGAATGTATTCAAACCTGTCGGGTCCATATTATTTATTCTATTATGAATCGAATTCGAATACTTCTCTAAATAACAAGGCATACAATAGAGAGGTTGTAGCCTCTATTGTACACAATATGATCACGCTGGTATGATTATTGTTAAGTCTTTATTGCTTCGGTTGTGACTTTCATATTGACCTCTTATTATTTAGAGTAGCTGATTCGCCCTGGCTTTGCACGGCTAGCCTTTTATACCACCACCACCACTACTGCCTTTTAACGTCCCACTGCTGGGCACAGGCCTCCTCTCCGTTGGAGAGAGGGATTTAGAACCACGCCGCGCTGCTCCAATGCGTCGAATAGTCGAACTTCGCAAAAATGTAAAAGTTATCTATAAATTATACTTTTGCTTTTGCTATTTCCCCAGGAAACCGCTTGAAGTATTTCCAAAATGGAGGTTTGGATATTGTATGGTGCAGGTACTTTCATAATGACTGGAACATTTCAAAATTGTACGAACTGTGTTACAATATTTGTAGCAAGTAACTTTTTATATAAATAATTTGGGAATGCGTCTTAAGCGACGTGTGAGAGTGATTTATCTTCGTAACTTTACTAACATCGGTTGAAGTCAACATCTGAATAGAGTGATTTTGAAGGTCAAAATGCCAGTCTTTATGACTATGAGCTGATACTAATAACCGTTAACCTGAAAATCTAAATCGTTCTTCACTTTTATCCGAGCCTCATTTCGGAAGAATCTAGGAATCCAAAGCCCCACTAATATTATGTGAATAATGAAAGAAGTGCATACCTTCAGAAAGCTTAAATATACTATTCCAATTTCTTGACACTTTTTAATTCTGGCACTCATGGCAGGATGGTTGTGGTAATGGTTTAGGATTTGCGGCTCTTGCGATCTCTCTCATTAGCTTCGGTTGGCAGTAATATAAGGAAACGCATTGACATCGGTCCATCTTTTTGGTTTGTTGTTAGGGGTTGGGGAACAACCATATATATACAGCTTGACCTAGTACCGCTAGATATTCGATGGTACTTTTTTAGCTTGATCTAGTACCGCTAGATATTCGATGGTACTTTTTTAGCTTGATCTAGTACCGCTAGATGTTCGATGGTACTTTTTTAGCTTGATCTAGTACCACTAGTTGTTCGATGGTACTTTTTAGCTTGACTCAGTACCGCTAAATATTCAATGATACTTTTTCAGCTTGACCTAGTATCTTTAGATATTTGATGATACTTTTTCAGCCTGACCCACTCGTAGTACCACTATGTCATGTTCGATGGTACTTTTTTAGCTTGATCTAGTACCGCTAGTTGTTCGATGGTACTTTTAGCTTGACTTAGTATCGCTAAATATTCGATGATACTTTTTCAGCTTGACCCACTCGTAGTACCGCTACGTCATGTTCGATGGTACTTTTTTAGCTTGACCTACTACCGCTAAATGTTCGATGGACTTTT
This sequence comes from Melanargia galathea, assembly GCA_920104075.1. Taxonomy (NCBI): domain Eukaryota; kingdom Metazoa; phylum Arthropoda; class Insecta; order Lepidoptera; family Nymphalidae; genus Melanargia; species Melanargia galathea. The sequence continues at coordinate 30,076,534 of OV049857.1, forward strand.
TTAGCTTGATCTAGTACCGCTAGTTGTTCGATGGTACTTTTTAGCTTGACTTAGTACCGCTAAATATTCGATGATACTTTTTAAGCTTGACCTTTAGATGATCTTTAGATATTTGGTGATACTTTTTCAGCCTGACCCACTCGTAGTACCGCTACGTCATGTTCGATGGTACTTTTTTAGCTTGATCTACTACCGCTAAATGTTCGATGGACTTTTTTAGCTTGATCTAGTACCGCTAGATGTTCGATGGTACTTTTTCAGCTTGATCTAGTACCGATGATTTATACTTCTTTACCTTATTATGTATCAAAAGAACTAGAGAATTCGCAGTTGTATGTACAAGTGACGAAAAAACTAGACTACAACACAAAGCGGCGCTAACGTTTTTCTTTTGACTGGTCCCAGTTCCGGCATATAATACCTCCAAAGCTATTTCTGTAGTGGGAGCTCTGAATAAAATATCTAACATTGACCCGAAATACTCGCAGAGCTTTATACTCTGTATGTTTCATAGCAGCGATTTATAGCGGTGCGGGAGCCACTTTTCGAGGCCTCTTCTCATTAGGATTTATGGAAAAGGTGTCACTTTCGGATTTTGAAATAGACATATTATATATTGAGTGATTAAAGCTCTTTATTACTGGTTAGAAAAGTAAAGAACGAATTACTTAAACAGAAATAATGTATCAATTGTTAATGGAAGCTCTGATAGGTTAAAGACTTCGGACTTCCTTTCAGGTGAATTCCCGGCACGCACCTCAATTTTTCGGAGTTTTGTGCGTTTTAAGCAATTAAATATCACTTGCTTTAACGGTGATGGAAAACACTGCAAGCAAACCTGCATGCCTGAGAGTTCTCCATAATATTCTCAAAGGCGTGTGAAGTCTGCCAATCCACACTTGGCCAGCGTGGTGGACTACGGCCTCTCATTCTGAGAGGAGACCCGTGCCCTGTAGTGGGCCGGTAATGGGTTGATAGTGATGATGATAACGATGTACAGACGAATCGATTATTACGAGTACGAGTACGTGAGAAAATTATCACCTCATTTGTCAATAAACTGATTTGTCTATGCTACTTACACCTATTTTTTTTCGTTAAACAACGGTTCATATGAAAAGTCCTGAAGCCATTACTATTGTAAGCATGAAAGTCATAAAGAATGTAATGTACGAAATAGAGCAGATTTTTCTATCTCCATGATATATGTATGATGTTGCGAGAATTATTTATTAGCTGCGATTTGCTCCAAAAGAAGATACCGGATAATATTCTTTTCTTTCATTAAGTGCTGACTTTTATTGTGCCCTTTTCATATGAAATCCTAATGTATGAATGAGAAACTATATTATATTTGCTACTAGCTTTTACCCGCGGCTTCGCCCGCGTGAATTTCGGTTTTTCACAAGTCCCGAGGAAATTGGGCATTTCCGGTTCCCGTTCCCGCTCCCTTTTCCAACCTTTATACCTATTTTCAAGGAAGATTACTATAGTGATCTAGCTGTAGATTTCGGTTTTTTGAAAATCCCGTGGGAACTGTGGATTTTTCCAGAATAAAAACGTAGTAGCCTGTGTTAAGTTAGGGCATAATTTATCTCTTCAAAATTTCAGCCAAATCGGTGTACTAGTTAAAGAGTAACAAACATACACTCACATACACACACACACGCACACATACACACACACACACACACACACACACACACACACACACACGCACACAAACTTTCGCCTTTATAATATTAGTGTGATAAGAACTCCTACCGTATTGCAAAGCGATCAAGCAAGTTTACGTTGCAGATGTTATATGGTGTGTACAAAATATGACTTATTTTATAGAATTATAAGCATTTTATAAAACTTCCATTGGCATTTTGCCTATATTACGGAGTGCAATATTATGCTGGCAACATGTTAGATTTATGGGTAGCCGCTAAATAAGAGTGTAACTTTTTAAGTTAAAAACACGAAAATCCGATCTAATAATTCCTGCTAATATTTTTTATCGGATCGGATCGGAAATAAGTGCCAAAGTACCTAACTCTGTCTGCCTGTGTGTTACGCTTTCACACCTAAACTGCTGAACCGATTTTGACGAAATTTAGTACAGAGCTAAACTAAACCTTGGAGAAGGATATAGGGTACTTTTTATCCCGGAAAATCATAGAGCTCCCAAGGGATTTTTAAAAACCTAAATCTACTTAGACGAAGCCGCGGGCATCCGTTAGTATACTATCGATAAAATAGTCAATCTATGCACCTGAGTTACGTTAATCTGCCAAAATGTCAGTGGAAGTTTTATAAAATCAATGCTTTTACGTTGTACACATTGTGAATTATTGACCCTCGAAGTTTCAATGTCACATAAAATATTATTACAGTAGTTTTTGCGAGGTATTATACAAAGTTGATCCATAATTTTGTGACTTTGACGCATTGGAGCCGTAGACCGACGCGATCGTTATATGGAACGGAATAGGTGTATCTGCAGTCGTTTCTGCTAAGAAAATTGATCAAGTGATCAATTTGAATATGCGGAAATATATCAATGTCTTATGATGTCACACGGCCCGTAGCGGTATCGTTGCGGTTCCTCTGCGGAGCCCCACATAGAAAAATCCTTGTTATGCTACATGGTGCGCTATCAAATATCACTTGTCACTGTACAATAGAATAAGTATTTGACAATTTTTGTTTTCAATCTCTAAAATCAAAATTGCCAGAATGATAGCCAACCTCCGGTAGGAGATGGCATCATAAAACGAAGAAGAAGTTTTCAATTCAAAGCAAACCTGCTTAAAAAAATAAATTCATCTTTAAAAATTACCAAGTTGAAGAGGATTTAAGATTGCTCATCAGACAAGGACGCCATTATGAAAATGATGACGTCACAAGCTAGCAACTTCGAACTTTTCTATGTATTGCGTCGTAAAAAAACATTATTCCTTCCTTGGTGAGACAGCGGAGAGACCTCAAATTTTAGTGGATTTTTTTTTATGTCTCTAGCTAGGCTATGGCACCTCCAGGCGGGTTGAGCCATAATGGAACTTAAAGTGGATCGCTTATATGTATCATATTTTTGTTTCGGAACTGGATTTATTTTGTCAACTTGTTTTTGTGTTTATTCGTCGTAATGCGAAGTTCATGTATCACATAAAATAGGTATTTGTAACTCATAAACTTGCTACTGCTACAATATAGAAAGATAGAGCAATTAATTTATTGCTCTCTGTCTCTCTCTTTGTGTGTGTGTGTGTGTGTGCGTCGTATTCCTAATAACGAGTGTTATGAGTAACCTATATTCATATTATAATGATTTAGGTTTATCTTGAGATTTTCGCATATACATATATACGACTCGACTCTTAAATTCTGCCTTCAAAACTTAAACCTGTAATTATTGTGTACCTACTAAGTAGTTACTTAAGTACACAATAAACATATACGTTTAATATATATTATTTTAACTGTGTACTGTGCTAAGTTTCAGCTTTTCAGCTTCAATAGTGTCATGTGAAACCTATGCCATACAAATTATTAAACGTACCGCATGCAATAGTCTGAAACTGCTTTTATATGTTTTCTTAACGCCTTCATAATTGTGGGGTCTCTAAACTGAGTGTTTAGTCTCAGTTTGGAGCGCTCCAAAACTTTATAGTATGCTATTGATCGAATAACAAATCACTTCAGAGCAAAATTAATCCAAAGACTCTTATTTTAAAGTCGTAATTCAATAGTTCGAATATTTATTTTACAACAATTCTGCTTGGAGCGCTGGCTGTTTTCGAATGCTGAATGTATTGGCGAACTCAAACTTTAATTTAAGCCATTTTAGGTCCATTTTACTCTGAAGTCATTGTGATTCGATCAATAGTATACCTACTATAAAGTTTTGGAGCACTCCAAACTGAGACTAAGCACTTTGTTTCTCTCCCCAATATAAATTTTTCATTCTCACTTGGATAGGAAACTAAATCAAACTGTCGAACCTACATATATCGAAATACCTAGCTTAGACCGCAGCTAAGACGATTTATATTCGCTTTCAGATTTGTTAAAATCAACCCGTTCCATTTACTCGCAGCTTGAATACAAATGGGAACGATTTTTTAACCCCCGACGCAAAACGATTGGGTGTTATAAGTTTGACGTGTCTGTGTGTGTGTGTGTCTGTTCCCCCGTAGCGCTCAAACGGGTGGACCGATTTGAATGCGGTTTTTTTTCTTTGAAAGGTGAATTAGTCGAGAGTGTTGTTAGCTGTATTTGATGAAAATCGATCCAAGATGGCCGCCGCTACAAAATGGCGGAGTACATATTTTTTTCACAACTGCCATAATATGGGTATCAAATGAAAGGACTTGACTAGTAAGTAGTATAGCAAATGCAAATCCAAGATGGCCACCGCCACAAAATGGCGAATGTCGGGGGTTTTTTAAATTTTTAATTTATACTTGTTGCTGTATCTATTCGTATCTATAGGTACCTTTTTTGTCATCCTGTGATGTAACTAGATTTTACCGTTTACCCACAACATTTTCTGGGTAAAGTTAAGTCTCTCAAAATCCCGCGGGAATCCTTTGTTTTCTCGGTATATAAATTATTCTATGGCACTAAGTTTTTGGCTGTATCCATGCAAAAAATCATGTCGTTGTTTTTGCGGCGTGATTGAAGGACAAAATAACAAACAAACTTAGTAAAGATAAGCATTTGTCAGCCACTATATAAATCCACGTTGAAAACATGTTTTCCCGTTAGATAAATGTTTCTCTTTGCAAAGTTTCTATTTGTTTGAGTGAAAGCCCAGTCAAAATAGAATGGGTTTGGAAAGTTAGCGCGGAAAAACTCGCAAAAAACAGACAGATATTTTTTTCTTTTCAAATGTGTTTCAGTTTCACTGACGTGCAAGAACAGAAGAAAATTTTAAATTTTTAAACATTATTATTAATATGTAGTTAAATATAATATTTATTTTTGAAGTCTAATTGACTAATTTATTTAGCAACGATAGCTTCTAAAGGAAAGACTCTAATTTTTCTACAGCAGTTACGAAATGCTCAAATGCTTTAAGTTCGGTCGCCGTGAGTCTCAATATAATAGAGAGAGAGAGAGAGAGAGAGAGAGAGAGTCAGCGCGTGCCAGACCTTCGTCAGTACTATTATATATTCTGTGCCTTCGTTATTTTAAGGTGAAAGTTTCTTTGCGTATTATCCCCAACACAAGGAGGAACGATCAGCAACTTTGAAGATGAGATCTTGGTGGCTTTGGTAGATAACAGGTGTAAAAAATCTTACGTCAAAGTATAAAGTCAATTTTTTTATATTTTCTTCGGAATAGTATTAGAAATCACGTCATGCATTGCCAGAAATTTAGTGTCGTGGCAACCCCCTGCCAGTCTCTTAAATTCTAAAAGTTTTTAACTAAGTACTAATAAAAATTATTTTCAAAAAGCCGACTTCAAAAGCGACTACAAAGTACAAAAATATTTTTTTTTTCTTTATTGAATTTAGGTGGTGTAATAGTAGGATCCAATATCTTGTAACCTTACAAAAAAATCCTTCAGCATACAAACATATACATTTTCCCTCTTACATAAGGTTCATTTTACTTTAACGTCGTTTCTTCTTGGTAAAGGCGTTAAATTATGATTTTACTCGGCGACAGACACTTTGTCACCACATAATGAGATAAGTTATATGAATTGGCGATTTGGGGCAATTTTAGGCGAAAATGACTTTCAAATGCCTATTTTTGTTACACTTAGGAAGTATTTTTTACTATCGAAGAGCACTTTACGTTCCTTCTCATGCAACTGCATATTATCTTCTTGTAAACTAGACAATCACAGATTCAAATACACATATTTAGATATTCACAGATTCAGATTAGGAACATTTATGAAATAATCTTCCAAAACAGTTAATTGGTGGAGTGGCTTTTCCGATGTAACTACATATTTAACTACTCTGATTTTTTTGCACCTAAAGGAGCGAGCAATATTTTAAAAGGAGGCTATCTGTCATGTTTTTTGAATATCTTCTATCTTCTATACCTACATATAATAAAATCCTAGACTTGCCATATCTGTACATTAAAGATTTTTGCAAAATAATAAATGGGGGATGTTAGGGATAAGTAATAGAACGTAATAAATTCCACCTATGTGGCCAAAGTCAACCTCACTCTGCGCGCAGTGCACCCTGCCAATATGACGAGGCCCTGACGCTCTCAGTCCTCTCTATGGTTCGTTGTGCCTGTGGTAGGATTCTACCCCGAATCCGCCTGGCTAGTGACCACACTTCAGCCGTAATCTGCCGCAAAGCATCCGTGTGTTCCGGCAGCGAGCTGAAGAGCCAGTCCCCTTCCTCAAAAGCCGGCAACGCATTAGTGGTTCTTCAGGTGCTGCTAATGTTCATGGGCGGCGGTTATCAATTAACATCAGACCCGCTTGCTCGGTTGCCCGCTATTCCTATAAAAAAAAACCTTACATAATTTATTTGTTTCCCCGCCCCGTGGCCTTGTCAAGTCGAGTGCGTTTCAGTTTTTATAACTTCTCCCCAGTCAGGCTCTCGAGGGAACCTTTATTCGGCCCTGGAAAAAGGTCAAGTAGTAAAATTCGTGTAAATTTTAATGCCGTTGATAAAATGGGATGTTGTATTCAGAAGCTTAGGTTAATCCGTCATTACTTCTGCGCCATAAATTGTCTCATTGTTGCTAAAGGGTTGTGATCCCTTTCCATCAAGATTATTTGAACCATACAGTATAACACCAACGATCATTTTATTAACGACTAGCTGATCCCCGCGACTTCGTCTGCGTTGATATAGGTTTTTATATAGGATCGGATTGGATCCCACAATCCTTTTTTGTACCTAAACTAAATGTAGCCTAAGATACTCCTTATAACATCACCTATCTATCATTGAAAGTTCCATCAAAATCGATTCAGTTGTTTCGGAGATTAGCTGGAACAAATAGACAGGCTGACAAACATAAATTTAAACGGACGCCAGTTTAAAATAAGCCGTACCTACAAAGATCCGGGGCCCAAGTTATTTGAACCCAATAAATGTCTGTCATTTCTGAACTAAAAAACCTATGACCTTGAAATATTTACGGAATAATACTTAAAGTATTACCTTTCTAACAAAAAAAGAATGAGTGAAATCGAACAACGCGTTAATGAATTACAGCTAAATACTCGTTTTAACTTTCTTCCCCTCTCCCAAGGGAACCGTGCTGAATTTCGGGATAAAAAGTATCCTATGTCCTACCTCGGAGTATAAACTCAAATTGTACCAAGTTTCATTCGAATCCATTCAGTAGTTTCGGCGTGATGCGCGGCCAAGATACAGACAGACAGACAGACAGACAGACAGACAGACAGACAGACAGACAGACAGACAGACAAAAATGAAACAAATTGCAGTTTTGGCTTCAGTATCGATTATGGAGTGCCCTCCAATAAAAATTTTCAAAATATCTTCAATGTACAGAATTGGATCTGTTACAGTTTTATTATATTATAGATCTCTCTGGCGCAGTGGTGAGCACTGTGGTCTTATAAATGGTAGGTCCCGGGTTCGATTCCCGACTGGGACAATTTTTAATTTCTCTAGTTTCTGTCTCTGGTCTAGTCTTATGGGAGGCTTCGGTCATGGCTTATTACTACCTTACAAGCAAAGCCAAGCGATTGAGCGTTCCGGTACGGTACCGGTTAGACACCGATCAGGGGTATGGGTTTAATAAAAAACTGTTATAGCTCTTCCAGGTAAGCCCGCTTACATTTTAGACTGCATCGTCACTTACCATCAGGTGAGGTCGTTGGATTTGTCTACTGATTTGTAAGGTGTGAGCTGACTTCGCCTTTTAGGGTTCCGTACATATTGAACAATTTAAAAGATATTCACATGCCACGGCTGAAGCCTCACACCAGAGCAGAAACAATCAAGAAATTATAAATTGGCCAATTGCCCCTGCCGGTAATCGAACCCAGGACTTGCGGCTTATAAAAATACAATGCTCAAAACTGCGTCAGAGAGGTCGTCTTTGTCTGGAACCCAGCTTTATTTGTCGCGTGTTAATATCGGAGCTTAGCGCAACATCTGCCGGTGACGGGACCCAGAAATAAACTCCCTATGTAGGTTACTAAAGTAGGAGTTTATAGCTGGCTTATAGCTGTATATTTATAGTGTAAGTCTTTTATAGTATAAACTTTATTATAAAATAATTTAATACAAAAACTAAGTAGGTACAAGCTAGCATTATTTTTACCTTACATTATAAACCTTAGTTTCGTAGGTACCTCATAATGGAAAACGGAACTCTTATTAACCCCCGACGCAAAAACGACGGGGTGTTATAAATTTGACGTGTGTGTGTGTGTGTGTGTGTCTGTCTGTTCCCCTGTGGCGCTCAAATGGACGGGTGGACCGATTTGAATGCGGTTTTTTTTTTGTTTGAAAGGTAAATTAGTCGAGAGTGTTGTTAGCTATGTTTGATGAAAATCGGTCCAAGATGGCCGCCGCTACAAAATGGCGGATTACATATTTTTTCACAATTCCCTTAATATGTGTATCAAATGAAAAGGCTTGACTAGTAGAATAGCACTATGCAAATCCAAGATGGCCGCCACCACAAAATGGCAAAAGAATGTCAGGGGTTATTTAAATTTTAAATTTATTATTTTTATTCTTATTTGTTGTCATTTTGTTGTTTATTTGTCTATCGGTTAGCTCGTCTGTCGTGTTCGTTTCTGAGAAAAAGGACCTTCTTTTCTCAGAAACTACTTGAAACATCAAGATTCAATTAAGTTCAATGGTCTCTAATTTCAATAATAATCCCATAAATAACTTAGTTTGAGGTTTCGGGGTTTGTTTTTGTTTTAGTAAAATTCTCGATGAATATGCCTCATACAGTATTAGTTTCAGTTTTTGTCGCGGACATTGATGTTATTTCCGGTGACCGGAATAGAATAGAATAGAATACAAAAGTTTTTTATTCAAATAAACTTTTACAAGTACTTTTGAATCGTCAATTGAATCTACCACAGGTTCGGAATGCAGTTCCAGCCGAGAAGAACCTGCAAGAAACTCGGCGGTTGCTCTTTTTAAAAATAGCATTATAACAATTATTATTATTAATGTACATGATTGAGATGCCGTCTCGCGCATTGCTGGAACGAGTTAAATCCAAGCTTTTTATCGTTTATATAATCTTCAATTGTATTTTTTATGAGCATACTTTTAATAGAGTTCTTAAACTTGTGTAAAGGCAAGTCTAAAGGTGGCGGTTCGCGCCGCGACAGAGACAGGAGACCACGACCGGAGACCTTACTTGACGTTAGGAAATGTATAAGCGACAGTTCGCGAGCGAGACAGAGACAGGAGACAGAGACGCGAGACAGGAGACAGCGAGACGGTTGCTGCCTCGGACCAGTAGTGTCTCGTGTCGCGTTCGAAAAGGACGTGTGTTTAGTGTTTAAAAATGAATACTTTTTCTGACGAAGACTGTGAAACGCTGATTGAACTGATCAGACAGCACCCTCCGATATACGATGCACGACTAGACTCCTACAGAGACGAAAATTTGAAGGACAATATTTGGATGAGCTTAGCTGAAAGCATAAATAAAACAGGTGAGTTATTTTTATTTTTTTTATTTTGCATAGAATTAATATTTAAAAGGAAACATGTGGAATCAACTTAAACAAGCCGTGTGACATGTTGTTCTTGCCAGTCTACCGCTCCTTGCTGTGACATAAAGTAATCGGTTAATTTTGCTCTAATATCTAGTCCGTTGCTGTTCGAAAACCCTCCTGTTCCACGTAATGAAACGAAATTTGAAGGTAAATTTTCTTCTTGGTTCCATTGATGTACGGACATTAGAGCAGATTCTAAAAATCCATCTCTTAAAAGGTTATGCAAGCAACAGGCAACTAAGATCATATCGGTGCATGTTTCTGACGCTATTCCGATAGGCGTGTAAAATATTCTAAACACCTGAGACAGCAAACCGAACGCGTTTTCCGATACTCGTCTCGCACGACAAAGGCGGTAGTTAAATATTTCTTTGCTTAAATCGTTTTTTGCAACTCTTCTAGCGTACGGTTTCATCATAAAAGTATCAAGACTAAATGCTTCATCTCCAACTAAAAAATGTGGTAATATTATGTTCGAATTTGGTAGATTTTTTGGTTCTGGAAAATTAAATTCATTTTTCATGATTTTTTTTCCCATTGTAGACTTTTGGAATATTCCACTATCTCCTTCTTTGCCGTAAGAGCCAACGTCTACTGCAATGAACTTGTAATTATGGTCTACAATAGCCAGAAGAACAATCGAATAAAATTCCTTATAGTTAAAATACAACGACCCACTATTTTCAGGGGCTCTTATTCTCACGTGCTTACCATCAATTGCGCCAGCGCAATTGGGGAATTGCCATTTGTCCCAAAAGCCTTCAGATATAAGCCTAAAATCACTTTCTTTTGGAATAGGCATCAGAATTGGCACTAAAACAATCTTTAAATGTTTCAACACCTCTTTGACTATTTGTGAAATATAAGAAGGTGATATACGAAATGCGAATGATAGCGAAGCATATGTTTCTCCATTTGCCATAAACCTGAAACAAAAAAAAAATTATATTATTATTTATATATTACAGATTCGGAATGCCGTAAAAAATGGAAACTAATCAGGGACTCCTACAATAGATACAAGCGCAAACAGAAAAATTCAACGGGATCTGCAGCACCAGCTAAAAATTCAAAGTGGCAATTTTATGAACGTTTAAGATTTTTAGAAAACACACCATCAGAACGGCAAAGCTCCACCAGTGTAGATCAAGAACAGCAAAGCTCCACCAGTGTAGTACAAGAAGTTACCAATACCTCCTCAGAAGTTGGACATGAAGATACTCCTCCCGTAGCCGCAGACGCGTCAGTACATAACACTATTTCAAGGGAGTTAGTAGAACCTGTACCAGGAACTTCTACACAAGAAAGATCTATACCACAAAGTAAAAGTTCCGAAAAATCAACTAGCAAGAATACTAAGAGAAAAAGACAAAAAGAAGATGAATTTATAAAATTTTTGAAAGACAGACATGAAAGCCGAAATAGTACGCTGGAGTCATTGAAATGTCAAGGTCAAGAATCATTCGATGATATATCTACATTTACTAAACACATTGAAACTATGCTAAGAAAATTGAGCGCTCGATCAAGAGCGATGGCAAAAACCGAAATATTTAATATTATCTCCAAGTATGAGATGGGAGATATCGATGGACAAGGTGAACGCCCCTATACAAGTTATTCATATTCTCCAACAAGTGCAGGTTCATCGGGACACCAAACACAAAGTGATTTATCTCGTCGCCAATTGCCATGTACTTCAACTTCATCGTATAATACATATTCGCCAATAAGTGTAGCCTCCACAGAACACCAATCACAAAGTGAATTGATTGACTTAACATCTCGCCAATTGCCAAATATTTCAAGTGAACCAATTCGAAGCATTTTTCACGACGAATACGACCAGAATAACTTAGATGATTTAACAAACTTACCTTAGAGTTAGACCTAATTTTTCTTTCAACGATATTTTTCCTTTTTCACGCATTGTTTTCTTTAGTAAATTTAATACATAATCAAACTGTGTTTTATTTAGCCGAAAATACTTCCTGAATGTATTGTCATCACACATTAGGTGCTTCTTCACTAATAGCGAAAATGATCCTTCTTGACCTCTAGTTAAATATAATTCCTTAATAGGTAACCTTCTTTTAGTTTTGTATTTGTAATAATAGTATAAGAGCAAATCATCGTCTTCTTCTTCCTCCAATAGAAGTTCTACAACTTGGTTTTCCATCATGACACAGAACACAACTGACTCCATCGACACACTCTCCGATACTGAAGAGACCGAGATACTTTTCACGGTCTCCAGTCTCGGTCTCGACCTACAGTACATGCAGAAGAGACCGAGACACTTGTCGCGGTCGCCGGTCGCGGTCTCCGGTCGTGGTCTCCTGTCTCTGTCGCGGCGCGAACCGCCACCTTAAGACATATTTTTTATTCAGATAAACTTTTACAAGTGCTTTTAAATCGACAAATGAATCTACCACTGGTTCGGAATGGTGCTTACAATTCTACACATGTTAAGAAGGGCAGACAAAAGTAGCCCCATTTCCGACTGCGGCACCCGTTCACGAGCATGACGCATGATCCAGCCATTGCTTCGCTGAACCATATTTGAGGGAACGTAACAACCCGCACCACACGACACCACCACAGAAATGTTTAAAGAGAACTTGCGATATAGTTATTGCGAATTTGTGAAATCTATCGGCAGCTCCGATTCAGTTAGGTCTACTGCAATGGAACATGCAAACTACATTTTCAATGTCGATATACACTCTGAATGGAGTTAATCCTTATTTAGATCGTAATATTCACTACCACTACAGCCTTTTATAACGTTCCACTGCAGAGAACATGCCTCTTCTCTTGGAGGATAGAGGGATTTATAGCTTAAGCCCGCCACGCTACCCCAATGTGGATTGGCGGGCTTTAATAATAATTATTGTCACAATGTGATAGTGGCAATAACCGGGACCAACGGCTTATCGTACTCTCCGAGGCATGGAGATGAAACAAGTCCAACTACCAACACCGGGCTGGCACTGCAAACTTGACAGAAAAACCTAATACCAATACCTAATTTTTTAAAATCGACCCGGGTATCGAACTCAAGACTTTGTGATCGTCGTCGAAGATGCTAACCGCTACAACAACAAGACAGTCCAATATTCGTCCATTAATACCGCATCGCTTTTGCATTGCGTTTGCTTATGTAAGACGACGCCTGACATGGAAATCCCTACAAGTGACATAGTAGCAGTGAAAGACGACGAATGTAAGATAAAACTCCTTTTTTTTTAAAGAATACTAGCTTCTGCCCGCGGCTTCACCCGCGTGAATTTTCGTTTTTCGGGAAGGAATCGTGGATTTCTAGTTCCCGTTCCCGCTCACTTTTCTAATTTTTATACATTGAGTACCTACTTTCAAGGAAGTTTGCTGTAGTAATCTATCTAAAGCTGTAGCTAGAGATTTCGGCTTTCTTAAAATCCCATGGGAACTGTGGATTTTTCCAGCTTAAAAAGTGTCTGCCTATGTGTTAAGTCAGGGCATAATCTATCTCCATTCAAAATTTCAGCCAAATCGATTTAGTAGTTGCGGCGTTAAAGAGTAACAAACATACACACACACTCACAGACAGACACACACAAACTTTCGCCTTTATAATATTAGTGTGATTAGACATAATGAACATGACTTATATTCCTTTTTCCCCTCCAATTAAGCGAAAGCTTGCTCTAGGAGTGGGTACGACAATAGTGTTCGGGTGGGGTTTGAACCATCGACCTTACGGCTCTCGATTCGCGCCCGACGACCTTTGCGCTATTGAGGCTTTAATAAGAACTACTTAAGTGTGTGTTATTCGTATCTAATATTCTATTGGCACTTCGTTATAATGCGCCTTAGGAATGTAGGTGCATTCCAGCCCTTACTAGACGCTTTGTGGTCTCCGAGGAATGGAATTCAATTATCGTGGCCTTATCTATGTAGTCAGTATATACCAATAATATTAAAGGCGTAGCAACGTGTGGTCGACGGAAGTATGGATTACTTGCGACAGCAAAATGGATCCACATCAGAGAGGTTATGCCGAGTTTTCACATTGGGGTAACGTTGATCGATTTCGAGTATCGAAACACGATGACTTCAGAGTGAAATGGACCTAAACTGGCTTGCTTTAAAGTTTGAGTTCGTCCATGTATCTACAGCCAGCGCCCTAAGTGGAAATTTTTCAAAATGAAAAATGGAAGACTTTAAAATAAGAGACTATGGGTCCATTTTGCTCTGATATTGTATTTGTAGCGTTGTGAGTGAGTCGAGGTGTGCAATCTCGGCATAACACCGCTCATCCAAAATAACAAAGACATAATTACAAATAGATTGCAAAAAATTCGAAATTGACTTTTGATGTCATAATATGTATCTAAATTGGATGTTCTATTGAATTTGCAAATTCACTAAAGACATTCACCCCCCTCTTGCGAAAACTAGCAGACTTACAATTGTGCTGTTTTTTTACTCGGACAGAACATACAATTTAGATACTTATGACAAAAAAAAGTCAATTTCGAGATTTTTGCAATTATGTCTTTATTCTTTTGGATGAGCAACACTATAAGTCCTTTCCAGTCTCCAACATTCGGTATATTTTCATTTCATATTAAATGCTACGACACTTATTAATTTTCTGCAAAATAAATGTGTCGTAGCACTCGTAGACTCGTAGCCTGTCGTAGACATCGTAGACACATACTACGTCATAATATATCGTCACTAGCAGTTACCCGCAACTTTGTTCATTAATAAACTTTTTCCATTACTTATGTTCTTAATGAGTTTAAACCCTGTTCCATTAAAATTTAGTACCTACCTCTAGTTATAAACGATTTCAAACCTCCGTTTTATTAACCCCCGACGCAAAACGACGGGGTGTTATAAGTTTGACGTGTCTCTGTGTGTGTGTATGTCTGTCTACTCCCCTGTAGCGCTCAAATGAGTGGACCGATTTGAATGCGGTTTTTTTTTTGTTTGAAAGATGAATTAATCGAAAGTGTTGTCTATGTTTGATGAAAATCTATCCAAGATGGCCGCCGCTACAAAATGGCGTATTACATATTTTTTCACAACTCCCTTAATATGGGTATCAAGTGAAAGGGCTTGACTAGTAGAATATCACTATTGCAAATCCAAGATGGCTGTCGCCATAAAATGGTTTGCATCCTGAATCCTCCACGATTCGTGGATACTTTTCATCCCTAAAAAGAGTGATCCCGCGAACGAAGTCGCAGGCATTAGCTAGTGACTTAATAACTAATATAACCATTAAGTTAATTTGGTAACCCTTAGAACTCACTTCGTTTAATCAAAGTATGCGGAAGATGTAATAAGATTAGAGAATTTTCTTAACAAACCAATTACATTTATGTAACGTTGTGTGTTAAATAGAAAAACCAAAATCTTATCGTAGTAAAGGTGTGAGCACATTGCTGTTGTGAGGGTGTTTCGTGACACCATAACAAGTGATCGCAGTTATACATCAAGACGGTAACTTCGATTGTTCGATCTTCACGCGAAATTGCTTTGCAACACACCAGAGCACAATAATGTGCCTGTACGAGCAAAAACACACTAAAGTCAAACTCAAAGCAAAATAAAATTAGATTGGTACACTGTACACTTTTTGAACGCCAATTTAAGAAGTAAGTACATGAAAGTGAGGCAATGATGATTTAAATTGTTTACGAAAACTTAAAAGAAACTACGAGGATTTCAAACGCGTCCTGGTGGGTTATTCTGTAACTTAGTTAGCAACTGAAAATAGTTGCCAACGAATTAGTTCGATATACATTGCTGCTTTACTGTGTGAAATTATGAAAACACTTTATATTCCCCACAGTAAAGCAGCAATGTATATCGAACTAATTCGTTGGCAACTATTTACAGTTGCTAACTAAGTTACAGAATAACCCCCCTGGTCTGGGTACAGCCCACAGAAAACTCAGCCGGGGATTTTTTTTACTATCATCATCTCACAATATGGTTTTGTCAAAACTTTGAACTGTTGACTAGTAGGTAGCTGGCTAGTGGTATGTCAGGTTAACATGCCACTAGCGTGTGCAAAAAATCAAAATAATTTACTTTATATGAAGCTGAAGACATAATGCCAGCCTGATACAGAATAGGCCTACTTAAAACTTAGGTACCTAGTTGTAAAACTGCCGTGTCCATACCATTGAAGTGTGTGTAGATAGCGCGACTGGACTTGCCCCTAGTCTGCCGCTGCCGTGGCTCTAACTGTCGTTTGTAGAGCCCGTAACTACCGAGCAAGAGTACAATTAGGGTAATTGATGTCGGGTCCGGCTGTTCCTGCGTGTAATTTGTTGGCGCTGCCCACTTCCAAATTCATGAACATTAATCTATAGATAGAAGTTATGTATACTTAATTATGTTTACGTTGTAAGGTACAAAGGGCAGTGTTATGTACTTTTTCAATTAAAAAAGCATTAGAAACTCTTAGGTATGTATGTACCTCCGTAATAAATATTTAACACATACATACCTACGTAGTTATTAAGATGGAATAGGCACACGAGTAGTAAATCTACAGAGGGGAAGCTTCCACAAGCGGCCCACTGTAGGTATACTCACACAAACACACTCACCAACGGTTCACGGACGCCCGCTCGTTCCACTAACCGGTACAGTTGGTGACAAACGTGCGCATATGTGTGAGTGTACCTACAGGCGGGCCGCTTGTAGAAGCTTCCCCTCTGTAGGTACTCTGTGGAATAGGTACAAGTATAAATTAAAAATTTGAAAACCCCGGCCGGACATTCGCCATTTTGTGTTCGCGGCCATCTTTGATTTGCCTAGTGCTATTCTACTACCCCGTCGTTTTTACGTCGGGGTTTAAAAATCATAATTTTTACAAAGAAGCTGCCTACGACATTAAAATAGCGTCCCTTGGTCCTAAATCTGTATACCCATACATTATACATAATACATATTACCTATATTTGTTACATAAATTATTTCTTGAATAATTATGGACCTTTTCAAAGGTGTACTTACTTATTTATAAAGTTTAATCCGTATGTTTTAATATATTAATTAAAAATTAAAGTCAATTAAATACAGCTATTTTTTGTTACAGAGCCGACTCCACGAGCACAGAACCTGGCAGAGAAAAAAACATGAGTAGACTGAATGGATTCCTAAATTTGAAGACACCACTCATAAGTACAAAGACTTTGGGGTGAGTTGTATGAATATAAAATAGTTTAAAAACTTTCAATTTTATAATAATTTTAAAGTTTAATAATGTTAAATAACGTACCAAACTATGTATAGTTTGGTACGTTATTTAACATTTATCGCCATCTGTTGACAACGGTTGAAACTAGGACGCAAGTAGAGCTTGCCAGCTTCAGCTTACAAGCTCTAATTGCGTCCTAGAGTTTCAGCCGACACCATTTCGTTCGGATTCTCGAGAGAATTTTTACAGCATCTAATAGATGGCGCTCAACATGGTTAAAAAGGAACAAATGCTTCTCGTGGAAATGGTCTGCAAGTTATGTGGATATTTTCTTCCAGATTTTCTCTAGTTTTTTGGGGTAGATTACTTAAAAGTTTGATTCGAATAAATTAATTTTTCATTAAAGTAAGTAGGTATGTGGATGGCTTGTTTCGGGCCTCAAATACAGTTGGTACCTACAAAAAATAAAATTTTCTATACTTTAGATATATATAGATATTTCGAATTACGAAATAGCCTGCCTCTTTTAAAGCATAAATAACATTGTGTATTTTAATAAATAAATACACGTTTTAATTTTTTTTCCGTCTGTCTGTTTGTCCGGGCTACAATCATCAGAACGGCTGAACTGATTTCGACTGGTTTTTTACATTATAAACGGAGCCTAATCTACGCTACATCGACGCTATCACGGAAATCTCCGTGGTTTTTCTAAACAAAATCTAAATTCATGCGGATTTGTGCCCGTTTTCAACAATTCCCAACCATGCTCAACTGGTACATGGTTAGGTGGCACATCACAACTATACTTATTTTATTTTGACCGACGCTTAACACCTAAACGTTGCGGATGACATCTAGAGATCCTTACTTAGGTGCTTACTTCTGATGTAACTTCTGGTGAAAACAGTTAGGTATAGGTCGCGGGCTTTAATAATAATAATTAACAACGTAATGTTATAACAATTAACTTATTAATTCTCAACTATTATTATAACAATTAACTCATTTCAAAATTATTATTATTATTAACTAGCTTATGCCGGCGGTTTCGCCCGCGTGAATTTCGGTTTTTCACAAATCCCGAGGGAATCGTGGATTTCCGGTTCCCGTTTCCGTTTCATTTTCCAACATTTGTACCTACTTTCAAGGAAGTTTGCTTTAGTAATCTATCTATAGCTATAGTAATCTATCTATAGCTATAGATTTCAGTTTTTTCAAAATCCCGTGGGAATTGTGGATTTTTCCAGAATAAAAATAGCCTTTCAAGTGTTAAGAGCGTTGACGCACGGACCCGCTTCGCAAGTTTAGGCATTTACCTGGGATTCTTTGTTTACGTGAATGAACGGGCGCGGGCGGAATGCTCCAAGTGCAGTGTAGTGTAACAAACCGTTTTGATCTTTTTACCATTTTCAAACGGGCTATTTATTTTTTTCAATATTCTTAGGCACCTATACCTAAGTTTTTAGTTCGTAGATTTTTAATTTTATAAAGCAGGCATAATTAATGTATAATGCTTGAAAAAGACCTTATAGAGTAGACCAGTACATAAAAATTATATTTGGAGAATATAGTACAGCTTCTGATATTGATTTTTTTATATACCTACTCGTGTAAGGGTAAGATAGTGAAGAAAAATGCAGATTCATTCAAAATCTCGTTTATTTACTTTTTAAATACAAGATTTTGCCCGCGGCTTCGCCCGCGTGAATTTCGGTTTTTTACAAATCCCGAGGGAATCGTGGATTTATCTTTTTACATATTTACAAAATAAAATTATTACTAAAGTAATTCAAAACAGGTAATAAATACATTTTCTGTATGTAGATTGTAGGTATACTTAATTTGAACATTAAATATACTGCTAATAAAAAAATGCAATTAGAAATCATTCATTGTAATAAAGCAATGTACCTTAAAATATTAGAATTAATAAAATCTATCTATATAAAACAAAGTTGTGTTAGTTCGAACACTTATAACTCGAGAACGGCTGGAGTGATTTTCATGGTTTTTGATTTGTTGTATTTGTCTCCATCCAGAATAGCATAATAACTATTAAAAGTAAAATTTTATAGTATTAGTATGGATTATTTAAATAAAAAAATTATACTCTACTAGCTTTTGCCCGCGGCTTCGCCCGCGTGATTTTGGATTTTTCACAAATCCCGAGGGAATCATGGATTTCCTGTCCCCGTTCTCGCTCCCTTTTCCAACATTTATACCTACTTTGAAGAAAGTTTGCTATAGTAATCTACCTATAGCTGTAGCTATAGATTTCGGAGTTTTCAAAATCTCATAGGAACTGTGTATTTTTCCAGGATAAAAAGTATCTATGTGTAAAGTCAGGGTATAATCTATCTCCAATCTAAATTTCAGCCAAATCGGTTCAGTAGATGCAGCGCATCTGCAGTGCAGATGCACTGAAGAGATCTCTTAAAGAGTAACAAACATACATACATACATACATAAACACAAATTATCACCTTTATAATATTAATGTGATAAATTAAAATAAAAATTTAAATAAACTTACCTATTTAATAATAGGTATAACACGATATCCAGTCGCAAGCAGTATCAGTCAGTAATTCAAGCTGGAGGTCGGTGATGCGAAGGTAAACAAATCCAAATCACAATGCAAATCAAACCAATAAAATGCCAAGTCGTAATCAAACCAATAAGATACCGCGCTAATGCCGTGAAAGACAATGAACGAGTGATTAAAATTTTATTTATTGGCAAGTGGTAGGCAACAATGGTGGGATGATATAGGTCAGCGTGGATTTAGGTTTTTAAAAATCCTGTGGGAACTATGTCAATTTTCGAGACGCAAGCTACCTCTGTACCTACAAAATTTTGTATAAATCGGTTAAACGGATGGACCTTTAAGAATTCCGTGAGAACGCTTTAATTTTCCGAGATAAAAAGTATCCTATATCCGTCCCCAGGATGTAAGCTAACTCTGTACCTATTACATAAAAATCGGCAGACAGACAGACACACTTTCGCATTTATAATATTATATAGTATGGATTACTGATTTACAACAGCTATAATCCTCAACTATAACTATAATACAATTATTAAAAATACGTAAAAAGTTTTAATCTATCTGTAAGAAAAAATAGCGAGCATTAAAAATATCTAGTATTGAATAGTGACAGTCGCACTACAATTTTACGTATATTCCATGTAATCCAATAAGAATTGCCGAGACAAAAAGCGTTACGTCCGTTCGCGGAGAGGCCTCGGCTCATACTAGTTTCCTAGTTCAATTTCCTACTGCCTCTTTCTGCATTTTGGTATGTGATTCAAAGTTATATTTTGGAAACATATAGTAATTAATTTTAGATTTTTTTTTAACTTATATAATTGCTAATATGTTTAACTTTTATATGTACTTAATTTTACTTATAAATGGCGAAAAATAAGCAACTAAAATGACGGTTTTATATGTCTATAATTTACTGAAATTATAATTCCTTTGCTTGGATTTTTATGATGTAAAAAATGCCAAATTAAAAAATGTTTTCATCCATGTCTTTAGTTCAGGACATTTCCTTTCATAAATATATCTTTGTGTGTGAATTAAACAAGTAACTTTTGGTCTAGGATCCCACCTTAGAAATTTCTACCCTCATCTGTTATTTAAACGAATTATATGTCAAATGAAAGATTATTTTATTCTTAATCGAACCGTATTTGGTTGCCTGGTCAAAAGTGGTGCTAAATCATGGTTGCCTGGATTTTAAGATATAAAATGTTCGGTGCGAGTGTTGAAAGTGACAGAAAAGTGTTGCGCGCGCAATTTCATTTGACAGACAAAGATGCAGTGAGGCAGGCGTGCACTCGACAGGTGCTTAGTCTATACATAGATTAAAACCATAGACTTTCTGTGCCTGTCCATTAAAGATATTTACAAAAAAAATAAGTGAGTGACGTAAGGGGTAAGTAATAAAACGTAAAAAAGCTGTTTTTGAAAATTTTGTCTGTTTGTCTGTATGTTTGTGCATGTATTACGCAAAAACTACTGAATGGATTGAAATGAAACTTGGCATGATTTAAGTTCATACTACATAATAGCATATAGGATACTTCTTATCCCGAAATTCAGCACAGTTCCCTTGGAAGAGGGGATGAAAGTCAAAATGTGTATTTTGACTTTCATCCTCTCTCCCAAGGGAACTCTGCTGAATTTCGGGATAAAAGGTATCCTATATGCTATTATGTAGTATGAACTTAAATCATGCCAAGTTTCATTTCAATCCATTCAGTAGTTTTTGCGTAATACATGCACAAACATACAGACAAACAGACAAAATTTTCAAAAACAGCTTTTTTACGTTTTATTACTTATCCCTTACGTCACTCACTTATTTTTTTGTAAATATCTTTAATGGACAGGCACAGAAAGTCTATGGTCTTAATCTATGTATAGACTAAGGACCTGCCGAGTGCACGCCTGCCTCACTGCATCTTTGTCTGTCAAATGAAATTGCGCGCGCAACACTTTTCTGTCACTTTCAACACTCGCACCGAACATTTTATATCTTAAAATCCAGGCAACCATGATTTAGCACCACTTTTGACCAGGCAACCAAATACGGTTCGATTAAGAATAAAATAATCTTTCATTTGACATATAATTCGTTTAAATAACAGATGAGGGTAGAAATTTCTAAGGTGGGATCTCCTACTATTTTGACGTAGTGAACGTCAAAGATTCCACGAATCCCAAAATTCAAGAATAGGCTTTTGGTATTTTGCCAAAAAGACAAAAACTATCAATAAATTGCAAAATGTTGTCTTTCAATTCCCTAGAACACAAAATTTTCTACAATGTAGTATAAAAAAGTTTTTAAGTAAATCCATAGATTAACAACATATGAAGGGTCAAAAAAGCTTAAAAATGAGCTAAAATGGCGCAGAACGCATCAACGCTCTTAAGTCATGGTACAATATATATCTCCATTCAAAATTTCGGTCAAATCGGTTCAGTAGTTGCGGCGTTAAAGAGTAACAAACATTATCACAGACAAACTTTCGACTTTATAATATTAATGTGATTAGGCAATCTCTGCACTCCTTAGTGAACACACTCACGCCTTGATGTCATTAATTCGGAAAAGTAATTGAAATTCGCATAATAAATACGTCCTCCGGGTTCTAAACTTTCGAAGTAAGCAGCCCCGACTCTACACAAGAACAACAAGTCTCAACTCTATTAAGCTCCGAGGAACTTTACACAACTACCGTGTACCTACAGGTTACTCTATAACTGTAGTAAAAACACTAGCTCATAAATAAAATAAGAAAAGTTCAAAACCTGTTTACCTACTAGGTAGGTATCCTACCTATAGGACCTACTCATTAAAATATTACCAAAAAACTAATTATTTCTTTAATTATGTAAGTAGGTTCCTACCTATAGGTATACAGTACACATAGGAACAGCAATCAATTTGTTACATTTTGTATGTATCTATAATCTATATAATCTAATAGTACTTATCTTTTTTGTAAAACCACTTACCTACAAGTACTTATTAATTTTTTTTTTCTTATATTATTCCTATATTTTTACTATAGAATAGAATAGAAAAGTTTTTTATTCAAATAAACTTTTACAAGTGCTTTTGAATAGTCAGATGAATCTACCACTGGTTCGGAATGCCGTTCCAACCGAGAAGAACCAGCAAGAAACTCGGCGGTTGCTCTTTTCCAAATTTACAATATCAATATAACAATTTTATGGTAAGTACATGATTGAATTGCCGTCTCGCGCATTGCTGGAACGAGTCAAATCCACGCCTTATTATCATTTATATAAGTAATCATAATTTTATTCAGATAAACTTTCGGAAGCGTTTACGAATCGACAAATGAATCTACCACAGGTTCGGAATGGTGCTTACAATTCTACACATGTGAAGAAGGGCAGACAAAAGTAGCCCCATTTCCGACGGTGGCACCCGTTCACGAGCATGACGCATGATCCAGCCATTGCTTCGCTCAACCATATTCGAGGGAACGTAACAACCCGCACCACACGACACCACCACAGAAATGTTTAAAGAGAGCGTGACATACTTAGGCTACCCATGATCAAAGCATCGAATTGAACACCAATAATCAAATACTCGGTTTAAGACATTGAGAAATTGCTCCATGCTTTTTTATCATTTATATAATCTTCAATTGTATAATATGCTTTTTTTATGAGCATATTTTTAATAGAGTTCTTAAACTTGTGTAAAGGCAAGTCTAAGATTGCTTGTGGAATTTTATTATAGAACATTACGCCCATTCCCACAAATGACCTTTGGACCCTTTTGAGGCGTAACTGAGGAATCACGAGCCTATTTCTATTTCTTAATTGCCTGTCGTGTAATTCGCACTTTTTAATGTAACTGTGAATGTTTTGCCTAACAAAAATTATATTGTTATAGATATATTGAGAAGCTACCGTAAGAATACCTATTTCTTTAAATTTCTCTCGAAGGGAATCCCGCGGTTTTAAATTATAAATTGCGCGAATTGCCCTTTTTTGTAAAACGAAAATTTTTTCAATATCAGCCGCTTTACCCCATAGTATGAGTCCATACGACATAATACTATGGAAATATGCAAAATAAACAATTTTTGCAGTTTCTATATCTGTTATCTGTCGAATCTTCCTAACAGCGTAAGCAGCAGAGCTGAGCTTGCCAGCAAGTGTTGCTATATGGGTGCCCCATTGAAGCTTTGCATCTAGGGTTATTCCCAAGAACACAGTTGTGTCCTCAGTTTTCAATGGCTCACCACTTATCTTTAAATTTTTGCTAGTAACCCTTGTATTGGGCAATAGAAACTCGACACACTTGGTTTTTTTTGCATTCAAAAGTAGATTGTTTGTAGTAAACCAGTGTGAAACTTGAGATAATGTATTATTTACATCGTCAAAATTGTCCTTAGTCCTATCAACTTTAAAAATCAAAGACGTGTCGTCAGCAAATAGTACAATATCGCAAGCATTTTTGACAAAATGTGGTAAATCATTAATATAAACTAGAAACATGAATGGACCCAGAATAGAGCCTTGGGGAACACCCATTACTGAGGCTGATCCGGACGACTTAACATCATTGATACATACTCTCTGTATGCGATCACTGAGATAAGAGGCAATAAGACTGAGTGCAGTTTCTTTAATACCATAGTGGCTTAATTTTCGTAAGAGAGTCTCATGATCAACGCAATCGAATGCTTTTGACAAATCACAGAAAATACCAATGGCATTCTGTGATTTCTCCCATGCATCGAAAATATGCCGTAACAGCCTTGCGGCCGCATCGGTTGTAGAACGACCCTTAGTGAAACCATACTGCTCAGAGTGAAGTAATTTATTTAAATTAAAGTGCAAAAGCAGTTGGTTGAGCATCATTTTCTCAAATATCTTGCTGAGAGTTGGTAGAATCGAGATCGGCCTGTAGTTATTTGGGTCACTTTTGCTTCCCGATTTAAATAGAGGTATTAATTTACTACATTTCATTAGGTCAGGAAATGATCCCGAGTCTATGGATTTGTTAAAAATAACAGCAAGATATGGTGCAATAACGTCAATAATATTATGGATTATTTTTACTGATATTCCCCATAAGTCTCCTGTTTTTTTGTGTTGTAAAGACTTAAATGTTTTAATAACATCATATGGGGTTACGTATTTAAATCGAAATAATACATTGCACTCAGAAACATTGCCCTTTAGAATACTATAGGCTTCTGTTGGCGAGGAATTTAGGGAACTAGTCGTGGTAACTGGAACATTTTGGAAAAACTTCTCAAAAGTATTTGCAATATCTGTATCAGAATCAATAATATGATTATTAATTTTTAATTCCAGTTTATTATTATGCACTTTATGTTTCCCCATTTCATTACTGATGATATCCCACGTTGCTTTTATTTTATTATCAGAGTGAATGATTTTCTGTTTTATGTAAAGAGATTTTGCTTGTATGCAAACATTTCGAAATAATTTGGAATAATTTCTAACATATTCAATAAACGCAGGGGTATAGTTATATTGTTTTTCTGCATACAAGTCAAATAACTTGTTTCTACTTTTATAAATGCCAACAGTTGCCCAGTCACTAAATTTGAGATTTTTAAACAATCTTTTTTCTATAATTTTAAAGATGGAAGTAAACTGAGTGTTTATTACATCAAAAAACTTGCTATAAAGTTCATCCGGACCACCCTGCGTAAGGTCAATTGTCGATAGTGTGGTCGAAATAGTATGTTTGAATTGCCTTACTTTTTTAGTGGTAATTGGCCTATAATTTATTACTTTTGTTATATTCTGTTCGCTGTTAGGAATGGATATCATTTGACCGCAATGATCAGATCTTAGTTTGCTGATAATTGATTTTTCAATGATTTTACAATCACAGAAAATGTTGTCAATGCAAGTAGCTGAGTTTGCAGTTATCCGCGTAGGTTCGACAAAAATATTCTCTAGATTAAAGCTTTTAAAAAGATTAAGTAATCTATCGGTAACAGGAGTGGGAAGCAAAATATCAATATTAAAATCTCCACAAATTAATATTTTTTTTGATGCCCTACATATTCGCCTTAAAACTTCCTCCATGACATCCTCAAAAAGAACAAAGTCACCTGAGGGAGGTCGGTACACGCACACTATAATATATCGCTCCAGCTCAACACAAGACAGCTCAATAATGCGTTCAAGAGAAAGACTAACAATATCTTTACGTTCTTTGTAATTAATATCGTTTCGCGTAATTATTAAAGAACCCCCGCGTATAGCCGTCTTTCTAGAGAACACACTTGACAATGAATAATTTTGTAAGTGTAAAATTAATTGATATTTATTGAGCCAATGCTCAGTGAGGCATAAGATATCAATATTAAATTCTTTAATAAAAAGTTCAACCTCATGTTCTTTGCCAGACAAGCCTTGTATATTTTGATGCACAAGATGGATCTTACATTGCTTATCTGTTGTCTTACTGTTCAGTTTAAATTTTTATTACTACTATCAATACAATGATAGCTATTTGTATCTAATGTCAAAAAACCTGAATTAGTAGTACTACTAATTATATCAATATTATTTGTACAACATGTACCAATGTCAGTCAAAGAATTTGATGTCAAAATATTTAAATTAGTACTATGACTAAGTATATTAATATTATTATTTGTACAACATGTACTGTCAGTCAAGCTAAAAATAGCTGTATCTTGTATATTGTAAGCTACTAATGTAGCTATTTGTTTCTTATATCTAAGAGGCAGATACATAGTATCTTTTGTCAATTTAAAGTTTTTAATAAACTTATTTGTATCGAATAAATGGAAAGAATCTCCATGTCCATAAGTTAAGTACTATATTTATCCAGATATTATTATTATCTTTATTGTATACAAAAAAAACTGGATAGTTTATCCAGATATTATTATCTTTATTGTATACAAAAAAAACTGGATAAGAGGCTTTGGAGAGATTTAGGTGAGGCCTACGCCGTAGAGGCGACTTTTAAAGCTACGTGACAAATGTTTTAATGTATTTTATTTTTATGAAAAAAGAAAAACTAATTAAATTTTATTAACATACCTAATGAGAATTATTTTAATTTTTATTTATTCTAGACAAAAAAAAAATTAAATTGTCCATCTGTGATTTCTAACTATTTTGTAGAGTAATTAATATTACTTATTAAAAATCTTACCTTCATAAAATTAATCTTTGATATATACCTACCCAATATCAATATTCAAGACAATACAATAATTATTATCAGCCCGAGCCCCGACCTAGTTATAGAGCACGGGGAGCAATAATGTAGGCATTGATAATAGTAATTAATAATAGATATAGTATTTATAGATATAGGAGATCTTACATAGTCTTAGAACAATGCGTGTTACCAGAGATGACTAGATTCAAGATCCCGCCCCTACCAAGTGGATGGACGATCTCAAGACAAGCATAAATTAAAAATTTATAAAACCCCCGACATTCGCCATTTTGTGGCAGCGGCCATCTTGGATTTGCAATAGTGCTATTCTACTAGTCAAGCCCTTTCATTTAATACCCATATTAAGTGAGTTGTGAAAAAATATGTAATCCGCCATTTTGTAGCAGCGGCCATCTTGGACCGATTTTCATCAAACATAGCTAACAACACTCTCGACTAATACACCTTTCAAACAAAAAAAACCGCATTGAAATCGGTCCACCCGTTTGAGCGCCACAGGGGAACAGACAGACACATACACACACACACACACACACACACACACACACACACACACACACACATACACACACACACACACACACACACACACACACACACACACACACAGAGAGAGACACGTCAAACTTATAACACCCCGTCGTTTTGCGTCGGGGGTTAAAAAACGCTGGCAGCCTTTGGACACGACCGTGTTCTGTGGCGATCCTTGATAGAGACCTACATATGTCCAGCAGTGGACCTCTATCGGATGAGAAGACGATGAATATATACATACAGTCCTATGAATGTCTTAACAGATATCTACGATCTAAGAGCTACGCCTGTGGCTAGTTGGCTGTTACCACCCTACCGACAGATACGTACCGCTAAGCGATAAAGCGTTCAGGTACGGTGCCGCGTAACCGAATAGGGGTAAGAACGGTTTTAATTAAACTGCCATACCTCTTTCAAGTTAACTCTCTACCATCTTAGACTGCATCATCATTTACAATCAGAACGCAGTCAAGACTAGCTTGTCATTGAATAAAAAAAATAAGTAGACAAATAAAAAAGTAGCTACTGTAGTCGTCTCATCATCATCTGTAGACGAAATTGTCCTTTATTATTAACTAGCGGTACACCCCAGCTTCGCAAGTGGTACGTAATATATAGCCTATAGCACTCAAGGATCACGTACATATCCAACGGTGAAAGAATTTTTGAAATTGGTCCAGTAGTTTCCGAGATTAGCGCGTTCAAACAAACAAACTCTTCCGCTTTATTATATTAAATATAGATGTTTGAGCGATATCTGAATAACTGCCTCGTTGGTCAAGTGGTTAGCATATACGAATGCAGATCGTTCGTTCGTTCGTTTCAACCAATGGATGTCCACTGCTGGACATAGGTCTCTTGCAAGGATCGCCACAGCACACGATCTTGTGCCGCCTGATTCCAGCGGCTACCAGCGACTCGCTTGAGATCGTCTGTCCATCGAGTGGGGGTCTACCTACGCTTCGTTTGCTGGTGCGAGGTCGCCATTCAAGCACCTTGGGACCCCAACGTCCATCGGTTCTTCGTGCAATGTGCCCCGCCCATTGCCACTTCAGCTTCGCGACTCGATGAGCTATGTCGGTAACTCTGGTTCTCCTGCGGATTTCCTCATTTCTGATTTGATCACGCAGGGATACTCCGAGCATAGCTCTCTCCATCGCCCGCTGAGTGACCCTGAGCCTTCTTATGAATGCAGATCACGAGGTTCGATTCCCGGGTCGGGTAAATAATTGTTGGGTATTGGGTTTTCTGTCAAGAAATTCTCAGTGCCAGCCCGGACTTGGTAGTTGTCGGTGTTCCACCCCCGTGCCTCGGAGAGCACATTAAGCAGTCGATCCTGATTATTATCACTATTAGGTAACAATAGCCGTTATAGCCCGCAACCCGCATTGGGGCAGCGTGGCGGATCTAAGCTCTAAATCCCTCTCTCCTATAGAGAAGGAGGCCAAGGTGACTTAGTGGTGGTGGTAATATCTGAATAATGATTTGTCTGCTCATTTATCACTCATCATGAACTACAAAAGCTGATGCAGAGTTCATTGTCACAACAGTGACTGTGTTGGCATCAGTTACCCTGATTCCCTTGCGAATATTTTAAGGCTGCTCTCCTCACGCGCTTCTCTATACAAACGTATTACGCCTATTATTCTAATATTTGCAATAGATCTAAAGTTAAGCCAGATATCAATTTAATATCTCCTGCCTATTATTGCCTGCTATTATCTATGCCATAAAATAAAAAAAATATATTTATTTTGAAAGTTATGACGCTTGAAAAATCACTATTTTTGGGCAAATTTTGAGGCAACTTCATGCGTAAATAAACTATAAGTATAAGAAACTAGAAAATTGAAAAACGACCGAAGTCCTATCATACGTTACTTCATAATAATTTCAAATGTCTTTAGTTCATGTAAAAACTTGCCAAATATTTGCTAAAATAGGCGTAATTCCAAACCTAGATTTGCATCTTTTTACTTTGCCGTTTTTCACTAAAAATCATGATATTTCAAGCAAAATTTATTTATTTAATTAATTTATTATTTATTTATGTATATATTTTTAGTACTCTTCTTTACTGAAGACGTCTCGCTCTCTAAATGCAGAAATCACTGTTTTAGACTCCACTCACAAACGATTTGTCGCTCCCATGGAGAGGGCTCTTAATTTTTTATCTTATCCTTCAGGGAAACTCGCATAGCAAGCTGAGCGAATTTAGATAGATACCGACAAGATACGATGGATAGGTATGGATATATTATAAAGTTAATCGTTTTTTCGTAACCTTTATTATCGAAAAAATTAGGTTCAGAATTCCTTACTTCGTTTCAGCTGGACCATCGATTTTGCCAAGTCAATGAAAAATGCATGAAGGTACACGATATTCAGCGCTGTTTCCTGCTTTTGTATTGCGATTATGATGTTTTATCGAAGTTTTGGGCTACTCTGATCCGATTTAGGAGATTTAATATTAATACAAACTCCTATTTCAAAGTCCCTTGTAAGTAGGTATTTAATGTGTGTTATGAGTTTTAGTAACATTCAGGTAGTTGTTTAAATATTAAAGTCATATCCAATATACATAATATAATATATATCTACTTCCATATGGAATCTTTTGATTGTGACATGATTGAGACACTCTACTTGGTCTAAAACCATTAAGATTTTTTTAGCTCCAAAAGACCCTCTTTTTTACGGTGTACTGAAATATTATCTACTGCGTATCAAAAATATTGTTGTTTACACTATTTTCGGAAGTCGAGAGAGATTTACGTGAAAAGACCCGTTTCACAGTTTAGGGGCATATTAATATGTGTTGACGTCGTAAACACGGGCGTGGGCGTGGGCGTGGGCACTCTGGCATACGCGTAAATTTTTGTACCCAAAACGTGGACATAAAGTTCCAGAGTAAGAGCGCGTACGGTGAGCGTAGTGTGCCCAGCAAGATGAACTGGCGATATTATAAAGACGGGGGTGGGAAGTGATGTCCAGCACGTGGACGTCCACGGCCTGAAATGATGATGTGACGATACATGTAACAAATAACATGTACCTACTAATAATAGTCAAAAGGACAAAATCAGATGGACAAACAAACCCATGTTGAGGGAAGAACACAAAATACTTTTTGTTATTATCTAATGTAAAAAGGTGTTATGTTATCCGAAATCTTATTCGCAACTTATGTTCACATCAAAACTGTGTCAATGATGCGTGGAACGGGAATAAAAATAGGTAGGTACGATGTGTTCTATTTTCTAGGTTATCGAACTTATGTTCTACTCATTTTTCTCGTGTGTAGTCCAAGTTAAAAAATACGGAAGATATTCTACACAGTTTTTATTACT
The DNA here is from genome assembly GCA_920104075.1 of Melanargia galathea. Taxonomy (NCBI): domain Eukaryota; kingdom Metazoa; phylum Arthropoda; class Insecta; order Lepidoptera; family Nymphalidae; genus Melanargia; species Melanargia galathea. The sequence continues at coordinate 30,107,086 of OV049857.1, forward strand.
TCTTAATTATGGTGTCGAAGTTTTCCAACGTTGCGTTTGCGTCCGGTGCGGAGTCGCTTTGCGAACACTTTGAGACCCCAATATCCATTGCCACTTCAGTTATGCGATTCGATGAACTATGTCGGTAGGTAACTCTGGTTCTTCTATTCTTTTTATTTGCCATCTGCGTTCAAAACATTTGCATTTCAGCTTATTTGTCTACTCGTTCTAGCAATGCGCGAGACGACAATTCAATCATGCCGACATAACATAAAATAAAATTAATTGTTTTTAAGCTATTGCATAGCTTCTATCGCGGGCCTTGATCGTGGAGACGGAACCCAGAAATTCCGTAACGAAAATAACCTAACACCCACCGGCACAGCGGTGTTAGTTTTGCCATAATTTTATCGATGAATAGCAGAACTTTTAATGACTTTTTGAAATATCACGCTTGTCTCTTTAGTTCAGCAACTCGCATCTAGGTGGCATTGGTTGTACCAGCGAAAAATACTGCATAAATAAAATAAATAAATAATTATAATTGCATAAGTTGATAAAAAATGCTATGCAATAGCTTTACCGCGGCAGTCCCCGAGTGCCACACGTCTTTTTTTTTAAAGAGCAATTACTGCCGAGTTTCTCGCTGGTTATTCTAGGTAGGAACGGCATTCCGTACCAGTAGTAGATTCAATTAACGATTCCAAAGTACTTGTACAATTATTGGAATAAAAAACTCGTCTATTCAATTTCATTCTATTCTAATATATTTATCCCAATTATTAACTTTCTTAAATATCTATCTAAAGTACTTTGATCGAGCGAATGGAAATGATTTGTAAAATTAAAGATTTCTCAAAAGTAGGTAAGTATAATTTCTTATGAATTGTACCAATCTTCGAACGCAAAGGTAAAATATTGATTCCATTTATCGCAATGGTAGTATTGACATGGGTAAGTACATACGTCCGGGCACTATTTGTATTACGAGCGTAAAATATTTCCTCAATAATATCATTTTGTTATTTTCTGTGAGATAAGTAAGAAATATATGAAAATAGGAAAAGGCGTATTCTTATACAAGCGGACGCCGGACACCCGCGACTTTTTACGCGTGGATATTGGTTTTTAACAATCCCGTGGGAATCATTTTGTTTTTTCTAAGCTCCTTTGAGCTCATACCTTGCTAAAAACTATTAAAAGTTCACTGGCGGATGTTTAGGTAAATCAAAATGTAAGTATACATCCGTCAGTGAAAGTCCCATCAAAATCGATCCAGCTTTTCAGAGATTAGGAACCACAATTAATCGGACCACGAGTTAATGAATTACAGCTAAGTACACATTTTGACTTTCATCCCCTCTCCTAAGGGAACCGTGCTAATTTTTGGGATAGTATCCTATATGTTACTCCATAGTATAAACTTAAATCATGCCAAGTTTCATTTCAATCCATTCAGTAGTTTTTCCGTGATGCGCACACAAACATACAGACAAACAGAAAAACAGATAAACAGACAAACAGATAAACAGACAAATAGACAAAAATTTCAAAATTAGCTGTTTTACGTTCTATTACTTATCTCTAACATTCCCCAGTTATTATTTTGCAAAAATCTTTAATGTACAGACAGATACGGCAAGTCTACGATTTTATTATATGTACTAGCTTGTGCCCGCGGCTTCGCCCGCGTGAATTTCGGTTTTTCACAAATCCCAAAATCTCCGGTTCTAAATAAAAATTACGAAACCGCAGGACACACCCGCACGCATTAGCTCCCTCGTTCGAAATGGAGATTGGAGCATGCACCCTCTTCACCGCACCCGCCCGCCGCGCGGCGTGGCGCGGGGAGTTCCGTGCAGCGCGAGCGTCGGCCGTCGCGCGCAGCGAATATACCTATCAGGGCGTTTTTAGGGTTCCGTACCCAAAGGGTAAAAACGGAGCCCTATCAATGTCACTCGGCTGTCTGTCTGTCTGTCTGTCTGTCTGTCTGTCTGTCCGTCTGTCCGCCGGTCACAGGTCTCTAGCTCGCAGACGAAATGAGTTACAAACCTGAAATTTTGGTATTTGGTGTAAAATGTTGACCCAAAATCAAATATTGAATTAAAAATTGAATTAAATTATTTTTCAGGGGGGCTCCCATACATGAGAAAGGAGCCGAAAAAAATTTTTTTTTCTTACCCTAGCTTGTGGGGTATCATTTTTAATTTTTTGCTTAAACAGTAAGGAAATGGGGGGTCATCAAAATTGACAGTTTTAGACCATTTTTGTGACGGGGGCTATCTAAAAAACTAAACTAGTTAGGAATATGATATTTCGGTATATTATGTACTATATGCTCTATTTGTACAACAAATACTGAAAACAACGATTCATAAAATAGTTTATAAGCTGTGACCAAAACAAACGAGCTTATTTTGCGTTTTTCTTTCACGGTTTTTTGCGATGTCTAACTCGGAAATTAAATATTTCTTAGACCCAAAATATTATATTGTTCATAATTATGTACGGAACCCTGAAAGAGCGAGGCCCGACTCGCACTTGGCTGATTTTTTAACATAGGTACTTACCGATTTCAACACAACTCCTTTTTTGAAAGTCGGTTAAAAAAGTAGCCTATGTTACTCCTTGGTTAATCCTCTACTTGTCTGTGAAAGTCCCGTCAAAATCGGTTCAGCCGTTCCGAAGATTAGCCCGTTCAAACAGACAGACAGACAGACAAAAATTTTAAAAACGTGTGATTCGGTTATGGTATCGTTCAAATAACCATATGAGCTTAATATGTGGTAGTTATTTCGAAATTACAGACAGACACTTCAATTTTATTTATTAGTTATTAGTATAGAAGTATAGATAGAATAGAAGATAGATTAAGAGGTTGTATTTTTCTATTTTATAACTTAACTAGCTGACCCCCGCGTCTTCGTTCGCGTGTTTATAGGTTTTATATAGGATCGGATCGGATCCCATGATTCTTTTATGTACCTAAACTAAATGTAGTCTAAGTTACTCCTTATAACATTGAAAGTTCCATTAAAATCGATCCAGCCGTTTCGGAGATTAGCTGGAACAAATAGACAGACCGACAAACATAAATTTAAACGCACACCAGTTTAAAATAAACCGTACGTTCAAAGATCCGGGTGCCAAGTTATTTAAACCCAATACTGAGGGTTGTAATGTCTGTCATTTCTGACCTACAAAACCTATGACCTTTAAATATTTACGGGACAATACTTAAAGTACTACCTTTCTAACAAAAAAAGAATGAGTTAAATCGAACAACGCGTTAATGAATTATAGCTAAATACACGTTTTAACTTTCGTCCCCTATCCCAAGGGAACCGTGCTTAATTTCGGGATAAAAAGTATCCTATGTCCTACCTCGGAGTATAAACTCAAATCGTACCAAGTTTCATTCGAATCCGTTCAGTAGTTTCGGCATGATGCGCGGCCAAGATACAGACAGACAGACAGACAGACAGACAGACAGACAGACAGACAGACAGACAGACAGACAGACAGACAGACAGACAAAAATGAAAAAAATTGCAGTTTTGGCTTCAGTATCGATTATATAGTGCCCTCCAATAAAAAAATTCAAAATATCTTCAATGTACAGAATTGGATCTGTTACAGTCTTATTATATTATATATACTAGCTTTTGCCCGCGGCTTCGCCCGCGTGAATTTCGGTTTATCACAAATCCTGAGAGATAAGTAGATTTCTGGTTCCCGTTCCCGCTCCCTTTTCCAACCTTTATACTTACTTAGGGCCTTAGAATAAATAGGTAAAGAAAGGCAGTGGTCGACGCGGCGATAAGCCGTTTTTAGCAAGCCTCGGTAAGGCTCGGTACGTCTATCGTCGCGTCAGTGCTCAAGGTACTCATGCGCTTGTGTGCGTGTCGGCAAATGTAATTACAGGGCACACATGGGTTGGTTTATAGCTTACGTTTCGAGCGGAAAGTTAGAAACTTCCATTCTAAGCGTAATAGTTCGATGCTTAGGGAATTTTTTTTCTCCATTCAAAATTTCAGCCAAATCTGTTCAGTAGTTTTGACTGGCCCGTTGGCGCGGTTGGCAGTGACCCTGCCTTCGACATACATACGACTAAAACAAACTAAAGAAATAAAAAACATCATAACCCCTAATAAAAAAAAAATTCCGATTCAAAATAAAAATTACGAAAACGCACGCAACAAACGCAGGACACATCCGCACGCATTAGCTCCCTCGTTCGAAATGGAGATTGGATTGGAGCATGCACCCTCTCCACCGCACCCGCCCGCCGCGCGGCGGGCAGCGCGAGCGTCGCGTCGGCCGTCGCGCGCAGCGAAAATACCTATCAGGGCGTTTTTTAACATAGGTACTTACCGATTTCAACACAACTCCTTTTTTGAAAGTCGGTTAAAAAAGTAGCCTATGTTACTACTTGGTTAATCCTCTACTTGTCTGTGAAAGTCCCGTCAAAATCGGTTCAGCCGTTCCGAAGATTAGCCCGTTCAAACAGACAGACAGACAGACAAAAATTTTAAAAACGTGTGATTCGGTTATGGTATCGTTCAAATAACCATATGAGCTTAATATGTGGTAGTTATTTCGAAATTACAGACAGACACTTCAATTTTATTTATTAGTATAGATTTGTTAATATCATCATCATCATTATCAACACATCACCAGCCTACTTACTACAGAGTACGGGTCTCTTCTCAAGATGAGAAGGGCTTAGGCCTTAATCCACCTCTCTGGCCATGTGCGGATTGGTAGACTTCACACGTCTTTGAAAACATTATGGAGAACTCCATAGACTCCTGAGAGTTCTCCATAATGTTTTCCTTCGTTCCACGACGTTTACAATTTTATTACTAGCTTTAACTGTGAAGGAAATCACCGTTAAAGCTAGTAATAAAATTGCTTAAAAAAGTTGCATGCCGGAGATCAAACTCGGTCTCCCCGATAGAGACGCCGAAGTTTTAACCACTAGGCTTAAGGCTGCTCTCTTCACGCGCTTCTCTATACAACGGTATTACGCCTATTATTCTAATATTTGTAGCAATAGATCTAAAGTTAAGCCAGATATCAATTTATATCTCCATTATCTATGCCATAAAATAAAAAAAATAGTAAAATTATATTTATTTTGAAAGTTATGACGCTTGAAAAATCACTATTTTTGGGCAAATTTTGAGGTAACTTCTTGCCTAAATAAACTATATAAGAAACTAGAAAATTGAAAAACGACCGAAGTCTTATCATACGTTACTTCATAATAATTTCAAATGTCTTTAGTTCATGTAAAAAATTGTCAAATATTTGCTAAAATAGGCGTAATTCCAAACCTAGATTTGCATCTTTTTACTTTGCCGTTTTTCACTAAAAATCATGATATCTCAAGCAAAATTTATTTATTTAATTAATTTATTATTTATTTATGTATATATTTTTAGTACTCTTCTTTACTGAAGACGTCTCGCTCTCTAAATGCAGAAATCACTGTTTTAGATTCCACTCACAAACGATTTCTCGCTCCCATGAAGAGGGCTCTTAAGGTGTAAGAGTTACGTCAAATTGTAGGCGTAGAGTAAAGGTGCTAAGACAATATAAGTACATTAAAGCGGATGACTTGGAATTTAGACCGCAGCGCTGAGATCAGTGCAGTGTAACGAGAGATCCGAGTTCCGGCCATTCGCAAGCCGTCAGCGCTGACGGGTAACGAAGACGAACTGTGCTGCCTCGTGTGACACACCGCTGCGGAGACTGTTCAATAGATCTATTAATTTAATCGGGATAAAAAGCGTACCAGCACAATAATTAAGATACAGACACGTAGTAGCTAATTCTGTTGTACACAGTCTCATAACTAAATTCACATGTTTGACAAGTATAAATAAAAAATTTAAAAAACCGCCGACATTCGCCATTTTGTGGTGGCGGCCATCTTCGATTTGCATAGTGCTATTCTACTAATCAAGCCCTTTAATTTTATACCCATACTAGCTGACCCCCGCGACTTCGTTCGCGTGTTTATAGGTTTTATATAGGATCGGATCGGATCCCATAATTCTTTTATGTACCTAAACTAAATGTAGCCTGTTACTCCTTATAACATTGAAAGTTCCATTAAAATCGATCCAGCCGTTTCGGAGATTAGCTGGAACAAATAGACAAACAGACAAACATAAATTTAAACGCACACCAGTTTAAAATAAGCCGTACGTTCCGTTCGTTCGTTCGTTTAAAGATCCGGGTCCCAAGTTATTTGAACCCAATACTGAGGGTTGTAATGGCTGTCATTTCTGAACTAAAAAACCTATGACCTTGAAATATTTACGGGACAATATATAAAGTACTACCTTTCTAACAAAAAAAGAATGAGTGAAATCGAGCAACGCGTTAATGAATTACAGCTAAATACACGTTTTAACTTTCATCCCCTCTCCCAAGGGAACTGTGCTGAATTTCGGGATAAAAAGTATCCTATGTCCTACCTCGGAGTATAAACTCAAATTGTACCAAGTTTCATTCGAATCCATTCAGTAGTTTCGGCGTGATGCGCGGCCAAGATACAGACAGACAGACAGACAGACAGACAGACAGACAGACAGACAAAAATGAAACAAATTGCAGTTTTGGCTTCAGTATCGATTATAGAGTGCCCTCCAATAACAATTTTCAAAATATCTTCAATGTACAGAATTGGATCTGTTACAGTTTTATTATATTATAGATTGAGGGAGTTGTGAAAAAATATGTAATCCGCCATTTTGTGGCAGCGGCCATCATGGACCGAGTTTCATCGAACATAGCTATGAACACTCCCGACTAACTCACCATTCAAACAAAAATACCGCATTCAAATCGGTTCACCAGACAGACAGACAGACAGACAGACAGACAGACACACACACACACACACACACACACACACACACACACACACACACACACACACACACACACACAAACACACACGCACACGCACACGCACACGCACGCGCACGCGCACGCGCAGGCACGCACGCACACACACACACACACACACACACACACACACACACACACACACACACACACACACACACACACTCACAAACCCAGACACGTGAAACTTATATCACCCCGTCGTTTTTGCGTCGGGGGTTAAAAACTTACACTCAAGTCTCGTATCGCAGATCCATGAAATGAGTAGTTTTAAAACTGCTTTACATTTTCACTCGAGAGTCTGTAGCTAACTATTACGCCCTCCAACTTTCAGCGCTCTACGGAGATAGGAATGAGATTTGAATGCCGAATCCGCCTTTGATTATAGCAATCGGATTACTTGTACTGAATGTACTCGTACATAGTGCTCGCTGCTTGTAAACTAGTAATTCTGCGTAAACGAGATACATTGAAATCCTCCAACCAAATAAACTCGATACGAAAATCTAAGGCCAAGGACAAATCTAACAGAAAATCGCGCGCGCAAATTCTCTTCGACGTTTTGTCCGCGTAGATTGGGAACGTCTCTAATATTTCAATATATTGCAACAGAATTCCGTGCACAAATTTCCATTCACAGAATACATATTAGTACCTACAAGGTACTGTATGTTTAGTCTCACTTTGCAGCGCTCCAAAACTTTATAGTATACTATTGATCGAATCACAATGACGTCAGAGTAGGTATAATGCACCTAAAATAGCTTATATTAAGGTTTGAGTTCGCCAATACATTCAGCATTCGAAAACAGCCAGCGCCCCAAGCAGTAAAGTTGTAAAATAAATATTCGAATTATTTAATTACGACTTTAAAATAAGAGTCATTGGGTTAATTTTGCTCTGAAGTCATTGTGTGTCGGTACTCGAATTTCGATCATCGTTGCCACTATGTAAAAAGTGGGACTAAGCATACAGAAGATTCATTCCGTAAAATCGTTTAAATAAATAGCGACTCTTGTCAGGACACATTAAAGTGCAATTCAGGTCGTAGTAGCGCTAACTACCTACCGTTATATTAACCTACACTATGCCTCTCTTTCTATCTCGTAGCTTTTATGCCCTCCGACTAAGTAAGGGTTGTTGAATGGGCCCGACCACTTCTCCACTCTCTTTTTACCAAAGTCGCAGAACCAAAGCGGAATTTCCGAAAGATTCAACATATCATTAGCGACCTACCTTGGATTCGCACGGGTAGTATTTATTACCCGCTACTATCCCACCATACATTGTTTTGTTGTGTCTCAAAGGGATTAGGCAGCGTTTTCGATGAAACCTCCCAGGTGACTTGACTTTTTCGGACATTTACAACAATTATCGTCATATTTCAACCAATTTACACAAAACCTTAGCAAATTATACACTTTAACCTTCCTCAAGAGTCATTCTGTCTATTGGTGAAAACCGCATGAAAATCAGTTCAGTGATTTTTGAGTTTATCGCGAACAGACAGACAGACGCGGCGGGGGATTTCGTTTTATATTATACCTACTAGTGGATCCGGCAGACTTCGTCCTGCCCAGTGGTGACATACCGACATCAGCGTCACCTATGCTGAAACTCGGTAGGTTACCTGTACCAGGTAGGTACCTACCCGGTAATTGTGTTTTCAAACCATCCAGGAACCCATTGAAATATACGCACAAAATTTCATCCAAATTGACCCAGCCGTTTAGGAGGAGTTAGGTGACAAACACACATACAGAAAAATAATAATATATGTAGGTACGGGTAAGAGAGTTTACCGTATCGACGCGGGATAAACTATGTTTGACAGTTGCCAAAACAATGAACATTTTGTATGGGGAAATGTTTTTACTTTTATTTTATTTTTTCTCAATTTTTCAATGTTTTTTTAATAGTTATTATGCTATTCTGGACGGAGAAAAATACAACAAATCAAAAACCATGAAAATCGCTCCAGGCATTCTCGAGTTATAAGTGTTCGAACTTCGAACTAACACGACTTTGTTTTATATATATAGAATTTCAGCTGGGACTGTCCATGGCCTTAAAGCTGAATGGTTTAAGACGTACCTTCTAAATTAGAAATGCCGCAAGATCGAACTTCTAGTATAACTACCTACTTCTACCACAATAGTCTTGTTTAATAGAATACTTAGAACAAACTCGTTCCAAAAATGTTTGAGATCGTAATTTAACTAGATGAGAAAAAATCTGTGATTGATTATAGTCACGTTAACTTGATACATGTACCATACGTGGTTCATGAGACCCAACTTCTAATAGTGAATAGGGAGTTTCCACAGAATAGGCCAGGACTGTACTTTTTTATGGTTCCGTACCCAAAGATTAAAAACGGAGCCCTGTTAATGTCATTATGCTGTCCGTCTGTCTGTATGTCTGTCCGTCCGCCGGTCACAGGTCTCTAGCTCGCAGAGGAAATGAGTTACAAACCTGAAATTTCGGTATTTATTTGGTGCAAAATGTTGACCCAAAATCAAATATTGAATTAAAAATTGAATTAAATTATATTTCAGGGGGGCTCTCATAAAAAAGGAGCCAGATTTTTTTTTCTTACCCTAGCTTGTGGGGTATCATTGATTAGAGCTCATCAAGTAGAGTACGATTATATATTTTTTTAATTATTTGCTTAAAAAATAAGGAAATGGGAGGTCATCAAATTTATCAGTTTTAGACCATTTTTGTGACAGGGGCTATCTCAAAAACTAAACCAATTAGTAATATGAAATTTCGATATATTATGTACCATATAATATAATGTATTTAAACAACAAATACTGAAAACAACGATTTATAAAGTAGTTTGCAAGCTGTGACCAAAACAAACGCAAATTTTTTGGGATTTTCTTTCACAGTTTGTTGCGATGTCTAGCTCGGAAATTAAATATTTCTTACATCCAAAAATATATTATGTTATTCATAATTATGTACGGAACCCTAAAAGAGTGAGGCCCGACTCGCACTTGGCCAATTTTTTGTACTGAGCTTACCCAAACGTGGATGTTCTACTTAAAATTTTTGGCTAGAGTTAAAGTCTCGAAAGCCAGAAGCAAGTCAAATCGAAATACTGTTCTTTTATGTTCCTTTGGGATAGGACAACGCGATTAATTCCGCTTAGTTATTTTATTAGTTTGTCGAGTCTTGAAATTATGGCTCACGGCACAGAATAATGAATAAGAGGGAGAAGTGCCCTTTACATCAAATTGTATGGAAACCTGCTGTCGTTAGTTTGTCCCCACCACTTGCTACAAAATGCTATATTACATACTGATAGGTCAGTGCAAGCAGCACCAGCAAATATAGACTTTATCGTTTAGTACACAGAGTTCAATTTCAATCACCGTACATCACACGTTATCGATGTTGAGCGAAGGCGCCCGTTCCATGAAAAGTCTACGTTTTAGTGAAGGAATATATTTATATAGTACAAGTACCATTGCGTCCTAAGACCGACCGATTCAATGTTTGATTTCTACTAAGCAAGTAATGGTTTTTGTTCATAATGAGATACAGACTTCTCAATTTAACACTTTTTGAGCATAATGTAAATATACAAAGTAATGTTTTCTTGTTTTTTATGGAAAATAACAACAATAACTTGTACTTAAGTGTGAAATGAGATGCCATCTTTCGTGTGATTTACTTTTTTGCTTGATTTTTTTCAAACAACCACTGAACAACACGGCATTTTGCTAAAAATCGAGAGCGGTGAAGCGATCGTTGGACGACATTCGACTAAAGACAAAAACGGTTCTCAGGTGTATTTAACGCCAGAAGAGTTCTCAGGAACCACGCCCCCTTGCCATATCTCTCTTATTCATTTATCTATGGCTCACGGCTACACTGTCACTATTGTTGCTTCGTGCCTTGGAGAGCACGTGAAGCCATCAGTCCTGCGCCTGATCTCTCTCCGGTCGTGTCGCATTGGCATCATGGACTATGAGAGTGAAGGAATAGAGAGGTTACCTGTGCTTTGCGCACACATTTATGCACTGTATTATCTCCTGCGTAGTTGGCTAGTCTCCGCCTCCGTTGATATTGGCCGCCATAACTGAAATTCGGGAGTAGGTACATATTATTATTAAAAAAAAATTAGTTCCTATTTGGGTGTTAACTTCGAAATCTGTGGTTCATTAATTTAGTGTGCTGTGGCTGCAGTATTTAGTGATAATGACAATAACTCGGACAAAGCGATAGTTTATTGCTGTCATTGGACTCCGTTTATTGGGTTTAATCAGGGTTTAAGTATATTAATTGTACGGCTTTTGGGAATCACACTAAGTATAAATAATGTCGTGGTTGTAATTAAAACAATAGCAATTTTAATTTAGAAATATACATAGGTACTCACCTCGTACTAGATTTTATATCTACAGAATCACAGTTACTGACGAACGCGGGTCACATAGCTTGAAGAACTGATAGAGGTTATGCTCCCAAAGTGCTCGAGTGGTGACTGGCGACCTCGCGTTGAGAAATGAAGCATTGGAAGACCCCCCCACTAGGTCGATGGACTGTCTCAAGCGAGTGGCTATCGCTGGATACAAGTGGCACGAGATCGTATTGTGTGGCAATCCTTGATAGCCCAAGAACCCACGACGGCCAAACCTTCCTTATTTTATAAAAGCTAAAAGTTTCTCTATGTATTGTCCTCAACACAGGGAGGAACGATCAGCGACTATGAAATTGAGATCATGGTTACTTTGGGAGATAACAGGTAATAAAGGTGTAAAAAATCTTACGTCAAAGTATAAAGTCTTATAATTTTATATTTTGTTCGGAATAGTATTAGAAATCACGTCATGCAGTTGCCAGACATTTCATCATGATCAACCCATTACCGGCTCACTACAGAGCACGGTTCTCCTCTCAGAGTGAGAAGGGTTTTGGCCATAGTCTACCACGCTGGCCAAGCGGATTGGCAGACTTCACACACCTTTGAGAATGTTATGGAGAACTCTCAGGCGTGCAGGTTTCCACACGATGTTTTCCTTCACCGTTAAAGCAAGTGATATTTAAATACTTAAAACGCAGATAACTCCGAAAAGTTAGAGGTGCGTGCCCGGGATCGAACCCACGACCTCCGATTAGAAGTCGGTCGTCCTAACCACTAGGCTATCACAGCTTTAGTGTCGTGGTAACCGCCTGCCAGACACCCTTGAACTTTTAAACTTTAAGGGCGTCTGGCAGAGGGTTGCCATGACACTAAATGTCTGGCAATTGCATGACGTGATTTCTAATAAGTACTATTCCGAAGAAAATGAGATAACGAACACCCGAAAGCATGTAATGTTTAGTAATTGTAATGTAAATAACTCTATCACGACTGTATTCATTGTTGAATAATTCGCTCCATTCGAATCATTCCAATGACCTTTGAGTTTGTAAAAAAAAAGAAGAACCGTAAAATAAAAGATAACTCACTCTAGAAGTGAACTATTTGAATACGTAGCAAGATACACAAATACCCCTGGGGCATCAGTGTTTTAATATTTTTGTTTCAACACAAAACGCCGCCTCAAATCCGGTGAGCTGTCACACTCCACAATGATACAATGCAAACATTATTCAAAAGACAAGACTCGACAAAAGACATTGTTCCTTCGAGATGAACACGAGTATATCAAAATGGACAAATATTTATCTTGAGTATCGTTGGATCGTCTAGATTTTTCAGTGCTGTATTGGTAATGTATCAATGTCAAAATATCAAAAATTGTACCGTTAAAGCTTTGGGTATTCCCTACTATGTACTTATATCTAGAAATATAAATAAAATTGAAGTGTAAGTCTGTGATTTCGAAATAACAGCCTCATATTAAAGCTCATAATATGTGAATATTAGTTTTTTTTTTCTACACATGTTTTTTTTAAATTTTTTCTGTCTATCTGTTTGTACGGGCTAATCTTCGAAATTGTTGAGCCGATTTTGATAAGATATAGTTAAGTACATTTTTACGACCTAGCCGCTGAACCGATCTAGGTAAAACTTGGTACAGTGATAGCGTTCATCCTGGAATTGAACATTCGTTTCTTTTTATACCGAATCAAAGATTAATAGGATCACCACGGCAATAATGGGAGATGGAATCTAAATTCATGCGGACGAAACCGAAGGCCTCATCTAGTATCTAATTGATTTGATGAGAGTAAGAGCATATTAAAATTGCCATCGTACTCAGTCAATCTGGATCGTACACCGCGAACAAAGTCACAGATTACATAAGACTTCACAGTCACAATAAATTTTCCCTGGAGTAAATTGCACCGTAATATTCTAGATTATGATTGGCTGGTCATATCATGTATCATAACAGGCCAGAGGGTGCTATTTGTTCTAGAGCAGATTGTGGTATGTGGAATCGTATGTATTCTATAACCTAAGATTTTGATCGCTGATTATAATCCAGCTTGACTATCCGGTAGTTCTGAGGATAGTGTATATGGTAGAAAAGTGGTAAAGGTAGGCTTTAGCTTTCTCCCAGTATTAGGTATTATATAATACTAGCTGTTTTAGGTTTTTAAGAATCCCTAGGGAACTGTATAATTTTCCGGGATAAAATGTAGCCTATGCCCTTCTCCTAGGTCTAATCTATCTCTGTACCTTTCATCGGTTCAGCGGTTTAGGCGTGAAAACATAAAAAACAAACATTCTCACTTTCGCATATTTTATAATATTACTTAGGATTATTCGTTTCAAAACATGGCTCAACCAGGAATTCAATGTGGGATGTTTACCGTGAATTATTTTATTCAACTCTTCTGAAATCTATCCCGGAACTTCAAAATTCTGGAGCACCATTCCGGGAGTTGAAGGATTTAACGGCGTTCATTTCGTGATAATGTTTTATGCAAACTCCATCTGGGTATTCGGAATATTATGCGGTTATAAATTTGTGTATAAATGAGGATTTTGAAACAAAAGCGGGGCATGGGATGTATGAGATGTGAATGTGGAGTCGAAACGATTTAGTAGGGTTAGTAGAAAAAAGTAAAAACAAATAATTCCTAATTTAATGTTTGAGATTCAGGTATAGGGATTATAAAAACAATGCGAGTACCCATTATAGAGTTATTTCACAATTTATTTTGTTACAAATCAAATACCTGGATAAAAATGCATGCCAATTTTTATACTACATACGTACAGTATTTATTTACTATAGCTGAACCCCGCAACTTCGTTCGCGTGGATATAGGTTTTTATATAGGATCGGATCGGATCCCATAATTATTTTATGTACCTAAACTAAATGTAGCCTAAGTTACTCCTTATAACATCACCTATCTGCCATTGAAAGTTCCGTCAAAATCGATCCAGCCGTTTCGGAGATTAGCTGGAACAAATAAAAAGACCGACAAACATAAATTTAAACGCACGCCAGTTTAAAATAGCCAGTACGTGTAAAGATCCATGTTCCAAGTTATTTGAACCCAATAAATGTCTGTCATTTCTGAACTAAAAAACCTATGACCTTGAAATATTTACGGGACAATACTTAAAGTACTACCTTTCTAACAAAAAAAGAATGAGTAAAATCTAACGACGCGTTAATGAATTACAGCTAAATACACGTTTTAACTTTCTTCCCCTCTCCCGAGGGAACCGTGCTGAATTTCGGGATAAAAAGTATCCTATATCCTACCTCGGAGTAAAAACTCAAATCGTACCAAGTTTCATTCGAATCCATTCAGTAGTTTAGGCGTGATGCGCGGCCAAGATACAGACAGACAGACAGACAGACAGACAGACAGACAGACAGACAGACAGACAGACAGACAAAAATGAAACAAATTGCAGTTTTGGCTTCAGTATCAATTATAAAGTGCCCTCCAATAAAAATTTTCAAAATATCTTCAATGTACAGAATTGGATCTGTTACAGTTTTATTATATTATAGATAATCACACTAATATTATAAAGGTGAAATTTTTGCGTGCGTGCGTGCGTGCGTGCGCGCTTGCGTGCTTGCTTGCGTGCGTGCATGCGTGCGTGCGTGCGTACGCTATAGGTAGATTACTAATTACTATAGCAAACTTCCTTGAAAGTAGGTATAAAGGTTAGAAAAGGGCGCGGGAACGGGAACCGGAAATCCACGATTCCCTCGGGATTTGTGAAAAACCAAAATTCACGCGGGCGAAGCCGCGGGCAAAAGCTAGTATGTAATAATAAAGAGGTCTGATGGAGACAAACACAAAAAATCTCATTTAAAAAAGTTTGCCAAAAGTTTGCCTTAGGTTTTTAAATGAAACCACAAATACGACGTGGACGAATAAATAATTAAATATATTTGAGTTATTTTCATATAAGAATAATATAGGTATCAAAGTACATTTTTAACGTAATTTTGTTCTCGTATGCACGAAATAAATGTGATACAAAATATTAATAATTAAAGTCCTTTGAGGTATGAAATAAACAATTACTTTCGATGCCGGAAATTAAACTCCTGTTAAAATTAAATAATCAGAATGTTTTTCGCTGTCGGTACAATGAAACGTTGCGAAGTATTCAGTGTGAATATTTCAGCGCATAATTACAGTTTCTTTCAGTACGTCGCGTTGATTCGACTTCGCTTAGTGCTTAGTGGTATAGCTTTAGTATTTTTATGGTTGACGCTGATTTGGATTTTATTTCTTGTATATTTGCTTTTGGACTCATATAGTTTGTTTTGAAGACTCCCATTTACATTATGGAGGCTTAACGTACTCTACGGGGCATGAAAGAGACGAAATTTATTCGAAACTTCCTTCGCTTGTATGAAGTGTCGGGGGTGTGCGAATCTCAAATAAGGCAATACCTATAGCATCTATAAATTAGAGGTTTCTTTTAACTAATATACATTTTTACGAAACACAATTAAGTTATTTAAATTCAGATCAATTTCGTAAGAAATACGATTTTTTTTCATACAAATGTCATAAGACGATAATCTTGTTCTTTTGTCAGCAGTAAAAGATCTATTTAGCTTAAAAGCTTAAGCTTGAAAGCATAATTAAGAAAAGTACGCCGGATCCGTCGTCTCATTTATTATTGCATTAGTACCACGACCTAGAAATCGTAGCTAAGGTTTAGTACATATGCCCAATGCGTTCGGTGAGCAGCGGCCAATGTGTAGATTTTTTGCAAAATAATAACTGGGGGATGTTAGGGATAAGTAATGGAACGTAAAAAAGGTATTTTTGAAATTTTTGTCTGTTTGTCTGTATGTTTGTGCGCGCATCACGCAAGAACTACTGAATGGATTGAAATGAAACTTGGCATGATTTAAGTTCATACATAGAGTAACATATTATAGGATATTTTTTATCCCGAAATTCAGCATGGTTCCTTTGGGAGAGGGGATGAAAGTCAGAATGTGTACTTAGCTGTAATTCATTAACGCGTGGTCCGATTTCATTCATTCTTTTTTTGTTAGAAAGGAGATACTTTAAAGATTACCGGGTAACATCTGAAAGGCTGAATTGATTTTGATGGGACTTTCACTGGCGGATGTTTATATTTTGATCTACATAAATATCCGCCAGTGAACTTTTAACAGTTTTTAGCAAGGGAGCGGATACACGCGAACGAAGTCGCGGGTATGGGCTTGTTTATACATAAAAATGCAAACCTTAAAAGTCAGCAAGCCAGCCAGCGTACTTGCACGTGGCAAATATTATAAACGTCATAATTAATATGACTCTGCACACGTTTACCGAGTACATTGGCCAAGCGCGTTGGTCAAGCGCGTTGGCCAATTTGTACAAAGATCTTTACATTATAATAAAATCAGCAATAGATACCGATTTCGATTCCTGATTCAATCAGTTAACTCCTTAGCTTTATTTTATACCGTAAAATAAATGCACTTTATTTTATTAAACTTAACAAATCCAACATGGCGGCCGGCGGGCGTGAGAGAAATAATTTTAATTCCACTAAGTGCTGACGACAATATTCTTTTGACGGCTTGATAACAACTCGTTAATTTAATTTGCTTAATTAAGAATAATGTTATTAGAGTTAATCATTGTTCCACTTTTCATTCAGCGAATTTATTTTAATCAACCGTGACTTTCGCTACAGTAAGCTATTTATCTAAAATGGAGGAATCCTGTACACAATATGTATAGTCACACCCCCGACACTTCATACAGTTGAACCTACTATTGACAAGGACAACGCCATACGTAAATCGAGAGGGACAAGAACGACTATACGTGATGTTACTATGCGTACTTACGATGCGATTTTTTTAAGAATATTAGCCACTAGCTTCTACCCGCGGCTTCGCCCCCGTAAATTTCGGTTTTTCACGAATCCCGAGGGAATAGTGGATTTCCGGTTCCCGTTTCCGCTCCCTTTTCCAACCTTTAAACCTACTTTTAAGGAAGTTTTTCATAGTAATCTACCTATAGCTGTAGCTTAGATTTTGGTTCTTTCAGTATCCCGTGGGAACTGTGGATTTTTTCAGGATAAAAAGTAGTAAGTGTCTGTGTTAAGTCAGGACTTAATCTATCTCCTTTCCAAATTTCAGCCAAATCGGTTCAGTAGTTGCGGCGTTAAAGAGTAACAAAGATACACGTACATATTATGTGTATACACACACACACACACACACACACACACACACCCACACACACAAGATTTATGTTACCCAAAGCCTGTAACTATTACGGTAAAAGACTAAGTGACTATATAGTACCAAAAATTTACAATACCATAGATTGGCTTAGAGAAGAGAATAAAGTCAGTGAAGGGGTCCTTAAGAAGAAGTTAAAGGAACACTTTCTTAAGGACCCCTTTACTGACTAAATTGTAATATTAATTTTATTATACTTGTGGATAAGCTAGAATTAATAATGTTAGGATAAGTTAGAATAATTAATTAATTAAGAGCGCCAGCTCGCCAACAAACTGGCCCACTGGCAAACAGTTTGGCGAGAATTAAATGTAAATATTTTTGTATTTACATATTTATTTGAAAATAAATTAAAAAAAAAAAACACATACACACACACAAACTTTCGCCTTTATAATATTAGTGTGATGATGAACATGACCAATATTCCCCTTTCCCCTTCAAATGAGCGGTTAGTTTGTGCTAGGAGCGGATACAACAATAGTGTAATGAGTAAGGGTTGAATCGTCGATCTTTCGATTTTCGATCCACGCTCGACGACCGTTTCGCTAGAAGCTATGCAGTGGCGGGGCAAGACCTAAATTTTATGTGGGCAAGATACCTATAAGTATTTTGCGAGGCCCTCTGAAATTTTTATTCATACAAAATCATAGTAGGCACCTACTATATTATAGTCTGTTCGTTTTCTTAAGGTCGCCTTTTGTGTCTCGCCGCCTCCGCCGCGCGGTGTTTTGCCAAAGACACCACCGTGACTTCAAAGCATGCTGCGCGGGTGTACAGGCACAAGGGGTTTTGGTGGCGTTTTATACATACTCATATTTTTTCATTAAAATTCTCTTTCCTTTTTATATTTTTTTATATTCGTATTTTATTACAATATAACCATAAACATAAAATATAATATTCTCATGAACACGATGAGAAGGATTTTAACCATAGTCTACCACGCTGGCCAAGTGCGGATTGGCAGACTATTCGGAGATTCTGTTAGAATAGAAAAAAAATTACAAACAGAAAAAAGTAATAAAAATAAAAGCAGAACCTGCGCCTGTACCGACACTAAGTTACCGAACGAACTATACTATGTAAGTAACCTCCGGGGCGCGAGGCCCTCCGGAGCGCGAGGCCGTGGGCCTGGGCCCACATCGCCCACGCCTTCGCCGCCTCTGAAGCTATGATTGGCAATGGGGTAATAAGTGTTGCTTTTTACGCAGTAATAGTTACTAGGCTACAGCCGTCAGTCCGATAACTACTCATATATTGTCTTTGATAAAGTTTTTTATTCAGTAATTTCCCAAAATATTTGTATAAACGCATAGAGTTTAATGCAAAATATAGGTCATGGTGAGATTACCCAAAGCATTTAACCCTTTACCGCATAGGAATCCAAATATGGATTTAAAATTTTTAAATTAGTTTTTTAGTTTACAGAAATATTATTTTTTAATAACCAAATATAAAATCTTATTAAGCAAGGCTTCCTGTGACGATTCACATTTTTTGCTGACTATGGTAAGAATCAACTGTCAATCTATTTGATTTTATGTAGAGACTGTTTGATGTGTGTGGTGTGATTAAACTTTCTACAAATTTCATCGCTTGAAAAAATATTTAAAACGGTAAGTGAAAAATCTGATATTTTTTATATTTGATCTCTGAATATCTAAAAATGTGGGTTTGTTGCGTTTGTTGTGGTTTTTCTTGTTTTTCTTTATTTTTGAGCCTATTTTTTTATTTTTTTTCGTATGCATTCCCGTCAAAGTACAGTTGGTCAAATATGGCTTCGTATGCATTCACGCTTGCATTCTTTTGTTTGCAGAAATGGATCCTGCTTACTTTTATAGTGCTATTGGGATTTTTTTTACTATGTTCCTGTTTGAATATTCTACTTTACTATGGCTAGAAAACATGGTCGTCCAGTTAGTATTCTCGGAACACCGTTTACAAGTCGAGCCGATACACCATGAAGCCAATTCAATACTCCACCAGATGTTACTGCCAGAAAACGTGGCCGTCCACGTAGCATTATGGGAACACCAAACTCAAGCTGAATTGACACTCTTTCCAGCTTACTTGATTCACCGATACCTGATAAAAAGGCACGAAAAGCGCCAACTAGGCATCAAGATCTGCCTTTAGATACTGTTCATTGTGATAACTTCATTTTCCTAAGTGAGCAAAAAATTGTCAAATATACCAGAATTGTACGAAATTTGGCTCATTCAAAAAGTGTGAAAAATGACAAGTTTATTTATGCTACAATGACAAAAGAAACTGCTTCACACATTTTCCTAATGCATAATTTTGTTTTTCACTAAATGCATACGAAGCCAAATATGAATCTTATATGAATTTACTAGAATGCATATGAAGCCATAAATGGCTTCGTATAGCAATTTCTAAAATAAATAACTTTTTTTTATTTTGCTGATTAAGACTGCTTAGTAAGGCCAAATAAAAGATGTTTTCACTATTAAAAAAAATTTATTTCGTCTCCTTCATAATTCATGCAATAGAGGGTAGCATGTCACTGGCAGCCAGCCTCTCAGGAAATTCCTGTCTGAACTAGAATTCCTTCATTATATAGGTATCTACATACTTTAGCTATGGAGCTCCTATCACAAAATACATCTACACATTTTATAAACAACCACTTAATTTTTATACTCGTCAATATGACGATGTATGTATTAAGTATTAAAAATGTAATGTAAAAAAAAAACAAGTAAAATCGGATATTTTTTTAATATCTTCACAAATTATATGTATATACTGTCTAGCGGTCCGCCCCGGCTTCACCCGTGGTACATTAATATATATACAGGGTGACTGGTAACAGGATACATTCCTTGAAGGGGCTTAAAGTAGAGCTCATTTGCAGCAATTTTTTTCATATAATGTCCTATCCGAAACTTAGTCGTTTCCGAGTTATTGAAGATTTAAGGTTTTTAGCAAAAAATTCCAGTTTTAAAGTTAAAATTAGTTGCTGAAGAAAATCATACCCGGTTTTGTTGGTTTTTTTGTTGTTTTCTGATAGAAAAACGTTCAGAAACTCAATGAAAATCAAAATAAGCTAGAAAATACCGTTAACTTTTCAGTTAAAGCCTAAAAACCACGTATTATTTTTAAGAAAAAAATCGAATTTGATGAAAAGCAATAGTATTTCTAAAAAAAAATGTATGGAACGTTACGTACACATTACTGAAATAACTTCCTTGATTCATTAGCTATTCAAAAAGGTACAGATGTCTACGACTTTTTTCAAAACCTCGATTTTATTAACAAAATTCTGAGGACTGACGAGTTTCAATTTGACTGGGATGGAATCACAAAGTATCATAATTTACATTATTGGGCGGCAAAAGGAGAAAACCTAAAAAAGAAAAAGAAAGGGCACATCAACGGAGGTATTCTGTAAAAGTATGGATAAGATTAATCAATTAGACATCTAATTGGCCCGCATTTTTCCCTCGGAATTAAAAAAATACGAATTAGGTGAAAAGAATATTATTTCTAAAAAAAAAATTTATGGAATGTTACGTAAAAATTACTGAATTAACTTCTTTGATTCATTAGCTATCCAACGAGGTAAAGATGTTTACAAAAAACTGCAAGAACGATTTTTAATTCACTTTGAAACTTGTAGTAGTTTAATGACTAATTGATTAATTTTAGGAATAACAATAAACTAACTAATAATTATTAGTAATTACATATTTTAGGTTCGCAAAAGAAAAACTAGTTATGATTTTAATCTAAATTTTAATCTTTATTTTATTCTAAAGCTTAGTGTTAGTCTTAATCTTAATCTAAATCTAATTTTAAACTTGCTCTAAATGTGAACCTCTTTGTTTGATACAAGCCCAAAGCCTTTTTCGTATTTCCGTTTAAGTTACTCTTGTTGGCTAATTCTTACGCATTTCATGAGCTGCACGAAGAGTCCTCGCGAAGCTCATCTGTGATCATGGGGTAAGCGTACATCAAATCATTCATGTGGCCCCAAAGATAAAAGTTTCAAGGCGTTAAATCTGGACAAGGAATAGGTTCACCTATCGTTATTGCAGTTTTTTGTAGACATCTTTACCTCTTTGGATAGATAATGAATCAAAGAAGGTAATTCAGTAATTTTTACGTAACGTTCCATACATTTTTTTTTTAGAAATAATATTCTTTTCACCTAATTCGTATTTTTTAAATTCTGAGAGAAAAATGCGGGCCAATTAGATGTCTAATTGATTAATCCTATCCATACTTTTACATAATACCTCCGTTGATGTGCCCTTTCTTTTTCTTCTTTAGGTTTTCTCCTTTTGCCGCCCAATAATGTAAATTATGATACTTTGTGATTCCATCCCGGTCAAATTGAGACTCGTCAGTCCTTAGAATTTTGTTAATAAAATCAAGATTTTTAAA
Organism: Melanargia galathea; assembly: GCA_920104075.1. Classification (NCBI taxonomy): domain Eukaryota; kingdom Metazoa; phylum Arthropoda; class Insecta; order Lepidoptera; family Nymphalidae; genus Melanargia; species Melanargia galathea. Next base: position 30,129,069 of record OV049857.1, read on the forward strand.
AAAGTCGTAGACATCTGTACCTTTTTGGATAGCTAATGAATCAAGGAAGTTATTTCAGTAATGTGTACGTAACGTTCCATACATTTTTTTTTAGAAATACTATTGCTTTTCATCAAATTCGATTTTTTTCTTAAAAATAATACGTGGTTTTTAGGCTTTAACTGAAAAGTTAACGGTATTTTCTAGCTTATTTTGATTTTGATTGAGTTTCTGAACGTTTTTCTATCAGAAAACTACAAAAAAACCAACAAAACCGGGTATGATTTTCTTCAGCAACTAATTTTAACTTTAAAACTGGAATTTTTTGCTAAAAACCTTAAATCTTCAATAACTCGGAAACGACTAAGTTTCGGATAGGACATTATATGAAAAAAATTGCTGCAAATGAGCTCTACTTTAAGCCCCTGCAAGGAATGTATCCTGTTTCCAGTCACCCTGTATAGCTGCTCGTGCTGATTGGGTCACTGACTGACTCATTGATCACCTCTCCTGTAAAATTTTGTATGAAAAATTTTTTTTTCACTAATGGTTTCGTATAGAAGATAAAAATTCATTCGGAGGAAAAATATGGTGAGAGCTGATGATTGAGGATTTCAGAGACGAGCGAATGGCACGCTTAAGGTATTGAAGATAGGTGGGGGGTGCTCGAGCAAATGTCACTCGAAACGTCATCCAATTGGCAGTGAGCTGAAAAAAAATTCAAAATGGCGAAAAAAAGATGGCCGCCATATAAATTTCGTCAGTGTCCATCTCGGAGGGTATAAAAGATGGAAGAGTGGTTTCTTCGCAAAAGATGATCAAGATCTAAAGTTCTACCCGATGAATAGAAAAAAAATTCAAAATGGCGGAATTTATTTTTCCATAGAAAATGTATGGCGACAGGCGAATATTGAAGAGACTACAAGTTGTGAACTATGCAAGGCTTTAATGCGGTTTTTTAGAGAACTCTCAAAGAAAAATATGAGAAGACATGATGATTGAGGGTTTGGAAGTTGGTTGAGGAGCCCGGGCAGGGAACTGCATTCCGAACCTGTGGTAGACTCAATCGACGATTCAAAAGCACTTGTAAAAGTTTATTTGAATAAAAAACTTTTCTATTCTATTCTATTCTATTCTATTCTATTGAAGATAGGTGGGAGGTGCTCAAACAAAAATTACTCAAAACCTCATCCAATTGGCACTGAGCTGAAAAAAAAAACAAAATGGCGGATTCAAGATGGCGGCTATACAAATTTCGTCGGTTTCTATCTCACCAAGTATAAAAGATGGAAGAGTAGGGTTTTGGCAAAAGATCATCAAGACGTGGTTTACTTGATAAAAAGAAAAAAAAAAAAACAAGCTAACGGAATTTATTTATCCATACAACATATATGACGAATATTGAAGATAATACAAGTTGGGAACTATGCAAGACTTTGATACAGTTTCTTTTCAAAATTTGTTTTTATGGAAGAACTCTCATTCTGACAATTGATTCGGAGAAAAAATATGGAGAGTGATAATGATCGAAGGTTTGGAAGATGGGTGAAGACAAGTAGAGGCTGTTCAAACAAAACATACCCGATAACGAAACCTCGCGGTCCGCTTTAGCGGGCCGCGCACCCACGCGCCATACTAGTTAATATATATATAGCTGCTCGTGCTGATTCACTAACTGACTCACTGATTCACTGATTCATTGATCACCCCTATTGTAAAATTTTGTATGAAAATTTTTTTTTCCACAAGTGGTTTCGTATAGAAGACAAAAATTCATTCGGAACAAAAATATGGGAGAGCTGATGATTGAGGATTTCAGAGACGAGCGATGGGCACGCTTAGGGTATTAAAGATAGGTGGGGGGGGGGGTGCTCGAACAAATGTCACTCGAAACGTCATCCAATTGGCAGTCAGCTGAAAAAAAATTCAAAATGGCGAAAAAAAGATGGCCGCCATACAAATTTCGTCGGTGTCCATCTCAGAGGTTATAAAAGATGGAAGAGTGGTTTCTTCGCAAAAGATGATCAGGATTAAAAGGTCTACTGGATGAATAGAAAAAAAAAACAAAATGGCGGAATTTATTTTTCCATAGAAAATGTATGGCGAATGTTGAAGAGACTACAAGTTGTGAACTATGCAAGGCTTTGATGCGGTTCTTTGGGGATGTCTCAAAGAAAAATATGGAACGACATGATGATTGAGGGTTCGGAAGATGGTTGAGGAGTCCGGGCAGGGTATTGTAGATGGATGGAGGCTGCTCAAACAAAAAATACTCAGAACCTCATCCAATTGGCACTGAGCTGAAGAAAACATCAAAATGGCGGATTCAAGATGGCGGTTATACAAATTTCGTCGGTGTAGATCTCACCAAGTCTAAAAGATCGAAGAGTGGTTTTTTGACAAAAGATGATCAAGACCTTTAGATCTACTTGATGAACAGAAAAAAACAAGATGTCAGAATTTATTTTTTACACAAAAAATTTTTTTTCCATTGATGGTTTCGTATAGAAGACAAAAATTGATGCGGAGGAAAAATATGGAAAAAGCTGATGATTGAAGATTTTAAAGATAGGTGAGGAACACGGCCAGGGTATTAAAGATATGTGGAGGCTGCTCAAACAAAAACAATACTCGAAACCCCGCGGTCCGCTTTAGCGGGCCGCGCAGCCACGCGACCTACTAGTAATATTATATAGCATATAGCACTCAAGGATCACGTACATATCCAACGGTGAAAGAATTTTTGAAATTGGTCCAGTAGTTTCCGAGATTAGCGCGTTCAAACAAACAAACTCTTCCGCTTTATTATATTAGTATAGATTATATGTATAACTAGATGATGCCCACGGCTTCGCCCGTGTGGATTTAGGTTTTTAAAAATCCCGTGGGAACTTTTGATTTTCCAGAACAAAAAGTAGCTTATCTGTAGAAACCCGTCCCCAAAACGGAAAAATCCCATGGGATCCCCACGATTTCGGAATACAATTCCTTACAGCATCAGGGTTGAGGAGTTGGATATGTACCTACTCGAGTTCATTCAATGATAAAGTCTTTAATTGGTACCCCCAATATCAATTTAAATAACCGAAAGTTTCTAAAACCCATTAGTTTTGGGGATTAGGTCTCCTACAGCATCAGGATTGAGGAGTTGGAATCCAAATTTTTTATAGAATAGGGTCGCAATGTTTCTCTATCGATTAAAAAAAAATTACGCAAATCGGTTCAGAAATCTCGGAGATATCGGTGTACATAGGTAGAAAAACACAACTCCTCCTTTTTTGAAAGTCGGTTAAAAAAGTAGCCTATGTTACTCCCTGGTTAATTCTCTACTTGTATGTGAAGGTCCCGTCAAAATCGGTTCAGCCGTTCCGAAGATTAGCCCGTTCAAACAGACAGACAGACAGACAGACAGACAGACAGACAGACAGACAGACAGACAGACAGACAGACAGACAAAAATTTTAAAAACGTGTGATTCGGTTATGGTAGCGTTCAAATAACCATATGAGCTTAATATGAGGTAGTTATTTCGATATTACAGACAGACACTTCAATTTTATTTATTAGTATAGATATATGTATGTATATATAATATATATATGTAGATAACTCATTTGTCAACACATTTTATGTAAAGTTCGTTCGCTACAAGAGATTATATTATATACTTGCATGCCGGTTAAATATTTTAAAACAATTCTTTTGGGAATTGCTCCTGCAGTTAAGTAAAAAACTTTTTTTTAATTAGCTAAATAAAAATTTTGTACGTAATTTCCTCTTCAAATGTAGTGTACATTTACAGAGAAAATTAGTGCCCTGGACTTTGTATCTGAGCGTAACAGATTATCCTCATAATGGGAATGACAAACACAGGGGCGATTGGAACATGATTGGAACATTACACGATCGACGGAGCGGTAAGACAAAAACGGTGAAAAATTGTTTCTGTCCTATTTCATAACATATAAATTCAATATTCTATTTTAAATGTTATAGAGATGTTACGGGTAAGGTTGGAAGTTGGAATAAACTTAGGTTTACCTGGGTTTACTTAGTATTACCCAAGGCTTTTGGGTAATGTCCAAATAATAATGAAAATAAATTTTAATTCAGGATTTATTCACTCATTTACTAACTCACCTAGGTGTACCCAACTTCGATACATATAATAACTAGTAAACTAAGTACTAAGTAAACCCGGGTAAATCTAAGTTTATTCCAACTTCCAAACTTACTCGTAACAGAGACATATTGTTTGATGAGAGATTATTGTGGTACGTGTTGCCGAGTTGCGACAGCGCTTATCATGTCATTTGCACAAGGTAAGAAACGTTGATCGTAGTCGGTTACTGGATGGATGACCCATTTTGGAAGTCCCATAATTTCAACTCGCCCGGCTTCACATGAGTGAAGCCGGGCGAGTTGAAATTATGGAATCTCTGAAATTATTCTATCAAAAGATAGCGGTTTGATCTGTATGTTCATTATAATTATGTGAGTCAGTAATTTTTTCTATTTACATATAATTTTTATACGTATATAAAAAAATATGAAAATACATAGATTAATTACATAACTAGTGTAAAACGATTATTCTTTTCCATGAAGCCTTATTCGGATTAAATATAGCCATAATTTTTATTTATATTTAAATAAAATAATTTTTATTTATATAGATTTCTCTGGGAATTTCGTTGAGATACCGACAGTTTAAGTTTTCCTCTGAAGCACAAGAAATATGGCTAAAGCCAAATTTATTTTACAAGACCGCGATAAACTTCGCAAAGTCACAGCAGAAGTATCCGAGGTTTAGGAACATTCTCGCCAAACTTCACAAACCTCCGACCACTTATGACGCTGTAACACGGAATGACCTAACTTTTGAAGTTTATAAGGAACTAGCTGATGCCAGCGACTTCGTCCGCTTGGATTCTTATAAATTTCACTTGGGGGTGGAATTTCCAAAATTCCTGAAACACGTAACTCTTTATTTTTAACCGACAGTACAAATACCGATTTTCATTTATATAACTTTAAAAATGACGGACTTTCATACAAACTTTCATCCCCCATTTAACCCACTTGGGGGTATTTTTTCCAAAGTTTTTTAATCTGGTAACTCTTTATTTTTTTACCGAAAACCTAAATACCAATTTTCATGGATATAACTTGAAAAATGGCGGACTTTCATACAAACTTTCATCCCATATTTAACCCGCTTAGGGGTGGAATTCGCAATAATCCTTTCTTAGTGTGCGCCTACGTTATAAAAGGAAGCTATTGTGAAAATTTCAAGTTTCTAGCTTCAGTGGTTTTGGCTGTGCGTTGATTGTCAGTCAGTCAGGACAAGCTACTTTATATTATTATATATAGATAGATTTATAGTAAGTACGTAGTATATTCGAGTATTTTAATGTGATATAACGCATAAATTTTTGTCAACGCATCAAATCGTATTCGACTACAAATAACGTCGTCGTACAAATAACGTAACGGTCACTGGTTCGATTCCCGGGTCGGGTCAATAATTTGTTAGGTATTGGGTTTTTCTGTCAAGAAATTCTCAGTGCCAGCACGGAGTTGGTAGTTGACGGTGTTTCACCCCCGTGCTTTGGAGAGCATGTTAAGCAATCGGTCCCGGTTATTATCACTATCATGTGACAATAGTCGCTAAAGCCCGCCAACCTGCACTGAAAATTTTGGCAAAAAAAGTTATTTTATACCTTATGAAATTTATGCAGCAGAATTTTCACACTTTTAAAATAATAAAGAAAATCGTCAGCTGCACTTCTGGTGGGGGAAAGACCGTCAGTCAGCGTGATAAACATTTTGCGCGCTCAGTACATTTAGCCTAGTAAATCTAGGAAAAATATCCTATAGTTTCAAAAATTAGCCAAATGTATTCTTTGGGCCTTCCTCTTGAATATATCCAAAAACCCCATATGGGGGATGCATAACCAGCCGCCATTTTTAATTTTGTCCTTTTTTTCGGTTTTTTTCTCATATCACGAAAATCTCTACGAATAGCATCATAATTACTTCTGACAAAAGTTTTAACATACAATTTGCCACAAATGTAGTCTCTTGCAGTTTTACTCTAAGTTTATTACTTTAGGAGCTATAGGGTATTTTAGGTCCCTTTTTCGTTTTTTTTGCTCATATCTCGAAAGTCTCTACGAATAGCATTATAATTACTTCTGATAAAAGTTTTCGTATAAAATTTTCTACAAATTTGGTTCCATGCATTTTTACTCTAAGTTTATTATTTTAAGAGCTATAGGATGTTTAAGTTAATATTTGAGGTCCTTTTTTTAATTTTTTGCTCATATCTCGAAAATCTCTACGAATACCATTATAATTACTCCTGTAAAAAGTTTTTACATAAAATTTTGTACAAATTTGGTCATGGTAATTTTTACGCTAAGCTTACTACTTTAGGAGTTATAGGGTGTTTAAGTTTATATTTGAGGTCCCTTTTTCAGTTTTTTGCTCATATCTCGAAAATCTCTACGAATACCTATAAAATTACTTGTGACAAAAGTTTTAATATCAAATTTTCTACAAATTTTGTCCTGTTCATTTTTACGCATTTCAGCGGTTTTTTTTTGTATTAAAGGTGAATTAGTCGGAAGTGTTCTTAGCTATGTTTGATGAAAATTGGTCCAAGATAGCCGCCGCCACAAAATAACGAATGTCAGGGGTTTAATCTATACTAGTTTATCTCTCTGTTAATTTTAACACTCTGTAGCTCCTAAAGTAATAAGCTCAGCGTAAATTAAATAGGACCAAATTTGTATAATAGTAATGGTACCACTTCTGGCTTTTAAAAATATAAGTTGTGAAGCGTGTAATCGCTCATAATTATGGCGTTCGATATCAAAATGTGCAGAGCAAAGAGAATAAATGTATATGTACAGAACGGTTTAAATCTACGTATTTTGATGACTACAAATATCATGTGTGCTTGGGCGCTTAGAATTTGTGTGACATTGTATAATATGAGGGTATGATTATATTATACAAAGCATTAACAGCCTGTTAAGGTTCCTTTACCGGGGAAGGGAAACCGAGTCCCAATTAGGCAGCAAAGGGCGCAGTGCGTGCGTAAATACCGTGGCCAGTGTCGCGAAATGTTTGCATATGCCTACTTAAGAGGAGTTCATCTAAAGTGCGCTCTCTACAAACGAATATTGATTATTAGTCGAATATTGACCAATGAAAAAAATAAATTTCGTAGCTTCAAAGTTGCACGGTCTCCAAGATCACACAAATCTTTGAGCCTGTGAAAGTTTCAAACAACATATTTTTACGGAAATCTTACAAACAAAAGACAAAGATATTAGTTTTTAGAACTAGCACTGTTCAAATAGGTAAAAATCGAAATTAGTGTGGGAGTGTTATTGAGAGCTAATTCTCTCGTAATCTTAAGAAGACTTGTGATACTTGCTTTCACTAATTAAATTATTATGTTTTTATAATGATGTACTGTTGCCTTGACAAATTTTCATTACCGGACTACAAAAAGCTACTAAAGTATTTGGCAATTGTTTGTGTGTGTCGATTCCCTTATAGTTGGAAAATTACTTATTAAATTTTGGAGATAGAATAGAATACGAGAAAGTGGTTAAAGTTTTATAGGTTATACTTAATATGATATTATGGTAAATCCAATATATTTTATTATACTATAGTATGACAAACAAATATTAGTATTCATTAGTTATTAGTAGTTGCTAAGTTTTATATTGTAGGCATATTATATTATTAAGTATTGTAATGAGATTAAAAGAGACTTACTACAGGCAAACCGAATAGTCGGTTTTGTAGGAAATAAGTTAGTTTGTAAGTTCATATTTGTAAAACAAATAATAATAAATAAATAAATAAAAAAAAAATAAAAAACAAAAAACACTCATGCTTTTATCGAAATTGGTTACTAATATATTTCTAAAAACATACCCCCGCGATGTTACGTCAGTGAAATGCAGTTCCCGTGTGGGGTTGCTGGTCCCCCATCGGGCGCGTCCCCCCGGTGGCGGATGGGGGAACGCCTCCCAGATATGGGAGGTACCGGGGAAACCCGGCGCGGACCAAAACCAGCAGGGGGTTGCCGCTTGGAGGATCCTGGTACTTCTCTGTTCATCAGAGTGGACTGTGGAGACTCCTGGCGGCGACAATTGGGGGGGAGGCTTTCGGGCCGTGAGGAAGAAAACCTCGTTAAAAAATTACAGGAGGGGGTGGAAACGCCCTGCGCGGCGGGTCCGCTGGTCTTTTTGGCCGGTGGGCGCTGGCTTCGGCCACCGTCGGGCAACCCGTAATCCGCACTGAGCGGAACCGGGGGCCCCACGCACTGAGCGAGGGGCCGCGAGGAAGAAAACCTCTATAAAAAATTACACGAGGGGTGAACCTCTTGAGGGTCGCCTGCGGGTGTGGCCCTCTTGAGGGTTGCCTCTAGCGAGGAACTCCGGGTGATGGAATGGTGTATCCGTCGCCCGTTGAGACGCCTCGGGTCGGGAGGCGCACCATTATGTTCCTGGTGCGCCTCAGACGGTGTTAGGGGGCCTTTAGGTCCCCCGGTGGAGGGTCTGCCTCGGCGGACGGCGCCGGCTGGGTCGCGGATGATTGCGCAAGTGTACCCGTAACCCAGCCACCAGGCGACACGGAGGAACATCGCTGGGTTTTAGTGGGTATTCTGGCCACTTCTTGGCCTGCCTGAGTCCCACACTACCTTCCGGAAGCGTCGCAGTCCGCTGCGCTGCTTCCGAAAGGTGTGCGTAAATGCATTTCCCAGCGTAAAAAAAAAAAAAAAAAAAAGTGAAATGCAGTTGCGTTTATCTATGAACGATCCATCTTCTTATAGCTTTGTAAAATCCATAATAATATAAATGCAAATGTGAGTCTTTTATCTTTTTATTTAGCTTTTCATTAAACAAATCGTGCGGAACACTGATAGATAGCTTGCATCCTACAGTCAGAAATAAGATACTTTATATTCCAGAGTAACAAAAACTTCCCATTCGATTTTTATAAAACTTTCATTCGAAATAAGTCGCGCAAATAAGCATTACTAGACTGCGCGACAGCAAAACAGAGTTATGTTTTTCATAATATTATGTGTGAGTATGTAAGTGGGATTGTTTATATCCTCGAAGTACTCCAAGCAACGCCAGATGGATTTTAATATATCGATGTTGTTAGATTGGCTAAAATTTAACCAATCAAATAAAATCGATTTTATTTATATATTACAATCTTTAGGGCTGCAAAAGTGGTTGCAATCTACGTAAATTGTTCTGCAGTTTTTGATTTTTAAATAGTTTCCTTGTGATATTTAAGTCCCACGAGAGAAAAACGAATATTACAAGTATAAATAAAAAATATAAAAAACCTCCGACATTCGCCATTTTGTGGCGGCGGCCATCTTGGATTTGTAATAGTGCTATTCTACTAGTCAAGCCCTTTCATTTGATACCCATATTAAGGAAGTTGAGAAAAAATATGTACTGTTTGATTTTCATCAAACATAGCTAACAATACTTTCAACTAATTCACCTTTCAAACAAAAAAAACCGCATTCAAATCGGTCCACCCGTTTGAGCGCTACAGGGGAACAGACAGACATACACACACACACACACACACACACAGACACGCACACACACACACACACACACAGACACATACACACACACACAGACACACACACACAGACACACACAGACACCCACACACACACACACACACACCCACACACCCACCCACACACCCATACACACACCCACGCACACACGCACACACACACACACGCACACACGCACACATGCACACACGCACACACGCACACACGCACACATGCACGCACACGCACACGCACACGCACACGCACACACACACACACACACACACACACACACACACACACACACACAGACACGTCAAACTTATAACACCCCGTCGTTTTTGCGTCGGGGGTTACAAATTAACCCGGCAATTAATTAATAACGCGGCATGCAGCATGCAGCTGCATGCCGCGTTATTATTACGGCTGTGGCCTTTAAATACCCGAGATGCTAGTAGGTCGAAGAAGATTATAAAGATTTTTTAACCCTGTTTAAAAGCTATTCAAATATACTACGATTGCTTGTTTTGCTGACCCACTTTTCGGTTCTATGTTACTGTGAAAAAATTGACTACCGGCTGACCGAGAAATAAGTGAATTAATTCACTTCTTGTATATATTTTTGCCAACGTTACCTACTTCATAAACATAGGGGCTCTTATAAATAAGTAGGGAAATCCCAGACGCATTTTCCGCTTGGTGATTTCGTAGCGATGTGTATAATATAATGTGTTTTGAAAATATTGTAAGAATAGAATAAATCAATAATATCCCTATAGAATAGAATAGAATAGAAAAGTTTTTTATTCAAATTTCTATTTCTTTGGCATCCCTACTGTTATGAAATTAACGAAAACTAACGTAGTTCATAAATTAATATAAAAGTAAATTATTATTTTTACGATTACGATTTTTACGATTTTAAGTTTCCGTAGTAATTATCACCATTGCATCACTGTCATGTACTTTATATTATATTGACGTTCAAAAAGTGTACAGTGTACCTACTTTGAATAAATGAGTTTTGAATTTGAATTTTGAATTTGAATTAAAGATAAAAGTGCCGTTGATAATAATTTGAAAATTAAATTGTGCCAAAAACTTCATATGCGATACAGCACTTCGCTTAATTAAGCGAAGTGCTGTATCGCTTTCCCACGTGACAAAGCGACTATTAACGTTTATTATATCGTGTTTTTTTAAAATAATAATGACGTTCCAACATTTTATCACAAGTAATATGTTACTGCTATTAATAATTATGATCCTATTTATAAACATAGGATACAAAAGCAAACAAAACAAGGAACTAACTAAGGAAGGTCAAATTCGCTTACGAAAACTTCGCCAAAAATAATGTGAGATTACGTAGACGCGCGGGGATGCTACGAATATCGTAGCCTCGTAGCCTGTAGCCCGTAGCCAGTATCGTTCTTCGCCACGTTCAGAGTGCACGTATATATGCCTCTCTTTCTAAATCTATCTTCATCTCTGTCTAACTTTGCGATTCTTCACATAAAAAGCAATAGTGAGAAGTGATAAAGTGATGTGTTTTTGATGGTTAAACTTTTTTTCGTTTACGCGATTGTTACGTAACAAACAGGTTCGTTGTTTTCGTTACTAGAATGAAAAAAAAAATAACGGAATCATTATCTCATGTGCTTATTAATAAAAAAAAAATATTTCATTACAATATTTAATGCTAAAACTTCAAAAGTGCTTGAAAATTAAGTTATTTTTAAATGATGATTTAAATTTCAAAATAATTATATTATGTTTAATTTAAAACATATTTAGTTATATATACATATATAAATTAACATATTTTAAATTAGTATGACACTAAATAGATTTATCTAATTATTTATAGAAATATTTATGTTTACTGATTCAAATCCATAGATTGTCAATGAACGACTTAAAACCTCTTTATCATTGCGGTGCTATTTTCATCATGCCAGTTCCTGATTGGGTTAGTTTGGAAATAGCCGGGTTCATACAAAACACGGCAGCCTCGCGGCGCTTTGCTTTGCCTGGCAGTGCAGCCAAACTCAAGAGAGGACGCACTGCCATACTGCCTTGACCGATGGGTGCACCTTACCTACCTACCTGCCTATCCATTTCAAGTAAACCCCTTGGAAACGTGTTTCATAGCTTAAAGTTTTTATTAAACCAATTCAGAAATACAATAATTATACATTGGAAAATCATAAAATAATTTTCACTCGCCGGCTTTCAACTAAACAAAATCAATGTAATCTAAATCCGGAGCTACATACGTGCAATGCACAACCTCACGAGGCTGCCGCGTTGTCTGAACCCAGCTAATGATCCCTGAATTATTATGAATGAATTCATGAATGGATCCGCACTCCCATGCTGCCTCGACCGAGGGTTGTGCCTTGCTCGAGGCGCGTCCGCACCGGCCTCGCTACCTAGCGAGCCTCGCGAGGCTGCCGCATTGTGTTTGAACCCAGCTAACGATCTATTATGAATGAATTCGAATGGACTCGTGAATGGATCTAATTTGACTGTCCACTAAAAATCATTACATAACATTAGTACCGAGTCAAGCTGCCATAATGATGCGATAATATGAATGTGTTTGACTAGATAAGTATAGGACTCTACTATATTGCGATTTTTTTCACACAAAAGTTGTAAAAATGCTAAAATATACGCGGATTTTGGGTTTTTGAAAATCCCGCGGGAACCTTTTGATCTTTTTGGGATAAAAATAGGCTATGTGCTGTGCAATCCACTGACGTGCAACCTATCTTTGTGCTGAACGGCTATATCCCTTAAGCGAAAAGGTTCTTAAAATTTCGTAAGAACTCTATCGGGATAATGTAGCCCGTAGCCTTCACGATGCAAGCAATTTCTTTTCGTTGAGGAATCCTTTCAGTGGTTGAGCCAGAGAAAGAAAAAATAGATAGCCAGAGTTATTTTCACAAAACATCATACATACGCGGTTTCAAAGAAGTAAGTTAGGAACTAATGAATATTGATTTGAGTACATTCAAAGCACATTTCTAAACAAGCGTGCTCCAACTTAGATTTGTTAGTGGCTCCCATCAGGCATGATTGGTGTCAAACGCAAGCCTAAACATTCATTAAAAACAAAAAAAATTAAGCATACTGTCTCACCAAAAAATTAAACGTTGGCCACCTGAGTGCTTAGTCTCAGTTTGGAGCGCTCCAAAACTTTTTAGTATACTATAAGTATACTATTGATCGAATCACCATGACTTCAGAGTAAAATGGAACTTAAAAAAGAGTCTTTGGGTTCATTTTGCTCTGAAGTCATTTGTGATTCGATCAATAGTATACTTCTAGTATACTGTTAGTTTTGAAGCGCTTCAATCTTAGACTAAGCACTCTGTTTATTTTAGGCTGTACTACAGTTTGACAGATGCCATATATAAAACGTCAACTGTCAAACGTCATTTACCAGTTGAACTTGTTTAAAGTTGTCTAACTTGAGATTTTTGTTAACTTTCCTCAGTACAATGTGCTCAATGTATTACAAATCTGGTCTCAAGAGCCTAAATATTTTTAAAGGATTTGAACCCAGGAAACCTAATTTGCCAAGCGATAGCGTGCCATTGCACCAGAAAGGCTTGCCTCGCACTCGACTGACATTCATGTCATCGCATGATATATCACATTCATATCATTCCATGATATGAATGTGATATATCAGATATGAGTGTGATATATCAGAGTGTTCTGTTGACAGTGAATGAGTGCGCTTGTGATAAAGGGCTTTGATATCGACGCGGCTGGTTATTGGTCAATAGGGAGCGATGTGATGCCGGCGGTTGAATCGTGGATGTTATTGGATCGAGTGTATTTCGGGTTTTATTAAGACACTGAGGGTGAGATGTATCGAGCGTACTCTAGCTCTACTCACAGTTAAAAAAACGAGATAGATTTACGTCGGACATATTTATTTTCCGTTAAACCGTTTATTTCCGTATACTACTTACTTAGTTTATTTATATAGATTATGCGTTTAAAATTCTACTGTTTACTAAATAGACGGATTGCGAACGATTTACTTTTATGATATATTTTTTCGATCTTCACATTTAAATGAAACAGTCTGGTGGTACAACCTTTCAAATCTATCTTCTATCTATACTAATAAATAAAATTGAAGTGTCTGTCTGTAATTTCGAAATAACTACCTCATATTAAGCTCATACGGTTATTTGAACTGTACCATAACCGAATCACACGTTTTTAAAATTTTTGTCTGTCTGTCTGTCTGTCTGTCTGTTTGAACGGGCTAATCTTCGGAACGGCTGAACCGATTTTGACGGGACTTTCACATACAAGTAGAGAATTAACCAGGGAGTAACATAGGCTACTTTTTTAACCGACTTTCAAAAAAGGAGGAGTTGTGTTTTTCTACCTATGTACACCGATATCTCCGAGATTTCTGAACCGATTTAAGTAATTATTTTTTTTTAATCGATAGAAAAACTTTGCGACCCTGTTCTATAAAAAATTTGGATTCCAACTCCTCAATCCTGATGTAGGGGACCTGATCCTCAAAAATAATGGGATTCAGAAACTGTCGTTTATTTAAATTGATATTGGGGTACCAATTAAAGACTTTATCGTTGAATGAACTCGAGTAGGTACATATCCAACTCCTCAACCCTGATGCTGTAAGGAATTGCATTCTGAAATCGTGGGGATCCCACGGGATTTTTTCCGTTTTGGAGACGGGTTACTTAACAAATAAGCTACTATTTGTTCTGTAAAATCAAAAGTTCCCACGGGATTTTTAAAAACCTTAATCCACACGGGCGAAGCCGTGGGCATCATCTAGTAATATAATAAAACTGTAACAGATCCAATTCTGTACATTGAAGATATTTTGAAAATTTTTATTGGAGGGCACTCTATAATCGATACTGAAGCCAAAACTGCAATTTTTTTCATTTTTGTCTGTCTGTCTGTATCTTGGCCGCGCATCACGCCGAAACTACTGAATGGATTCGAATGAAACTTGGTACGATTTGAGTTTATACTCCGAGGTAGGACATAGGATACTTTTTATCCCGAAATTCAGCATGGTTCTCTTGGGAGAGGGGAAGAAAGGTAAAAAGTGTATTTAGCTGTAATTCATTAACGCGTAGTTCGATTTGACTCATTTTTTTTTTTGTTTGAAAGGTAGTACTTTAATTATTGTCCCGTAAATATTTCAAGGTCGTAGGTTTTTTAGTCCAGAAAAGACAGACATTTATTGGGTTCAAATAACTTGGTACCCGGATTTTTGTATGTATGGCTTATTTTAAACTGGCGTGCGTTTAAATTTATGTTTGTCGGCCTGCCAATTTGCTCCAACTAATCTCCGAAACGGTTGGATCGATTTTGAAGATAATTTCAATGGCAGATAGGTGATGTTACAAGGAGTAACTTAGGCTACATTTAGTTTAGGTACAAAAAAGGATTATGGGATCCGATCCGATCCTATATAAAAACCTATATAACCACGCGGACGGAGTCGCGGGGGTCAGCTAGTCATAAAATAATTATTGAAATCGGTTCAGATTTTACAGAGGGGCGGAAAGAAAATATAATAAGTATTTACAAATTAATATTCTTGTTGGCAAACTGTAACCTGGATATTGGGTAAAATTGTTCCAATAATTGCCTTTGATTCAAAAGTGTGAAGGCCTGCTTGAATTTTATTAAATATTTTCCGAAGAATTCATTAACGTTTTACGTAGAAATTTTAAATTAACACAGGGGAGAGAAGTTCTTGGAAAAGGTAACTTATGAAATAATAATTTTACTGAAACTTTCAATGAGATTCTTAACGTGTGAAAAATAAATTCAATGTTATTATTTATTATTATTGTTTATTTTATATTATTGTATTTTTCAGGCAACTAGATCATAAAATAGAAGCACAAATTATGCCTAAGCTGAAAAGTACTAACTGAGTAATATCCTTGTGCACTAGGCTAGAAATGACAGTAAAAAATAGTTGAAGTATCTCACTCTATTTTTCGGCGGCGATATAAAGTACATAACAGACCTATTGGAGGTCTTAAGTACATACCTTAAAAAAATTGTCAGTTTGCATGGTATACAGAAGTCATGTATAAGTCATGTCCCAGTGGACTACAGAGCCTAGAATAAGAATAAATTTCTGTTTCTATAATTAAGACCACCCGAGCGAAACCGAACAAACAAATATATTCATATAGCTATAACATTTTTGTCTTGCCTTTTTTATTTTTAATATCAGCAGCTGTCTGAAAGAATTTTCATTGAAATATCCGCTGAACATCCAGGAAATCGCGACGGTGATGGTCTTCCTTTGTCATCGTTTATAGACTGCATTTTATGTTTTATTTTATTTCCTTCGTTGACGCTAAAATAAGTCATTGAATAAATTGACATCATTTTTAGGGGTCCGTACCCAAAGCGTAACACGGGACCCTATTACTAAGTCTCCGCTGCCCGTCTGTCTGTTTGTCTGTCTGTCTGTCTGTCTGTCTGTCACCAAGCTGTATCTCATGAACCGTGATAGCTAGACAGATTTTTTTTTACTTTTTTTAATTGTGTGTGAGTGACTCAATGGTAATAAATATTTACGACAGCTTAAAACATTCTTTTTTATTACCATTACTAGATGATACCCACGGCTTCGCCCGTGTGGATTTAGGTTTTTAAAAATCCCGTGGGAACTTTTGATTTTCCAGAACAAAAAGTAGCCTATCTGTAGTAGCCCGTCACCAAAATGGAAAAATTCCGTGGGATCCCCACGATTTCGGAATGCAATTCCTTACAGCATCAGGGTTGAGGAGTTGGATATGTACCTACTCGAGTTCATTCAACGATAAAGTCTTTAATTGGTACCCCCAATATCTATTTAAATAGCCGACAGTTCCTAAATCCCATTAGTTTTGGGGATCAGTTCCCCTACAGCATCAGGATTGAGGAGTTGGAATCCAAGTTTTTTGTAGGACAGTGTCGCAATATTTCTCTATCGATTAAAAAAAAAATTACGCAAATCGGTTCAGAAATCTCGGAGATATCGGTGTACATAGGTAGAAAAACACAACTCCTCCTTTTTTGAAAGTCGGTTAAAAAAGTAGCCTATGTTACTCCCTGGTTAATTCTCTACTTGTATGTGAAAGTCCCGTCAAAATCGGTTCAGCCGTTCCGAAGATTAGCCCGTTCAAACAGACAGACAGACAGACAGACAGACAGACAGACAGACAGACAGACAGACAGACAAAAATTTTAAAAACGTGTGATTCGGTTATGGTACCGTTCAAATAACCATATGAGCTTAATATGAGGTAGTTATTTCGATATTACAGACAGACACTTCAATTTTATTTATTAGTATAGATTATACATATCAAAATATCGTATTGAAAACTTAGACAAAGCTATAGAACTTTTGGATATTAGCAAATTAGCAAATAATTAAAAAATAAAAGTAATTTTTTCATTTAACAGATCTTTTCGTTATAATAAAGTGTCTTTTTAGTGTCGGTTTCGGAGAAGCAAGGAACATTGATGTTACAGTGACTACAGTATCACCTGTTTTGAGTCGATTTAAAATGAATGAATTTTTGTTAGCTTCATCTTAGTTTTCCACGTATATCGAAGATAAAAAAGTTCTATCTAAGTAAGTATGTAATTTCAAATATTGTTCGTTTTGTTCGTTAGTACATTTCCTTATTTACCTAATAGCAGTATGGCTATTATGTAGTTCATAGTGCTATGTTGTGAAATGTTCTCCTTCTATATTAAAGGTTTCCTTCAATCATTGCCATTGCTTTCTCATAGCTCGTATCCGTCCAATACTCGCCATCATCAGGATTATCCAATAAATCATTTACCCGATATCAAATTGCGTGTAAGAGAATTTTCACTGAAATATCTATTGGATTCGGTAAAATCGGAAAATTCACCCCGTCACGACGAGCCACCGAGCTGGAAAATAGATGAGTTATTCAGATGAAATATCGTACTTTATTAAATCTCTAAATAAATGGTTTCGGTCCAGCCGGGAGAGCAACAATTTTTAAGTATATTTCACTGTTAAAATTTTTGAATGGTTTCTATTTTGGAAAACTGTGTAGTCCATAGTCGAGGAATTGGTGAACTATAGAAGGATAGAGCCAATTTTGATTGAAAACAATTCAGGAGCCTGTACATTTAAAGTTTCAGAGTCGAAACAACGTAATAAAAAATCGGTCATGAGAACAGTCCAGTTAGTTTAGTCCGCGTCCTTACAACGTCCTATTTTTTAATTATATTTTTGGGCTCTAAAAATACATAGAAACTCAGATAACATTCTGAATTGCTAGTATCAATCAAAATCGTTACTATTGTACAAAATAAACATAAAAAAACACCTTTTTAAACAGAAACAGATGCTAGATAACTTAGTTATCTGTTTCATTCAGTTTTTCACTTCTCCCGTAAAAAACTGATAGCTGGGTGGGACATGTGACCCACTTTTTTCCACACCACGCAATATCGTCATCTAATTTCAAGGTTTTCTTCTGTCAACTATAAATTTTCTTGTAAAGTCTATTAAATTTATTTAAATAAAAATTAGTAATTAGTAATAAGTAAAAAAGCTATCACCCTAGTGGTTACGACGACCGACTTCTAATCGG
This sequence comes from Melanargia galathea, assembly GCA_920104075.1. Lineage (NCBI taxonomy): Eukaryota > Metazoa > Arthropoda > Insecta > Lepidoptera > Nymphalidae > Melanargia > Melanargia galathea. The sequence goes on from OV049857.1 coordinate 30,147,330, forward strand.
AGGTCGTGGGTTCGATCCTGGGGCACGCACCTTTAACTTTTCGGAGTTATGTGCGTTTTAAGTATTTAAATATCACTTGCTTTAACGGTGAAGGAAAACATCGTGAGGAAACCTGCATGCCTGAGAGTTCTCCATAACGTTCTCAAAGGTGTGTGAAGTCTGCAAATCCGCTTGGCCAGCGTGGTAGACTATGGCCAAAACCCTTCTCACTCTGAGAGGAGACCCGTGCTCTGTAGTGAGCCGGTAATGGGTTGATCATGATGATGATGATGAAAACTAGATTTGACGATCAACTGTTAGTTAACAATACTTATTATTGTTTAATTCAAATTATAGTACTAGGTATGCTTTGCACTATTTAAATAGATAAATTATAGTTTTTGATTTTTTTAATGCAATCTGTTTCATTCATCATTCAATCCTTTTTTTTTTTTTTTTTGACGTGGTGGAAACCTTTTATAGGTACCCCCGTTCTGCGGCCGAATGCGGCAGAACGAAGGTTATGTGGGACTCCAACGGTATACCCACTAAAACCACCACGGCATGACCCTCATGCTGTCTGTGCTGGACGCCTGGGGAACCCAAAGTATGCATCCCAGGTGTCCGGCAGCCGCCCCAGCTGGGGCTCCCGCTCGCCTCTGGGCTGTCCCTCCAGAGGCTCGCGCCCTCCCGTAATTTTTTAACGAGGTTTTCTTCCTCCCGCGATGGGCATCGCTGCCCCCCGCTCCGGGGTGTCTCACCCCCAGTTTCATCCGCAGTGCCCTCTGCTAATCAGAGGGACACGCGGAGAAACCTCCCTCCGCCAGGTCATTGGCCATGGCTAACAATATCCCCGAAATTATTAACCATGTTACCGGGGCGCACCGGCCCGAATACTGCTCTTCCCCTCGGACGTATCCAAGAGGACCAGCAGCACTCAGGCACACTTGGAGGTTACCTGGCTAGCACCCCATTCATCATTCAATCCTAACCTAACCTAATCATCATTTTATTATCAAAAGTAAAGCAAAGAGAGCTAGCAGAAACATTTCATGTTTCTGTACCTACTAAAGTAAAGCAATAGGTACCTATATTATTTCTGTAATAAGTCTGTAAGTCGCCTATTCAAACTGAAACTCACCCTAAATATAATATACAAGCGGAAACCCCGGGTTTCCGCTTCGTTCGCGTGGATATTGGTTTTTAAACATCCCGTAGGAATCATTTTGTCTTTCCTAAGCTCCTTTGAGCTCATACCTTGCTAAAAACTGTTAAAAGTTCACTGGCGGATATTTAGGTAGATCAAAATGTAAATATCCGCTATTGAAAGTCCCATCAAAATCGATCCAGCCTTTGAGAGATTAGCCAGTAATATTTAAAGTATTTCCTTTCTAACAAAAAAAAAAAAGAATGAATAAAATCGGACTACGCGTTAATCAATATAATAATATTATTAAACTGCTGCTGTATTAACTTTATTATTAAAATTATAATAAAGTTAATACAGCTAAGTACACATTTTGGCTTTCATCCCCTCTCCTAAGGGAACCGTGCTGAATTTCGGGATAAAAAGTATCCTATATGTTACTCCGTAGTATGAACTTAAATCATGCCAAGTTTCATTTCAACCCATTCAGTAGTTTTTGCGTGATGCGCGCACAAACATACAGACAAACAGACAAACAGATAAACAGACAAACAGAGAATTTCAAAAATAGATTTTTTACGTTCTATTACTTATCCCTAACATCCCCCAGCTATTATTTTGAAAAATTCTTTAATGTACAGATACGGCAAGTCTACGATTTTATATAATATGTATAGATGTATAGATAGAAGAAGATTACATAATGTAATACAAGGATTGATTTTCTTTAATAAGGTATTATCTCTCCTTCTATTATTACGCGAGCAAAATATTGTGTTAAACTAGGAGAAAATATTTTTCCCTTATGTCTAAGACATGGTATTAAAGTAAATCTTAGCATCGTATGGCACTGAAAGACCTTTTGTGAACGAAGGGATTTCAGCTCAAATTAGGTTCTTAGGTGTCTCTTTTTTGTTGGGACCAACTTTTTCTTATTAGCAACTTTAGTTGCGTCGTATTTAAGCCCCGTAAATTTTAGGGGGTACTTAGTACATCTGGTAGGGGCCTTCGTTTATTATACTTATAGTTTAAGAAGTAAAAGTAGAGTAAGTATCGCGCGTACAGCGGCACGTGCTCACTCTCCTATCCCTCGCGCTCTCTCAGCGATCAATGCTGTCCTCGGTTTCAAACCCGAGTTAGATGTGTTTGCTGATGAATGGAAGATGATCGTACGAACGTGTCTGGAGTTTTGTGAGAAGTCAGTGTGATTGTGATTGTATAACCTATTTATTTTTCAGTGCTCTTTTTTATTTTTTGTTATTCTTATGTTTTTACTTAATTAATTAGAGTAAGTGGCCTGCGCGCCGTTCTAATTGATTTAAATAAATAAATAAATAAATAAGTAGAGTTTAAAAAGTGATGCCATATTTTACCCAACTACCCAAAAAAGGAGTGTAATGTTTTAATTAATTAATTAATTTAAAATTTTCATAGCTATAAAAACGACAAGTTTGACTAAACTTGAATCTCCTTTTGAATAGGTACTTTACGTGTTGATGTGATGGCCATAATTATATGTGTTAGAAAAATATAGTTTAATGTCGGAGCGGTCGATTAAATAAGCTGCGATTCGTAGAAGCAGTATGCTTAGTCCCACTTTGGAGCGCTCCAAAACTTTATATAGTACTAGCTGACCCCCGCGACTACGTTCGCGTGTTTATAGGTTTTATATAGGATCGGATCGGATCCCATAATTCTTTTATGTACCTAAACTAAATGTAGCCTGTTACTCCTTATAACATTGAAAGTTCCATTAAAATCGATCCAGCCGTTTCGGAGATTAGCTTGAACAAATAGACAGAACGACAAACATAAATTTAAACGCACACCAGTTTAAAATAAGCCGTACGTTCAAAGATCCGGGTCCCAAGTTATTTGAACCCAATACTGAGGATTGTAATGTCTGTCATTTCTGAACTAATAAACCTATGACCTTGAAATATTTACGGAACAATATTCAAAGTACTACCTTTCTAACAAAAAAAGAATGAGTTAAATCGAACTACGCGTTAATGAATTACAGCTAAATACATGTTTTAACTTTCTTCCCCTCTTCCTAGGGAACCGTGCTGAATTTCGGGATAAAAAGTATCCTATAACCTACCTCGAAGTATAAACTCAAATCTTACCAAGTTTCATTTGAATCCATTCAGTAGTTTCGGCGTGATGCGCGGCCAAGATACAGACAGACAGACAGACACACAGACAGACAGACAAAAATGAAACAAATTGCAGTTTTGGCTTCAGTATTGATTATAGAATGCCCTCCAACAAAAATTTTCAAAATATCTTCAATGTACAGAATTGGATCTGTTACAGTTTTATTATATTATAGATACTTTTGATCGAATCACAATGACTTCAGAGTAAAATGGACCTACAGTGGCTTATATTAAGGTTTGAGTTCGCCAATACATTCAACATTCGAACAGCCAGCGCCCCAAGCAGAAATGTTGTAAAATAAATATTCGAACTATTGAATTACGATTTTAAAATAAGAGTCTTTGGGTTCATTTTGCTCTGAAGTCATTTGTGATTCGATCAATAGTATACTATAAAGTTTTGGAGCGCTCCAAAGTGAGACTAAACATACTGATTAGATGACGTATTGGTATTCACTGACATCAAAGTTAATAGTCAGGCAACTATAACTGAAAAATGACCAAAAAAACTAGTCTATTCACGTTGTACTCAAGAGATAGGCGACTTAGTTGAATCTGGAAAGACTTATGTCGTTACCAAAAATGTATGTAAGATGAGCAGCATATTAACTGCACAGACAAAATGCTGGAAAAGAAATTTAGTGCGCATTTTGCCACTCGCGGTAGTTATGCCACTCACTACATTTGCCCCTATCCTTATATCATTCATCCTTATATCATCATCACAGTTAACAATTATTAAGGTTCGGAGCATACTAGCACAGAGGCGAAAGGCATCGAAGCGTCAACCAAAAAATGTTCATGGCATATTGGCACCTATCTCTACAGAATAAACCACAAAGATTTCGTACATACCTACCAACCAGCGCTAGCCGCGCGAGTTCGCTCATGTTTTTCTCGAAAGTTTCTGCACTGTTTCGTCGAGAAAGGTGCCAATATGAAAATTTTGGTTGACGCTCCGATGCGATTCGACTCTGCGCTAGTATGCCCCGACCATAATCCTGGTATTGTGCTCGCCTTTAATAAACACGTTTCAGTTCCCCAAGCCTCGCAAGATAAGCTTGTGCAAAGTTGCGGTTTGAAGAACGGCATACAATTTATTTCCAGTCCGCACACAGCGACCGAGTAAATGTAAAAATGAAACAAAAGAATGTAGGAAATCCTGCATTTGCCTGTTTTGTAAACTTGCACGAGGCAATTTCGCGTTTCGTTGAACTTTTACACAGTTCTGACTGGAACGTACTTGTGTAGAGCCATGACAGCAGAGCATAGACGGCGCGGTGCAAAGCTTTTTTAAACCCCATGCAAAAACGACGGGGTGTTAGAAGTTTGACGTGTCTGTGTGTGTGTGTGTGTCTGTCTGTTCCCCCGTAGCGCTCAAACGGGTGAACCGATTTGAACGCGATTTTTTCGTTTGAAAGGTGAATTAGTCGAAAGTGTTGTTAGCTATGTTTGATGAAAATCGATCCAAGATGGCCGCCGCCACGAAATATCGGATAACATATTTTTTCACAACCCCCTCAATATGGGTATCAAATGAAAGGGCTTGACTAGTAGAAGAGCACTATGCAAATTCAAGATGGCCGCCACCAAAAAATGGCGAATGACGGGGGTTTTTTAAAATTTTAATTTATACTTGTCACCCGATACGATCTTGACGCTCATGTGATGGTTTAGTGCAACAGGTGACAAAGAAAAGCAATGTCTCACCACGTGGCCGTATAAATTGCGTACAAATTTTAGGTAATATAATAATAGTAGTTTATGAAACGGTTGCATAATAGAGGTTATTAAAACATGAGTGTGGGTTTAAAAAACGAGCCGCAGGTGAGTTTTTTAATAGCATCACACGAGTGTTTTTATACCTAATTATGTAGAGTTTCATACACTACTTTATCTAAACTCATATCTTAAAATCCAAACCATAAAATCTTGGTAATATTTGTCGTGAGTTTTCCTTGATTTTGCTGGCAAAAGATTGTTGGTCGGTGGTGGTCAAGTTAAATTCTCTTCAGTATCACTGCTAGAAATTTTCCGCACAATAAAAACCATGTCTTGTAAAGTTTTGAGTAACAAAAACAAACAAATAAAAAATTTAAATAATATAACTAGCGTATTACGCCAAAATTCAGTTGTTACCATAGAGAAGTTAATAGTAGTAGAGGAGCCCTAATGTCCTATAGAAATTAGTGGATCGGAAAATAGCTCAAGCTTATCAACATTTTCATAAGTGTGTAAGAGACAACATTACATTTTTGACATAATAATAAAACAGTTTGCGGCAGACTTAAGACAAAAGATGGCCTCCCTAAAATGTATACATGAACACTCAACACGCACAACTTGAGACATCACAATGCACACGCGCCATTTTATGTCTTCGGATTGTGCGTGTATGATACCTAATCTAAGCGTGAGTGTATTTTTGACACGTTTTTAAAGTAGGTATGGCTTCTCCACTACTATTAATTTCTCAATGGTTGTTACGACATAAACAACCAAGGAGGTCGCGCGAATTTCTCGCCATGGCTCAAAAATCTAGAACCCAGAGCCTGTACTATAATGGAGAAAAAATTATTTTATAACATTACTTTGCATTAATTTCCTAACAAAGTAGTGTTATAATGAACTTTTTAATTTTTTTTTTTAATATTATAGATGTATGTGAATAAAGTAGTCCAATATATATGACACATTTTGATTTCTTAATCGGGATTTTAAGATATGAGAGTAGATAATAGTAGTTTATGAAACGGTTGCATAATAGAGGTTATTAAAATACGAGTGTTAGTTTAAAAAACGAGCCGCAGGCGAGTTTTTTAATAGTATTACACGAGTGTTTTAATAACTAATTATGTAGAGTTTCATACACTATTTTATCTAAGCTCATCAATAGGTTTAGGTATCTTACTTATAAAAGAAAAGACTAAGAAATTAACAAAATTATTTATTATAATAAGTATTCATGTTTTGGATATTGCAATTTATAAATGTACTCAATTCTTCAGGGGAGAACGTTTTTGCTTTTTTTCCCTTAAAGCCCTGCAATTTTCTTTTTAAAACAGCAATCAGTCTTGTGTATTTAGTAATATCGATTTGGTTGTAGATACTCAATATACTTTTGAGCATTGAGTATTTAGCCCATAAGGACAAAGACTTAAATTTATTTGATAATTCTTGGAAATATGCTAGCATTACATTTTCTGAAAATGAAGTGGCTTTTTTCAAAATTTTCCAACTCATAAAATCTTGGTAACATTTATCGTAAATTTTCTTTGATTTTGCTGGCAAAAGATTATTTGTCATTCCCGATGCTATTTCCAGAATGTCTGGTGGAGTTAAATTCTCTTCAGTATCACTGCTAGACATTTTTCCGCGCAACAAAAATCACTTGCTAAATTTTGAGTTACAAAAACTGAATAGTAAATAAATAATAAATTAAAAATTAAAATAATAGGCGCCAAAATTGTCAATTGTCAATTTCGAATGTGCGGTGCGTGCAGTGCGTCTATGGTCAATTATGGTAGCACTACACTCTGTCCTCTGGCCGCATCATGCTACCGCCACACTTTCGCAGTAGTAGTAATAGGGTAACTTTGATAGCGGGATAATCATTGTAAGTAACAAAACTAAACTAACTAACTATAGAATAGAATAGAATAGAAAAGTTTTTTATTCAAATAAACTTTTACAAGTGCTTTTGAATCGTCGATTGAGTCTACCACAGGTTCGGAATGCAGTTCCAGCCGAGAAGAACCTGTAAGAAACTCGGCGGTTGCTCTTTTTAAAATAACATTATAACAATTATTATTATTAATGTACATGATTGAAATGCCGTCTCGCGCATTGCTGGAACGAGTTAAATCCAAGCTTTTTTATCGTTTATATAATCTTCAGTTGTATAATAAGCTTTTTTTATGAGCATACTTTTAAGAAAGTTCTTAAACTTGTGTAAAGGCAAGTCTAAGACATATTTTTTATTCGGATAAACTTTTACAAGTGCTTTTGAATCGACAAATGAATCTACCACTGGTTCGGAATGGTGCTTACAATTCTACACGTTAAGAAGGGCAGACAAAAGTAGCCCCATTTCCGACGGCGGCACCCGTTCACGAGCATGACGCATGATCCAGCCATTGCTTCGCTCAACCATATTTGAGGGAACGTAACAACCCGCACCACACGACACCACCACAGAAATGTTTAAAGAGAGCGTGACATACTTAGGCTACCCATGATTAAAGCATCGAATTGAACACCAATAATCGAATACTCCTCAAGTTATAATAGCGTATAAAGCGAATAAATTAAATCCATGCTTTTTTATCATTTATATAATCTTCAATTGTATAATATGCTTTTTTCATGAGCACACTTTTAATAGAATTCTTAAACTTGTGTAAAGGCAAATCTAAGATTTGTTGTGGAATTTTGTTATAGAACATTACGCCCATTCCCACAAACGACCTTTGGACCTTTTTGAGGCGTAATCGAGGAATCACTAGTCCATCTCTATTTCTTAACCGCCTATCGTGTAATTCACACTTTTTATTGTAACTGTGAATGTTTTGCTTAACAAAAATTATGTTGTTATAAATATATTGAGAAGCTACTGTAAGAATACCTATTTCTTTAAATTTCTCTCGAAGGGAATCCCGCGGTTTTAAATTATAAATTGCGCGAATTGCCCTTTTTTGTAAAACGAAAATTTTTCCAATATCAGCTGCTTTACCCCATAGTAAGATTCCATACGACATAATACTATGGAAATATGCAAAATAAACTACTTTTGCAGTTTCTACGTCTGTTAACTGTCGAATCTTCCTAACAGCGTAAGCAGCAGAGCTAAGCTTGCCAGCAAGTGTTGCTATATGGGTGCCCCATTGAAGCTTTGCATCTAGGGTTATTCCCAAGAACACAGTTGTGTTCTCAGTTTTCAATGGCTGACCACTTATCTTTAAATTGTTGCTAGTAATCCTTGTATTGGGCAATAAAAACTCGACACACTTGGTTTTTTTAGCATTTAAAAGTAGATTATTTATAGTAAACCAGTGTGAAACTTGAGATAAAGTATTATTTACATCGTCAAAATTGTCTTTAGTTCTATCGACTTTAAAAATTAAAGACGTATCATCAGCAAATAGTACAATATCGCAAGCATTTTTGACGAAATGTGGTAAGTCATTAATATAAACCAGAAACATGAATGGACCTAGAATAGAGCCTTGGGGGACACCCATTACTGAGGCTGATCCGGATGACTTAACATCATTGATGCATACCCTTTGTATACGATCACCGAGATAAGACGCAATGAGACTGAGTGCAGATTCTTTAATACCATAGTGGCCTAATTTTCGTAAAAGAGTCTCGTGCTCAACGCAATCAAATGCTTTTGACAAATCACAGAAGATACCAATGGCATTCTGTGACTTTTCCCAAGCATCGAAAATGTGCCGTAACAGCCTTGCGGCCGCATCGGTTGTTGAACGACCCTTAGTAAAACCATACTGCTCAGAGTGAAGTAATTTATTTAAATTAAAGTGCAGGAGCAGTTGGTTGAGCATTATTTTTTCAAATATCTTGCTGAGAGTTGGTAGAATTGAAATCGGCCTATAGTTATTTGGATCAGTTTTACTTCCCGACTTAAACAGAGGTATCAATTTACTACATTTCATGAGGTCGGGAAATGATCCCGAATCTATGGACTTGTTAAAAATTACAGCAAGATATGGCGCAATAACATCAATAATATTGTGAATTATTTTTACTGATATTCCCCATAAATCTCCTGTTTTTTTGTGTTGCAAAGATTTAAATGTTTTGATAATATCATATGGGGTTACGTATTTAAATCGAAATAATACATTGCACTCAGAAACATTGCCCCTCAGGATATTATAGGCTTCTGTTGGCGAGGAATTCAGGGAATTAGTCGTGGTAACTGGAATATTTTGGAAGAAGTTCTCAAAAGTATTTGCTATCTCTATATCAGAGTCAATAATATGATTATTAATTTTTAACTCCAGTTTATTAGTATGTACTTTATGTTTCCCCATTTCATCACTGATGATATCCCAAGTTGCTTTTATTTTATTATCAGAATTCATGATTTTCTGTTTTATATAAAGAGATTTTGCCTGTATGCAAACATTTCGAAACAATTTGGAATAATTTCTTACGTATTCAATAAACGCGGGGGTATAATTATATTGTTTTTCTGCATACAGGTCAAACAACTTGTTTCGACTTTTATAAATGCCAACAGTTGCCCAGTCACTAAATTTAAGATTTTTAAACAATCGTTTTTCTATGATTTTAAAGATGGAGGTAAATTGAGTGTTTATTACATCAAAAAACGTGCTATAAAGTTCATCCGGATCATCCTGCGTAAGGTCAAGTGTCGGTAATATAGTTGAGATAGTATGTTTGAATTGCCTTACTTTTTTAGTGGTAACTGGCCTATATTTTATTACTTTTGCTTTATTCTGTTCACTACTAGGAACAGATATCATTTGTCCGCAGTGATCAGATCTTAGATTACTGATAATTGATTTTTCGATGATTTTACAATCACAGAAAATGTTGTCAATACAAGTAGCTGTGTTCGCAGTTATTCTTGTAGGTTCAACAAAAATATTCTCTAAATTAAAGCTTCTAAAAAGATTTAGCAGTCTACCCGTAAAAGGAGTGTGGAGCAAAATATCAACATTAAAATCTCCACAAATTATTATTTTTTTTGATGACCTACATATCCTCCTTAGAACCTCCTCCATGATATCCTCAAAGAGCACAAAGTCACCTGTGGGAGGACGGTACACGCAAACTATAATATATCGCTCCAGCTCAACACAAGACAGCTCAGTAATGCGTTCAAGAGAAAGGCTAACAATGTCTTTTCGTTCTTTGTAATTGATATTGTTTCGCATCATTATTAAAGATCCCCCGCGTATAGCCGTTTTTCTTGAGAACGCACTTGACAGAGAGTAATTTTGTAGATGTACAATTAATTGATAATTATTGAGCCAATGCTCAGTGAGGCATAAGATGTCAATATCGAATTCTTTAATGAAAAGTTCAACCTCATGTTCTTTGCCAGATAAGCCCTGTATATTTTGATGCACAAGATGAATTTTACATTGCTTATCTGTTGTCTTATTTCCTAGTTTAAATTTGTACAAGTATTTTCAGTACAACAAGAGTTAACTTCTAAGGTCAATAAACCTGGATTACTACTATTATTAATTAAATCTATATTATTTGTACAACATGTACCATTGTCAATCAATGTCAAAATACTGGAATTAGTACTATTACTAATTATGTCAATGTCATTTGTACAACATGTACCATTGGCAGTCAAGCTTAAAGTAGCCGAATCCTGTATATTACAAGCTACTAATGTAGCTATTTGTTTTCTATATCTAGCGGGCAGATACATAGTATCTCTTGTCAATTTAAAATTTTTAATAAATTTATTTGTATTAAAGAAATGGAAAGATTCTCTATGACCAAAAGTTAAATTATACAAGAGCCCATTGAGCTTGTAAACATATTTATTTTGTGCCGGGGTCAAAGTGTCTGAGTAGGGAAAAGCACAAAGTATAAATTTGCAGTCTGACTTTCTTTGAATGTTTAATAAATACTCAAAACTTTTTAGAATTTCTTTTTTGGATAGTCGCAGACTATTCCCTAATAACAGAACAACTGTACTGTGCCTGTCTAAACAACCCTCCTTAATATTTTTAATTATATGCTCATATGGAGCCCCGGGGTTGCATATGTTAAATACCTGTTGTTGTAATTTGTTACTAAGTAGACAGCCAAAGTCTTTTCCGAACTCATCAGACACAACAAAAGTTCTACGTTGTCGTGAATGTGAAACATCATTTTGATTTTTATGGACTTTTTGAATATGTGTGTATTGACCGTCCCCGGGCACATCTAGAGGAACGCTATCTGAACACTGGCATTTATTTACCAGTGAGTCAAACCGATCCATATTATATTTGCTTAGGGCTAACAATTCATCAGCAGCCAGTATTTGCTCACCAATCTGTTTTTGCGACAGCTCATACTCATATGAAACATGTTTCAATGAATTTTCCAATCTCAAAATTTCATTATTAAGGCAATGAACGTCAGTTTCATATTGTTCTCTGACTTCCTGCAGTGATGAACAACATGAATTAAGTTTATTCAACAAATCTGAACGTTCTTTTCTCAACACTTTATTTGATTTGTATGTTTTAATTAATTTTTTGGTTTTATATATTATTTTGCCAATTCTTAAATATTTTTTAATTTTTTTATGACTACTAAAATGAATAAATTCTGATTGTGTCTTTTTGGTAGTACAAGGGCTGTCGCAAGTCAGGTCAATGGTGATCACTGGTGCCGTTGAGGATGAACCGAGCAGTTCGTTATATAAATTATTTGTTTGTTGCATTTCATAACTGTTTATTTGTGACTGAAGGTCGTCAATGGTTTTTTGAGATCTGCTCAGTTCATGTTCCAACACAGAGATCTTTCCCAGTGCCTCTTCATATGTTACAATGCACTGATCGAATGAGCCAACTGCCTCCTGAAGCTGGTCACGTTCCGCTAGCACCAGAGTGTGAGCGCTGTTCAGGTTAGCCAGTTCGGTCTTCAATTGTGAATTCCTGGCAATAATGACTCTAAGTTCATCTTCACTGTCTTCTTGTTCCTTCAATAATTGTTTGTTCAGCTGTTTCAGCGATTCAAGCTCCTGTAGGGCATGTTTGAGTTTTTGCTGTTGTTCTAGAGCTGCTGCCCGTCTAGTTTGCATTGTGGGTGATAATGAGATCTTTTACCACCTGAAACACACCAATTAATATATGTGAGTGAAGGAAAATAGACAAGTATTAAGTCCTACAGAGACACTTATTGAGTCTAGAAAGGAAATATGTTAGACAGAGGGATAGATCAAGATAAATAGGAAAGAAAAGTTAATATTATTTTATAATTTACTATGTTTTAAATTGAATTATACAAGAGCTAAGGCACAAATATTGTAAACAAATTACTTATGTGTTGTGAAAAGCTAGTGGGATAATAACATACATAATATTATGTCAAAAATTTATTTAACTGCATATACTTAGGTACTTGTACTCTGATGGAGTTAAGTGTACCTACTGTGTTAGAGATTAGCTATAATGAGTGTTAGTTATCTAGCTTAACTGTCTGCAACTGTGGTTTTGATGTTGTCTGAAGCAGTACGAGTTTTTTCTTCAACTTTACTTCCACAATATTAGTCTAGTAAAGTGAGAAAGTCTGTGCCAGTGTGTGGACAGACGTATCTCGACAGAGCCGAGATTATATGGCTGATATGTGGGTTGGAGTGATGAATTTGTTAGTTAAAAATAAGGAAATGAAAACAATACTCCCTCGGTAAAAGTCGTTGGACTTTTGAAATTCGGCCTCCGACAAGTCACAGTCTCACAATACTTGATTTATCCAGGTTATTTCGGCTATTGCGTATACAATGACACTTTATTCAATAAGTTAATCACAAATAACACTAAATTACAATATTTTATGCATTAAATATAATTAAAATTTAATTAAAAACTAAAATTAATAACGGAACAGCTGATTTAAGACATTTGGGGTCAGTGTTGCCAGACCTACACTATTACCAGACCTATACTATTGTAAACTAACTATTGTACCTATTTCTTTTAAAATGTTTCTTTTGTTTAATTTATGTTTTTTTGGTGTACAATAAAGTATTAAATAATAATAATAATAATAAACACCCGGCATGGCTCAAAAATACCAGAACCCAGTGCCTGTACTATAATGTAGAAAAAATTATTTTATAACATTGTTTTGCAATAATTTCCTAACAAAGTAGTGTTATAATGAACTTTTTTAATTTTTTTTTTAAATATTATAGATGTATGTGAATAAAGTAGTCCAATATATGACACATTTTGATTTCATATTCGGAATTTTATGATATGAGAGTAGATAAAATAAAATACGGTATACTTTAGGAAAAAATTTAACTATAGTAAGTGTACTAAAAAAATTAAATAGTAAACATTCAAACAAGTTTTCAGATGCCATAAAAATAAATAATTAAATAATGTTACGAACCCGTCGTTACAACGCATTGTTAACGCTCGATTCAAGGTCTAGCCTTAGTTGCTTTTCAGCCGTTCTCTATGTCTTCATCGAACTGTATGTTCGTTAAACTATGAACTTTGACTTTAGGTGCCCGAGAAAGACGGGTTAAGATTCTAATTTTTTTTCGAGCAATGGACGATTCTTTTGGACTTTTTTTATTTTATTGAACTAACTAAAAGTTCGATTTTTAAGCTTTTAACTTTTAAGCTTAAGTGGGGCTTCAGTTTTGATGCTGCTAAGGTAACTGATAGACAGATAAGTAGATAGTCAACATTTTACCTATATACCTTGCACTAAAAAAATTCAGAAATTCAGGTATTTCTTATACATAAAGAATTATATCAGTTGTAGAATAGAATAGAATAGAATAGAAAAGTTTTTTATTCAAATAAACTTTTACAAGTGCTTTTGAATCGTCGATTGAGTCTACCACAGGTTCGGAATGCAGTTCCAGCCGAGAAGAACCTGTAAGAAACTCGGCGGTTGCTCTTTTTAAAAATAACATTATAACAATTATTATTATTAATGTACATGATTGAAATGCCGTCTCGCGCATTGCTGGAACGAGTTAAATCCAAGCTTTTTTATCGTTTATATAATCTTCAGTTGTATAATAAGCTTTTTTTATGAGCATACTTTTAAGAAAGTTCTTAAACTTGTGTAAAGGCAAGTCTAAGACATATTTTTTATTCGGATAAACTTTTACAAGTGCTTTTGAATCGACAAATGAATCTACCACTGGTTCGGAATGGTGCTTACAATTCTACACGTTAAGAAGGGCAGACAAAAGTAGCCCCATTTCCGACGGCGGCACCCGTTCACGAGCATGACGCATGATCCAGCCATTGCTTCGCTCAACCATATTTGAGGGAACGTAACAACCCGCACCACACGACACCACCACAGAAATGTTTAAAGAGAGCGTGACATACTTAGGCTACCCATGATTAAAGCATCGAATTGAACACCAATAATCGAATACTCCTCAAGTTATAATAGCGTATAAAGCGAATAAATTAAATCCATGCTTTTTTATCATTTATATAATCTTCAATTGTATAATATGCTTTTTTCATGAGCACACTTTTAATAGAATTCTTAAACTTGTGTAAAGGCAAATCTAAGATTTGTTGTGGAATTTTGTTATAGAACATTACGCCCATTCCCACAAACGACCTTTGGACCTTTTTGAGGCGTAATCGAGGAATCACTAGTCCATCTCTATTTCTTAACCGCCTATCGTGTAATTCACACTGTAGAATTTGGATTAAGTAAATAGACATAATGGCTGTTAACCTTTACCTTTTACCCTCTTTTGGATCTAAATCGTGTAAAAACGAGACATTTGCTGTCATCAAATTGAAATGTGTGTTGTGCTTCAGATCATATTAGTTAGTCAGGCGTGGTCAGGCAGCCGAGGAACAAAATTTTTAGTGATTAATAACAAGCTGAATTTTCGTGAGTAGGTTCATTTCGCGGAGACGACCAAGTTTTTTATCTATGAAAATTCACGATGGAGGTGTACTCGAGTGCGCAGGTGTTAAACATTTCGATTCGCTCGGGTGGGAAATCTTTCCACTAGAATTGTAGGATTATGTAGCCATTTCATTATACAAGTTAGAAGCTGCATACAAAAAATCAGCTTATTATCAATATTTTGCCACTGAACTCGATCTTGGGTCGCTCGTATCCAGCTTCCAACGATTCGATTGTAATCGTCCACTAAGTGGACTCAAGCGAGTCTGTCAATGCTGTTTCCCGAATCCCGGCTCAAGGACGTCACTCGAGCAACTTGCGACCCCTAACGTCTATCGCACCTTCGCACTAAGTCAAAGTCAAATATACTTTATCAAAATCGGCACACTTTTTAACGTCAATTTTACAAGTACGTAGAAATGAAACAATGGTGATAATTACTTAACCTTAAAACTTAAACTGCGAGGATTCCAAAGGCTCCCAGATCTGAGAAAAGCCAACAACAAGCTCAGCCGGCGTTTTTTAATCACAATCTGACTATATGGTTTAGACTTAATGATTTGAACTGTTGGCTTTTAGAGCAATCTATGTCCATGGTTTTTTGTCGTTAAAATATTCTTTTACGCTATAATATATGATGCTCTCATATATAATGCATTTCAGTATATAATGCATTTCAGTTGAATTTACGCTTGTAATATTTCTACCCAGACGAATTCGCGAATTCCGCCAGTACAAACATTATAAGTCACAATCCCAGTGACTTGGCACGTTTTTTTCCATACATTTTGTCATTATACTTTTTATGTTAATCAGGCTATCCTCATTTTTGGCCGCGCCGGGCTGTGTCACTGCCAAACAGCTTTAATGAAATAAAAATGTTACGACTATACGTTTTATGTGTACCCTCGTTTAAGCCTCGTGTACATATTATATTTCATCCGGTCGCAACATATACCATATAATCGCCCAAAATTTGTTTGCACAGTCAGTTATATAACAACCCTGACACTTCATATTTATAAGCGAACTAATTACAAGGATAACGCTATACATTATAGTCCGGCAGCCGAGGAACAATTTTTTTAGTGATTAATAACAAGCTGAATTTTCGTGAGTAGGTAGGTTCGTTTCAACGAGACGACCAAGTTTTTATCTATGAAAATTCTCGATGGAGGCAGCTACTCGAGTGCGCAGGTGTTAAACATTTCGATTAGCTCGGATAGAAATTCGTTCCAATAAATTTGTAGGACTATGTAGCCATTTCAATTACAAGTATTTACTAAACTGCATACAAAAAATCAGCTAACTCCATCGAGAATTTTCATAGATAAAAAACTTGATCGTCTCGTCGAAACGAACCTACTCACGAAAATTCAGTCTATTTTTAATCACTAAAAATTTGTTCCTCAGCTGCCGGACCATAAATCGAACGATATAAGGACAGCTTGTTTATTAATTTTAAAAGAGACCGGTTTTGCAAAAGATGTATAATAAGTTTGTTTCATACTATGTCAATGTACCTTATCTGAAAGATACTCTATCTATTGGTCAAAACTTGAATAAAATCTGTTGAGCACTAGATTGGCCGCGCTGGCCTGTGTCACTGCCAAACAGCTTTAATGAAATAAAAATGTTATAGGGCTATACGTTTTATGTGTACCCTCGTGTATGTTTCGTCCGGTCGTAACGTATACCATATAATCGCCCAAAATTTGTTAGCACAGTCAGTTATGTAACAAGCCTGACACTTCATATTTATAAGCGAACCTACTAATTACAAGGATAGCACTATACATTATAGTCCGGCAGCCGAGGAACAAATTTTTTAGTGATTAATAACAAGCTGAATTTTCGTGAGTAGGCAGGTTCGTTTCGACGAGACGACCTAGTTTTTTATCTATGAAAATTCTCGATGGAGGTAGCTACTCGAGTGCACAGGTGTTAAACATTTCGATTCGCTCGGATAGAAATTCGTTCCACTAAATTTGTAGGACTATATAGCCATTTCATTATACAAGTATTTACTAAACTGCATACAATCAGCTACCTCCATCGAGAATTTTCATAGATAAAAAACTTGATCGTCTCGTCGAAATGAACCTACTCACGAAAATTCAGCCTGTTATAAATAATCACTTTTGTTCCTGGGCTGGACCATAAATCGAAACAAAGATCCTACTAATATTATAAATGTGAAAGTGTGGATGTTTGGAATTTGGATGTTTAGATGTTTGGATGTTTGTTACTCAATCACGCCGCAACTACTGAACTGATTTGGCTGAAATTTTGAATGGAGATAGATTATGCCCTGACTTAAAACATAGGCTAGGCTTTTATTAGCACAGTTCCCACGGGATTTTGAAAAACCCGAAATCTATATCTACAGCTATAGATAGATTACTATAGCGTTATATTCCTTGATAGTAGGTATAAAGGTTGGAAAAGGGAGCGGGAACAGGAACCGGAAATCCACGATTCCCTCGAAATTTGTTTAAAACTGAAATTCACGCGGGCGAAGCCGCGGGCATTCTCTAGTGTATAATAAGTTTGTTTCATACTACAATGTACCTTATCTGAAAGATACTCTATCTATTGGTGAAAACTTGAATAAAATCTATTGAGCACTAGATTATTAGCGTTTTAAAACAGACGGACTCAGCAAGCTGGCTTAATTTTATTGTATACATACTATATTTCGTATGTACGAGTAGGTAAACCCCCTGCGGTCTCTCGGGTCCGAAACTTTTGATATACGAGTATATTTTAATCTCTCTGCCTTATATTTCATATTGCTGAGGTCATTACCTTGCCATGACTGCGATCACATAATGGTAGGGGTTTTTTTGGAATAATAATTGGAGTCAGTTCCCAGATTCTTTATTGATACATTTATGTTTGTTTGGTATAAGTGTACTATAATCCCTACTATACAATATTATTATGCGAAAGTTACTCTGTCTGTCTGTGTGTTACGCTTTCACGCCTAAACCGCAGCACCGATTTTGATTAAAAGTGCAGCAGAGATAGACTAGACCTTGGAGAAGAACATGGGCTACTTTTTATCGCGAAAAATCATAGAGTTCCTAAGGGATTTTTAAAAACCTAAATCCACGCATACAAAGTCGCGAGCATTAGCTAGACTAACTAATAGTGTAGTTATTCGATTTTTTTTACTAAAAAAAAAATTTCAAATAGTACACGCGCTTGAAACAAAAATGTTTATAGGTATTTATTCTCGTACCTAGATTTACGTTAAAATTCATCTTTAACGGCAGTTTACACCAAAACTGCTAACTAAAAGATAGTATGGTAGAAGATAGAATATACCTACATGAAATACCTACTGCATTATAATACATTTTCGGGATCAATTTTATGAGCTTGTCGATACGATAGGAAGGCGTTGAACATAGCACATGTCTTCTGTCATGATGTGTGAGGCGTTTTACCTAAATAGAAAAGCATTTCGTATATTAAGTATCTTCATAATATACGAAGTCAGGGCGAGTCGCTAGTAGTACACTAGCGACTCGCCCCGACTTCGCATGGGTAGTAATTACCCGCTACTATCCCGCCATAGGATTCTTTTGATATATCTCAAAGGGATAATAAATTCGAAAGAAATTTTCAACGAAAACTTCGGAAGTGGCTTGACTTTTTGCGACATTTTGTACAACCATCGTCATATTTCAACCAATTTACACAAAACTTAAAAAAATTATACACCCAAATGATTAATCATTCTGTATATTGGTGAAAACCGCATGAAAATCTGTTCAGTAGTTTTTGAGTTTATCGCGAACAGACATATAGACAGCGGCTGGGGACTTTGTTTTATAAGATGTAGTGATCTTGCATATTGCAAGAGGGTTTGGACCTTGACATTGTAGTCTTTCTCTAAGAACTGTGTTATAAACGGAAGGTCCTCGGCGTGCATTCTGTTTTTACCCGACTACGACAAAGCCAAAAGGAAGGGTTATGATTTTACCAGTCTATGTATGTATATTTGTATGTATGTATGTACGTATGTTTGTGACCGATTTTTTTATGAGATTCTGTGTGTACCACCGTAGCTCCTAAAATGAATGAGGTGTCAATTAATTCTGGTCTGTGTGATATATAGGCTACATTTTATATACGAAAAAATCGAGAAGCAACTTCCAAGCGGCAAAAGTAAAATATTATTTAGTTTCGGATACACATAATAGATAGCGCCACTAGCTACTTGCCCCGCGTTCTGCACACTAAATTATTATTTTATATTAAATTAAATTACGAAGCGTAGTCGGGTTTTAGTTTACGAACTTTATCTCTTGTCTCTATTCAGTATACGTCCCTGGAGAGAGATGAGTCAGGTGCGCTTTTCTAAGGGTCTTAACAACTAAAACATTTTACTCAGTACGCCCCCTCGAGGCGATGAATTAGGTACGCCTTTTCAGCTGCCGTATAAGTTTGAGTCATTAAAAAGCCGCATTTAAAGCATCCACTAATGAAAGGAAGACGAATTAAATTTTAAATTGTGCACTAGACTAGCGTACCCGTGCAGACGTTGTTCTTATTTCAAAAATCTTTTATAAATGATTATAATTAAAAAATATCTGGGTGTCGACATCAGCGCCATCTACCGGATTCGGTAGCTAAGAACCATCTGGGTGATCGCAAATTCATGAAAATTGGTTTAGACTTTCAGAAGAAGAAAAATTACACACACACTACGAAATTTTATGTATAAAGAGATATTTAAGGAGAAGTAGTACCTTGTGCGTTGATATTCTGACAGTGACTGCAAAGCAAAATAGGGTGAATATTGGTGCATTTATTAAATGGGCTACGCCAGAAGACTTGCTTGTTCGTTTCTTCATTCAGCTTGCACTAATCAACTTTCGTTGTATACTATGTCGGTGGCTCGTTTCGCTCCCACCTTCCCCTTGACTACACTCGGCATTGGCATGCTTAATTTAGGACTTCTTCTAGGTTCGGCCGTGGCTCATTATCACCACCTTTCTGGCAGAAACTAGCCACCAAGCAGTATAGCATCATTACGATGCCATGTAGAAACTGATTCGTCGTCTCAACCAATAGACGTCCACTGCTGGACATAGGTCTCTTGCAAGGATCGCCACAGAACACGATCTTGCGCCGCTTGTTTCCAGCGGATGCCAGCGATTCGCTTGAGAACGTCTATCCATCTAGTGGGGGGTCTTCCCACGCTTCGTTTGCTAGTGCGAGGTCGCCAGTCAAGCACCTTGGGACCCCAACGTCCATCGGTTCTTCGAGCAATGTGCCTCGCCCATTGCCACTTCAGCTTCGCGACTCGATGAGCTATGTCGGTGACTCTGGTTCTCCTGCGGATCTCCTCGTTTCTGATTTGATCCCGCAGGGATACTCCGAGCATAGCTCTCTCCATCGCCCGCTGAGTGACCCTGAGCCCTGAGAAACTGATTAAAGGTAGTTTAATAGTTAAACATAATTATATACCATACCCTTCCATGTTAACATGCTACCATCTTAGGCTGCTTCGTCATTTACCACCGAGAATCCATTTCAGTCGAGATTGCAGGCAAAGTCTAACTTTTTTATCATGCAGTAGAGGAAATTCTCATGGACAACCCTGTGGGTAGTGGCGGACTCTAACCGGCTAAAACCCCTACTGGTCTAGGATCCCACCTTAGAAATTTCTACCCTCATCTGTTATTTAAACGAATTATATGTCAAATGAAAGATTATTTTATTCTTAATCGAACCGTATTTGGTTGCCTGGTCAAAAGTGGTGCTAAATCATGGTTGCCTGGATTTTAAGATATAAAATGTTCGGTGCGAGTGTTGAAAGTGACAGAAAAGTGTTGCGCGCGCAATTTCATTTGACAGACAAAGATGCAGTGAGGCAGGCGTGCACTCGGCAGGTGCTTAGTCTATACATAGATTAAAACCATAGACTTTCTGTGCCTGTCCATTAAAGATATTTACAAAAAAATAAGTGAGTGACGTAAGGGATAAGTAATAAAACGTAAAAAAGCTGTTTTTGAAAATTTTGTCTGTTTGTCTGTATGTTTGTGCATGTATTACGCAAAAACTACTGAATGGATTGAAATGAAACTTGGCATGATTTAAGTTCATACTACATAATAGCATATAGGATACCTTTTATCCCGAAATTCAGCAGAGTTCCCTTGGGAGAGAGGATGAAAGTCAAAATACACATTTTGACTTTCATCCCCTCTTCTAAGGGAACTGTGCTGAATTTCGGGTTAAGAAGTATCCTATATGCTATTATGTAGTATGAACTTAAATCATGCCAAGTTTCATTTCAATCCATTCAGTAGTTTTTGCGTAATACATGCACAAACATACAGACAAACAGACAAAATTTTCAAAAACAGCTTTTTTACGTTTTATTACTTATCCCTTACGTCACTCACTTATTTTTTTGTAAATATCTTTAATGGACAGGCACAGAAAGTCTATGGTTTTAATCTATGTATAGACTAAGCACCTGCCGAGTGCACGCCTGCCTCACTGCATCTTTGTCTGTCAAATGAAATTGCGCGCGCAACACTTTTCTGTCACTTTCAACACTCGCACCGAACATTTTATATCTTAAAATCCAGGCAACCATGATTTAGCACCACTTTTGACCAGGCAACCAAATACGGTTCGATTAAGAATAAAATAATCTTTCATTTGACATATAATTCGTTTAAATAACAGATGAGGGTAGAAATTTCTAAGGTGGGATCTCCTACTATACTGTCTCTCTGTTTGCCGCGTACCCTTGTAGCCTGCAACACGGCAACCTAGTATTGCCTTTTTCTTATTTCTATTAATTTCTTTTTTTTTTCTTCGTTTCTACTATTCCTCCTTTTCCTAATAAACATAGTGTTGTGATTTGGTATTAATGTTTTATTACCGTTATAATTAGCCATGATTTTATAAAATAACGCTGTGATTTGGTATCATTATTGATTTATTACCGTTAGTCATGATTCTATAAAGTGACGTGAACATCAGCTAAAATATAGAATAATTTATAATTACTAAATTATCAAATAAACAATAGCAATACTAATAGGCTGGTCACACCTGATTGCGCAAGACTATTTGGGTAGTAGGGTGAAATCCGCCGTCGGTCGGCGAGAAATAAATAGCGGCAGATACTGACAGCGAGGGCATCTGTGGCGAGGGGTACAATCAACACGGTGGACAAATACGGCGATATATAGGCGACGAGAATATTATCTTCACAATTGTTTGCTCGATCAACCAATTTTCCCCTTTTTTAGCATTTTACATACTTAGTTCTCTGTACATATTATATTATTACTAGAAAATGCCCGCGGCTTCGCCCGCGTGAATTTCGATTTTGCACAAATCCCGAGGGAATCGTGGATTTCCGGTTCCCATTTCCGCTCCCTTTTCCAACCTTTATACCTACCTACTTTCAAGGATGTTTGCTATAGTAATCTACCTATAGCTGTACCTATACATTACGATTTTTTCAAAATCCCGTAGGAACTTCTTGATTTTTCGGGATAAAAAGTAGCTTATGTTTTAAGTTAGGGCATAATCTATCTCCATTCACAGCCAAATCGGTTCAGTAGTTGCGGCGTGATTGAGTAACAAACATTCAAACATCTAAACATCCAAACATCCAGACATCCACACTTTCACATTTATAATATTATAAATAGGATGTCTCCTAGTTTACTTTCCAGTTCTTGTCTCTTCCCATTTTTTGCATGCAAATATGGTGTGCCTAACTTGTAATTGAATTTAAAAGAACAGGAAACTTCACTTTTCACAGCATACATTATTCAGGTTTAAAAGTTCATCTCTCATAACACAATATGAAACTTGGTACAAAATAATGAGATAGAGACATAAAATAGCATCCTATATTTTAGCGATCATTTTTACGAGCTCTGCGATATTATCGCGCTTCGAACGTCGTACGCTTCGATAGCATTTCTCATATATTACGTGATGAGACAGAAAAGTGCTTTGAATATTATGTTATCTCCATATAACCACATCATACATGTGTATATAATATACACCATATATCAAAAATCTATACTTATAAGTATAAATCTAAACATATACACCTTTCCTTTTTTGTTTATGAATAATTACTATATGTTTGTGTCAGGGTATTTTTCAAAAATATTTAAATAATTGAATGGACGCTTAACCTAAACGCGTTCTTCTTCTTCTTCTCGAGTCGACGAACACCTCTACTCAAACACGGGCAGCCCAAAAAGCCGCAACCGCGACAGCTCGATCCGTGGCCTCAAGCAGCTCCTCGTTCGTGCAGGTTGTCGGGCACGCAGGGCACCCAGTCATGTGCGCAATGGTCTGTCTCGGATGCCCACAAATGCACTCCGTATCATGTATGGAAATAAAACCCCACTTCGCTAGGTTTGCTCTATAACGCATTTATTCATTTTATCTATGGTCATATCTATCTTTTTTATTTTTAACCCCCGACGCAAAAAAGACGGTGTGTTAAGTATAAGTTTGACGTGTCTGTGTGTGTCTGTCTATGCCACCGTAACGCTCAAACGGGTGAACCGATTTGACAGCGGTTTTTGTTTTGTTTGAAAAGTGAATTAGTCGGGAGTATTCTTAGCTTTGTTTGATGAAAATCGGTCCAAGATGGCCGCCGCCACTAAATGGTGGATTACATATTTTTTCACAACTCCCTTAAATATGGGTATCAAATGAAATTGCTTGGCTAGTAGAATAGCACTACATGCAAATCCAAGATGGCCACCACCACAAAATGGCGAATGTCAGGGGTTTATAATTTTTTAAATTTATACTTACTTGTTGGTTGTTAGTTCGATTTCACTATGTTCTGATTCAATCTCTGTACATATATTTAATCACTGCACAAAGGCCAGTCTTTATACGTAGGTTCCTAATTCCATCTCACAAAAGCATGCAATTAACTAAATTCGTATACATTTGGTTTCGTTGGCTTGCAGGGAAGATTTAAGAATTACTTTGCGTGGATTATCCTTGTGAAGAGACAGCTGCGTCTTATTTATTATGCACAGACCACAAAATGTATTATGTATGTGGGTGTGAGTTGTGACGTATGTATGTACATTTAATTCGTTTAACATAAGTACAATAAAGGAAATAAATGTACCTAATTCATTCATAGAATTCATACAGCTGGTGTCAAAAAAGCGCATCCGCCTAATTTTACAAGGCTAGGTCTTAAGGTTGGTAGGTTCTTGTTGATCGTGGTTAGCATGGTCAAGTGCGGATAACGAATTCCTAGGTTTGATTCCCGAGTTAGGCCAAAAATTTTGTATCAAGTTTTTCGAATTTAGAAAATTTTCAAGCACTTTTGGGGAAGTTCAAGGTTTTTTTTTATTCAACATATTATTTCATAAAAAAAATTTAAACAAAAAAAATCATGTAAAAAAAATGTTTTTTTTTTTCAGGTTCAGAAAAAGAACTGAAGCCTGTACCTTCATTGTTTAATTGTTGACTGATTTATAAAAAAATAACTAAATAATAATAACATCGATAAACTGTGATACCGCAAGCAAAGAGAGAAAAAGTGTCTTTTGTTTTAACTGTTGTTTGTTACGACTATATCCGCGGGTTGTTTGTTGCGAATTAAAAAATAATAATCGATGTTGTGTCGCTACTTGAAAGAGTAAGTTCAGTAGTGCGTAGATCGCGTAGTTTTCGAGTAGAAAGTGGTTCTTTTTCATGAAAATTTTAGTGGTTTAGTGACAGTTTTAGTGGCTATTTAGCAATTTTTTTGATTTTTTTTTGAAGAAAATTATCGCGTTTACTTTGAGATTTTTTTTGACCGAGTAGTTTTGTTTAGAGTAAAGTAAATTTTTTGTGGTTTTTTCTGTGACATAGTGTCTCAAGAGTCAACGATGACGAAGAACTTTTTGACCGTCACCAATATTGTCAATGAGGGGATCAAAGGCTCCAAGATCTCCCAGCTGGGACTCTCCAAGTACTTGTCGCAGTCACTGTAAGTAGTCGTTATAATTTATTATTTAGTTACTCAGGAATTACTACTTTATGTACAAGCTCTCCTAAAATCTTACATACTGAGTTGCTCTGGTTAGCGAGATACGTCGACATGTACCTATATTTATTTATTTATTTATTTATATGTGTTAGTGACGTCACGTTTTCTTTTATACTTTGATTAGATGACTGAATGAACACCAAAATGGACTGGTAAGTGTAACAGTTAAGTATCATTGGTATTTATGTAAAGAAAAATGTTTAAAAACTTAATCTCAGTGAAGCAGTTGATATTATCAACTGCTCCAACTTATAATGCAGGGGAAGATACAAGGAAGAAGACCCCCTGGAAGAAGACGAACCTCATGGCTTAAAAATCTCAGAACGTGGTTCAAATTAAGCACCAGATCCTTGTTTCATGGGGCTGTCTGTAAAATCAAAATTGCCAACCTCCGGTAGGAGATGGCACCATAAGAAGAAGAATCTCAGTGCAGAAAGTCCTATGTATCAGATTATTTTTTAATTTAATCGTACTGAGGATTACGATACTTACTCAATTACAGAAAAATAAAACAGTCAAAATCTAACCGAAACAGTAAAAATCGAATATGAAAAATTATATTTGAATGAATAGAGTGAAAATCAAATCGAAAGAGTAAAAATCGTAACTTACATTTAATAACATCACATCCTTAAAACACGTTATTATTTGACTACAAATAGGTAGGTGTAAATTTACCGGTAGGTGGAGAGAGGGGATTAAAACGACTTCAATATGTACAAAGTTCCCTTTGTGCTTCATTCGAGCGTGCATGAGTTGTAGAACATCGAGTGGCGTGTTTGTATTTATTTATTACTATTGTTGTTTGCTAATACCTACGCTGCTATACGTGAATATCAAAAATTTGAATATTATACGTCTTAGTAAGTAATGATTTTCTCTAACTGTTCTAATGAGCTTTACAGCTTTACTAGTTTTTGAATATAATTTGATTGATTTGTTTCTAACTTAACTGGATGGTTTTGGATACACTACTGAAGACTCATGTTCAATTTTTTTCTCCAAATTATAAAGTGTATATTTTAAGGATTTCAACTATGTTTTCGGGCGGGCATGTCATGCGCATGAAGATGTAATAATAACAATAATATTATGTTTACGGTCATGCATTACACACTAATGACGTCACAAAACATTAGGTGCACCAAACTTCATGAATTTCATAAACGCCCCGGCCCCAATGCACCCTCGCGACCAATCTCTTGAAATGCTTGTATAGTTAGCAAATTTGGTGACTAGTAGAAACTTGTTGACTCTGGCAGTTTGCCACACTATTGGTAACCGTGAACGTGCTGGTTCATACACTTGGCATTGTTTGTTGGAGTAGTTTCAGACACGGTAGCAAAAAGTGTCAGAAGAATGGAATCAAATATATACATTATACAAGATAAAATAGAGTATTATAGGTACTAGGTATTTACCTACGTTTCGTTCGCCGTGAAGATCCATGGGAGGGGAAATGGAATCAATTTAAAATTTAAATACAGAAGGCTGACCTTGCAAGTTGTATCTGATTTTCTCTTTACAAGTGTGTTTTTTTTTTCTCTTCACAGAGAATTTTTCCTTTTCCGATTACGTTAGTTTTGCACTTTTCCGATTTGGTTGGTAATCGAGAAAGAAAAAGCTCTCCCTTTTGAAAAGAAAAGCTTTTGAAAGGAGTAAATCAGAAGGAACGACGGGAAATTTATCTCAGTATAGAGAAAAATGTTTACGGGATTTCTTACCGCGGTTAATTGCCCCTTCTGAAGGCAGAAGGGCTTGCTCATATTATTTCAACCAAAGATTCAGCGTGGCTGTTTCTTGCATCATTATCCACGGGCATGATAGTGAACCCCAAAAACGGTCCATTTTTTGGAATTTTTGCTTTCATTTTCGAGGTTTCATCGATGAGTCATCGAAAATGAACCGTCTAAACACCGACCGTTCATCGTTCACAGGCACTGTGTCATAGCAAATATCGTATCGTGCATCGTTCATCGCAAAAATGAACGATGAACGGGGCACCGTGTAATTTTGGCGTAATGAGATACATAAGGCTATTTTGAACATTTTAAACATTAAAAAAAAAGATAAATCCGATTGAATATCTAGGTACGTTGTGAATGCCATTTGTTCTAAGTTACCCCTAATAGATATGGATATCCTCCGAAAGTGTGTTCGTTTGTTGGTTTGTCCTCCAATCGCGCAACAACGGAACAACGGATCGACTCACTGCATGGATTAATGGATATAGGCAAAGACCTAGAGATTGACGTAGTGTCCTTTTCCAGGCAAAGGAAATGCTTTTCGCGGGAATTTTAAAAAGCTTAACTCCACGCGGACGCGGGCAAAAGTTGATATCCTGATAACAAGTATAAATTAAAAATTAAAAAAAACCCCGACATTCGCCATTTTGTGGCGGCGGCTATTTTGGACCGATTTTCATCAAACATAGTTAAGAACACTCCGGACTAATTCACCTTTAAAAAAAAACGCATTCAAATTGGTTCACCCGTTTGAGCGCTACGATGGCACAGACACAAACACACATACAGACACGTCAAACGTATAACACCCCGTCGTTTTTGAGTCGGGGGTTAATAAAACATAACATTACCTATTCTAAGTGGATACATGGATCACGCTGTCACGTCGTCAGCAAATTTCTTGTTTGGAATAAGAATAAGTTGGGAGTCTCTGACTTAAGTGCTTTTTGTACTCTACGTAATCATTTTGCAAATGAGTTTCTTCTACAGTACAGTAAGTTACTTACTTTCTGTACACATAAACAAGCTATATTTTCGAAAAAATTAAATCATCTTTGGTCCAGTAATCTCAGAGAAATCGTTGTATCAATAATTTATAATACAATCCACAATCCACAATCCTCGAAAAACAGATATAACTCCTTAACCTGTGAACCCTACTTAGCCGTGATAGTTTTCCTTTAAAATTGATTATATACCCTACTGCTGTGAATTTTTTCAAGTTCCTATATTCTGCCATTTGGCTGATAGAGGGGAGGGACACTTGACTCTAATAAAAATTTGCACTTTAAAACATCATATTTTACAAACGGATCTAGAAATCAAAAAATGATGTTCCCACACCCATAGTATTTTTAAAAGACCTATTCAACGATACCCCACACTATGGGGTAGACGAGAAAAAAAATATTCATCCCCACTTTACATGTAGGGGAGCTACCCTAAAAAAAATATTTATCAAAATTTTATTTCACCACTTTGTCGGCGTGATTAATATTTATACTCATGCCAAATTACGGATTTCTAGCACTAATAATCTCTGAGATTAACCGAGGACGGACGGACAGACGGACGGACATGGCGAAACTATAAGGGTTCCTTGTTTACTACGGAACCCTAATGATAACTTGGTGTGCTATTATTAGACTAAAACCTTTCAGAAAGTATGTAAATTATGATAGTGAAAAAAATCATCAAAATTGGTTCATTAGTTTTTGTAATAATCGCGAACATACATACCTACCTACAATACGATACGATACATACCGCGATACATATACGAGTATCGAATTGGTACATAACCTCCATTTTTGGAATCAGTTAAAATTTTTAAATATTGTGCTTTATTGTAAATACTATGCTTTTAATGGCGGATATACATTTGGTCGCTTGCCGTAACCAAAATTGTTTTCACAGTAAAAACGTAATAGTTCCTCGGACAGATTTCCTATAGAGATCTTTTATAGATCCGAATTTCCCCCTAACATTGTCCCCTTAAAAAAAAACTATTTGGTTTGTGGTTTAACATGTCGGGTGAAAATCATACATTATCTGGTGCCGCCGTTTTAACCACACGTCAACTTCCATAATTCATATAAAGTAACATAAGTATGTACCCGCAGCATCTGCTGAAGTGCTCTCTTTGAATAACAAATGCTTTACGTACTTAAATTGTTCCGTCTTTATTTATGCAAATAAGTAAGATGTCAAGTCTTGTGAAATAAAGTTTGCATTATTGTTATACCTTCAACTAATAATTATAGAAAAGTTTAGTTATAAGAAAACTTAATTAGATGTGTTCAATACCTAGAAGTATGTTTAAGATTTTTTGAATTTTTTTTCCCTTTTTTGTGTGACGATATTAATTTCGACATTTTTGCGTGTAAGTGGACGCTATGACGGATTTACCTAAACGCTCATATTGTCACGTTAGTTAAACTCACGTTGATTTGAAATTAGGTATAGTTATAAGGGCCTCTATGACGTAAGATCGAGGCGATAATGCATATCAGTCTAATGAGCTGGTTAAGCACAGTTGACCCTAGTCGGTAACTGGATGGGTTACCGATTTGGGAGATTCTTGAATCTCCCTTAAGCCTTTTTGTTTCCTTCATATACGACGGAGAGAGAGGGGGAAGGCCTCTATTCTGATAATAATTGCTAAATTTGTTAATTTGGATTTGCTGTGAATTTCTTATGTACCTACCGTCGTCATATAAATGTGCAGAAAAGTAATAAAATATAACATGATAAAAATGATGGAACTACATATTATTATTATGTAGTATGTATATTTGATACTTAAGCTGTGATAGCCTAGTGGTTAGGACGACCGACTTCTTATCGGAGGTCGTGGGTTCGATCCCGGGCACGCACCTCTAACTTTTCGGAGTTAAGTGCGTTTTAAGTATTTAAATATCACTTGCTTTAACGGTGAAGGAAAAACATCGTGAGGAAACCTGCATGCCTGAGAGTTCTCCGTAACGTTCTCAAAGGTGTGTGAAGTCTGCCAATCCGCTTGGCCAGCGTGGTAGACTATGGCCAAAACCCTTCTTACTCTGAGAGGAGACCCGTGCTCTGTAGTGAGCCGGTAATGGGTTGATCATGATGATGATATTTGATACACTCGTGCCTACTGTAACACAAGTCGAGCTGATATTATTGAATCGGCATTTTGTTGAACCATAGCCGGCTCACGGATGCCACGGATTTTTGCTTTCTCCGCTAAAAATACGTATAATATTGCACAAGACTCTCATAATATTCATGTTCATGGAATATTTCTACACGATAATATTATGCTAAGAGTTTTACAAAGCAGAATTCAATATCAGCGTGCTCTGAGCGTTGGTATATAGGGGGTTCTGCGATAGTAATAAAATTAACATCTTTTTCCTTTTTAGGGTTCCGTAGTAAACAAGGAACCTTTATAGTTTCGCCATGTCCGTCCGCCTGTCTGTCTGTCTGTCCGTCCGTCCGTCCTTGGTTAATCTCAGAGACTATTAGTGCTAGAAATCTGTAATTTGGCATGGGTATAAATATTAATCACGTCGACAAAGTGGTGAAATAAAATTTTGATAAATATTTTATTTTAGGGTAGCTCCCCTACATGTAAAGTGGGGATGAATATTTTTTTTCTCGTCTACCCCATAGTGTGGGGTATCGTTGAATAGGTCTTTTAAAAATACTGTGGGTGTGGGAACATCATTTTTCGATTTCTAGATCCGTTTGTAAAATATGATGTTATAAAGTGCTAATTTTTATTAGAGTGAAGTGTCCCCCCCCTCTATCAGCCAAATGGCAGTATATAGGAACTTGAAAAAATTCACAGCAGTAGTATATATAATCAATTTTAAAGGAAAACTATCATGGCTAAGTAGGGTTCACAGGTTAAGGAGTTATATCTGTTTTTCGAGGATTGTGACTACGGAACCCTACACTGCGCGTGGCCCGCCACGCACTTGGCCGGTTTTATTTTTTAAAATAAAACTTAGAGCTAGTTTCCTCCTCCTTCAGTCGTATTTCTCATGTCTGAGGGTCATGACCACCCATGACTTTGTTCTTCACGATGGTACACCATCTCTTCCTATCTCCTATAGCTATAGAGCCTCCTCCTAGAGCTAGTTTAGTCTAATTATTATACAAATCATATCCGCGTGGGATGGTGCAATACAGCGCTGAACAGCCTGGCTGATTCTTTACGCAACAAATGAGTCCTTCTGTCACCAAATGAAGCAATTAATATCAAGCAATTAACACAGAACATTTTAGAACTAATTTTAATATTTTTTAATTTTGGAAAATTTTGTAACATGGAAATAGTAGATTGTATCATAAGGGAGCAAAATAATATTTTATAAAATATTATTTTAGCAAAATAATCCTGAACGTAGCGAGGGATTCAAAGTACGTCGCCCGAGCCAAAAATATATTGCGCCCGAGTGATACACTCTACTTTTCATCACCCTCTATGAGGAAATAAAAGGCGCCTCATATTTTTAACCCCCGCCGCAAAAACGACGGGGTGTTATAAGTTTGACGTCTGTGTGTGTGTGTATGTCTGTCTGTTCCCCCATAGCTCTCAAACGGATGGACCGATTTGAATGCGGTTTTTTTGTTTGAAAGGTTAATTAGTCGGGAGTGTTTTTAGCTATGTTTGTTTGATTAAAATCGGTCCAAGATGGCCGCCGCCCCAAAATGGCGGATTAATAATACAAGTATAAATTAAAAATTTAATAAACCCCTGACATTCGCCATTTTGTGATGGCGGCCATCTTGGATTTGCATAGTGTTATTCTACTAGTCAAGACCTTTCATTTGATACCCATATTGAGGGAGTTGTGAAAAATATGTAATCCGCCATTTTGTGGCGGCGGCCATCTTGGACCAAATTTCATCGAACATAGCTAAGAACACTACTCTCTCCGAACTCCCGACTAATTCACCTTCCAAACAAAAAAAACCGCATTCATATCGGTTCAACCGTTTGAGCGCTGTGGGGGAACAGACAGACACACACACATACACAGTACACACACAAACGTCAAAATGAAAGGTCTTGATGACAAGATCTTTAATTTGATACCCATATTGAGGAGTTGTGAAAAAATATGTAATCCGCCATTTTGTGGCGGCGGCCATCTTGGACCAATTTTCATAAAACATAGCTAAGAATACTCCCGACTAATTCATATTTCAAACAAAAAAAACCGCATTCAAATCGGTTCAACCGTTTGAGCGCTACGGGGGAACAGACAGACACAGACGCACATACATACACAGACGTCAAACTTGTAACAACAATAACAACAATCGATACTATCGTTCGCGCCTAGCCCGGTGGGACCACGGGCCGTTCATCTTCAATAAGTGCGCCGCAATTATCTTTTAGGCGCACTTATAAATAAGTGCGATTAAAAGATCTTTTACGCGCACTTATAAAAATGCGCCGAAAACACCACCTTTGGGTGCACATAAAGGCGAACCAAGTCGTCCTTTTCGAATAGATGGGATGAAAAATATTTTGCGCGAATGGTTTATACGAAAGTATCTTGCTGTGAGCTTTGTATACACCCGTACAAAAGAAGTAAGAAAATGAGACATCTTTTGTAAAGTTCTCATAAAGGAGCTAGTATGTTTTGATGCAACTATGTTGCCGAGTAGCATTCTGCTACACGGATATGATTTTCTCACTCTTTTTATTTACTTAATTGATTTACAGTTGTTTAGCAAGATTTATAGCAAGGTGTTCGTTTCGTTCCTTAAAATCCTAACAGCAATTATATAGGACTACATATTATTATGTACTCCATAATTTTTATAATTATTGAAATTGGTCTGAAACAATTTCAAAAATGAAAAATAAATGGAGTAAAATGTAAAAAAAATACACATTGAATTATTATTGATAACGTCCTGTCGTACAGTAACTACAAAGTACTATATTATAATAAGAGAGATAAAAGTCTTATAGTTAGTATTATCTACTTAGTAAGAAGTCACGTAATCTGGCTTTTTTGAGCAATTGCAATGATAATGTTATGTTTTAGAACCTACAGGACTCGGAAACCGGTAAAAAATTCAAACCGGTTAGCCTGAGTAAGTACATAATGAAGTTTTCATTCCGGTTATGTTCTACCTTTAACCACAATTAACCGGTTTTAAGCAAAAAAAGTTCGTAAAATAGGTTTACGAACTACTACTAGGGAGCGGGAAGGGGAACCGGAAATCCACGATTCCCTCGGAATTTGTGAAAAACCGAAATTCACGCGGGCGAAGCCGCAGGCAGAAGCTGGTATAATATAGTTTTATAACACATAACGTGATTTAACCGTGACTTTGAGAAGTTGATCGTATTATCCTTAATATTGCATTATAGAGTATGCGGTTGCTATGAGATATCCACTATTAACGGCTGCATCAGACCGACAGCTTTTGGAAGTTAGCGCGTTTCCAATATCGCAAATAATCCACGGAGACTGCAAAGTTTGGGGCGTGCCAAAGTTTGCTATTAATTGTAAACAGTAGGGAGTCTTGCAGAAATAATCTCTACACTAGACGACCACGACACGATTAAGATACGACCACCCATAAAATACTCGCGAGGAAGACCGTACCGTTAGAATGTGAATCAATTGTATGCTACTTATTTCTCGTGTACGTACAAGGAAATATTCTCGTGTAAATGCAGGGCCTTTAGATTGCTTTAGTTTAGAAATTAAAACAAAAAGTAACGAGTGTTGAATTTTCCACTGTATAAAAAGCTCAATCTGGTTTTTGGGTTCCAATAGACTGATATTGAACAGCATACCTACAGTTTACCTACAGTTTGCAGCATCAGGATTGAGGAGTTGGAATTTGATATTCACACAATGTTGTATTGTCATGGGAACGTAATTAGCGTGTGTAATAATTCGGTTATATGCTAATTTATTGATTGCAGACTGCCTTTTTTAATCCCTGACGCAAAAACGACGGAGTGTTATAAGTTTGACGTGTGTGTTTGGCTATTCCCCCGTAGCGCTCAAACGGGTGAACCGATTTGGATGCGGTTTTTTTTGTTTAAAAGGTGAATTAGTCGGAGTATTCTTAGCTATGTTTGATGAAAATCAGTCCAAGATGGCCGCCGTCACAAAATGGCGGATTACATATTTTTCACAACTCGCTCAATATGGGTATGAAATGAAAGGACTTGACTAATAGAATAGCACTTTGTATTAGCACTTTGTATACTTATTATTCCACTTGTATTATTCCACTTTGTATACTTATTATTACACTTTGTATACTATTAGTCAAGTCCTTTGTATACTACACAAAGGACTTGACTAGAATAGCACTTTGTAAACCCAAGATGGCCGCCACCACAGAATGGCGAATGTCGGCGGTTTTTAAATTTTTAATTTAGGTATACTTGTTATAGAATCGGTACATAAAAATAATTTGGTCGTGATGTGTAAAACGGTAGGTCATTGGCACACATCCAAGTCGTATCTGGGGCGATATGTGAGACAAAGGGTGCTATTAGTTCGTCATATGAGACGCGAGGTGGAAAATCCGACGTGATGGCAACACTGTCTCTTTGCTCCGAACAATATCGGTATGTGTTCCCGGTGTCTTTTTTTAACCATTCTGATGATGAGAATATGAACGGTCGTATGGTTTGAGGGGCCTAGTATAGTGTATATTAGAATGATTATTCCGAGCTTGCACTCCTCGAAAACGGTACTAGAATTCGAATATCTGAAACTATAATGTTACAGCAAAATGGACCTAAAGCCTCTTATTTTAAAGTCTATTTATTTTGCAAAATTTCCGCTTGGTGCGCTGTCTATAGAATGGCTGGATGTATGGACGAAGTCAAACCTTAAAACAAGGCAGTTTAGGTCAATTTCACTTTGAAGTCATTGTGTTCGATACTTAAATTTTAATCATCGTTTCCACAATACACAAAGTTGGCATAGCCATACTGTTAATATTGGCCTAGTGCAATCAGTCGATTGAGCTAGTTAAGCGACGCCGATCCAAGTAGATGACTGGGTGAATGGATTGAGAGGTCCTAATTAGGTCTTTCTAACTTTCAGTACTAGGCTAGCTTCGGTAGAGCATATTAAGATGGAGGTTTCGGTTGTTATCACTAATATTGGATAGTAATCTACAAATTGCAAAACCTGAGAATCCAAATCCCGCATACTTAGTTGACAGTATTATTCAAACATTGTTCTAAAAAAAAAAATTCGGAAATCTTATTTTTTTTAAACGATAGAACGATATACTTAACCTTTAAGTACCGACGTGTGGTCTGACAGACACCTCGAGAGGTCGAAAAGTCTGATTACTTATGTTAGCGAAAAAGTATCTTCCTGTGCTTCTCTCTACCCCTCGGGAAGTTGCCCAGCAGCGTTCCTGCAGACTGGCATCGTCGGTGCGTACGATTTCGGTAAGTTTTGATTTTTATAAGATCACGAGTGGTCTGTCAGACCACTTGTCGGTACTTATGTAACTTTTTTTGGATGCGACTTTTTTCAGATTATATTGTTTTCTCTTTTATTTTCAGTCAGTTATAACAATGGATCAGTCAGGTTCTTCAGACATGAAACGGGCAGCCATAAATAAAAATTAAAGTGTTCCTGTACGTAAGAAAAGATATCAAACACTGCTTCAATATTAAGCCCACTAAGAACGTTTAGTGAAATGGCTAAAGAGAGCTCAGAGTCCGAATCTGAGAATACTTATCCAAATTTTACTGCTGGAGAGTGACCATGATTCAGCACCTGAACAGACTGTGATACTTGTATGAAACACGTGTGCCTACAATGCAGTAAGTCTATGCAAAGACTGTTTGTAAACTTTGATAGTTCCTGCAATTTGATACCTTGTGATTTTTGAGAAAACGGGTAATTATTAAGGTTTTTTTATTTTTTATTATTTATCTAGCTATCAATCTTTAAGAAAAAATTGTTTTTAAGAAAAAAATAATAGTATTACTGATACATATGAATTATTAAGATAAAAGTTAATTTTTTCAAACGAAGAATTTATGATTGCTATATTAATGCTTATAATTAGTAATAAATGTGAAAACTTCTACATTTTGTTTTACTTATACAATAAGTACGTATTTAACAATACATAGAAAAATTTTTTTTAGAAGAAGAATAAGAAACGCAAAAGTTTATGATTGGAAAACTATGGTGGTCTAGCAGACCTCACGTCGGTACTTATGTAACTAAAATAGGATGTCGGTACTTAAAGGTTAATTTGATTTTTCGCTCATTTCGCAGCCAACTTGTATTAAGTAGTGCCATCTTTTTCTCACTACACGAAAAATAATAAATCTATGCTTCTCACATTTTCGCCAAAAATTAGAATACTGTTGTAAAGGAGTTACCCCTTTACTTATAGCATTATTTTAGTAGCGGAGACCAAACGACAATCGGTCTGTTTAAGAATTGTTAAGTCAAAAATGAAGATTTGAACAAATGAATGAGAATGAAAAATTTAAATTTTCTTTCTGCTGCGCTCCCAGCGGTGCCAAAAGTAAATTAAAAGAAACAAAAAAAGAGATAAAAGTGCCGTTTGAACAATGAGCGTGGAACAATTTTCATTTATTAAAAACTGGAGCTCCCTAATGGTTGGGCAAATGTTTCATATTATAGCTTTGCGAACAGTTGTACAATGTATGATAATGATTACCTACGTACGATATTGTGTTGATGGTTGCATAATATTTTGCCCCACATGTCGATATCAATATATTGTAAATGTACTATGCCTTTTAACTTGAAAAATGAAAATATCCTTTGTTATGAGAATTACTTATTGTTCTGTTTATTTATTTATATGTACCTAATTTTCGCATGCAAACCGCCCGCCCGTCCGTACCTACGTGGATTTGGTACCTACGTTTATAAAATTCCCGTGGGAACTCTTTGATTTTATGAGAAAATTTTTTTGATTGTGTATACACAAACAAACATCATTGTCTGCTGCAAACGTTACATTCCTCATCTGTTTGAGGAATAAACAAGAGTTGCAAAAAAACCAGAACGCTTAGCTGCAGCATCGGCAGCAATGGTTCCGAAATTATTTGTAAATTAACAAAAAAAAAAGACAAAGGCAATGCTTGTACAATGAACGCGGAATTATTTTCATTTATTAAAAACTGCCGCTATGGAGCCAGGTTGTCCTATTATATACCTACCTGTTATACTATAGTTTTTTATTCATAAGCAGAGGTCTCTTTTATCGCGGCAGCCTCGCGAGTCTTTTGCATGACTGTTGTGCACACGCTCGACTTAGGCAAAGGCATGCCTTTATCGAGGCAACGAGGCGTTGCTTTGGAGTACGGTGATCTGAAAGAAATGTTATAGAATTTTATTACATTAATTTGGTACAGCTTTGCTGTTAGGGTGGTAACAAACTACGGCAAAAGCCTCCTTAAACACCACAAATACTTATGAGCCATTTTAGGGAATAGAATAAATTCCTTATCGCAGAACATATACTTGGGACATCTAGTAAGTACCTTTTAAAATAGTCCTTTCATATTGCTAAACAAGCTATAAGTAAGTATGTAAGTAGTTACAAGAACTATAAAACAACCTTCCAAAAAACGAACTAAAAAAAATAGACAATTATAGACAGTGTCACTCAGGCTTATGTAAGAATTTTAACAAACCTCATACATCCAAAGTTCAGGCATTTAGAAGTTATTGTACATTATAGAAACTCACATACATACATGAATCCTGAAAACATAACCCTCCTTTTTTTGCGCAATCGTGTAATTACGATCAATAATAATATGATGTCCGAAATCGCTTAGTAAGCAAACCGGTCAAACGATTACGTAAATTTCGGCGTCGATTCACGCCGATATGTACATGGGTGACTGAACTTTGGTGGTACGGAATAATATTGCCAATTACTATTCCCCCGTTCTCCGTAGAGCGTATTAACCCGTCAGTCACGGTTAATACCAGATTCTAATAACAATGAGCTCATTGCAAAATTAGTTAAACCAAAGGCACACAAGGTCTGAAACATTAAATTATTTTCGACTTCCCAAGTTTTTGTAATGAGACCACGTTTATGGCTTTTCTAGAGTCGAGTTTTTAAGTAGATGTGTGTGAGTACCCGGGCGGTCCGATAAGTACTTAGCCTCACCGCCTGATGGCGCCACTATCGCATAAGAAATTTACTATCGTGTAGAATATTCTCGTAGACTGCTACTGTCGAAATTTCAGCCGAATCGGGTTCGTAGTTTTGTTTAGACCGCGTGTGGAAACGGACGTGTCCGCGAATTTTAGAAAAATGGAAAAAGAACAATATCGGTCGGTGATTCAATTCCTGTTTTTAGAAGGGAAATCGCGCAGCGAAATCAAAGAGCGCTTAGATGCTGTCTACGGTGACTCTTCTCCTTCGATGGCGACCGTCAAAAAATTGGTATAAAGAGTTTCAGCGTGGTCGCACGTCAGTTTTTGATGAGCCACGCCCAGGTGCCCCGAAAACGGCTACTACGGAGGATAACATAACAAAAATCCACGATTTTGTATTGGCAGACCGCCGATTGAAGGTATGCGAGATAGCTGAGACAGTAGGCATCTCAAAAGACCGCATGGGTCATATCCTGCATGAAATTTTGGGTGTGAGAAAGCTGCCGGCGCGATGGCTGCCGCGTTTGCTCACTCCGGACAACAAGCGCAACCGTGAGACCACTTCAGAGCAGTGTTTGACGCTGTTTAAGCGCAATCCAAAGGAGTTTTTGCGTCTTTTTGTGACCGTCGACGAAACATGGATCCACTGGTATACGCCAGAGACCAAGCAACAGTCGAAACAATGGACTTCGCCCGGCGTACCTGCTCCGAAAAAGGCGAAGACTGTCATATCGGCTTGAAAGGTGATGGGCACTGTTTTTTGGGATTCACAAGGTGTGATCTACATCGACTACCTGGAGAAGAGCAAAACGATCACAGGGCTGTACTATGCCGAATTATTGGACCGATTCGACGCCGAATTGCAGAAAAACGGCCGCATTTAGCGAAGAAAAAAGTGCTCTTCCACCATGACAACGCACCGGCTCACACCTCCGCCCTCACCACGGCCAAATTGGTCGAATTGGGCTACGAACTGCTGCCCCATCCACCGTATTCTCCAGATTTGGCCCCGTGCGACTTCTTTTTATTTCCAGACTTGAAATAGTCACTCGCCGGACAGAAATTTGCGTCGAATGAGGAGGTCATTGCCGCCACGGAGGCCTACTTTGCAAACCTTGACAAAACCTATTTTTTAGACGGTTTAAAGAAATTGGAGCATCGCTGGGAGAAGTGTATGGAGTTAAAAGGAGACCTTGTTGAAAAATAAATACAAAATTTTTCAAAATTTTCGTTGTTCTTTTGTAGGCTAAGTATTTATCGGACCGCCCTCGTATGTACTTACGAGTATACGTGCGTTCGGAATTATTTTTCGTCTCAATTATCTCGCGAACGAAACATGATGTTGACATAGGACGCAAAATTACGTAACTTGAAACTGATTAGATTTTCAGCAAAATGGGAAGTCAGTCATGTGGACCCGAACCACATTTTTAATTAAAAAATTGTAAGCATAAGTAGATCTCTGACAAGGATCGCTATAGAACATGATCTTGTGGCGCTTGTGTCCAGCAGCTGCCAGCGAATCGATTCAATTCAATTCAATTAGATTGAATTCAATTCAATTCAATTCAATTCAATTCAATTCAATTCAATTCAATTCAATTCAATTCAATTCAATTCAATTCAATTCAATTCAATTCAATTCAATTCAATTCAATTCAATTCAATTCAATTCAATTCAATTGATATTGTTTGTGGGAGGTATTTTGATGCTGTATTTTTCGGTGCGAGGTCGATATTCGCGCACCTTTGGACGCCAAGCCTATCGGTTGTGTCATGTTTCTCGTGCATATACGTATTAGTGGCAAAACGGGCGGTGCATGCATATTTCAGGTTTAGCGAATTCCGTGTGTATCAAGGCTTTTGGTGAGAAACACCTACTTCTATCCAATTTTTAAGAAATTAAGAAGTACAAAAATACACAATGTGGCCGATTCTGACGTACACAATCTCTAAATCTAAACTAAAATGACAGGTCTAAATATATTCCTGTCTCTTTTACAATCCTCCCTGCTGAAAGGGATAGCACTATTTTTAAACCTGTCAATTTAGTTTAGGTTTAGAGATTGTGTACAACAGAATTAGTCACAATATACCATAAAATTTTATCACGTTTTATCAAAACGCCTATTTTTACCCGACTACGGCAAAGTCAAAAGGAAGGGTTATGATTTTAGCAGTCCATGTTAGCAGTATATTTGTATCCAATTTTTGTATCAGATTCTGTGTGTTCCACCGTAGCACCTAAACTACAGGGCCGATTTTGATAAATGAGATGTCAATTGATTCGTTGTTATAGTCCGGATGACATAGGCTACATTTACATTTACATTCAAATACGAAAACATATCGAGAAGTCACCTTCGCGGCTTAAATTAGACTAAGTATTAAGTTAGTTTCGGACATAACAGATGGCGCCACTAGCTGCTTACCCCACGCTTTATTCCATTCGAATTCTCATTACGCAGACTAAATTAGTAGTCGGGTTTTAGTTTACGAAATTTATTCTATGTATATTTAGACAGTCAAAGATCTTTGTACGCTCTGTGAACTTTGTAAAAAAGCTATGTAGGTATACTTATTGTTTAAAAAGTAGGCAACCTTACATTTATTATAAGTTGCAAAACTCCTCAAACAGGAGAGCATATCAAAGGAATGTTATAATACTGCAAACCACAAAGCTGTCTTGCTCTTTGTAAGTTATTCCAAGTTATTAT
Organism: Melanargia galathea; assembly: GCA_920104075.1. Taxonomy (NCBI): domain Eukaryota; kingdom Metazoa; phylum Arthropoda; class Insecta; order Lepidoptera; family Nymphalidae; genus Melanargia; species Melanargia galathea. The sequence goes on from OV049857.1 coordinate 30,187,936, forward strand.
TAAGCACACTCCAAAGTTGAGGAGTCAATCAATAACTCAAGTTACGCAATTCCATTACGGCTTCCAATCCTCTCTTTGTTTTATTTTCAGAGTTCTTTAGATAATTTACTCAAAGTGGATTCTTCCGTTCCGTTTGTTCACGGTTATGTTTTAAGTTTTATTTATTTTTTAAGTTATTCCTATCTATTTCGTTATATTATTCACTTTTGTCCACATAATAATATTATGATGATTATGAAATTTTAACATGCAATGAATGCACAAAACTCTAGATGCAAACACGCTCATCTATTGTGAATTTCACAGTTTATTTTATTGTTTATAGTCATTTAGTATATTGTATTATGAAAATCTCGAAGTACATACATACAAAAAAAAAATACGCGCCGAATTCAGAAAATCCTCCTTTTTGGAAGTCGGTTAAAAAGTAGTTTGTAGGTAAATAATAATGTACCCATTTGTATAAAAAACAGGATTACATTCTAACAGTTGTCATTAAAAATAGAATGAGTTATTTTTATGAAAAACAGGGTTACCACCTGAAGTTTGATTTTACCCCAAACTAAAGTACCTGAAGTATCGAAGGCATTTGTCATATCTACATGAGCCAATGGATTTTTATTTATATGTATAAGTTTTGAGTTTATTATCTTTTTTGTGGGAACTCTTTTATAGATTGTAACATTAAGAAAAAGTCAGAATTCCACGTAATTAAAAATCAAAGTTGTTTAGAATTTGATTTCTAATAGAAGAAAAACAATTAATGTAAATGTTTTTATGTAAACTGAAAGTCAATAAAACTAAACAGGCACTAAAGTAATGCAAGCCGCTCTAATATATTTTCTTTTTACTTTGGCACCTATTGGCAACGCACCTCACTACAAACTAGAGAATTCAAAATGTTTTACTTTCAAACTGTTTTCGTTTTTAGACTGTTGTTTAGTACCACAGCGGTAATAAATATTGCGCCAAAAGTAAGTACTAACAGAGATTTGTTAGGATGCCTAAGAATGTAAGTACACAAAACCTGAAAATACGTTAAGTGCCTTGTAATTTAATAGCGCCTTCTGAATATCGTTTTTCTTCGCTACAATAATAATAACGTAATCCGATTTTCATTCCAACAAAAAATTATTATGTTATTACATTTTCTCACTGAAGAAATTTATTTCGAGCTAAATGCGAGCTGATGCTCTCGACTTTGTCTGCGTGGATCCCTATATGTATGTATATTATGTCATACAAAATTTTAACCCCTATGTAGCCCCCCTAAGAATAGGGGTTGAATTTTTATAAATTCTTTCTTATCGGATGTCTGCGTCATAATAGCTATCTGCATGCCAAATTTCACCCCAATCCGTTCAGTAGTTTGAGCTGTGAGTTGATAGATCAGTCCGTCTGTCCGTGCTTTTTTCTTTTATATATTTAGATAAAATTGAATAAAACCTGAAGTGTGTAATATTGTAGTCAGGAATGTGCAGTAAATGTTTTGGCCTCATTAAAAGCGATAGTTATTTACAGTTGAATATTATTATAACAAAAATGTGCAGTCATTTTTCAAATAAAAAATGTCGCTGTAATATATTTCGCGAATAGATATGAAGCGACATTTCATAAAGTTATATCATTTGTATTCGGCAGTATATTGAAAACGTGAAACTCTGCATAGGTATTGGATTGAAATACAATAGAACGTAACAGACGGCTCCGAAAGAGCGGACTATTTATCTAGCACCTATTGCCCTCGCTTGTCAATAAATGTAGTTCTTCAGAGTAGAGCTTTCTACTCTACTCTATAAGGTTCAATTTACTTTTAACTTTTTTAAACTTCTTACACAGTGCTGCGTTGTTTTAATCTACAAATAAATACATATACCATCGAACTATTACGCTTAGAAGGTAAGTTTCTAACCCGCTCGAAACGTAAGCTATAAACCAACCCATGTGTGCCCTGTAATTACATTTGCCGACACGCACACAAGCGCATGAGTACCTTGAGCACTGACGCGACGATAGACGTACCGAGTTGTTTAGGCTTGCTAAAAACGGCTTATCGCCGCGTCGACGACTGCCTTTCTTTACCTATTTATTCTAAGACATATACCTACGAACTTCAAAGTTCAAATAATCGAATTTCCTTTAATAAATAAAAAAAAATGCTTTGTTTTAAAAACTTCAGCTTAATATATGAGTATGCGACATTCTCGGCGCTGTCGTTAATGCTGTGGTCTTATAAGTGAGAGATCCCAGGTTCGATTCCCGGCAGGGGTAATTTGACAATATTTCTTGCTGTCACTCACTTTAAATAGAATAGTAGTCAATGGCTAAGCCCGTTTTCGATTAAACCTTTTCGCTTTTCGCACAAACGGTGCTCTTGAAAACATTATTACCTTAGCAAATAAACCTTATGAAGCAACATTTTACACTTAGATCTTTCAGGATAACTGCCCTAGACGTCGGTGTAAACCACGATAAAGTCCATGTACTTAATAAAACCAGAGTTCTAAGCGGCTAACAGACGTTTCGTTTTAGAAATAATGGAGAATAATATGACAGCGTGAAATTTTTATTGCAGTGACCGCACGACCAAAACGGGTGTCGGGCGGAATATGAAATGCCGTGTGCATTCAAAAATGGAACACAAAATTTTCAACACAAACAGCGTGCGGAATGGACAACGGCTAACGACACAATTTGATTAAATTCTGACGCAAATTGTTCAAACATTGTTTTTCATTGTCACCAAATATGTGTTGACGATACAAACGATATGAGTACGACGTGTGATTGTCTCGTTTCTAGTGGGGCTCTATTACATGTATTCTGTGTTACTGGCTAGATTATTCGTCTGTGAATCATGGGATCCTGGTTTCGATTCCCGGATCGAGTCAAACAAGTATTAGCTTTTTTGTGTCAAATAACTCTCAGTATAACCCCCGGCACGTAAGTCGAGCGGTGACCCTCAAGTGCGCGCAGCGTCGTACGAGTGAGCGGGACACACTATGATTGGAGAGCCAATCAGCGCTTACGAGGGATCCACGAGAGCTAGTCAGGCCTTACGAACGATCCCCACGCCCTCCCCGCGACCTCCTCACACCCCGAGATACCTCATTTTCGACTTCTGCGCATTCAAGGTCAAAGTTAGACATATTTTTCGTGACTTGTAGCAGCCCTAAATTGGTAAAATGGCGATGTTACACCTCCGTGCCTCAGAGAGCAAGTAAAGCCGTCAGTCCATCGTCAGATTTCTTTGTGCGCGATTTGGATTTCCGATCCATCGGACTATGAGTTTAGTTAATAGGGAGTGTACACGCGTGTATCAGCTGTGATAGCCTAGTGGTTAGGACGACCGACTTCTAATCGGAGGTCGTGGGTTCGATCCCGGGCACGCACCTCTAACTTTTCGGAGTTATGTGCGTTTTAAGCATTTAAATATCACTTACTTTAACGGTGAAGGAAAACATCGTGAGGAAACCTGTACGCCTGAGAGTTCTCCATAACGTTCTCAAAGGTGTGTGAAGTCTGCCAATCCGCTTGGCCAGCGTGGTAGACTATGGCCAAAACCCTTCTCACTCTGAGAGGAGACCCGTGCTCTGTAGTGAGCCGGTAATGGGTTGATCATGATAATGATGATGATGATGATGATGTACACGCGTGACAGAGTGTTTGCGCACACTATTGTGCACTTTAATCTCCATTATTTTTCATTATCTATTAGAAACAATGAAAATACTACAGCACTAGCATGACTACCAGAATAGAATAGAATAGAAAAGTTTTTTATTCAAATAAACTTTTACAAGTACTTTTGAATATTTACTTTTGAATATAATTACTTTTGAATACTAAATACGTATAAGGTTAGAAACACACTTTAAAATTAATCCGCGACCTGACCCAGTGACACACGATAGGCGTCTAATATTATAGCGATTTTTTCATTTAACATTTCGAAGTAGTTACCTAGGTATACGCAAGAAACAGCTTACAGGCTTTTAGGAGTTAAAACGTCTTAGTAGGTAACTACTTGATTATTCATTCCACGTAAATAACTAAAGAATAGTTATGTATCTCGGGCACGGGCACAGGCTGCGCCAAAGTCACGTTGTTACAGAAAACACGCGAAACATTATTTTATATTTTTTCGTACTCGCTTAACCGTAAAGATTGATGAATTGAATTGTTTCTACGGTTCATTTGTGTTCATCTGGCCAAAAAAAAAAGATATTTTTAATTTAGATATGGTTCACAAACATAGTAAAACGTTTAGGTGAGGTATATACAGGTTTAGTTAGATAATTTTTCAAGTAGGTATTATATTTCGTATTCATACCTATTAGCGGTAATAGCTGAGTGGTAAGACTTTGGCCTCCGTTCCTTTCCGTTCTTTTCTCCTTCTCTTCCGGTTCGGGGACTGAGTTCGATCCCAGGCACGCATCTCAGCTTTTCGGAGTAAGTGATGTGCATGTTCTACAGAGTTCTCTATAAAGTTTTCAAAGGCGTGTGAATTCTACCAATCCGCACTTGGCCAGTGTGGTGGACTACAGCCTAAACCTTTCTCATTCCTCCTCTCTTCTGAGAGGAAATCCGTGCTCTGTAGTAATTGGTAATGGCTTGATAGTTATGATGATGATGGCGTTAACCTCTTAGATGTTTGTGTTATTATCACGGATTAAAATTGTGTTTGTGAAAGCTTTAAACTTTCCCCAAGTGCAGCTGGCTTTGTGAAAAATAAAACTTGACATTCTTTGTCTCTTGTATAAGATTAGAAGCGGGATCACGGATTTTGTTGTACAAGAATTTATGACATTGCGTTTCATAAAAGAAAGTCTCCTTTATAAATAAAAATCTTTATTGGATGTTTTGGGAAAGGTTACGGTATCGTTTGAGCAGGTCTCGCGGAGATGTGCTTTATGTTTATAGCCGCCTACTTGACTCCTTGATCTATCGAAGTTGGTAAAGTACTTGCTTTCGAGTACTCCACCCAATGAAATGAATATTCATTTTTCAGCGGACCGCAATTCTAGACTGTATTAACATACAAAACAAACAATGTAGACAGAGGAATTTTGCTACTTTTTTCGATTTCGATAAAGCGAAAACTACTTAAGTACATTGATACATTGATACAGTAGTTTATTGTGTCCAATTACTAACAAATTAATCGACAAACGATTGCAACACGCCGATTGGCTAAAAATTATTCCTACGGTGTGACGATTCACCTCTGATTGGTCGACACTTTCTCGTTATTGGCTACAAGTATAAATTGAAAATTTAAAAACCCCCAACATTCGCCATTTTGTGGCGGCGGCCATTTTGGATTTGCATAGTGCTATTCTGCTAGTCAAGCCCTTTCATTTGATACCCATATTAAGGGAATTGTGAAAAAATATGTAATCCGCCATTTTGTAGCAGCGGCCATCTTGGATCGATTTTCATCAAACATGGCTAACAACACTCTCGACTAATTAACCTTTCAAACAAAAAAACCGCATTCAAATCAGTTCACCCGTTTGAGTGCTACAGGGGAACAGATAGACACATACACGCATACACACACACACACACACACACTCACACACACACATACACACACACACACACACACAGACACGTCAAACTTATAACACCCCGTCGTTTTTGCGTCGGGGATTAAAAAAGCATTGTTGCATAAATAATACCAATAAGCCAATCACCACAATTGAGATTGTGGCAATGATTGCTGCACAGGAGACCTACCGTCGTAGTTCGTCAGCTACGTGTAATGACCGCAATCGCCTCTGGTTGTGCGACAATCTCTCACTATTAACTAAAAGTCAGCCCATGGTTTTAGTATACGAGTAGTAAAAGATAAAAGGTCTGTACTAAAATCCTGCTATGAGTATTCCCGCCGGATCCAACTCGGCTGGACAGTATTTGCGGGACGCTTCAAAATCTCTTCTGGTCCAAAATCTCTAAGTGAATAATGATCAAAATCTTCGTCTTACGAGCGATGACTTCCGGATCCGAAACATTATCTTCAACTTCAGGATTTTTACTAAAATATGTTTAGTAGGTGAGCTGTAAAATGAAAGCAGACGAGTAAAAAATAACTCTCAGTTTTTATATTAAGTACTAGCTGACCCCCGCAACTTCGTTCGCGTGGATATAGATTTTTATATAGGATCGGATCGGATCCCATAATTCTTTTATGTACCTAAACTAAATGTAGCCAAGTTACTCCTTATAACATTGAAAGTTACATTAAAATCGATCCAGCCGTTTCGGAGATTAGCTGGAACAAATAGACAGACCAACAAACATAAATTTAAACGCACACCAGTTTAAAATAAGCCGTACGTTCAAAGATCCGGGTCCCATGTTATTTGAACCCAATAAATGTCTGTCATTTCTGAACTAAAAACCTATAACCTTGAAATATTTACGGGACAATATATAAAATATTACCTTTCTAACAAAAAAAGAATGAGTGAAATCGAACAACGCGTTAATGAATTACAGCTAAATACACGTTTTAACTTTCTTCCCCTCTCCCAAGGGAACCGTGCTGAATTTCGGGATAAAAAGTATCCTATGTCCTACCTCGGAGTATAAACTCAAATCGTACCAAGTTTCATTTGGATCCGTTCAGTAGTTTCGGCGTGATGCGTGGCCAAGATACAGACAGACAGACAGACAGACAAAAATGAAAAAAATTGCAGTTTTTGCTTCAGTATCGATTATAGAGTGCCCTCCAATAAAAATTTTCAAAATATCTTCAATGTACAGAATTGGATCTGTTACAGTTTTATTATATTATAGAAGATAGATGAATTAGAACATACAGAGCCCTCTGAAACACTACGCACGTTTCCCTCCAACACCGGAGCATGCTAAGTATCGTTTATGTTCTGTGAAACCGTACCATACGTTCCATAGTGTAAACATCATCATTACAGAAGCAGGATAAGGTTTAATATTAAAACTAAATCAAACTATTATTAAAATATTTTTATTTATCACCCGCACAAACTTAATTAATATCGAATCACAGATTAGTTTAACTGAGATCTCTTTTCAAATCTATTTTATACTAATTAATTAATTACACTCAGCTAAGTCCAAAATGGCAGCATTTATTCGATTAGGGTGTGATTGCTATCGCAACCCTCAATCAAATATCACGACCTAGACGCTGAAGCATCTAATAGTCGGTTGAGTCTCTGGTGGAGACTGAATTCATGGCTTCGAAGTGCCCGTATTTATACCAATAATTCAAAATGGCGGTTCGCGCCAATAAATGAATCAAATGTCAGTTTATTCTAACATATTTCAATTATGAAATTAATAATCTGTAAACCATTTCTAAAAATTCTAATTGAATTTCAACAATAATCTGACAATAGTCATACAAGTGTAAATTAAAAATTTAAAAAACCCCCGACATTCACCATTTTGTGGCGGCGGCCATCTTGGATTTACATAGTGATATTCTACTAGTCAAGCCCTTTCATTTGATACCCATATTAAGGGAGTTGTGAAGAAATATGTAATCCACCATTTTGTAGCGGCGGCCATTTTGGATCAATTTTCATCAAACATAGCTATAACAACACTCTTGACTAATTAAGCTTTCAAACAAAAAAAACCGCATTCAAATCGGTTCACCCGTTTGAGCGCTACAGGGGAACAGACAGACACACACACACACACACACATACACACACAGACACGTCAAACTTATAACACCCCGTCGTTTTTGCGTCGGGGGTTAAAAACACCAAGAAGAGCAGGCGTAACGTGACGTAACGAACTCAATCAACCACGAGCGCAACGTTTGCGGATCATTTATCACACAAAAAGCCGTTTTGCTTACTTCATTTGACGTGAATATGACGAAAAGAAACGGAGAATACCCGAAACTTGAGGTTTTTGTTGGAAAATATTTATGTATATTCACCGTTGATATTCACCAACCGAACATTGAATTTTTACATGCCGTTGACCGGGCAAGGACCCCGATGTAAAGTAAATTCACCGGTTGGATTTTTAAAAGGGCATTCCGATCCAGTAATAAGTAAGTAGTTCCATTTTTAAACCATGACCCAAAAGAGGAGTGTTATAGTATAAGTTTGACTCTTAAAAAGAGCAACCGCCGAGTTTCTTACTGGTTCTTCTCGGTTGGAACGGCATTCCGAACCAGTGGTAGATTCAATTGACGATTCAAAAGTGCTTGTAAAAGTTTATTTGAATAAAAAACTTTTCTATTCTATTCTATTCTATTCTATTCTATTCTAAACGGGCGAATCGATTTCTTTTATTTGAAAGCAGGTTTTCTAGGGATGGTTTAGACATGCTTTATCAAAATCGGTTCAGTTGTTTCAAAGTTTTCAGCTCTTTTACTACCTGCAGTAGGGGTTTTAGATGCAGAATGATGTACCCGACATACAATTTACACCGATTTGAATGCGGTTTTTTTATAGTTAGACTAGCTCTTGCCCGCGGCTTCGCCCGTGTTAATTTCGATTTTTCACAAATCCTGAGGGAATCGTGGATATCTGGTTTCTGTTTCCGCTCCCTTTTTCAACTTTTATACCTACTTTCCAGGAAGTTTGCTATTGTAATCTACCTAATAGCTGTAGATATAGATTTCGGGTTTTTCAAAATCCCGCGGGAACTCTGGATTTTTCCAGGATAAAAAGCCTATGTTTTAAGTCAGGGCATAATCTATCTTTATTCAAAATTTCAGCCAAATCGGTTCAGTAGTTGCGACGTTATAGAGCAACAAACATCCAAACAAACAAACATCCAAACATCCAAACATCCACACTTTCACATTTATAATATTATAAGTAGGATAGTAGGATTTGTCTCGACGAGTACTTGCTTAACACGTCATAGTGATCAATGTTCTGACGTTTGGAGCAGGAGGATGGTTCATCATCATCATCATGATCAACCCATTACCGGCTCACTACAGAGCACGGGTCTCCTCTCAGAGTGAGAAGGGTTTTGGCCATAGTCTACCACGCTGGCCGAGCGGATTGGCAGACTTCACACACCTTTGAGAACGTTATGGAGAACTCTCAGGCATGCAGGTTTCCTCATGATGTTTTCCTTCACCGTTAAAGCAAGTGATATTTAAATACTTAAAACGCACATAACTCCGAAAAGTTAGAGGTGCGTGCCCGAGATCGAACCCACGACCTCCGATTAGAAGTCGGTTGTTCTAACCACTAGGCTATCACAGCATTGAAGGATGGTTGGACGTGAGATTTTCCCACAGGTCCGGAGATTATTAAAATTTTTAATTTTCAGTTATTACTTAAAAAGTTTCCTCCCGACTGCGCGACAACAAAGACGCGTGTATGCATATGGGACTCTATAAACCTCGGCGCATCCCAACGGATGGTTGAATTTCAATCAATAAGGTGTCTATTGAAGCCGTGAAAAAATTTTAAGAGCTAGGTTTGTTTTTCTTTTCAGTTTGCTTTTTCTTTTAACCGAATTTAAAAAGGGAGGTTCTGTATTCGATCTGTATAATATGTGCCTACCTACGTTCGCGATTATTTCAAAAACCAATAGACCGATTTTGATGATTTTTTCACTATCGTAATACAGTCGCCAGAGCCCTGCTGGGCCACAAATGAAAATTCAATAAGTGTAGCGATTCGGCCGCAGTTGACGCAGTGAACTCTGCTGACGTCATCAGTGTAGGGCGGTAACTAGCTTCGGTCGAAGTCTCATCACATACCAGAGTGCTTAGTCTCAGTTTGAAGCGCTCCAAAATTTTATAGTACACTATTGATCGAATCACAAATTACTTCAGAGCAAAATGAACCCAAAGACTCTTATTTTAGAGTCGTAATTCAGTAATTCGAACTCAAACCTTAACGTAAGCCATTGTAGGTCCATTTTACTCTGAAGTCATTGTGATTCGATCAATAGTATACTATAAAGTTTTGAAGCGCTCCAAACTGAGACTAAGCACTCAGACTAAAACCAATTTAGAAATTATAAGTTCCCAAATCGAACACAAGTTGTCTCATTTCCAAAACCAATTTAGAAATTATAAGTTCCCAAATCGAACACAAGTTGTCTCATTTCCAAAACCAATTTAGAAATTATAAGTTCCCAAATCGAACACAAGTTGTCTCATTTCCAAAACCAATTTAGAAATTATAAGTTCCCAAATCGAACACAAGTTGTCTCAATTCAGCGCTCACTAGTGCACCAGGAAGATCGTCAAAAGATATCATACCTTTAAGTTTAAGTATCTCACAAAGCATTAAGCAAATCTAAATGAAAGATGTGGTAACATCCATCAATCCTATTATTTCAGTACCTACGCTTGAGTGAGAAATTAATCTGGACCAATCAACGAAAACCGTCGAAAACCACAATTATATTGCACAGTTTTCATCCAATTCATACAACTTCCATTAATCACAAAGAGTTCCACCGGGATCGGAAAGACTTACCTAAATGAGAAATGACTCGCAAGAACAATTTCATTACACGTAGCTACTTTAATTTCCGTTCAAGCTACTTTCTTTACTATTAATGAAGCTGATCTGTTAATATATAATTAGTTTGTTTATTTATTTGTACGCACTTCACGCAAAACTGCAGGAGAGCATGACAATTATAGTCAGATTAAAAACTAAACTTAGAGCGCGACTGACTTTAAGTTTATTATCGGTACCGGTAGTCTCAGTTTGTGCAGCTCGAAAACTTTACTAAATACCACTGTGTATTTAGTAAATTTTACTTCAGAGTAAAATGCACCTAAACTAGCTTATTTTAAGGTTTGAGTTGGCCAATACATTCAGCATTCGTTTACAGCTAGCGCGCTATGCAGAAATATTGTACTTACTATAAAAATATTCGAAGTATTGAATTACGACTTTATAATAAGAAGTCTTTGTGTGTGTGCGTGTGTGTGTTTGTGTGTGTGTGTGTGTGTGTCTGTCGTCCCCTCGTAGTGCTCAAACGGGTGAACCGATTTTAATGCGGTTCTTTGTTTGAAATTAGTCGGGAGTGTTCTTAGCTATGTTAGATGAAAATCGGTCAAAGATGGCCACCACCACAAAATGGCGAATGTCGGGGGGTTTTTTAATTTTTTTTTTACGAACTGCAATCACATTGCGTGTTTTTCGTCTGATTTACACAAGTCTCATTAATCACAATAACCGGCCAAGTGCGTGGCGGGCCACGCGCAGTGTAGGGTTCCGTAGTCACAATCCTCGGAAAACAGGTATAACTCCTTAACCTGTGAACCCTACTTAGCCGTGATAGTTTTCCTTTAAAATTGATTATATACCCTACTGCTGTGAATTTTTTCAAGTTCCTATATACTGCCATTTGGCTGATAGAGGGGGGGGGACACTTGACTCTAATAAAAATTTGCACTTTAAAACATTATATTTTACAAACGGATCTAGAAATCGAAAAATGATGTTCCCACACCCACAGTATTTTTAAAAGACCTATTCAACGATACCCCACACTATGGGGTAGACGAGAAAAAAAATATTCATCCCCACTTTACATGTAGGGGAGCTACCCTAAAAAAAATATTTATCAAAATTTTATTTCACCACTTTGTCGGCGTGATTAATATTTATACTCATGCCAAATTACGGATTTCTAGCACTAATAGTCTTTGAGATTAACCGAGGACGGACGGACAGACGGACAGACGGACAGACGGACAGACGGACAGACGGACAGACGGACGGACATGGCGAAACTATAAGGGTTCCTTGTTTACTACGGAACCCTAAAAAGGATATTGAAAGATGGGAGTGACGTATAAATGAGAAATAACCCAGACGAATCAACCACGAAAACAATATGATTCATTCATTACATTAATCATGAACGGAGATTATTATCAGAAACAATGAAAAAATAGAGTGTACACGTCCTAAGGATGCTCCGATGTCGAGATGAAACTTACCTACTTTGACTTTGGGAAGTGTGTGTAGTATTGCATGGTGATGCTGCATATTGTTTGCTTATTTTTCATATATCTAGCAGCGGGAAAGCGGGTGTTGCATAGCGCATGCTGCACGATGTAGATTTGTCTGTGTATTGTTCTGTTTATTGGAGTATTTTGCGGCTCACCAGCACCGCGACACACGTATCGTAATGGCACGTAATGGCACTGCACAATCGCTCCGTCCCGCTGTCGGTACACGACTAACTCCCCACCTCGACTTCGCACGTGTGACGTAGGCGCATGAAACAACCAACATTCTAGTCAATACATAAACACAAAACAAAATAATCACGACCTGCACTCATTTACAGAAATTTCGTGAATCAAAAAGAGAATTATAAAGACCTGCACTAATTTTCATCAATCAGAGCAGTATAAGTAATCGGAACAGTATCAATCCGAACTAATTGTAAGATCATTTCACTCACATCATCCTGTTGCAAAGCCCGACAACGCATAAATTGTGGAACTCGCCCAAACAAGTTGTGGTACTGACTCGGTGTTCCCACTAAAGTTTGATAAAATATGGGGCATTTTAAGAAGCGGATCAACAAATTCCTAACAAGCCAGCAACGGATTGGGGCTACCTCTGGTGCCGTAAATGTTCATTAGCGGCGGCAAACGCCCAACACAAGATAAACCTGAGTGCTTAGTCTCAGTTTGGAGCGCTCCAAAACTAAAAGTATACTATAAGTATACTATTGATCGAATCACAAATGACTTCAGAGCAAAATGAACCCAAAGACTCTTATTTTAGGTCCATTTTACTCTGAAGTCATTGTGATTCGTTCAATAGTATACTTATAGTATACTATAAAGTTTTGGAGCACTCCAAACTGAGACTAAGCACTCTGAATGCTTGTTTGCTCGCTCTTCCTATAAAAAAAAGCTTTTGCAAATCTTTGCAAAGCTTATATAATGCGCTCTTAAAAAACATAGGTACTTGTATTATAAAAATCATTGTTACGGCAGTCAGTAACGCAAAATTATTATTATTAGAGTAGCCAATACTCGTAAATTTAGGTGTTTTGAAATTTCCGGGGAACTCTTTAATTATCCGAGATTAAAATTAGCTAAAGTCCATCTCCAGGATGCAAGATGTCTCTATAAAATTACGTCAATATCAGTTCAGCTGTTAGGCCGTGAAAATATATTAATCTAAGTAGGAACCTCAATATTTCCTGGATAAAACTTAGATATTATAGGCTAATCACTCTTTGTATACTCCTCTATATGCCTGCGCAGGTCCCCCTAAAAATCGGTTCAGCCATTACGAAGATTAGCCCGAAAAAATAGACGAATAAACATTTTAAAAACGTGTATTTGGATTATGCTGTACAAACAATTATACTTCGCATTTCTCCCAAAGATGATTATGGTTTACATGCAGCAGGCGCTAGTCTGTGCTGTCCTTTATCACACTTTTAGAGTTATTTTATAATAAATTAATTGTTTTTTTTTTTTTTTTTTGACGTTGGTCACACACACTGAGTAGGTACCCTCACCCCACCGCCCTCGCCACGCCGATCCGGGTCGTCATTACGTTATTTTGTGTTGTCCGAGTCACACGTCGTCCAAACAAAATTCAAAAAATAAAAAGTGAAACGGGAAAAAGAAAAAGTGATTTAGTTGAAAAAGTTGAAGTGTATCACCCGCGGATTTTAATCATCAGTACCAGGAATCGCTAGCGACAATCATCACCGAGCGAGCAGAAAAATTCAAGGTAAGACTAGATTTATTCACTAGTAAGAACATTTTTACCCAGTGAACAAAATAACTATTGTTTACTGTTCATTGTTTTTATCTGCGTACCGTCTTCTGTTTATGTTAACGGTTCAATTGGAAATCTCAATGAGTTTCCCGTTAGACAGATAAAAGCTGTGGAATTTGCGCTCCAAACAAAAAAGTTGAACAAAGAAATTTTTCCCTTGTAAAGGGCTGGAAGTTACTTTGTCCCATTCTCACCTACTTAAATAGTGTGTGAGGTATTTAAAAACTAGAGAGAAAGAATAGCCTAGGTGAATGACCTTGTCTTCACTAAAATATTTAAGGCGCCAGCTTCAGTGGCATATAGAATACATACTTATAACCTTGATTTCCTGTATTATTGACATGTACCTTATCCCGACAAAATGTGTGTGGAAAATATACATCCCGACCTATATGGTGTGTGGATAAAAATATAGTGATACCTGTCAAATAAATATAAATATCCCGACGTAAAACGTTTGTGGAAAATATATGTATATCCCGACCTATATGGTGTGTGGAAAATATATGTTTATCCCGACCTTTATGGTGTGTGGATAAAAATATAGTGATACCTGTCAAATAAATATAACTATCCCGACGTAAAACGTTTGTGGAAAATATATGTATATCCCGACCTATACGGTGTGTGGAAAATATATGTATATCCCGACCTTTATGGTGTGTGGATAAAATATAAGTATACCTACCATCCAGTCAAATACTCCGACGCATAGCGTGTGTGAGTTTTCTGTGTAGGGTCATAAAATAAATACCTACCTACATAAATTTCATCTTACCTTATTCTTATTGACATCTGATTCATAAGAATGACGAATTAGATCTTGAGATTTTACAATTATTATTGGGCTCAGACCCAACAAGAAAAACTATTCGGAGATTTGCCCATAAAGATTTGGCCACACGATGGAAACATTATACCCATCTATGTATTATTTTTGACTAACGGGTTGCTTATGGAAGATCGATATTCTAAACTAATATTTACCAAAAAGATCAGCGTCAAAGACGGTTGCTATGCGATACTCATTACTGAAGCTTAGCAAACAAAAGCGAGATATATATTCAAAAATATAAAAATCGACACCTTTGGTTCGGTTTAAATCTGTCGGAGTATCTGAAATCATCTAAGGCCACTTCAACCTCCGCTTCAAAGTTGATATCTAACCAGTTCCGCTCACAGCCGAGTACTTCTGTACCGGAAAACTCTAAACGCATGTGCACCTGCCCGAAAAGCGAGTATAATACGCATACCGGGCTGACATCAGCACCCGCTACCGCCACCGCACCGCCAAGTGGCCGTGCCGTGAAATTATGACTGAGCGCTTACGCTTACGCACTTAAGCTTACGACTCAATGCTAAATGTCGCACGCGCAATCGTGACAATGCTACATAAAGCTAATACATGCTATGACATGCTAGCTGCTTCGTCACCGGTACATAACGTACGTAACGTAACGGTTTTTACGTATCATTGGCAGATCAGTTTTTCTTCACGAGTGGCTTCATATTTTTGGGCCAAAGAAAAACAATTTATCTCACCAATTTTTGCACTAAAGGAAAACATCGTTTTATTTTGAATTTATATGAATCAAACTTTATTTGTGTCAATAACTTCAAACATATGGAAGATATGAAAATACCACATTAATATTAATTAAAATGTACTGTACTGTACTGTACTGTACTGTATGACAACCGGTCTAATTTTTGATTCCGTAAAATTCTGACACTTGTCATTTTAAAAATACAATGAGTTATTTGTATGAATAACAGAGTTAACACCTGAAGTTCGATTTTACACCAAAATTAAATTGCCTGAAGCATCTGTCAGACATTTTTCATATCTACATGTGGCAATTGATCATTCATTGATTCATTTATATGAGTTTTAAATTCATTATCTTTTTTGTGGCAACTGTTTTATGTCTGTAAATTGTCATTTTATGTCTGTATAACAGTAAGAAACGTCAGTTTCGCGAAATTAGAAATCCTTAGTAGAAATCAGACTTTAAAAGATGCATATTTTTTTTTTACTGCCAGTGGCCGAAAGTAATATGCAGAAGCAAGTAAATAGAACGGTAAAATTTCTGAAGTCAAAGTTTTACCATTTGGACTTTGCAACGTCTATGCCTATACAAAGGTTTTAAAAACCAGTCCTTCACATTTATGTATGTTCATCAGTTTATTTGTCAGTTAATTTTCTTGACGATTTATTATGCATCAGAAATTCGGTTACAACTGTTTGGATAATGTAGAAGCGAATAACAATTTACTTTGAAATTAAGATTTTTGATCAAGGATCACTCTTTACCCACAAAAAAAAAAAAAAAAGAAGTTATTTACAAACAAATACAGAAAAATGTATGAGAAATCAGAAAACTAGCTAGTTATGTTGGTTTGTCGATGGCGGCGTGCCCGGCCTTCGACGACGGATTGGTTTATACGAAAATGTATGGATTTTCAAAGTTCTGGAAATTCTTGGCAATTCACTACTTTGATAATCGTAAGAAATATATGATCTGTATTGTTAACAATGATTTCATATGCTGGAGGAAGTGGAGAAATTATATTGATCCTGCAAATTGTTCATTTAAAATATGAAGAATATTCACTAGTACCTAGTGTATAGTGATGCGTCACGTTCGGGCTGTGGTGCAACCTGTAACGATGAGACAGCTTACGGATCACTCGCAACTGTAATTGCTTCACTCAAGAACCTTGGGACTCCAAAGTCCATCGGTTCTTCAATTTACTTGCAGCCTTTTATAACCTCAGTCTTTCACGACTTAGAAATTATAATATTTTATCAAAAATAAACAGCTATTGCCTATATCAAGGTTTACACAATTTATCATCATATATTTATATGATGCGATTGAATGATGAATGAAATACAAACACTAGTTGCAGATTTTGAATCTCGTCGAAAGTTCAACATGAACACAGAAAGGGAACTTACTGTTAGTGCATATCGTCAGTTAAAGGTTTATTCCGACAGATCTGACTTTGGTTTATTTGCCAGTAATCAAAATAACAAAATGTCAGAGGTACGCATCATGGAAGTTCTGAGATTGTTGATGCACTTACATCGAAAAAAAAAAAAAAAGTTTATAAGCCTTTCCATACTTTAGCCTTATTTCAAAATTTGCCACAAAATTAAATGTTACATGGCAAAAGTCGTTTTTTTTCTAACTCCAACGCATCGCTTAACATAGCAATGGTTTTTTCTCTAATAATTCTATGAATCAATATAACACATCTTTAAAGTCAAAATGACTGTTCTGCAAGAAAAAAGGTTATAATTATTGTGATTCCAATATTATACAGCAAATTGAATTTTTCACATAAAAATTCAGATGCAAGTTTAATTTCTATCATTCTCACTATCCATCATAATTTTGGATTAAATTCAGTATCAACAATGATTTAATCTCACAAAAAGATCTATCTTTAAAAAATCACCTTTTTGGCATTAACATCTCCATTAAAAAATACAGACACTTGGTCAATAAATACTTTATTGGAATCCGATAAAACTAAAATAGATGATCACAACTTCAAGATCAAATGTTTTTTTCAACCAAATTATTGTGTTGCCATATATTAAAGAAAATCTTTAATCTCTGTCCAAGCTTATTTCAGAAGATATTTAGAAAAAATTGATCCCTTACGTGCCCAATGAGATTTTTTCAAAATCAAATCAAAATCAATTTATTTGTTGAAATAGGTTAGTACAATGATAGTAAAATTGTTAAATACAGTGTTACTATTTCATGCCCTTGTTTTAGGGCATACCTACCATATTCTTGTTATTTAATAACCTACTTATTTACTTTATACCTTTGTTCATCAGTTTTCAAAAAACCACTCTTTATATCCCATTGAGTTACGTCCATTCAATGGCACACATAGCACGCGACACGCGTTGACATCAGCTGCCCACAATGTAGGGCTAAAACTTAGAAATTATTTGAGAAAATATAGTTTGGTCTGAATCTTCAAATGTATTTTTAAAGTATCTTTTATTATAAAGATTTATTAAAATCAGATCAAAATTGTGGATATATTATTTTGAAGCTAAAATTTTCTTCTATGCATATAAAAATCTATATTCTATTCTATACAAGTACGATTAGCATACCTGTCATGCTACTTAGCAAAAAAATTTATTAATTAAAAATAAATAATAAATCGCCTTTAAATTATGATTTATGAAGAAATATTGACTTTGTTTAATCACATATTGTAAATGATTATTTTCCTTTTTCCCTGTTATGCTTTGCCTTAATTTTATTTTTGAATATTTTTATTGTACACAATAAATAATATTGTAGTATTTTTTCGATGCTCTAAACATCTGCATGTAAACCATAATCATCTTTGGGAGAAATGCGAAGTATAATTAAGAATCAAACGAACTTACCTTGTGAAGTTTGATATCTAATTATACGAGCGTTTTGACCAAAGATGATTACAAACCCACCCACCCTGTTTTTGTCAAAATCCCTAAACATATCGAAAAAATAAAGCTCTGAAAAATGACGACCCGGATCGGCGTGGCGAGGGCGGTGGGGTGAGGGTACCTACTCAGTGTGTGACCAACGTCAAAAAAAAAAAAAAAAAACCAATTAATTTATTATAAAATAACTCTAAAAGTGTGATAAAGGACAGCACAGACTAGCGCTTGCTGCATGTAAACCATAATCATCTTTGGTCAAAACGCTCGTATAATTAGATATCAAACTTCACAAGGTAAGTTCGTTTGATTCTTAATTATAATAGAAGCAATTATTTGGAAAGACAAACAAACAATTCACTTTATACTTTTTTTACATTTAGATACATTTTTACGCTTCTCGGTGTGGCTTTATTTTAGTACATCCAGTAAATGGGGAGGTTTCCTCTTATCAAAGGCGACGTCACAAATCCTTGTACAGATAAGTCCCTGTCGCAACGTCTAATCAGATACAAGGGCTTGCGGGGTAATGACTTCTACTCTATAAAGTGGCTTGAGGTTTGCAAATTTATTCTTATCTCGGCACACAACTAAAAGATACGCTCAAAAATGTATATTTTTAGTAGCGTATCTTAAAATATTTTTTTAAAGCAACCGTCAATTTTTATAAACCGTCCTACCTAAATGCCTAACCTACTTAAATACCTAAAGTTGTCGGTGGCCGCCTCTACGGTATCTACTCCGTAAGCGGGGCACTGACCCAGAGTTGTACACGTTACATTGCCGGTTTCTAAAATACTAAATAATAAACCACTATTAATACTACAAGTATAGGAAAAATGGTTATTGACATTCAATGACCTTTGGCATTGGATTGTGTTTAGGTAGTATAGATAGCGCTAAGATTTCGTATTCGAAATTTTCGAAATATATCGAATTTCGATAGCGGCCCCCTTATATACCCTGTACCTACTTTTACATTAATTGTCTTTAAAAAAATATTTCTTAGTGTTAATCTTTCATTTCCAATAGAAATTAACTTTTGGAAAAACGTCCTGTTTTTAACATATCCGTAATAAATACTTAACAAAACGAAATAACTTCAACTTAAAAAGTTACAAAGTCTCTGGTAGATATATTTTATTGCTAAAAATCCCATTCCCGACGAGATCCTAGACTTGAATGGAATAAATACTTCCTCCAGCTGCAGTCGGTAATCATTTTTTCGATGGTGAAGACTCTGAAAGAATTTAAACATCTTGGATTAAAATACTCCAGTTTAACTTATTTTTATGTTTTATAATAGACAAGCTTTTTTTTTTTTTCAGTGGAAACTAAGCAAAATTGTGTTTTCCTTCAATAATAAATTCTTATAATCCTAATCACTACATAGTATAAAACAAAGTCGCTTTCTCTGTCCCTATGTCCCTATGTATGCTTAGGTAAATCTTTAAAACTACGCAACGGATTTTGATGCGGTTTTTTTAATAGATAGAGTGATTCAAGAGGAAGGTTTGTAAGTAGAAAAATTGGACCCGGTAGGTGGCGCTAATAGCGGGCAGGACGACGTCTGCCAGGTCCGCTAGTTAATATTATAAATGCGAAAGTGAGATTGTTTGTTCGTTACGCTTTCACTCCTAAACCGCTGAACCGATTTTGACAAAATTTTGAACAAAGATAGACTAGACTTTGAAGAAGGAGATAGGCTACTTTTTAATCTCGGAAAATCATAGAGTACCCAATGTATTCTTAAAAAACCTCAATGCACGTGGACGAAATCACGGGCATCAGCTAGTTAGAAATACAAAGTGATGATTCCGGTAAATATTGCCCCATTTTAGGCGAAAATGTAAAACAAAACACTTATCTCTCGTATTACCAGAGCCCAAGCTGGTCCCGCGCGTCACCATAAATTCTTCAATGCAAATTCAGGTCAGAGAAATTCAATTTTCAAATGGTTTTAGCCAGACTCGTATTTCACACAGCATTTGTGTGGAAAAAAACTGTGAAACGGAAAGTCCCTATATATATTTTTCGGGTTACATTTTTCGCTAACCTTGCACGTGTTTACTGAACAGAGTTGATCAGACTGAGTTTTTTAGTTATTTTTTCTTCAGTGGAAGCAATGCGTTAGTTATTAATGAGCTATGGATGTACATTACTCGGGAATTTTTGAGAACATTTGCTCACTTGAATTAACATCAAAGAGTAACGTCAACAATCATTTAAACCTTGCCTTTAAAAATCCCCGTGGTTTCATGGGACACTAGATATCATATAGACGACTCATATAGACAACAATTGGGCTACCCAGCCAAACGCACCTGCGTTCATCGCTGCGTTCATTAGTGATGCGTGACAACACTTCGCCATTTTGGCCCCATTCCAGTCATGCGAACTTCCGTGAAGAAACTTCCCTTCTAAAATTATAATATTCTGTAATATAATATCTATCTATTATATATCTATACCTATTAATATAAAGAGGCTTGTCCTGACTGACTGACTAATCATCAACGCATAGCCTAAACCACTGAAGATAGAAACTTGAAATTTTCACAGTAGCTTCCTTTTATGACGCAGGTAAGCGCATACTAAGAAAGGATTTGCAAATTCCATCACTAAGGGGGTTAAATAGGGGATGAAAATTTGTATGAAAATCCGTCATTTTTCTAGTTATATCCATAAAAATTGGTATTTGAGCTTTTGATAAAAAATAAAAAATACTAATTTCAGGATTTTTGAAAATTCAACGCTCATGTGGGCTAAATAGGGGATGAAAGTTTAAATGAGAGTTCGTCATTTTTCACGTCATTTATCAAGTTATATCCATGATAATTGGTATTTAGGTTACTGATTAAAAATAAAAAATTACGTGTTTAAGGAATTTTGGAAAAACTAACAACTAACGATTTGTATGAATGCACGCGGGCCAAATCGCGAGCATCAGTTTGTTGAGTATTATTTTGGTTCGCATTTTATCAATTTTCTTTACGAAATGTCTCTCCACCGTATTTTTCAAAGCACATTTCGTATCTCAGCGCAAAATTGCATGAAACATCGAGCAGTAGCACCGTAGCACGTTCAAGGATTTTATCGACATCTTATCAAGCAAGCACATGTGGAAATTTCACACTTCCAGAATATTCGCATTGTGTCGAGTTAGTTTTGTTTTGAAATGACTTATGACCAAGTTTCTGGACTAATTTGTTTTGTTGATTTATTAGTTAGCATGTACGGTGAGGACACAATTATACAGTGAGATATATTGGAAACCCGGTGCCACATGCATTTGAACACTTGTATGAATACTTTGTGCGGCAGGAGTCTTTGGTTTTTGGTCAAAGTTTGAACACATTTGCACTTTGCTATTCACTATCGTATTTGCAAAGCGAACGTATTTGCAAAGTCTGTCTGGCAGTTAGGCCTCTTGTTAACACGCCGTGGAAACCTTCAATGTGTGAGACCTTCAATGTGTGAGCAAAGTACTTCAAAGTCTTTGTTCAAATCTGTGTGTGGTTCTTGTCTGTGTGTGGTTCCGGGGTAAAGGACATGCACCGGGTTGGTGCTATGTCCTTTACTAGCGGCCCCAGCTGGTCAACCCGTTGTATCTTGAAACTTGTAGTTGTCTGTTGTTGTATACACAATGTGTCCGGCCTGATCCAGTACTAGCGAAAAAGGGAAGTGTACTGCAACTCATTATATTGGGTTTTTCTGTCAAGAAAAGAACAGAAGGAAAGAAAAGAAAAGAAGGAAAGAAAAGAACACATGAGACAAAGTTCATTCGACGCATAGTTACGTAACGTACGTCTTACGTAACATAGATTTTTAGCAAAATCAGTCCAGCCATTTTTTATTCAAATGGAGAGTTAGTCTTTATTTTTGAAGGGACATCAGTTCAGTTTAGTTTTGAGACTGTGTACAGCAAAATTAGTACCATTACTTAACTTCTACATCTAAAAATAACATTTTGCTTTCAAGATTTAAATGTGACTTTTATAGCGCGTCTTACAGTCTACTAGTAACAGCTCAATAAGAAATTTAGAGCCCGCGCTAACTCCGCTCACGCTTAACGATCCGACGACGTCATCGCGGGCCAATATCTTTTATGACGACTATAAAAGGGATAATTAAAGTACGACAAACTACATAGTGCCATCTAAGATGTTCGAAGTAGATTGTAGGGTGGAATTTTTGACGTGATAACGTCTTATAAATCGATGAACGCCGGCTGCACGCACGAAAAATCATGACTCATTGTCACACTGAGAAGCAAGCGAGAGCGCGGAACAAGCGATAGAGAGGCACGACTGACCTGAGCGTTCGGCTTTATCAATGTTTTCTGATGTTATCATGTTAAATTATCGTCCGTAAACCGACTTTACAGACAACCAATTTTTATTTTATTTCTAAACTCTCGCTTTTTGTCAAGGACATTGCTTCATAATCAGCCAACTAACTTCTAGTTAAAACTAACCCGATCAGTAAAGTGTATCAGTCATTGGGTAAACCAAATATCAAATCGATTAGAAAAGTTAGAGTAGGTAATACAAGTATAGGTATAAGTTTAAAATTAAAAAAAACCCCGACATTCGCCATTTCGTGGTGGCGGCCATATTGGACCATTTTCATCAAACATAGCTAAGAACACTCCCGCTTATTCATCTTTCAAACAAAAAAATAATCACTTTCAAATCGGTTCACCGGTTAATAAATATGAATTTCATGACTAAACACCCTACTCCAACTGAAAAATGCTGAATAGATTTCATCAAACATAATAATAAACCATCCCATATAAAAAAAAACATATAAAATCATTCATCTGTTTGAGCACTACGATGACACACACAGGCAGACATACAGATAGATACACGGATATACAGACAAAGCGGTCAGACTCTCTTTTGCGTCAGGGGGTTAATAAATATGATACTACTTTTAGTCCCATCAAATTAGTTAAATTTAGGTTACAGCACTAAAGCTTGAATACTGGAAAATTGACTAAAATGCACCTATAGATAAAACTAGTAAACAAGTACTTAAGTTGTTCGAATAGTTCCCGAATGATTGAACTGAGAATGTTTTATTTAGTTACGTATTCATTCCCAATCCCGATCTGTTTTGAATTTCGAACTGGCATGGGAACAACAATGCCGGTTCCAAATTCAATGAGACTATACTTGTTCCTAAATTCAATTCGACTCTATCCTACTTTGGACGGACTATTCGCGAAAGTTTAACTTCAAGTACATTAAATACATTCCGTTGCGAAAAGGATTGTTGCACTATAATATTGTTCGATTCGATAACGGAACACGTATTCTACACAAATAATTAGTAGGTATGTGTATGTGATTTCGAAATATTTGCCACTAATTAAACTCATTATCGTGATTATTTGAAGTTTTAATTTTTTTCTGTCCATCTGTTTGTCCGGGTTTATCTTTGGAACGGCTGGGTCGGTGTAGGCGGAACATTCACAGGCACGTAGAGAATTGCATAAGGTGTGTGATATAGGGTAGGGTAGGTAGCTCAGTGGTGAGCGCTGTGGTCTTATAAGGTCCCGGGTTTGATTCCCGGCAGTGGCAATTTAGGACTGTTAATTTCTGAATTGTCTCTGGTATAGGTCTGGCTTCAGCCGTGGCTAGTTACCACCCTACTAGCAAAGCTGTGCCACCATGCGACTTAGCGTTCCGGTACGATGTCACGTGGAAATTGATCAGGGGTTTGGGTTTAAATCAAATAAAATTTTATGATATCTAAAAAATGCTATTGCGACGCGTCTTGCTGTTATATTCAGAGGCGAATATTTGTTTGACGTTAACTATATCTACCATTAGCAGTCAAGGGCTAACTTGTAGATGAATAAATAAATAAAATGAATCCAGGAAATATTAAAAATCTCTCACTGATAGCCACTTCAGTTTTACGACTCGATGAGCAGTATCAACAAACGGTTAAAGAGATAGTAGGTTTTAAACGGTAAAAGTGGGTCCGTCATAAGCTGTTAAATAACACAAAAATAAACACTCAAAATATTTGAACGCGTGTGGTTTTAGCCGGATGCCTGTAATCGGTACTGACCGCACGCGCGGCTCGTACCCGACGCGATGCTTGATTACGGTTTAATGCTTTGTGAATTTCGGAACGAAAGGGTTCGTTTTAGCTATGAATTGTTATCCTGCATTCGAAAACATCTGTTTGTATCTAACTAGCCTAAAATAAGGTAGGTATATACTTATGTAGTCTCATAGTAACCGATCAATATCTGTTGGGATCTGCACATTCCAAGGTCTTGAGCCGCTTATGTCCGATGACTCCATTTAACACGTTTGATGTTGTCAATCCAGCGCATGGTCGCTCGTTAGGTCCATTGGTTCTTTGAATTTTTCTTGAAGCACGGCAGTGCTCTTACCAAGTCAAACAAAAAAAAAACACGGGGGAACAACCGTTCTATCTTTTCTCGAAGCATTTCAGGACATTTTCGACCCCTTGTAACTTCATCGTGGATAAAGCTAGAAGTGTGAATTTTCAGTGCCCAAGAGAACTAAACATAACTAGGCACATACCCATTTAACTCTAAGCTGTAGTTTAAGAACTATTGTTAGTCAAAGTTCCTTAGTTTTGTCACTGACAGACTACCGCGCGATCATCAAAATTCTAAGGTACTTCTAGCAGACACACAAGCTTCAAATTTTACAATAGATCACATGGATGATATAAGCCAGGGTTTTCTGCCCGTGATATCCAAACGGTGATTGCAATAAAAGAGACAGGTCGGTTCGCAGACTCGTAAAATGCTCCTAAAAATGGGTCACTTCCAAATGTGTTGATAATAAAACAGCTACAGTCACTCCGACTTGTTATTTACCTCTCCTCTTTTATCAGGATAGGTTGTATGTTTTGTGGATTAAAAAAAGACCGCAATATCAATCGCTTATCTAGGATCCTTACTAATATCTATAATATAATAAAACTGTAACAGATCCAATTCTGTACATTGAAGATATTTTGAAAATTTTTATTGGAGGGCACTCTATAATCGATACTGAAGCCAAAACTGCAATTTTTTTCATTTTTGTCTGTCTGTCTGTCTGTCTGTCTGTCTGTCTGTCTGTCTGTCTGTCTGTATCTTGGCCGCGCATCACGCCGAAACTACTGAATGGATTCGAATGAAACTTGGTACGATTTGAGTTTATACTCCGAGGTAGGACATAGGATACTTTTTATCCCGAAATTCAGCACGGTTCCCTTGGGAGAGGGGATGAAAGGTAAAACGTGTATTTAGCTGTAATTCATTAACGCATTGTTCGATTTCACTCATTCTTTTTTTGTTAGTAAGGTAGTACTTTATATATTGTCCCGTAAATATTTCAAGGTCATAGGTTTTTTAGTTCAGAAATGACAGACATTACAACCCTCAGCATTGGGTTCAAATAACTTGGGACCCGGATCTTTGAACGTACGGCTTATTTTAAACTGGTGTGCGTTTAAATTTATGTTTGTCGGTCTGTTTATTTGTTCCAGCTAATCTCCAAAACGGCTGGATCGATTTTAATGGAACTTTCAATTTTATAAGGAGTAACTTAGGCTACATTTAGTTTAGATACATAAAATAATTATGAGATCCGATCCGATCTTATATAAAACCTATAAACACGCGAACGAAGTCGCGGGGGTCAGCTAGTCCCCAATAAATCCTACAATATTTATGATTATTGGGAAAGTGTATTTTTTTGTTGATTTGTCCTTCAATCACACTGAAATAGATTTATGGATCGATGTGGTTTTTTGCATGGGTATAGCTATTTTATCTTGCAGAATAAGAGAAAATCATTTAAAGTTCATTCAACCAAATGCTAAATTTTTTGAACTGAACAGAATATTATGAACAGAGTATTCCTTAGAAATTATTTGAACTTTGAAACTTCATTCTTTAAGTTAGTTATTACATAAGAATTTGCCCCGACGTAACTCCCAAAGTGAGGTCCCGATAACTGGGTTACGTAGTTTCCGGTAACAGGATGCGATGTGCCATCTTGGCTTTTGTTATACTCTGCGACGTGTGTAAAATTTCGTGGTGGATTCGTAAAGTTTTACAAAAATGTTTATAGGCAGTAGGCCCTCATGTATATTACCAACACTGCACAGACCTTTCCTATCTCGTGGCAGGGTCTCATACAAACTTCAACCCTTTTGAGTCTTTTTTATTCGGCTCCTAAGATGTTAGAGTTACCGTAGATGTCCATAAGAGTAGACGCTATTACTTCATTACTTTCTTTTTTATCACCTTTCTTTTCTATCCTTGGTTTTCTTTCATTTTTTCCCCTCTTTTATGAATAACTGAAAAGGGAAAAAGTGTACCTATTTACCCGCAAATAAAAAGTTGTTGGTTAATTAATCTTACCCTTTGGACTATTGTTTTAGCCAATCCAGACACATTGCGTCACACTTAGCTGGAGACTAAATGGGTTTCTCGTTTGGGCTGACGGCGAGGATTTTTAAGACATTAGTCATGTCTAAAATCTACTATACAATAAAATACCTAAATTAAATAAGAAACTTTATTTATTTACTAGCTTCTGCCCGCGGCTTCGCCCACGTGAATTTCGGTTTTTCACAAATCCCGACGGAATCGTGGATTTTCGGTTCCCGTTCCCGCTCCCTTTTTCAACCTTTATACCTACTTTCCAGGAAGTTTGCTATAGTAATCTATCTATAGCTGTAGCTATAGATCTAGTTTTTTTTTTTCAAAATCCCGTGGAAACTGTGGATTTTTCCAAAAAAATTTTTTGTAAAAAGTAGCCTATGTGTTAAGTCAGGGCATAATCTATCTCCGTCCTAAATCGCAGCAAAATCGGTACAGTAGTTGCGGCGTTAAAGAGTAACAAACATACACACAAATTTTCGCCGTTATAATATTAGTGTGATGTAAAAAAGACTGCAAGATTTCTGATTTGACCTCTATTCGGGCTAACGGCGAAGATTTTTAAATCATAAACCATGTCTGAAAATTATACTGTACAATTTGTGAAAACTGTGGCCAGAATATTATAAGCTGTATTATAGCATAAGTGTGCCTTGGCCTTGCTCAATCAAGGCAGTGCGGTAATGCGTCCACTTCGACCGCGTTGGCAGGCCAAGCAAAGCCTCGAAAGACTGACTTTAGCTTACAACCATAGATTAAAAAACAATGACGTAATCATGACTGTATAATCATAGATATCACACTAATCAGACTAATATTATAAAGGCGAAAGTTTGTGTGTGTTTGTTTGTGTGTGTGTGTGTATATGTTTGTTACTCTTTAACGCCGCAACTACTAAACCGATTTGGCTGAAATTTTGAATGGAGATAGATTATGCCCTGACTTAAGACATATGCTACTTTTTATCCTGGAAAACCTACAGTTCCCACGGGAAATCTATTGAAATCTATTGTTACAGCTACAGGTAGATTACTATAGCTTACTTTCTTCAAAGTAGGTATAAAGGTTGGAAAAGGGAGCGGGAACGGGAACCGGAAATCCACGATTCACTCGGGATTTGTGAAAAACCGAAATTCACGCGGCCGAAGCAGCGGGCAGAAGCTAGTAAAACATAAATAATTATTTTGTAAAAACTCAATTAGGTACTAGTATTGGAAAATTTAAAGTTTAAGCCTCAACCCTACCTTCTGCGTTAGTGCAATATGCACAGTTAGTTTTAGCCTACATTTTAATTAGCACACACGTTAGGTTTTTCACACTTCTGCGATAATAACAACTTGATAGAAGTTCGAAAATGTATTGCAACACTCATTCGCTCAACGCTCATGTACAATTGTAAGCACCATTCCGAACCAGTGGTAGATTCATTTGTCGATTCGTAAGCACTTGTAAAGGTCCGAAAGTCGTTTGTGGGAATGGGCGTAATGTTCTATAACAAAATTCCACAAGCAATCTTAGACTTGCCTTTACACAAGTTTAAGAACTCTGTTAAAAGTATGCTCATAAAAAAAGCTTATTATACAATTGAATATTATATAAACGATAAAAAAGTATGAATTTAACTCTTTCCAGCAATGCGCGAGACGGCATTTCAATCATGTACTTACATAAATAATTGTTATAATGTGATTTTTAAAAAGAGCAACCACCGAGTTTCTTACTGGTTCTTCTCGGTTGGAACGGCATTCCGAACCAGTGGTAGATTCAATTGACGATTCAAAAGTACTTGTAAAAGTTTATTTGAATAAAAATCTTTTCTATTCTATTCTATTCCAATTTTGTGTGCTGGGCACATGCCTCCTCTCTCATAGGAAAGAGGGATTTAGAACTTAGGACTCGCCACGCTGCTCCAATTCGGCCTGGCAGGCCTCAACGACCATTGTCACATGATAGTGATAATAACCGGGACCGACTGCTTAACGTGCTCTCCGAGGCACGGGGGTGAAACACCGCCAACTACCAACTCCGGGCTGGCAGAAACCCCAATACCTAACAATCAATTATTTTGCCCGACCCGGGAATCAAACCCAGGACCTCGCAATCTGCAGTCGTATATACGAATCACTAGACCAACAAGGCATTTTGTATCGACCGGTAAAAACATATTATATACCTACTTAGATATCTGAAAAAAAAAGAAACAGCCGCCATATTTAATTTATTAACACTTACGTAACAAAGACGAATGCTAAACGAAACCGACCCAAAAGGGACGACAGTGCAACAACCTTTCAATTGATTCGCCGTTGTTAGGCTAAAATATGCGTGACTATACCGACATGAAAATTAGCTTATTTACGACATAACTTGGCAAAACAACAACGCACGAAACGCCCAAAGTATGTATCCGAGGGCCAACTTCCCATTGTGACCTTGACGGTGATTATCTTGTATTTGCCAAGTCACCCTAAAAATATATAGAGAACTGTATTTTATTTACGCTAATCTCTGAGCGGAACGACTTTGATCTTAGGGTGCGTTTCAGTGAAGCGGAAACGAGAGGCGAAGCTATGTCTGACTGTTTATGTACTGAACCGAATTTGGTACAGAGATATATTGTATCCAGGCTTCTTTTTACCCGACTACGGCAAAGCCAAAAGAAAAGGTTATAATTTTAGCTGTCTATAACAACAAATCAATTGACAAATCTATATACTAATAAATAAAATTGAAGTGTCTGTCTGTAATATCGAAATAACTACCTCATATTAAGCTCATATGGTTATTTGAACGATACTATAACCGAATCACACGTTTTTAAAATTTTTGTCTGTCTGTCTGTCTGTCTGTCTGTCTGTCTGTCTGTCTGTCTGTTTGAACGGGCTAATCTTTGGAACGGCTGAACCGATTTTGACGGGACTTTCACATACAAGTAGAGAATTAACCAGGGAGTGACATAGGCTACTTTTTTAACCGACTTTCAAAAAAGGAGGAGTTGTGTTATTCTACCTATGTACACCGATATCTCCGAGATTTCTGAACCGATTTGCGTAATTTTTTTTTTATCGATAGAGAAACATTGCGACACTGTCTTACAAAAAATTTGGATTCCAACTCCTCAATCCTGATGTTGTAGGGGATCTGATCCCTAAAACTAATGGGATTTAGGCACTGTCGGTTATTTAAATTGATATTGGGGATACCAATTAAAGACTTTATTGTTGAATGACCTCGAGTAGGTACATGTCCAACTCCTCAACCCTGATGCTGTAAGGAATTGCATTCCGAAATCGTAAGGATCCCACGGAATTTTTCCGTTTTGTGGACGGGTTACTACTTACTACAGATAGGCTACTTTTTGTTCTGGAAAATCAAAGTTCCCACGAGATTTTTACAAACCTAAATACACACGGGTGAAGCCGTGGGCATCATCTAGTCATTCATAAAAATCGACCCAGTAGTTTAGACGCTATGGTGTACACAGAATCTCATACAAAAATCGGTCACAAACATATTACATAGACCGCTAAAATCATAACCCTTTCTTTTGGCTTTACCGTAGTCGGGTAAAAAGAAGCCTGGATACAATCTATACGTAAAAAATCGAGAAGTGACGTCCGAGCGGCTAAAGTAGGATTTAGCTTCGGATAGACATAATAGATGGCGTCTAGCTGCTTGCCCCGCGCTTTGTGCACACTAAATTATTATTTTATATTAAATTAACTGTAACCAAAAAAGCTGTGATAGCCTAGTCGTTAGGACGACCGACTTCTAATCGGAGGTCGTGGGTTCGATCCCGGGGCACGCACCTCTAACTTTTCGGAGTTACGTGCGTTTTAAGTATTTAAATATCACTTGCTTTAACGGTGAAGGAAAACATCGTGAGGAAACCTGCATGCCTGAGAGTTCTCCATAACGTTCTCAAAGGTGTGTGAAGTCTGCCAATCCGCTTGGCCAGCGTGGTAGACTATGGCCAAAACCCTTCTCACTCTGAGAGGAGACCCGTGCTCTGTAGTGAGCCGGTAATGGGTTGATCATGATGATGATGATGATGATGATGATTAAATTAACTTACTAAGCGTATTTGGATTTTAGTTTAATACAAACTTTATTTCTTATTATCCTTGAAATTTTACGCAGACTATGACACGGGTAATTATAGTACTACTAGTCTGCATGTGTAAATAAACAAACATCCTCAACATCAAGAATGTATGGACGTCAAGTAGGTGTTGGTTGCTAGACATATATTATCGAACTAGCCGACCCCCGCGACTTCGTCCGCCTGGATATAGGTTTTATATAGGATCGGAGTGGATCCCATAATCCTTTTTTGTACCTAAACTAAATGTAGCCTAAGTTACTCCTTATAACATCACCTATCTGCCATTGAAAGTTCCATTAAAATCGATCCAGCCGTTTCAGAGATTAGTTGGAACAAATAGACAGAACGACAAACATAAATTTAAACGCACGCCAGCTTAAAATAAGCCGTACGTACAAAGATCCGGGTCCCAAGTTATTGGAACCCACTAAATGCCTGTCATTTCTGAACTAAAAAACCTATGACCTTGAAATATTTACGGGACAATATATAAAGTACTACCTTTCTAACAAAAAAAGAATGAGTGAAATCGAACAACGCGTTAATGAATTACAGCTAAATACACGTTTTAA
The DNA here is from genome assembly GCA_920104075.1 of Melanargia galathea. NCBI lineage: Eukaryota > Metazoa > Arthropoda > Insecta > Lepidoptera > Nymphalidae > Melanargia > Melanargia galathea. Next base: position 30,219,260 of record OV049857.1, read on the forward strand.
CTTTCATCCCCTCTCCCAAGGGAACCATGCTGAATTTCGGGATAAAAAGTATCCTATAACCTACCTCGGAGTATAAACTCAAATCGTACCAAGTTTCATTCGAATCCATTCAGTAGTTTCGGCGTGATGCGCGGCCAAGATACAGACAGACAGACAGACAGACAGACAGACAGACAGACAAAAATGAAACAAATTGCAGTTTTGGCTTCAGTATCGATTATAGAGTGCCCTCCAATAAAAATTTTCAAAATATCTTCAATGTACAGAATTGGATCTGTTACAGTTTTATTATATTATAGATAGATTAAAAAAACTCCATTAAAATAGGTCTTTCCGTTGTGCGCTACGATGACACAGTATACACAAATCTACAAAAAGGTCCAACTTTATAACCACTCGTGAACCCCGACACCCTTCTTTTCTTGGCGAGGTTTAATAAAATAAGTAAGATACTGCAGCCACCGCTAGATACAAAAAGTCAATTCAAGTTCAATTTCACCCGATCTGTGATGTAGACCAAAAAAAAAATATTTCTTTTACAAATGGATTAGCTTTAGGCAACGGCAATTTCTGGCGGGCATTCATGATCAATGATCTTGCAGTTACTGAAATGTGCGTAATTTTTTATGTATAACAATATCGTAGCGACACAATGCTTTTGTCACGTCATAAAAAAAAGAGTTAGACGTATAATGGACGAAAAATTTTTCGTCCATATGTCTAACACGAAAGGCCACTTTATTTACTTTATGACTACGATGCCTTATGAATTAAATCAAATGTTGTTATTTATCAAAATCAACCTAAAAGGGACTAACTACGTTACAGAGCAACAACCTTTCCCATGCTTCGCCGCGGTAGGGCAAAAATAAGAGTGACTTTGGGTTGATATAATCTTATTCAATGTTTGGCAATGGCAATACACCGCAACAAATTTTATATAATTATGAGCATCTTATAAAACGTGTATCTGCAAATAAATAAATATGAAAATTAAGTTATTTACGAAATTTTAGCCATCATTGGCAGGGGGACTTTATAAATCTGCGGAAAAAAAATTTTGCGCTTCTATAGGCGTAGCGCTGAATGGCGACTCAATTCACTGTACGGTCGGTGACATGACCTTGACGGCTATTATCCCAGAACGCTGAGTCAGCCCCGGCCGGAACTACGTGCCGGGCGGCCGCAAATATATTTTATCTCTTGTTATTGGGGAAATTCGGCGCAATGACATCTTGTAAGCTATTTGTGATTCGATGTTAGAATTGTTTATTTTACTCGGTTTTTGCTGACGTTAAGTGCCATAACCCACTGGCGCGACACGTCGCGCGCGGCAAGCCGCGGGTTGTCGCGCGCGTTTTTATTTTCAATACAAACTCTATGTAAAACTGACGTGCAAAACCCACTGGCGCGGCACGAAATCGCGCCGCGCCAGTGGGTTTTGCGGCAAGCGTTTGCATAGAGTTTGTATAGAAAATAAAAACGCGTGCGACAACCCGCGGCTTGCCGCGCGCGACGTGTCGCGCCAGTGGGTTATGGCACTAAGTCAGATTAAATATCTGACTTAACAGATCAGATAAAGCTCTATCCCTCTCTCCTGTGAGATAGGAGGCCTGTGCCCAGCAGCGGGAAGTTAAAAGGCTGTAGTAGGCTATAGGTGGTGGTGGTGAATTTAATCTACATCGTATGTAGGATCTTCGTCAATTGGTACTTCCACTGCTGGATTAGGTAGTCTCTTGTAGTGACTTCCGCACGCCGCGGTCTTGTGCCGCTTCTGTTCATCGGCATTCGATTCGACTGATGCTGTCGGTCCATCTAGTGAGGGGTCCGCTAACAGCGCTTTCCGGTGCGAGGTCGCAATTTCAGCACTTTGACACCCCAATAACTATCAGCTCTTCGAAATTGAGTGAAATAGATACCTTATGTATAGAAAAGCGCATGTGACTTGACTGTCGTCTAAACCTAAATATAACCTAAGAACTCTTGCTCAGCACATTACATCGTCAAAGTCTCAACGCCGTGTTTTAAAATGGTAATACTATTTCAAAAGTACGAGGCCTTCAATGTCTGAATTATTTTAATTTAAAACTGGCATAACGATTAACATTTAAAGCTTTAATTAAAATATCTGAAAGACCTCTGAAGGAAATGTTTCATTATGATTGACCGTTTCATAATAAAGCCTGGATCAAAGTAGGGTGACCGTCATGTCTGCCTGACACCTGGATTTTACAATAAATACCTAAAATTGAAATGCTTGTCTGTGGTTTCGACCTACCTATATTTTCAGTTAAAATCAATCCATTTATTTATTTTTAGTTGTGCCTTTTTTCTAATATAATCTTTAAAATGTTTGTACCCATTATGATAAAAGATTTGAATGCAGGTAGAAAACAAGGAGATGTTTAAGCTATTTTTCATTCCTGTAAAACAATGTTTTATGTTTTTAACCGCGTTTTATAAGGGTAAAAGCTGGTTCACAATAAATACAATCTTTAATGTTTTATTATTATGAGTAACTCTACTTATTATAATATGTAGTTCAATAATACAGAAAAATAGGTACAGATTTTATTTGGATACATAAATAATAAATTATTAAGATCCATTCAACAACAATTATTATTTAAGTACAGTAATATTATACAAACCATGATGTTTGGTATTTATAAGTCTTAGTTAATAATAAACCTTGGGGGCTAGGGCTCTTTACCTTAAAATATATATTTCTTACTCTATAGCTCATTAGTTTGCACAAAGGATTTCATAGGGCTACTCTGTTATATTTGAGTAATAGACTTAAAGGTAAGACGTATATAGACTTGATCCCATAAAAAACCGACGATCATTATGTATATATTTCTTCTAAGTACTTTATCATTTAAGTGTAGGTAATAAAATTAGCTGTAGCTATAGCTGTGATAGCCTAGTGGTTAGGACGACCGACTTCTAATTGGAGGTCGTGGGTTCGATCCCGGGCACGCACCTCTAACTTTTCGGAGTTATGTGCGTTTTAAGTATTTAAATATCACTTGCTTTAACGGTGAAGGAAAACATCGTGAGGAAACCTGCATGCCTGAGAGTTCTCCATAACGTTCTCAAAGGTGTGTGAAGTCTGCTAATCCGCTTGGCCAGCGTGGTAGACTATGGCCAAAACCCTTCTCACTCTGAGAGGAGACCCGTGCTCTGTAGTGAGCCGGTAATGGGTTGTACATGATGATGATGATGATGATGAATAAAATTAGAAACTTGTTAATGATGAATTTTTTTTTTTTTACGGATGGCAGAATCTATGAGCTTCACCTCAGTAAGCGTTAAAATTAAGCTTTCCGGAAAAAAACCTGCCGGTTGGTCACGATAATTTAATGATTATAGAGGACTATTAAATAATATTATTTTAGGAATTTAGCACTGTAGCTGGAAGCTGCTGGAATGTTTTTACTACTAAGCGGCAAAGACTTTAATGGCGAGATATAGCGTCGACTTTAATTTTATAGACGGTAACTAACTCATTTTACGCCGACAATGTTAACACTGTAATAATCGTAAATTCTACATTGCAAAACATTATAATAATTATGAAGAGGTAGGTAGGAGGTAGGTACTTAATATTCTTAGAGATACAAAAGTTAACGATCTCCAAAATGGCCGATTCGGGGTTCACAGGATGAAGGTCAACTCTCTGATGCTATATAGGTCAGTCTACCTTTTTTTTTTTTTTTTCGTGGTGGAAAGCTTTATGGCTACTCCCGTTCTTTGGGCAGAACGGGGGTTATGTGGGACTCCCCCTATGGGTATACCCTAACTAAAACCACCACGGCTGTTCCCTCTTGCTGACTATGCTGGACGCCTGGGGAACCCGTTGTATACGTCCCAGGCGTCTGTCAGCCGCCCCGGCCGCCTGCCGGGGCTCCCGCGCTAAAGAGGAGGGGATCGGGACAGCGTGATCCCCCCCTCAGACAGTGAGGAGACTGTTAGTGGCGGATAGCTAGCCCAAAAGCTGGCGAGCGGCGAATAACCAACGCCTTCTTCCCCCCCGTCTGCGCCGGAGCGGATGCGCGTCGAGAGCCTCTTCGCGCGCCCGCTCCGCGGCCTCCTTCTGCGAGATAACGTCCTCGCAGAAGTCGGCCACAGCATCCCAAGACCCCTCGCTGCTCAGCATGGCGCATACGACGCCGGGCAGCGAGAGGTCTCCGCCAATTGTCGCCACCAGAGTGCGGCGCTGGGGGGCCCAGTGGCTACACTCCTCCAGAGTGTGTTGAGCCGTGTCGTCCCCAGCGCCGCACTCATGGCACGACGTGGTCGGTTCCCTCTTTGCGACCTTGTGCAGGTAATGCCCGAAGTTAATGTCCTCTAGAGTCAGTCTACCTGCGTTAAGTGGTTGCGTTATCTATTTAGTGATTTAAAAATAGATAACGCAAACACATCTGTGTGAAAATCTAAAATTATCAAGTATACCCGTCCATAAATATAATTATGGGCAACAAAATATATACAGATCGACCAGAATCTCATGAAAAATACGGAAATGAAATTCCAAAGTTAGCAACACTGCGGCTGCCCTAGCGATAAACAAAGTAACTGACATTTTTTGTGAAAGTGACTTTTTTGCATTAACAAAAGTTTTATGTCGAGTAGTTTTTTTACCACAGTTTAATATTTCAAATAACTTGAACCGTTTACTGAAATTTGAATTGCCCAAACAAAGTAACTGCACACACCAACCCGGAATATAAATGCAAAAACCAAGTAAACAACAAGCACAACACAAAAACAAAGTAATTGGATGTTGATTACTGTGTTTTTGTATTTAAAATGCAGTTTCTTGATTTTTCGTTTCGTGAAACGATCCCATGTAAGGTGTTCTGAATGTAATTACTTTGTTTATCACTAGGGCAGCCGAGTTAACCTAGTGTTGCTTACTACAAAATTTAATTTTCTTATTTTCCATGAGATTCTGGTCTACCTATACCTACGAGTATATAAGTACGAAGGTATAAAGAAAGAAAGTTACTTGACAGTTAAATAAGGATGTATGAGCTTTGTTTTCAAGTTACAAAATTGTATTTTGTTGTAAAGTTATAACATTTGGCCACACGCACAAGTTGACAGATCTACGTGATCACATTACGGTACCACTATAGATGCAACAGCTGCTTTTTGTCGTTATAGAAACAATTAAAGGCAAAGTTTTGTCGCCAGATAATTCCGTAGGCACAAAACACTGAAGTCACGGAGTTATCAGAAACATTTATCTATTTTGCATTGAATACGATCAATTTTATCAATCTGTTAAAAGTTTGATTAAAATCAATAATTACGAAAATTTCTGTGAAGAAACAATATCCCGTTTCGATTCATTTGTGGTAATAGCGTAGTACTTATGTATACCACGTACGGTAATTGCGAAATCGGGATTGGGCAGATTAGGGCAGATTTGTGGTTTCCCTCCATTAGCGATCTATTTTTGAACGCTCTATTCGTTTACAGAGATTTCAACAACCCAACTCACACTAATACATTGGCGATTGCCATTATTATCCTACACTAATTTTTGCCCGCGGCTTCGCCCGCGTGAATTTCGGTTTTAAATACATCCCGAGGGAATCGTGAATTTTCAGTTCCCGTTCCCGCTTCCTTTTCCAACCTTTATACCTACTATCAAAGAAGTTCACTATAGTAATCTACCTATAGCTGTAACTATAGATTTCGGGTTTTTCAAAATCCCGTAGGAACTGTGCATTTTTCCGGGATAAAAAGCGGGCAGCCTATGTTTTAAGTCAGGGCATAATCTATCTCCACTCAAAATTTCAGCCAAATCGGTTCAGTAGTTGCGACGTTATTGAGTAACAAACATCCAAACATCCAAACATCCACACTTTCACATTTATAATATTATATAGTAGGATATACAAAATTTCGGTGTGCATGCATATGTTCGTAATTCATCTCCTCCTAAACCGATTTCGATGTTTTATTGGCTCATGGGGTTAACTGGATGGTTCTTAGCTATATTCGAACACGATAGGTGGCGCTGTTGTGGACGTCCACATTTTTTTTTCAGGACAAAATCTGTCTACCGCATCCGTAAAAAAATTATTAATCGTACCGATTACAAGAACTATTTTATCCTTAGTTTTTAACCCCCGACGCAAAAACGACGGGGTGTTATAAGTTTGACGTGACTGTGTGTGTGTGTGTATGTGTGTGTGTCTGTCTGTTCCCCTGTGGCGCTCAAACGGGTGGACCGATTTGAATGCAGTTTTTTTTGTTTGAAAGGTGAATTAGTCTAGAGTGTTGTTAGCTATGTTTGATGAAAATCGGTCCAAGATGGCCGTTGTTACAAAATGGCGGATTACATTTTCACAACTCACTTAATATGGGTATCAAATGAAAGGGCTTGACTAGTGAAATAGCACTATTGCAAATCCAAGATGGCCGTCGCCACAAAATGGCGAATGTCGGGGTTTTTTTAAATTTTTCATTTATACGTGTTACTTCAACAACATCCTCCTAAGAGAGCTCAAAGTCACTCAGCGGGTGATAGAGAAAGCAATGCTCAGAAGTTCTCTACTTTATCAAATCAAAAATAAGGAAATACTTAGAAGAATCAGAGTCATAGCTCGATCTTTTGCGAAGGTGAAGCGGCAGTGGACAAAGCAAGTGGCACAAAGCTCGAGGAACAAGTTAGACGATGGGGTCCCGAGGTGCTGGAATGGCGACTTCCAAGGGCGTCGCCAGGTAGGGGCAGGGGGGGGGGCAGCTGCCCCCACCTAGAGATTTGAAAAAATATAAATATTTTTAGTTTGAAAAGAAAATTCTGATTTTTTTAATATGTTCTTAGGACTACTACTAGTAGTCTCCAATTTTGCAGTTTCGAAAGACATATTCTCGAAAGGCACAGGTCTTTCGAAATTGCATAATTGGATTTAGACTAATGGTAGTGGTCTTATCTAAAAAATCAGAACTAAGCGTTTGATTGCGATTTTAGCGATTTTTTGTGTCAAATGTGACTGGCCTATTTTACACTTTCCGCATACTATAATATCATCAACTTGCCCCCCCCTTGGCCAGCGGCTGGCGACGCCCTTGGCGACTTCGCATCGAAAAGCGATACCCCACTCCCCCCAGTCTCCCCACTACCAAATACATTAGAGTCATCACTGAGAGCACCTGGATACTTTATTCTAGGGTGTCGATAGTGACAAATACTCTGCGTTTTATAACTTTTGTTTTGTCGTCGGGATGCAGGCGAGCGCAACATTTGTACTGTCTACAGCTAGCGAGATCTATAGCAGTTTATAAACTTTATCTTTGCACTATGCAGTTTAAGGGTGCCTGTCCACTAAAGCGAAACGGAGACGTACAGTACGTACGTACGTAGCATACTAATTAGATCATTGATAGATAACGTGATAATTTTATTATATCATCTATCAATAATGTATAATATATGTAATTGATAGCAGCTTCCTAATAATCAACTGTACCATCTAATCCAACACAAACACTCGTATGCATTAGTGACATAATTACGCGTAGGTACAACAATGCAAATACGTCCTATTTAATTACCACAATATTAGGGAATAACAACAACCTAACCACAAATTATGCATGGCTGCGTTTTATATAATTACAGTGTGATAATGGATTAATTAATCTCCCACTGTCAGTGACATTTAATTACGATTTTATTTATTGCGTAATGCGCAGACCGACGCGTTCGTTTCATATAGAATGGAATTTTATCTTCACTACGTAATAATTTACAAACTTGTGTTATAATTTTTTATTTCGCAACGTCGAACGAACGATAGATACGACGATTGCGTCGCTTTAGGGTTACAACTGCCTCGTTGGTCAAGTGGTTAGCATATTCGACTGCAGATCAAGAGGTCCCGGGTTCGATTCCCGAGTCGGGCAAATAATTTTTAGGTATTGGTTTTTTATATCAAGAAATTCTCAGTGCCAGCCCGGAGTTGGTAGTTGGCGGTGTTTCACCAGCGTGCCTCGGAGAGCACGTTAGGCTGTCGATCCCGGTTATTATCACTATCATGTGACAATATTTGTTAAAGCCCGTCAACCTGCATTGGAGCAGCGTGGCGGGTCTATATGCTCTAAATCCCTCCTATGAGAGAGGAGGCCTGTGCCCAGCAGTGGGACGTTAAAAGGCTGTAGTGGTGTGTTGATGGTACGGTTACATTACAGCAAAGTAAAAGTTGTGTTAAAAGTTAAGTTTTCATAGTCCAGGAGTCGGTGACACTGAAAGCCTCTTCATAGCGGAATCGTAGATTAATATGTTTGGTATGCGTAGATATAAAAAGCCAAAAAAAATAAGTAAGTTTCATAAAAATGCAATATATTATTTTACTAACATCGCGGATTTTGATTGTTTTGATTTGTTGTGTACTCGATAAAAATCTTACAAAAAAAACTTCAAACTCGGTACATTTATTTGTAAAAGTAATTACACAAGTCAAATTCTATTTCACAAGTGAAATATTGATGGTCTTGTCGGCTCGTAGGGTCGATCCTTCAAGTCATTGAAGCAATTTGTTTTGCCTGTTTGACCGTGAATGGATGGCTTTGTCTCGGTGACAATAAATTAGAGTTATTCAGCAATCGTTCAATCTAAGCTAGATCTTGAGGATACAGTTTTGATTAAAATCTTACTTCTTCTACTATCTTTGGAAAAACACGAAGTTTTTAACTAGGTATACAACGTTAGTTTAACTTTGCGCAAAAACCGAAATACGTGTCAAATATTTTTACATTAAGAATATTTATACAAAATTTCAAAAAAATATAATGAAAAGTAACGAAGTTATAAGCTTGTTATGTTGCGTCGTTGTCCTCGAAAAAAATTGTCACCGCAAGCCGTCGCCGCAGCGACGTGCGATCGACGCGAGTTGAATGACCGCCGCTGTGTGCCGACCGTCAGCTGATGCGCGGTAAATCATTGTGTCTAAGCTTGTAGGATTTCAAAATATTTTTGGACAAAAATATAACACTATATAAAAATGGTTGGATTCGATTTTGTTACTGATTTTGAACAAACTACTTTCAGGTTTTGCGTAAAGTAAAACTAACGTTGTATAATTTTTTGCTCGGAAGCAAACAAATCTCTTTACTTGAATTGCTTTGCTTTAATTACTTAGCTTTAATTTATCACTTAAGTATTTACAATTAGTGCTTTCAAAACGCTTTTAGATTGCTAAGTTGTTTCCCGTGAATATAATATTGACATTTCAGATTAAACGAAAATAAACTCGACGTTGAGATCGTGATACGAAAAAATTTTTTGTAGGTATATAGGTACTTAACTACGTACTTGATTGAAAAGTTTATAAGAATTATAATATTTACCTATACAATATTAGAGTAAATAGAATACGACTTATTTACACTCGACAGTTTATGTAATTACTAATTAATATTTTTCTAAATTACCATTTTCCACAGTAGACAGAATATCTGCTTCTATCTTCTTCTTCTATCTATACATGTAATAAAATCGTAGACTCGCCGTGTCTCTACATTGAAGATTTTTGCAAAATAATAACTGGGGGATGTTAGGGATAAGTAATAGAACGTAAAAAACTATTTTTGAAATTTTTGTCTGTTTGTCTGTTTATCTGTTTGTCTGTTTGTCTGTATATTTGTGCGCGCATCACGCAAAACTACTGAATGGATTGAAGCGAAACTTGGTACGATTTAAGTTCATACTACGGAGTAACATATAGGATACTTTTTATCCCGAAATTCAGCACGGTTCCCTAGGGAGAGGGGATGAAAGTCAAAACGTGTATTTAGCTGTAATTCAATAACGCGTGATCCGATTTCATTCATTCTTTTTTTGTTAGAAAGTAGATACTTTAAAGATTACCGATTAATCTCTAAAAGGCTGAATCGATTTTGATGGGACTTTCACTGGCGGATGTTTACATTTTGATCTACGTAAACATCCGCCAGTGAACTTTTAACAGTTTTTAGCATGATACGAGCTCAAAGGAGCTTAGGAAAAACACAATGATTCCTACGGGATTTTTAAAAACCAATATATATCCACGCGAACAAAATCGCGGGTGTCCGCTTGTTAATAATAATATTTCAGCCAGATAGAGGTGAACTCATGACATTATATTCATGCATCTGTTGCTGCCGTACATGCAGATTAGATAGGAATTTCAATCATAATATAGTAGATACCTACTATGAAAAGTCACCGGCGCGGCGCTGCAATCCGCCGCCGGCGTTCGCTGCCTTTGTGTTCAAACACCTTTGATACACCAAGAAACTGCTCTTTGAAATATTAGCCATTCTTTAGGCTAAGGCTTTCTTTCAAAACTTTATTCTCGTTTTTTTACATTCCGTACCTACCATAACTTGTAACATAGTTAGCGAACTATGGGTCTTATAAGAAGGCTAATCGAGAGATGGAGAGAGCTATGCACGGAGTATCCCTGCTGGATCAAATCGGAAATGAGGACATCTGTGAGAATCAGAGCTATCGACATAGCTCATTGATTCGCATAACTGTGGCAATAAGTGGGGCACATAGCGTGAAGAATCGAGGTCATCGAATCACTTTGGGGTCCCAAGGTGCTCGAGTCACGAGCTCAGACTGCCAAATGCAGCGTTTAAAGATCACGCTCTGGGTGAATGGACAATATCAAGCGAGTCGCTGGCAGCTGTTGGATACAAGCGTAATAACATCGTGTCCTGCAGCGATCCCAGCAAGAGACTAATGTCCAGTTGTAAGTGTCTATTGGTTGAGATATCGACGACGACGACTTACCATAAAATACTCATCTTTCTTAGAATCCTTTTATTTAACTACGCATTATAGGTTTTTGCCCGTGTGAAAAATGCCTGATCATTCGTCTTTTCAGGGTAGCACCATTATAGTTGATGGAAAGGTATTCCGGAAGAGCATTCCGTATCCTAGCGATGCAAAACAGTAACGAGGAAGCCTAAAAAAAAGATGAGAGTCGCTAAAACTTTCAAATGCTGACCTTCGTCTTTATATTTTATCTGTGATGCATGACATTCATCTTTCGATCTCAGGAGTTACATTTTAAAGCTTTGATATTTTAATGACGACCCAACTTTTTTCTCTTTTATATAATAAGGCTTTGCCCGCGTCTTCACCCGCATGAATTTCGGTTTTTCACAAATTCCGAGGGATTCATGGATTTCCGGTTCGTGTTCCTGCTCCCTTTTCCAACCTTTATACCTATTTTCAAGGAAGATTCCTATAGTAACACCTATAGCCTCAGCTGTAGATTGCTTTTCAAAATCCCCGGGAACTGTATATTTTGCAGGATAAAAAGTAGCGTATGTGTTAAGTCAGGACATAAATATTTTCTCCATTCTAAACAGCCAAATCAGTTCAGTAGTTGCGGCGTTAAAAAGTAACTAACATACACACATACATGCACACAAACTTTCGCCTTTATAATATTTGTGTGACTAGTGTGAAGTGTGATATAAGTGTTTATTCCTTCACAAATAAGATTTCACCCCACACCATACATAAATACTTAAACCAGTTTATTTTTATTTGCCTGCACTCTTCAGATACTCTCTACCACGTAAGGATGCAGACCTTGGTGGTTGCGTTAGTACAAATTAACTTTATGTGGCCTCATGTTGTGTGTGTGGTTATCGACAAAACCATATTCGATTAGCTACAACGACAGCTTGACAACAGATTTGTGGTTTTACTATGGCACGTGGGTGTTAGATCTTACTGAAGCTTCACATTATTACAGCAGGATTCCAGTTAAGCGAACTTATCGAGCTGTAATGCTGTTTCAATAATGTTCCTATACAGTATTAAGAATCCAGTAGCTATAGTTGGATAGACATCTTACTTTGCAAATCTGCAGCGTGACCAGGGAGGTTATTGTCTAACTTAGTGATCATCACTAATAGCCCAGTCATTCTACTGCCAAAATCGACAAATAAAAATAAAAACTCTTATAGTTTTGGAAACTGGCCTAAAGTGTTCTTTGGGCCTTCCTCTATAACATATCCAAAACCCCCATATGGGGGGGGTGCGGAAGCGGCCGCCATTTTGAATTTTAGGTCCCTTTTTTCGGTTTTTTGCACATATCTCGAAAATCTCTACTTCTAGCATTATGATTACTTCTGACAAAGGTCTTTAAATAAAATTTTCTACAAATTTGATTCCATTCATTTTTACTCTAAGGTTATTACTTTAGGAGCTACAGGGTGTTTAAATTAACAGAGAGATAAAAAATAGGTAATTAAGAATATGGCGTCGTTTATAAAAATAATATTCACTATCGCTCATATTTTTAGTTTACGATAAGCAAGCTCATAGTCATCTACCGACCCAACATAAAAACTGGCCAAGTGCTAATCGGACTGACACACCAAGGGTTCCGTACCATAGAGCAAAAAGAAAAGTTTATTGTATGGAAATTCCTTTAAATTTCAAATTTATTCTATTTTCATTATTTTGTGGTTATAGAGACTATAATGATACTCACTCTCTGAAAATTCCAAATATCTACCTATAACGGTTTAAGAAATACAGCGATTGTTATGGTTAAGCAAATAACGCCGAAAAAATCATGTATCTTCTATGAGGACCCCCTTTAATTTTAATTTTTATTAAATTTTTATTATTTATTATTATAGCAGCAATAAAAATATACACTCAGTGAAAATTTCAACTGTCTGTCTTTTACGGTTCATGAAATATAGCCCGTGCACCTAAAATATAGCATCGAAAAAGTCATGTAAATATATATATCACAGGCTATATTTCAAAAACCTTAAAAGACAGACAGTTGAAATTTTCACTCCATTCTAAACAGCCAAATCAGTTCAGTAGTTGCGGCGTTAAAAAGTAACTAACATACACACATACATGCACACAAACTTTCGCCTTTATAATATTTGTGTGACTAGTGTGAAGTGTGATATAAGTGTTTATTCCTTCACAAATAAGATTTCACCCCACACCATACATAAATACTTAAACCAGTTTATTTTTATTTGCCTGCACTCTTCAGATACTCTCTACCACGTAAGGATGCAGACCTTGGTGGTTGCGTTAGTACAAATTAACTTTATGTGGCCTCATGTTGTGTGTGTGGTTATCGACAAAACCATATTCGATTAGCTACAACGACAGCTTGACAACAGATTTGTGGTTTTACTATGGCACGTGGGTGTTAGATCTTACTGAAGCTTCACATTATTACAGCAGGATTCCAGTTAAGCGAACTTATCGAGCTGTAATGCTGTTTCAATAATGTTCCTATACAGTATTAAGAATCCAGTAGCTATAGTTGGATAGACATCTTACTTTGCAAATCTGCAGCGTGACCAGGGAGGTTATTGTCTAACTTAGTGATCATCACTAATAGCCCAGTCATTCTACTGCCAAAATCGACAAATAAAAATAAAAACTCTTATAGTTTTGGAAACTGGCCTAAAGTGTTCTTTGGGCCTTCCTCTATAACATATCCAAAACCCCCATATGGGGGGGGGGGTGCGGAAGCGGCCGCCATTTTGAATTTTAGGTCCCTTTTTTCGGTTTTTTGCACATATCTCGAAAATCTCTACTTCTAGCATTATGATTACTTCTGACAAAGGTCTTTAAATAAAATTTTCTACAAATTTGATTCCATTCATTTTTACTCTAAGGTTATTACTTTAGGAGCTACAGGGTGTTTAAATTAACAGAGAGATAAAAAATAGGTAATTAAGAATATGGCGTCGTTTATAAAAATAATATTCACTATCGCTCATATTTTTAGTTTACGATAAGCAAGCTCATAGTCATCTACCGACCCAACATAAAAACTGGCCAAGTGCTAATCGGACTGACACACCAAGGGTTCCGTACCATAGAGCAAAAAGAAAAGTTTATTGTATGGAAATTCCTTTAAATTTCAAATTTATTCTATTTTCATTATTTTGTGGTTATAGAGACTATAATGATACTCACTCTCTGAAAATTCCAAATATCTACCTATAACGGTTTAAGAAATACAGCGATTGTTATGGTTAAGCAAATAACGCCGAAAAAATCATGTATCTTCTATGAGGACCCCCTTTAATTTTAATTTTTATTAAATTTTTATTATTTATTATTATAGCAGCAATAAAAATATACACTCAGTGAAAATTTCAACTGTCTGTCTTTTACGGTTCATGAAATATAGCCCGTGCACCTAAAATATAGCATCGAAAAAGTCATGTAAATATATATATCACAGGCTATATTTCAAAAACCTTAAAAGATATACAGTTGAAATTTTCACAGAGGGTATATTTTTATTGCCGCTTTATTAATAAATAATAAAAATTAAATAAAAATTAAAATTAAAGGGGTCCTCATACAAGAAACATGATTTTTTCAGCGTTATTTGCTTGACCTTAACAATCGCTGTATTTCTTAAACCGTTATAGGTAGATATTTGGAATTTTCAGAGAGTGAGTATCATTATAGTCTCTATAATCACAAAATAATGAAAATAGAATAAATTTGAAATTTAAAGGAATTTCCATACAATAAACTTTTCTTTTTGCTCTATGGTACGGAACCCTTGGTGTGTCAGTCCGACTAGCACTTGGTCAGTTTTTATGTTGGGTTGGTAGATGACTATGAGCTTGCTTATTGTAAACTAAAAATATGAGCGATAGTGAATATTATTTTTATAAACGACGCCATATTCTTAATTGCCTATTTTTTATCTCTCTGTTAACTTAAACACCCTGTAGCTCCTAAAGTAATAACCTTAGAGTAAAAATGAATGGAATCAAATTTGTAGCAAATTTTATTTAAAGACCTTTGTCAGAAGTAATCATAATGCTAGAAGTAGAGATTTTCAAGATATGTGCAAAAAACCGAAAAAAGGGTCCTAAAATTCAAAATGGCGGCCGGTTTCGCACCCCCCCATATGGGGGTTTTGGATATGTTATAGAGGAAGGCCGAAAGAACATTTTAGGCCAATTTCCAAAACTATAAGAGTTTTTATTTTTATTTTTCGTAGACTGACTGGGCTATAAATGAAAGTCACCGAATTACCGTTACTTTGCTGCTTTACTGTATGACATAAAAATAACATTTCATAGCAAACCTTCAATGGATAAAAAAATATATTTATGTCAAATAAACTCAGTGGCTTCCATTTTTAACCCCCGACGCAGAAACGACGGGGTGTTATAAGTTTGACGTGTCTGTCTGTTCCCCTGTAGCGCTCAAACGGGTGGACCGATTTGAATGCGGTTTTTTTGTTTGAAAGGTGAATTAGTCGAGAGTGTTGTTAGCTACGTTTGATGAAAATCGATTCAAGATGGCCACCGCTACAAAATGGCGGATTACATATTTTTTCACAACTTCATTAATATGGGTATCAAATGAAAGGGCTTGACTAGTAGAATAGCACTATTGCAAATCCAAGATGGCCGCCGCCAATAAATAGCGAATGTCGGGCGTTTTTTAAAATTTTAATTTACACTTGTTAATAGCTACTGAGTTAGAGATTAGGGGGTTAGAATATTAAGTTCACTTAAAATTAATTCTACGCTTATAATATGGTACTTTGTGCTTACAACCCAATTCTTGCCCTATAAATTACTGGAGTAAATTAATATCGATATGCTATCCAATTTAGTGCAGATGGTAATAATTTAATAGATCCAGTAACTTGAACAATGTTAGCCGACCATAATTTAGCGACTACGCGTCGCAGTACGGCCTTGGCAAAACCTCAGCGCTAAAGCTCTAAAGTTAGCCCGTAACAAATGCAAGTAGTACTTACAGTACAGTAGTACATTTACTTTAATAAACCTTTTCTTTTAACACTATCAAGTGCAAGTTTATCATCATGCGACTAGGCTTTCTATGAAAAGCCGCTTTTTAACCCCCGACGCAAAAGCACTGGGGTGTTATAAGTTTGACGTGTCTGTGTGTGTGTGTGTCTGTCTGTTCCCCTGTAGCGCTCAGACGGGTGAACCGATTTGAATGCGGTTTTTTTGTTAGAAAGGTGAATTAGTCGAGAGTGTTGTTAGCTATGTTTGATGAAAATCGATGGCCGCCGCTACAAAATGGCGGATTACATATTTTTTCACAACTCCCTTAATATGGGTATCAAATGAAAGGGCTTGACTAGTAGAATAGCACTATTGCAAATCCAAGATGGCCGCCGCCAATAAATAGCGAATGTCGGGCGTTTTTTAAAATTTTAATTTACACTTGTTAATAGCTACTGAGTTAGAGATTAGGGGGTTAGAATATTAAGTTCACTTAAAATTAATTCTACGCTTATAATATGGTACTTTGTGCTTACAACCCAATTCTTGCCCTATAAATTACTGGAGTAAATTAATATCGATATGCTATCCAATTTAGTGCAGATGGTAATAATTTAATAGATCCAGTAACTTGAACAATGTTAGCCGACCATAATTTAGCGACTACGCGTCGCAGTACGGCCTTGGCAAAACCTCAGCGCTAAAGCTCTAAAGTTAGCCCGTAACAAATGCAAGTAGTACTTACAGTACAGTAGTACATTTACTTTAATAAACCTTTTCTTTTAACACTATCAAGTGCAAGTTTATCATCATGCGACTAGGCTTTCTATGAAAAGCCGCTTTTTAACCCCCGACGCAAAAGCACTGGGGTGTTATAAGTTTGACGTGTCTGTGTGTGTGTGTGTCTGTCTGTTCCCCTGTAGCGCTCAGACGGGTGAACCGATTTGAATGCGGTTTTTTTGTTAGAAAGGTGAATTAGTCGAGAGTGTTGTTAGCTATGTTTGATGAAAATCGATGGCCGCCGCTACAAAATGGCGGATTACATATTTTTTCACAACTCCCTTAATATGGGTATCAAATGAAAGAGCTTGACTAGTAGAATAGCACTATGCAAATCCAAGATGGCTGCCGCCACAAAATGGCGAATGTCGGGGTTTTTTTTTTTAATTTTAATTTATACTTGTAACACTATCAAGTGCAAGTTTATCATCACGCGACTAGCCTTTCTGTGAAAAGCCGCTTTTTCAGATTTTGAATTATAATCTCGTTTATATTAGGTGCGCTCGGGATGAACAGTACTCCTCTTAAAAGGTTCACATGAATATCAAATGAGATAGGATTTAGTTCTCGGATTAATCTTCACCGGAAGCACCCTCGTCCGGCCGTAGCCGCAGCCCGCAGGATGTTGGCCTTTGTGCTGTGAATAATTTTTGAAAATGCGCCTCATATTTTGGAATGTACTATGTAGGGTAATTTTGCTTTCATTCTCGTTACGCGCATTAAGTATACAAGGATTACTTTGTTCAGAGTGGTGACGTTTACTCACGGACTCATGCTATTTTTTTATTTTTTTTCATTTAAAAAAATCTTCATTTCAATTTCATTAAAAAAAAATTCATATTAAGTTTATCAACTCTTTTCATTCTTAGAGATGGAATCATGCTGTCAAGAAGCAATCAACCGCGGTGAAATTTTGCACTATGAGACTGAAGGAGACTGAAGATCAGGGAACTCAGAGAGCGACCGTGAGAGCTATGCTTGGAGTTTCTCTACGCGATTACATCAGAAATAAGGAGATTTGTAGAAGAACCAGAGTCACTGACATAGCTCAACGGGCTGCGAAGTGGAAATGATCGGGACACATAGTTCGAAGAACCGATAGATACCCAGTGTTGGCAGTAGTGGACCGACGACATCAAAAGGGTCACAGGATACAAGTAGCACAAGACCGTGGCGTGTGGAAGTCTCTAGAAGAGATCTATGTCCGGCAATGGATGTTTATCGGGTGATGACGAGAACTCCCAGGGTCTTCTCGGTGACCGGAACAAAATATTAGGTATAACATGATCCGAACAATCTTTGATAAAAAGAGGCAAACTTACGACGCAGAATTCAGCCTTTTCCGCTGCTATGTTTCACCGTCGATTTTATAAATACGGAAAATTTGAGGATTTTAATACAAACGCTGCAGTACACTAAAGAATTTCGAAAATTACCTACTTTGTTAATTAATCCTTAAGCCAGGGATCTCCTAATTACTTTTGTAATTCAAATTTGTCTTTCCCGTATTGCGTCGTATTATTTTCAGAAGTTAATATTATGTTTATTATATTTTGTGTTTAACTACTAGTCACGAAACAGTTTTATAGATTTCGGTTTAACCCATCACGATCATCGAATGATCTCTGATTGTAGAAATAATGACTCTTTAACCGACTTCAAAAAAAGGAGGTTCTGTATTCGACCCGTATGTAATTTTTTGGAGTCGGCGCCAAACCACATTCAATTCGTCGGAATCGAATTCGGGGAGCATATTTTCGACTTGAAAAGTATGAGTCATTTGGCGCCGACTTCAAAAAATTATATATCATTTGAGTTAGGTAGTTTAATCGTCAATCTAAATGAATAAAAAAATATTTTAAACTTTTTAGTTCGAATGGTTTGAAGTCGGTTCATTTTTCTTGGAAAAAAATTATTTGACTGATCCTTTAGTCCCTTTTCGCTTATATTGAATCGATTATTTAATAAATAATGGAGTATTGTTATAACTTCAATAAGTTTTATTGCGAAAGTTGTTGAATAACCATTATAAGAGGGGTTATTTATGAAGAGCATGGTTTGTTCTGACTGAGAGAAACTGTGCTATTAACTCCCTTATCTTTGTTCATTACCAACTTGAATTTTTGAGTTATCGCCTTTATTTCTGTACAGCCAGTGAGGTTTTGTTAATGATATTCTCTAAAAAGTTTTGTAAAGATGATATTTATTATGTAGGTATATCAGTTTTTAGAGTTCCTCAGTCAAAAAATAACACTTTTCGTTTATTTGGAACGAATTATCAGTTTTGCAATTGCCTTGAGATTGTAGTTGAAAAATCATATTTAGGTTATAAACGTTTGGGATCCGTACAAAACAAGTCAAAATTGATTGATAAAATTGGACATTTTAAAAAGTTTGGTATCTACTCACTATAATTTGAATAATACTAGTTCCTTGTATTTGAAGCTTTTATAATAAGAACCTACTTTTACTACTTAGTACAAAGTTTACGCTAAATTAGATGGGAAATGGGACTATGAGAATTTTTTAAAATGGCTTCTTATAAAAATAAAATAATATACTCAACGTATAGATACTTAATAGGTATTAATGGTCCAAAAATACTGTGTGCAGCCTCCCAGTATAATTGTATCGATTTCGTTTTGGTTATGCTCACGCTCGTGCGGAATCGGAAGTTCTCGGATAGTAGGTCAGGTTATTTAGGAGCGGTAATGACAGTGCATTCGCTCTCAACATTTCCAAAGGATTTATTCGTATTATTGGAAACATAAATTAGGTTGATATTTGAGCAGTTCGGAGATAACGAATTTGGAATTGGATATATTTAGAAGAGTTTAGGGTTTAAATTTGGTAAATGACTGCAATTCCTCATAAACAGTAGTAGTATGCTTTTGTCACCGACTTAACGGGTTGCGAAGCTGGAGTGGCAATGGGTGGAGCATACATAATTATATAGTTCGAAGATATAGTCTGTTCGTTTTCTTACGGTCGCCTTTTGTGTCTGGCCGCCTCCGCCGCGCAGTGTTTTGCCGAAGGTGCCGCCGTGACTTCAAAGCATGCTGCACGGAGTGTACAGGTACACGGGGTTTTGGCATTTTATACCTACTCATATTTTTTCATTAAAATTCTCTTTCCTTTTTATATTTTTTTATATTCATATTTTATTACAATATAACCATAAACATAAAATATAATATTATCATGAACACGGGTCTTCTCTCAAAAAGAGAAGGATTTTAACCGTAGTCTACCACGCTGGCCAAGTGCGGATTGGCAGACTATTCGGAGATTCTGTTAGAATAGAAAAAAAAATACAAACAGAAAAAAAGTAATAAAAATAAAAGCAGAATACTAAGAGCACCTGCGCCTGTACCAACACTATGTTACCGAACGGACTATACACGTTGATGTCCTTAGGTGCTAGAATAACGATCTCACGCCAGAAAGTGCAGTAGACCTAGTAGACCCCCTTTTAGCTGTAATGACGACATAAAAAGTGTCACGAGAAGCCGTTGGTTGCAAGCGACACAAGACCGCGGTGTGTGGAAGTTCCTAGAACAGATCTACGTGTAAGTCGAGCAGCGGGCTTCTATCAGTTGATGACGACGACGATCCTGATTCACAAAATTAGTATACATTTAAGAATTATTCTTAAATCCGTATAATAAGTAACAAGCATAATATTGAAAAATAATAATCAAAACCCTTAAAATTCGTAAAACGGGAACTAAAAAGAAAAACCGAACCTAGCCTATACCATCGCACGGCTAAGACAAGTCAATAGACATCTCTTGATTTAAATCCTTCCATTGGGATGCATCGAGGGTGTACAGAATCTCACATACGCACATACGCGCGAAAAACAAACCCTTATTTGCTGTTGTATAATCGGGTAAAAAGCTCTTTTGCGAGTTGGATCATCGTATATCTAACAGTAGACCAAATTAAAGGATTCGATTCGGGTGATAAATGGTACTCACCTGTGCCTAATGTGAATACATAAATCCCTGAGTAAAGGGATCAGAGCTAAGGTACCTACCTACCATAATTTACATTTTTGCTTAGCTCGATATTAGATAAATGTACAATGTACATACGTATATGAAAAAGATGCGTATGTATTTGGTTATATTATAACATCTACTTTGCTTTATAGAAAAATGGCGAGCGGTGGAGACACCTCATTAAAATTCTTCAAATAATTTCAATATGGCCGATTGGCCATGCCCGCTTGTCAATAAGTGTCACAATATTTCGCCATATTTTGCCTGAAATTACATTGAGGAGACATTTGGAGACACATCCAATCAATATTCCCACTAATATTATAAACTAGCTGACCCCCGCGACTTCGTTCGCGTGTTTATAGGTTTTATATAGGATCGGATGAGATCCCATAATTCTTTTATGTACCTAAACTAAATGTAACCTAAGTTACTCCTTATAACATCATCTATCTGCCATTGAAAGTTCAGTTAAAATCGATCCAGCCGTTTCGGAGATTAGCTGGAACAAATAGACAGACCGACAAACATAAATTTAAACGCACACCAGTTTAAAATAAGCCGTACATTCAAAGATCCGGGTCCCAAGTTATTTGAACCCAATAAATGTCTGTCATTTCTGAACTAAAAAACCTATGACCTTGAAATATTTACGGGACAATATTTAAAGTACTACCTTTCATATAAAAAAAGAATGAGTTAAATCGAACTACGCGTTAATGAATTACAGCTAAATACACGTTTTAACTTTCTTCCCCTCTCCCAAGGGAACCGTGCTGTATTTCGGGATAAAAAGTATCCTATAACCTACCTCGGAGTATAAACTCAAATCGTACCAAGTTTCATTTGAATCCATTCAGTAGTTTAGGCGTGATGCGCGGCCAAGATACAGACAGACAGACAGACAGACAGACAGACTGACAGACAGACAGACAGACAAAAATGAAAAAAATTGCAGTTTTGGCTTCAGTATCGATTATATAGTGCCCTCCAATAAAAATTTTCAAAATATCTTCAATGTACAGAATTGGATCTGTTACAGTCTTATTATATTATAGATGCGTAAGCATATTTGTCTGTTGGTTTGTTCTTCGATCATGCCACAGCAGAGTTACGGATCGACATACACGCACGAAAAAGCATGACTCATTAACACGTACCGCGTACAAGCGAGAGCGTGAAAAATCAGCCAAGTGCGAGTCGAGCCTCGCTCTTTCAGGGTTCCGTACATAATTATGAACAATATAATATTTTGGGTCTATACTCGTACCGTGATAAAGATAGCCCTCCTGCATTGAAACGGAGCCCTCCCTGCGCCCCGCGCAGCGATTTGTTCATTCATAAGTTCATTGATAAATTCATTGATAAATCGGCTGCCCTAGTGATAAACAAAGTAACTACATTCAGAACAATTTTACAGGACAAGCATAAACATTGAAACTCTTATTTGAAGGCAACCTTTCTACAAAATACCTACTTATTTATCTCTGTAATAAATTGCAAAATAATATATTTTAACTTATAAATAACAGTATTTATTTCTAACTCCTTCGCTTTTAATTTTGTTTAAAATTAAAAATATGGTTTTTCTAATTGCAAATAAAATACAAAAAAATTAATGTTTCAACTTTAAAAAGATGTTAAGTCATTTACTTCGTTTGTATATTGCTTGATAATTTCTTCCAAAAATAATTTTTCAATTTATTAGTTACAAAGAGTTTACTATGTTATTCAGATACAAATAGTTACCCCAAAAATTAATGTTCAAATGTGCGTGTGCGTGTGCGTTTGTGTGTGTGTGATATTGTGATTGTGATATTGCGACTAATACAATTGTCCCCCCCCCATTTGCTTTAATGGGCACCCGGGCCCTCCCCAAATAACTCAAATAACTATTTTTATTATTTTTTATGTAATCACCGGCTTTAGGTCGTAATTCTGAATGTTATTCTACATATTATTGGTGAATTTGAAGTAATTCTGTTCATTAAATCAGAAGTTATAAGGCTGTGACAGTCAGACGGACAAAGCATATCCAACCTAGTTCACTCAGAGACTTAAGTTAGAGCTTATTACAACTCAAGAATCTATACCATATCTATACTTACCTACTAATATTATAAATGCGAAAGTATGTCTGTCTACTAAGTCTTCACGCACCAACTGTTCAACCGATCTTAACGAGGTATAAAGATAAGTTTCATTTTTGGAAAGGATATAAGCTACTTTTTTATCCTGGTAAATTAAGAGCTTAGACTAGAATTTCAAAAACCTAAATACACGCGGACGGAGTCGCGGGCATCATAATCAACTATGTTTATCTTGTAAAGTTATAATTTACAGTATTGTGTCTATTTTTAGTTAAACTCCTGTAAAGTAATGTCCCTATTAGTTAATTATGTACGTAGGTATCTAAAATTCTGCACCTACCTTCAGTAGAAACATTTTAAAATAGTAAGTAACCGATAACAATTAAAACGATTATTTATAAGTACATAAAGTTATTTGTTTGGGCAATTCAAATTTCAGTAAACTGTTCAAGTTATTTGAAATATTATACTGTGGACACTGTGTTAAAAAACTACTCGACATTAAACTTTTGTTAATGCAAACAAGTCAATTTCACAAAAAATGTCAGTTACTTTGTTTATATCACTAGGGCAGTCGAAATCTGTCATATTGAAAAGTCACTTTGAAACTTCAAAGTTCATTGTTTACATCGTTACGAAAATTTTGTGAAATACATAGCAGTAACCAGTTCTTATGTGATAAAAAGTTGTGCTAGAAAAATTGTTATGGTAGTGCGTTCGTTTTGTGCTCAAGAATGTGAGAGAAAAGAACAAATATCTCTAAATTATATATCATAATAATAAATATGAGGCTGACGGGCAATGTCAAGTCAGTGTTGTCAGCTTCATGTGAAAAATTTCCATACCCATTGAAGCCATCACGCAAACGGCCTCTCAATTATTATAAAAATACTATAATGTGGACCAATAATTTCAACACAACATTTTTAGTTATTTCGCTGGCGTTTCGAAACAAAAATATTAAATCTGGTGCAAGATGCTTTTCAAGCTGTAACGGAGGCTACGTGAAGTCACATTGTACTTAAGTTCACGTTGAGAGATTGCAGAATGACGACGATGAATTAGTGAATTATAATATAGTTATTGATAGCGACAGTGACACATCATCTGACAGCAATGCATTGAAATTTTAAGATATAGAAGAACACGTCTCGACGAATCCTAATAGTTTTTTTATCTTTGTTTTATTCCATCTCCTAACATCTCCATGCCGTACTAATCTAAACGTCTGGTTTTTTTTTACCCGACTACGGCAAAGCCAAAAGGAAGGGTTATGATTTTAGCAGTCTATGTATTTACGTGTTGTAAATAATTAAGTTGCGATTTGTTTTTATAAAGAATTGTCAACACTGATTTATTATCTGTGACTATTGATGCTACAGATCTGTTGCATAAGTTTTATCTGTGGTGTCAAAACTCGAATTGTACTTTATCTTCTCTGGCTCTCTGCTTGCTCTCTGCCTCGGCGTCCCGTCGGCCATTGGTGTAACAGTGCTAATTAAAATTAAATATATTGATCCACGGAGAATCCTCTTTTATTTCCAAGATTACGTATGTATATATTTATGTATGGATGTTTGTAACCGATTTTTGTATGAGATTCTGTGTGTACTAATGTAGCGCCTAAACTGCTGGACCGATTTTGATGAATGAGGTGTCTATTGATTCGTTGTTATTATCAGGGTGACATAGGCTACATTTTATCTACGAAAAAAATCGAGAAGTCAGCTTTGCGCGGCTTTCTAGATTTTTAACCCCCGACGCAAAAACGACGGGGTGTTATAAGTTTGACGTGTCTGTGTGTGTGTGTGTGTGTGTGTGTCTGTCTGTCTGTCTGTCCGTCTGTTCCCCTGTAGCGCTCAGCTCAAACGGGTGAACTGATTTGAATGCGATTTTTTTTGTTCGAAAGGTGAATTAATCGAGAGTGTTGTTAGCTATGTTTGATGAAAATCGATCCAAGATGGCCGCCGCTACAAAATGGTGGATTACATATTTTTTCACAACTCCCTTAATATGGGTATCAAATGAAAGGGCTTGACTAGTAGAATAGCATTATACAAATCCAAGATCGCTGCCGCCACAAAATGGCGAATGTCGGGGGTTTTTAAATTTTTAATTTATACTTGTAAAATTAGTTTCGGATAAGAATAACAGATGGCACCACTAGCTCCTTGCCCCGCGCATTTGCCCACTAAATTATTATTAAATTATTAAGCGTAGTCGGGTTTTAGTTCACGAACTTTACTTGTATTTAGTAGATGTATTAAATAAATTATTTTATTATGAGTATAATATGTATAAAATTTAAAAAATGGGGTATAAATTATATTTAATAACGTATCTTCTTCTTTCTTGGTTATGGAAAATCTTTTTTCTATATCCTGAAACGTACCTACTTAACTTTAAATGTATAGTACTAACTACTACTACTATAGAAAAGTATTGAGCAAACTTAAAGAGACACAGATGAAAGACTAAACTGCGATTACGCAAATAATAGAATAACTATGATAATTAAAATTATTATAATTATTATAAAATTTCTTTTTCCCTAATTTAGTGTCATGTCCTTACAGTAGCAATACACACACACACACTCACAGGGGCGTCAAAAATGCTTGTCATACATTATAGTACGAGCACATCCATTGATTATTAATTTATCAATGAGAATTTCCCCCCCTCCCTCGTCCCGCAGATCATGGGAGAGCCAAGTTAATCGTGGTCTTACTATAAGAAATATTTAATTTCCGAGCTAGACATCGCAACAAACCGTGAAAGAAAAACCCAAAAAAATGTTCGTTTATTTTGGTCACAGCTTATAAACTATTTAATAAATCGTTGTTTTCAGTATTTGTTGTTTAAATAGAGCATATAGTACATAATATACTGAAATATCATATTCCCAACTAGTTTAGTTTTTGAGATAGCCCCCGTCACAAAAATGGTCTAAAACTGACAACTTTGATGGCCTCCCATTCCCTTATTTTTTGAGATAAAAATTAAAAAATATATATTTGTACTCTACTTAATGAGCTCTAAACAATGATACCCCACAAGCTAGGGTAAAGAAAAATTTTTTTTTCCGGCTCCTTTTTCATGTATGGGAGCCCCCCTGAAAAATAGTTTAATTCAATTTCTAATTCAATATTTGATTTTGGGTTAACGTTTTACACTAAATACCAAAATTTCAGGTTTGTAACTCATTTCGTCTGCGAGCTAGAGACCTGTGACCGGCGGACAGACGGACAGACAGCCGAGTGACATTAATAGGGCTCCGTTTTTTACCCTTCGGGTACGGAACCCTAAAAAGCGATAGAGAACGCACGATCAGATGTGACGCATATACAACGTTAGTTTTACTTTACGCAAAACCTGAAAGTAGTTTGTTCAGAATCAGTAACAAAATCGAATCCAACCATTTTTATATAGTGTTATATTTTTGTCCAAAAATATTTTGAAATCTTACAAGCTTAGACACAATGATTTACCGCGCATCAGCTGACGGTCGGCACACAGCGGCGGTCATTCAACTCGCGTCAATCGCTAGGCGCTGCGGTGACGGCTTGCGGTGACCATTTTTTTCGAGGACAACGACGCAACATAACAAGCTTATAACTTCGTTACTTTTCATTATATTTTTTTGAAATTTTGTATAAATATTCTTAATGTAAAAATATTTGACACGTGTTTCGGTTTTTGCGCAAAATAAAACTAACGTTGTATATTATATCTCTTTGTCTTCTTATAACGTTATCACATCAAATTATCGTCCGTAAACCAACTTTACAGACAACAATTTTTTTAACCTAAGTACAAACCATTTTGCTAGTAATTAAAGTCTTAAAGAACAAAGCATAGAAGCGAATGTGTAGTCCGCAAAGGGAACGCTCCTCTCCCCTTCAATGGGAATTACGTCACACAAGCTGAAAAATTGCGACAAAAGGGGTGTCATTACGCGGCTCATT
The DNA here is from genome assembly GCA_920104075.1 of Melanargia galathea. Lineage (NCBI taxonomy): Eukaryota > Metazoa > Arthropoda > Insecta > Lepidoptera > Nymphalidae > Melanargia > Melanargia galathea. The sequence continues at coordinate 30,245,903 of OV049857.1, forward strand.
CCACGTGGACGTTGGACATTTACATATAAATGTATCTCATTCATTTACATTTAAATATGAATTGAATGTACGTACATTTAATTCTACTGGCATTATATCATTAGGCTCTTTAGATAAGAAGTTAAAAAATTAAGCAAATCATTCATATGCCGGCGCTTTTGAACAAAATAAATAAATCCGGCGCTTTTGAACAAAATAAATAAATCGTTATAATATCTTCAGAAACTACACAGCTTTAGTTTGATATGGAACTATGATACATTTGAAGGTCTACTCCACACTGAAAAATTTTAACGCGGATTATTTTCAATATTTTAAAATATTTTTTCGTGAATTTTAAATCGCAATTGCGTGCAGCTTAATACGTTTTCCATAATATTCTATGTCACAGAATTATCCCAAAAAAATCGCGCGGTGAAATTTAACAGTGCGGGTTAGGCCTATGACTTTATTCTTTAAGTTTTTAAGTTTGCCTTATCAACCATATTTAATTTCTCAAGAAGTCACACATAGATTAGGAAACGTTTATTGATAAAAATCGTATGATTATTTTGCAATTATGAGGGAACCGATAAACTGACACACACGCTCAACTGCCAAATATCCTTCCATCATCGGGAAAGCGTGGGAAAATATCATATACTTAAGGGGTCGTCAGGGATTGCGGTTCAAAAATCAGTTTGACCCTTTCCCGGTACTCAATTTCCGCTGTAACTGATAACACACAATCCGAGGGTAAAACTGGGTCTCCAGCGCAGCCGGAACTCGAAAAAATCGTTTACGATTGATTTCCGGAACCTCCGTAAAAATATTCTTTACGGATAATATTCACAAAAAAGATTTTTATACATATAGCTATAAGCAAGATCTATTAATGGCTATGCATATAAAAATAACATTCAATCTTTCGTACGGGCGTCTTTGTTAGAAGGCCAGGAACTTTGCTAGTCACTATTTATTTTGTAAATCTCGATAAAAGAATATGTTTTAATTGTTCTATATAGATTTTTTTTTAGCTGTGAAAAAAAAAGCTGTGATAGCCTACTGGTTAGGACGACCGACTTCTAATCGGAGGTCATGGGTTCGGTCTCGGGCACGCACTTCTAACTTTTCGGAGTTATGTGCGTTTTAAGTATTTAAATATCACTTGCTTTAACGGTGAAGGAAAACATCGTGAGGAAACCTGCATGCCTGAGAGTTCTCCATAACGTTCTCAAAGGTGTGTGAAGTCTGCGAATCCGCTTGGTCAGCGTGGTAGACTATATCCAAAACCCTTCTCACTCTGAGAGGAGACCCGTGCTCTGTAGTGAGCCGGTAATGGATTGATCATGATGATGTTGATGATTTAATTCACATGAGCTACCTTTTTCACAATGTAACCCGCAGAAATTCAAAGCTACGTTTAGATCTATTTTTAATTTAATTTAGAGATTGTGTACAATTGAATAACCACCTTCGCCATTTCTTCGTTCACTCAAAATGATTATCTAAAACTCAATCGAATACAGTTAAATCTCTGTTAATCTCGGTTTAAGAGAGTATGAGTTTCTTTACACAGACGCATTGTTAGGTGTCTACAAAGTTTTGTATCGAATGAACCTCCAACGAAACAGCAGCAGTACCCCTGATAATAATTAAAACGCCGAATTTCAGTGTAAAGAACAAAAGAACAACAGAGCCTAAGCCAACACCGTCTGCAACCTATCTCAAGATTAAAATGGAGGTATTTTTTCGACTATTGTGTTTTGATATCCACAAACAGCACACTTCGTAATCAAAGAGTGATTGAAAAATAAAAAGAACATAAAAATTGGCTGCCCGTGCCGCTTGCTCTTCGACTGAGAGTCTAATTTTTAAGCACCGATGAAAAATATTTCATAGTTCGCTACAACTTGCTTTTTGAAGTTGAAAGGTCAATTTACATAATATCAGTCTTTCATCACTTGATACATAAACTATCGTAAGTATAAAGAACATCTTGCATATGCTTAAAAATACATCGGTGTTATTCTACCACCTCAACTTTTAGATGGAGCAGGTAATAAGAGAGAACTTTAGTTCCCTTGTAGGTACTTTTTATGTCCGATACAGAACTTTTGAAAACACACGAAAAAAACCCGACAATTTTATCAGAACCAATATGTGGGAAGTTCAAAACCAAACGTTCGACATAAAAAAAGAAATATGGGTGCCGTTTCCGCTTTCCTGACTTACAATTGTCGCGCTGAAGCGTCGGTAGCGACGCTTTTTTGACGTGATATAATAATATACGGCACGATTATATTTGAATTTATTGTAGTGTAAAAAATATGAAATTTTATTAATAAACCATGTTACGAGGCAGCGGTGTGAGATCTGGTAATAAAAAAAGCTTACGAAATATAACATATACTTAATATCTCGAGGACTCTGAAGTAATATAAACATCAGATTCAGTAAGGGTTTGTTAAAGAAAAAAAAAGAGGTGAAACTTCAGAAAAGTAACCATAACTTTACCTTAACTTTAACTTTGGCTTTGACTTTGCTGACTAAAATGGTGTCGCTTTTTCGTTTCATCGAATTTCCAAATACACAACGACCCTAAAGAAGTCTCACTTCAAAAACTCGCCCTATTACGTTACAAATGTGCAATCATCATGTAAATAATATAATAATATACCTATGTGGTGAAAAATGTTCAGGTCATTTCATGAAATATTATTAGAAATTTATTTGTTTTTAAATAAGCAGCGTTGGACTTATAATGGATAGCCTTAATTTAGAATACTCTGGCAGGGACTTAGTCCTTTTGAAAAGATTAACTAGCGAGTTTCTTGCCATCTGTTCTCAGTAGAATCTGCAGCTCTCCGAAGCAGTGTGAGAGTCTTATAATGTCATAAGAGCTTTAAGTTGGTCTGCTTGAAATAAAATATATTTCTTTGAAGTAGTTAACCTAAATCTAGACAGCTGTGCATATTTACAAGGAAATCTATATAAATAACAATGTTTCTCTATATGTCCTCCATGCACTTCTATAATATTATTCATCCGATTATCATGAAACTCAGATGAAACTGCTATAAGTCTGCAAAGGTTCCTGGCTTAAAAAATCTATATAAAAATGGATGTTTGTATGTTTGTCAGTTACGCGTTCCCATACTTTACGTGGTATGCAACGCATGCCAGGGACAGTTAGCCCATACGCATTAGCGGTCAACCGCGTACGCGGCTGACCGCGCGGCTAGCCGCTTTTATATTTTTATATACAACCGCTCATTTTGTACGCACTAAACCGCGACGAAATTCTATGAAGAGACTAGCCGCGTACGCGGTTGACCGCTAATGCGTATGAGGGCTTAGTGCACAGGTTATTTTTGAAACAAAAGCTTTTGATAAAATTACTGAACAGTGATGTATCTATACCAATAAGGATCGAGAAAGAGTTTCAAAGTACTCACAGAAGCTTATGGTGTAGTAAGCCTACTTAAGCGATCCGGATTTCGATACAAAAAGCGATTGCTTTCTATCTCGCTTCAAAAAATCGGTCCGCATTCCTCTTTGTCCGTAATATGAGTGAACGGATAAGTTGATTACCATTTTCAATTCTCTACATTTTCAAGAATAGTTCATATTACTAGAAGAATGTTAGATATACATGTGGAGCAAAAATAAGTACAGGAAGACCAAAGAAAAGATGGATGGAGTTTTAAATCCATATTTAATGTGATAGATGTTATGTCTATCTGTTACCTTTTCATGTCTCAAATGCTGAATTAATATTGAAGAAATATGGCACAGCGATAGTTTGAATCCTGGACCAACTAGTTATCAGGTGTCTCCTAAAACTTCATATAAATAATATAACATTTATATTTTTTAACTAGATGATGCCCACGGCTTCGCCCGTGTGGATTTAAGTTTTTAAAAATCCCGTGGGAACTTTTGATTTTCCAGAACAAATAGTAGCCTATCTATAAGTAGGTAACCTGTCCCCAAAACGGAAAAATTCCGTGCGATCCCTATAATTTCGGAATGCAATTCCTTACAGCATCAGGGTTAAGGAGTTGGATATGTACCTACTCGAGTTCATTCAACGATAAAGTCTTTAATTGGTACCCCCAATATCAATTTAAATAACCGACAGTTCCTCAATCCTATTAGTTTTGGGGATCAGATCCCCTACAGCATCAGGATTGAGGACTTGGAATCCAATTTTTTTGTAGAACAGTGTCGCAATGTTTTTCTATCGATTAAAAAAAGAATTACGCAAATCGGTTTAGAAATCTCGGAGATATCGGTGTACATAGGTAGAAAAACACAACTCCTCCTTTTTTGAAAGTCGGTTAAAAAAGTAGCCTATGTTACTCCCTGGTTAATTCTCTACTTATATGTGAAAGTCCAGTCAAAATCGGTTCAGCCGTTCCGAAGATTAGCCCGTTCAAACGGACAGACAGACAGACAGACAGACAGACAGACAAAAATTTTAAAAACGTGTGATTCGGTTATGGTACCGTTCAAATAACCATATGAGCTTAATATGTGGTAGTTATTTTGAAATTACAGACAGACACTTCAATTTTATTTATTAGTATAGAGTATAGACACACGAGTAGATATTATACAGAGAGAAAGCTACCTACAAGCGGCCCGCTGTAAGTACACTCACACATAGCGCCGCTCACGCACACACGAGCTCTCACCAACGGTTCACGTACGCTCCGCTGGTAGGACAGTTGGTAAACAAGCGACAGGGCTGTGGGTCGTGCGCACTTTTCCAATCTCTTTTTTTGTGTACCCTAGAGATCAAGTGAAGTAAGTATACCTACCTTTACATACATATCTATACAATAAAATTAATGAAATGAAATTAATTGAAATGACATGAATTTATTTATTGTAGGATAGTATGTGCCACTTATGATACTATGTCAAGACTCTACTACTGGTTAAGCAGCATTCTAATGCAGATTCTACTGAATAGAATAATTGAGTAATAACATTGCCAGGTACAACCCGTTTACTAAAAGATTGGACCTGGCGTCGATGACGTCACTGCGACGCATGGGTACGGTGTGCAAAAAAGCATCATTAAGAATATTTAGGTATTGTATGAAACTTAAATGTTTGTGAAAAACTCTGGGTATGCTGTGTTAGTATTGTCTTGCGAGCGAGCGAGTCAAAGCAACTTGGCAGCGAGGTCCTATCTTTTAGTAAACGGGTTGTAAGTTAAAATGTGTTATAGATCTTCTATGCAACGGGCCATCACGATGGGCCTATCTAAGGTACCTATCTAAATAAATAATTAAATAAATACTCACACATACACACACGGCCGTCTATTCCTAAAGTAGGCAACTTCATGCCTGTGTTATAGGTAATAGCCAACTGATAGACATATTTACATATAAATACATATATATATTTTATATAAAGGTATATATACATACATATTATAAATACACCCAGACTCGGGGCGGGAATCGAACCCGCGACCACGGAACGGAAGGTAGGGTCACTGTCAACCGCGCTAACGGGTCATTCTAAGTAACTAGGTACTTAATTCATTCAATTTACTAAAGTAAGTAAGTATCTAGATTCTAGGTACTGTCACTAGGGATATCTACGCACGTGCTATCACACTTATTTTTAGTAAGTATCTGTTCATAAAAATATCTACGGTTTTATAATCTACTACCTACCTAAGTAACTATACTTCGACTTTTAATTGTATGCAGTAATGTGAAGTTTCGTGGGTTGTCACTTTTTAACGAAAATAAAATAGGGATGGGGTACAGGTGATTGATTTGAATCATTCAATTATTTTATTCAAATTAAAGTTTTTATTTTAAGTAATTATTATATTTTATGTACAAAAGTTACATATATATATTTATATATACAGTATATATATAAATACGTATATCTTTAATATATAAAACAAAGTCTCGTTTGTTCGAACACTTATAACTCGAGAACGGCTGGACCGATTTTCATGGTTTTTGATTTGTTGTATTTGTCTTCGTCCCGAATAGCAGAATAACTGTTAAAAATATTGGAAAATTGACGAAAAAATAAAAGAAAAAACATTTTCCCATACAAAATGTTCATGGGTTTCGTAACTGTCAAACATTGAATGTTCATCCTGTCGATACGGAACTCTCACCCGTACCGATATAATTCTTCTGTACTTTTTCCTAAAGGGCTGGACTGATTTGGATGAAATTTTGTGTGTATATTTCAATGTTTCTCATTTTCACTTAAATTCTTACGCGGTTTTTTTTAATAGAAGGTAAAAATGTATCCTCAGCATGCGATGTACTTGGCTGAGCATTCATTTTTTTATTTTATTGTGCTTTACAAAACCAAATGGCAAATTTTACAAAAATAATGAAAACCAAACACAACGTTACAAAAACTTAACAATTGGTAACAAATATAACGCGCAGTAGGCAAAATGGAAATAGTCACACTCAGAACGTAGAAATGAAAATGGACAGTGAAAAATGAAAATGTCGAATGACAAACGAGAAAAATGGCGACAAAATAATATTCGCCGAGCGTCAGTGTCAACAGCGTCAACAGCAGCCTGAAAAAGCGTAACCTCGGTCATCGGTGTTTAAAAGAATCGACATAAAGAACCTTTTTAAAGGACTGCCTGAAAAAAAGGAGTATATTGTTTTCAGGGTTCATGTACATATGTTTGTATGTTGTACCATAACTTCTATATATGCCGGAACCGATTTTGATGAATAAGGTAGGTATCGTTAGAATCTTTAGCTTATTCTAGGTGACATAGGCTAGTAAAATTTAAGAAAAAATGATGCGATGACCATGGTCCCGCATTAAAGACTAAAGTTGAAAACGAACGCTTTGGAACTTTAAAGTTGGAACGCTAAATCGTTTGGCGGCCGGCCGGCACAGCTTTGCCGGTCGGGTGCTAACCAGCCACGGCCCACGGTTAAAGCCTGCCACCAGACAGGACCAAAGACAATTTAGAAATTATAAAATCCCAACTTGCCCCTGCCGGGAATCGAACCCGGGACCTCCCACTTATAAGCGCTTACGAGCACGAAGTAATCAATGTAAAAATATTAATATTATGTATTGTAAATAAAATAAATTAAAAAAATAAATAAAAAAAAGACCAAAACCACTGCGCCAGGGAGGTTAAAATCATCTAGAAAATTATAAGTAGATTCCAAAAATATGTAAATATGTTATTATAATGTTAAATATATTTTTTTCTGAATAACTAGTAGGTATTCTTTTAAAAATATTTTTTTTTTTTGTAATAAAAGGGCAGTAGCAACTTAGCATGTTAACTATGACAGATATCGTCAACACACATAGGCTGTTATTGCAATAGAAATAGTACTTACTTCTTACTTTTTTTTTTCAATTAAAGCTCATATAATTAATTGTACCAATAGGATGCGTTTGCCACAAAAAGTCAAGATGACAAAATTGTTAATTTGGCTTTTATACGTAGGAGCCATCGATTTACTTAATAGATAAATAAAATTATGATGATAATGAAAGAGTAACTTTGAACGAAACTTTTGTGAATGAAATTGAATGAATTGAACGTATCACATCACTATAGAAATGGGGTTGGCAACATTATTTTACGAAATGACATTAGGAAACGTCAGATTACTGCAGATAATTAAAAGTTTGACTATAGGTATTTAATTCATTTATTTTACTAAAGTAAGTATCTAAGTACTATCACTAGGGACATCTACGCATGTGCTATTACACTGACTTTTAGTAGGTACCTACTACCTACCTAAGTAACTAGGTACTTAATTCATTCATTTTACTAAAGTATCTAGTTCTGTCACTAGGGATATCTATGCATGTGCTATCACACTTAGTTTTAGTAAGTACCTACTACATACCTAAGTAACTAGGTACTTAATTTACAAAAGTAAGTAAGTATGTAGATACTATCGCTAGGGATATCTACGCATGTGCTATTACATAATATACTTTTAGTAGGTACCTAATAAAAGTACTAAAAGTACCTACCTAAGTAACTATATAACTTATATATACTATAGTAATATAATATAAAAACATATTTTTCCAATGATTATTACATATCTTGCTATATTATGTATACTAGTATATAATATTTTTATTTTTACCCATAATTAATTTTTCACATGCAACAGGTGACAACCCTATCAGAATAGGTATAAATTTTGGACGTTCTTAGGTAGCTTTTCCTCTGTATAATATCTACTCGTGTGGTATAGATATAGATTTGAAAATTTTTATTACCCTACTTATACTAATATTCCCTTTTGCCTTCCAAGTGAAGTTTTACTCATTTATCCTCCAAATTAAGCGTATAAAACTTGTATAAAACGTAACGCGTAAGGACTCGGCATGATAATAGTGCAACGGGTAACGTTTGAACCTTGGACCTTTCAGATTTCAGTTCGCTCCTTATCCGTTGAGCCATTGAGGCGCCATTAGCATCACAGATTCAACTCGTGACTAAATTCACTAATTGCTCTGGAAAGCCTTTTCACAGTATCATTAGACTGGAGCTTAAATTATGTGATGACAAATCTCAACAACCCCTTTGCGTTGACTAAAAAAGGCTTTAATTTTAATGATAAGAGTTCTATTTGAATACATGAATATTAATTAATAATTAATCTGTTTGTCTTGGTTAAGAACTACATAAAGCTTTTTAAATTGGTGACCCTGACGTGATTTTTATCCTGGAAAAATCCACAATTCCCACAGGATCTTGAAATGTATAAATTAAAATCTATAGCTACAGCTATAGGTAGATTACTATAGCAAACTTCCTTGAAAGTAGGTATAAAGGTTGGAAAAGGCAGCAGGAACGGGAACCGGAAATCCACAATTCCCTCGGGATTTGTGAAAACCGAAATTCACGCGAGCAAAGCCGCGGTCAGAAGCTAGTTTTAGAACTTCAGAAACTTCTTTTAGAACTTTATCGTGCATTACCATGTGTCCGGTAGACCGCCAAAATTCTACGGTGTGGCCTGATAAAAGAACGTATTTTTTAATTCAGTTTCTTTACACGTTGTGCGTGCACGGAATTGAATTAAATTTTATTATAATTGAAATTCTCAAACGTGTAATCTGCGAAAATTCGAGGTATTTATTTCCCTTGGTCCATCCCTTGCAATGCAGTCATGCGTTCAAAATACGCGCTGTTAAGGTATCGCTACAACAAGTATAAATTAAAGATTTAAAAAACCCCCGACATTCGCCATTTTGTGGCGGCGGCCATCTTGGATTTGCATAGTGCTATTCTACTAGTCAAGCCCTTTCATTTGATACCCGTATTGAGGGAGTTGTGATAAAATATGTAATCCGCCATTTTGTAGCGGCGGCCATCTTGGATCGATTTTCATCAAACATAGCTAACAACACTCTCGACTAATTTACCTTTCAAACAAAAAAAACCGCATTCAAATCGGTTCACCCGACCCGTTTGAGCGCTACAGGGGAACTAGACAGACACACACAGACACACACACACACAGACGCACACACACACAGAGACGTCAAACTTATAACACCCCGTCATTTTTGCGGCGGGGGTTAAAAAGTCGCGGTAGACAAAGGCCCCAGCAGTCATTACATAAACGGCAGTTTAACTGCCTCGTTGCTCGTTCGACTGTGGATCACGATTCGATTTCGATCGATGATCCTGGGTTCGATTCCCGGGTCGGGCCAAAAAAAAATTATGAGGTATTGGGTTTTTCTGTCAAGAAATTCTCAGTGCCAGCCCGGAGTTGGAAGTTAGCGGTGTTAGACAGGTACATCCCAGTGCTTCGGAGAGCACGTAAAGCCGTCGGTCCTGCACCTGATCTCTCTCCGTTCGTGTCGCATTGGCGTCCCATCGGACTATGAGAGTCAGGGAATAGAGAGTGCACCTGTGTATGCACACACACTTGTGCACTATAATATCTCCTGCGTAGATGGCTAGTCTCTGCATCGGTTGAGAATGGCCGCCGTGGCCGAAATTCGGTCGGGAGGACATTATTATTATTACACTATTGGATCCGGCAGACGTCGTCCTGCACGGTAGGTTACCTGGTTACAGGTAACCTACCGAGACCCGGTAGGTTACCTGTACCTACCCGGTAATTGTGTTTTCAAACCATCCAGGATTCAAATATACACACAAAATTTCATCCAAATCGGTCCAGCCGTTTAGAAGGAGTTAGGTGACAAAACACGTAGGGAAGAATTATATAGGTACGTGTTTGACAGCTACGAAACCCGTGAACATTTAGGGAAAATGTTTTTATTTTATTGTATTGTTGTCCTTTTATTTTATTTTTTCGTCAATTTTCCAATGTTTTTAATAGTAATTATTCTGCTATTCGGGACGGAGAAAAATACAACAAATCAATAACCATGAAAATCGCTGCAGCCGTTCTCGAGTTATAAGTGTTCGAACTAACACGACTTTGTTTTGTATATATAGATAAACGGAATTAGACTGCTAAAATCAAAGCCTTCCATAGTAGAGAACGCAATAATTGGGTGGAACGTAATTTTCCCCTAACCCGCTTATCCTTCGTGCCTCGAATAAAAGCGTTCCCGCGAAATGCGACGCGCAAACATCTCGCTATCTCACAATGGAATTGGAAGATTGCGGATGATGTATATCATAGTACACAATGTACTACGCATTTTGTCTCTTGTTTTGTTTATTTTTGGCCCTGAATCTAGGTTGCGTTATACGTTTCATTACCATGTTATAGTGAACTGAGTTTTTGTTTTGTTGGTATTACTACCTCGTTGGCGTATTCGACTACGGATCAAGAGATCCTAGGTTCGATTTCTGGGTTGGGCAAATAATATTTTAACAGGCTTAAAGTTCACACTTCGATAAGTAATTTTTTTTTTTTAATTACCTACTCTATAACTCCGTGCGATTTCCATAATTCATTTTCATCTGGAAGAATATTTTTTTTAGTACAATAATTAATTATATATAATATGCTGAAAAAAAAAAAATAATAAATACTTCTCTTGTTTCAGGTAAGTTTGGAAATCAACTCTGCCTGTCATGCACTTCGTAAGAGTACTATAATAAATTATAATAACTTTCTATGCAGTGGCTGGAAAAAGTTCTAGATATCTGCTATGTTCGCGGATTAATTAACGTTGGGTAAAGCATAGCAAAAGCGACGTGAAAAACTGACATGAGTTTTCATAATAGGTACTATCATCATCATCATCATCATGATCAACCCATTACCGGCTCACTACAGAGCACGGGTCTCCTCTCAGAGTGAGAAGGGTTTTGGCCATAGTCTACCACGCTGGCCAAGCGGATTGGCAGACTTCACACACCTTTGAGAACGTTATGAAGAACTCTCAGGCATGCAGGTTTCCTCACGATGTTTTCCTTCACCGTTAAAGCAAGTGATATTTAAATACTTAAAACGCACATAACTCCGAAAAGTTAGAGGTGCGTGCCCCGGGATCGAACCCACGACCTCCGATTAGAAGTCGGTCGTCCTAACCACTAGGCTATCACAGCTTATAGGTACTATACGATATAGGTACTATGAAATGAAAATAATAAAAAATAGATAATCATAAATCTGTTGATTTAATCTATAGAAATAACAGAAGTCTTTTTTGTTGTTTATGCATTGTTCACAATGCTCATTTTCCCTGATGCGTTATAATATTATGACGAGTTTTAAGGGAATGTGATTTATTCGAATTGTATGCATATAATGACTTAACTGCGAGTGCCTATTTACGCCTAGATGCTAATGGTTTTAGTTTGTTAAACGACTTCAAAAAAAGGAGGATATCAATTCGACAATATGTTTTTAACCGACTTCCAAAAAGGAGGAGGTTCTCAATTCGGCACGGAAGTATTATTTTTTTTTTATATTAAGTATTGGAACTGCAAAATATTCACATAAATAATAAATAATCAATATAGACTTCGAAACAAAAATACAAAATTTCATTTATGTATGAATGTATGTATGCTTGACCGCGAAATTCTCCGAAACTATTAATCAGATTGTAACCATTCTTTTCATTCATTTTCATATTTACTGACTTACATTGACTTCAACTTAGATAACAGTGTAAGTTTCATCAAAATCGGTTAGGATCATTTTTACTTTGAATCTTTTATTAGGTACTTGTTGATGTTTACGTATTGTTCACAATGCTCCTTTTCCCTGATGCGTTATATTATGACGAGTTTTAGGGGAATGTGATTTATTCAAATTGTATGGATATAATGGTGAAAAAGGTGAAACATATTAAGGTGAAAAAGGATCCTTTAAATGAAGTGCTTAAAGTTTCCTATAAAAGGTATCGTAATTATTGCTCGAATTTGCTTCGTAAAGTTAAAAGAGACTACGAAAGAAATGAATTTATTAAAGCTGGTAAAAATCCAAAATTATTGTGGAAGGTGGTTCAGTCCATAACGAATTTATCTAAATCTCAGTCCTCTGCACGAGATCTTTTACATTCTAATATTAATAAACAAGATTGCATTAACGAAGTCAATTCCTACTTTGCCAATATAGGAAGACAGCTAGCTGATAAAATAGACAAAAGTGGTCGAATACCTCCTTTGCCTACATCTCACAGGGAATCCTTTGTCTTGCTTGAGACTGATGAGTCCGAAGTTGAGCGCATGATTAACTCGCTTAAAAATAATTGCGCAGCAGGCTGGGATGGCATCTCGTCAGAATTTTTAAAAAAGTACAAAGGCGTAATTGTTCCCCCGCTCACATATATTTGCAATCTTAGTATCAAAGCAGGTATCTTCCCTGACCTGTTTAAAAAAGCGCTTCTGCATCCCATTTTTAAAGCAGGCGACAGAGACCGTGTCGAAAACTACAGACCCATTTCAATTTTGCCAGCCATGTCTAAGATTCTCGAGAAACTCATAAATTCTAGACTTGTATCTTACTTGGAATCTTGTAATCTATTGTCTATAAACCAATTTGGTTTTCGTAAAAATCGGTCAACTGCGGATATTGTCCATAGTCTTATAGACCATTTAGTGGACAAACTAGATAAAGGTCAAAAGTGTGTAGCATTATTCCTAGATCTGGCCAAGGCTTTCGACACAGTTTCTACGTCTATTTTACTTTCCAAGCTCCAGTCTCTTGGAATTCGAGGTAACCAGCTTTCACTTTTTCAGAGTTACTTAACAGGAAGAACCCAATTTGTTAAAATAGATTCTTACATTAGCTCTGAATTACCAATCACACATGGCGTGCCTCAAGGCAGTATTCTTGGCCCGAGTTTATTTTTAGTCTATATGAATGACTTATGTAACCTTCGCCTTGATCAAGGTATGATATTTTCCTATGCTGACGATACATCTCTTATCTTTTATTCTAACACCTGGACTGATGTGTATCGCCTTGCCCAAAAAGGTTTTGACACGGTTAGCGACTGGCTTTACAACAATTTATTAACATTAAATATCACTAAAACTAAATGCCTACACTTGTCCCTTCGAAATCCTACACTTCTACCAGGTACCTCTTTACCTAACCTGCTTGCTCAATGTAGCCGCACGCCTAATAGTAATCTCCTACAAACTATTGAAAATGTTACTTCCATAAAATATCTTGGCATAGTTATTGATTGCAACCTAACTTTTAAAAAGTATATTGAACACTTATCAAACAGAGTACGTAAGCTTATCTATATATTCAAGAAACTGCGTCACTCAGCCGACCCAAAAATTTTGAAAATGGTCTATCAAGCACTATGTCAATCTATCATTGGCTATTGTATAACCACTTGGGGTGGTGCAGCTAAAACGCACCTTATTCAAATAGAACGTGCCCAAAGAGCTGTGCTGAAGGTGTGCTGCTTCTTACCTCGTCTGTATCCTACAGATATGTTGTATGAGTATTGTCAGGTGCTAACAGTTCGACAATTGTTTATTCTTGCGACTGCTCTCAAACAACATTCTCATATGAATTTCACCCATGAATGCAACCGGCGTAGGCCCCAACTTGCAAAATTTAGTAAACTAAAGACTGCCTTTAGTCGTAGGTTTTTTGTCTTCCTCGGACCTTACCTCTATAATAAATTACATAAAATTCTTTCTCTCCACTCTCTGAATAGTTACAAATACAAAACTACCCTTAAGGATTGGCTTCTTAAACAAACTTACTCGGCTACTGAAGGACTTTTGGAAATTCTAGTGTAACCCGACTTGTACTTACAATTATACACACACGGACAAACACACACTCACGCACACGCACTCACGCACACACACACACACACACACACACACACACACACACACACACACACACACACACACACACACACACACACACACCCACCCACGTTCACACAGCCACACACGTACAATATAATATGTAACATAAACTTACACACGCATGTTTTCTTTGTTAGTTGTTTTGTTTTCTCCGAGCTGGAAGCCCTGTTTTCCGAGACACAGTTTCAACTAGTTCGGAAAACAGGAGCACAACAATACAAGATTTTGTTTTATAACTAATTTTAAACTCAATATGTTTGTTTATGTTGTATTTGTTATATTTGTGGAGCCCAATAAATTTTATCTTATCTTATCTTATCTTATCTTAATGACGTAACTACGAGTGCCTATTTACGCCTATGCTAATGGTTTCAACTTGTTTTAATCATAGTTATATTGCGGGCCAAACTGTAACATCGTCCCTGCGCCGGGTTTGTAATTGCCTATTTACTTCCGAGACTGCCCTACGGCAACTCCGGAATGGCTATTAAACTTCATTATGTTGCCACTGCAGCAGTACCTTTGTATAAATTACTGGAATTTGAGGAAAAAATAGTAATTCAAATAGTAATTCAAACTTTTAAATTAAGCGTGGTTTCTTTAATTAAATGAGACCATCCATCTACTGCTAAGTACAAGTGCATAGATTATTAAAAACAAAAAAAAAATGTTAGCCGGAATGTTCGATCAGATTCAGACTCAACATCAGATTCAACATCCGGGGCCAATGATCATTGAGCTGTTTACGCAACGTGGAGCAGGGGGCTATTATCAACAGTGCATGATAGCCACTGAATAAATTCGATACACATTGCTGCTTTACTGTGTGAAATATAAACAGTGATTTCATTTTCACACTGTAAAACAGTAATGTATATCACCTAATGTAACCACCTAAACCAAGTGTAGCAACTAATTCCGATGGCTTTCATTCACTATTGGTAACTAAGTTAGAGAATAGCCCGGCAGGCCACACTGCGGGCAGCGTGGGCCTCTGCCTGCCCGCATTGTAAAACAGGGACTGGAGGTTGCTGGGGAAGTTGTTGGGGAGGTTTTTGGGGAGGTTGTTGGGGAGGTTGTTGCGGAGGTTCTTGGGGAGGTTGTTGGGGAAGTTGTTGGGGAGGTTGTTGAGGAGGTTGTTGGGGAGGTTGTTGGGGAGGTTATTGGGGTCGTTGGTTGTTGGAACTGATTCACCTAAGGTTCCAGCTCGTCTTCATCGCTAGTACTGTCCACAGTTATCTCTTTGGTCTTATCGGATTGCTGTTCCGGACTACGAGAACGAGGAAATTGAAGGCGCACCTGTCTTTGGACACACACTTGTGCACTATAATATCATCTGCCTAGTTGGTTAGTCGCCATTGACTGCCGAGGCCGAAATTGTATTAATTCAATAGCGTGAGACAGGAAAGATTGAATTTGGCATTGATTTATTCCTGTACAAGTTAGGTATCTACAGTACAGTAAGTTAGTAGATACATATTATACTAGTACACACAAACTATACGCATTAGAGTATCGTGACCTTGAAATAATTTCAGATAACGTGGCTTTATGTATAGGAGAAGAGTATCACGACATTGAAATAATCTCTATGATAACTTGGCTTAAATAGGAGCAGAAAGAAAATATCACCAACCATAAATGAAACGCAAGAAGGTACTCGCAGGACGTTTTCGGAGATTGCGCGATACATCATCTGTAACCGCACACTCGAGACTGACGAGAGACATGATCTCCTCGAGTGCCTAGAACGTATGGATCGCGCAACATTTTTCCTTTTTATATTTTTATCTGCCCTTATACTTAGCTCGGTGTAAAAATATTTTTCCCCGAATTGTACCACCCTATCCACCTTAAGTATGCAGATGATACTCCAAGTAAACGAATGGAAACCTTGCAAGATTTTTGTGTCTGCTTGAGTAAAATTTTGTAACCTTAGTTTTGACGACGCATAATATCAGTCTATTTTCCTGGATAACGAAGTAGAATTTCGGTTTTTTTTTTCACTTAATTTTTGTAACTTTAGTCTTAATAGCTGACCCCCGCGACTTCGTTCGCGTGTTTATAGGTTTTATATAGGATCGGATCGGATCCCATAATTATTGTATGTACCTAAACTAAATGTAACCTAAGTAACCTACTCCTTATAACATCATCTATCTGCCATTGAAAGTTCCGTTAAAATCGATCCAGCCGTTTCGGAGATTAGCTGGAACAAATAGACAGACCGACAAACATAAATTTAAACGCACACCAGTTTAAAATAAGCCGTACATTCAAAGATCCGGGTCCCAAGTTATTTGAACCCGATACGAAGGGTTGTAATGTCTGTCTTTTCTGAACTAAAAAACCTATGACCTTGAAATATTTACGGGACAATATACAAAGTACTACCTTTCTAACAAAAAAAGAATGAGTGAAATCGAACAACGCGTTAATGAATTACAGCTAAATACCCGTTTTAAATTTCATCCCCTCTCCCAAGGGAACCGTGCTCAATTTCGGGATAAAAAGTATCCTATGTCCTACCTCGGAGTATAAACTCAAATCGTACCAAGTTTCATTCGAATCCATTCAGTAGTTTCGGCGTGATGCGCGGCCAAGATACAGACAGACAGACAGACAGACAGACAGACAGACAGACAAAAATGAAAAAAATTGCAGTTTTGGTTTCAGAAGCGATTATAAAGTGCCCTCCAATAAAAATTTTCAAAATATCTTCAATGTACAGAATTGGATCTGTTACAGTTTTATTATATTATAGACTAGCTGACCCCTGCGACTTCGTTCGCGTGTTTATAGGTTTTATAAAGGATCGGATCGGATCCCATAATTCTTTTATGTACCTAAACTAAATGTAGCCTGTTACTCCTTATAACATTGAAAGTTCCATTAAAATCGATCCAGCCGTTTCGGAGATTAGCTGGAACAAATAGACAGACCGACAAACATAAATTTAAACGCATACCAGTCTAAAATAAGCCGTACGTTCAAAGATCCGGGTCCCAAGTTATTTGAACCCAATACTGGTCGTAATGTCTGTCATTTCTGAACTAAAAAACCTATGACCTTGAAATATTTACAGGACAATATATAAAGTAATACCTTTCTAACAAAAAAAGAATGAGTGAAATCGAACAACGCGTAAATGAAATACAGCTAAATACACGTTTTAACTTTCATCCCCTCTCCCAAGGGAACCGTGCTGAATTTCGGGATAAAAAGTATCCTATAACCTACCTCGGAGTATAAACTCAAATCGTACCAAGTTTCATTCAAATCCATTCAGTAGTTTCGGCGTGATGCGCGGCCAAGATACAGACAGACAGACAGACAGACAGACAGACAGACAGACAGACAGACAGACAGACAGACAGACAGACAGACAAAAATGAAAAAAATTACAGTTTTGGCTTCAGTATCGATTATAGAATGCCCTCCAAAAGAAATTTTCAAAATATCTTCAATGTACAGAATTGGATCTGTTACAGTTTTATTATATTATAGATTTCTAACTGCAACTGGGGGTTGTTTTGCGTATTTTAAATATAATTACTATAATGAATCTATAACCTATTTATTACTATACCCACCCACAACTATTATAGCTCTTTAACGTCCCAAATGTTGCTGGGCGCAGGATAGGCCTCCTCTCATAGGGATGAATTTAGAGCTTGGATTCGCCACGCTTCTTCAATGCGGGTGGCTTAGTGACTATTGTTACGTCATTATAGTAATAGGTATAATACGAGATCGACGACTTAACGTGCTCTCCAAGTCACGGGGGTGAAACGCTGTCAACCATCAACTCCGTGCTGGCACTCTGGTAAGAAGGTGAATCGTGAGAAGATATTTTCCACATCATCATTATGATAAGTTTAGCAATTGACGAAAGCATATAGATAAACAAACACGATTTCGCATCATGATAACTATTTACGGCCCAAATGTCCTTAACAGCAGTTAATTGCCTAATTAAAAAGCGGTCCTCCTCAGAAATTAATTGGGGCTCTTAATTATCAAATTTGAAGTGGTTAGGGGGTACATTAGATCTTAACTAGAACTGAGAACCCAATTTACAAAGGGTTGTGGAGTTCATTAATTGTTCACGCGTACAAATGTGGTACAACCTCGCATGAGATGAGTTGCTAACTATATTATTTAGTTAGTTTCAACTTGGGTATACACCTGTAAAGGCCGGGTATCGAGACACTATCAGGCTAATTTGGTAACCACTAGGTTATAATGAAATAGAAGTTATTAATTGAGTTTTAATTTCAATCTTACTTTTAATAATTATTTATTAAGGCTCTGGATATATATTTATATATAGATGAATATTTGGTAGTATAGTGGGTCGCTAAGTGTGTTTCACCTGAAACTATGCTGCGCATAAGCCTACTCGATTTATTGGGTACTTACACTAGCGGCACGCTATGATGGCCGGTTTGACACATTACAATAGTGATGTGGAATGTCAATTTATTCTCGAACAAAAAACAATTAAGTTTTGTTTTTGTACCTGATTAAATAGGTTTAATAAAACAAAAATGTATATGTTTATTTAATTTATTTGAACGAACTGAATATTTGAACGAAAATGAATATACATACTTTATATGCACACAAGAAACATATGAATACAAAAGATACCAAAAAAGGTGCCACAAAAGGCCATAATTAATCAGATTCGTCCATACTACTATTTTCACTGTCGTCACTGCTATCATCACATACATTAATAATTATATGTTCGTTTTCTATAATATTATCTATTTTCACATCTCTTTCATAATCTTCCCTTATTAATTTAACAGTTCTATTCACAACCTTTTCCCAGTCTCCTTTAGTCACATGTTCACAAGCTTCTTCTAATAATTTTAGCATTTTTTTTGTGGTAAATGGGGGTTCTGTATTGTGTCTTGCAGCATATCCCTTAATTTGAGCCCACACCAACTCAATCGCATTATACTCACAATGGTAAGGCGGTAACCGTATAACTCTGTGCCCATGTTCTAATGCTATTTCGTCAATGACGTATCGGATCTTGGTTGGTTTGTTTTCTTTTAAAAGACGTACTAATTCCGCTTTTAACATATTCATGTTTGCATCTACGCCATTTTTACGAAGCCATGCGACGATATCAGCTTTCTTTTGGGATTGGGCAGGTGGCTTGTCAATTTGCATCGAGTGGTATGGGGCGTTGTCCATAATTATAATAGATGGTTCAGGGAGGCTACACAACATTGAGGTAAACCATTCAGTAAACTTTTCTCCATTCATGTCTTCATGATAGTCTCCAGTGGTTTTTGACGCAAAAGCCATGAGAGAACCTTCGACAAACCCGTTGATGGTTCCGGCGTGACAAATTATAAGTCGCGATCCTTTTCCTACAGGAACTTTGGAAGTAGATGCTGCTGTGTCATCGTTCCAAGAACGGCCTACAGTATGGTTAGCATTAAGCCATGTTTCATCCAAGAACACAACATTTTGCCAATTTTTGATTTCTTTCACTTGCCGTAAAAAAGTATACCTTGCCATCGCTATATCAAATCTTTCCATCAATATTTTGCGTTTGTTTCATTTTTTGTATCGAAATCCAATGGTCTTCAAAATCTTCGTTAAAGAACTTTCCCCACCGAAGAATAATCCAGCTTCCTTCAGTGAATGCACCAACTTTTTTCTTGTTGGATACTCCTTCTGTAAATAGTAGCCGTAAACATGTCTTCGGATAGCATCGGCATCAAAGCTATCGATGCCTACGACTGGTTTTGCTCGTTTTCTCTTTTTTGGTGTGTGAAGTTTATTTTCTTCAGTGCCAGTCTCGCCATATTTTTTTTTTAGTTATCCGTCTAACAGTTCGTTGTCCAATATTAAGCGCATCAGCTACGCGTTCAACCACTGACGTTATAGGTAAAATTGGCCCTCCATTTTGAGCTTCACGATCGAAATAGTTACGAAGGCGTATTACGAACTCACGTGTCTGACTATTTAGAACAGTTCTCTGCGTACGTTCGGTCATATCGACGAAATCCACAACAAAGGGCTTGAACAGAGTCCAAATTAACGAGCAAGGGTCAACAGTAATGCAGTATCAATATTTGAAATCCAAAGCCAGGTCAAAACTATATCACAATCGCATTGCACTGACAGTTTATACTTTTCGAAGCAACGTCAATTCGAAACTGCTTTGTTTTGCATTGAGCATTGACGCGAGTTTGCCGGAGGTAGTAGTTGTGCTAGCCAGCGATCCTATGTGACGATCGTATTAGATTCCATTTTTAAAAATTTATTGATATTTTTTTGCGATTTCAGAGGTTTGTCCACATAGTGAAAATTGTTCATATTCACAAGTACATTCACCCCTTAAATGGTGCAAACTGATTTTTCTACACTTGTATACATTTAAGAAATCAATTTAATAAATAAATTTTGAGTCCTAAACCTAAAACTACATTCGATAAAATTTATGAATCTCTGCACATCACTATCGTCAATAAAGTAATACAATTATTTCCTTCAAAGTCGTTATCAATTAATACGGAACTTCATGAGCGGACAAACGTCAAACCGGCCATCATAGCGTGCCGCTAGAGTAGTTGAATTAAAATCTGAACAATACGAGGGACCTGTGTACGTTAAAGTTACTACGTAGCTGCTACGTCGTAGCTTTGGTCGTAGCATATAACTTGTTGACATTGGCACAGTGCCATGCGGGCCAAATCGGAAAACAGTAATCATATTTTACAGTTCACTCCAGGGTACTGTGTGTATTGGGGTTTATTGAAATTAGTTTCACAACATAATTTCAATAACCTGAATTCTATAGTGCAAGTAGTTGTTCGCTTTTCTCTAAGCATTCTATATAATAATCGATTACGGCTCATATTATACAAATACATTAGGATTAGGTTGGGTTACTGGAGTGTACTAACTAACACTCCAGAATACGTCTGCCATAGAAGTCATAAGTACCTACTGCGATAGATATGGCGAACTAGATATAATTATGACATTCTTGAAGAGCTCTTCACCCTTGTACTTTTAAACTTTAAGGGCGTCTGGCAGGGGGTCGCCACGACACTAAATGTCTGGCAATTGCATGACGTGATTTCTAATACTATTCCAAAGAAAATATAAAAAAATTAGACTTTATACTTTGACGTAAGACTTTTTACACCTTTATTATCTGTTATATCCCAAAGTAACCATAATCTCAACTTCATAGTCGCTGATCGTTCCTCCCTGTTTTGAGAAAAAAAACACAGAGAAACTTTCAGCTTTTATAAAGTAACGAAGGTCTGGCCGTCGCGTCGTGGGCTCTTGTTGTATATAGTAGAATTTGTACATTAAAGGCTTGTTTCACCACATTCTGATAAGTATCGGATAGCTATCTCATACTTTTGTCTTTGTCACTTGACATAAAATAAGAAAGTGACAAAACTTACGTTTAGGCTATCCCACACTTATCAGAAGGTGGTGAAACAGGTACTAAATGAAATGAAGCTCATTATTATTTATTAATAGTGACCCGCTCCGGATTCGCACGGGTAGTAATTACCCGCAACGTTTTAGACTAAAGCTCCCAGGCGGCTTGACGTTTTCCGACATTTTCAACAATTAACGTCATATTTGAACCAATTTACACAAAACCCTAACAAATTTTACATCTGAACCTTCGTCATAAATCATTCTGTATGTTGGTGAAAACCGCATGAAAATCTGTTAAGTAGTTTTTGAGTTTATCGTGAACAGACAGAGAGACAGACGTGTTGTTTTATAGTATGTAGTGATTTTATTCGTAAAGCTCTACGTTTCATCTTGGTTAGTGCATGATAAATTCGGTTACATGTGAATTTTGAATTCGTTGAATCCCTGACCCTGGCAGTGTGCCACACGGGGCGAATCCGTTCCACTAATCATATTTCGCACCGCTGCACTGTGATCTTGCTCTTATTGAAATGGAAACTGCTGAGTTTTCTATTATGATTGGTAAAATATACCTTTTTCATATCAAAAATGAATGTGTGTGAACCTAACCTAACCTAACTGTGTAAAAAAACAAGTCCTAAATTATTAAATATTTCTTATTTTTATATTATACTATACATATAATAAAATCGTAGAATTGCCGTATCTGTACATTGAAGATTTTTGCAAAATAATAACTGGGGGATGTTAGGGATAAGTAATAGAACGTAAAAAAGCTATTTTTGAAATTTTTGTCTGTTTGTCTGTTTATCGGTTTGTCTGTTTGTCTGTATGTTTGTGCGCGCATCACGTAAAAACTACTGAATGGATTGAAATGAAACTCGGCATGATTTAAGTTCATACTATGGAGTAACATATAGGATACTTTTTATTCCGAAATTCAGCACGGTTCCCTTGGGAGAGGGGATGAAAGGTAAAATGTGTACTTAGCTGTAATTCGTTAACGGGTGATCCGATTTCATTCATTCTTTTTTTGTTAGAAAGTAGATACTTTAGAAACTACTGGCAAATCTCTGAAAGGCTGGACCGATTTTGATGGGACTTTCACTGGCGGATGTTTACATTTTGATGTACCTAAACATCCGCCAGTGAATTTTTTACAGTTTTTAGCAAAGTATAAGCTCAAAGTAGCTTAGGAAAAACTAAATGATTCCCACGGGATTATTAAAATCAATATCCACGCGAACGAAGTCGCGGGTATCCGCTCGTTTTGTAATAAGTAGGTACGAATAGGTTACTTTGCTTTCAGCTATGTTGTTCTTAGTAAGCGGTCTTATGCGTTCTCATTTTATTTATTTTTTTGCTTAAGAAACAGTCCCTGTGTAAAATATTAAGTAAGATAATAAGTTTCCCAACTCTGATCATTTCACCTGCTCTTTTTGCCGCTGATGTGGTGGTTGCAACTTGAAAATTGGATAACTTTGATGACAAAGGAGACTGTTGTGCAAGTTTCAAGTTGTAAGTGCTTGGAGCAAGCGATACTTTGTGTCCCTGTCACCATACTTGCCATAGTAGTAAACGTATTTCACTAAGAAATCAGGAGGCCTACTACAATCTTTAATCTAACGATCCAATTCCGATGCTATTCAATATCGGCGCTTAAAATAAATCGCATTGAATTCGTACCATGAAGTAAGTATCTTTTTGTTTCTATATTTTTATACTAGGTTTTTGTTTCGTTCATGACGTCATGACGTCTATTGGTCGGATAAAAGAGTTCATGGTTCGAAATAGCGATTCAGTTCAGTTTAGGTCTTTAATTGAGTCGCGATTATAGTTGATGGTAGACCCACAGGTCATATTGTATGGCATACCTACTTGTAATTAGTTGAGGTCATTGTAACTCACAGTGACTTTTTTTGATCCTCAGAAAAATGCGGATTGCAATTTCGTTTTATAATATTTAGGGAAAATTAGAACGGTAAAAAACTATAGTAAATATCCTTTGAATAAATAACTCAGATCATTATTATATTTCGCGAGAATTTAATAACCTTGTTACTTGTATATTTACCATTAATCAATGTTTATTAATCACAAAATATCGTTCTAATTTAGACGAAGCTACGTCTCTGACAACCATTTATAATTTCAATTACCTAATTTCGAATCTCGTCAAATTAATAGTCCCTTGTGTTAATTATGATACATAACTAATTAGACAATAGTTTTAGATAGGAACACATAATTTTATGATAAACTAGCTGATGCCCGCGACTTTGTCCGCGTGGATTTAGGTTTTTCAAATATCCCATAGGAACTCTATGATTTTTCGGGATGAAAAGTATAGTAAGCCTATGTCTTTCTCCAAGGTCTAATCTATATTTGTACCAAATTTCATCAAAATCGGTTCAGCGGTTTAGGCGTGAAAGCGTAACATAGATAGTACGTAGTAAATACGATACGTAGTAAACAGATAGAGTTACTTTCGCATTTATATTATTACTAGCTTCTGCCTGCGACTTCGCCCGCATGAATTTTTTCACAAGTCCCTAGGGAATCGTGGATTTTCCGTTCCCGTTCCCGCTCTCTTTTCGAACCTTTATGTCTACTTACAAGGAAGTTTGCTATAGTAATCTACTTATAGCTGTAGCTATAGATTTCGGTTTTTTCAAAATCCCGTGGGAACTGTGAATTTTTCGAGGATAAAAAGTAGTAGTAGTAGCCTATGTGTTAAGTCAGGGCATAATCTATCTCCATTCAAAACGTCAGCCAAATCAGTTCAATCATTGCGACGTTAAAGAGTAACAAACATATTATATACATACATACATACATAAATAAACACAAGCTTTCGCCTTTATAATATTAGCACACGAGTAGATATTATACAGAGGAAAAGCTACCTAAGAACGTCCAAAATTTATACCTATTCTGATAGGGTTGTCACCTGTTGCATGTGAAAAATTATGGGTAAAAATAAAAATATTATATACTAGTATACATATTATAGCAAGATATGTAATAATGATTGGAAAAATATGTTTTTTATATTACATTACTATACTATATATAAGTTATATAGTTACTTAGGTAGGTAGTAGGTACTTACTAAAACTAAGTGTGATAGCACATGCATAGATATCCCTAGTGACAGAACTAGATACTTACTTACTTTAGTAAAATGAATGAATTGAGTACCTAGTTACTTAGGTAGGTAGTAGGTACCTACTAAAAGTCAGTGTAATAGCACATGCGTAGATGTCCCAGTGATAGTATTTAGATACTTACTTTAGTAAAATAAATGAATTAAATACCTAATTACTTAGGTAGGTAGTAGATTATAAAACCCTAGACATTTTTATGAACAGATACCTACTAAAAATAAGTGTGATAGCACATGCGTAGATATCCCTAGTGACAGTACCTAGAATCTAGATACTTACTTACTTTAGTAAATTGAATGAATTAAGTACCTAGTTACTTAGAATGACCCGTTAGCGCGGTTGGCAGTGACCCTGCCTTCCGCTCCAGGGTCGCGGGTTCGATTCCCGCTCCGAGTCTGGGTGTATTTATAATATGTATGTATAATGTATATATACCTTTATATAAAATATATATATGTATTTATATGTAAATATGTCTATCAGTCGGCTATTACCTATAACACAGGCATGAAGTTGCCTACTTTAGGAATAGACGGCCGTGTGCGTATGTGTGAGTATTTATTTATTTCTTTAGATAGGTACCTTAGATAGGCCCATCGCGATGGCCCATTGCATAGAGGATCTATAACACATTTTAACTTACAACCCGTTTACTAAAAGATAGGACCTCGCTGACAAGTTGCTTTGACTCGCTCGCTCGCAAGACGATACTAACACAGCATACCTGGGTATGCAGTGTTAGTATTGTCAGTTTTTCACAAACATTTAAGTTTCATACAATACCTAAATATTCTTAATGATGCTTTTTTGCACACCCTACCCATGCGTCGCAGTAGCGTCATCGACGCCAGGTCCAATCTTTTAGTAAACGGGTTGTACCTGGCAATGTTATTACTCAATTCTATTCAGTAGAATCTGCTTTTTGAACCAGTAGTAGAGTCTTGACATAGTATCATAAGTGGCACATACTATGAACTATCCTACAATAAATAAATTCATGTCATTTCAATTAATTTCATTTCATTAATTTTATTGTATAGATATGTAAAGGTAGGTATACTTACTTCACTTGATCTCTAGGGTACACAAAAAAAGAGATTGGAAAAGTGCGCACGACCCACAGCCCTGTCGTTTGTCTACCAACTGTCCTACCAGCGGAGCGTACGTGAACCGTTGGAGAGAGCTCGTGTGTGCGTGAGCGGCGCTATGTGTGCGTGTACCTACAGCGGGCCGCTTCTAGGTAGCTTTCTCTCTGTATAATATCTACTCGTGTGATATTAGTGTGACGCATTTATATTATTAATAGGGATATGGATAATATTACGTATAACGCCTGATCAAGATTCTATTGTTACGAATGAACCTTATTTCTAGAGCATTAAGGTTCATAATTGCTCGTCACCTAATAAATACCTAATCACCCATCGATGTAAACAAACCCATCGATGTAAACAAACAACAACAACGCGACCTTTCTGGAATAAACATCGATAGGGGTGGAACTTTCTAGAAAACGCTTAGTCACGCGGTAACGGGTATATAAAGGGACCGGCGAGCTGACGGAGGGCAGTTCAGTTCTGAGAGCCGAGCGAAATACAAGCGAAGGAAGCGATAGGAAGTGAAGAGGATTGGAAGCGAACAAACGTGAAGAGGAAGTCTACAAGAGGATCAGGAGTACCAAGTGGAATACGGAAGTGCAGAATAAAGTCTGATCAAGGGTCACCAGGTGTTTTATTCCAAATCTTCGAACCCCAGCACGTAACACTATCATTAATGCTCCTCACAAGCTCTAGGTGAAGTTATAATCTGTTGTCGACAATAAAACTCGAGAATTAAGTTACGATTGAACAAATCTCTCAAACAAGCAACTATGTAGGTACCTACCACGAGAGAAATGGCTTCAATTCCAGACCATTTCTTCCTTAATGACTCAAACTTCACAAAAGGAACGTTTGGTCTAATTTTTCTCCCGGGCGTATCTCTCGAACTCAAGTAAGTGGCTTAATAACTCGGTTACGTAATTTCCGGTTACCGGAAAAGGTCCGCCATCTTGACTGTGTCATTTCCGGCAGATTGGATTACTTGGATCAGACGGGGCTCTGTGTTGTTTCGGCTGCGATATGTTTTAGTATGTTTTAGTAGGCATGCTTGAGACAGACAAAAGGTTTTCTTACTACATTTCGTTGGGAACTAACAGTTCTCAAACACACATTTTATAAATTCATCTAGGTATAGCCCTTGATAATGTCACTGATGCTAAGTGACGATGCAGTATAAGATGGAACCGGGCTAATAATTAATATACATAATATATTATTCTACTAATATTATAAATGTGAAAGTGTGGATGTTTGGATGTTCGGAAGTTTAGATGTTTGTTACTCAATCACGCAAAAACTACTGGATGGATTTAGCTGAAATTTAAAATGAAGATAGATTATATCCTGGACTAACACATAAGCTACTTTTTATCCCGGAAAATCAAAGAGTTCCCACGGGATTTTTAAAAAACCTATATCCACGCAGACGAAGTCGCGGGCATCAGCTAGTTCTTATATAAAAACAACCAGATTTGAGGCGGTAATCGAACGTGCAACACCAGTGCGGTAGGCAGGGTCACTGCCAAGTGCGCCAACGGACCAGTCACTGTATTGAAACTGACCACCAAAATCGTCTAATGAACGCCTTACAGTTACACTCTCTGACTTTCACTAACTTTCAATGATGAAAAGGGCTGTGAAAAAACTACAAATCATCAAAGAAAAAAGTACATTTCTCCCTATTAAAAGCAGTGTCAGCGAAAGACGGCCACTGCGTTGAGCGTAGTTAACGCGAGCGCTCTGTCATTTGACCCGTCCAACTAGAAGCTTTCGCTAACTAACTTCACTTGTTCGCGACGAGCCCTTGAAAATCTCACTGAACTTCACCTGAGTCTTGCTCGAGATTAAGTCGCCTTAACTTTAAGGCCCCTATCCCACTGGCGTTTTGCGAGCGTTGGCGTTCCTCCAACGTCTGTGCAGCGTTGTCGCAACGTTAACGTTGCGAAGTCGAAGCGTGAACGGTTGCCATTATAGTAAGGGAGCCGAGGTTGCTAAATGTGGATTTACTCGAGCGTCGTCGGGACCTAGTAGATTTTATAGATTAGTTGATAGGAAGAGTAGAAGTTTATATAAGGTTTTCCATTTCAGTGGTGGGGAAAGCTTCTAGCTGCACACTCTCATGTTCAATATACGATTTTTATAACTTCGGCTTGTGGAAATCGGCTGATTATATTTTTTTTGTTATTTTTGCATAATTTCCTTCAAAATCTCGCCTCTCTTATCTTAATCTGACGCGCTTGAGTAAATCCAAAAATCCCCTCTTGGGCTCCCCTACTATTGGACACTCTCAACGTTGACGTCGCGTCAACGCGACGTTGTCGCTGCGCAGACGTTGGAAAAACGCCAACGCTCGCAAAACGCCAGTGGGATAGCGGCCTTATAACGGCCAAAAAACGCTGCATTTAGATTTTTTCTTTTGGCAGTAGGTACGTCATCGACGACCAACTGTAGTGCCTCTTTGTACATCTAAAAATTGGCTGAATTTAGTATATTTAGGGCCTCTTTCATGATCTGAAGTGTTGGATAGCCGAAACGTAAGTTTTGTCACTTTCTTACTCTATATCAAGTGACAAAGAGAAAAGTTGTGAATAAGCTATCTGACACTTATCAGAAGTTGGTGAAACATGTCCTTGAACTCCAGAAAGTAGTCGGATATTTTTCCCCATGGTATACCTATTAGTTACTCCGAAGATGTTTCTGTAGTTTTTTTAAGAAAACAGGCATGTGCTGAAATGAATTGTTATGATAGGAAGTTTTGGCTTCTCGCCAAAGCTTCCTATCCTTACAATTCATTTCTGTCAAAGATCTTAAAAAAAATTTTATTTACGTTGATTCATCACGTCTTCTGCAAAAAATATTCCTAAAGAGCGTCAAAAATTTCCTGTTTTTCAACGCTCGGGGCAAATTGGGGATAATGCTTATTTTCCATCATTTTCACATTTGAGTTTTGTTAAAATCGAAGGTAGATTAGATATAATTAGATAAATAGAACTCAAATTGTATTTTGCATCTGACTGCGCCAAAAAATCAATATTCTAATTAGATATTAAGTTTCTCTGTAATTGAATTTTGTAAATAATTCGTTGAGAAATAAAATTCTTTAACCCGAAAATCTTCACATCCAGTGTTTAGTGGCATCAAGATATTTTTTTTTATTCCATTTTTTTTGTTGAATCGAAGTCGCGGGCACCAGCTAGTTACAACTATAAAACTCGATGACTAACCAATACTATTTTATTATACTTACTGAATACATACCCGTCAAAACGCGGTCCTCATATTTCGCAAATGAAAATCCTTTTGCGGTCTGAAAATGTGGGTACATCATAAAACAAAACTGCTTTCGCCTTAGTATTAGCTTTCAGTTCTATCTTTCGTCAAAGGAGTTGTTATCAGACTCTGCTTTCATACATGTGTTGGACGCGGCTTCTTCCATGCGAAATAACAGTTTTCCCATGGGATCTAGATTGCGTTTACTTTAGGTTTAGCTTATAAGTTTTGATCATTGTTAAGTCCTTCATCTGGATGTGAACATCACAATTGAATTAGCTGGAGCAAACAGATAGGCAAACATTTTAATAGGTAGGTAATTTTAATGTTTGAGTTTATGTAATGCGCAAAATATAATAGTAACAATAAATTCATGAGATTAGGCAGTCAATTCTTTTAGTTTGTGTTCTTAAATACAAGTATAAATTAAAATTTTAAAAAACACCCGACATTTGCCATTTTGTGGTGGCGGCCATCTTGGATTTTTTTGCGTCGGGCGTTACATTAATAAACAGATATGTGCCCCAAAAAAAGTCTCATCCCCGCTTCTTTCACTTACGCAACAAGAAGATTTCATCCCCCCTTTTGGGCATGACAGTGGGCCACTTGAAACGAGCTGTTCCACCCACGAACATTCGTTTCA
The DNA here is from genome assembly GCA_920104075.1 of Melanargia galathea. Taxonomy (NCBI): domain Eukaryota; kingdom Metazoa; phylum Arthropoda; class Insecta; order Lepidoptera; family Nymphalidae; genus Melanargia; species Melanargia galathea. Next base: position 30,275,786 of record OV049857.1, read on the forward strand.
CCACTCCATGGATCCACTGAGCACGATGACCTTCCCCAAGAGCCTCTCAACTCGAGACTGAAACAAAAGGATTTGTAACTTGAACAAAGTCAAATAGCTCTACATCGATTTGGGTCCGAGGGTTTATTGCACAACCAATGCGCGAGACGGCAAATCAATCATATACTTAACATGAAATTGTGGCCAATTCTGTTGTACACAATCTCTAAACCTAAACTAAATTGACAAGTTTAAAAATAGTGCTATCCTTTTCCGCAGGGAGCATTGTAAAAGAGATAGGAACATATTTAGACCTGTCATTTTAGTTTAGGTTTAGAGATTGTGTAGGTACAACAGAATTGGACACATCGTTATATTGATATTGTTATTTAAAAAAAAAAAGAGCAACCGCCGAATTTGTTCCTGGTTCTTCTTGATTGGAACGGCATTCCGAACCAGTTGCAGATTCAATTGATGATTCAAATGTACTTGTAAAAGTTTATTTGAATAAAAAACTTTTCTACTCTATTCTATTCAACGTTGTCGGAATCGATATCACTTCATCGGTATAACTTGTAATTGCGATAAATTTTCTGAATTTATTCTATCGCTAACTCTGTGAGTTTTACTCGATAGTAGATGAATGCATCTATGAAAGGATTTTCATTACTACATTTTCGTTATCAAAGTTTGGTACTAGGGGAAATTATTTTGCCATTGACTGCAAAATTGCAAATAGTTAGTATAGGGTAAGTCCGGGGTAGATGGCCTTAGTAACTTTAAAACTCTATAGTGAAGGAATTATGATGAATAAAACATTGAATTAATATAAAACGTAAACTTTATTTATTACTCTTATCAAACATTAACGATAAATTACTTTAAAAAACGCAAACAATGTAATTTTAAACTTTAAAAAAAAACTAGGACTGGCCATCTCTCCCAGAGTGTCCGGGGGTGATGGCCATAGTAATCGGGGGGAGATGGCCAATACTTTTCTTGCCTTTCCCTTTGCTCTTGAGATCTTTTAACTCCTTTTTTTCTTATTACCGCAGTAAGAACACATGTCCTCAAACTCGGTGCAGTTTTCATGCACCCAAAACATGCAAATATTGTATTGTATCCAATCTTCAACTAATTGTGTCCTGTAATAATTATCACCACAATCTCAGCAGTTATCTTTCTCTCTATCTTCAGATTCACTTTCAGAGGTATCATTGAAAACGATGGGAATTTCTTCGCAACTGCTATCAGACAACCTACGAATTGCCTTTCGTTTCTTAACAGTTTTTTTTCTTAGGTCTATAAGTCATAGTATCTGTTTTTATCATTTTTGGTTTTTTTGACTTTTCTTCCCTTTTTTCTTTTTCATTTTCTTTCGATTTTCGTTTTTCAATATGATATTCAGATGTCAAAATGATGCTTACTTATTTGGCTCGTTTCCAAACCTCGTTTAGTTTAACAGACAGTGTAGATACTTCATCCAGTAATCTAGTCGGTATTGGTTGGTCTACCTCTATCTGTCACTATCTGAAGGGATGTACCTACTTGGGCCTGAATCTGAGACTCAAAATTGACATGTAATTCTTCTCAAATCATCGATAGTCAATGGAAAGCCTCTCGACTGCATGTCTTTTATATGCTTGCTCAGTCTTTTTTCGTTGTCTGCACCAAAGGTTGATGATAGTCCTATAAGTCCTATACAATGAACCCAAAATTACTTTGCTATAATCCGCTAACAGTGACAAATTTGTAGGCACTACACCACACAAATTCACCACAAATTTAACTCGACGATCGTTTCGCTCCGACAAAAGTCCCATAGGTCCCTTTGTGTAGTTGTTTTGTTTTAACCTTCTTTCTAGTGTTTTTCTTGGTGTATGGTAAATAAAAGAGGCCCTATAAACCGTCATCCCTCCTCTGTGTACTTCTGACACAGCATTTTTTAAGTCTTCTTCGCTCCAGGCACCTCGTCCAATAGCCGCCTTCCGTACGTATTGATTAGGCATCTATAGAAACATTGAATTTTAAAAATAGATTTAAATTAGGACATTTAATTTTATGGCTATCTCTCCCGTAAATAATTTGGCCATCTTTCCCGATTGTCCGGGTGAGATGGCCACAGTACTTAATAAAAGCAACTTCTCAATTTTGTAGTTAATTTTTAGGTTAGAATGACGAGAAAGTTATTTACTTTACAAAGAAATCTCAAAAACGGACAAAACTTTCAAAACTTTTTTGTGACCACTTAATATGTCAACCCCTTAGTTTAAATTAAACGTGTTATTAAAAAACAAAGTCAAATTACTCACCTTTCCATAACTTTTTCGCAAAAAACTCCATGCCGGCTTGTTGCCCGTGCCGAAACGAATCGAACTAAATTATAGTAGGTGCCATCTATTAATAATTACTTCGACTTTTTTCTATTGGCCATCTCTCCCATAAGGCCATCTCCCCCGGAATTACCCTATACTTTTATAACAGTTTGAAACAAATGATTGGCAGATTTCGCGCAAATGAGGCAACTTTGTGCGTCTTTACTACTAGGTATAAATATTATAAGAAAATATAACATTAAAAACCTAAAAACGTGGATTCATACTTCAACTATTTAAAATATCTTAAGTAGGTTTGTTTAAAAATATAGATAAGTTTAAAAAAAATTAACGCAATAGGTTACCATAGATTTGTGGTATCATCAAATATATCGGTAAATATTAATTTACGGGCGGAACGTAGAAAGCGCACTCACGTACGACTTGCATCTACTGAAGAGAAGTACTCTTGAGAGAAGTTTAACTCGAGCGCATAAAGGTTCGTCTCGTTTGTATAGACAAACGAAGTTTTATTCTTATTTCGTAACCAAGGAAACTCATTAAAATTTTGTAGACACGCTCTAAAAATTCTGCGTCTTTTGTTTGTCAGCTTTTCGTAACAAGTAGGTAGGTATATTATAAATTGAAAATTTTAAAACCCCCGACATTCGCCATTTTGTGGCGGCGGCCATCTTGGATTTACATAGTGCTATTCTACTAGTCAAGCCCTTTCATTTGATACTCATATTAAGGGAGTTGTGAAAAAATATGTAATCCGCCATTTTGTAGCGGCGACCATCTTGGATCAATTTTCATCAAACATAGCTCTCGACTCTTTCTCTCGCTCTCTCAAACACTCTCGACTAATTCACCTTTCAAACAAAAAAAAACCGCATTAAAATCGGTTCACCCGTTTGAGCGCTACAGGGGAACAGACAGAGACACACACACAGACACGTCAAACTTATAACACCCCGTCGTTTTTGCGTCAGGAGTTAAAAATAAAGATTTAAAAAGTTACACAGGCTCAAGGATTTACATACAAGTAAGCATAATTCCGTTAACTTTGATTGGTTAATAGAGCTTTTCATAACAGGCAATCTACGAAAATCCGAAGTAAATGTATTAGTACGGCAGCCGCCGAACAAAATTTTTAGTGATTAATAACAAGCTGAATTTTTGTGAGTAGGTTCGTTTCGACGAGACGACCAACTTTTTTATCTATGAAAATTCTCGAGTGGGAAGGAGTTAAAAATTTCGATTCGCGCGGGTGGGAAATCGTTCCACTAAATTTGTAGGACTATGTAGCCATTTCGTTATACAAGTATTTACTAAGCTGCATACAAAAAATCAGCTAGTTATTAATAATGTTTAATAATTTTTATAAAATCATTATTTGGAAATATTCGGAGTGGAGGACGCTGTAGAATATTATTACTAACAACCTGTATGTACCTGTAACCAACCAATTTGTATGCAGCCTAATAAATACTAGTTTAATGAAATGGCCATAATATAGTCCTACAAATTTAGTGGAACGATTTCCCACCCGAGCGAATCGAAATTTTTAACACCTCCCCACTCGAGAAGCTACCTCGAGAATTTTCATAAATAAAAAAGTTGTTCGTCTCGTCGAAACGAACCTACTCACGAAAATTCAGCTTGTTATTAATCACTACAAATTTTGTTCGGCGGCTGCCGTACCGTATATAACTAATGTGGATTACGAGACCTTCTTATACTTTAGAAGGAATCCGTCGCTTGTTTCTAATTTAATCCGGTCTTAATTACCGCCCTCCGCAAATAGTTGCAAATTAGTTCTGTTCAATATACAGTTTCATGTAGATTTATCTGAATATATCTTATAACTGAATTTTACTCTTAGTCCTTGATAATAAAATAAGTATAGAGGCATTTAAATAATAATGAATGAACACTAAGCAAATAGGTAATAGGTATGTAGGTTAAGATTGTTACCAAGCTTTTTTCCAACTGACTTCATAATCGAATCGTACCTATTTTTTATCGTTGAATGGACTCACAATAATATAATCATCTTTAACTTTAAATTTTACCGAAAAAGTGGTTCTTTACTACTTACCTACTAATATTTTGAAACGGATCAACTTGTTTGGGGATCATAAATCGACTGAAACCTGTGATTAAAACCCGACTACTAATTTAGTGTGCACAAATACGTGTATTCAACTGCGTACTAATGAGAATTCGAACGGAATCTGATCTGATCTGAACGGAATCTGATCTGAATCTGAGATCTGTTATGTCTATCATAAACTAACTTAATAAGTATTCTTGTTTAAGCCGCGAAGGTCATTTCTCGATTTTTTTCGTATATAAAATGTAGCCTTTATCACCCGGAATATAATAATGAATCAATTGACCTCATTCATCGAAATCCGCCCAGTAGTTTTGGCGCTACGGTGGAACACACAGAATCTGATACAAATATCGGATACAAACATATATACATACATACAAACATACATACATACATAGACTGCTAAAATCATAACCCTTCCTTTTGGCTTTGCCGTAGTCAGGTAAAAATCATAGCTACATTTAATGAAAGGTTAAGCAAAGTCTCAGTTTCATAAAATTCATAACAGCTGTAGGTACAAATGGTCCCTTTCAAATATAAACGTTCGTCACGTATTTCATAGGCCAGTGGGTAGTAATCGACACCCGTGAAATCGTATAAATGAAAATGTAGAACCTTTTCATAAAGAGAAATCTTTCGAAGCGTCACTGATATTAAACACGAAATACGACGTGTATTGAAACACGAGTTTTTAATTTTATACTAACAAACAAAAGAACAAAATTTCAAGAAATATATTATTATATGAAAACACGGAAATAATATACTTTTTATTAATACGAACAAAAGTATGATGGTTAACATCATAACGTGGCGTTATTATTCTAACAGATTAAGATGAGAGTATAGGAATGAAAATCCGCCAATTTCCTATATCTGTCTAGTTTCTAGAAACAAATAATAAACCGGTCAAGTGCGAGTCAGACTCGCGCACCGAGGGTTCCGTACCTACTCCAGAAGTATTAGTACAATCTGTTTTTCATTAGTTTGTCTTAAAAGGTAAGGTGCTAATTAAGCTAGGCCTCTAAATTGTATGAGCGCTCATACAACTCGGATCACTTTTCTAATGGGCTCATCTATGTATGGGGACACCCTTTAATTTCCAACTTTTTTTAGTTTTTGGGATTTTTCCTTTATTTGAAATTTCGTAATTCTAGCCCGGTAAGGTCTAGGTAGGTAAATTCCGAAAAATGAAAAAAGGTTGAAAATTAAGGTAAATTTTGGTACTTACAAGTTTTCGTGAAAATCTAAATTGTCCCATATATTTTTATTGTGTGGACTCAGGACCTTAATTTTTATACACTTAATAGGGACTATAGACCTTAGTATATGGTATAAATTTCAACTTGCTAGGTCCACCCGTTCCTGAGAAAATCGGTGATGACACACGGACAGACGGACAGACGGACAAGAAAGTGATCTTATAAGGGTTCCTTTTTTTATCTTTTGAGGTACGGAACCTTAAAAAGGTGCTTGATCCCATATTATTTGCATTTCGTTGTACTTTGGAAGCTAGAGATGTAAAAGTCTCATATTTTTCGTTTTTGTCAGCTAACACAAGAAGAGAGAGAGAATACAACATCTTTGGCTAACACTTTTTTTCATCCAACGCTTCGATTCTGTGTTTGAACTCGTCCACCATCTTTAATTTATTTCAAAAGTTTCTGTAATCAATTACAGGGAAGTGCTTAAGCTATGGTAATACGTGCGTGTCTCCAATATGATAATATAATCCGACCTTCAAGTGCCACCATTTGCATCTTAGTGGCATCTGGCCTGCAGCTTAATCAATGAATAGACAATTTAACTGTTATTGGCCTCAGCGCTATCTCGTCGATAACAGGCTGACTGTAATATTTATTAGCATACTTGTTTATTATGAGCTCACCGGGACTAGAAGTTAGACGACCTCCCTGGCGCAGTGGTAAGCGCTGTGATCTTATAAGTGGGAGGTCCTGGGTTCGATTCCCGGCTGGGGCAATTTAAGATTTTATAATTTCTAAATTGTCTCTGGTCTGGTCTGGTGGGAGGCAATTAAGCCGTGGCTGGTTACCACCCTACCGGCGAAGCCGTGCCGCCAAGCGATTTAGCGTTCCGGTACGATGCCGTGTAGAAACCGATCAGGGGTATGCATACCTCTTCCAAGTTAGCCCGCTTCCATCTTAGACTGCATCATCACTTACCATCAGGTGAGATTGCAGTCAAGGGCTAACTTGTAGTTGTATATAAAAAAAAAGAAGTTTAGGGAAACGTCTTAATATCAGTTGAATATTTTTGGGGTGAAATTTTTTTAGGCGTTGTAGAAGAAAGCACATTGAACATGAAAAATATAAAATGACACCATAAATAATTCTGTCATCCTGTCAAAGAAGCTACTTGTTAAAGTAAGAAAGAAAATTCCTCGACTATATAATCTGATTTTTAATTCGGTGGAATTCTGACAGTTGTCATTTAAAAATAGAATGAGTTATTTGTATGAAATACAGGGTTACCACCTGAAGTTCGATTTTACCCCAAACTAAATACCTGAAGTATCTGTCAGGCATCATATCTACATGAGGCTTTTTATTTATATGTAATTTTTATTTATGTGTAGGTATGTTTTGAATTTATTCCTTTTTTTTGTAGGAACTGTTTATTCTCTGGTAACATTAAGAAACGTCAGAATTCCACGAAATTAAAAATCAGCGGCGACGTCAACTTAATCCGAATATAACTCAGTAAAGTTTCGTGTACTTTTTTTATTCCGTGCACAGCACTAGACTGCGATGTCATTCCAAGAAAGCGATGAAGTCTATGAATAAAATACCCTAAAAACCCTTATCAGCATCTACGGTTTCCTAATCACCTATTAGGTAAACAGCAATCAATGCGCAGTTTGCTACATAGCGAGTAAACGGTCTGTTAATAGATTTAGGTACATTTAAACTTGCTTAATGACGCAGAAACTTGACCTGTGAGAAATGGAGTAATGTAGGTGTAAGAGTTACCTTAAAGGTATAAATTAAAATCATGATGATCATTACGTCTTTTTAGTCAACTTTAAAATGTAGGTGTAAGAGTTACCTTAAAGGTACAAATTAAAATCATGATGATCATTACGTCCTTTTAGTCAACTTTAAAAAAAGGAGGTTATCAATTCGACTCATAATTATATCTATACTATCTATATCTATATACTAATAAATAAAATTGAAGTGTCTGTCTGTAACTTCGAAATAACTACCACATATTAAGCTCATATGGTTATTTGAACGATACCATAACCGAATCACACGTTTTTAAAATTTTTGTCTGTCTGTCTGTCTGTTTGAACGGGCTAATCTTCGGAACGGCTGAACCGATTTTGACGGGACTTTCACAGACAAGTAGAGGATTAACCAAGGAGTAACATAGGCTACTTTTTTTAACCAACTTTGGAAGTTGTGTTGAAATCGGTAAGTACCTATGTTAAAAAACGCCCTGATAGGTATTTTCGCTGCGCGCGACGGCCGACGCTCGCGCTGCACGGAACTCCGCGCGCCGTACGCGGTACCGCGGTACGCCGCCGCGCGGCGGGGGGCAGGTGGACCAGAAATCTACTTATCCCTCAGGATTTGTGAAAAACCGAAATTCACGCAGGCGAAGCCACGGGCAAAAGCTAGTCGAAAATAAAATTTCTTTAATTCAACAATAGGTTCCTAATGCATGACGTTATAAAGAAACTACCAGCCACCTTACCTAGCTTACCTTAGCTAACCTTACCAGCTTCTCCGCTGCGCTCCGACAGACGTCGAAACCAATCCTTAATCTAAGGTTACCGAGCAGACGTAAAAAACAAAGGAACTGATTAAAATTAGAGAAACAATGAATATTAATCATTGTTGCGTCCGTCCGTGTTTCAAAATATTGTAAAGACAAAAAAATAACGAGAATTTACAAAAAAATATTCCAATAAGTATATCCCCGTGTATGTAACAGAGTTCGTAATTCAGGGGACGTTCTCAGTTTGTTGTTGGACACTTGAGCCGTTGTCTGGAGAATGTTTTACTGTAGCCTACTTGGAATCCTCGAAGTAACTAAGTAGTAAAATACTACGAGCGACTGTGTTCTACGGTTAGTTAGTCAATGGAGTTGTTTAACAAGACTATCGTTATTTTCGGAATAATAGTATGTATGTAATATTATTGGAACTGCAAAATATTCACATATTATTATGATAATAAGGGTTTCCAAACAAATGTACATAATTTCATAGATGTAGGTATGTATGTTTGTCCGCGGATTTCTCCGAAACTATTGATCTGATTGTAACCACTATTTTTTTATTAGCTTACGTTTACTTCAACTTAGAGAACAATGCAAGTTTCATCAAAATCCGTTGTGTGTTTTCAAGATATTATGGACTGTGAAGTGGGTTTAATTTTCAGTCTTTTAGATTTTATCACTTGTTTGTTAACCCCCGACGCAAAAACGACGGGGTGTTATAAGTTTGACGTGTCTGTGTGTGTGTCTGTATGTCTGTCTGTTCCCCTGTAGCGCTCAAACGGGTGGACCGATTTGAATGCGGTTTTTTTTGTTTGAAAAGTGAATTAGTCGAGAGTGTTGTTAGCCGCCGCTACAAAATGGCGGATAACATATTTTTTCAGAACTCCCTTAATATGGGTATCAAATGAAAGGACTTGACTAGTACAATAGTACTATGCAAATCCAAGATGGCCGCCGCCACAAAATGGCGAATGTCGGGGGTTTTTTTAATTTTTTATTTATACTTGTTTCTAGTATGATAACGCGCTAAAGAACTGTCGATCAAGTAAATTGTTGCGAACAGATTGGAAACGTAAACATCGAGGAGACGAGATGTAAAATACAAAAAAGCATTCAACGAATTGTCAAAGTTCAGGGGACGTTTTCTCAATTTGTTGTTGGACAGCTGAGCGATCGTCTGGAAATTGTTTCATTGTACATTCTTCAAGACAATGTATCTACTTTCTTTTATTAGCAACTATATCTAATGCCCGTGACTTCGTTCGCTGTGGAACTCTCTACCGAGATGAAAAGTAACCTATAGGTATCTATTTTCAGGATGTAAGCTACCTTTATGCCAAGTTTCAGTTCAATCGGACACACGTTACGTATAAAAGACGAATAGACAGACAAACAATCAAATTTAAGTTTTATATACAATTATAGAACATTTTAATTTTTAGATAATTTTCGAATATTTTAAATCATATTAAGTAAGTATATTAAAAACGAATACATTGTTTGTTCTATATGCTTTCCTATACCATTAATCAGATTGCGAAGAAAATTGGCAGAGAGATAGCTTGTATCCTGAGGTATTTTGAGGGATACTTGTCATCCCGTTTCACTCCGGAAATAGTTCCCGAGACGTAAATAATGAACGACATTAACTTACGGAAACGAAATCGTAGCCATCAACTAGTTTATAATCAGTCCATCGATCAACGGCATACAATATCGGAATACTGGATGGAAAGCGCGCTACCAAAGAGAGTCCTCCACCTTCCACGTTAATTCGACATCGTCTTCGACGTCGAAGTCGTTATCGTTAGTCTATTTGTTTGAGCATGAAACTCCTAAGCATGAAAAATAAGAAGATGAAACTCTTGCAAAGTTGTTAAGCATCATATTATGTATTTCCAAAGAAAAATCATATATGGAACTCGTTATTCATACCGAAACTTTGCGATGAACTTTCGCATTTTATTGAGAACAGTATGAAACGCTTCACGAGATCCCTGTTATTGGGGTTCCTTATACAAAGGGTAAAAACGGAGCCCTATTAATGTCACTGCTGTCTGTCTGTCCGTCTGTCTGTCCGTTCGCCGGTCACAGGTCTCTAGCTCGTAGACGGAATGAGTTACAAACCTGAAATTTTGGTATTTGATATAGAACGTTGACTTACAACCAAATATTGAATTAGAAATTGAATTATTTTTCAGGAGGGCATTCTTACCCTAGCTTGTGAGGTATCATTGTTTAGAATTCATCAAGTAGAGTACGAATATATATTTTTTAATTTTTTGCTTAAAAAATAAGAAAATGGGGGGCCATCAAATTTGTCAGTTTTAGACCACTTTTGTGACGGGGGCTATCTCAAAAAGTATAAATTAAAAATTTAAAAAACCCCTGACCTTTGCCATTTAGTGGTGGCGGCCATCTTGGATTTGCATAGTGCTATTTTACTAGCCAAGCCCTTTCATTTGATACCCATATTGAGGATCTTGTGATAAAATATGTAATCCGCCATTTTGTAACGGCAGCCATATTGGACCGATTTTCATCAAACATAGCTTAACAACACTCTCGACTAATTCACCTTTCAAACAAAAAAAACCGCATTCAAATAGGTTCACCCGTTCGAGCGCTACAGGGGAACAGACAGACACACACACACACACACACACACACACACACACACACACACACACACACACACACACACACACACACACACACACACACACACACACACACACACACACACACACACACACACACACACACACACACACACACACACACACACACACACACACACACACACACACACACACACACACACACACACACACACACACACACACACACACACACACACACACACACACACACACACACACACACACACACACACACACACACACACACACACACACACACACACACACACACACACACACACACACACACACACACACACACACACACACACACAGACACACACAGACACGTGGGATTAAAAAGTAAATCAGTTAGGAATATGAAATTTCAATAATAATTATATTATGTACCATATTGTTACTGTATTTAAACAACAAATACTGAAAACAACGATTTATAAAGTAGTTTGTAAGCTGTCACCAAAACAAACGAACATTTTTGGGTTTTTCTTTCACGATTTGTTACGATGTCTCTACCTCGGAAATTAAATATTTCTTACACTCAAAATATTATGTTGTTCATTCATCATATATATAATTATGTACGGAACCGTAAAAGAGTGAGGCCCAACTCGCACTTGGTCGGTTTTACATTATATATTCGTATTCAACCCAGTGTACATTGTTTGCGAAACTTTTTTTTATAAAACGTTTTTGCGACAGTTGAGCCGTCGCGTTGACGTCTGGAAAACGTTTTGTTGTAATAATTTGAATGGTCGTACTTTTCTTTCATTAACTTTAACTAGAGTTTTATCTCGTAAGCTTTTTTTGTTTGAAATCGTTCAATATTTATAGCGTTGTTTCAAAAGATGTGTTTTGTCTCTATCTTTTTTTGGGTAAAGAAGAATTATAACAACTTATTAGCCACTAGCTATTGCCCGTGATTTCGTCCGCCTGCCTGGAGTTTGATTTTCGAAAATCGAGACGCAATGTTTATTTAACGCAGACTAGGTAATTATTTTTTATTAATGTAAAAAAGATAAAACATTAAACAATTAACAGTAAGGTAACAAAATGTTATAAAATATAATGTTAATAATTTACTCTCTTAGGGGAATGTTCTGATATTTGATACTAAACATTAATATACTTAGTTAATGAACTTTTGTTTTGGGAATTAAGTAAAGTGCTACATAATCGAGTGAATCCGCAGCCAAATTTTCTAACCGCTTATTATTATGCTGCAGCAAAATGTGTAAGTTTTCACAAAGTCAACAACGCCCGGGTAAAGCCTACAGCTCTCAAAATGCTTGAGTATCGATGATAGTATGGCTGGAACGTAGAGTGGTGGTTGAACTCTGTATATGAACAAAGAAGTTGACGCTTCTCGATGATTGTGAAGAACCTTTGACTCGATTGACCCTTCAGGTTTAAAGTGCACTTTATTCAAGAATAAAATCAGTGAAGATAGTAGAACCTTTGACAAAAGAATATGACAGTCGTTAAATTAAGTAGAGTTTGATAGTGTATTTCTATTTCAATAGAAATATTTAGGGTCTATTTCACTACCTTCTGCTAAGTATCAGATAGCCTAAACGTAAGTTTTGTCACTTTGTTACTTTTGTCAAGTGGCAAAGACAAAAGTTGTGAATAAGCTATCCGAAACTTATCAGAATGTGATGAAATAGGCCGTAGACATAATTATAATTCGCCTATCTGGTGAGTAGCGCTCATTTTTAAAATGTTTTTATTAGCTTCACCTGTAACTAATGATGTACTTAAAAACTGAACTTAGAGACTGAACACTTAAAATACCTGTTAGGTATTGGGTTTTTCTGTCTAGGAATTGTCCAGTGCCAGCACGGAGTTGGTAGTTGGAGATGTTTTTAACCTCGTATCTCAGAGAACACGTCAAGCCATCGTCGTTCCCGGTTATTATCACTATCATGTAAAAATAGTCGTTAAAGCCATTATGATACTAGCGTAGCGGGTCTAAGCTTCCTAATCCTGCTCTCGCAATAAAGAGGAGACCTGTGTCCAACAGTGGTTTGTTAAAGAACTGTACTAGTGGATACTATATGCTAAAGTGGTAATTTAATGGACTGTTATAGTAGTAGATAGGTACCTACTATAACCTTTAACTGACGACCTATACGTCTCACAGACGTACTTACTTTTATTTTAACAATATTTTTTTAAATACTGCACGCGCGGTGTTGTCCCTCCCGTTACCTTCACCTTTTGGGGTCTTCTAGCGTCCAGTCGCAGTTGCAAGCCTGACAAAGTGCACATGTGTCTATATTGCAGTCATCACCGTCTCACAGACGTAAGTACGTTGTTTATGTACAAAATATGTGTACGTCTCTTAGTCGTCACCACAGTGTTTGTGTATGTAAGCTCATAGTGTCTGTGTCTCATAGTGTGACGTCACGTCAATGAGACACTATGAAAAGATATGTGCAATTCGTCCAAGTAGACTGAAAAGTCGAACAAAGTACTTTTGTTATCAATTCAAGAAACCAATGTGCCTTACTTGCTGTATTCAAGTATGCAATGACTGTAAATTGCTGTCATAGTATACCAAATTCAAGTGATGTCATTTTTTTATTTTCGAAGTAATCGTTTACTATTTTTGTTTTGTTTAGGTAATTATTAAAAGAAGTAAGGATATTTAAGGTTCTTTTGTTGATTATTATTATATAATTATAAAATATAGGGGTACTGAAGTAAAAACCTAAAATTTAGTAAGCAATTGTTGTGATCTCTGGAAAAAATATTGATTGTACTTGTAATTGAAATGGTATTATTTTTAAAACCTATAATTTAATCACTTGAAATAATAATACAACAAATGTAAAAGCTATAAAAATGTGGCATGCAAATATATATTTTTAAAATTATTTTATATTTTTACGTCTGTCTGACGTCGCCTCGGCATTAGTGTTACGTTTAGACCAGGTCGTCAGCTAAAGGTTAATATTATGCAACAAGTATAAATTGAAAATATAAAGAACTCCCGACATTCGCCATTTTGTGGTAGCGGCCATCTTGGATTTGCATAGTGCTATTCTACTAGTCAAGCCCTTCCATTGTTACTCATATTGAAAGATTTGTGAAAAAATATGTAATCCGCTATTTTGAGGCGGCGGCCGTCTTGGATCGATTTTCATCAAACATAGCTAAGAACACTCTCGTCTAATTCCCCTTTTCAAACATAAAAAACCACATTTAAATCGGTTCAACCGTTTGAGCGCAACGGTGGAACAGACAGACAGACACACACACACAGACACGTCAAACTTATATCGCCCCGTCGTTTTTGCGTAGGGGGTTAAAAAGACTACAGCATGAAAGTATGATTATATTTATCTTTCCATATAACGACTAGGAATTTTACAAAACATCTGAAGAAGAAGAATACCCTGCAATACCAGTGTGCTTAGTCTAAAGCGGAGCACTCGAAAACTAACTCGAAAACTATTGATCGATTTCAGAGTAAAATAGACCTAAAATGTCTTGTATTAAGGTTTGAGTTCGCCAATACATTCAGCATTCGAACAATGCTGAATGTATTGGCGAACTCAAACCTTAATACAAGACATTTTAGGTCTATTTTACTCTGAAATCGATCAATAGTTTTCGAGTTCGTTTTCGAGTGCTCCGCTTTAGACTAAGCACACAGTATACAAACCGCAATACAAATCCATGCAAATTATACATAGTATACGTATAAGGTATGTACATATTACGTCAGGAACATAATTACGTTAACGACTCCGACGGAAGTGGAAGCCGTCTTGACGCGCTGCGGAACCACATTTCCGTTGAGCCGCGCTCACCCGCTCGGGATTTATGATGTGTTATTGTTTCCAGAGTTCATCCGCACGTGAAGGCATTTTCTAATAACATACCTACTCGTACCGTTCCAATTACCACTTGAATGCCGGATTGGGGTGGTTCAACGTTTATTTATCGATACAGACCAAGCAACGAAGGCCACAAAATAGGCGGAAATATTTCCACTTCGTTGGGCACATCTGCTGTCGTACTATATTGGAAAATTTGAACATTCTAATTGTATGAGTAACAGAACTTTAACGTCCCACTGCTGGGCACAGGCCTCCTCTCTTATAACTGTAAGGTAAGGGCAACGTTTTTTCACCAATATAGACCAAGCAACGAAGGTCACAAAATAGGCGGAAATATTTCCACTTTGTTAGGCACTTGTACTATGTACTTGTATTGTATTGCAATTAGTATCACTACAGTACAACTTAACCGAACGTCCCACTGCTTGGTATAACCCGCGGTACGCACATCGAACGCTGAACGAAACGTGGAGGGGATAGCTGCGTATGGGAACTGTCGCGCACGTAATACAATAGCTTACCCCCTCCACTTTCCCTCAGCGTTCGATGCACGTGCCGATGTTTATACAGGCTTCCTCTCTTTTAAGGGACAAAGCCCTTAAACCCGCAACGCTTCAATTTAGGGTGGCCGGTTTTAACGACTATTTTCACATGATACCTAGAAACCGGGAATTATCAACTTGGCACTGACAATTTCTTGACAGAAAACCCAACAGCAAATAATTTTTGGCTCGACCCGGGAATCGAACCCATGAGAGAAAACACATTTTTTTGTAATAATTCGCTTTGGTTTACTGAAATTAGTTTTCTTTATTGGAAGCACAATGGAACTAGGTACCATTTGCGCTTTCTGGCACGCTCTGAACTAAGTAGTTATTTAGAACAAACGGATACCCGCGGCATCGTTCGCATGGATAATGATTTTTAAAAAACCCGTGAGAATAATTTTGTTTTTCCTGAGCTCTTTTGAGCTCATACCTTGCTAAAAATGGTTAAAAGTTCACTGGCAGATGTTTAGGTAGATTAAAATGTAAACATCCGTCAGTGAAAGTCCCATCAAAATCGATCCAGCCCTTCAGAGATTAGCCGGTAATATTTAAAGTATCTCCTTTCTAACAAAAAAAAATTAATGAAATCGGACCACGCGTAAGAGAGAGCGCTCACGGAGCGGTTCGCACCCGCGCCCGTCGCGGTTGCGGGCCCGCAATACTCGAAATTCATACAAATGTCGAGTGCAAAACTCACGACGCGATTTACTCCCGCAGAGTTGGCGGTTGCTCGCGGCTCCCGCAGAACCGGCGGGCAGCGGGCGCCCGCGAGCTTTGCGGGCGTCGCCCGCAAGCTCTGCGGTTTTTTGGCGGGCGCGATCGCATTTTTCTTATAGGAGGAGCTGGCGAACAAAACGGTATAGTTGCATCAAACTAAAGAGTAAGAGTCTTTATTTGCAAAAATGTGGTACAAATATTATGGATCTTAAAGCTTATTGTCTTCCAACACATTTAACTAATAAATTAGTGTGCAAATTGAATTATTGATTTTAAGACTAAACAAAATGACGTAAGTAGCATACATGTCACCGTTCTAAAGATATAAATATAAAATTAATTGCAATAAATAGAATTTATTAATATATATATAGCTGTTCGTTCTGATTCACTGACTCACTCATTCATCGCCCCTCCTGTAAAATTTTGTATGAAAATTTTTTTTTTCACTAATGGTTTCGTATAGAGGACAAAAATTGAAGTAGAACAAAAATATGGAGAGAGCTGATGATTGAGGATTTCAGAGACGAGCGACGGGCACGCTTAAGGTATTGAAGATAGGTGGGGGGTGCTCGAGCAAATGTCACTCGAAACGTCATCCAATTGGCAGTCAGCTGAAAAATAATTCAAAATGGCGAAAAAAAGATGGCCGCCATACAAATTTCGTCAGTCTCCATCTCGGAGGGTATAAAAGATGGAAGAGTGATTTCTTGGCAAAAGATGATCAGGATCTGAAGGTCTACTCAAAGAATAGAAAAAAAATTCAAAATGGCGGAATTTATTTTTCCATACAAAATGTACGGCGAATATTGAAAAGACTACAAGTTGTGAACTATGCAAGGCTGTGATCCGGTTTTTTGGAGAACTCTCAAAGAAAAATATGGGAAAACATGATGATTGAGGGTTTGGAAGACGGTTGAGCAGCCCGGGCAGGGTATTGTAGATAGGTGGGAGGTGCTCAAACAAAAATTACTTGAAACCTCATCCAATTGGCACTGAGCTGAAAAAAATCCCAAAATGGCGGATTCAAGATGGCGGCTATACAAATTTCGTCGATGTCTATCTTACCAAGTATACAAGATGGAAGAGTGGTTTCTTGGAAAAATATGATCAAGACCTAAAGATCTACTTGATGAACAGAAAAAAATCAATATGGCGGAATTTATTTTTCCACACAAATAATTTTTTTCATTGATGGTTTCGTATAGAAAATATTTTCCGCATAACTATAGGTACGTCTACCGCCGATAGGTTACTCTACTTTACGAATACAACGGAATTCCGCTTTCGGTAATACCACTCGTTTAACCGCAAAACGTGCAAGCGCCGTAAGATATGCATGCAATGCATGATATGCATATTAAATGCTGTAAATGCGTGAGACTTCAGCAACAAAATTCGCCGGCATCTGACACATCGAAATAATTCTGATGACTTCAAGCGAGGTGAGCATTAATTGATGTGACCTTTGCTGACGCATTGTACGGCACACCCGATGTTTCTTATATTATGACTCCCATTTTTAGTATCGACTGAAAAATGGCTTCAGCTAGTTTTGCGTCTAACAACTGTACGCGACCTCCCTCTTAAATGGAATGGGGGGAATAGGGGTGGGGGGAGGTAGTCATTCGGACTGGTTTCTCAACCCTCGTAAACTTTTACAACTCTCTGTAAATTAATTTACAATTTGTAAGTAGTATAAGTGTAAAGGAAAAGGAGAAAGGGGAATATTATAGTTATGTTTAACGTGGCAAATGTTTTGAAAAATCAGCAGCTACTGGTTTAGATTTTTTTTGAATTCTACAACTTATTCCTTGACTGCGATCCCACCTGATGGTAAGTGACGACGAAGTCAAAGATGAAAGTAGGCTAACCTAAAAGAGGTTTGCAGTTTTTATTAAACCCATACCTACCCTTTGCGTTTTACCCGGCATTGTACCGGAACGCTAAAACGCTTGACGGCGCGACTTTCCTGTAGGGCGGTAACTAGCCATGGCTAGTTAGCAGGAGGAGCAGTCCACGATCTGCCAAGACTGGCGGGGGCCCTTCTGCAGCGCTCCAAGGCCAGACTGGAGGAATCAGGTAACCTGAAAAGAGACATTAGAGAAGCTGTGAATGACGGGCTCCAGGGCTTATACGAGATGATCCTCAGACTTGCCGACTCCAGGAACCGCCATATAGCGGACAAAGAGAGGGCCAAGGCCCACTACGAACATCTCATTGGGCGCATCGAGGCCCGTCACGCGAAATCCCTGGAGGAACTTCAAAAGCGGCAGCTCACGGTGGACGCGGACCTGAAAACAAACGTAGACAGGACCTTCAAGGAGGCTGAAGCGGCCAGATACTTGGCATATGAAATGGAATCCAAGCTGGCGGACCTTATGGCCAAGGGTGACAAAGCAGGCAGTGATAAGAGTGCACCCACTCCTCCGGCTACAGACACATTGCAGGCATTACAAAAAGAAATATCACACCTCAGGCAGGATATAAGCAATCTTGCGTTGGGGGCTGCAGCTGCTCCACAAAGGACGGCAGAACAAAGCCAGACACAAGTGCTCACAGAAGAGGAAAAGAAGACCTCAAAGCCAGCTATGGACAAAACCTACGCTGCAGCCCTAGCAACACCTCGCTACTCAGTCGTGGTCGAGTCTGCTGACCCAAGGCTGTGCGGGGACGACATCATAAAACAGGTTAAAAGCAAAGTGGACGTTGTAAAACTGGGCCTGGGGGTGAACGGGGTCAAGAAGCTGAAAAACCAACGTGTTGTGTTCAGCTGCGACACAGAAGGAGACCGCAGCATCTTGAGCCAGGAAATTGTAAAATCAGGCGACAAGCTTACAGTAAGCCAACTTAAAACTAAAAAACCGTTGCTGAAACTACCAGGGCTAGTTCTCGACATTGAAGACGGGAAAATAGAAGAAGCCATATTCAGCCAAAATTCGAAGCTCTTCACACGCCCTAAAACAGTAGATGACACAATTCGGGTCATGAGGAGGACCAAGGGGAGAACCAGAGAAACATGCAACGTAATAGTCGAGGCATCCCCTGGCCTGTACCAGTGCCTGGTAGGGCAGAGAGTACGCATTGGGTATCAGATGATTTGGGCCGTCGACCAATCACCCATAGTCCAATGCTACAAATGTATGGGCTTTGGGCATTTCTCAGGTGAGTGCCAGAATCCAGAAACTTGTGGCCACTGTGCAGACCACCACGACACTAGGCGCTGCCCCGCAAAAACCGAGGCCCCAACCTGTACAAATTGCGCACGGAACGGGAGGGAAACAGTGCGAGGGGACCACGCTGCCTACAGTCAAGGCTGCCCCGAATGGCAAAAATGGGATAGGATAGCCAGGAGCTCGGTGAGTTACTGTTGAGGAAGGCCCCATACGAGTTATCCAGGCTTATCTTGGCAGAGGATATGTCGCTATGCAAGAGTGCTTATATGCGGCAGAATCATCTAAAACCGCCCTTCTATTACTGCAAGAACCATACGTAGGGGCAAATGCCCATGTAATTTCTAAATACAGGGTACTGCAGAAACTAACAACCTCAAGAGAGGAGCCTGTGAAAGCGGCGGTCATCGTTGTAGACAGGAATCTTCAGATAATACAGGACCCTAACCTCATCTCCGAGAATTTTGTCGCATTCAAGGTTAAAGTAGGCGGTTTATGGGTAGGCATTATAAATGTGTATTTAGATAAGACCAAAGAAATCTCACACGATCTTACCCACATTAGCACTCTAATTTCCCGGTTGAGCGTAGATCACTATCTTATTTGCGGCGACATTAATGCGAAGAGTCCCTGGTGGGGAGGCGAGGTGGAGGATGACAGAGGTACCAGAGTCCTAGAAACTTTAATAGAGGAAGACCTTAATATATTAAACGACGGGAAACTCCCAACCTTCCATGTAATCCGAGGAGAACAAACATTTTCTAGTTACGTCGACATCACGGCATGTTCATCAAACCTTCTGGACAAAATAAAGGACTGGGAAACCAACACAGATATCGTGACTCTCTCCGATCACAGAGCCATAACCTTCACAATTGAATCAAACAAGAAACAGTCAGAAGAAAATTTCAGAGTGGCCACAAGACAGTACAACACCAAAAAAGCCAACTGGAAACTCTTCAAAACCGAATTAGGTAAAAATTGCGATGAGGAGGGCATCTCTGCGGAGACAATACAGGGAGTAACCTCCGAGCCAGACCTGGAAGCTGTAACGAATAAATACGAGGCATGCATTACCAAGGCCTGCATCAAGTCCATTCCAAAACTAAACTATCGAGCCTCAGTCAAACCCAGGAAATGGTGGACACCAGAACTGACAATCCTAAAACGAGACATGTTAAGAAAAAGGAGGAAAATCAAGCACGCTAATCCAACCCGGAAACCCATGATTATCGAAGAATACAAGGAAGCGCTTGACAACTATAAGGCCGGAATCTCTAATGCCATTACTAGCGGTTGGAAGGAGTTCTGTGCGGCACAGGACAGAGAGGGTGTCTGGAAAGGGGTATACAAAATTATAAAAAACTGCTCCAAATCAGCAGATGACAAACTGCTTAAATCCCCCCACGACGACTCAACCCTATCCCCTTCGGACTCAGCAAAGCTACTGGCTGATACTTTTTATCCTAGCGACGACCCAACGAGCGATAATGCAGAGCAGACTTCACTAAGAGCTCTAGCTGCCCTAAAAGTCAAGAATATGCGCGAAAGTCTTCATCATCATCAGCATACACCATTTACGGAACACGAGGTCCGAGAGGTCCTTAATAATATGAGCCCGAAAAAGGCACCAGGCGGCGACGGATTCACCGCGGACATCTGCCAGGCCGCATTCAATACCAACCCGTCCATTTTATTGGCTATTTATAACAAGTGCCTATGCTTGGGTTACTTTCCACAACCATGGAAGATAGCTACAATAAAAGTGTTGCCCAAACCGGGCCGAGATGACTATGGCAAGCCCAAATCCTACAGACCAATTGGCCTCCTACCCGTCTTGGGTAAAGCACTCGAGAAATTATTCGCCAACAGAATCCGGTGGCAACTCGGCAAAGTCCTGGACAAGAGGCAGTACGGTTTTATGCCCCAAAGATCGACAGAGGACGCCTTATATGACGCCGTAAACAACATCCAGAGTGCAGTCAAAAGCAGGAATCTAGTTGCTGCTGTATTTCTGGATATTGAAGGCGCTTTCGACAATGCGTGGTGGTCCTCAATTATTATCCAATTGCTCGAGAAAAAGACCGATTGTTCCAGATCGATCGTGTTGCGATATGCAGGCGAGGAAGTCAAGAAAGAAACCACTAAAGGTTGCATCCAGGGATCAACCTGTGGACCACTTTTATGGAATATCCTTTTAGACGACCTCTTCAAAAATTTCACAAGCAACGACGTGCACATCCAGGCCTTTGCAGATATTCTTATGGTCGCGTCGTCCAAAGAAACCGTAAAGCTGGAAAACACACCAAAAACGGCTCTGAAAACAATATGGAACTGGGGGATAAGGAATAAACTCAAATTTGCCCCACATAAAACCTAGGCCGTTCTCTTCACAAGAAGGTTAAAGTTCGACCTTCCTCGTCTCTTCATGGGGGGGGTTGAATTGCAATTTTCTGGCAGCTTGAAGGTTCTGGGTGTCACGCTAGACCAAAAGCTTACCTTTGCAGAACACATTGACAAGATGTTAAGGAAGGCTGCGAGTTTATACAAATTGGTCTCAAGAACCGCTAGAGCAAACTGGGGCCTTAACCCCGAAGTTATTAAGATCATTTATAACGCAGTGGTTGAACCAACAGTATTGTACGCATCAAGCGTCTGGGCGGACTCATGCAAAAAGGTGTATATACGGAAAAAACTTGAACGTATGTACCTCCAGGCTCTTTGGACTTCTGATCTCGAAATCTCATAAAACAGCGTCACTTACTTCCGCCTGCCTGCTATCCGGGATTATCCCACTAGACTTGCGGGCAACTGAAAATAAAACGCTCTTCGAGGTCAAGAAAGGAGCAATTCTCCCAGGTCTACCAGACCGTGAGATGGAAACCGCAATCAGTCCGTTTAATTTGGTCCATCCGGCCAAAAGGTTCCCCCTGACTTTGGGCGCCATAGAAACTCAGGAGGAATTGGACGCACTTAATAAAAACGGAATACAGGTATACACAGACGGCAGTAAAATTGAAGGCAGGGTTGGAGCAGCAATCTCCATATGGCGCAACGACGAGGAGGTGCTTTACAGGAAATGGCTCCTGGAACCATATTGCTCCGTTTTTCAAGCCGAGTTGCTGGCTTTAAGGGAAGCGGTAAAGATCATAGGGAAGAAATGGAAAACCTCATCAGTTAGCATTTTTAGTGACTCGCGATCCGCCCTGGAAAGTATCTCTGGAGGATGTTCGTTGAACCCGTTGGCAAACGATATAATTGAAGGGATCAGAAGTCTAATTGACAATGGAGGCATTCCGAAACTGTTTTGGATCCGAGCCCACGCAGGTATGCTGGGCAATGAACGAGCCGACCAGCTGGCAAAAGAAGCGGCTCTCAAATCCAAAACCAGGCCGGCATACGACAAATTTTCTGTCTCCTTCGCCAAGCACCTCATCAGGGACTGTACAATCGCAGCGTGGCAAGAAACGTACTCAAACTCCATCACAGGGTCCGTTACTAGGCGATTTTTTCCAAACGTGCGCGAGGTCCATAAAACACTCCGGAAGATAAAGCTCAATAATATAAAGAGCCAAGTGTTCACAGGACATGGCGGGTTCAAGGCATACTTGCATACCTCGTAAGCAACGATGACTGCCGCGATCACTTTTTGAGTTTTGCTACCAAAGTAGCAAGGTGCGCAGGCAAAATAAACGGAGCTAGATACTTTTAAATAGATCCCTAATTATAAAATAGTACCGAATAATCCTAATTTAGATATTAAATATAATATATACATGTAATTCTTAGCATCCTGCCATACCGCAAAACTCACATACGCAAATAGTACATAATACCTATAGCGCCATATATCAACTCAATCGCTCGTGACTGTGGCGTCATTGGTGACAAATGTCACAAGTTCGAATAACCTCAAATATTCACCGATACAATTAAAAGTCCGGGTCAATTGTTCGGTGCATCTGCACCAAATAGAGATAGAAATTAACAATCTTCAATTTACGAAGCAGACACGAAGTAGTTAGATATATTAATAGAATTATTAACATTTGGTGACAAAAGTCACAAACTCCGTTAATCACAAAATTGAACAAAGTGCGATATAATTTGGTACTGTTACAACATACGGTAGTAATTAGAGTAGATAGATGTCACAAGTTCGAAGAACGAAAATTTATCAATTTATCGCAGGTCTAGGTATATAATATAAATAATAGGTATATAATATAGGCAGCATTTAACACCAGCATAGTGGATTAAGAATGGTGACAAAGGTCACAATGTTTGTAAATAGCCAATAAAACAATAGATGTGAATATTATGTAAATAAGCTAATGATAAAATAATGAAACTGTATGATATATAGAGTAGGTAAAGCGTAACAATACAACATATAGCATAAATACTATATAAGCGTGATAATACAACAGATAGTATTAGTACTGTAAATAACTATAGAATCTGGGGGGGTCAGATTCTATAGTTATTTACAGTAGTAAGGCTCAGTTCTTCACGAGCCGCAGTGCAGGAAGGACGCGTGCATTGAGTGTACCCAAATTGAAATAGGACTTCTAGCTTCTCACGATAACACAGAATTGAGACATTGGTG
The DNA here is from genome assembly GCA_920104075.1 of Melanargia galathea. Classification (NCBI taxonomy): domain Eukaryota; kingdom Metazoa; phylum Arthropoda; class Insecta; order Lepidoptera; family Nymphalidae; genus Melanargia; species Melanargia galathea. The sequence continues at coordinate 30,299,504 of OV049857.1, forward strand.
ACATTTGCCACAAAAATCAACAATTTGAACAACGGTGCTTTGAGTGCTTCAGAGGTTAGAGTGTCGTGAATATAATGGACAACAATACAAGCAACAACCAACACTTGCGGCGCATCGAGCACCTGGAGGGGGTGGTCGAGGGCCTCATGAATATCATCAACAGACAATCGGCCACAATAGACCGACAATCGGCCACAATAGACCGATTAACAGAAGCCCTAAACAATACGAGGAGCATCACCCATAGAGACCTACCCTTGCCCTCGCTCTCGCGAACTCATCCCACAAGGGCCCCCCTGACAGGGCAGCAGCTGAACAACGATAGGCGCAAAGCTGTAGTCACGGCCCAGCAAGCAACAAGCCCGCCTCAAGGACCGGAGGAGGCACGCGGACCAGCAGGACCGGGCACTCCGGCCCTCCAGGGCCCAGGGGCCGCTGACAACCAAGAGGAGGGCGCCGCTGCTGCGGCACTGGACGGGGTCCCCCCGAGAAGATCAGGAAGGATCGCGGGGGCAGGCGGGCCGGTCGAACCAGCTGAGCCGCAGCCAGGGCCCAGCTGGGCTGGGATGGATCCCCCCCAGCAAAACCTAATCCACGGAGCGCGAGCACTGAGGGCGGGTGCGGGCGCCGGAAAGGGTGGGGACCAGTGCGTCCTGTGCGGCAAGATGTACAGGAGCCGCAACATTCTCCGCCACTTCCGGCGCATGCACCCGAATTATCTAGGGGGAGAAACAAGGATGCACCCTGAATACCCCCGCATATTCCACTTCAGAACGCCGTGCAGAATGTTCCGTTGCCCACCGGAGCACAGGCCCAGCCGGGCGCAGGTGGACGGGGTGCGCGGCGTCCGCCTGGAGTTCGTCTTCCCTCAGGCGAGGAGGATGGTGGTTACCAACACCACCACCACCAGTACCACTACGTCGGTCTCCTCGCTTGAGTAGGAATGGGCTAGGGTTCATGCGGGGGTGTTCATGGTGCATCATGTATATCATGTATATACAATCTGTATATAATATGAATAGATAGATAGGTAGATATAGATAGATAGAACAGTGTTATTGTATATATTAGATAGATAGGTAGTTATATATAGATAGAACAGCGTTTCTGTATATATTATCCATGTCAATATGTTCGTATTATAATAGTGTACAGTTAAGTAGTTATAGGCAGATACGAAGTAGAAAGATATATTAATAGAAGAATAATTCTTGTGACAAAAGTCACAAACTTCTCGTTTCGTTTCGTTTCGTTTCGATCTAGCATTAATATGTCTATGCATGTCAACGATCTAGCATAAGGAAAAAAAAAAAAAAACTGTGTAGTGTATGTGTAACGCAATTGTAACATGGGTGGAACATGAGTAATAAGAATTCTTGGTGACACAAGTCACACTCTTCGAACTGTATAAACTGTAATATAATATTGTAAAAAAAAAAAAAAAAAAGTCTCAACGCTGGCGCGCAACTGCCTAGTGTAATTTATAAGTAAGAATAATTAATTATATAAAGAATGCTGTAATATAATAACAGCAGGTAAGTGGGCCGCTGGTGGTTTTAGTGGGTAGGGCAGGGCCTTCAGCCCTGAACGGAGTCCCACACTCCCGGCTGGGACCTGCATGCTTCCACCGGAAGCGCACAGATCCCAGACGGGGTGCGTAAATGCATTTCCACCAGCGGGATACAAAAAAAAAAAAAAACTAGCCATGGCTAAAGCCTCCGACCAGACAATTTAAATCCAAATTGCTCCTGCCGGGAATCGAAGCCGGGACATTTCACTTGTAAAACCAAAATAATTTTTTTTAGAACATGCGAACTGAATGTTATTAGAATAGAATACAATTTTTTTTTATTCAAATAAACTTTTACAAGTACTTTTGAATCGTCAATTGAATCTACCACTGGTTCGGAATGCCGTTTCAACCGAAAAGAACCAGTAAGAAACTCGGCGGTTGCTCTTTTTAAAATTAATAACAATATAACAATTTATGTACATGATTGAAATGCCGTCTCGCGCATTGCTGGAACGAGTTAAATCCATGCTTTTCTATCTATACTAATATAATAAAGCGGAAGAGTTTGTTTGTTTGAACGCGCTAATCTCAGGAACTACTGGACCGATTTAAAAATTCTTTCATTCTAAATCATTTAAATATTGGAATAATAGTATGAACAAGTTACAAATGAGATAAATTCTAAAGCCGATATTGGTCATAATAACAAAGGACGAATGTTGAACAAACATTATTCAAAGATCCTTTGATTGAACTAATTATTAACGGACAATTCTCTCTTCATCAACGCAGCGTCTTCAAATATCCTATAGAATGTTTACGTTAAAGTTAATGAATGACCAAACTCTTCTCTTTGATACTTAACACTGTAAACTACTAAATTGATTTCGAGGAGCCTTTAGGGGCGTTTCAGCTAAACTAAACTTTCTACTTAAATTACAAGTGGACTTCAGTATCGAGATAAATATCTATAGAGCAACAGACTTCTAAAAAATCACGCGTGAATAAACGCCACCTAATAATACCGAATTATTACAAATACAAAAGATTCGAAGATGCAGCACATGAGTAGCACCGAGACGCAGCATTTGAAAATTTGCCAAAAGTGTTATTTGGACCTTAAACTCCATATCCAAAAACTCCATATTCATATGCGGAACCGGCCGCCATTTTGAATTTTAGGTTTTTTTTCGGTTTTTGCTCATATCTCAATAAGCTCTACGAATAGCAATATGATTACTTGTGATAAGTAATAGCTTTTACATAAAATTTGTTATAAATTTGGTTCCATTCATTTTTGCCGGAAATACATCAAGCGCAGGACTGAACGGCTTCACGTAACTCTCTGGGGCATTTGACATTCCAACTCCGGGCTGCTTCTGAGAAGTTCTTGACAGAAGAACGTAACAACTTTTTTATACTCAGGCCCGACTCCAGTTCTGGACTCAAGCCTAGGACTAACTAGGACTCACAACCAAACAAGCTAGCTCCTAGAGTAAGACCAATGATAAAGTTTAAAGTGGCTAAATATAAATATTGGCAGACAGAGTAAAAGCAGGTCCAGCTCTAATTTACTCAATGACAAAAAGCATGACTGAGTCTCTTTGCGCACAGCTCAGTTTGTGACCATTTTGCGGGACATTGCATGCTCTAGTAATATGACATCTCTCTGCTTTCCACAGGTATTCGGTAAATAACATTTAACTGAAGGAACTTGCGTAGCGCGAGTAAAATGCTTTTAGTGCTGGCACAACTGGATGTGATGTTTAAAATAATGTTATTGCACTATTTTGTTTGTTCGTTTGATTATTTATTTGATAGCTTTAGGTGTAGATTTAACACGCTTGTATGTGTAGGTAATTCAGAGTATTTTAGAGATGCTTTAAAACCTGTAACTATATTTTCATGTAGAGACCACTATCGAAAACTTAGCGCTATTATTATATCTACTACTTAAACACAACCCAATACCAATAACCATACTTGTAGTGGTTTAGTGTTTAATATTTTTCAGACGGCTTTAGGCATTTAAACGTCAGCATTACATTGCGAACTTTTAAAAATACAGGAAATATTTTTAAAAAAATCGCGTTTTTTTTTGTGGTAACTTATCAGTAATCATCACTACTATTACTTGTCTTTGTTTTTGATAGCAGTCGCATTATAACCTGTTTAGTTGGATAACAGAATAGATATCCAGCTGTAATATGTCTCTTTATACTTCGCCCTTTATACTATTTATTGTATAGTGTAACATGTAGAAATGCCACAGAGCACAGAGTAGCAGAGTGACAGATGTAGTTACACTAATGGAACGTGGCCGCATCACTCTGGAACCGTGTAACCAAATACCAGCTGTTATACAATGAATATAAAATTATTTTGCTATAATCCGCTAACAGTGACAAATTTGTAGGCACAACACCACACAATCTTGTAGGCACAACACCACACAATCTTGTAGGCACAACACCACACAAATTCACCACAAAACAAACTCGACGATCGTTTCGCTCCGACACCGGAGCATCTTCAGGAGATGTCGACTTCACAACGGACGATTGCAAAGTCCTTCCTTTCCTTTCCTTTTCAATCCTTTGCAATCGTCCGTTGTGAAGTCGACATCTCCTGAAGATGCTCCGGTGTCGGAGCGAAACGATCGTCGAGTTTGTTTTGTGGTGAATTTGTGTGGTGTTGTGCCTACAAGATTGTGTGGTGTTGTGCCTACAAGATTGTGTGGTGTTGTGCCTACAAATTTGTCACTGTTAGCGGATTATAGCAAAATAATTTTATATTCATTGTATATCATGGAATTCCGCAAAGTAACGCCTGCTTCCATTCAACATACCAGCTGTTAATTTATCACGCCCCATATACGGGGGTAGTCTGTGTGCTTTATTAGACACGGCTTTCAGATTTCCTTTAGACCAAATTGCAAGCGATAAGTGTGCTTATTATTATTAAATTTTTTGTTTTTTTTTTTAATTTCAGTATTCTTTTTTTTTTATTATTGAACTTCAAGTTAGCCCTTGACTGCAATCTCACCTGATGGTAAGTGATGATGCAGTCTAAGATGGAAGCGGGCTAACTTCGAAGAGGTAGGTATATGTATACCACTTGATCGGTTTCTACACGGCATCGTACCGGAACGCTAAATCGCTTGGCGGCACGGCTTTGCCGATAGGGTGGTAACCAGCCACGGCTTAAGCCTCCCACCAGACCATACCAGAGACAATTTAGAGAATATAAAATCCCAAACTGTCCCTGCCGGGAATCGAACCCGGGATCTCCCACTTATAAGACCACAGCGCACACCACTGCGCCAGAGAGGTCGTCAAAAATTCAGTTTTAGTACACCTCTAGAGAAAAGTATCACCTGAGTACACTTAAAAGTTTTCAACCTGTATATTATCTATCTAGCTAATATAAATTAGAACTAGACTATGAGTAGAATAGAGTAGGTACATAATATGAGCAAAAATTATTCGTATCAAATTCTATGCAACCCTTAATATTAATACCATCTCTTCGAATTCACCAATAGGTACTAAGTATATAACGTATTTGAGACTAGTTTCCGGATTGTTAAAGGTACTTACTTGCTTACCAATTAAAGTTGTATAAAAACCCTCTTTTCTTCACGCTTGAAGGCATTTAAAAACCTTTAAACGTACTAGTTAGGGGAGCCGAACTTTATATTATTCGCAGTAAAAAGGTTTTTTTTTATTAAAAGAAAGTGCCCTATTCATCTTCCGGTAAAGGAAGGTTAAGGGCGTGTGTGACCATAAATACTTCACTATAAAGCCCGGCCCGGATTCAATATATAATACCTTTTATTCAACCTTTTTGCTACTGGTTCGTTGAGTTTTCTTTTTAATTAAACACATTTGCATATCAAGTATTTGGCCACTTTTATGCTTTTAAACCTAGTTTTAAACACTGACAAAGCAATAGATTTCTTGTACGATAGCAGTGTATTTTAAAGCGGCCGCTATGTGACGGCATTGCTATTGGTACGGCAGCCGCCAAACAAAATTTTTAGTGATTAAGGTAAAGTCTCCTTATTCCGTGGTATTCTAAAATTGGCACCCAATTCCGAGGTATATAGAAAAACAGCGTTTTCTACCGATCACAAAGCTATTTTTTACTGCAACATATCTTAATCAATTGATAGTTTATCATTCCATAGATAAATGACGAAATTGTTGGTTTTATATGTATATGTTTTAAAATAACCGGCAAGTTTTACACTAGCAGCCGGCCCGAACGCATGTTTCATACATTTTGGACCTCGTGCACGAAATACCTACATTTTTTTAAATAGTGTTTATCCGTTAATTTTGAGCTTTATTTGTTTTTATTTAGATTTGAATATTTGAAGGACTATATTTTCAATCGAAAACAATCAACTTTTGTGAATATTTGTAAAGAAATTAAGGTGAAAATAGGTTTTGAAAATACCTCGGCGTTAGGTGCCAAATATTTTAGCCGGTTCCTAACGCCGTGGTATACCGCGGAATTGCGATTTCATAGACTTCATAACTTTTTCAATTTTTAGAGTCGTTTTATGTTAAATACTTCTTGTTTCGGTTTTGAATATTTAAATAGGCAATAAGGTTACAGAGTCCTAATTACGAGGTACACTTTGGCGTCTCAATCACTAACTATACCGTGTCAAAGTTTACCAATTTAGGTAATTTATTGATAGATTGTATGGGAAAGCTAAAGAAAATTAATTTAAAAGAAAATTAAATTTATACATATTTCAATGCAATTTTGTGAGAGTTTTGTACATATTTACGAAGATAATCTAATTAAGCTTTAAATTATTTGTTTATTATGGAAAAATCTTTTCTTTTTTAACACTCGGAATTAGGAAACGTGTTTTTTGTAACAAAACTCAATTCCGTGGTATTACCTCGGAATAAGGTTCTATGAGCCCCTAATTATGTGGTATGGATAGAAATACTACCTCGGAATAAGGTTCTATGAGCCTCTAATTACGTGGTATGTATAGAAATAAAATACAGGATGCTCACAATATTTAAGTATGGTTTCAGTTACACCAAGTATCATTCGCGTTCAGTCACGCAAACATTCATATTCTAAAACGTTTATCTTATTATTGCTCGTGCTGATTCATTCACTGACTCACTCATTGATCACCCCTCCTGTAAAATTTTGTATAAAAATTTTTTTTTCACTAACGATTCCGTATAGAAGACAAAAATTCATTCGGAACAAAAATATGGAGAGAGCTGATGATTGAGGATTTCGGAGACGGGTGAAGAGCACACTTAAGGTATTGAAGATAGCAGGGGGGTGCTTGAGCAAATGTCATTCAAAACGTCATCCAATTGGCAGTGAGCTGAAAAAAATTCAAAATGGCGAAAAAAAGATGGCCGCCATACAAATTTCGTCGATGTCTACCTCGGAGGGTAAAAAAAATGGAAGAGTGGTTTCCTAGCAACAGATGATCAGGATCCAAAGGTCTATTCGATGAATAGAAAAAAAACCAAAATGGTGGAATTTATTTTTCCATAGAAATAGTTCAGTTGGCACTGAACTGAAAAAAAACCCAAAATGGCAGATTCAAAATGGCGGCTATACTAATTTCGTCGATGTCTCGTACTAAGTATAAAAGATGGAAGAGTATTTTCGGGGCAAAATATGATCAAGACCTAAAGATCTACTAAATGGATAGAAAATAAATCAAAACCTAGATTAGTAACCAACCAACTTTTACAACAAAAATTAGTAGAAACCAAGATTAGTAGATCTTTAGATCTACTAAATGGATAGAAAATAAATCAAGATGTCAGGATTTATTTTTCCGTACAAATTGTTTTTTTCATTGATATTATAGTTTTTTGATATTCAAATCTGTACTAGATTTGAATATCGAAGTGTTTTCGAAGTGTGCAAGCTCGAACTAACCATACAGGTCGTTAACTTACATTCGTACGCACCGCCTTGAATTTATTGAGGCTCGCGGTACTGTCAAAGGAAGTAAAGACTTAAGTAAGGACTTCAAGGCCACTATTTGACTCCTATTAAGTTTTGATCATCTTTTGCTAAAAAAACCACTCTTCCATCTTTTATACTTAGTGAGATAATCACCGACGAAATTTGTATGGCCGCCATCTTGTATCCACCATTTTGGGTTTTTCTTCAGCTCAGTGCCAATGGGATGAGGTTTTGAGTAATTTTTGTTTGAGCACCTCCCACCTATCTACAATACCCTGCCCGGGCTGCTCAACCGTCTTCCAAACCCTCAATCATCATGTCTTCCCATATTTTTCTTTGAGAGTTCTCCAAAGAACCGCATCAAAGGCCTGCATTGTTAACAACTTCTCTCTCTCAATATTCGCCATACATTTTCTATGGAAAAATAATTTCCGCCATTTTGATTTTTTTTTCTATTTATCCAATAAAACATCGGATCCTGATCATCTTTTGCCATGAAACCACTCTTCTATCTTTTATACCTTCCGAGATGGAGACCGACGAAATTTGTATGGCGGCCATCTTATTTTCGCCATTTTGAATTTTTTTTCAGCTCACTGCCAATTGGATGACGTTTCGACTGACATTTGCTCGAGCACCCGCCACCTATCTTCAATACCTTAAGCGTGCCCATCGCTCGTCTCTGAAATCCTCAATCATCAGCTCTCTCCATATTTTTGTTCTGAATGAATTTTTATCCTCTATACGAAACCATTTGTGAAAAAAATAATTTTAATACAAAATTTTACAGGAGAGGTGATCAATGAGTGAGTCAGTGAATGAATCAGCACGAGCAATAATAAGATAAACGTTTTAGAATATGAATGTTTGCGTGACTGAACGCAAATGATACTTGGTGTAACTGAAATCATACTGAAATATTGTGAGCATTCTGTATAATAATATACATATATTAATATTTTACACACAAACATAATTAAACAATTACATACGTATCGAATTGATTTTGAAATCTATTAATAAATACAGTTCATTTTTGAACACCATGTAGAATTCATTCTACTCGTTTCCCTTTATATTCTGTACCCTCGGAATTAGGAGCCATTTGCCTCGGAATTAGGATTTTTACCTCGGAATTGGAGCATTCGGACTTTCTTCATATTTAATTTAATTTTACATTTAAATCAAGTTGTAATTGTTGTCCTTTTAGGATATTTCAAGAGTTAAATAAATAACGCTTCTGATAAAAATAGCCAGTTCTTCAGAAAGGTGTAGTAAATGCTTAATTTTTGACGTTCTTTCGAGTTTTTATGAAAATACCACGGAATAAGGGGACTTTACCTTAATAACAAGCTGAATTTTCGTGAGTAGGTTCGTTTCGACGAGACGACCAACTTTTTTATCTATGAAAATTCTCGATGGAGGTAGCTTCTCGAGTGGGGAGGTGTTAAAAATTTCGATTCGCTCGGGTGGGAAACCGTTCAACTAAATTTGTAGGACTATGTAGCCATTTCATTATAGGTTGTCTCGTCGAAACGAACCTACTCACGAAAATTCAGCTTTTTATTAATCACTAAAAATTTTGTTCGGCGGCTGCCGTACCATATAGAGATAGTGTTTTTAACATCGACGACGTTGTGTCATTAAATACTCTCAACAAACAACAGACAACGATTAAGTGACCGTCATTTGACGCTGTAAACTATAATATGACTGCATTGGAATCATAAAAAAGTAGAGCTAATCCAAGGTTACTTATATCAATATTGAGCTCATTACAAAACCCTGTCATATCAATAAGATGGCCGAATGTGGGTGTAACATTAGTTAACTGATCTACAATATTTCAGTTCTCCACAGAGGACTTTTATGGAGATTTCCATGTCCACTGTTTCTCATAGACTCATTTAACGTCGTCTATGTATCTATGCAGCTAGTGAGGAGTGACACTGCAGCCAAAAGCGGCACATTTTCCAGCACCTTGGGACTTAAGAGTCCAATGTTCAAGAGTGAATAAAATTGAACATTATATAAATGATAAAAAGGCGTGGATTTGACTCGTTCCAGCAATGCGCGAGACGGCAATTCAATCATGTACTTAACATAAAATTGTTATATTGATATTGTAAATTTGGAAAAGAGCAACCGCCGAGTTTCTTGCTGGTTCTTCTCGGTTGGAATGGCATTCCGAACCAGTGGTAGATTCAATTGACTATTCAAAAGTACTTGTAAATGTTTATTTGAATAAAAAACTTTTCTATTCTATTCTATTCTATGTTCATCGGTCTTTCGGTTAGCATGATCTCTACCTATTTGCCTAAGCTTAAGATTAAACTTTTGGTTACGTGGACCTTGTACTTATTTAGCAACTCTTGTTCAAATGTTGAATAGAAGCAGGCAGGGATCCACTAGTACATGATAAACAAGGAATAACAATGTTATTTTGCTATATAATCCATCAGAACTGTATAATCAACCAAAACTGTATAGTACAATGTGCAATGCACATTTCACGTCGACACCGGAGTATCCTCACTCGAATCGGAACGTGCAATATACATAGTATAACCCGCGGCACGTAAGTCGAGCGGTGACCTTCAAGTACGCGCAGCGTCGTACGAGTGAGCGGGACACAATACGATTGGAGAGCCAATCAGCGCTTACGAGGGATCCGCGAGAGCTAATCAGTGCTTACGAACGATCCCCACGCCCTCCCCGCGACACCCTCACACCCCGAGATACCTCATTTTCGACTTCTGCGCATTAAAGGTCACCGCTCGACTTACGTGCCGCGGGTTGTATGTACGTACTACGTATATTTTAAAGATTTGTGTGGTGTTGCATATTGCTTGCTTGTTTGTTTGTTTGCTTCTCTTGCAAGTGAAGCAGCGGAAGAGTGGGCGTGCATAATACATACTGGTACTGTAGGTTGTACCCAAGAAGATTATAATCTCTATAGACACTGGAGACCGCCCTTTAAACATTTTAGTGAAGACAAGTTCGTTCACCTTTAGCGATGTTTTTTTATACCATTCACACTTTATTTAAGTAGGGTGAGAACGAGACAAGAAGCAACAGAGACCTGCTCAAGGTCTTTCTTTTCTTCAACGATTTGTTTGCATTTCAAATTCCAGTGTCTACAGAGTATAAATTTCTTGGTTGTACCATACAGATTTATCTGTTTTGACGGATTATAGCAAAATAACATTGTTTAATCTTGTGAACTCTTGTTCAGAAAAATGGGCTGTTCAGGAAACTGAGTTCAGCTGTAACTCACAGTCATTATGCTATCCATCATCTAAGCCCGAGCCAATATTGGCGTAACTACACATTGGCCGATATCGGTGTGTGCACAACGTAGTGGCATGTTTATGAGCAAATGTTTGCAGTCTACACACACCAACACAGTATGCCTAGTCTCAGTTTGCACAACACCAAAACTTTACCGAATACTACGTCTCGAAACACAATGACTTCAGAGTAAAATGGACCTAAACTGACTTATTTTAAGGTTTGAGTTCAATATTTTCAGCATTCGTCTACAGCCAGCGTCCCAAGAAATGTTGTAAAATAAATATTCGAAGTATTATTTAATGTGCTCCAATTTTTTATTTTTCAGGCTTATTAATTCTGCTTAATTTAAAACAATAAATACTTAAAAATAAAAATTACAAATCAAATAAAACATCCAAATCACTGTAACATAGGCAAGGTGCCCAGAACGCTGGCTGCGTTACCTCGTTGAATGGCCAGACTAATATGCTGACCGAGGTAACTGCCAGCCCTCCGGTCACCCGTGGACTCCTAAGTATTGAATTATGACTTTAAAATTAGAGTCTTTGGGTTCGTTTTGCATTACATTACAGTTTTTTGATACGTAATATTTGGTAAAGTTTTGGTGTTGTGCAAACTAAGGCTAAGCATACAGGGTTATTGCGATGAGTCGTTCGTCAAATCCTACACTAATCTATGTTCTGTAACCCAATTATGGAACTAAGGGTAGAAACATACTAATTACAATAAGATGATACGCGATGCGACGTAGCGTCGCGTCGCATAACTTAAAGATGAATAAAAAAAATTGTTTGTCTGTAAAGTCGATTTACGGACGATAATTTTACATGATAACGTGTTCATAAGAAAACTAAAAGAGATAGATGCGTCACAAGCCGAACGCTTAGTTCTGCACTACGTGCTACGTTCCGCGCTACGTGTTACGTGCTACGCGCTACGTGACAATGAGTCATGCTTTTTCGTGAATATAGTCAACGTTCATTGTAAATATGCAATCCGTTTAGTTACAGAGTTGCTTGGCTACTTACCATAAAGTGAAAAAGAAATTAAGCGCAAACATTTATTTAACATTAAAAGATAATATAAAACCATAATACCAGTCAAATAAAAAACAGAGAGAATGATATATCGCTTTATAAATATAAAGTAGTCTCTTGTCTTATTTCAATGTTACTTGAGCGTTTCTAATAATCGTATATTCACAAACGATGTATGGAGTTTGAATCTTGAAGATATTAAGGAAATTGAATCTGCGAATATCGCGCAATTTCCTCTCTTTCCGTTGTTATTCATGAAGATCAGAAAAATTACCTCTCACGATATTGTATGGAATGTTTAAGTACTTATTTTAATTTTAATATACTTATTTTCATAGCTGTTAAGTACGTATAGTGAAGGAATTTTAGACTTATTTCGTGGTCTAATGTCATTATTGTAGTTATTTAAAACACGCATAACACCACGCAATTATATTCCACTAAACACATTCATTTATGTGTGAAGTGTCGGGGGTGTGGTTTGAGGTAATTTAAACGACAATAATTAAAAACATGATTCTAGCACATGTCTTGACTTTAGAACTGTCATGAAGATTAAACATTTGTATTTATTATCACAGTGCAGTGCATAATTTTATTCTTTGAATTGAAACTCTTAGCAGTATCTTGCGAACCACTTATCTAAAAGATGGAATCAATAACGAGTAATATTTATCACTCAACATAATTGCACATCGTATATACGACGGGAAATCATTAATCCTACTAATATTATAAATGTGAAAGTGTGGATGTTTGGATGTTTGGATGTTTAGATGTTTGTTACTCAATCACGCCGCAACTACTGAACTGATTTTGCTGAAATTTTGAATGGAGATAGCTTATGCCCTGACTTAAAACATAGGCTACCTTTTATCCCGGAAATCCTACTAATATCATAAATGTGAAAGTGTGGATGTTTGGATGTTTAGATGTTTGGATGTTTGGATGTTTGGATGTTTGTTACTCAATCACGCCGCAATTACTAAACCGATTTGGCTGAAATTTTGAAAGGAGATAGATTATACCCTGACTTAAAACATAGGCTACTTTTTATCCCGGAAAAATCTACAGTTCCCACGTGATTTTGAAAAAAACCGAAATCTCTAGCTACAACTATAGGTAGATTACTATAGCAAACTTCCTTGAAAGTAGGTGTAAAGGTTAGAAAAGGGAGCGGGAATGGGAACCGGAAATCCACGACTCCCTCGGGATTTGTGAAAAACCAAAATTCTCGCGGGCGAAGCCGCGGGTATTCTCTAGTAATAATATAAATGTGAAAGTGTCGATGTTTGGATGTTTAGATGTTTGGATGTTTGTTACTCAATCACGCCGCAACTACTGAACTGATTTGGCTGAAATTTTGAATGGAGATAGCTTATGCCCTGACTTAAAACATAGGCTACCTTTTATCCCGGAAAAGTATTCCTGTGGGACTAAAATAGATATAGACTTCCAAAAACGCGATAGATGGCGTTGACTGTTCTTAGGTAAATCACGCTCACATAGCACATTATTACAATCGTTGCATGCATCTGTATGCGTATGCACTTTTTATCCTGGAAAAATGCACAGTTCCCACGGGATTTTGATAAAACCGAAATATATATCTACAGCTATAGGTAGATTACTATAGCAAACTTCTTTGAAAGTGGGTATAAAGCTTGGAAAAGGGAGCGGGAACGGGAGTCGGAAATCCACGATTCCCTCGGGATTTGTGAAAAACCAAAATTCACGCGGGCGAAGCCGCGGGCAGAATCTAGTCAATCATATTCCGCTCAAGCTGTGTTGCGTTTGAAGAAGATGAAAGCATACGAGAATGATATAATCCATATTTCCGTACTAATATTATAAATGCGAATGTAACTCTGTCTTTCTGTATGATACGCTTTCACGCCTAAACGGCTGAACCAATTTTGACGAAATTTGGTACAGAGATGGACTAGACCTTGGAGAAGGACATAGGCTACTTTTTATCCCGGAAAATAATAGAGTTCCTATGGGATTTAAAAAAAAAACCTATCCACGTGGACGAAGTTGCAGGCATCATTTAGTAATACATAACTGTAGGTAAGTATATCATAGTAATTTGTGAAAATATATCGGGTTACAAAGGACTTTCTAAACGTCCTATAATAAGTAGTTTCATTTTTCATGGGGTATTTTTATTTAGTATAGTCACTAGTCAGTATCTATTGTTAGATATGCATATCCACATGCATATCTAATGTTAGATATGCATGTGGAGGGAAAAAAGATTAGAGAAAGATCAGAAAAGAAGAAGAAAAGATGGATGGAATCTCTCTCTATTATAATAGAAGTGAGTGGAAGAAGAAGACATGTTGTGTTGACTCCTGAAAGAGTGAGATAAGCCTGTATGGATAGGAAGAAGAAGATATTCAGTGTTTATAATATAATTATCATTGTTCAGCCATTTAAGATATGAACGCATCATTTACTTCTTTTTATAATGTCACTCCTCTATGATAATAGAAGTTAATACAAGAAGAAGACATGTTGTGTCGACTCCATATAAGGTCAGGATGAAAAAGAATATTATATAATTTAAGTATCATTGGTCAGCCTTTTTAGACATAAGAGCGAAACAGACTCAAACAAATTGTAAGTAAATGTATAATATAAGTAGGTATAGATCGACCAGAATCTCATGAAAAATAGGGAAATGAAATTCCAAGGTTAGCAACACTACGGCTGCCCTAGCGATAAACAAAGTAACTGTAATTTTTTGTGAAATTGACTTTTTGCATTAACAAAAGTTTTATGTCGAGTAGTTTTTTACCACAGTTTAATATTTCAAATAACTTGAACCGTTTACTGAAATTTAAATTGCCCAAACAAAGTAACTGCACTCACTAACCCGGAATATAAATGCAAAAACCAAGTAAACAACAAGCACAACACAAAAACAAAGTAATTGGATGTTGATTACTTTGTTTTTGTATTTAAAATGCAGTTGCTTGATTTTTCGTTTCGTGAAACGATCCCAGGTAAGGTGTTCTGAATGTAATTACTTTGTTATCACTAGGGCAGCCGAGTTAACCTAGTGTTGCTTACTACAAAATTTAATTTCCCTATTTTTCATGAGATTCTGGTCGACATACTAACTAGCGGACCCGGCAGACGTCGTCCTGCCCGCTATTAGCGCCACCTACCGGGTCCAGTTTTTCCACTTATAAACATTCCTCTTAAATCACTCTATCTATTAAAAAAAACCGCATCAAAATCCGTTGCGTAGTTTTAAAGATTTAAGCATACATAGGGACATAGGGACATAGGGACATGGGGACATAGGGACAGAGAAAGCGACTTTGTTTTATACTATGTAATGATAGTGATTATAGACAACACTACAAAAAGTGAATAGCTCACTGATGAAATACATATCTCACTGATATACTTCGGTATATTGTTAGGTAGGTATATAGCTCTTTGAATGATTTTTAATTACAAAGCTGAGGATCGCACTACGTGCGGGTCGAACAAAGAGATCGTTGCGGATATTCGGCGATTCATCTACATACCAGCACACACTCCTCTGCTCTGCGGCTGCCGTTCATTAGTGAACTGCATATCCGAGCGTATAAGGCTGGCCGCACATTGAGTTCTGTCGCTTGAACCGCTCGAGCACATCAGTAGATCAGATATGCTTACAGAGAGAAAGCTTCATACAAGCGGTCCGCTGTAGGTACACTCCAACACAGCACACGTTTGCCATCCAACTGAGACGGTAGGCGTCAGACGCGGAGCGTCCGTGGACCGTATGTATGAAGCTTCCTCTCCGTAGAGACATCTACTCCTGGGGCTCGAGCGAGTCGCTTGACGTGACATAAGGCCCAATTTATACCGCCGCGGAATGAAATGGAAGCGAATTTTTTGTACAAAGCATTGTGAACTTTATGTCAATTGTATAACATACAAAATAGTAGCTATAGGGAAATTCTCGAGAATGCGCGAGAATTCCGCGGAAGACGCGCGACCTTTTTTGGCTCCTATTTAATTTGTATGTTATGCAATTGACATAAAGTTCATTTAGCTATGTACAATTTCGTTGCAAAAAGTCGCTTCCATTCCATTCCACCGCGGTGTAAATTGACGCTAATACGATACGACGAGAAAATATCAAACAGTGGCCGAGTCTTCAGTTACCAACGTTGCCTACGTTGCCGCGTAGAAAATTTGACATTTTTAACCCCCGACGCAAAAACGACGGGGTGTTATAAGTTTGACGTGTCTGTGTGTGTGTGTGTGTGTGTGTGTCTGTCTGTTCCCCTGTAGTGCTCAAACGGGTGAACCGATTTGAATGCGGTTTTTTGTTTGAAAGGTGAATTAGTCGAGAGTGTTGTTAGCTATGTTTGATGAAAATCGATCCAAGATGGCCGTCGCTACAAAATGGCGGATTACATATTTTATCACAACTCCCTCAATATGGGTATCAAATGAAAGGGCTTGACTAGTAAAATAGCACTATGTAAATCCAAGATGGCTGCCGCCACAAAATGGCGAATGTCGGGGGTTTTTTAATTTTTAATTTACACTTGTCTATAGAGTCGTAAAGGGTCACGTCGTGTCGCGTTGCGTTGCGTCGCTTTTGTCGTTCCCCTACGACAACGGGTTAGACCACAACACAACACTAGCCTGGAGGAAGATTTCCTATTGAGACGGTCAAGCGTATTATTTACAGCTCAAAAGATTATACCTAACTAGGTAAATCTATAAGCTTATCCTTTAGCTTTTTAGCTTTACCTATTCAGTTACCTAGCTCGCTAGTTACCAAGTAAGTTTCACAAGCAATATCGAATGCCAATGCGAATGCATGCCGCTTAGATTCTCATCAAACACATCGCCTTTGGTTTCTGTCACTTCGGGTTACCAGAGCATACTTGTAATACCTACTTAAGATACCAAAGCTTTAAGATATAGATAAGAGACAAAAATTAAGATACCTTTTACTTAGCGACAAATTCGATACAGTATGGGTTTGTAAGACGCGAATGGTGTCAAAATCAAGTGTCCTAGATTGCGGAGCCAATAGGTCGAAAAAAATCGAGTAGGTAGGTACAACAAGTGAAATGAGATAGTGTGCTGCCAGCCTCATTGCATATGTTGATACATGTTTACACTGGCTATGTACACAGTATGGGCTGTATGGTCCCACATAAATTGACGATGAAAAATATTGGACATGTCTTAAACTGTAGTAGATATTTATTTATAGCTACATATTATTATACATTGTGCTTTGTTGGGAAACTTTAGTTGTCTATCTATCTACTATTTATTTATGTCTATTTATCCAGCTGTTTGTCTATTTGCTAGCGCTTATTTCAAAATATATTCAATCAAAAGATCAAAAGTTCTAAATGGATTCAATTCTTTAGGCAATGCATAGAGAATATTTAGGTAAAATTTAAGAAATTTTTACACGCAAATTCTTCCGCACGGATTAAGAGTAAGTTCCGGGATAAAAAGTATCCTATGACAGTCTCTAGGTCTTTAACTGTATCCATTTAAAATCACATCTATCCGGTGGAATACTTTGATTTTCTGAGATAAAAGTATTCAGGTTACAAGCTATCCCTGTGCGAATTTTCATCAAGATCCGCTCAACGGTTAAGCCATGCAAGGCAGATAGACAGAGTTAATTTTACATCTTCTATCTTCTATATCTATACATATAATAAAATCGTAGACTTGCCGTATCTGTACATTAAATATTTTTGCAAAATAATAACTAGGGGATGTTAGGGATAAGTAATAGAACGTAAAAAAGCTATTTTTGAAATTTTTGTCTGTTTATCTGTTTGTCTGTTTGTCTGTATGTTTGTGCGCGCACCACGTAAAAACTACTGAACGGATTAAGATGAAACTTGGCATGATTTAAGTTCATTCTATGGAGTAACATATAGGATACTTTTTATCCCGAAATTCAGCATGGTTCCCTTGGGAGAGAGGATGAAAGTCAAAATGTGTACTTAGCTGTAATTCATTAACCCGTGGTCCGATTTCATTCATTCTTTTTTTGTTAGAAAGGAGATAGTTTAAAGATTACCGGGTAAAAGGCCTAAAAGGCTGGATTGATTTTGATGGGACTTTCAGTGGTGGATGTTTACATTTTTATCTACCTAAACATCCACCAGTGAACTTTTAACAGTTTTTAGCAAGGTATGAGCTGAAACGATCTTAAGAAAAACAAAAAGTTCCCGCGGGACTTTTAAAAACCGATATCTACGCGAACGAAGTTGCGGGTGTCCGCTTGTTATATAGGGTAAAACCCGGATAGACGCCCCACTTTTTGAAATGGCCTCATAACTTTTAAAATATTAATTTTTCACAAATAATATTTATGAATATAGCTAGTTTAATCTTTTGGGTTCCATTATGACTTGTCTTTGTTGTCCTAACGATTACAGATTTTGCAGAATTTAACTTTTCGCAGACCCTTTTTTTTGGGGATAGATGCCTACCTGTGTGGATAGATGCCCCACTATGAAAATATTAAAAAGGATAGATGCCCTATGAAAAAAATAAGCAAAATACATAGTTTCATAAGTTTTTATTATCTAAATATATAAAAGGAAAAGGTGACTGACTGACTGACTGATCTATCAACGCACAGCTCAAACCACTGGACAGATCGGGCTGAAAGAGATAGATGCCCCGAAGTATATTAAAACTATCAGGAATTTATTGAAAAAAGAAATAAAAATATAAAAGAACATTAAAAATATTTAAAAATACTTGATATATCTATAGGTATATTGGGGGATAGATGCCTCTAAGGGCACCTATACCTCGAAAAATCGAGGCAACTATCCTTTTTGATATGGATAGATGCCCTTTTATTTATTAAATAAACTAAAAACTATAGAGCGATTATTTACACTTAGGTGTACACTTATTGAACCAGTGTATTGACATAATAAAAAATATAACAGAATTTTCTACTACTTCAAAAGTTATACAGCGGCAAATACTCGCCTCTAAAACTTTGAAGGATTTGCCGCGTTCGCTGCGGAGATAATCACACGCACAAGCGAAACAAATTGTTTTAATACAAATGTATGTAGGGGCCTGAGGTTTGGGGGGCCTGCGCTTCTTATATAAACTATCAATTTTTAGTCGCGAGTTTGGGAAGTCAGGTTTTTTGACACTGAGGCATCTATCCAACTGCGGCATCTATCCGGGTTTTACCCTAATATCAGTAAGGATTATGATCTTTTGTATATTTTCTTTATCTTGCAGACTATACGAAAACAATTTTGTACTTGTATCAATGAATTTCGCAAAATAACGGCGGTTTATTGCAATTTTACTTTCATTTGTATTGCTTTCCAACTTTTATAGGTTATCTTCTTCAAATAATACTTCAGTGAGGAGGCTTCGGGGCCCATCTAAAATCCGTTTTCGCTTAACGACTCACCGTCATCCGAACAGGGTCTTTATTGCGTCAATAAAATAAATATTCAAAGGTATTAAGGGTTTTATGAAAAGGAGATTTTGTTGTTCAAACAAACCATGAATTTGAAACTGGAATTGCAAAATGGCGGATGGTCTTGTTGGCTATAATTGAAATTTTGAGTTTGGATTATTATGCTCCTATACCTACTTATTATTGAGGTAGCTACTGCGAGGCGCGACAGCGATACGCGATGAGCGACAATTAACGCGACGCGTTTATCTATGACTAAAAGTAGCGTGTCACCGTCACTCACCTCAAATTATCTCCACACATTTCTATACAAATCAATATGCAAGTGTCGCTTTCTAATCGTATGTCACCATCGGGTACTTCAAAGTATAATTTTATTGTAATTATGTATGTAGCAGCGGGCGAGCACTTCATAAAGACAGAAAAGTAGGTACCTACTGGTTACCCTGGGAAAAAACACTGAACTATTACTAACTATCATCATTATTATGATAAGTAATGGGCTACCCTGGATTCGAACCCTGGGCACGCCACTGTGTGTAGGTACACTAATGATTACCTACATCGATAAAGCTAATTTTGTTCTCAAGCAAGTTCAGCCGTGACCTCTATAATAATATTTTACTGGACTTTCGCTGACTCATGCATATCAAATAACGCGCCAAAATTGTAAAGTGACTGACTCGAGTGTAGAACCGACCATGTATGTACGCATGACATAATTATGACGGGGCACATTTATAAACTCATACTCATTTAGGGCCATTTGCATGACAGACGGGTGATCCAGTAAGATCACAGACCATTGCGATATTTTGGTGTGCGGAGTCTCATGTAATCTGTGATTGTGATCATGTCATGATCCGAATTGTCTGTGTGCGGACGGCCATGATAGAAGACTTACCTATAAGTTGACGTGCGATCTCACCTGATGGTAAGTGACAATGCAGTTCTAAGATGGAAGCGGGCTAATCTTGAAGAAGTATGGCAGTTTTTATTAAACTCATACCCCTGATTGGTTTCTACGCGGCATCGTACCGGAACGCTAAATCGCTTGGCCGCACGGCTTTTCTGGTATGGTGGTAACCAGCCACGGCTTAAGCCTGCCACCAGACGAGATCAGAGACAATTTAGAAATTATAAATTCCAAAATTGCCACTGCCGGAAATCGAACCCGGGACCTACCACTTATAAGACTACAGCGCTCACCACTGCGCCAGAGAGGTCGCCATGTCGTTATTTAGCTGAATGACAGTACACACTGGATGACATGTTAATAAGATTTGTTTTTTCGAGAAGAATTTTCGACTAACTATGTCAGTATGTTCATATTATGTACTTCACTTTGTTCATATTATGTAGTGATAGAATATAATTAGACTTATAACCTTCTTGGTAGTGATGTAAAGTATCAGACTATTACATTTTAAATTCGGTCGCATTATATTTCCCGCAGGGACCACGGGTAAAAAAAATTGCCCGTGGTCCCTTCGAGGGACTACGCGAAGGGACCACGGGCAACAAATAATCGTTAATAAGCACTAGAAAGTAACTATTTGCAAAGGAAACGCCAACCATAAAAATATCATGAGGTCCATTCCCAGAATGATCCCAATTTGGGAACCCTACTTTTGTTCGTTTCATTTTACGAGTATCTTCGAATATTTCGTTCTCTATGAAGGTTCCATTTTCCATCTTACCCCTATTTTCGTGAATGTCGTCACTTTACCTTGTAGCTTCAATGGATAAACATCCATTGCTATCTTTATGGGAACCTCTAAAGAGCTTCAT
Source organism: Melanargia galathea (assembly GCA_920104075.1). Taxonomy (NCBI): domain Eukaryota; kingdom Metazoa; phylum Arthropoda; class Insecta; order Lepidoptera; family Nymphalidae; genus Melanargia; species Melanargia galathea. The sequence goes on from OV049857.1 coordinate 30,320,556, forward strand.
CTTAACACGCCGAGACCCCGATTATGATAGAGTAAGATCACATAAGTAGGTAAGATACCAGATGTAATACTTCCGCTGATGGTAGTGTAGCCATGATAGTGTAAACTTCAGTTAGGTACTACCTCAGTATTCTGATAAAACATTCTATACGGGTCAAACAAACATACCTACTTATAGCCTACTTACCTCTTTGGTGGATAGGGATACCTACAATATATTTTTGTCAAATAAATAAGCATGTTTTCCACGAGCTTATTTACGATCATAATTATTATCTAAAACAATCATGACTTCATATTCGTCGTTGTCATCGTCATCAACTAACAGACGTCCACTGCTGGACATAGGTCTCTTGTAGGACTTTCACACACCGCGCTCTTTTGCCGCTTGTAGCCAGTGGTAACTTCTTAATAGTGTAACATAATTAGATTAATTTGACGGGTCTTAGTAAGTAAGTAAGTTAACTTCTAATAAAAAGTTTTGTTTTATTGATACATATTCATAAATAAAACAAACATCTTAAAGAGGACACATTACTAAATGAAATTCTAACGAAATAAATGTGTGTCATGAATATAATATAACATGTTATAACGTTTGTAATAAGAATAAATAAGTTACACTCATAGAATATCTAATTATTGTACCTTTTTCGAATTGAATTAATGTGGTAATGTTATACAAATATTATGAGAATATGTGTATCATAGTAAAATAACAATGAATATTTTACCTAGGTGCTTTCCGGCACATAATCTATAAAGATAATTTACAAGTGTGAGACAAAACGTGTAAGTTTTCGTTAGGTAGAATTGGAGATACGTTACCGCGACACGCGACCGCGACACGCAACCGCGACACGTGACCGCGACTCACGATACTTAAGTATTTATCGCACGATCGATTGCTATCTATTGCAAAGTTTCACGCGTCATGGCCCGCTCACCTCAAACGCTCTACATACATTTCTATACAAAGCATTGTGTAATTGTGGTGGTGTGGTGGTATGTGGTGTGCGAAGCATTGTGTAAGTGTCGCCTCCGAAGTGTCGCGTGTTTCAGTCGCACGTAGCGGTTTCTCAACTTATATGCTCTCCATACATTTAAACTTACAAAACAATGTGCAAGTGTCGCGTGTCGCAGCCGCGGTTCGAGTCGCAGTCGCGTAGCGCAGTCGCACGTTGCGGTCGCTCGAGAACGGGGACCGGAAATCCGTGATTCCCTTGGAAAAACCGAAATTCACGCGGGCGAAGCCGCGGGCAGAAGCTAGTTACATAATATGACGTAACTATAACACAATTTGTAGTATAAAACCGTACAGGAAAGCGTACTGAAGCATTGAAACTCCAAATACTAATAATAAGCAGACCAGTTGATTCCCTTGAAATTAGTTTCATTTCCAAGCAGCTCTTAATTCTTATTGTAGGGTATTGAGAGTCTCTAGAGACTCCCTTCTGAGAGCGAATGAAAGCGAGTATCGTACTTGACTTTTTCTTGTAGCTACTAGGTACATACCTAACCTTTTTGCTTAGCGTTCATTTGATGTAATTTTTATTACAGTTTTTGTTTACTTATACTTTAAATATGAGAAATTTTCTACATTGTACGTAATAAGAATATTAAATGAATCTTGTAATAAAAAAGCCAAGAGCCTACTTAGTGTAATTTTTGTAGATTTTTTTTCTGTGAAATGTAATACAGTATTTTTTGAAATAAATTCTATAGAATAGAATAGAATAGAAAAGTTTTTTATTCAAATAAACTTTTACAAGTACTTTTGAATCGTCAATTGAATCTACCACTGGTTCGGAATGCCGTTCCAACCGAGAAGAATCAGTAAGAAACTCGGCGATTGCTCTTTTTTTAAAAATAACAATACAACAATTTATGTACATGATTGAAATGCTGTCTCGTGCATTGCTGGAACAAATTAAATCCATGCTTTTTTATCATTTATATAATCTTCAATTGTATAATATGCTTTTTTTATAATATGCTTACAATTCTACACATGTGAAGACGGGCAGACAAAAGTAGCCCCATTTCCGACGGTGGCACCCGTTCACGAGCATGACGCATGATCTATATGATTCTATTACGACTAAGTGTTAATCTTAATGTACCCAGAAGATTCTTCTCTTAGCATCCCTAACACCTAAACTCAATTTTTATCTGGTTAAAATTTTTTTTTTCAGATTAACTATCTCAATAATAATGTAAGTATTGGTACCCATCGCATTATTATCCCAAGGAAATCCCAACCACTATGTAAGTAATGGGAAGGTGACATGACATTCAGTGAAGAATATAATATTTACAAAAAAAGTAGAGATCTATCACTCTACCAGCAAAACCGTTCTGCCAAGCGATTTAGCGTTCCGGTACGATTTCACGTAGAAACCGATCAAGGGTATGGGTTTAACAAAAACTGCCATACCTGTTCCAAGTTAACCCGTCTCCATCTTAGACTGCATCGTCACTTACCATCAGGTGAAATCGCAGTCAAGGGCTAGCTTGTAGATAAATTAATAAAAAAAAGATTTTCTTTTAATTTCCTTTAATGTTAAGCACATCCCTATTTTCGTAAAATTATGGATCGCATATTTTTTTTTTTTTTTTTTTTAAGTAATTTGTAAAGAATCCTTTGACATTGTCAAAGCCTGTGTGAATCATTACGTCATTTTATATTTTTTTATAGTTATCAGTATTTGAGAGGGATGAAGTGTTTGTTGCGTGCGTTTACATGTAGGGACGACTTACTTTGTCAAATAGTTGTTTATATCTTTTATGTTATATGTCAATGTTATTATTTTTATTGCCTTCCTGTATAGGTACGTCTATCCTCTGCAAAAGTTGTATAATCTTACTTATATAATTTTGCAGCTATCTTTTGTCTTTCGACCATTTCTTCTACGTTCCACTAATATACATATTATCACGTAATTAAGTTTACTTATTCCTATTTACAACTGTTTTAATTATTTTTGTACTATGTTTTAAAAACTCCCCACGTTCCTTATTACTCTGAATTATTTTAGCTATATTTTCTTCTGTTACTGGAGTACTCAGCGATTGCTCCATGTTATATCTTTGCAAGTTAAACACTGGACATTCAAGCAAGATGTGCATCACTGATTCGGACGTGTCAGGGTCACAGATACAAGATGGATTCTCCTTACACTTGAATCTAGCCAAGTATTCGGAGAAGCCACCATGCCCAGTGAACATCTGTGTAGTGATGCTGTCCAAGTCGATCTTGCGTATTATCCTGTGTGCCTCGATTGCGTCTGGGAAGAACGTCTTGGTTATTTTTGCCGTTTGTCCAGATTTATATCTCTGATTCCATTCGTCAAGGGATTCCTTACGTATTTGGCCCTTGACAAATGAAACCGGACACATGTCATAGTCGGGGCTTTTCTTCAAATGTAGCGCAGCATTTTTTGCCAGCTGATCAGCACGTTCATTGCCCATGTGACCCGCATGGGCTTTTATCCAAAATAAAGAAACAACTTTGCCCTGAGTAAAAGCCCGTTCCAGGTTCTTACGGGCCTCAACTGATGGATCGCATATTAGCGAAGTTTTACTCTCAGCAGTTTAACGAAAAAGTTTATTTTTCTTCCAGGAATTAAAAATTAGCAATTAATTCTCGGGAGGAATCTCACAAGACTTGCAAGAGTAAAAATTATAAGTTGCTTTTAAATGCAAAACAAGTATACCGTGACAAAATATTTTCTTTAAAAAAATACTATTTAGGATTTAAGCACATTTAGATACACTCTACACGGTTCTCTCCTATAGATCACTCAGATATTGAGCTTTTTATAATGGCCTATGCGCCTCATAAATCCATGTCCACTCCACACCAGCACCCAGCGGTGGACGAAGATTGACGAAGATGAAATAAAGCTTGAAGCTTGAGCTTTGATAATCCTTGTATAATCTTTTTACTGTTTTTTACAGTTCAGTTCCAAAGAGTAGCCCCCCACAAACAGACAGACAAAAATTAAAAAAGCACATGTTTCTGAATTCTTACTCTATCGTTCAAATAATCATGTGAACCTAAATAGTAACCAGTTGTACCAAATCACAGACATAATTTTATTTATTTTGTATACAATTTCGCCCGAGATATAAACACGATAAATATTTATTTCCCCAAAGAAAAATGTATTCGTAGTCCCATGGCGACGCGGAATGGAACGAACTCGACATTTCAAAAAAGCGCGTCATATCTTATTCCTTTTACAACCTTTTTATGTTAAATATTTGATCGGGATCAGCGTGGAGCTTCCTAAACACCTCTACATCCTCATTGAGTACGAAAAATCTGCCCAGTAGGATTATGCTGAGTTTGCGCATTGCGACAACGTTGATCGATTTCGAGTGTCAAAACACAACAACTTCAAAGTAAATTAGACCTGCATGGTAAGTTTCAGTTTGCCCACCTCGAAAACTTTACAAAATACTACATATCGAAAAACAATGAATTCAGCGTGAAACGGACCTAAACTGGCTTATTTTAAGGTTTGGGTTCGCTAATACAATCAGCATTCATCCACAGACCCCCCCCCCAATCAGAAATGTTGTTAAATTTTCCATTTATTCATTCATTTTCCATTACATATTACAGTTATTCAATATTTAGTATTTGGTAGTTAGGTAAGGTACGCAAATTCAAAATAAATACTGAACTGGCTTGTTTTAAGATTTGAATTCGTCCATACATCTACAGCCGACGCGGTGCCCTAAGCGGAAAATTTGCAAAAAATCGGAAGTACTGAATGTACCTATCTGCGATTTTAAAATAAGAGGCTTTAGGTCATTTTTAATGACATTTTACTTTTTCGATATTCGAAATCTAGTAACGTTGTCAAAATGTGCAAACTCGGCATAATCCTATAGTGCAAGTCGGACTTCGCTCTATTAGGGTTCCGTATAAGTGAGTTGGTTCACTTGAACCAACCAACCAACTTGAAAAACCAACTAAAAAATGTTTGTTTTGTCACTGACACTTTATACTGTGTATTACAGAAAGCATGTCATGTGACGGAACCCTACGGGGATTAGTACTACTCTCACTTGACCGTCTAGTTTTTTAAGTGTAGTCTTTCTAGTAGGGATCTTGCAGATTTTTTCGATAAGAGGTAACTTGAACTTGTCTAGACGTGTAATCTCAGTGCAAGTATTCTAAGGCGGGGGATCTGTGATGTAAATTGAGGGTCGGAGACCCTTCTTATACATAGAGATCTCCCATATAACTGCTATATAGCAGTTATTTGTAGAAACTCTAGCGAATTTGCTTAGTGGCTGAGACAGCCGAAAATTAACATTTTACTTAGTTCCATCTCTTAATTTGCTGCCTTACGCCAGGGCCACGGCATTTTCGCAAGAGCGGCATTTATATATTTTGCAAACAGTTTTTAGTTTTATTTGGTTCTACTTACTACCTTTTGAGGTCCGTGGTCCACATGCGCAACTCTACATATTGTATGTAAAACATATGTACAGAAAAATAAATGAAACACAAGTATAAATGAGGAGCGTTGTTTCAAATCTTATTTTGTCCATAGTAATCAAAATATGAGATTTCATTGTATATGGCCTTAAAATGCAAGAGTAACTAACTTAGCAAAAGTTAGTGCATAAAAACCGAATTTGTCAAGTAAATATCGAATGTCAAAATGAGGCGCTGTTTCAAAATATGTTTTGTCCGTGTGAAGTGGTGTTTCAAAACATAGTCTGTCCACCTGTTAGCAAAATAACAATTTATTATGGTCTGTCTGTGGCGGCAAACTGTACGATTATTTAAATAATGGCCCGTTTCACCACCTTCTGATAAGTAAGGTAAGTATCTACAACTTTTGTCTTTGTCATTTGACATAATCCGAAAATCCGACACTTATCAGAAGGTGGTGAAACAAGCCCTTAGTAATTTAAACAAAATTGTTTTAATATTGTTGTACAAGCATGGAGCAAGGAGTCCTAGTAGGAAATCATTCAGTTGGCTCAAGAAAAAAAGACACAAAACATCAAAACAAAGAGGCGAGGAATTTAAATTATCGTTTTATTGTTTCTTTGTACTATTATACGACTCTAACTGTATTTTATCGGCAGTTATAAGATTCTGGCTACAATATGAATTTATTTTGTTTCAGTTATGAAATAAAGGAACCTGAACTGAACAATTTTGTCATTCATAATTCCATGCATTCATAATAACTCAAGATTTAATATATGTTGTGCTATATATAAAGGAGAATGGTCATCTGTGACCCAGACCCGACAGAAACGGGACATATCTCATTTTTTTTGATATTTTTTATAGAGTTAAATTATATATTTTTTATATTCGAAATCAATGGCTAACACCAAAATATTGCCTTATGTTTTTGTTCAGGCGTTACACAAAAAAAAAATACAAAATGCCTATTTATCTACAAAATTCGTAAATATATGTAACTAAATGACGAAACAATAGCTATGGAATGTATTTAAGTGAACTGGAGATGCAGCTGGATTATATAATTTTTGAACTCCTAGTACAACAATCAACTTTGAATTCATTAAAATCATCGTATTCGATGATTTCTTGCATAGTAGGAAGTTATATCTATAAAAACGGTCACGTACTGCCTGCATGCTATGGCTCAGGTAGCTTGGTGGTGACAGACACCAACATGCTATCTCACTCTTTCATTAAAACAACAATGGCGCAGAGCGGGGAGTTACTAGGAGTTTAAAAATTACATAATCCAGCTGCATATCCAGGTCACCTAGCTATTGTTACATTCCATAGCTATTGTTTCGTCATTTAGTTACATATATTTACGAATTTTGTAGATAAATAGGCATTTTGTATTTTTTTTTTGTGTAACGCCTGAACAAAAACATAAGGCAATATTTTGGTGTTAGCCATTGATTTCGAATATAAAACATATATAATTTAACTCTATAAAAAATAACAAAAAAAATGAGATATGTCCCGTTTCTGTCGGGTCTGGGTTTTTTTTCTATGGGGTGTGACCGTTCTCCTTTGATTTAATACAGTGAAAACATTATTTTATGCATACTCTGTGCATAAAGTATAGGCCATAAGCGTTTTTTTTTATTTTTTAGTAGGTATTATTGGACAAAATATGAATCATTTCTTTGTACATAATATGCTTTGAAAATAAACCAGTGTTTCAAAATGTATTGTGTCCATAAACCAGTGTTTCAAAATGTATTATGTCCATACAAATGGTTCAAAACATATTTTGTCCAATATTTATGCTTAATTAACTTAATAAAAAACTATAGAACACTATTTGTTTTTTTATTCAGACATGCTATATTATGCTTTATATTTAGCATGGTAAATTTATTTCTACATATAACTTTAAGAAAAAGGCATAAATTAAAAACAGCTATTTTTGAAAAATACACATTTTTGGACAAAATGAGTTTTGAAACAACGCTCCTCAAATTAAAAATTTAAAAAACCCCCGACATTCGCCATTTTGTGGCGGCGGCCATCTTGGACCGATTTTCATCAAACATATAGCTAAGAACGCTCCCGACTAATTCATCTTTCAAACAAAATAAACAGCATTCAAATCGGTTCAGCCTTTTGAACGCTACGGGTGAACAGACACACACACACGCACGCGCACACACACACACACACACACAGAGAGAGAGAGAGAGACACGTCAAACTTATAACCCCCTGAAGTTTTTGCGCCGGGGGTCATAAAAATATTAAGAAATATAGATGCTGTTATGCTACATAGAATAGTAGGTATAACAATTTTTATTCATGCAAAAGATCCCTTAAATAAAATAATCATATTTGTATAATTTAACACTTAAAACGAAAACTATTTGTTACAAAGGTTTTTTAATAACTTGGTAATTGTATCGTATTTTAAAACGAGACGAAAAATGGAGAGTGTCTATTATTTTTAAAAAACGCTTCACTGGTTCGCTTAAGAGGCAATAAATCTGAAAGTGGAAGAGCTCTATAATTAAGCTATAAGTTACGAGCGAAAATTAATTAATAATGTGCCGTTTCACGCTTTTTCCCGCCGCTGGCTGAAAATTGCATTTTAATGTTGAGTCAGAGTTGCAAATATATTCTGTTGTCAGTTGCTTATATTGGTGGTGGTTCTACATTTTACTGATGTGACCTCTCTGGCGCTGTGATGAGTGCTATGGTCTTGTAAGTGGGAGGTCCTGACTTGAGTTCACGGTATAGGCAATTCGGAAATTTAAAATTCTGGTTTAAACATCCGACTGGCAAAGAAATTTTGTCGTCCTCAAACCATGCGGATGAAATAGTAAATTAATAAACAGCAAACATTCCATCTATCTCTATTTAATGTAATATTTCAAACAAGTTTATTAATTGTTTGTCTGTTTTTGCGTTCCTATGCGTTTGCGTATCATTGCGTATTTTACCTTTTGGAAACGGACGTAGGATATTTTTCATTCCCGAAAAGAGTTTTCCCTTGAATAGTGTGCTTTGTGCGTCCGCTTGTCGCTCATAATAATTCTGATTGAGCTGAAACTTGGCACTTAGCTAGATTTCTGGCACTGAACAATTAGTGAACACTGTCATTAGAAGCCTACTTCGCGTCACGGGGGACAATAATTCCCCCGGCAACGGCAAGTGTCTGTTAGTGTATTTATACAAGTATAAATTGAAAATTTAAAAAACCCCCCGACATTCGCCATTTTATGACGGCAGCCATCTTGGATTTGCATAGAGCTATTCTACTAGTCAAGCCCTTTCATTTGATACCCATATTAAAAGAGTTGTGAAACAAGCTATAATTTAAAAATTAAAAAAACCCGACTGCCATGCTAAAAAACGAACTAAAAAATAAATAACAACTACCACCGTACCACTTACAGTGTAGTTGTTATTTATTTTGTTTTTCATGATTTGTCACTCCAAATTGATTTAAAACATATACATAGATTGTGTACATTTTCGTACTCTCCTTTTAAAGCCCTTTATTTTGATACCCCACTCGAGGGTCTTGAAGAAAAAAATTTTTTTCAGCCCGCACATTAAAGTGCATAACATTCGCCATTTTGATTTTTTATGAATTTTATGTACCCAGTAACATTTGCGCCGTCAAGACAAATCTAATGACGTATAATTTATCAAAATAGGTCGAGCCGTTAAGTAGTTACGAACTGACATAGGAAACGGTCATTTTCTACGATTTATCACTCCAAATTGTTTCCAAATATATTTTATACATTTTCGTATTTGCCTTTTGTATCTCTTTATTTTGATACCCCACTCGAGGGTCTTGAAGAAAATTTTTTTTTCATCTCGCACATTAAGGGATGATTTATATTAGACCGGGCCGAGTCCGGGCCGGGGCGGGGCCGGAGCGAGGCCCATCCGTTCTACACGTTTAAACTACACCAGGATATAAGCCGCCACGGTCGCTTCAATACGGCGTAGTGATGTGAATATTCCCAATTATCGAAATTTAATAATAATGGAGTTTTCTTTACTGGAGATGGCTGCTATTGCGATAGCTCTAGATGAAGAGGAAGCAGAAGCAAGAACTAAGAAGAACCAGGTTAAACGTAAATGGAGCGTGCATCCTCTTTGGAGAAGGCGTCAATTTGACGGAGAATTTAATACTCTATGTAGATACTTACCAGACAATGAAGAAAAATTCTTTGGATATTTTAGAATGTCCAAGGAAAACTTTGACATTTTACTAAATGAGCTAAACCCCGCCCTTACAAAACAGCAGACGAGATTCAAGACACCGATAGAACCTAAACAACGATTAGCAGTGTGTCTCAGGTAATTACTACAAAATAAAAAAAAATACTTCGCGATTATGTGTTGTTTGCACTTTACTTAGACTTTAATCAATCAATCAATCGCATATTGTACACTTGAGACAGCAAAATTAAAGTTTACAAACGGGAGAGTGTAAACAAAAGTTACATATATGTACAAGGTAATTATAACAAAATTAAGGACATTCTCAAAAACATTTTCATTATATTTATTATGACATTTATTTTATGATTCTTCAACCGTCGAATTTTCGGGGTTGCTACTGGAGGGGTTATACTCCCTCAAAAATGTTGATAGGTCTGTGTCTATAGAATTATCTTCTTGTTGTGTCGACGGTGGTGGCGGCGGAGGGGTTGGAGTAGATGTTGATGGTGATGATGATAACGATGGTGATATATAAGTGTGAGGATCAGAGCTCAACCGTTCCCATTCTAAATCCTGAACAACTTGGAATATTCTTCCTTTTGCTATATGTTGATAATAAGGCGAAAATTTTTTTATCGTCGGTATCAAGCCCTTGAAAAAAGCATCGATATGATCATCTTCCTCTATATGTTTTTTATTTTCAATAATATATTTCATTAGACTAGCTGAAGCGGATGGTTGTGACGACGCTTGCTTTTGCGCACGAGCACGAGCTTGTTTTTTTTTTACTGTATTTGCATTTTGGGATAAATGACTTGAAGTTGTAGGTGCAGTTATATTTTGAGGCGAATTTAGAGAAGTTGTAGACGTACTGGGGTCTTGGGGCAAAATTTCAGGTGTAGAAGTATCAGTTAGTGCAGTTGTTGGAGTATCAGTACAATCTTGAAGCGTCTCTTCAGGTTCATTGTCGTTTGAAATATTTTCGATAACTTGTCTGTCCTGTATATGAACGACCAAAAATTGGAGCAAATCATCGTATTTATATTTTTTTATTTTGGCTGCTGCTTGACCACTTTTTAGTTGTCTTTTGTTCAAGTTTTTTTTAAATTGGTCTCTAATATTTGTCCATCTTGATTTACAAACGTTAGCTGAAACAAACATAGGTGCAAATAAAATATGTATATTGTATATAGCTTGAAAATCCTATAATACTATAAAGGGGAAAGTAAGTTTGTTTGTTACGCTTTCACGCAGAAACTACTAAACCGATTTGGATGAAATTTGGAATGGAGATAGCTTATAGCCTGACTTAGAACATAGGCTACTTTTTATCCACGCGGGTGAAGCCGCGGGCATCAGCTAGTATTATAATATTAGTAATGGAACCCTTTCTTTAATATTAGATTTTTTAAATAAATAGTATTCTTCAATAGAAAATTTTGTGATTTAATTTACAAAATGCAGTAATATGACATTCGCCTTCTCTCTTGTTGCCCTGACAAAGAAGGATAGCAAATAACAAATCTTTTTCTTTTCAGATACTTGGCAACTGGAGATTCCTACTTGACCATTTCATTCAGTTTTCGGTTGGGTCATACGACAGTCCATCAAATTGTAAACAGTACATGTCGTGCTATTGTTAACGTACTTATGAAAAAAGTAATGCCACAACCGTCGGAGGATAATTGGAAATTGATAGCGCATGACTTCGAAACTTTGTGGAAATTTCCCAACTGTATTGGTGCATTGGATGGAAAGCATTTTGTCATTGAGGCACCACCTAATAGCGGATCTATCTTTTATAACTATAAGAACACTTTCTCAATCATACTTTTAGCGCTTGTTGACGCGCGTTATAAATTTATTACAGTAAACGTTGGATCATATGGAAGAAATAGTGATGGTGGTGTTTTTGCAAAGTCTTTTTTAGGACAACGACTAGAAAATGGAACTCTGAATCTACCTGCAGCAAGACAATTACCTAACTCGGATATTATTGCACCATTCGTTATAGTAGCCGATGAAGCGTTTCCTTTGAAAACTTATATAATGCGACCTTACCCAGGTAGCCAAACAATAGGAGATGCCGCTAAAACATATTTTAATTATAGATTAACGCTGGCACGACGTCTAGTTGAATGTGCTTTTGGTATTCTAGCTCAAAGGTTCAGATTGTTCTTTAGAAGAATAAAGATGGCCCCAAAAAATGTTGATAATGTAATATTAGCTGCTTGCACACTTCATAACTATTTACGCAACCAAAATGACATGGCTTTTACACCACGTGATCCAGAACAATCTGTAGCAGAATTAAGACAGCCCATTCTTGATCAACTACGACCACAAAATCACGGACAATCTACAAACGATGCATTTGCGGTCAGAGAAATATTTAAAAATTACTTTTCGTCACCGGCCGGACATTTTTAATAATACAACCTTAGACCAACTATTATCAAGACTACGTGTCAGAGTCTCAAAAACGGCACCTCGAATAGCGTTATTTGCTACTCTAAACTGTCATTCGAAACGCCAAAATATATGGCTCAATGTGCATTTAAATGTGTCACCAAGAAGATTTGAATACGATGTCCCGGCGCCACTTTTGAGTATTGTTTTTGTTCGTGAGGCTTTGTCTATAAACCTATTGTATGTCAATGAATACAACCTAAGAAGAATAATAAGAACCTATGGAAAGTATATACAACGTGTTGGGTAAGTCCCATAACATCCCGGCAGGCTGAGGTTAGGACTGATGTGTGTATGCCCGAAAAAATATAACGACCCTCGTAGCGTGATACCAGTGGAAGTTATGAGGACATTCAGAAATTTACAGCTGCTAGAGTCATTGATGACATTGAACCTGACCTAATTTGAGTAAAACCTGACCTACTTTGACTGTAAGGTCAAAGACCACCTTTAATTTTACGTGATTGGTGAACCGTTTTCCCGCCAAAAAATTATCGACCAATGAAAAATCTTTACCTATGAAATAATAATAATGCCTACAAAATGGGCGTCGCTGTAACTGTGTAAAGCTGCGTACACATTCAATTTTTTTTCTTGTACATTACCTAGTTTCAAATACGTGCATGCTATCTACCACCCCACTACAGCCCATTAACGTCCCACAGCTGGGCACAGGCTTAACGTGCTAACCGCTAGATCAACGAGGCCGTACTTGCACGTAAATTATGTTTACTCCTTTTATTGCACCCGAATTTGTTACTGTATGTCGGATAAATCGTAAGATTTTTGTGCCTCATTATGCTTCGACATTCTTCACATTTTCTAGTGTAAGCCCTGAAAGCCCACCGCATAATAATCTCAAAAAAACCCCTACCATGGATCACGACCCTCAGCAATGAGTATGACATTAAGAAATTCTCGTGCATGATAGATTGCATGCGATGGGGCAATGGTACATGGGAATAAAAAGGACTTGAGAAAAAAAAACCACCAAGGCAGCAGCAGTGTTGAACGTTTATCGAATTTTGATCAGTGTAGACACAGCTTAGCTTTAGGATAGGTGTAATAATTCCGAAACGATATTATTTTCTATTCATTCTATTCCTACCTACTTCAAGCTAAAGATAAAGATATGACTACAGTACAGAAGCGAAAATATCGAGTCGATGTAATTTTTAAATAGCTATTCAATTATTGCATTGAAATTGATAAGAATGGAGAGATAAATCGAAATTTATGTGAAATTCTTCTTAAATCTTGATTTTGTTTCTGCGAATGACTCTTTTCTTTTATGAGAAGTGGTCTGCTGTAGAAATGAATTGTGAGCCGCTTTTTACTAGAGTCAAATTCGAGCCGTTTATCGTCAAAGTCGAGCCTAACGCTAAAAGATTTAACATTCTGGACTGTAATGGAATATGATCATGGTACACAATATCCAAAAAGATCAGCTCAGCGCGTTCCATCTTTAACTGCATTATTACCGCTGATGCCGCCCGTCTTACTACCGAGAGATAAAAAGTCGATAGCAGACTTATTAAAATTATTAAATACTTAATACATTTCAAATGCATTGGTCTATGTTATGCGCTGTTTTGTCGTTACTAGAATATTTTATAGCATCGCTGTCGCATAGCTATTATTTGAGTCGTAGCCTAAATACCAGGGTCAGCATAAACTGGTATACCTAAACACAGCGTTTTAGGTACGCACATTGACGAAGCTTCGTATGACTTAAGGTCGTTTTACACTTTGTTTAGTGATTATTGCTAGTGATCAGTGATTACTGATTAGCGAAGTAGAATAAAAAAGAGCGTATTCTTATTCCACGTATTCTTCGATTTCCAACAGCGCCACATTTGATATTTCTTTCATTACTTTCTGCAGATCCAAATGCGATTAGACCCGTTTGCAGAAACGCCAGGTTATCCTTTTAACCCAGACTTAGCTGCTACTTATAAGAATTCGTATAAAACTACAACATTTCATAAAACGGGGTAGTAACCCGTTTTAGCCAATTTTAATCGATAATCGAGAATCGATCTAGTGGATTTCAGCCTAGAAAATCAATTCAGTACTACATTTCGATTTAAAAAATCGATTTTTTTTTTCAATAAATCGCGATCGCGAATAGAGGTCTTTGAGAAATCGATCAAAAATTTTTTTTCAAAAATCGATCTTCTTTTATGAATCGTTTCATCAGACTTCGATTCAAATCAAGTTAAAAATCGATCTTTTTTGGAAAGAATCGCCATTCCTTAGTCCTTATAAACTGACTTACATACGTTAGTAAATCATCAGTCGAGTCAGACCGAGCGCACTAAATCACTGAATAAGCACTAGTCAAAGTGTAAACGGGTCTTAACTTCGTTTTGTTCTTTGAAGACTTCCGATATCCGAAGTTCATATTAGCTATTTTAATTGTTATTTTTTAGTTTCTCAATGAAGTTTGAACTGTGAAGTCGTCATACAAGGGTGAAATAATGAGTTACACTAACGCGCAATATTATGACATGATTATGTGTGTGGGTGCTTGTAATGGTGTATTGATGGACGCCCGAAGGTTGTACGATGAACAGTATGTTTCCGGTAGACCAAATAACCCAAGAGTTCGAGTTTCGTCGCATACGTGTTTCCGGAATTTAGTCCATAGACTTCACACCACCGGTTCCTTTACCGGCGCGATGGTGAAGGACGGCCTTCAACATCGACTACTCGTTTGGAAGAAGAAATTCTGTAGCATTTCGAGGAAAACCCAACCACTAGTAGGTACTCGCCGTGCTGGAGCAGTTCTTGATGTCAGTCATTGGACGGTGTGGCGAACGTTGAACAGAGATGGAGTTTGCACGATGGTTTTGCGAGCGAGCTGGCTTTGTTTGTTGGCAGTTGGCACTGTACGCATCGCTCGTATTCCAGCACACTTTTCGCGGCCGTGCAGGGACTACCTTAACCAGTGATTCGGCCTACCTAGGTAGGTACCTACCTAGCCCGAGTTTTTTTCGCCAGTTAGTTAGTTTATTTATGAGTACCTACCTAGGTACCTAGGTAGGGAATACTCGTACACAGGCCAGTAAACCTTGAACCTACTTCGTAAAATACAATAATTATTACAACTTTCCGAAAATAATCAAATTGAGTATTGGCATCTTGGCGGCATTTGTCAAAGGCGGTGCGCCGCCTTACAACGTTTGTAAAGAGTCTTTTTATGGGTACGTAGGTAGTCGGTACTAGGCTAACATAAAAATTGGTACCTACGTAAGTTTTCTAGTGATTTTCGGTTGCGAATCTCGGGTTCTCGGTTTGAGTTCTGCGTCGGTCATTCATATCGTAAGATTTTCAGGTTTGAGTTTTATGTAGGTAAAGAAACTCTCAGTAAGTACCTACGTAGGTGTACCTACCAGCCAAGAGATCGATCTCGTTTCACCCTGGTGTTTCGGCAAGTAGGTACCTAAGTAGTTGACGTTAAGCCGTCGGTCCTGGTTATTACTTATTACCAATAGCATGAAATGATAATAATCGAAATAACCACCGCAACCCGCATTTTCTAAGTTTTGAACCGAACCAGGAATCGAACCCACAACCTCGTTATCATCCATGACAAGTTGCACTACTTGACGTGTTCGTCAGTGTCGTCACTTAGGTACCTACTTATTAAGGAAAGACGGCGCGCCAGCCACACGACACCACACGAGTAGTTAGGTACTCTGTGCGCCAGCCGCGGCATAGTACCTATTCGTTTTCACGTCTTGTAGTTTGTACTAGGATATCAGGAATTTAAATGGAATTGATGTTGCGCGGGTTGTAAGGGTTGCCAAAATTAATTTTCCTTAATTAAGTAATTAATTTTGTATGGAAATTTTTAATAATTAATTTTGACTTTTTAATACCACCAATATGTTTACAAGGTCAAAATTACATGGGTAGCCGCGGGCATGTTATACCACTTACCTAACACGTTGTATATCGTCTATCCTGATGGTAACCCTATTCGTTTTTCCTAATCACAAAGTTATTCTATCACTCTCCTCTCGAAATCAATATTATTATAGTATAAAGTGATTTACTTCAACAGATAGTAAAGCAAAAATCTTTTTATGTATAGGTACAATAAAAAAAACATCACACAATCAGTCACTTTACAAAACTTATTTTTGGAATCCCGCCATAGGTCTGTATTGTAGCAAGCGTCGCCGCAGCTCGGCGGCACTGTTGGTCTCTCAAACTCAGTTTCAATTTGAATATGAGACGAACCGTGCCGCCGCCGCTCGGCGGTCCGTCTCATATTTTGTGTAGATAGGTCTATGGTAGGTATTTGATGTATTACTTGTTTATATGAGATACCTATCTGCCTAGGTACTCTAGATTTATTTGTACCATTATTATCACTGGATTAGCGTGTCATTGTCATTACTATCACCAGTAGGATGTTATTAGTACCTAGGTAGGTATGTGTATTTTATATTATGCATGTAGGAAGTTAACCCTAAGTTAATTACATAATTTAAATAAATGATTATAATATTTACTCACCTGTTTCATTTAATTCATTTCCAATTATAGTCCATATGGATGTTTTGAACTTTGTATCCATGTATTTTTGATGCGTCATGTCATAAAGCTCGGGATACTTTCGGACATGTTCAATTAATTTTTCGTCGTCCATTGTTGCAAAGTCATGCAACAAAGAATCGTTTTTGTAAGGAAAATGAGTTTCAGAACGTGCGTGCTCCCTCACTAAACATTCGTCGCTCACTGCCCGTACGCAGCACGGAAGTGTGTTCGTATTACGACGGGACGTGGAGGGGACGGGGCGGAACCGTGCAGAATGACGACGTAGACGAGCGTCGTCCGGGCCCGGACGGGACACGGATCATGCACGGTGTAATATAAACTGGTTCATATAAAATGTATGTAACGTTTCAAATCCGTGCCCCGTCCGGGCCACGTATACGGCCCGGCCCGGTCTAATATAAATCATCCCTAAAGCGCATAAAGTCCGCCATTTTGATATTTTTTTTTAATTTAGGTACCCTATAACACTCGCGTCATTGAGACAAATCTATTAACGTATCATTTATCAAAATCCGTTGAGCCGTTGATTAGTTACAAGCGGACATAGGAATGGACATACATACACACAGGTGAAACACATATACCCAGTCGGGTAAAAAATATGTAATCCGCCATTTTGTAGCGGCTGCCATCTTGGATTGATTTTCATCAAACATAGCTAACAACACTCTCGATTAAGGCTCAATTTAGACCGCGGCGGAATGGAATGGAAGCGACTTTTTGCAACGAAATTGTACATAGCTAAATGAACTTTATGTCAACTGCATAACATACAAATTAAATAGGAGCCAAAAAAAGGTCGCGCGTCTTCCGCGGAATTCTCGAGAATTCCCGTAGCTACTGTCGGCGCCGTCCGTGGAATCCGCGGGAAGTGGCGCGAACGGAGAGTCCGTTGGGTCGGTCACAGCAGTGCCGTGCAGGGTCATCAATCTTAGTACAAAAAGCCTGGTACAATTGATTTAAGTAATACTGAAAGTCAAAGTATGCGCTACTGTGCTAGCACAAAGTAGGTATATTAAGTACTAAATAAATTAATTCGATGTATATTCTGTAGTCAAGGCATCCCATGTGTAATTTTTTTTTACCAAATTGGTAGTTTAGTTAAGTTTTTAATGTCCAGTTATATAATACTAAAAAATATTCTTAGTATTATAATTACTTACTATCAATATTTTATTTGATTCTTTGATAAGTATCATTGGTTTAATAAATATTCTTCAAAATAAAATTAAGTCGTACTTTATTTTCTGCTTTTGTGTAGAAATTGGGCAACCGACTATAAAAATGTGACAACACTGGAAAACATCGCTGCCAACATAACGCCATAGGTAGTAGAGCTTCCAAAATTATGAATTTTTCAATTACGTAACTGGTTACGCATTTTAATACTCTAGTTACGTAATTACGTAACTGGATTTTGTATATTTTTAACAATGAAAACGAAATGAAAATTCCCAAAGTAGCTTATAAGTAACCTAAATCTACCATTAGAGATTGAATTCATCCTGAAAGGGGTCTAGGTCAATAATAAAATGAATCGCATGAAACGTAAATCGGTATTCTAGATCCCATTCAGTCAGACCGTCACCAGAATTTTGGTTACAACACCTAGAGAGATAGTAAATATCTATATACGCGACTTTTGGAGCATTTACAATAGAAATCGAGACGTATGGAGTGCGTCAGGTCATTAAAATAAAAATAAAATACGTACGTACCATTTTCTTTTTAATTTTCCATTACAATAAACCTAACAAAGTAAGTAGGACTATGTCAGCTTCAAAACATATTTTGAGTTAGAACTAGGAGATGTCCGTGAATTCGTCCGCGTGGATTTAGGTTGCTGAAATTATTTGCTTTCCCGAAGCTCCTTTGAGCTCATACATTTTTTTAAACTGTTAAAAACGGCGCATCAAAATCCCATCATTAAGGGTTTTATCCTAGAATTTAATTTTTTGGCGCAGAATCCCTCATTCTTTTTTAGGGTTCCGTACCTTAAAAGGTAAAAAATAAACCTTTATAAGATCACTTTCTTGTCCGTATATCAGTCCGTGTGTCGCCATCGATTTTCTCAGGAACGGGGGGACCTAGCAAGTTGAAATTTATAACAGACTAGCGGACCGCCCCGGCTTCGTCCGTGGTACATATTGTATAGCCTATAGCACTCAAGGATCACGTACCAACGGAGAAAGAATTTTTGAAATCGGTCCAGTAGTTCCTGAGATTAGCGCGTTCAAACAAACAAACTCTTCCGCTTTATTATATTAGTATAGAAGTATAGATACTAAGGTCTATAGTCCCTATTAGGTATGTATATAAAAATAAGATTCAAGGCAACTATTCTTGTCAAGTAATAAATATAGACTGACAACCCTAGGCGCTGTAGCGTGAATCAGCTGGAAGGCGCGGGAATGCTCGAGCATTCCAGCGGATTCGCGCGACTTCCGCGTCATGAGGCGAATTTGACGCTTCGATTCCACCGCGGTGTAAATTAAGCCTAATTCATCTTTCAAACAAAAAAAAACCGCATTCAAATCGGACCACCCGTTTGAGCACCACAGGGGAACAGACAGACACACACACA
The DNA here is from genome assembly GCA_920104075.1 of Melanargia galathea. Classification (NCBI taxonomy): domain Eukaryota; kingdom Metazoa; phylum Arthropoda; class Insecta; order Lepidoptera; family Nymphalidae; genus Melanargia; species Melanargia galathea. Next base: position 30,339,855 of record OV049857.1, read on the forward strand.
CACACATACAGACACGTCAAACTTATAACACCCCGTCGTTTTTGCGTCGGGGGTTAAAAAGGCACTTTTATACAAAAATACAATACAACAAACAAATACAATAGTATATTTAATTAGTCTATACGAGCGACGTGCTATAACTTAATATCACGCGACCCATCTGTTTCTTCAGCCAGCTTAATGTTATTAATGAATTTATCTTTGTCTTTCTATTGCACATTTTTTTCACACGACAATGTTTCATATTGTAATGTATTGCCGCTTAAGCGCAGCTGTGAAACTGCTCCGACTTGAAAGTCTAAAAATAATGTGAAGATAATCTACGTTGTGCAAATGTTAAACGGAAAAATTTCAAGACAAAAATTCGGCAATACTGGACTGGACACAGCTGCGATTTTATTCTTAGGTATTAACTATAATATGTACTTTTGTTCTTCTTCTTCTTTGGCAATCGATAGTTGTCCACTACTGGAGATAGGTCTCTGGTTGGCACTTCCATACGGCTCGGTCTTGACAAAAATTATTATATTAATTTGATACACCAGTGATACATTGTAACAACTATAATTATTTCTAGTCCTATTACAACTATCACAGGCATAATAAACAACAATTGCAATAATTATAATTTTATTGTAACTGTGTGTTTGGGTTACCTATTGGTGTAATTCAAATAATATTATGACAATGTTATTGAGCTTAAAAAGCAGATACCTAACTATAATCTCGAAATCACAGACAGACACGTCAGTTTTATGTATTTGTACAGATTTTCATGAAATAAAATCAAAATAGTTGTTGAACTCGCGAAACTTCAGAGATACGTATGCTTTCATAACATTGCTAATTAGCAAAGTTCTAGCTATAACTGAATTTCAGGCTGAAACTTTGAGCCAATGGTGAAAAGTTGACTAATCACCCAGTCGTTAGGATTTTTATATTTAATTATTCAATTATTAACTTTTGTACGCGACTGCGTTCTAGTATAATTAGGTTTTCGAAAATCTCGCGGGAACTCTGTTTTACTGAAACTGAATTCTCGGGATAAAAATCCCGAAAAATCATATTGTCAATCCCGTAGCTCTGTTGAAGGACAAATAAACACACTTCCGCATTTTATAGTATTAAATAGGGATGTAGTAGGAATCCTACTACATCCCGTGTGGGGTTGCTGGTCCCCCATCGGGCGCGTCCCCCCGGTGGCGGATGGGGGAACGCCTCCCAGATATGGGAGGTACCGGGGAAACCCGGCGCGGACCAAAACCAGCAGGGGGTTGCCGCTTGGAGGCTCCTGGTATTTCTCTGTTCATCAGAGTGGACTGTGGAGACTCCGGGCGGCGACAATTGGGGGGGAGGCTTTCGGGCCGTGAGGAAGAAAACCTCGTTAAAAAATTACCGGAGGGGGTGGAAACGCCCTGCGCGGCGGGTCCGCTGGTCTTTGTGGCCGGTGGGCGCTGGCTTCGGCCACCGTCGGGCAACCCGTAATCCGCACTGAGCGGAACCGGGGGCCCCACGCACTGAGCGAGGGGCCGCGAGGAAGAAAACCTCTATAAAAAATTACACGAGGGGTGAACCTCTTGAGGGTCGCCTGCGGGTATGGCCCTCTTGAGGGTTGCCTCTGGCGAGGAACTCCGGGTGATGGAATGGCGTATCCGTCGCCCGTTGAGACGCCTCGGGTCGGGGGGCGCACCATTATGTTCCTGGTGCGCCTCAGACGGTGTTAGGGGGCCTTTAGGTCCCCCGGTGGAGGGTCTGCCTCGGCGGACGGCGCCGGCTGGGTCGCGGATGATTGCGCAAGTGTACCCGTAACCCAGCCACCAGGCGACACGGAGGAACATCGCTGGGTTTTAGTGGGTATTCTGGCCACTTCTTGGCCTGCCTGAGTCCCACACTACCTTCCGGAAGCTTTGCAGTTCGCTGTAAGGCTTCCGGAGGGTGTGCGTAAATGCATTTCCCAGCGTCAAAAAAAAAAAAAAAAAAAAAAAGGAATCCTACTACATCCTACTGTAGGATGGCAAGTTAGCCCTCTAAGGGCCTGTTTCACCACCTTTTGATAAGTGTCAGCTTATTCACATATTTTGTCTTTGTCACTCGACTAAAGTAAGAAAGTGACAAAACTTACGTTTAGGCTATCCGACACTTATCAGAAGGTGGTGAAACAGGCCTTAAGCCAGCCGTTTGCGTGTTCTCTTGGGACAGGATGGACAACTCGTAAAAGGCCCCGAGTAGAAAAACCTTTTGAATTGCACATTCCAGCTTCAAGAAAGCATCTGTAACCAACTTTAAGAAAACATCTTTAATAGCTGCTCCCTTCCATCGGTTACGCTCGAGTTGGGAGACATTTCAGCTAAAAGCATTTTGCAATAGGGCTGACGTTTCACTCTTAGGAATTATGTTGGGAGGAGTTTCGTTTTTTTTATCCGACTATATGGCAAAGCCAAAAGGAAGGGTTATGATTTTAGCAGTCTATGTATGTATGTATGTTTGTGGCCGATTTTTGTATGAGATTCTGTGTGTACCACCGTAGCGCCTTAACTACTGGACCGATTTAGATGGTGAATATTGATTCGTTGTTATGGTCCGGGCAACATATAGGCATTTTATTTACGAAAAACATCGAGAAGTGACCTTCGCGCGGCTTTCTAGATTGTTAAATTAGTTTCGGATAGGCATAACAGATGGCGACACTAACCGCTTGCCCCGCGCTTTTGCCCACTAAACTATTATTAAATTATTAAGTGTAGTCGGGTTTTCATTTACGAACTTTACCTGTCTTATATAGCTATGTTATGAGTTAGTTCTTGTGAGTTGTTAGTAGAGCTATCTTACGCTAGTAAGATTTTAAAACAAATCTACTTTTGCTATAGTCATTTATTGCTTGTCATAGATAATGAAGAGATAAATATTTATCTGGCTTAGTTTTAGATATCCTTCTTTAGTTTTATGTGAAGTGTTTTCTTGTGACAAAGTATTATTCTGTAAGGTAGAGCCCGAACAAAGTGCTAGCTGGTATAATAGAAGCTAGGTCAGTGACTTTAAACCTCATTACTGGCCTATAATTGCATACACTACTGCACTGAAGAGAAGTGCCACCGAGCTTTTCTATTCTCTTTAAGCAATCCCATTTTCCAACTATTCTTGTAGTTTTTCCACGTTTTTTAATTACGTTATTGCTTTGCACTACTCTTCGTTTACGTTTTTATATATACTCTACGTTTTTATACTCATTAATATTAGTTGAAGAACGACAGTGAATATCAGTCGATAATGCGCTGTTTAAGCAACGTTGACCCAAATCTATAATTGGATGGGTGACCGACTATAGAGGTCCGAGTTAGAATCTTTTCAAAATATATCCTACCGACTAAACTACAGCGGTGAAAACCTATTAGTTAAGACTTCGACCTCCTTTTCGCGGGGACCCAGTTCGATTCCCGGCGCGCGAGAAATTCTCAGTACCAGCCCGGGGTTGGTAGTTGGCGGTGTTTCACCCCCGTGCCTCGCGAGAGCACGTTAAGCATTTGGTCCCGGTTATTATCACTATCATGTGACAATCATTAAAGCCCGCCAACTCCTCTCAAGCTCTAAATCCCTGTCTCCTATGAGAGAGGAGACTTGTGCCCAGCTGTGGGACGTAAAAAGGCTGTAGTGGTAGTGGTGTGGATACGGGAGCCCTAACAACGGTAAAAAAATAATAAACTGGGGGGGGGGGGGAACGGTACTTAAATGAAGCCCAGTTTTCTTGCTTTTGTTTTTCTAGGCCAGCATCAAACAATTAAAAAACAAACACGTCATTATGAAGGGATGGAAAAAGCACAAAGCGTTCGCCTCGACTGAATGGAAGCAGAAAGCTATGCGAAGTTATTATTGACGTGTGTACACCCCACCGCACAAGTTACTACGTACGATACATAAGGGGCTGTCCATTAATCACGTGAGGTTCGAAAAGGGGGGGAGGGGTTCGGCAAAAATCACGAAATATCACAAGGGGGTAGGGGGGTATAGTAAAATATCACGTGTACTTATTATTTCTATTGATTGATGACTGATGATTTCTAAACCGAATTAATTTTCTAGAATTAAGGATCAGGATTAGATTATACTTTATAGCGGTACTTAAAAATAATATTATAAAAATTTTAAGATTCTTTGTAGGTACTAAAAATACACGTGATTTTTGGTGGGGGGATAGACTTAAACGGTAAGCCTCACCACGTATCACCATGGGGGAGGGAGGGGTTAAAAATTGTTAAAAAAACATCACGTGATTAATGGACAGCCCCTAACAACGTTGCGTGAACCACGTGTGGCTCACAAAACTGTTTTGATTTGTCTTGAACCACACTGACCTCATAGACCTAAGTGAATGTATTCCTGGACAGGCTATGGCATCTAGTGCTGTAGTAGATGACTTGGTGTCCTAGTTTTCTTGTATTTTCATCTTGTTAACCCCCGACGCAAAAACGACGGGGTGTTATAAGTTTGACGTGTCTGTGTGTGTGTGTGTGAATAGAATATAATAGAATAGAAAAATGTGTGTGTGTGTGTGTCTCTATCTGTCTGTTCCCCTGTAGCGCTCAAACGGGTGAACCGATTTGAACGCGGTTTGAAAGGTGAATTAGTCGAGAGTGTCGTTTGCTATGTTTGATGAAAATCGATCCAAAATGGCGTCGCTACAAAATGGCAGATTATATATTTTTGCACATTCAACGCAAAAAGTTCAATTTAGAACAAGAGATAAAGTTCGTAAATCAAAACCCGATTGCTAATTTAGTGAGCAGAAAAACGTGTTTTCAACTGCATACTAATCAGAATTCCAACGGATGAAGCGCGGGGCAAGCAGCTATTGGCGCCATCTGTTATGTCTGTCCGAAACTAATCGCAAAGGTCAATTCTTGATTTTTTTCGTATATTTTATATACGAATAAATAAAACGTAGCCTATGTCACCCGGACCATAACAACGAATCAATTGACACATTCATCTCAGTCATTCATCAAAATCGGCACAGTAGTTTAGGCGCTACGGTGGAACACACAGTATCTGAAACAAAAATCGGATACAAACATACATTATGTATAATATATAATTATATACATAAATGGACTGCTAAAATCATAACCCTTCCTTTTGGTTTTTCCGTAGACAAAATCTAGCCGTTGTAAAACTTGTACTTTTTTATCTATACTAATAAATAAAATTGAAGTGTCTGTCTGTAATATCGAAATAACTACCTCATATGAAGCTCATATGGTTATTTGAACGCTACCATAACCGAATCACACGTTTTTAAAATTTTTGTCTGTCTGTCTGTCTGTCTGTCTGTCTGTCTGTCTGTTTGAACGGGCTAATCTTCGGAACGGCTGAACCGATTTTGACGGGACCTTCACATACAAGTAGAGAATGAACCAGGGAGTAACATAGGCTACTTTTTTAACCGACTTTCAAAAAAGGAGGAGTTGTGTTTTTCTACCTATGTACACCGATATCTCCGAGATTTCTGAACCGATTTGCGTAATTTTTTTTTTAATCGATAGATAAACATTGCGACCCTGTTCTATAAAAAAATTGGATTCCAACTCCTCAATCCTGATGCTGTAGAGGACCTAATCCCCAAAACTAATGGGTTTTAGAAACTTTTGGTTATTAAATTGATATTGGGGGTACCAATTAAAGACTTTATCGTTGAATAAACTCGAGTAGGTACATATCCAACTCCTCAACCCTGATGCTGTAAGGAATTGTGTTCCGAAATCGTGGGGATCCCATGGGATTTTTCCGTTTTGGGGACGGGTTTCGACAGATAAGCTACTTTTTGTTCTGGAAAATCAAAAGTTCCCACGGGATTTTTAAAAACCTAAATCCACACGGGCGAAGCCGTGGGCATCATCTAGTTATTAGATATTAAAGAACATAGAAGACTGTATGTGCTAAAAGTATGAAAAGTACATTTTTGTTTTGAAATTATTTGACGGGTACCTGTGTCGATTGCTGTACACGTATTTAAACAGTTCGAATGAAGCACGAGTTGAAATAGGGCTGTAATGCTCGAAGCGTGTTCCAGCTGCATTACTGTATTGCTCTTATATTGAGACTTGCATGCTGTTTTAGCTATCACTTAAGAAAATGGTTACTTTATGGTGAGTGGTGACATCTGAGTTATTGTTAATGTAGGTGGTTTAGTATATTTTATAGTTTCGCATCATTTTCTTTTGACGATCGGTATTATCTACCAAAATTTAATCACCACTGATTGCAAACACGTAGAGCAATTAACCCCTGACTGTGTCAAACCTAGCACTAATTATAATATGAGAAAACCTAGTTAATATAATATTATCACTAATTAATGTAATTACGTTTAGAGGATGTTTTTGGCATAATTAAATTCGATAAATAAAGCACATAGCCTGACTTTAGCGTAAAATGTCACACATAAACGACACACTGACATGGGTCGGGACTCGGGGGGCATTCATTTGTTTCAAATTTATTCACACGACGGGACGATGATGGGTGCTTTTACCCTATTTTATCGTAGATTTTATCTGTTCGATTTTATTCTAAAGGATATCTTTGAACATAATATTTGAAAGCAAAATGAATTATGAAAGAAAATTTTATAAATAATCATTGACGTAACAATACTTGGACCTCGGGTGTGATGCAAAGTTCAAGAAAAAAGTGTCCCGAGAAAACCTATATAAACGATTATACATGTGTATTTTTATAAACAAACTAATAATTTGTAATTTATGTCTTAGTTCATTATTAAACAGCCTAATTTTGCTTGCAATAAGCTATCACCTTAAGTAGCTTCAACTGACGGTCGCCCATTTTTCACCATATGCAGCTTCGAGCGAAAATCAGACCACTTACATATGTGATTTGTTTTTACAAATAATTGAAATTTGGATGGAATACTATGTTTCTAAGCGAAATAATACTTTTGTATCGTTAATAAATGTTTACTTACTGAAAATATGATACATCATCTTCTTTTCTCACCTTACTCGGGTAGTTTTTACAAGATTTTATAACACAAAGTACGGCATTATTGACGCGTGTTCTCTCTGATGACGAACACGAGACTGAAGTGCGATTGGAAACCTTTTTCGCGTTTTGGATCTCTTTCGGTTCGGACACTTTTTAGCGCTGACCCGAAGTCCAAGTATTATTGTCATTATTATATTATAGTCAATGTAAATAATACTTAAATAAGTAATTAAGGGCCGACTTATTTGTTCTGTTTGCCAACCCTAAAAAATCTCAAACGGTTTAATATGCAGCAGTAGGATGCGCTGCAAGGTAGAATTTTTTGCCGTTTTGCTTTGCCTACATCATAAATCATTATGATGGTATCTACATCTATAATATCTCTTACTGACATGATCGGAAACGTCATGTTTAATAATTTTTTATTGCTATCTTTGTTAGTCCACTTAAGTAGGCATATGAATAAGGAGATCGAATAATTCTATTTTATTCTCTTCGTAGGTGTAAATTTTTTCAACGTTTTGTACTAAAATAAACTATCTAGGTACTTTCTTCGTGAAACTAGGCCATAGGTTGACTTGATTCGCACCACAATTCCATCCTTGCTATGTAATTCTGCCTCGTTGGTCCAGTGGTTCGACTAAAGATCACGAGGTCCCGGGTCCGATTCCCGGGTCGGGCAAATAATTGTAAGGTATTGGGTTTTTCTGTCAAGAAATTCTCTGTGCCAGCCCGGAGTAGGTAGTTAACGGTGTCTCACCACCCATGCCTCGGAGAGCATGTTAAGCAGTCGGTCTCGGTTATTATCACTATCATATTGTGACAATAGTCTTTAAAAGCCGCCAACCCGTATTGGAGCAGCGTGGCGGGTCCAAGCTCTAATCCCTCTCTCCTATGAGAGAAGAGGCCTGTGCCCAGCAGTGGTATGTGATTCTGTCTATAAATCGCGTTTGCTCGCTTTTTTGATTTTCGTGACTCGTGCCGTTAAAGTATAAACAGACGAAATTACCAGCGTACTTATAATATCAGTCACTTTTTAGGGTTCCGTAGTAAACAAGGAACCCTTATAGTTTCGCCATGTTCGTCCGTCTGTCCGTCTGTCCGTCTGTCCGTCCTCGGTTAATCTCAGAGACTATTAGTGCTAGAAATCCGTAATTTGGCATGAGTATAAATATTAATCACGCCGACAAAGTGGTGAAATAAAATTTTGATAAATATTTTTTTTTAGGGTAGCTCCCCTACATGTAAAGTGGGGATGAATATTTTTTTTCTCGTCTACCCCATAGTGTGGGGTATCGTTGAATAGGTCTTTAAAAAATACTGTGGGTGTGGGAACATCATTTTTCGATTTCTAGATCCGTTTGTAAAATATGATGTTTTAAAGTGAAAATTTTTATTAGAGTCAAGTGTCCCCCCCCTCTATCAGCCAAATGGCAGTATATAGGAACTTGAAAAAATTCACAGCAGTAGGGTATATAATCAATTTTAAAGGAAAACTATCACGGCTAAGTAGGGTTCACAGGTTAAGGAGTTAGGTATATCTGTTTTTCGAGGATTGTGACTACGGAACCCTACACTGCGCGTGGCCCGCCACGCACTTGGCCGGTTTTTACTTTTATCACACAAAGGCATCCATTATATTTCTTTACAAAATACCACAAAAGATGCCAGAAAGTATTGACAGGTTCACGCTTCGCGCACCTATTTAATGAATACAATGTCAAAGTTTACACAAAATGAACAATGAACTTCAGTCAAAAGAGCTTTCAAGTTTCAATACTTATAGCCTTATGCGCTGTCAATCAAGTGTTCATTCAGATCATAAATCTGAGTGTGCTTAAGGTAAGGCTTAGTGAGCACTGTGGTCCTATTAGTGGGAAGTCGTGGGTTCGATTTCCGGCAGAAGCAATTTGGGATTTTATTATCTCTGTCTGAGTTTGCGCACCTCCAAAACTTTACCAAATATTACGTATCGAGAAACTGTAATATATAAATATTTAATAAATGCATAAATACATAATACATACATACTTACATAAATACACCTAGACTCGGGACGGGAATCGAACCCGCGACCCGGGAGAGGCAGGCAGGGTCACTGCCAACCGCGCCAACGGACCAGTCATTTATAACTTTTCGGCTTTTCGTCCTTTATAACTTTGGATCGCGTATCGTCCATCCGATTATGGTGAAACTTTGGCACAGAGATAGCTCGCATGCTGGAGACGGGTATATAGGATTATTTTCATCGTGGAAAAGATCTCCACAGAAATAAAGTCGTGAACATCAGCCAGTATCTAATTATTATTACCTACTGACGCCATTATGCAAGGCAACGCTTGCACGTGAGCGCAAATAAACATGCTATTGAAACTCTCGGTTGAATGATGCTGTTGAATATTACTTACGAGACCATTTTTATATACCTATTTTATAGGTATCCTACTTAATATTATAAATTCGAAAGTGCATATTTTAGTCCACACGTGGATCCACATGTGGATGTTTGGATGTTTGTTACTCAATCACGCCGCAACTACTGAACCGATTTGGCTAAAATTTATATTTTTAATTTATAGATAGATTATGCCCTGACTTAAAACATAGGCTACTTTTTATCCCGGAAAACTATTCCCGTGGGACTAAAATAGATATAAACTTCCAAAAAAGCCATAGAGGGCGCTGACTGTTCTTAGGCAAATCACGCTCACATAACACATTATTGCAATAGTTTGCAGCTGTGTTGCATGCATTAGCAACACATAGGCTACTTTTTATCCTGGAAAAATGCACAGTTCCCACGGGATTTTGAATAACCCGAAATCTATAGCTACAGCTATAGGTAGATTACTATAGCGAACTTCCTTAATAGTAGGTATAAAGGTTGGAAAAGGGAGCGGGAACGGGAACCAGAAATCCACGATTCCCTCGGGATTGGTTTAAAACCGAAATTCACGCGAGCGAAGCCGCGGGCAGATGCTCGTATTATAATACTTTTCTGACTAATCTTTGATCTGTTTATTACTTTTTTATAAAATGACTCAAAATATTAATTTATTCTACAACTGTAGCTGGTAGCTGGCAGACTAGACCTATCTACTGCTGTAGAATCTCTTCTGCTTAATCTACATAATATATTCTCCTTATAGTATTGATGTCTTTTACATCCTCTGTTACTAGGTACTAAGTAGGTACTATATACCTACGTAGGTAATACCTTTTTTTTTTTTTTTGACGTGGTGGAAACCTTTTATAGGTACCCCCGTTCTGCGGCCGAATGCGGCAGAACGAAGGTTATGTGGGAGTCCAACCGGGTACCCACTAAAACCACCACGGCATGACCCTCATGCTGTGTGCTGGACGCCTGGGGAACCCAAAGTATGCATCCCAGGTGTCCGGCAGCCGCCCCAGCTGGGGCTCCCGCTCGCCTCTGGGCTGTCCCTCCAGAGGCTCGCGCCCTCCCGTAATTTTTTAACGAGGTTTTCTTCCTCCCGCGATGGGCATCGCTGCCCCCCGCCCCGGGGTGTCTCACCCCCAGTTTCATCCGCAGTGCCCTCTGCTAATCAGAGGGACACGCGGAGAAACCTCCCTCCGCCAGGTCATTGGCCATGGCTAACAATATCCCCGAAATTATTAACCATGTTACCGGGGTGCACCGGCCCGAATACTGCTCTTCGCCTCGGACGTATCCAAGAGGACCAGCAGCACCCAGGCACACTTGGAGGTTACCTGGCTAGCACCCCACGTAGGTAATACCTACGTCTTTCAAAGACCATGCAAGGTACCTACATGGTATTAGCTACTTCGTAACTTTTCCTAAGTATCTAGGTACCTGCTATTTTTTCTATTAGGTAGGTACGTTTGATTAAATTTTTCAGTTTTTATTTTTACAGCAATCCTAAAAAATATTCTTAAGTACATAAAAAATAAGCAGAACTGCAACAGAGATATCTCAATTTTTTTGTCGTTGATGGATGCACGTCAAAAATTAATTACTATTAGGTATTAGCATAACTGGTTTTTGCCAACTTTTTTCACTTTGAAATCCAACAGTTTTCCTTTCAAAGCCATCTAGCGGAAATCACTGAAACTAAAAAGATTCTTGCATGTTTCAGCGCCATCTATTTTCTAAGTGTGGAAAGGAAGGTTTTAAAATGCGCTACTATAGAGAGCACTGCACAAAAAAAAACGAATTACTTTTATAGTTTCCTAATAGATGGCACTACTCTGATAGTAATGTAAGTTCTTTATTAACAGCGTCATCTTTATTAACTGTTTAGAACTAACTGATCTTTTGTTGGTTTAGTGCAGACTATGTATGTAGTTCATGGAAAAGTTTGTATATGTTGTACTACTATCAGCAAGTAAATGGCACTGTTAAATATAGGTATTTATGAGAATAGAAACAGATGGCGCCACTATGTGAATTTTCTAAGGGCAACTGATAAAAATTATAAAAACAAGTAAGTAGGTAAGTACCTACTTACTTACTTACCTAGGCTGAAAAAATATTCATCAGAATAATAATGAATGATATAAAGAAATGAAGGATGACCTTTTATGTATGTCCTTTGCCTTTACAATGACACAATTTTGTTCAATTACACGCAATGATCGCTTTCCGGCTTTCGATAAATGACCATCTAGGTGACCACTTACCTACTCACCCATACCTAAATAACTGAGTGCAATGCCCTAACAAAATGCAAATAATGATTTGAATGAATAATGATTATAGGCCATCGATTTCTTTTCGAAGTAAGTACCTACTTAGTTATGTAGGTACCTTTACCAGCTACGTTTTATACATTCGACTCGTATCGTGGAGGTACGTGTATGTATGTTTGGCCTGCCAAACTCAAACATTAAGTAATAATAATAATAATGTCCTCCTGACCGAATTTCGGCCACGGCGGCCAATCTCAACCGAGGCCTCACTAGCCATCTGCGCAGGAGATATTATAGTGCACAAGTGTGTGCGCATACACAGGTGCACTCTCTATTCCCTCACTCTCATAGTCCGATGGGACGCCAATGCGACACGACCGGAGAGAGATTAGGCGCAGGACCGACGGCTTTACGTGCTCTCCGAGGCACAGGGGTGTATCTAACACCGCCAACTTCCAACTCCGGGCTGGCACTGAGAATTTCTTGACAGAAAAACCCAATACGTCATTTTTTTTTTGGCCCGACCCGGGAATCGAACCCAGGACCTCGTGATCCTCTCTCTGCCTCTGCCTCGTTGGTCTAGCGGTTAGCACATTCGACTGTGGATCAAACATTAAGTACCTAGCAGGTAAGCTCAGCTCTTGCTAGGGTTTAAAATATTTAACTAACAAAGGTTTATTTTAAACATAGATTTTCTGCTATTTACGCTAAATAAATAAAACTTATCTAAAGTCTTGAAAATCACTTTGACGCGGACAAAGTGACTTCAGTCGACAAATTTTCATTTTCAGTGCAAAACTTTTTGAAAATCTCATTCTCGTCAACAATTTATTTCAAGAATTGTAAAAGTTTCCAGCAACAATCTGGAGAATGAGTGAAAAGTTTCGCGGCGAGCTGCTAACTCGAAGTTAGCACAATGGAGAATTACTTAAGCTGTGTGCTTAGTCTAAATCGGAGCACTCGAAAACGAACTCGAAAACTATTGATCGATTTCAGAGTAAAATAGACCTAAAATGGCTTGTATTAAGGTTTGAGTTCGCCAATACATTCAGCATTGTTCGAATGCTGAATATATTGGCGAACTCAAACCTTAATACAAGCCATTTTAGGTCTATTTTTTTTACTCTGAAATCGATCAATAGTTTTCGAGTTCGTTTTCGAGTGCTCCGATTTAGACTAAGCACACTGAACGTCCAATGGCCATCTATCATTGACATACATAGGTAGATCGTGTCTCTGACTAAAGCTATAGAGACGTAAATCTAGCGCGAAAATATTACCTATAGTCTGATTTTATTTCCGTGGAATTCTGACGTTTCTTAATGTTACCAGAGATAAAACAGTTCCCACAAAAAAGTGATTATATTAAAAACTTATATTAATAAAAATCAATTGCCTCGTAGATATTATATGACAAATGCCTGACAGATACTTCAGGTACTAGGTACTTTAGTTTGGGGTAAAATCGAACTTCAGGTGGTGACCCTGTTTTTCATACAAATAACTCATTCTATTTTTAAATGACAACTGTCAGAATTCCACCGAATTAAAAATCAGACTATAGAGTTTTAGAGTGCGGAAATTCTCTTTAGAATGATGTACTTATCTACGCGCAGATAAATGGCGCTGTTCTCATATTTCAAATAAATATTTTTTTATTTATGATAAGTCATCGTTATACCTACACCGATGGACGTCTACAGGTAGACATACTCATAGTTGACATATTGATCTCCAAACGCCGGTCTTGCGCCTCTTGTATCCACTGTCGCCCTGCTCACTGTCCTGCTCCCTGAATCTGTTCACGGATTTTTATTTTTGACGTGATGACTGATGACGATACATCGATGAACGCCGGCTACATGCACGGAAAAGCATGACTCATTGTCACGTACCGCGGAACGTAGCGCGTAGCACGTAGCACGTAGCGCGGAACGTAGCACGTAGTGCGGAACTAAGCATTGGGCTTGTGACGCATCTATCTCTAATGACTATCTATACTAATAAATAAAATTGAAGTGTCTGTCTGTAATTTCGAAATAACTACCACATATTAAGCTCATATGGTTATTTGAACGATACCATAACCGAATCACACGTTTTTAAAATTTTTGTCTGTCTGTCTGTCTGTTTGAACGGGCTAATCTTCGGAACGGCTGAACCGATTTTGACGGGACTTTCACAGACAAGTAGAGGATTAACCAAGGAGTAACATAGGCTTTTACACTTTTTAACCGACTTTCAAACAAGCTATAATTTAAAAATTAAAAACCCGACTGCCATGCTAAAAAATGAACTAAAAAATTAATAAACTACCACCGTACCACTTACAGTGTAGTTGTTATTTATTTGGTTTTTCATGATTTGTCACTCCAAATTGATTTAAAACATATTGTATGCATTTTCGTACTCGCCTTTTAAAGCCCTTTATTTTGATACCCCACTCGAGGGTCTTGAAGAAAAAAATTTTTTTCAGCCCGCACATTAAATTGCATAACATTCGCCATTTTGATTTTTTATGAATTTTATGTACCCAGTAACATTTGCGCCGTCAAGACAAATCTAATGACGTATAACTTATTAAAATAGGTTGAGCCGTTAAGTAGTTACGAACTGACATAGGAAACGGTCATTTTCTACGATTTATCACTCCAAATTGTTTCCAAATATATAAATTTATACATTTTCGTGTTCGCCTTTTAAATCCCTTTATTTTGATACCCCACTCGAGGGTCTTGAAGAAAAAAAATTTTTTCAGCTCGCATATTAAAGCGCATAAAGTCCGCCATTTTGTTTTTTTTTTTTAAATTTAGGTAGCCTATAACACTCGCGTCATTGAGACAAATCTAATGACGTGACATTTATCAAAATCCGTTGAGCCGTTGATTAGTTACAAGCGGACATAGGAATGGACATACATACACACAGGTGAAACACATATACCCAGTCGGGTAAATAAAAAAGGAGTTGTGTTGAAATCGGTAAATACAGATGTTAAAAACGCCCTGATAGGTATTTTCGCTGCGCGCGATCGCGACGTCCGACGCGGACGCTCGCGCTCCCCGCGCCGCGCCACGCGCCCCTGCGCCCTGCGCCCGCCGTACGCGGTACCGCGGTACGCCGCCGCTCGGCGGGGGGCGGGTGGACCAGAAATCTACTTATCCCTCAGGATTTGTGAAAAATCGAAATTCACGCGGGCGAAGCCGCGGGCAAAAGCTAGTCTCTAATATTTTCTAATGACGTTATCACGTTAAATTATCGACCGTAAATCGACTTTACAGGCAATGCTTTTTTTAATCTAGGATTGCCCCTGACTTTAAGTTACGTTACCTTTCCATAATACCGCGCAGTGTAAGCTGTGAAGCATAAGCTTGTGCTGATTAAGATGAGAGTACACCAGAAAAAGCTGTGATAGCCTAGTGGTTAGGACGACCGACTTCTAATCGGAGGTCGTGGGTTCGATCCCGGGGCACGCACCTCTTACTTTTCGGAGTTATGTGCGTTTTATGTATTTAAATATCACTTGCTTTAACGGTGAAGGAAAACATCGTGAGGAAACCTGCATGCTTGAGAGTTCTCCATAACGTTCTCAAAGGTGTGTGAAGTCTGCCAATCCGCTTGGCCAGCGTGGTAGACTATGGCCCAAACCCTTCTCACTCTGAGAGGAGACCCGTGCTCTGTAGTGAGCCGGTAATGAGTTGATCATGATGATGACACCAGTCGCTACAATAAAGCTAAAACTATTATGTAACTTATGCACAAATTAAATAACTTCGTAGCAAATAATTATGAATGAATTGATGACAGATTTGCATTCGCTGCTATCCTTTATGTAATAAACGATGATTCGACCGCATCAGTTGCATCGAAGATAACGTCACGCGCATTTTAAGTGTTCGTAGTTATTGTAAAGGAGAACGCCTATTGCTTCTCTATGTAAGGCCTAGGCCGCATTGCGAAATTTACTCGCGCGAATTTTTTCGCAAAATTCTGTGTTATATGGGAATGTATGAAGCTGCACGCACATGCGATTTAAAATTCGCGAGAAAAATATATTAAAATGCGGAATATAAACCGCGCGAATTTTATTCGCGCGAATATATTTCGCAGTGCGGCCCCGCTCTAAATCTTCTATCCTTCCTATTCTCGGCTATTCCTTAAATTCAAGTATTCCTCAATTAAGTTAAAAATCAAACCTAGGACCGCTTGTTTGAACGATTAATTTAGTGCTCTACCAGAGGTTTCAAAATTATCTTCAAAGGTCCTCAAGTTTAGTGAACACACTAAGTATAATATTAGGTAGGTAATATAGGTATGTCACTTTGTACCTAGTAACATTGTTTGTCCTGAAGGGCAAGGGTTATAGAATAATTAGCACAGTGCAAGTTTTCGTAGGGACAAAGTACAAAGCATACCTTTGCATAGTTAACAAGTCCACGACAAATACCATGGATCACTGTTCTTACTCTGTAACTATTGTTGTGATCATTTATAGTAGACGATATCGTGGTAACGTATCGTAACGTAGTCGTGTCGTATGCTCTTGGTCTAGCTGTTCGGTGCGGATCGAGTCTTGGGTTTTGCGCGTGAGGTCGTATCGTATTGCCGTCCCATCGATTTATGAGAGTGAGGGAATAGAAACATTTGTGCCTTGTAATATCTCCTGCGTGCCCGCAAACTGTCCTTGTGCTGGTTGATACATCTGGTCAAAGTAAGTTCTTAAAATCAGGTAAACTACTTAGTTGTATAGGACCTTTCAAATCGATTTGACAAGAATCAGCTGAGAAAAATGCTAATAATCCTGAAACGGCTATACAGATTTTCATCAAACACACTTGTAGTAGATAACTATCCCCATATAAACTATCCCGATTAAACTTTCGATTAGAAAAAACCGCATTCAAATCGGTCCATCCATTTGGCCGCTACAATGGCACACACAGACAAACAAAGCTGTCCAACTTAACACACCTCTGTTTGAGTCGCGGTTCAACAAAACAAAGAATCAAGAAATGCAGGCCATCACCAAGGCAATATGTAATAACCGTGCAAGTGAGACAGAGCGATGCACTTTACAGCGAATATGAGAGAGATGGGTGCGTGGTGTCAATCGATTGCATCTCCATGGCAACCCACACCGCTGTTACAAGTCACCAAATTGCCCTGGGGGGGGACATTTTTGGTGGTTAGGTATTATAATTTTATTTTTTGATAGTTTCCGTTTTTTATCCGACTTCAAAAAAGGAGGTTCTGTAATCGACCCGTATGTATGTAAGCGTGTATCTAAGTATGTATGTTCGCGATTATTTCCAAAACCAATGAACCGATTTTGATGATTTTTTCACTATCCTAATCTACATACTTTCAAGAAGTTTTTAGGATATAGCACATCTAGTTATCATTCTTATATACGTAGTTACATGCATAAATGTATCCATACGTCACTAATATTTTTGATTGGTACACACACCGATTTCTCTGAAATTGCTGGACCGAAGTCGGTTTAATTTTTCCTAAAAAATAACTTGTTGTTAGTTCTAAAGTTGCTCGTCCACTTGGTCGGCATCGGATCGCCCCTCAGTTACTGCCCCAAGAGAATATTTAAATGAAACGGCTGATGGTTTCGCATCGACAATAAAATCATAAAATCTTTTAGATTAAGTATCTAAAAGATTTAAAGTTAAACACTACACCACACACTTAACAGTCCATAACTTGAAAACTACTGAACCGATTTTGATAAACTTACACTGTCCCCTAAGTTGAAGTAAATGTAAGTCAAAATTCGGTCAAATCAGTTCATCAGTTTAGGAGAACTCCGCAGACAAACAAACATACACATACATGATTTATTGGCTTACATTTACTTCAACTTAGGGAACAGTGCAAGTTTCATCAAAATCGGTTCGGTAGTTTTCGAGATAATGGGTTCTTAAAATACCTATGTGTGGTAAAGTTAGTTTAACTTTCAATCTTTTTATTAACCCCCGACGCAAAAACGAGGGGGTGCATGCATAGTTTAGTATAGGTTAAACATAAAGTTTGTAAGTATGTATATATTCTGTGGTATAGGTATGTATATTCACTGCGATTGGTAGGTTTCTCCAATCGGATACGAGTCAAATTGAATTTTGATGATGTCAGAAATGCGATAGGATTCTATTTCCTTGAAATTAATTAGTTTCTTTCATCTACTAGATAGCCCTTAACTGCGATCTCACCTAAGAGTATATTACGGCTATTAAGAGTATATTTCGACATTTTGTACGATTAATCAAAAACTATCATTTATAAAAGTAAATAAAAACCTGTTTTAGAATGTACAGGTGATTCCTTTCATATGAATCTGATACTCACTCGGTATAGATAACTTACTTTGAAATTTCAAACCCCCGTTTTTCCCCCTTTTTTTAGTTAAACTAATTTTTTTCTTCCAATGATGTTGGGCCACTATTATACATATATAACTATTCCAAATTTCATGTCAGTAGCTTTAATAGTTACTGAATAATCGAATGTGACAGACGGACAGACGGACGGAGAAAGTCGCACCATAAGGATTCCATTTTTACCATTTTGGTCTGGAATAGTTTTTCATTCATGTAGCAATGGAGCTTATTTTGCATGTAGTATGGTGCTGCTAAGCACCAATGTTGCAGCTGTTAAGCAATGTTGTATAACATTATTTAACATTGTTAACACTTATAAATAAGATTTACTAACATTTGAGATATTTTGTGATCTAACAAATGGTTAGATGTTTTCCATGCTCCCAAACTGGTAACACGTTGTAATATTGTTGCATAACATTTTATATCAATTTGAACCTACATTCCTTGTTGTACCTACTTTGTTGCAATTTGTTAAATAATGTTGCATAACATGAAAACATTTGAAAACTTTTTGTAGTTTTGTTTTTTATTTCAAAAGCTATCGATTTAATACTTAACAACATGGTCTTAATGACTTCGTTTTTGCAAAATGCAGCAAAAACTTGTAGTTTTCAATATTTTTGGGCAATATCTTTTTATTCCAAAGCTCCATGCTCCCAAACTGGTAACACGTTGTAATATTGTTGCATAACATTTTATATCAATTTGAACCTACATTCCTTGTTGTACTTTGTTGCAATTTGTTAAATAATGTTGCATAACATGAAAACATTTGAAAACTTTTCGTAGTTTTGTTTTTTATTTCAAAAGCTATCGATTTAATACTTAACAACATGGTCTTAATGACTTCGTTTTTGCAAAATGCAGCAAAAACTTGTAGTTTTCAATATTTTTGGGCAATATCTTTTTATTCCAAAGCATTTTTGATCGAGTTATTTTAACATTTTACATGTTTGGTGTTTAGTGATGGAGAATATTGTAACCAATCGAGTAAGGTCATTTGAAAATTGTACAACAACAACAACTTTCGAGTTATTACAATTTTTGTGCGCGCATATCTACCCACAAAAACGCATACCAAATAGAAATGGCTGTCCCTGGGAGGGGGACAGCCCTAGTAAGTGGTATTTTTAGAGTAGCAATGAGTTGTAGAATATGGCCCTAAAATATCGCTAGTGTGATCCCGGACACACTGTATAGTGTTTGCATATTTAAAGAACCGCAGAGTGCCATAGTTCGCATCCAGGATACGGACAAAGTAGAGTAAGAGCCCACGACGACCAGACCTTCATTATTTTATAAAAGCTGAAAGTTTCTCTGTGTATTGTCCCCAACACAGGGAAGAATGATCAGCGACTATGAAGTGAGATCATGGTTACTTTGGGAGATAACAGGTATTAAAGGGTATAAAGTCTAATTTTTTATGTTCTTCAGAATGGTATTAGAAATCACGTCATGCATTGCTGGACACTTATTATAGTTGCTACCCCCTGCCAGACACCCTTGAACTTTTAAACTTTAAGGGCGTCTGTCAGGGATTAGCAACTGTAATAAGTGTCCGGCAATGCATGACGTGATTTCTAAAATTATCCTGAAGAAAATATAAAAAAAATTAGACTTTATACTTCGACGTGAGATTTTTAAAATTTTTATTACCTGTTATCTCCCAAAGTAACCATGATCCCAACTTCATAGTCGCTGATCGTTTATCCCTGTGTTGGGGACAATACACAGAGAAAATTTCAGCTTTTATAAAATAACGAAGACCTGGCCGTCGTGGGCTCTTGGGCTATAGGCCATTTTTACCCCGGAAACAATATCAGTCCCATGGGAGGACAGGAAATTACGAAAAGTCATAAGCACCACGCGGAAATAGACACTGAACCTATTGGATAAAGATAAAATAAAATTGGAAAAATCAAGGGGCCATAGAGCTTTTTCATGACTGCCCGCGAGCGACTAAGCGATGACCGCGATAAATTAGGAGAGCACACCTCATACAAATGAAGTTTTTTTTGCCTTCCTTCTTTTTCCTTCGACATGGGGTTTGTACTTAGATCCTAGGTTGCTTTTTGTTTTCTCTATTAATTATTTTATACAATTTCTACATTAAGTATACATACTTTAATTTTCTCACGGCTGGGCACAAGCCTCCTCTCTCATGAGAGATATCGCACGCTAAAATGAATATATGTAGTTTGTCTCTTTTTGGTGTCGCTTTTTCGTTTTATTGCATTTTGAAAGCACTACGATCCTATTGAAGCTTCACTTCAAAATCATCAACAAACAAAAAATAAAATTCCTAATGATCCAACCATTCAAGCTGTACATTTTGGTTTTGGTTGGATTAAACCTTTTAGCCTGAACAACACGATAACCCCTCCTTTGTTTCGGGTTTAGCGGCGACCATAACGTTTCTTCATGGGGTGTAAGTGACCCAAATTCGCCCTATGTGCGGCCAAAGTGAACCCCAACTGCGCGCGGTGCACCCTGACAATATGCTAACGAGGCCCTGACGCTCTCAGTCCCCTCTACGGGTCGTTGTGCCTGATACCACACAACTTAATCTGGATGGTATCACCGCTTTCTGGTAGGATTCTACCCTGAAACCGCTTGGTTAGCGACCACACTTCAGCCGTTATCTGCCGCAAAGCATCCGTGTGTTCCACCAGCGAGCTGAAGAACCAGTCCCCTTCCTCAAAAGCCGACAACGCGTTAGTGGTTCCTCAGGTGCTGCTAATGTTCATGGGCGGCGGTAATCACTTAACATCAGAGTGCTTAGTCTCAGTTTGAAGCGCTCCAAAACTAAAAGTATACTATAAGTATACTATTGATCGAATCACAAATGACTTCAGAGCAAAATGAACCCAAAGACTCTTAGTTTAGGTCCATTTTACTCTGAAGTCATTGTGATTCGATCAGTATACTTATAGTATGCTATAAAGTTTTGGAGCGCTCCAAACTTAGACTAAGCACTCAGGTGACCCGCTTGCTCGGTTGCCCGCTATTCCTATAAAAAAAATTCAATCTTTCAAGAATTATCATGTTTTTTGCGGCCGCTTGGTTCATATTACCCATAGACGAAAACAAAACAAACAGAACTTGTTAAATATAAAAGAAACAATTTGATTTGCACTTATTATATACGAAAAGCAAATAAAACTATACTCGTTGGGTTTTCTCTTTGAAGGGAAAGTTTTATTTTCCCTTTACGCAGACAAAAATTCTAGGAAAGTTTATGAAGAGAATCTCAGTTGCGGCTGCGCGTAGTTAATATTATGATCATCATCATCATCATCATCATCATCAGCCATTGTGCACCCACTGTTGGACATAGGCCTCTTTCAAGCAGCGCCAACCCGCTCTATCCTCGGCTGTCCGCATCCAATCGATGCCAGCCACCCTCCGGATATCGTCGCTCCACCTTGCTGGGGGGCGCCCTACACTCCTCTTGCCAAGACGTGGTCTCCACTCGAGGACTTTTCGGCTCCATCGTCCATCGGTCCTCCGACATACGTGGCCAGCCCACTGCCACTTCAGCGTGCTAGCCTTAGAAGCTATGTCGATCACTTTGGTTCTTTGGCGAATTACTTCATTTCGGATTTTATCCCTCAAAGAAACTCCGAGCATAGCTCTTTCCATAGCACGCTGAGCGACTTGGAGTCGGTAGACTAGCCTCGCTGTCAGTGTCCACGTCTCAGCACCATAGGTCATTACCGGTAGGACGCACTGGTTGAAGACTTTCGTCTTCAGGCATTGTGGTATGGGCGACGAAAAGACTCGACGAAGTTTGCCAAATGCTGCCCAGCCTAGCTGTACCCTCCTGTCGATCTCCTTCTCGAAACTGTTTTTACCCAGCTGGAAAATTTGTCCAAGGTATGTGTATTCCTGGACAGCCTCGAGAATAGACCCATCGACAGCTATTGGCCCCGGAACGACCAGGTCATTTAGCATAACCTTGGTCTTATCCAGGTTCATCCGGAGACCAACACAATGGGAGGCAGCGTGGAGGCCATCAAGCATCTGTTGAAGTTCTTGCAGCGAACTTGCAATGATGACGATATCATCGGCAAAACGGAGATGCGAAATTTTCTCTCCATTTATGTTAATGCCCAGTCCTTTCCAGTCAAGCGTTTTAAAGACATCCTCCAGAGCATTAGAGAACAGTTTCGGGGACAGAACATCCCCCTGTCTCACTCCACGATGCAATTGGATAGGTCTTGTAGACGCACCCTGTACTTGGACTGACATACATGCCGAGCTGTAGAGGCATTTCAGCACTTCGATGTATCGATAATCAACTTGGCATCGCTGCAAGGAGTCCAGAACAGCCCAGGTCTCGATGGAGTCAAAGGCTTTCTCATAGTCCACAAATGCGAGGCATAACGGCTGATTGTACTCGTAAGACTTCTGTACAATCTGCCTCAGTGTGTGTATGTGGTCTATGGTGCCGAAACCACTCCGAAACCCAGCCTGCTCTGGTGGCTGAAAGTCGTCGAATCTTCGTGTTAGACGGTTTGTGATGACCCTGGAAAACAGCTTATATATGTGGCTAAGCAGTGAGATGGGACGGTAATTTTTGAGAAGTGTTTTGTCGCCTTTTTTAAAGAACAGGACAACAATGCTGCTATTCCACGCTTTTGGAGTTCTCCCGTTCTGAATGACTGAGTCAAAAATCCTTTGTAGCTCTTTAAGTAAGGGCATACCCCCTGCCTTCAAGAGCTCAGAGGTGATTCCGTCTTCTCCAGGGGCTTTTCCATTCTTCTGCTGTTTCAGGGCCAGCACAATCTCATCCACACTAACTTCCGGAAGATCATCGGTGTAGTGGCGGTTTAACTTGGCTCTGGGATCCTGGTCATAGGCTTCAGGTTGTGAGCATTTGGTTTCATATAGTCGGCTGTAGAAGCCTTCTATCTCACCGAGAATCTCTGATTTGGCGCTAACGATCCTACCACTAGAGGTCTTAAGTTTGGTCATTTGGCATCTACCAAGATTTTGTGTAAATACCTTAGACCCCCGGTTTTGTTCTATGGCTTTTTGAATTTCTTGGGTATTTAAACGCCGGAGGTCTCGTCTTATGGACCTTTTGACCTTTCTATTGAGGGCTAGGTATTCCGCCTGGGTAGATTGCACGTTCTCACGCCTTTGTTTCATGAGTTCCAGAGTCTCATTCGACAGTTTTGACTTCCTGCCCAATCGCTTTGTTCCACAAAAAACTTGTAGCCTTCTTCCCGAATGATATTTGCCACAGTTTCGAAATCCTCGTCAATATCGAGTGTAGGTTCCAGCGCTTCGAATCTATTCTGAAGTTGAATCTGGAAACGTTCTGAGCCTCCTTGGGTCTGGACCACATTAGGCCGGAGTGTAGACTTCATCATACGATATCTTTCTTGCTTGTAATTAATATTCAGAGTGCCTCGGACAAGTCGGTGATCGCTTCCTGTGTTGAACCTGCTAATCACAGAGACATCTCGAAATATATAGCGTTTGTTCGTTATGATAAAGTCTATCTCGTTTCTTGTTACACTGTCGGGGCTTCTCCAGGTCCACTTCCTTTGAGGCCGTTTCTTGAAAAACGTACGCAAGGTACCTACATGGTATTAGCTACTTCGTAACTTTTCCTAAGTATCTAGGTACCTGCTATTTTTTCTATTAGGTAGGTACGTTTGATTAAATTTTTCAGTTTTTATTTTTACAGCAATCCTAAAAAATATTCTTAAGTACATAAAAAATAAGCAGAACTGCAACAGAGATATCTCAATTTTTTTGTCGTTGATGGATGCACGTCAAAAATTAATTACTATTAGGTATTAGCATAACTGGTTTTTGCCAACTTTTTTCACTTTGAAATCCAACAGTTTTCCTTTCAAAGCCATCTAGCGGAAATCACTGAAACTAAAAAGATTCTTGCATGTTTCAGCGCCATCTATTTTCTAAGTGTGGAAAGGAAGGTTTTAAAATGCGCTACTATAGAGAGCACTGCACAAAAAAAAACGAATTACTTTTATAGTTTCCTAATAGATGGCACTACTCTGATAGTAATGTAAGTTCTTTATTAACAGCGTCATCTTTATTAACTGTTTAGAACTAACTGATCTTTTGTTGGTTTAGTGCAGACTATGTATGTAGTTCATGGAAAAGTTTGTATATGTTGTACTACTATCAGCAAGTAAATGGCACTGTTAAATATAGGTATTTATGAGAATAGAAACAGATGGCGCCACTATGTGAATTTTCTAAGGGCAACTGATAAAAATTATAAAAACAAGTAAGTAGGTAAGTACCTACTTACTTACTTACCTAGGCTGAAAAAATATTCATCAGAATAATAATGAATGATATAAAGAAATGAAGGATGACCTTTTATGTATGTCCTTTGCCTTTACAATGACACAATTTTGTTCAATTACACGCAATGATCGCTTTCCGGCTTTCGATAAATGACCATCTAGGTGACCACTTACCTACTCACCCATACCTAAATAACTGAGTGCAATGCCCTAACAAAATGCAAATAATGATTTGAATGAATAATGATTATAGGCCATCGATTTCTTTTCGAAGTAAGTACCTACTTAGTTATGTAGGTACCTTTACCAGCTACGTTTTATACATTCGACTCGTATCGTGGAGGTACGTGTATGTATGTTTGGCCTGCCAAACTCAAACATTAAGTAATAATAATAATAATGTCCTCCTGACCGAATTTCGGCCACGGCGGCCAATCTCAACCGAGGCCTCACTAGCCATCTGCGCAGGAGATATTATAGTGCACAAGTGTGTGCGCATACACAGGTGCACTCTCTATTCCCTCACTCTCATAGTCCGATGGGACGCCAATGCGACACGACCGGAGAGAGATTAGGCGCAGGACCGACGGCTTTACGTGCTCTCCGAGGCACAGGGGTGTATCTAACACCGCCAACTTCCAACTCCGGGCTGGCACTGAGAATTTCTTGACAGAAAAACCCAATACGTCATTTTTTTTTTGGCCCGACCCGGGAATCGAACCCAGGACCTCGTGATCCTCTCTCTGCCTCTGCCTCGTTGGTCTAGCGGTTAGCACATTCGACTGTGGATCAAACATTAAGTACCTAGCAGGTAAGCTCAGCTCTTGCTAGGGTTTAAAATATTTAACTAACAAAGGTTTATTTTAAACATAGATTTTCTGCTATTTACGCTAAATAAATAAAACTTATCTAAAGTCTTGAAAATCACTTTGACGCGGACAAAGTGACTTCAGTCGACAAATTTTCATTTTCAGTGCAAAACTTTTTGAAAATCTCATTCTCGTCAACAATTTATTTCAAGAATTGTAAAAGTTTCCAGCAACAATCTGGAGAATGAGTGAAAAGTTTCGCGGCGAGCTGCTAACTCGAAGTTAGCACAATGGAGAATTACTTAAGCTGTGTGCTTAGTCTAAATCGGAGCACTCGAAAACGAACTCGAAAACTATTGATCGATTTCAGAGTAAAATAGACCTAAAATGGCTTGTATTAAGGTTTGAGTTCGCCAATACATTCAGCATTGTTCGAATGCTGAATATATTGGCGAACTCAAACCTTAATACAAGCCATTTTAGGTCTATTTTTTTTACTCTGAAATCGATCAATAGTTTTCGAGTTCGTTTTCGAGTGCTCCGATTTAGACTAAGCACACTGAACGTCCAATGGCCATCTATCATTGACATACATAGGTAGATCGTGTCTCTGACTAAAGCTATAGAGACGTAAATCTAGCGCGAAAATATTACCTATAGTCTGATTTTATTTCCGTGGAATTCTGACGTTTCTTAATGTTACCAGAGATAAAACAGTTCCCACAAAAAAGTGATTATATTAAAAACTTATATTAATAAAAATCAATTGCCTCGTAGATATTATATGACAAATGCCTGACAGATACTTCAGGTACTAGGTACTTTAGTTTGGGGTAAAATCGAACTTCAGGTGGTGACCCTGTTTTTCATACAAATAACTCATTCTATTTTTAAATGACAACTGTCAGAATTCCACCGAATTAAAAATCAGACTATAGAGTTTTAGAGTGCGGAAATTCTCTTTAGAATGATGTACTTATCTACGCGCAGATAAATGGCGCTGTTCTCATATTTCAAATAAATATTTTTTTATTTATGATAAGTCATCGTTATACCTACACCGATGGACGTCTACAGGTAGACATACTCATAGTTGACATATTGATCTCCAAACGCCGGTCTTGCGCCTCTTGTATCCACTGTCGCCCTGCTCACTGTCCTGCTCCCTGAATCTGTTCACGGATTTTTATTTTTGACGTGATGACTGATGACGATACATCGATGAACGCCGGCTACATGCACGGAAAAGCATGACTCATTGTCACGTACCGCGGAACGTAGCGCGTAGCACGTAGCACGTAGCGCGGAACGTAGCACGTAGTGCGGAACTAAGCATTGGGCTTGTGACGCATCTATCTCTAATGACTATCTATACTAATAAATAAAATTGAAGTGTCTGTCTGTAATTTCGAAATAACTACCACATATTAAGCTCATATGGTTATTTGAACGATACCATAACCGAATCACACGTTTTTAAAATTTTTGTCTGTCTGTCTGTCTGTTTGAACGGGCTAATCTTCGGAACGGCTGAACCGATTTTGACGGGACTTTCACAGACAAGTAGAGGATTAACCAAGGAGTAACATAGGCTTTTACACTTTTTAACCGACTTTCAAACAAGCTATAATTTAAAAATTAAAAAACCCGACTGCCATGCTAAAAAATGAACTAAAAAATTAATAAACTACCACCGTACCACTTACAGTGTAGTTGTTATTTATTTGGTTTTTCATGATTTGTCACTCCAAATTGATTTAAAACATATTGTATGCATTTTCGTACTCGCCTTTTAAAGCCCTTTATTTTGATACCCCACTCGAGGGTCTTGAAGAAAAAAATTTTTTTCAGCCCGCACATTAAATTGCATAACATTCGCCATTTTGATTTTTTATGAATTTTATGTACCCAGTAACATTTGCGCCGTCAAGACAAATCTAATGACGTATAACTTATTAAAATAGGTTGAGCCGTTAAGTAGTTACGAACTGACATAGGAAACGGTCATTTTCTACGATTTATCACTCCAAATTGTTTCCAAATATATAAATTTATACATTTTCGTGTTCGCCTTTTAAATCCCTTTATTTTGATACCCCACTCGAGGGTCTTGAAGAAAAAAAATTTTTTCAGCTCGCATATTAAAGCGCATAAAGTCCGCCATTTTGTTTTTTTTTTTTAAATTTAGGTAGCCTATAACACTCGCGTCATTGAGACAAATCTAATGACGTGACATTTATCAAAATCCGTTGAGCCGTTGATTAGTTACAAGCGGACATAGGAATGGACATACATACACACAGGTGAAACACATATACCCAGTCGGGTAAATAAAAAAGGAGTTGTGTTGAAATCGGTAAATACAGATGTTAAAAACGCCCTGATAGGTATTTTCGCTGCGCGCGATCGCGACGTCCGACGCGGACGCTCGCGCTCCCCGCGCCGCGCCACGCGCCCCTGCGCCCTGCGCCCGCCGTACGCGGTACCGCGGTACGCCGCCGCTCGGCGGGGGGCGGGTGGACCAGAAATCTACTTATCCCTCAGGATTTGTGAAAAATCGAAATTCACGCGGGCGAAGCCGCGGGCAAAAGCTAGTCTCTAATATTTTCTAATGACGTTATCACGTTAAATTATCGACCGTAAATCGACTTTACAGGCAATGCTTTTTTTAATCTAGGATTGCCCCTGACTTTAAGTTACGTTACCTTTCCATAATACCGCGCAGTGTAAGCTGTGAAGCATAAGCTTGTGCTGATTAAGATGAGAGTACACCAGAAAAAGCTGTGATAGCCTAGTGGTTAGGACGACCGACTTCTAATCGGAGGTCGTGGGTTCGATCCCGGGGCACGCACCTCTTACTTTTCGGAGTTATGTGCGTTTTATGTATTTAAATATCACTTGCTTTAACGGTGAAGGAAAACATCGTGAGGAAACCTGCATGCCTGAGAGTTCTCCATAACGTTCTCAAAGGTGTGTGAAGTCTGCCAATCCGCTTGGCCAGCGTGGTAGACTATGGCCCAAACCCTTCTCACTCTGAGAGGAGACCCGTGCTCTGTAGTGAGCCGGTAATGAGTTGATCATGATGATGACACCAGTCGCTACAATAAAGCTAAAACTATTATGTAACTTATGCACAAATTAAATAACTTCGTAGCAAATAATTATTAATGAATTGATGACAGATTTGCATTCGCTGCTATCCTTTATGTAATAAACGATGATTCGACCGCATCAGTTGCATCGAAGATAACGTCACGCGCATTTTAAGTGTTCGTAGTTATTGTAAAGGAGAACGCCTATTGCTTCTCTATGTAAGGCCTAGGCCGCATTGCGAAATTTACTCGCGCGAATTTTTTCGCAAAATTCTGTGTTATATGGGAATGTATGAAGCTGCACGCACATGCGATTTAAAATTCGCGAGAAAAATATATTAAAATGCGGAATATAAACCGCGCGAATTTTATTCGCGCGAATATATTTCGCAGTGCGGCCCCGCTCTAAATCTTCTATCCTTCCTATTCTCGGCTATTCCTTAAATTCAAGTATTCCTCAATTAAGTTAAAAATCAAACCTAGGACCGCTTGTTTGAACGATTAATTTAGTGCTCTACCAGAGGTTTCAAAATTATCTTCAAAGGTCCTCAAGTTTAGTGAACACACTAAGTATAATATTAGGTAGGTAATATAGGTATGTCACTTTGTACCTAGTAACATTGTTTGTCCTGAAGGGCAAGGGTTATAGAATAATTAGCACAGTGCAAGTTTTCGTAGGGACAAAGTACAAAGCATACCTTTGCATAGTTAACAAGTCCACGACAAATACCATGGATCACTGTTCTTACTCTGTAACTATTGTTGTGATCATTTATAGTAGACGATATCGTGGTAACGTATCGTAACGTAGTCGTGTCGTATGCTCTTGGTCTAGCTGTTCGGTGCGGATCGAGTCTTGGGTTTTGCGCGTGAGGTCGTATCGTATTGCCGTCCCATCGATTTATGAGAGTGAGGGAATAGAAACATTTGTGCCTTGTAATATCTCCTGCGTGCCCGCAAACTGTCCTTGTGCTGGTTGATACATCTGGTCAAAGTAAGTTCTTAAAATCAGGTAAACTACTTAGTTGTATAGGACCTTTCAAATCGATTTGACAAGAATCAGCTGAGAAAAATGCTAATAATCCTGAAACGGCTATACAGATTTTCATCAAACACACTTGTAGTAGATAACTATCCCCATATAAACTATCCCGATTAAACTTTCGATTAGAAAAAACCGCATTCAAATCGGTCCATCCATTTGGCCGCTACAATGGCACACACAGACAAACAAAGCTGTCCAACTTAACACACCTCTGTTTGAGTCGCGGTTCAACAAAACAAAGAATCAAGAAATGCAGGCCATCACCAAGGCAATATGTAATAACCGTGCAAGTGAGACAGAGCGATGCACTTTACAGCGAATATGAGAGAGATGGGTGCGTGGTGTCAATCGATTGCATCTCCATGGCAACCCACACCGCTGTTACAAGTCACCAAATTGCCCTGGGGGGGACATTTTTGGTGGTTAGGTATTATAATTTTATTTTTTGATAGTTTCCGTTTTTTATCCGACTTCAAAAAAGGAGGTTCTGTAATCGACCCGTATGTATGTAAGCGTGTATCTAAGTATGTATGTTCGCGATTATTTCCAAAACCAATGAACCGATTTTGATGATTTTTTCACTATCCTAATCTACATACTTTCAAGAAGTTTTTAGGATATAGCACATCTAGTTATCATTCTTATATACGTAGTTACATGCATAAATGTATCCATACGTCACTAATATTTTTGATTGGTACACACACCGATTTCTCTGAAATTGCTGGACCGAAGTCGGTTTAATTTTTCCTAAAAAATAACTTGTTGTTAGTTCTAAAGTTGCTCGTCCACTTGGTCGGCATCGGATCGCCCCTCAGTTACTGCCCCAAGAGAATATTTAAATGAAACGGCTGATGGTTTCGCATCGACAATAAAATCATAAAATCTTTTAGATTAAGTATCTAAAAGATTTAAAGTTAAACACTACACCACACACTTAACAGTCCATAACTTGAAAACTACTGAACCGATTTTGATAAACTTACACTGTCCCCTAAGTTGAAGTAAATGTAAGTCAAAATTCGGTCAAATCAGTTCATCAGTTTAGGAGAACTCCGCAGACAAACAAACATACACATACATGATTTATTGGCTTACATTTACTTCAACTTAGGGAACAGTGCAAGTTTCATCAAAATCGGTTCGGTAGTTTTCGAGATAATGGGTTCTTAAAATACCTATGTGTGGTAAAGTTAGTTTAACTTTCAATCTTTTTATTAACCCCCGACGCAAAAACGAGGGGGTGCATGCATAGTTTAGTATAGGTTAAACATAAAGTTTGTAAGTATGTATATATTCTGTGGTATAGGTATGTATATTCACTGCGATTGGTAGGTTTCTCCAATCGGATACGAGTCAAATTGAATTTTGATGATGTCAGAAATGCGATAGGATTCTATTTCCTTGAAATTAATTAGTTTCTTTCATCTACTAGATAGCCCTTAACTGCGATCTCACCTAAGAGTATATTACGGCTATTAAGAGTATATTTCGACATTTTGTAGGATTAATCAAAAACTATCATTTATAAAAGTAAATAAAAACCTGTTTTAGAATGTACAGGTGATTCCTTTCATATGAATCTGATACTCACTCGGTATAGATAACTTACTTTGAAATTTCAAACCCCCGTTTTTCCCCCTTTTTTTAGTTAAACTAATTTTTTTCTTCCAATGATGTTGGGCCACTATTATACATATATAACTATTCCAAATTTCATGTCAGTAGCTTTAATAGTTACTGAATAATCGAATGTGACAGACGGACAGACGGACGGAGAAAGTCGCACCATAAGGATTCCATTTTTACCATTTTGGTCTGGAATAGTTTTTCATTCATGTAGCAATGGAGCTTATTTTGCATGTAGTATGGTGCTGCTAAGCACCAATGTTGCAGCTGTTAAGCAATGTTGTATAACATTATTTAACATTGTTAACACTTATAAATAAGATTTACTAACATTTGAGATATTTTGTGATCTAACAAATGGTTAGATGTTTTCCATGCTCCCAAACTGGTAACACGTTGTAATATTGTTGCATAACATTTTATATCAATTTGAACCTACATTCCTTGTTGTACCTACTTTGTTGCAATTTGTTAAATAATGTTGCATAACATGAAAACATTTGAAAACTTTTTGTAGTTTTGTTTTTTATTTCAAAAGCTATCGATTTAATACTTAACAACATGGTCTTAATGACTTCGTTTTTGCAAAATGCAGCAAAAACTTGTAGTTTTCAATATTTTTGGGCAATATCTTTTTATTCCAAAGCTCCATGCTCCCAAACTGGTAACACGTTGTAATATTGTTGCATAACATTTTATATCAATTTGAACCTACATTCCTTGTTGTACTTTGTTGCAATTTGTTAAATAATGTTGCATAACATGAAAACATTTGAAAACTTTTCGTAGTTTTGTTTTTTATTTCAAAAGCTATCGATTTAATACTTAACAACATGGTCTTAATGACTTCGTTTTTGCAAAATGCAGCAAAAACTTGTAGTTTTCAATATTTTTGGGCAATATCTTTTTATTCCAAAGCATTTTTGATCGAGTTATTTTAACATTTTACATGTTTGGTGTTTAGTGATGGAGAATATTGTAACCAATCGAGTAAGGTCATTTGAAAATTGTACAACAACAACAACTTTCGAGTTATTACAATTTTTGTGCGCGCATATCTACCCACAAAAACGCATACCAAATAGAAATGGCTGTCCCTGGGAGGGGGACAGCCCTAGTAAGTGGTATTTTTAGAGTAGCAATGAGTTGTAGAATATGGCCCTAAAATATCGCTAGTGTGATCCCGGACACACTGTATAGTGTTTGCATATTTAAAGAACCGCAGAGTGCCATAGTTCGCATCCAGGATACGGACAAAGTAGAGTAAGAGCCCACGACGACCAGACCTTCATTATTTTATAAAAGCTGAAAGTTTCTCTGTGTATTGTCCCCAACACAGGGAAGAATGATCAGCGACTATGAAGTGAGATCATGGTTACTTTGGGAGATAACAGGTATTAAAGGGTATAAAGTCTAATTTTTTATGTTCTTCAGAATGGTATTAGAAATCACGT
Source organism: Melanargia galathea (assembly GCA_920104075.1). Taxonomy (NCBI): domain Eukaryota; kingdom Metazoa; phylum Arthropoda; class Insecta; order Lepidoptera; family Nymphalidae; genus Melanargia; species Melanargia galathea. The sequence goes on from OV049857.1 coordinate 30,372,230, forward strand.
CATGCATTGCTGGACACTTATTATAGTTGCTACCCCCTGCCAGACACCCTTGAACTTTTAAACTTTAAGGGCGTCTGTCAGGGATTAGCAACTGTAATAAGTGTCCGGCAATGCATGACGTGATTTCTAAAATTATCCTGAAGAAAATATAAAAAAAATTAGACTTTATACTTCGACGTGAGATTTTTAAAATTTTTATTACCTGTTATCTCCCAAAGTAACCATGATCCCAACTTCATAGTCGCTGATCGTTTATCCCTGTGTTGGGGACAATACACAGAGAAAATTTCAGCTTTTATAAAATAACGAAGACCTGGCCGTCGTGGGCTCTTGGGCTATAGGCCATTTTTACCCCGGAAACAATATCAGTCCCATGGGAGGACAGGAAATTACGAAAAGTCATAAGCACCACGCGGAAATAGACACTGAACCTATTGGATAAAGATAAAATAAAATTGGAAAAATCAAGGGGCCATAGAGCTTTTTCATGACTGCCCGCGAGCGACTAAGCGATGACCGCGATAAATTAGGAGAGCACACCTCATACAAATGAAGTTTTTTTTGCCTTCCTTCTTTTTCCTTCGACATGGGGTTTGTACTTAGATCCTAGGTTGCTTTTTGTTTTCTCTATTAATTATTTTATACAATTTCTACATTAAGTATACATACTTTAATTTTCTCACGGCTGGGCACAAGCCTCCTCTCTCATGAGAGATATCGCACGCTAAAATGAATATATGTAGTTTGTCTCTTTTTGGTGTCGCTTTTTCGTTTTATTGCATTTTGAAAGCACTACGATCCTATTGAAGCTTCACTTCAAAATCATCAACAAACAAAAAATAAAATTCCTAATGATCCAACCATTCAAGCTGTACATTTTGGTTTTGGTTGGATTAAACCTTTTAGCCTGAACAACACGATAACCCCTCCTTTGTTTCGGGTTTAGCGGCGACCATAACGTTTCTTCATGGGGTGTAAGTGACCCAAATTCGCCCTATGTGCGGCCAAAGTGAACCCCAACTGCGCGCGGTGCACCCTGACAATATGCTAACGAGGCCCTGACGCTCTCAGTCCCCTCTACGGGTCGTTGTGCCTGATACCACACAACTTAATCTGGATGGTATCACCGCTTTCTGGTAGGATTCTACCCTGAAACCGCTTGGTTAGCGACCACACTTCAGCCGTTATCTGCCGCAAAGCATCCGTGTGTTCCACCAGCGAGCTGAAGAACCAGTCCCCTTCCTCAAAAGCCGACAACGCGTTAGTGGTTCCTCAGGTGCTGCTAATGTTCATGGGCGGCGGTAATCACTTAACATCAGAGTGCTTAGTCTCAGTTTGAAGCGCTCCAAAACTAAAAGTATACTATAAGTATACTATTGATCGAATCACAAATGACTTCAGAGCAAAATGAACCCAAAGACTCTTAGTTTAGGTCCATTTTACTCTGAAGTCATTGTGATTCGATCAGTATACTTATAGTATGCTATAAAGTTTTGGAGCGCTCCAAACTTAGACTAAGCACTCAGGTGACCCGCTTGCTCGGTTGCCCGCTATTCCTATAAAAAAAATTCAATCTTTCAAGAATTATCATGTTTTTTGCGGCCGCTTGGTTCATATTACCCATAGACGAAAACAAAACAAACAGAACTTGTTAAATATAAAAGAAACAATTTGATTTGCACTTATTATATACGAAAAGCAAATAAAACTATACTCGTTGGGTTTTCTCTTTGAAGGGAAAGTTTTATTTTCCCTTTACGCAGACAAAAATTCTAGGAAAGTTTATGAAGAGAATCTCAGTTGCGGCTGCGCGTAGTTAATATTATGATCATCATCATCATCATCATCATCATCAGCCATTGTGCACCCACTGTTGGACATAGGCCTCTTTCAAGCAGCGCCAACCCGCTCTATCCTCGGCTGTCCGCATCCAATCGATGCCAGCCACCCTCCGGATATCGTCGCTCCACCTTGCTGGGGGGCGCCCTACACTCCTCTTGCCAAGACGTGGTCTCCACTCGAGGACTTTTCGGCTCCATCGTCCATCGGTCCTCCGACATACGTGGCCAGCCCACTGCCACTTCAGCGTGCTAGCCTTAGAAGCTATGTCGATCACTTTGGTTCTTTGGCGAATTACTTCATTTCGGATTTTATCCCTCAAAGAAACTCCGAGCATAGCTCTTTCCATAGCACGCTGAGCGACTTGGAGTCGGTAGACTAGCCTCGCTGTCAGTGTCCACGTCTCAGCACCATAGGTCATTACCGGTAGGACGCACTGGTTGAAGACTTTCGTCTTCAGGCATTGTGGTATGGGCGACGAAAAGACTCGACGAAGTTTGCCAAATGCTGCCCAGCCTAGCTGTACCCTCCTGTCGATCTCCTTCTCGAAACTGTTTTTACCCAGCTGGAAAATTTGTCCAAGGTATGTGTATTCCTGGACAGCCTCGAGAATAGACCCATCGACAGCTATTGGCCCCGGAACGACCAGGTCATTTAGCATAACCTTGGTCTTATCCAGGTTCATCCGGAGACCAACACAATGGGAGGCAGCGTGGAGGCCATCAAGCATCTGTTGAAGTTCTTGCAGCGAACTTGCAATGATGACGATATCATCGGCAAAACGGAGATGCGAAATTTTCTCTCCATTTATGTTAATGCCCAGTCCTTTCCAGTCAAGCGTTTTAAAGACATCCTCCAGAGCATTAGAGAACAGTTTCGGGGACAGAACATCCCCCTGTCTCACTCCACGATGCAATTGGATAGGTCTTGTAGACGCACCCTGTACTTGGACTGACATACATGCCGAGCTGTAGAGGCATTTCAGCACTTCGATGTATCGATAATCAACTTGGCATCGCTGCAAGGAGTCCAGAACAGCCCAGGTCTCGATGGAGTCAAAGGCTTTCTCATAGTCCACAAATGCGAGGCATAACGGCTGATTGTACTCGTAAGACTTCTGTACAATCTGCCTCAGTGTGTGTATGTGGTCTATGGTGCCGAAACCACTCCGAAACCCAGCCTGCTCTGGTGGCTGAAAGTCGTCGAATCTTCGTGTTAGACGGTTTGTGATGACCCTGGAAAACAGCTTATATATGTGGCTAAGCAGTGAGATGGGACGGTAATTTTTGAGAAGTGTTTTGTCGCCTTTTTTAAAGAACAGGACAACAATGCTGCTATTCCACGCTTTTGGAGTTCTCCCGTTCTGAATGACTGAGTCAAAAATCCTTTGTAGCTCTTTAAGTAAGGGCATACCCCCTGCCTTCAAGAGCTCAGAGGTGATTCCGTCTTCTCCAGGGGCTTTTCCATTCTTCTGCTGTTTCAGGGCCAGCACAATCTCATCCACACTAACTTCCGGAAGATCATCGGTGTAGTGGCGGTTTAACTTGGCTCTGGGATCCTGGTCATAGGCTTCAGGTTGTGAGCATTTGGTTTCATATAGTCGGCTGTAGAAGCCTTCTATCTCACCGAGAATCTCTGATTTGGCGCTAACGATCCTACCACTAGAGGTCTTAAGTTTGGTCATTTGGCATCTACCAAGATTTTGTGTAAATACCTTAGACCCCCGGTTTTGTTCTATGGCTTTTTGAATTTCTTGGGTATTTAAACGCCGGAGGTCTCGTCTTATGGACCTTTTGACCTTTCTATTGAGGGCTAGGTATTCCGCCTGGGTAGATTGCACGTTCTCACGCCTTTGTTTCATGAGTTCCAGAGTCTCATTCGACAGTTTTGACTTCCTGCCCAATCGCTTTGTTCCACAAAAAACTTGTAGCCTTCTTCCCGAATGATATTTGCCACAGTTTCGAAATCCTCGTCAATATCGAGTGTAGGTTCCAGCGCTTCGAATCTATTCTGAAGTTGAATCTGGAAACGTTCTGAGCCTCCTTGGGTCTGGACCACATTAGGCCGGAGTGTAGACTTCATCATACGATATCTTTCTTGCTTGTAATTAATATTCAGAGTGCCTCGGACAAGTCGGTGATCGCTTCCTGTGTTGAACCTGCTAATCACAGAGACATCTCGAAATATATAGCGTTTGTTCGTTATGATAAAGTCTATCTCGTTTCTTGTTACACTGTCGGGGCTTCTCCAGGTCCACTTCCTTTGAGGCCGTTTCTTGAAAAACGAGTTCATCAGGAATAAGCCTCTCATCTCAAGGAAGTTGACCAGCATTTGGCCCCTGTGGTTTCTGCTTCCATACCCATGTTGTCCCAAAGCTGATTCAGAACCGCTCTGTGTACCCACTTTCGCATTAAAGTCCCCTATGATAACGTTGAAGTGAGCCTTAGTGGTGTTGTCTAACGCTTTACTAATGTCGTCGTATAACGTTTCGACTTCTAGATCCGAGTGTGATGAGGTGGGTGCGTATACTTGGATGACCTTAAGAGAGTATCTTTTAGTCAGTTTAATTATAAGATACGCAACCCGAGACGATACACTGGATATCTCTAAAACCTTATCAGTGAGGACCTTGTTGACGAGGAATCCGACGCCACCTTGTGATGGGCTGTCTCCCTGACGATGGTAGAATAGATGACCTGATTCGAGGGTTATAGTGTCCTCCCCCTCTCTTCGAACTTCGCTCAACCCCAGAATATGCCATCTTATATTTTCTAATTCTACCTCGAGTTCAGCGATACTTTCATCGAGTCTCAGTGTCCGTCCGTTATACGTCGCCAGGGTCAGTTGGTTTTGGTAGCCCACCGTCACCCGGAGATTCTTGGCACCCCCTGCCCCACCATCTCGTTGACCGCTACCAGAGTCAGGAGAAGTGGGGCCGCCGGGAACTAGGGGCCTTTTTGTTTTTGCGCTACTCATAAAGGTGTGTGCCCTAATCGCCACGCTGGGCAGGCGGGTTGGCGATCGCAGAGCTAGACTTGTTGCACCGGTGTCGCTGCTGCCCGACACCGGCCTGTGCCATTTGTTCAAGTCTAGTTGGTTTTAGAATGGTTATACCGCCATTGGTCGGTCGCCATAGCCTCGTTAGTAAGCCAGCAGGGGGCACCACGGGCAGGTGAGGTTGGCTTTTGGAGCGCTGAGTTGGAGGCGCGCTCCCTTACCCCCATCATATTATGATAAGAATATATAATATTAAGTTAGAATTTTATATGGACTTTTTCTCTGATCTTTCCTTCCACAATTCTGCGAATTAATACACGTACATGTAGTACCTACTCGCAGTTATGATTTTTTTTTTCAACAAACCGACTTCAAACGCCAATACAAATAATTTTTGTTTATGCACGTAGATATAATTTATGTTGAAGTCGAGTCTGGGTAAAAAAAACGAAAAAAACCCACACTGACGTCCGACTTTAACATAATATTATGTGTACCTACTTACAAATTGTCATACTTTTTGTAGTGGTGTTTGAAATCGGTTTTAAAAAAACGTTATTTTTTTTTTAAACCAATAATCTCAGAAATCGGGCATATGGAAATAAATACGCACCGAATTGATAACTTTTTTTTTTTTTTGAAGTCGATGTAAAAGAAACTATACCTATTGCTTTTCTATAGATCCTTATCATAATTATATTTTTGTAAGAGACGTAAACAAATTGGAAATCTTGTACCTACTAAATTATCTAAACACAAATATAAAAATACTAGCTTTTGCTCTCGGCTTCGCCCGCGTGAATTTCGGTTTTTCACAAATCCTGAGAGAATCGTGGATTTCTGGTTCCCGTTCCCGCTCCCTTTTCCAATCTTTATACTTACTTTCAATGTAGTTTGCTATAGTGATCTACCTACAGCTGTAGCTGTAGATTTGGGCTTTTTCAAAATCCCGCGGGAACTGTCGATTTTTCCAGAATAAAAAGTAGCCTATGTGTTAAGTCAGGGCATTATCTATCTTCATTCAAAATTTCAGCCAAATCTGTTCAGTAGTTGCGACGTTACAGAGTAACAAACAGTCAAACATCCAAACATCCACACTTTCACATTTATAATATTATTAGTAGGGTTGACTCCTTTTGCTGGACGACGCGATGTCAACGTATTGAAAATATTAATCAAATAGGAAAGCACATTCATAGAAACATTCAAAGAAACTACTTCATAAGAAGTTGGAGTCGGAAGTATACGTAACTATACATTAATATTCGTAAATAGAGGTAAAAATCATAGTGAAAAATTCGTAAAGCCAAAGTCAAACCAACTGTGGATTCCCATACGTACAAATGTCTACCTTAAATGTACTTTGTCTCTTTATCGACCAGTATACATTGAGCCCTGAGACTCAGAACTCGTTCCCCGCTGGTCCTGCCTTCGGCCCAGGATAAAGAGGCACAGGAGCTCATTATAAATGGCCGGATGAGTATCCCAGAGCATGCGCTTTTGGTTTTCGTCTCAGTCCGCGGAACCTAGCCGGCGTAAGTGTACGCATCGTGGTGAAATATAAACATTAAAATATATGAAGAAAAAAATATGGCAATAATATAAACGTTCGTAATTTTAAGCAACAAATAGAAAATTACATGAGTGTCTTTATCAAAGCCTGTTTTGACTTGTTGCATTATATCAGTGTTTTTGTTTTAAATAAGTCATTTACCTGTTGCTTACGAGAGCCTACGGCGTAGGCGGTGTATACTACGATACTACGTTATTACTATAGAAGTCATCTTTGATACACAAATAGATTTTATTTAGTCCCAAATATATCTCATATTATGTAACTATTAACTGCAAAAAACTGTCTATTATTTTTCCGCAGAAACTATCATTAACTTCAGCATAGCAACATAATATTATACACATAAATAATAATTATTTTCAAAATTTAAATTAGTGTTTTATTACGAAAAAACCAGCATGAAAATTACATAAAAAATGTATTAGAGGCATCAAAAGGTTCGTGCAAAATTTTGGTACAGTGAGCATATAAAGTTTCGTTAGCAGTTTTTTTATTACTATTTTATTATGTGAATATAAACATAAATGTCGGAAGGTCCGTCAAGACTGCCACAGCTGCCGTCGTTATCAAAATGCAAATCGCACGAAATGTGGGCAGCAATGACTAGGTCCATCGAGATATTGGTTGCATTCTTCGAATATTATGCACAAAGGTTAGTTCCATGTTCACCTACTTATTTTATCAGAAGACTGAATAACCAATAAGCGGTGATAGCCTAGTGGTTAAGACTTTGGCCTCCCTTTCGGTGGGACAAAGTTAGATCCCCGACAAGCACCTCTGACTTTTCGGACTTTTTTTTTATGTGCGTTTTAACTATTTCAATAGTAATCGCTTCAACGGTGAAGGAAAACATCGCGAAGAAACCTGCATTCCTGAGAGTTCTCTATAATGTTCTCGTGCCTCGTTGGTCTCGCGGTTAGCACGTTCGACTGTGGATCACGAGGTCCTGGGTTCGATTCCCGGGTCGGGCCAAAAAAAAAAATTCGAGGTATTGGGTTTTTCTGTCAAGAAATTCTCAGTGTCAGCCCGGAGTTGGAATTTGGCGGTGTTAGATACACCCCCGTGCCTCAGAGAGCACGTAAAGCCGTCGGTCCTGCGCCTGATCTCTCTCCGGTCGTGTCGCATTGGCGTCCCATCGGACTATGAGAGTGAGGGAATAGAGAGTGCACCTGTGTATGCGCACACCCTTATGCACTATAATATCTCCTGCGTAGATGGCTAGTCTCTGCCTCGGTTGAGATTGGCCGCCGTGGCCGAAATTCGGTCAGGGGGACATTATTATTATTATTATAATGTTCTCAAAGGCGTGTAATAAAAATATAATCACCCGTACATATGAAAGTCTTGGTATGCACATTAACATCATACATTCAATGACCCATTATTGGGTTTGAATTATGTGTATAAACGCTTTTGTTGAATTTGTCAATCAAGGTATTGTATGTGATCCATATCACGTAACGATGTCACGCCACGCAAATTTTCCGCCCAGAAAAGGTTAAAAAAACTGGCCAAGTGCGAGTCGGACCTCGCTCTTTTAGGGTTCCGTACATAATTATGAACAACGTAATATTTTGGGCGTAAGAAATATTTCATTTCCGAGCTTATAGACATCGCAACAAACCGTGAAGGAAAAACCCAAAAAGTGTTCGTTTGTTTTGGTCAAAGCTTACAAACTACTTTATGAATCGTTGTTTTTAGTGTTTGTTGTTTAAGTACAGTATATGGTACATAATATACCGAAGTTTCATATTCCTAACTGGTTTAGTTTTTGAGATAGCCCCCGTCACAAAAATGGTCTAAAACTATCAACTTTGATGGCCCCCCCTTTCCTTATTTTTTAAGCGAAAAATTAAAAAAAATATATATTCGTGCTACTCAATAAGTTCTAAACAATAATATCCCACAAGCTAGGGTGAAAAAAAATTTTTTTTTCGGCTCCTTTTTCATGTATGAAAAATAATTTAATTCAATTTCTAATTCAATATATAGTTTTGGGTTAACGTTCTACACCAAATGCCAAAATCTTAGGTTTGTAACTCATTTAGTCTACGAGCTAGAGACCTGTGACCGGCGGACGGACAGACAGACAGATAGACAGACAGACGGACAGACAGACAGACGGACAGACAGCCGAGTGACATTAATAGGGTTCCGTTTTTACCCTTTGCGTACGGAACCCTAAAAGGTACCTGTAAAAGAAGTACTTTTAAGCACATTGTCTCGTATTCTTTTATTGTCACCGACTAACGGAAGTTTTGTATGTAGAGAGAGAGTTTGTAATATTATTATGTGCCTGGTATTTAAAGAGGAATCTGTTAAATATGACTGACCTTATTTTCACTGTTCTCATTAGCAACAAGCCTAAAAATATGACAACATAAATCGATATCATGCTTCGTATCGGTCATACAAAATCAAATAATGGAGCTCGTTTATATGGATAAATAACCGGCTTACGAAGTCTTTATGTCATCGTAAATCGTATTTTACAGCCACCACAATAATAATGTGTCAAGAAGGGCTGTCACAGCAAAAAAATGAGTCGCTAGAAAAACTCAATATATTTTTATTTTTCAAAATTTTGAATAGGAACGGACGTTATTTTGCGGAATTCCATGAATATACAATGAAAACAAAATTACTTTGCTATAATCCGCTAACAGTGACTTTGTAGGCACAACACCACACAAATTCACCACAAAATAAACTCGACGATCGTTTCGATCCGACACCGGAGCATATTCAGGAGATGTCGACTTCACAAACGGACGATTGCAAAGTCCTTTCATAGATTTTGCCATCGTCCGTTATGAAGTCTCCTTCAGGAACATCTCCTGGTATTTAAAGAGGAATCTGTTAAATTATATGACTGACCTTATTTTCACTGTTCTCATTAGCAACAAGCCTAAAAATATGACAACATAAATCGATATCATGCTTCGTATCGGTCATACAAAATCAAATAGTGGAGCTCGTTTGTATGGATAAATAACCGGCTTACGAAGTCTTTATGTCATCGTAAATCGTATTTTACAGCCACCACAATAATAATGTGTCAAGAAGGGCTGTCACAGCAAAAAAATGAGTCGCTAGAAAAACGCAATATACTTATTTTTATTTTTCAAAATTTTGAATAGGAACGGACGTTATTTTACGGAATTCCATGAATATACAATGAAAACAAAATTACTTTGCTATAATCCGCTAACAGTGACTTTGTAGGCACAACACCACACAAATTCACCACAAAATAAACTCGACGATCGTTTCGCTCCGACACCGGAGCATATTCAGGAGATGTCGACTTCACAACGGACGATTGCAGAGTCCTTTCATAGACTTTGCCATCGTCCGTTATGAAGTCTCCTTCAGGAACATCTCCTGAAGATGCTCCGGTGTCGGAGCGAAACGATCGTCGAGTTTATTTTATGGTGAATTTGTGTGATGTTGTGCCTACAAAGTCACTGTTAGCGGATTATAGCAAAGTAATTTTGTTTTCATTGTATTTCAAAATTTTTACACGTACAAAATGCTATACACGAAATTTTAATAAGTAACTGCAGTCTCTACACGCTGGTAACTGGGCACTTTACATTTTTTGTACGAAACACCCGCTCGCTGTTCAGTTAAAATTCACGCGCCGCACGCTCGCTTAAATATCCTTGTAACTTTGTTCTGCACTGAACGCGAAAATGTCAGCACATTTCGTGTAAAATTCGTATAATTTCTATTGTTAATGAATTTAATTAAAGCAAGGAGACATCAATTAAGGTTTTACTTAAAAAAAGGCTTTTGAACTTCGTCGCGTAAGTTCCAAACGGATTCTATTTATGTTTCCAATTAATATAGGAAAAACCGGCCAAGTGCGTGGCGGGTCACGCGCAGTGTAGGGTTCCATAGTCACAATCCTCGAAAAACAGATATAACTCCTTAACCTGTGAACCCTACTTAGCCATGATAGTTTTCCTTTAAAATTGATTATATATACTACTGCTGTGAATTTTTTCAAGTTCCTATATACTGCCATTTGGCTGATAGAGGGGGGGGGGGGGGACACTTGACTCTAATAAAAATTAGCACTTTATAACATCATATTTTACAAACGGATCTAGAAATCGAAAATGATGTTCCCACACCCACAGTATTTTTAAAAGACCTATTCAACGATACCCCACACTATGGGGTAGATGAGAAAAAAAAATTCATCCCCACTTTACATGTAGGGGAGCTACCCTAAAAAAATATTTATCAAAATTTTATTTCACCACTTTGTCGGCGTGATTAATATTTATACCCATGCCAAATTACAGATTTCTAGCACTAATAGTCTCTGAGATTAACCGAGGACGGACGGACGGACAGACGGACGGACATGGCGAAACTATAAGGGTTCCTTGTTTACTACGGAACCCTAAAAAGGGATGTCTTTTGAAGAAGGCTCCTTACAGCGGTCCTTAAGCGGTCAATGAGGCGAAAATGTTAGGGATATAGAGACAATAATTAGGATCTACCTAGATATATTAATAACCTTGTTCAAGGGCCCTGAAATATAAAAATCCAGAGTGTTTATTGAAAAAGTTGGTAGAAAAGTAAATACTTAAATCACTGCTACCTGAAAAAAAATCTTCACACTTTTAGTGCATCGGCAATTTCTCGTAAAAATATAATGTGAATATGTGATGGTGTGCAGTACTAAGTATACAAAGTGAAGATGATAACATCAAAAAGATATCATCACGAAGCTTTGAAAAAAAAAACCGCTTAAAAAATCTATTAAAAGTGGAATCAACTTATCTAAAATCTTAAGCCGATCTACATTCGAACCTTTGATCGTAACTTTGAAATTTTCATCATTATCTAGACTAGAACCAGATTCATATAACAAACAGCTAGGACGGCTTTAGATCGGCTTATATTACACGAATGTAGAAGTCAGCATCTGATTCACTGGATTTCTCTGAGTGCACTCAGTCGGTCGAGAACTAGATACAAAGGTTTTACATCCCATTTCGACGTTGCAAACCGTTTTACCGAGTGATTTTCTTAACGTACTACTACCTACTAGTAATATATTACGAGTGGTATACAAAGATATCCTTTAAAAGCTGCAACGGGAATTTTATCTCAAAGTTGTTTACTTGATGCTCTCTAAGGCAGATTTATGCTCGAGTTTGAGTATAAGTGTAGTTATGTAAAGGAATGGTATACACAAAGTTTTGTTTGTTCAAGATGATAAAATATTTATTAGGTTGTACGCAGTCTTTGAACTACTTACATAATACTAAATTGACAGGTCTTTGATTAGGTATTGCATTCTTTTTGCGCACAGGATATAGGGCAACTGTGAAATGTCCTTCTTCAGGACGCATAATATCTATCTCTGTACGGGGGTCACACTTAAAGTTTTTAGAAAATCAAAAACAGAATGATGTTAGTTAATATTTTTATTGTTAACCCCCGACGCGATGTGAGTACGTGTGTGTGTGTGTGCGTGCGTGTGTGTGTGTGTGCGTGTGTGCGTGCGTGCGTGTGTGTGTGTGTGTGTGTGTGTGTGTGTGTGTGTGTGTCTGTCTGTTCCCCTGTGGCGCTCAAACGGGTGGACCGATTTGAATGCGGTTTTTTTTGTTTGAAAAGCGAATTAATCGAGAGTGTTATTAGCTATGTTTGATGAAAATTGGTCCAAGATGGCCGTCGCTACAAAATGGCGGATTACATATTTTTTCACAAGTCATTAAATATGGGTATCAAATAAAAGGGCTTCACTAATAGAATAGCACTATTGAAAATCCAAGATGGCCGCCGCCATAAAATGGCGAATGTCGGGGTTTTTTAAATTTTTAATTTATACTTGTTTTTCAAAGTATTCTCCGTTCCTTTCTAACCGTAGTATGCGAACCGTTGACTGAAGCAGTGAACCCACTTTTCATTAGCAATTTCTCTTCCACTTTTTTTTCGAACGAAAATGAATTAGGTACCATTTTTATTCACTCAATGTTACCTAGGGTAAAATTTATATTGGCTCTGATATCAACAGTTTTTTTAGCAGTGGAAGTACCGAACCAGTGGTGAATTCAATTTGACCATTCAAAAGTACTTGTAAAAGTTTATTTGAATAAAAAACTTTTCTATTCTATTCTATTCTTTACGCGGTAACCCGATCTCGTCGCCTCCTTGAGTCACGATCGCGCGTCGAGGTCGCGCGTCCCGGTTTCGCATCGATGTCGCACATTGCTGTCGTCCATCGCGGTCGCATACCTCAAAGTCTACCTTAACTCCCGTTGAAGGTTTGAAGTCATATAACTACTCACCTAGTTAGTATAACAGTTACTCACCCAAGTCATTTAGACCTGCACAATGCCACTCGGCCGCGTCCCTCGACGTAGCGGCGACGACAAAAGCGTGTTAATTTCGTTCTATGGTTCCTCGGGAAAATGGGCAAATTATGCACTGTTTTAACCCCCGACGCAAAAACGACGGGGTGTTATAAGTTTGACGTGTCTGTGTGTTGTATGTGTGTGTGTTTCCCAGTAGTGCTCAAACGGGTGAACCGATTTGAATGCGGTTTTTTTTTGTTTGAAAGGTGAATTAGTCGAGAGTGCTATTAGCTATGTTTGATGAAAATCGGTCCAAGATGGCCGTCGCTACAAAATAGATGATTACATATTTTATCACAACGCTCTCAATATAGGTATCAAATGAAAGGGCTTGACTAGTAGAATAGCATTATGCAAATCCAAGATGGCCGCCGCCACAAAATGGCGAATGTCGGGGTTTTTTTTAATTTTTAATTTATACTTGTTGTAGAACGTCGTTCTCGAACGTTATTGACGACCTCCCTGGCGCAGTGGTGAGCGCTGTGGTCTCCTAAGTGGGAGATTCCGTGTTCGATTCCCGGCAAGGGCAATTTGGGATTTTATAATTTCTAAATTGTCTCTGGTCTGGTCTGGTGGAAGGCTTCAGCCGTGGGTGGTTACCACCCTACCGGCAAAGCCGTGCGGCCAAGCGATTTAGTGTTCCGGTACGATGCCGTGTAGAAACCGATCAGGGGTATGCATAACTCTTCCAAGTTAGCCCGCTTCCATCTTAAACTGCATCATCACTTACCATCACTTACCCAGATTTCAGTCAAGGGCTAACATAAACATGAATTTAAAAAATCACCCAGAATAATAATTTGTACGTTACGTACAATCGTAACAAGAAAATAAAAAGCCGTTCGTTGTCTTGTATTTTTTGGGGGAGATAATAAAAATTATTTCACGTTTGACACACACACAAAACACGTTGGATACAAGCGGCACAAGACCGCGGCATGTAAAAGTCCCTACAAGTGACCTTTGTACGCCGTTTGATGACGACGACGCTAACTATAATAACCTTCGAGCTGTAGTTATAGTTTTAGGTCAACCTAGACACTTAGATCACACAAGGCGTGAGTTAGCACTGTTAAATAATTCATGCTTTCAGACTAATCAATTAAGGAGGCGTTCGACTAATCTAATTACAGAGGATCCTTTAGTACTAACGCCTAGTGACAGTAGAATTAATATCTCTAAACGAAATATAAAGCAAGATTAGGTATGTTCAAAAAATATACGTCTTCTATTTATTTGTGAAGCGTAAATTTATTACGGAAATCTGACAAACCACACACATGAATATTAGTTCTCACAGTACGTCTAGTGTCTACTAAAATTCGTTGACTTAAGATTGTTTAGTATTGAAATCAAACTTTGTTTGTATGTGGTGCACTTGGGAGAGAGAAACTTCTTTTGGGAATTATAGCGAAAGTATAAATATGACGTGTCTAAAGTTATGATGTAGGTATATAATGTGGCCGATTCTGTTGTACACAATCTCTAAATCTAAACTAAAATGACAGGTCTAAATATATTCCTGTCTCTTTCACAATCCTCCCTGCTGAAGGGGATAGCACTATTTTTAAACCTGTCAATTTAGTTTAGGTTTAGAGATTGTGTACAACAGAATTAGCCACAATATTATGCTAAAAACTGTTAAAAGTTCACTGGCGGATGTTTATGTAGACAAAAATGTAAACATCCGCCAGTGAAAGTCCCATCAAAATCGATCCAGCTTTTCAGAGATTAGCCGGTAATCTTTAAATTATCTACTTTCTAACAAAAAAAGAACGAATGAAATCGGACCACGCGTTAATGACACAGATTTTGACTTTCATCTCCTCTCCCAAGGAAACCGTGCTGAATTTCGGGATTAAAAGTATCCTATATGTTACTCCGTAGTATGTAACTTAAATCATACCAAGTTTCATTTCAATCCATTCAGTAGTTATTTGCGTAATGCGCGCACAAACATACAGACAAACAGACAAAAATTTCAAAAATAACTTTTTTAGGTTTTATTCCATATCCCTAATACTACGGGAGGTGGATGTCCGATTGAAAAAGTAATTTTATACCGACTGGAAACTTTAACAATAATAGTTCAGACCTAACCCATCACAGCTCCGAACGTCAGCTGCCGCACCAGTGGTGGAGTTAAGAGTGAGAGCATGTGAAAGTGCTTAAAAATTAAAGCACTCCGAGTGATTTTATCCCGGACAAAAATGGTCTTAAATCATTGTTCCGATCATTTTTGATACAGAAACAATCGTCAGCTGCCGCGCCGAGGGTGGGTTATACGTCCGCTACGCGCATGAAGTGCATTAAAATTTTGACAAATAAAGTTATTTTATACCTTATGAAAGGAGGATGGGCAAAAATGTATGAACGTTGGTCTACCTAATCAACACAAACGCTCTCTATGGAAATAAGAAGCTAATAAGTAGTTAATCAAATTACGTATAGCGTTTATGCCAAAATATATGGGAGTTTTTCAAAATTCACTAAAAAATAAATGTTTTAAAAATACTTTATATTAGTAATTCTACTATGAATTTAATTAATAGTGCGTAGCGTTCTACGTTAAACTGCCTCTTATGTCTAATGGTTAGCATAATCGACTGCAGATCACGAGGTCCCGGGTTCGATTCCCGGGTCAGGCAAATAATGGTTAGGTATTGGGTTTTTCTGTCAAGAAATTCTCAGTGCCAGCTCGGAGTTGGTAGTTGGCACTGTTTCACCCCCGTGCCTCAGAGAGCACGTTAGGCAGTCGGCCCCGATTATTATTACTATCATGTGACAATAATCGTTAAAGCCCACCAACCTACATTAGAGCAGCGTGGCGGGTTTAAGCTCTAAATCACTCTCATATGAGAGAGGAGGCCTGTGCTCAGCAGTGGGACGTTAAAAGGCTCTAGGTGGTGGTGGTGTAGCGTCTAGAATTAAATACATTGGTCAAGTTGGCAGCAGGGGGCACAAAACCGGCCTAATGTTGGGCGCAACATAACTAATAATAGTAATAAGTCGAGATTATTAGCACACAAGTAGATAGGTACAGAGGGAAAGCTTCATACAAACGGCTCGCTGGAGGTACATTCACACAAACACTCACCAACGGTTCACGGACGCCAGCGTCCATCGATGTATGTATTAGAACTACATCGATGCCCGCGTCTAACCTCCAACCAGCTCAGTTGGATGACAAACGTGCGCATATGTGTGAGTGTACCTACAGCGGGCCGCTTGTAGAAGCTTCCCCTCTGTACCTATCCACTCGTGTGATTATTAGCTTGATCGCACAGCTTGATCGTTAGAAAGCTGCGAACTATTCCTATCGTTACTAGGTGGCATATTATGTCCTTCATAGCGTAATGCTTCTATATCTTACGGTCATAAAACAGAAAATAAGGTAAGGGGCTGCATTATGTTTTTCTCGAAAATCTCTTGAACCCCAAGACTTACAGCTTTGCTTCCATATAATAAAATTAAGTACTAAAAATAAGCTTTTCATTGAAATAGGTTTCATTTGTGTTGAGTAGGTAGACCACTTTGCCCATTCTCCTTTATGCAGTAGAATTTCCACAGTTTTAAAATGCTAAAGAAAATCGTCAGCTGCACTTCTGATGGGGGAAAGACCGTCAGTAAGCGTGATAAACATTTTGCGCGCTCAGTGCATTTAGCCTAGTAAATCTAGAAAAAACATCCTATAGTTTTAAAAATTGGCCAAATGTATTCTTCGGGCCTTCCTCTTGAATATATCCGAAAACCCCATATGGGGGGTGCATAACCAGCCGCCATTTTTAATTTTGTCCCTTTTTCTGGTTTTTTTCTCATATCACGAAAATCTCTACAAATAGCATTATAATTACTTCTGACAAAAGTTTTAATATACAATTTGCCACAAATGTAGTCTCTTGCATTTTTACTCTAAGTTTATTACTTTAGGAGCTTGGTATTTTTAGGTCTCCTTTGCGTTTCTCTTGCTCATATCTCGAAAATTTCTACGAATAGTATTATAATTACTTGTGATAAAAGTTTTTGTATAAAATTTTCTACAAATTTGGTTCCGTTCATTTTTACTCTAAGTTAATTACTTTAAGAGCTATAGGGTGTTTAAGTTAATATTTCAGGTTCTTTTTTTGGTTTTATGCTCATATCTCGAAAATCGCTACGAATAGCATTAGAATTACTTCTGAAAAAGTTTTTACATAAAATTTTGTACAAATTTGGTCTTGTTCATTTTTCATCATCATCATCATGATCAACCCATTACCGGCTCACTACAGAGCACGGGTCTCCTCTCAGAGTGAGAAGGGTTTTGGCCATAGTCTACCACGCTGGCCAAGCGGATTGGCAGACTTCACACACCTTTGAGAACGTTATGGAGAACTCTCAGGCATGCAGGTTTCCTCACGATGTTTTCCTTCACCGTTAAAGCAAGTGATATTTAAATACTTAAAACGCACATAACTCCGAAAAGTTAGAGGTGCGTGCCCGGGATCGAACCCACGACCTCCGATTAGAAGTCGGTCGTCCTAACCACTAGGCTATCACAGCTTCATGTTCATTTTTACGCTAAGCTTACTACTTTAGGAGTTATAGGGTGTTTAAGTTAATATTTGAGGTCCCTTTTTCAGTTTTTTGCTCATATCTCGAAAATCTCTTTGAATAACATTTTAATTACTTCTGACAAAAGTTTTAACATAAAATTTTCTACAAATTTGGTCCTGTTCATTTTTACGCATTTCAAACAAAAAAAAAACCGCATTGCGGTTTTTGTTTGAAAGGTGAATTAGTCGGAAGTGTTCTCATCTATGATTCATACGTTAGCTGTCAATTGCAAAGTATTAAAGTGCTCCCGAAATTTTAATTTATAATTTATTGTTTATTACAATAAACAGTATTCATTTAGTATTTATTTTAATCATACAATATTTAACCACTATTTCTACAATAAGGATTATGAAGAAAGTGTGTTTTTGTGCTCTCGCAGCACTACTGTAGTGCAAGCCAGTATCGACCGATGTTTATGATCACTAAGTTCAACAAACAACCGTAATCTACAAAGTGCTAATTAAGTAAATAACCTAATCAAAATAATCTTACTGTGCTTGATATTGCGTAGTGAAAACAATACGACTTTTCAACATTCACTGTGCTCTTTAGTAAGAACTTCTCATATTTTGTATCGTTATTGCCGGTTGGTGTCGGTAGAATAATAAATTTAGTGTTGACAATTTTCGACAATCTTGGATATACGAGCTAATTACATTGAATGTCGAATGAATGTGGACCACATCGTTAATGACTGTATGGCACAGTTATAACAGTTAAAATATGGTAATAAATATTTAAAAATTGATAAAATTAGCAATGGCCGCCTCTACTAAAGAGAATGACAAGAAGTTTGTTGTACAAACCAATTGATCACTGAGGAAGTACTAAAATGTTCATCATGCATGAAAAATTATCACTTTGATTGTGTCAAAACGTCTAATGTTCAATATAAAGACTTATCTTCAGACTTTTTAATAACCTGGTTGTGCCCATCATGTAACCGCCCACGGTCTGGTAAGGATAACACCAATACTGCAGTACGTGGCTCTTCGAAAAATAATAACACCGGTAATAATGTGAATCCCAAAAACAGAAACAAAAGAAAAAAGGCTCAATTTTCTGATAGTGATACCAGTGCGACAAACGACTTGTCAATAGAGGATGTCCGGCGGGTTGTCAGAGAAGAACTCAAAACATTACTAGATGTTTTCAAATCAAATATAATGTCTCAGTTTGGACAGAACTTAAAGGAGATCTCCGATCAACTCACACAAGTTACAAATTCCATATCTTTTATGGAGCAGCAACATGAAGATTTAAAGAAAGAAATTCAACTTAAGATCAAGAGCATTAACATGTTGGAAACCGAGAATAAAATTTTACAAACAAACTGCAACAATCTTAATGCTAGATTATCGCAATTGGAGCAGCACTCGCGAGCAAACAATATTGAAATACAATGTCTTCCTGAGCATAGGAATGAAAACTTATTGTCAGTAGTTAACCAGATAGCGAACACAATTAAATACAATCTTAAAGAATCTGATGTGTATTTATGTACCAGAACTGCAAAGATGCATAAAGATAATCATAGGCCCAGATCTGTAATCGTTAAATTTAGTTGTCCAAGGGTTCGTGATGAATTTTTGGCGTCAGCGATTAATTTTAATAGAAAGGCTGAACAAAGTGTAGATAAATTAAATACTAGCCACATCGGATTAGGTGGAGACATTAAACCAATCTATATTGCTGAACATTTATCACCGACTCAAAAAGCTCTGCATGCTGCTGCTCGCCTGAAGGCTAGGGAACTAAAATATAGATTTGTGTGGGTCAAACGAGGATTTATATACATGCGCAAAAGTGAATCTTCTGAATATAAGTTTATAAGGAATATGGACTCTTTAAATAGTCTTAATTAATCGAAGTATTTTATTGCATGACAATTAGTTTTTAAGTTATAAAATTTAATTCGATTAAATGTTATTATCAAAATGTTAGGGGACTCCGTTCGCATACTAATGATACATATTGTGAAATTCTTAACAGCGATTTCGACATAATTATACTAACTGAGACATGGCTTAATAATAGTATTTTTGACAGGGAAATTTTTGATAGTCGTTACCACGTTTACAGACGTGACAGAGATAGCTCTGCTCTCTTTGGGCACAAAAAAACAGGTGGTGGAGTACTTGTTGCTGTTTCTAACAAACTTGTTTCGCGACGTGAAACTGACTGGGAGAGTGACTGTGAAGATATTTGGATCACTATTGATTTTAAAACTCAACAGGGTAAAGAATCTATGCATATCTGTGGTGTGTACCTAGCCCCACCTGTCACTATCACTTTGCTTGAAAATTTCATTGAGAACACTAACAAAATACTCAATAATACTAACTTTCCGACACTAATTGCCGGTGATTTTAATTTAAGTGGAATAGTTTGGTCTTCTTCTGATAACCCTTCTGACGCCGCCCCATCAAACTATAGTACTTGTGCATTGAAAAGTTCATTTATTGATTTTTTGTCTTTTAATGGTTTAAAACAATATAACTTGGTATACAATCACAAGAATAAAATTCTTGATTTAATTTTAACAAATAAGGATGTTACAGTAAGTGAATGTTTGAATCCTATAAGAAAGATTGACAGTTATCATCCTCCTTTAGATATTACAATACCTCGATCGGAAATAAAAGCCAATAATAGGAATGAATCTAGAAATATCTATAATTTTTTTAAAGCTGACTATGATAAGGTTATTCATGCTCTAAACTGTATATCTTGGTCTGTTGAATTTATTGGGTGTGAGAATGTTAATGCAATGCTATCAAAATTTTATAATATCTTACATAATATTATCCGTACCCATGTACCTCTTAATAAATCCAAAAACAAATCTTATCCTGTGTGGTTCTGTCCTCGGTTAATTAAGCTATTAAAATTAAAACACAAGTATCATGCAAAGGTGAGGAGATATAAAAATCCATTAGATTTAATTGAGTTTCAGTATCTACGCAAAGATTGTGATAGGTTAATATCATTATGCTACAATGAATACATTTGCAAAATAGAGGCAGAAATAGGTAAAAATCCAAAATTTTTTTGGACCCATTTAAAGAACATCCGTAAAGAAAATAGTGCCTATCCACCTGTCATGGTTCTAAATGATAAAAAGGCCACTGACACTGCAGCTGCTTGTGAATTATTTGCGGCTCACTTTGCTTCTGTATATGAAAAGGATATTGATGTATCTAATGAATCCAACGTTAAAGTTCTTGATACACATGATGAAATTGATCATCTACAACTTTCCCGATCAACTGTTTTTAAGAAACTAAAAAGACTTGACAAATTTAAAGGCGCTGGTCCTGATAATATACCCCCGATATTTTTAATTAAGTGTGCATGGCCAATGTCACTGCCTCTTACATTGATTTTTAATAAGTCCCTGGAAAATGGTCAGTTTCCCGATGTTTGGAAGGAAACCAGAGTTGTTCCTGTCTTTAAGTCTGGTAAAAAGAAAGAAGTGCAAAATTATCGCCCAATATCTATCTTATCTACCATGGCGAAGGTTTTTGAATCGCTAGTGTATCAGCATATGTTCAACCATTTGAATAAATATATTAGTGATAAGCAACATGGATTTATGAGAAAACGCTCCACAACTAGCAATCTGCTACTTCATACTACAAATATAGCTGAATGTATTGATAATGGGCACCAAATTGATGCCGTATATACTGACTTTTCAAAGGCTTTTGACAAGGTCAATCATCGTATCTTACTAAGTAAACTACATGCGCATGGAATTTCTGATAACTTACTAATGTGGAGTAAATCGTATCTTGTCAATAGAAAATCTAGGGTAGTCATTAACGGCCACCAATCCAGGGTATTTATAGCTCAATCAGGAGTGCCTCAAGGATCCAATCTAGGTCCTCTCTTTTTTAATGTCTACATTAACGACATAACGAACATTTTCTACAATAGCAATGTAAGTCTCTTTGCGGATGACTTAAAACTGACTCGTATTATTAAGGGTGGTGACGATGTACAATTATTGCAGGAAGATCTGTACAGATTAAGTGATTGGTGTAAACTAAATAAAATGTTCCTAAATGTTGATAAATGTCTTCACATAAAATTTACTAGGAAATTAAATAAAATACCATCTGTGTATTACATTAACGACAAGCGACTGACTGAAGTTAACGAAATTCGTGACTTAGGTATTATTTTAGATGATAAATTAAGTTTTGTACCTCACATAGATAAGACTTTAGGCCTGGCAAATAGATCTCTTGGATTCGTTCTTAGGTGTTCAAAAAACTTTAAACAGAGTTCTACTGTAATTAAGCTTTTTGATTGTTATGTGCGCAGCAGACTGGAATACTGTGCTATTGTCTGGTCTCCGTTCACTAAAATCCACACTAAAAGAATTGAGAGAGTACAGGAACGGTTCTTGCGCCAGCTTGCATATCGTTTCAGGATGAATACTAGTAATTATGAAAATAGACTTAGCCTTTTCAAGAAAAATACACTAGAGGATAGGAGACTAATATTGTCCTTGATGTTTTTGTTCAAATTATTTAATAACAAAGTTGATTGTTCAGAGCTACTTTATAGATTTGCACTTAAAGCACCAAGATTGAATAATCCCCGTCTACCTTTTAAACTGTTAAATGTTAGACGGTGCAGAACTAAACTGGGCAAGCATTCTCCCATACCAAGAATTTCTGACTATTACAACAGCCTTGTTAAACGTAATAAAGAAATAGATTTATTTTATAATAGTATTACTCAGTTTAGACAAAATATTATTGACAGCATTATACCCACTAACTGACTCGATGATTTTTTTTAATGTCTTCATTCTTCATTCAGTTTCTTAGAAGTTTTGTAATTAAACTGTACAATATCTAGAATAATTAATTTAAGTAAATAAGCATTCTTATAACTTATTGCAAATTGGTTGATTATTACAACAACTTAATTAATGATCATTAAAATATTTTGTATGCATGTTGTGTAAGCCTATAATTAGTTGAGCATTTAATCATGTGACACTCGTAATTTTGCTATTTAATTATAATTGTATTAGTGTATTCAACTGTTGGCTTTCCTAAATAAATAAATAAATAAATAAATAAATATGATTGATGAAAATCAGTCCAAGATAGCCGCCACCACAAAATAGTGAATGTCGGGGGTTTTTTAATTTTTAATTTATACTAGTTTATCTCTCTGTTAACTTTAACACTCTGTAGCTCCTAAAGTAATAAGCTTAGCGTAAAAATTATTAGGATCAAATTTATAGAAAATTTTATGTTATAACTTTTATCAGACGTTATTAAAATGTTATTCTTAGAGATTTTCGAGATATGAGCAAAAAACTGAAAAAGGGACCTCAAATATTAACTTAAACACATTATAACTCCTAAAGCAGTAAGCTTAGCGTAAAAATGAACAAAACCAAATTTGTTCAAAATTTTATGGTAAAACTTTTTTTAGAAATAATTACAATGCTATTCGTAGAGATTTTCGAGATATGAGCATAAAACCAAAAAAAGGACCTCAAATATTAACTTAAACACCCTATAGCTCTTAAAGTAATAAACTTAGAGTAAAAATGAATGGAACCAAATTTGTAGAAAACATTATACAAAAACTTTTGTCCGAAGTAATTATAATACTATTCGTAGAAATTTTCGAGATATGAGCAAGAGAAACGCAAAAGGGACCTAAAATACCCTATAGCTCCTAAAGTAATAAACTTAGAGTAAAAATGCAAGAGACTATATTTGTGGCAAATTGTATATTAAAACTTTTGTCAGAAGTAATTATAATGCTATTTGTAGAGATTTTCGTGATATGAGAAAAAAACCGAAAAAAGGGACAAAATTAAAAATGGCGGCTGGTTATGCACCCCCCATATGGGGTTTTCGGATATATTCAAGAGGAAAGCCCGAAGAATACATTTGGCTAATTTTTAAAACTATAGGATGTTTTTCCTAGATTTACTAGGCTAAATGCACTGAGCGCGCAAAATGTTTATCACGCTGACTGACGGTCTTTCCCCCATCAGAAGTGCAGCTGACGATTTTCTTTAGTATTTTAAAACTGTGGAAATTCTACTGCATAAATTTCATAAGGTATAAAATAACTTTATTTGTCAAAATTTTAATGCACTTCATGCGCGTAGAGGACGTATAACCCACCCTCGGCGCGGCAGCTGACAATCGTTTCTGTATCAAAAATGATCGGAACAATGATTTAAGACCATTTTTGTTCGAGATAAAATCACTCGGAGCGCTTTGATTTTTAAGCACTTTCACATGCTCTCACTCTTAACTCCACCACTGGTGCGGCAGCTGACGTTCGGAGCTGTGATGGGTTAGGTCTGAACTATTAATGTTAAAGTTTCCAGTCGGTATAAAATGACTTTTTCAATCGGACATCCACCTCCCGTAGTATAACATCCCCCAGTTATTATTTTGCAAAAATATTTAATGTGCAGATACGGCAAGTCTACGATTTTATTATATGTATAGATAGATTAAGAAAGTTGAGTGGAACATTTTTGAATCTAGGCGGAAGCCGCGCGCATCAGCTAGTATGTTACAACTTAATACACACGGAATGCGACCGATGTTAAACTCTAGTGTTTGTTGTTTTGGAGTTCGGATGGATAACTGTTATCTACTATCACTACATAGTATAAAACAATATAAAAATAAGTCGGGTTTTCCTTCCTGACGCTATAACTCCAGAACGCACGAACCGATTTCCACGGTTTTGCATTCGTTGGAAAGGTCTTTGGCTCCGTGAGGTTTATAGCACAGAAAAACACGCGAACGAAGTCGCGGTGGTCAGCTAGTGGGCGTATAAAAGTTTAAAGTAAGCATAAAATAATATGCCTACCTACATCGCTAAAATGACAGCAGCCTAAAGAGCTCATGTCCGATTTATGGTGGGAAATTGATATTTTCTAACGCACACAAAAACCCTTCAAAATATTTACCGAGCTTTATTTAAGGATTCCTGTTGGAATTTTGAAAAATATACCGCAATTCCCCGGACAAAAGTAATGCGATTATTTGTCTCCTGGCCCTTTGAGATGTTTGTGAAAAACCGCAGCCATTTTTCTTTTACGGCAACAAATCCCGGGATCAGCCGGGTATCAATCAAACCCACCTGTATAGCCGGGTAATGTCGGGCAATTAATAACCGGTCCTTTTATCCCCAACAATTTATGCATCAGTAGATTTGACAACGGCAATGATTAGTGCGGATTTTGAAATGACGTTTGAAAAATTATAATAGTTACAACTCGATTGGTACAACGCGTTGTAAATGCGTGGTTGTGAATGCGTGGATAGTATACTCTGATTTTTAATTCCGTGGAATTCTGACGTTTCGTAATATTACCAGAGATAACACAATTCCCAAAAAAGATAAAAAATTCAAAACTTATGTAAATAAAAATCAACTGCCGCATGTAGATATGACAAATGACAGACACTTCATGGTGATAATGTCATTCGACTTCCATTTTTTAATAAATTTTTTCAATGTGCTTCTTTTGTTTTCTATTGCTGTTAGTGTGTACTTTCTAGTTTCCACTCTTAGCGATTTCTATTTTAGGGCGAAACGACTAATATTATTACGCGGCTTAGGGCTTTTTATGTTGACAGGGAATTAAAGTAGTCTAGGTAAAATCGTACTTCGTAGATGTTAACACTGTTTTCCATACAAATAACTCATCTGTAAATGACAATGACAACTGTCAGAATTCCACCGAATTAAAAATCAGGGTATAAACCAAAAAATACCGAACTTTCATGTAGGAAAACCTAATTTTCTGCATGGAAAAAACGCATACAGATAAGATTTTAAGGTAAAGATTTTTCTGGACAACAGTCCGCTTTCTTTCATGATTGTTCAGTAAGTATATCAAAGACCTAGAAACTGTTGTTTAAAACCAGAGAGATATTTTATTACTGGAGGTGCCTTAAAGCTACGGTCTAACAGTTGCACTGAAAATATTTTTGAGTAAAAATAATATTATTTTTATGTTTTTCGCTCTTGTTAAATTCAGTTGCAGGTCTAACGCCAATTTGCGAAAATGAACAACTGCAGTTAAGTAATCAGGATGAAACCATACAATAATTAATTGTGTCGCCATTGTGAGCTAGACATATGGATGCGCGCAAAATATTTTCTGAAGAAATTTGAGGTCCCCTCGCCCTCGCCTCAATTTATGTATACACGTCATTTATGTGTAGATACTAAGTACGTCAGAATACATAAACAATTCATGCAAACTTCAATAAATTCACGACCATTTATCACGAATATCCCGAATTATTTGCGATTCCTTTTCTTAGAAAAATTTTTTTCAGTCTACCGTTGAGGCAAATTTTGCCTCACCTCTCTGCGTCTAGTAATATTACAACTCTGTGTTAAAAGCAATCAAAGCTACGTTATGATATAGGCACTTTTATACATGTCTGTTTTTCTTTATCCTCGCAGGTATAAAGAAAAAACACATTGTATACCAAGTTGAAAAAGTCTTTTATATCCCCTTATGAAAAACCGCTGATGCATAAATTGATATGGGTGTATGAACCGGTTATTAATTACCCGGGTTGTACAGTATTTCACCCGGGTACAGTCTTTGTACAGGTGAATTTGATTTATGCCCGGATGATCGCTTGATTTATGTGTTTTTTCCTAATGGTTTCTGAAAGGATATACTAACATGCTCACGTCAGCTTTGATATTAACCATAATATTATTTTCATTTTTCGTAATAATCTTCTTGTAAGTAGTATTGTAATTCATTATTTTATTTATTACTAAATGATGCCCGCGACTTCATCCGCGTGGATTTATGTTTTTTAAAATCTTGTGGAAATCATTTGCTTTTCCGGGATAAAAGATGCCTATGTCAATTTCCGGGACGCAAGCTATGTCTGTAGCAAACGTATAAATTGCTTAAATGGATGGACCTTTAAGAGTCCCGTGGGAATTCTTCAATTTTCCGGGATAAAAAGTAGCTTATGTCCGTCCCGGAGATGTAAGCTACCTCTGTGCCAAATTTCATCAAAATCGATTAAACTGTTGGGCCGTGAAAAGCTAGCAGACAGACAGACTTACTTTCGTATTTATAGTATTAAGTATGGATTTAATCTTTGTTCGACACGACACACTATGCCGACATAGCTCATAGAAAACTGAACTGAAACTCAAGTTTGCGTGGCGGATCACATATCTCGAAGAGCGAATAGACGTAGGGGTCCCAAGGTCAAACAAACGGAAACTCAGCGATGGAAGACCTCCCACGAAATGAACGGACTATTTCAAGAAAGTCTCTGGCAGCCCCTGGCTACCGCCTACCAGGTCATAGGATCGTGTTCTGTGGCGTTCCTTGCAAGAGATCTATGTCCAGCAGTGGACGTACATATATTGGTTGAGATGATGATATGAGACCGATACGGCATTGAGTGTCTGTGATATTTTTACTCGTACTTATTGCAAATAAAAATCGTATTGCAAAAAGCTGTGATAGCCTAGTGGTTAGGACGACCGACTTCTAATCGGAGGTCGTGGGTTCGATCCCGGGCACGCACCTGTAACTTCTCGGAGTTATGTGCGTTTTAAATATTTAAATATCACTTGCTTTAACGGTGAAGGGAAACATCGTGAGGAAACCTGCATGCCTGAGAGTTCTCCATAACGTTCTCAAAGGTGTGTGAAGTCTGCCAATCCGCTTGGCCAGCGTGGTAGACTATGGCCAAAACCCTTCTCACTCTGAGAGGAGACCCGTGCTCTGTAGTGAGCCGGTAATGGGTTGATCATGATGATTGCAAATAAAAATATTCAAATTATTGTGTTTAAACATAACAGTGACGGATTCCCTGTTTTTATTACGTACCAAAAATGCGTCGTCATTCCTTAAATTTATTGTTGCCAAATTGTTCGCCTGAATTTCATGTTTCACAGAATTGGTAGGTACATTTAATCACTTAATTAAAATAATAATTCCCTACCGACCGAATTTCGGCCACGGCGACTAGAAGGCGGCGATTAAGTAACTACGCAGGAGATATTATAGTTAGTGCACAAATGTGTGCAAAAATACAGATGCACCTTCTATTCCTTCATTCTCATAATCCAATGGGACGCCAATACACGACACGACCTGAGAAAGATCAAACACAGGACCCGACGGCTTTACTTGCTCTTCATGAATGACCAAGATTTAGTTTAATAATGTACCGAATTCGTATAAAGGAATAATAAATTGAGATGAAATTAATAATTAATGACCTACTTAAATATGAATAGGAAATGAATTAATATAAACATATAATAAAATCGTAGACTTGCCGTATCTGTACATTAAAGATTTTTGCAAAATAATAACTGGGGTATGTTAGGGATAAGTAATAGAACGTAAAAAAGCTATTTTTGAAATTCTTGTCATACTATCACATGATTTTAGTTCATACTACGGAGTAACATACAGGATACTTTTTATCCCGAAATTCAGCACGGTCCCCTTGGGAGAGGGGATGAAAGTCAAAATGTGTACTTAGCTGTAATTCATTAACGCGTGGTCCGATTTCATTCATTCTTTTTTTGTTAGAAAGGAGATAATTTAGAGATTATCAGCTAATCTCTGAAAGGCTGGATTGATTTTGATGGGACTTTCACTGGCGGATGTTTACATTTTGATCTACCTAAACATCCGCCAGTGGACTTTTAACAGTTTTTAGCAAGGTATGAGCTCAAAGGAGCTTAGGAAAAACAACAAAATGATTCCCATGTAATTTTTAAAATGCAATATCCACGCGAGCGAAGTCGCGGGTATCCGCTTGTATTAAATAACTTAGTTCAAAGAGAACCTTCAATGTATAAGTGTGCTTTCAAGTAATCGAGCAATCGTCGACCACTTTCTCAATGTTTATTTATGAGTTGAATTGCGCTACACATTTTCATTGAAAATGGTTTTCCGGGACAAAAATAATCCTATTTAACTCACCAGAATCTTCTCGCTTCTCTATCGCTTGTTCCGCGCTCTCGCTGGCACGCTCGGCTAGGCGGTGCATGAGAATGAGTCATTGATTTATCGTGCATGCGGCCGACGTTCGTCCATTTATAAGGTGTTACACGTCAAAAAAAAAAAACATTTATAACTATTTGGTATTGTTACTTTTGAGATACCAGGATGTTGAAATGACGACCTCGCATCGGATAGTACCATAGTTGGAAGACCCCGCACTAGGTTTACAGACGGCGTCAAACGCAATCGCAGGCAACCGCTGGATTCAAGTGGCGAAAGACCGAGGCGTATGGAAGTCCCTAGCCCACAATTATGGACGTCTATCAGTTTAACAATTGTTATTTTTAACCCCCGACGCAAAAACGACGGAGTGTTATAAGTTTGACGTGTGTGTGTGTGTGTGTGTGCGCGCGTACGTGCGTGCGTGCGTGCATGCGTGCGTGCATGCATGCGTGCGTGCGTGCGTGCGTGCGTGAGTGTGTGTTCCCCTTTAGCGCTCAAACGGGTGAACCGGATTTGAATGCGGTTTTTTTGTTTCAAAGGTGAATTAGTCGAGAGTGTTGTTAGCTATGTTTGATGAAAGTCGATCCAAGATGGCCGCCGCCACAAAATGGCGAATGTCGGGGTGTTTTAAATTTTAAATTTATACTTGTAGCTTTTTCTTTTCTATGATCGTATTGTGCGTTTTGCAATAACCCTCCTATATCCATTATTTCGTATGGACCAATATTTCATACGCCATACGCCACTAGTATTTACACGGAGTTATTGCAACCTAACCTTTGGGCTTTCATTTAGCAAATAAGTTTACGTTTTTTTAGGGTTCCGTAATCCGTACCCGAAGGGTAAAAACGGAGCCCTATTAATGTCACTCTGCTGTCTGTCTGTCCGTCTGTCTGTCCGTCCGCCGGTCACAGGTCTCTAGCTCGTAGACGAAATGAGTTGCAAACCTGAAATTTTGGTATTCGATGTTGTACGTTAACCCAAAACTAGATATTGAATTAAATTATTATCCAGGGGGATACATGAAAAAGGAGCCGGAAAAAAAATCTTAGCATAGTTCATTGAGTAGAGTACGAATATTTTTTTTTCTTTAATTTTTCATTCTTCTTTTGTTAGTCACCAATAGGTGACTTGCGTAATAATATGCTACATCAACTGACCTCTGTTAACAAATAAAATACAGCTGTTATATTTACGCAGGAAAATTGCGCGTTATCCTACTCTTGTGTGGCCATTAAAAATGTATGTCAAATACCCGGGTGAAATTGAGTCCGGTTAATTACTGTTTGCGTTCGGATTAAGCTAATATTTTATTAATTTTAAACTTTTCGTGGGTACAAGTGTTCTTTAATGATTGAACAAGTGAACGTGTGAGAACACGCGTAAGAAACGGTTCTGATGTCATGAAATCGTAGTCATTAAGAAACTTGATTTTAAAACAAAATCAAGATTTTAAACTACTTAGCATATAAAATTATATATATTTTGATGCAATCAAAACTTGATTAATTGCAATTATTCTTTAAAATTGCCACCTTTCACTACCTATTGGATGAAATCAGTTTTTGAAAGAATCCTACCTATTGAAAATTCAGCCCTAACGAAGATTGCTTTGAACTTTGGTACTAGGCCGCCAGACAAGGTCGCAGTTCAGCGCAAATTCGACACTGAAAGAAAAAAAGATAAAGTTAAAGAAAGTAAAAAAAAACCGGCCAAGTGCGAGTCCTACTCGCGCACGAAGGGTTCCGTACCATTATCTATAAAATAGACAAAAAATCACGTTTGCTGTATGGAAGTCCCCCTTAAATATTTGTTTTATTTTAATTTAATTATTTATTTTTATATATTCACATGTAACTAAATATTCTGTGAATAATTCAAGCGTCTGCCTACTACCGTTATCAATATCGAGCAAAAAAATACGTTTGTTGTATGGAAGCCCCATTAAATATTTATTTTATTCTGTTTTTATTTTAGTATTTGTTTTTATAGAGGCAACAAAATACATCATCTGTGAAAATTTCAACTAACTATCGCTGTTCATGAGATACAGCCTGGTGATAGATGGACTGACGGACAGACGAACAGCGGAGTCTTAGTAATAGGGTCCCATTTTACCCTTTGGTTACGGAATCCTAAAAAGATATTTATTTCACAAATATATTTACTTGAACTCGTACAAGCGTTTTTCTCATGTTTTTTGCAATATTTTTCCCACAAATAGGTATATACCCCATTATCGGAACAAAAGGAGGATAAACAGCCTCCCAGATAATGGACAAAGATGATTTATAACGTAATCTATAAACTTTGTATTGATATCTTTATCTATTCGGATTTTGGAACTAAAATAAATTTTTAAACCTTGATAAATTTTATCCCAAAAAATGTACTTACTTAATAAAACAAGTACGTATAAATTAAAAATTAAAAAAAACCCCGACATTCGTTATTTTGTGGTGGTGGCCATCTTGGATTTGCATAGTGCAATTCTGTGTGCTTAGTCTAAATCGGAGCACTCGAAAACGAACTCGAAAACTATTGATCGATTTCAGAGTAAAATAGACCTAAAATGGCTTGTATTAAGGTTTGAGTTCGCCAATACATTCAGCATTGTTCGAATGCTGAATGTATTGGCGAACTCAAACCTTAATACAAGCCATTTTAGGTCTATTTTACTCTGAAATCGATCAATAGTTTTCGAGTTCGTTTTCGAGTGCTCCGATTTAGACTAAGCACACTGCTAGTCAAGCCTTTTCATTTGATACCCATATTGAGGGAGTTGTTATAAAATATGTAATCCGCCATTTCGTAACGGCGGCCATTATGGATCGATTTTCATCAAACATAGCTAACAACTCTCGACTAATTCACCTTTCAAACAAAAAAAAACGAAAAAAAATTCAAATCGGTTCGCCCGTTTGAGCGCTACAGGGGAACAGGCAGACACACACACACACACACACACACACACACACACACACACACACACACACACACACACACACACACAGACACGTCAAACTTATGACACTCCGTCGTTTTTGCGTCGGGGGTTAAAAATATAAAGTGAGATAGGTACTTTATAATTTTCTAGTTACGTAGGCTTACGTCTATTACGATTTTAACTGCCTCGTTAGTCTAGTGGTTAGCACGTTCGACTGTGGATCACGAGGTCTTGGGTTTGATTCTCGGGTCGGGCCAAAAAAAAAAATATGAGGTATTGGGTTTCTCAGTGCAGTGCCCCCGTGTCTCGGCGAGCACGTAAAGCCGTTGGTCCTGCGCCTTATGTCTCTCCTATTGGCGTCCCATGGCGAAATAAAAATTTAATATTTTTTTCAACACACTTGCTCATAAAGTAGCTCTACGTTCACCGCAATTAGGCAGATAATTACACCTATTATTCAAACTGTGACTTTTGTTTTACTATTATTCACAAGTGAATTATAGAGTTTTATTTTTAATTTATTGGTTGAGTTGGTTCCTTTGTTCTTAAAAAAGTTTCGATACAAAAAAGGTCGTATTCAATAGTACAAATAAATTAATATACCTTTTGCTTGCTCATTTCATGCAACTTCGTATTTAAATAGATAATTTCAACTTGTACGTGTTTAATAAATAAAACTTTCACTCAAATATAACTTTTGTTTTTTCTGTAATAAAGAAAACTTGAAATTCCCCATTTTGTACGTGGCTAAAATGCTATCCGCGAAAAGCCAAATAAAACAAACCTCATTCTATAGTCTATGGCCGATTGCCATTTTAAGAAGCGCGCGCATATGAAAACTGATTAATTTTTCCCGCCATTGCAAAATGCCATAGAAAACAAACCTCATTCTATATAGTATATGGCCGATCGCACTTATATGTGTGCGCGCATAGGAAAACTGATTAATTTTTCCCGCCATTGTGAGAAAATTTTCATAACTCGTTTTCACTGTTGAAATTACAGTTATTTATTAAATAAAATTAAAATATCTACAAGTACTAATTATGAAGAAAATGATTTATGTTGTACACCGCCCGATATATGTGAAGCCCTTAAAGTTATGGAAAGTTTACTACCTACCTGAAATATCCAAGGAAAAATATCTATTTTAGTGTTATTTTCTTCGCAAGTGTGTTGAAAAACGTCGTATGATACACGTGTGTATTGATGATTACCGTCCTCGGCTATCTTAAGACCCTCACCTAACGGCTCGGCTCTCAATATCGCCTCAGCGGTAATCACCAACATTACACACTTATACCATAATGTACTATTTCAAAAACATCTATGGGAAAACAAGTTGGTAAAACAAGTTAAATGGAAAAAGTACATCCGAATAGACGCTGTGACGTCAGTCGAGTGAGCAATTTTGCGCTAAAATACATGAAATTAAATAATTGATTTCTCCTTCATTTATTGATGGATTTCAAAATTTTTTCACTGATTTATTGGTTTTAATCTATATTTTAATACCATTGTGTTCAAAATTATATTTTCACCGTCAGGAAACTTCCTCATTCACGGTGTTCCACCGCTTGTATCCAGTGTATCTGCAACACGAGTGATGTCGCACATTCACTAATTTTACCTTTGATAAACCCCAATAACCAGTTCAAACAGAACTAATAACATTGGTACACGTGTCAGCTTAACCACATGAGTAGATATACGTACAGAGAGGAAGCTTCATACAAGCGGCCCGCTGTAGGTACACTCGTACATAGCGCACGTTTGTCGTCCAACTGAGCCGGTTTAAGGTCAGACGCGGGCGTCCGTGAACCGTTGGTGAGTGTGTTTGTGTGAGTGTACCTACAGCGGGCCGCTTGTATGAAGCTTCCTCTCTGTACGTATTAGATATACGTGGCTCATGTGGCTTAACTGCGCATTTAATTTCGTTTGTTTGTATACGTTCCTGATTATATATAGCTTAACGAGCTTAAATCCAATTTTAAGCCGTGCAGTTGAATCATTAGATTTTATAGCGTTTTAATACAAGTTGGCTGGCCTCAGCTTTGCACAGGTAGCCCACCCGTGGGCTAATTAATGGACTAAAGTATAATTACTGTATGTATGTATAACAAGCGGATGCCCGCGACTTCGTCCGCGTGGATATAGGTTGTAAATATCTGCCAGTGAAAGTCCCATCGAAATCAATCTAGCCTTTTGGAGATTAACCGGAACAAATAGACGAACAGACAAACAAAGCGCACGCCAGCTTAAGATGATAATTCATACGTTAAAAACTTCCTAGAAAGCTATTGTACAAAGTCTCCATTTATAGACAAAGAATAAAGGCTAGATTTTTTTTTAATTCTCACACGATCATAGAAAAAGTATTATATTCGTTTTGTTTTTGTTTCAGGTAAGTATAGATCCGGGTCGTCAGTTTCAGAAATGGCGCCCGATATGGGACTTCGGCAAGGTTTAAATAATTTGAAATACCTACTTACAAAAATATAGAAAATTAATAATATATAATTTAAAACAGTTCGAGCGACATTTATGTTTTATTTATTTAAGCGCTTAAAAATATTGTAGGCTTATACGTGATGCAAATAGTTTGAATTTTTAATCTTCAACCGTTCAGTACTTTGACAATAGAGCTTTCGGATTAAATAGATAAGTAGTGGTTTGACTATTTAGTAATGACAGTTCCGTTAACAACTAACTGAAGTCCTGAGTTTGTTCCCGGGGGAACTATTTTCCGGCACGAAAAGTATCCTATATCCATATCCAGGTTGCAAGCTGTCTTTAAGCCAAGTTTCATCTCAATCGGATGACGATACGCGAACGCAAAAAGAACGCCATTCCTAGAGTAGAACTCCCTGTTCAAAATATCTGCACAAAGAATGCCGTTCCCGGTGCGAAACTGCTTTTTCTAGACAAAGTCCTACTCTAGATAAGAATATATACATACTCCTAAAATATACTCCTTTTTCTTATAACCGTCTCGAGCATGCAAGCTATCGTTGAGCTAAGTTTAGTTCAATCGGATGAACGATACACGAACGCATAAAAAACTTCATTCCCTGGGAAAATTTTGTATGAGATAGAAATAGAAATTCTCAGACATTATGCAACTATGTGTGTAACAAAATATGCTAACATTTTCTAGTGGATAGAAGATGGCTCTAGAATGCAAACTATCTCCTTGCAAATTGTCGAAATCAGTTCAGCGCTTTAGGCGTGAAAAGTTTGCAGACAGAAATACAGAATAACTTTAAAATATTGGCATGGTGTAAGATATTATATACGTGGAAACTACTATTCTACTTAAATAAGTTTCTGATGGAATTCAGAAAAAAAAATCGGATGTATACTTAATATCTTGTCTGATGTCGGCCACAAAGTCAATTGAGCGAGAATCGAAGCGAATTGTATCAATCGAGGTCCATATTCTGTAGGGTTATGCTGAGCTTGCATACCCCGATAACGATACTAGATTTCGAATATCGAAAAACTAGGTATATTACAGAGCAAAACGCCTCCAAGCTTCTTATTTTAAAGTCATAATTCAGTACTTCGAATATTTATTTTGCAACACTTGGGGCGCGCCGCTCGCTGTAGTTGAATGGCCATGTATGGACGAACTCAAACATTTAAACAAGCCCGTTTAAGTCCATTTCACTCTAAAGTCATTGTGTTTTGATATTCGAATTTGGATCAACGTTACCACAGTGTGCAAGCTTGGTATAACCCCACTGAGATCGGGCGATACCAGGCGTTATAGCGGGAGTCCATAACGGATTGACCGGTCACCCGTCGTCGCACGGGTCAGGGGCTAATGGAATATCGATACCCACACGTGGACCGCACTGCCTGCGAGATACTGCGAGCAAATATTGAAGACTAGCCGGCGAAGCCCACGACTTCGTTCGTGTGGATTTAGATTTGAAAAAAAAAATATTCTTCTTACAAACTTCACCATCGTTTTTCATCCCCCATCTCAATTTAAAATTCTTGGGGATAAAATTTTCGAAAATCCTGAAACACGATTTTTTCATTTCTAACCAAAACCTCGAACACCAATTTTCACGGATATAACTCGGAAAATGACGGACTTTCATACAAACTTTCATCACCTTGAGGGTAGAATTTCTGATAATCGTGAATGTCTATTTCTTTAAACTGAAAGTCCAAATATCAATTTTTCTTGGATATAACTTGAAAAATGATGCAGTTTCATAAAAAAGTTCATCCCCTATCTAATCCTAAGGGATCTAAGCTCTAATATACCTTCTCCACAACAGAAATTTGTGCTCAGCAGTGGGACGTTAT
Organism: Melanargia galathea; assembly: GCA_920104075.1. Lineage (NCBI taxonomy): Eukaryota > Metazoa > Arthropoda > Insecta > Lepidoptera > Nymphalidae > Melanargia > Melanargia galathea. Next base: position 30,407,905 of record OV049857.1, read on the forward strand.
AGTGCTTTTCTAATGGCGGTTACCGCCATATAGATTTGCTTTATCTTACGGCTTATAGAAATATAAGCACGTAATAATTAATTACTATCAACAAGACATATTACGTCTCAAGAAAATAAGGCCAAATCCTGACAAATAATGCCGGCTCATTCCAACCGAGTCGGTATGATTTACGAGCGAGCGAGCGTGCGTAGAACGCCCGAGCCATCAATAACTAACTGTCTACAGTGTGCTTAGTCTAAAGCGCAGCACTCGAAAACGAACTCGAAAACTATTGATCGATTTCAGAGTAAAATAGACCTAAAATGGCTTGTATTAAGGTTTGAGTTCGTCAATACATTCAGCATTGTTCGAATGCTGAATGTATTGGCGAACTCAAACCTTAATACAAGCCATTTTAGGTCTATTTTACTCTGAAATCGATCAATAGTTTTCGAGTTCGTTTTCGAGTGCTCCGCTTTAGACTAAGCACACAGCTGTCACACTATTGCTAACCTTAGAAGCACTTACGAACCAACAAACACCATAGTTTAACGCATTAAGACAATTTTCCCTCGAGCTGTCGCGAGCGTGATCCATACAAACGAAGTTTATTATTAGAATGTTAACGATTTTTAACCCTCGACGCAAAAACAACGGGGTGTTATAAGTTTGACGTGTCTGTGTTTGTGTGTGTGTGTGTATGTATCTGTCTGTTTGTTCCACCGTAGCGCTCAAACGGGTCAACCGATTTGAATGCGGTTTTTTTGTTAATTAGTCGGGAGTGTTCTTAGCTATGTTTGATAAAAATCGGTCCAAAATGGCGGATAAAAGAAACCAAGGTACTAATTTACTGATGACAAAAAGCAAAACTACAAGAATTCCCTTCATCATGAGACACCTTGAAGTCGTTTTGCGGGACCTCATCACCTCTAGATCATCTCTTTCGTACCTCTACGCATTGATGATGATATAACGTTGTAGATACGTTATATACGTATCATTATCAATGATATAGTTATAGCGTCTAATTAAACGACTTATTGAACAACAGGACCGAAGTGGGAAACTGGGTCGGATGCTTTGGTATGGAAAGTTCCTGCTATTTGTAAGCTCTTTATACCTACCTGTCATTGCCAGCCATGCCTTTTGTTACGTTTCTCATTTATTCAATCTATAATTTATATTTTATCTATACTAATAAATAAAACCGGTCAAGTGCGTGGCGGGCCACGCGCAGTGTAGGGTTCCGTAGTCACAATCCTCGAAAAACAGATATAACTCCTTAACCTGTGAACCCTACTTAGCCGTGATAGTTTTCCTTTAAAATTGATTATATACCCTACTGCTGTGAATTTTTTCAAGTTCCTATATACTGCCATTTGGCTGATAGAGGGGGGGGACACTTGACTCTAATAAAAATTTGCACTTTAAAACATCATATTTTACAAACGGATCTAGAAATCGAAAAATGATGTTCCCACACCCACAGTATTTTTAAAAGACCTATTCAACGATACCCCACACTATGGGGTAGACGAGAAAAAAAATATTCATCCCCACTTTACATGTAGGGGAGCTACCCTAAAAAAAAATATTTATCAAAATTTTATTTCACCACTTTGTCGGCGTGATTAATATTTATACTCATGCCAAATTACGGATTTCTAGCACTAATAGTCTCTGAGATTAACCGAGGACGGACGGACAGACGGACAGACGGACAGACGGACAGACGGACAGACGGACAGACGGACGGACATGGCGAAACTATAAGGGTTCCTTGTTTACTACGGAACCCTAAAAATTGAAGTGTCTGTCTGTAATATCGAAATAACTACCTCATATTAAGCTCATATGGTTATTTGAACGATACTATAACCGAATCACACGTTTTTAAAATTTTTGTCTGTCTGTCTGTCTGTCTGTCTGTCTGTTTGAACGGGCTAATCTTTGGAACGGCTGAACCGATTTTGACGGGACTTTCACATACAAGTAGAGAATTAACCAGGGAGTAACATAGGCTACTTTTTAACCGACTTTCAAAAAAGGAGGAGTTGTGTTTTTCTACCTATGTACACCGATATCTCCGAGATTTCTGAACCGATTTGCGTAATTTTTTTTTAAATCGATAGAGAAACATTGCGACACTGTCCTACAAAAAATTTGGATTCCAACTCCTCAATCCTGATGCTGTAGGGGATCTGATCCCCAAAACTAATGGGATTTAGGCACTGTCGGTTATTTAAATTGATATTGGGGATACCAATTAAATACTTTATTGTTGAATGACCTCGAGTAGGTACATGTCCAACTCCTCAACCCTGATGCTGTAAGGAATTGCATTCCGAAATCGTAAGGATCCCACGGAATTTTTCCGTTTTGTGGACGGGTTACTACTTACCTACTACAGATAGGCTACTTTTTGTTCTGGAAAATCAAAGTTCCCACGAGATTTTTACAAACCTAAATACACACGGGCGAAGCCGTGGGCATCATCTAGTGTTATACTAAAATCCTTAGATAAACTTCTAAGCTCTCTACTAGAAGTTTGTAAATTGTAATTTAGTGATTAGTAGGGAGTCTACTAATCACAAAATTAAAACTTTTCCTGAAAAATACTAAACAATCTCGTGAATCATTAGGGTTTTCCAGTGTGGGGTCACCATTCGAGCAAATTGGGACCTTCAACATCTATCGGTTTTTCGAGGTATGTGCCGCGCCCATTGTCACTTCAGTTTTCTTATTCGATGATTCATGTTTATACCATACCGTACCATCATCGTAAGCTGTGATAGCCTAGTGGTTAGGACGACCGACTTCTAATCGGAGGTCGTGGGTTCGATCCCGGGCACGCACCTCTAACTTTTCGGAGTTATGTGCGTTTTAAGTATTTAAATATCACTTGCTTTAACGGTGAAGGAAAACATCGTGAGGAAACCTGCATGCCTGAGAATTCTCCATAACGTTCTCAAAGGTGTGTGAAGTCTGCCAATCCGCTTGGCCAGCGTGGTAGACTATGGCCAAAACCCTTCTCACTCTGAGAGGAGACCCGTGCTCTGTAGTGAGCCGGTAATGGGTTGATCATGATGATGATGATGTACCATCATTAACATAGTGTAAGGGTAAGGGCTATGCCTTTTAATGTTCTACTGTTGGCAGGCATCCTCTCGTATATGAGAGAGGGATTTAGGGTATAGATCCGCCACGTAGCTCCAATCGGGCTGGTTCTCCTATGGACCTCCTCGTTTTTGATTTGATTTCGCAAGCATATGTAGTCGTCCGCAGATTAACCCTGTATTATTTCCGCACGCTGTGGAATCGATGCATTATCGAGATACTGTTTAATCCTTCTTCTCCAGTCTTTGTGGAGTTTATACACGCTACGTTGTTATAGATCGACCAGAATCTCATGAAAAATAGGGAAATTAAATTTTGTAGTAAGCAACACTAGGTTAACTCAGCTGCCCTAGTGATAAACAAAGTAATTACATTCAGAACACCTTACCTGGGATCGTTTCACGAAACGAAAAATCGAGCAACTGCATTTTAAATACAAAAACAAAGTAATCTAGTAAACAAAGTAATATACATCCAATTACTTTATTTTTGTGTTGTGCTTGTTGTTTACTTGATTTTGCATTTATATTCCGGGTTGGTGTGTGCAGTTACTTTGTTTGGGCAATTCAAATTTCAGTAAACGGTTCAAGTTATTTGAAATATTAAACTGTGGTAAAAAAACTACTCGACATAAAACTTTTGTTAATGCAAAAAAGTCAATTTCACAAAAAATGTCAGTTACTTTGTTTATCGCTAGGGCAGCAGTAGTGTTGCTAACTTTGGAATTTTATTTCCGTACTTTTCATGAGATCCTGGTCGACCTTTATATTCACTTCTGTTATACTTCAACGCATTATTCACCTCTTTTACAGGCATATCCTCTTTCACACAATCCATCCATCTTTTTTTTTTTTTGATCTTCCCCTACTCTTTTTTCCCCCCACATAACCACTATTACTCCTCATCTTTTCTGTCACTGTCACTACTTTTAAAGTTCCGTGTATTTTTTATTTTTTTATGTAATTTGAAAACTATTTTTTTAACATACTATTAGGTTTTTCGTGCTCGTGTATACACAAGGGTATTATTTTATGCATAGTAGACATTTTAAACTTAGTAGTAGGTAGTTCGCGGTTATAATGCCATTTTGTATTATAGCGTGACACTTCATCATATATAAACAAAACTATGCCACTACGTGTTGCGTCGCGTGTTTTTATAAATTTTTAACGTTCCGGCGAAGCGTAAATCGATATTTTTTAATTTTTATGCGACCTATTTCGGTTTTGTGCGATAAGCATTTCATTACTATGCATTACTTTGTACACAAAATTCAATACGTAGAAGTGCTCTGTAGCTTATACGGTGGCTTTTAATTATTAGTATACGAAATGCTTGGGATCTTTTCTTTGTTGGAACCTTTTCTTTTGTTTACCCGAGAAGAAAGAGGGTCTATCCCTCCCAACATATGTATGTAGGTAGGTTGCCTTTCTTTGTATTCGTATCTTAAATTCTAGATACCAGTTTATGTCGGTGCTTGGCTGGTTTTTGTCCATGACAAAATATAATAATAAAACAATGATCAATATTCTATAAGCATTTTTTTTAAATATTAGTTCCGGGCGAACGAGCAAGCGGTTCACCTGATGTTAAGTGATTACCGCCGCCCATGAACATTTGTAGCACCAGAGGGACCAAGTGCGTTGCCGGCTTTTAAGGAGTTTGTTGATCTGCCCCTTGAATAACCCTATGTCACAGTTATGTGGAAACAACATTAAAGTAGGTATATGTATTTATATTTTTGCTGTTATTTCTATTGTACATTATTAACTCTATCGTGTTTATTTAAGTGAATTTGCAATGCAGTGTTTGCTTTTGAGCGACTTTGCATAATGTTAAAAGTCACTAGCGAACCGTATAAAAAAAACCTTTTCTTTTACGAGTAGGTACCTACTTCAGTCTTAAGCCCTTGTCTCACCTGAGTGGTACGTGTCAATGCAGTCTAAGATAGAACTTACTATGACATTTTTTTTACTACACGCATAAGTAATCGGTTTGTACGTGACATCGTACCGTAACGCTTAGTCGCATAGGTATATTTTCTGGTAGGATTGTGACTACGACAATTGAAGCCCCCTCCACCAGCTTAAATAAATTGCATTCAAATACTTTCAATAGTTTCAGCGTAATGCGTATGAACACATATACCTATAGAAAAAATGTAAAAAATACTGTTTTGGGCTCTGTGCCTATTGATAATAAAGCTTCCTCTGATTAAAGATTTCAAAATAAATTTACCTATCTACTATATAAAAATAAGTCGGGTTTTCCTACCTGACGCTATAACTCCAGAACGCACGAACCGATTTCCACGGTTTTGCATTCGTTGGAAAGGTCTCGGGCTTCGTGAGGTTTATAGCAAAGAAAAACACGGGAACGAAGTCGCGGGGTTCAGCTAGTCTTATATAAAACATTCGACCAATTATATATAGTGTTTTTAAGTAAAGGTTTTAATTCAAAAGAAATGTCTGTATATGTACGTACTAAAAAAGTATGATATAGGTACTATATAATAATAAGTTAGCAAAACAATTACAGGAAAACAAACAAGTTATTCGACTGTTTTCTGTCTAAGTTGCGCGAACTTCTTTATTCACTCAAGTTACTTACAAACAATTCTATTCCTAATTGGGCAAGCTTCCGTGATGTAATTTATTGCTCTCACTTCTGCACTTAATTACATTTCGTGAATTGTTCTTACCGCGGGGTCTGAGGGTGAATGCTAGGAGATAGTCCTTAATCCTTTGACTCAAGACAAGCTTGTTCTTTAGTATTTCTATAATTTAAGATAAATCACCCTCTAAGAGATCCCTAGCGCATCCCATACAATCGAAGTTTGCTTATATTTTGAAATTAACCAGTGAAAGTCAAAGAAACTTTGCAGACACGCTTTAAAAAATAATTTCAGTTTCTGTGGTTTTCTCGATCCAAGGTGACTTCTCTCAAATGAATTTTCTTATTAATTTTTGTCTAGCTTTTGTTAGAGAGTGACACCATCAAACAGCTTAGAATATATTAAGTACTAGATGATGCCCACGGCTTCGCCCGTGTGGATTTAGGTTTTTAAAAATCCCGTGGGAACTTTTGGTTTTCCAGAACAAAAAGTAGCCTATCTGTAGTAACCCGTCACCGAAACGGAAAAATTCCGTGGGATCCCCACGATTTCAGAATGCAATTCCTTACAGCATCAGGGTTGAGGAGTTGAATATGTACCTACTCAAGTTCATTCAACGATAGTCTTTAATTGGTACCCCCAATATCAATTTAAATAACCAACAGTTCCTAAATCCCATTAGTTTTGGGGATCAGTTCCCCTACAGCATCAGGATTGAGGAGTTGGAATGCAAGTTTTTTGTAGGACAGTGTCGCAATGTTTCTCTATCGTCGATTAAAAAAAAAATACGCAAATCGGTTCACAAATCTCGGAGATATCGGTGTACATAGTTAGAAATACACAACTCCTCCTTTTTTGAAAGTCGGTTAAAAAGTAGCCTATGTTACTCCCTGGTTAATCCTCTACTTGTATGTGAAAGTCCCGTCAAAATCGGTTCAGCCGTTCCGAAGATTAGCCCGTTCAAACAGACAGACAGACAGACAAAAATTTTAAAAACGTGTGATTCGGTTATGGTACCGTTCAAATAACCATATGAGCTTAATATGAGGTAGTTATTTCGATATTACAGATAGACACTTCAATTTTATTTATTAGTATAGATATAGTTTAACCTTCTTGGACACCACGTAAAACTACGCAAACCAGACATACTACTTATAGAGTAAACAAAAAATTGGTGTTTATCACTGTTTACTAACAAAAATTACGATTAGGCTATCCGACACTTATCAAAAGGTGGTGAGACAAGCCCCAAATCAAATAAATTACGTTGGTGCGTACTGAATGTGATTTTGGAAAGTACCCGACCGCGCATCAATTTGGCATGCGAACTCTCCTCCTACTTCGCTGTTATAACGTTGATAATATTTATATGGCACAAACCCTCCACAATAATCTCTACGCGTGTATCACTCAGACACCGGAGCATCCTTAGGAATTGTAGACTCACAATGCAGTAGCATTGTAGAGTTGGGTGGTACTTATGTATTGTTTGCTTGGTTGCTTGGTTGCTATTATTTTATTGTGGACTAGCTTTTGCCCGCGGCTTCGCCCGCGTAAATTTCAAGCTTAAAAAAAGAGTAAGTACCTACCTAGATAAGTATCTAGGTTTACTTAAGTTGGAATTAACGCCAGTACCTACCTACTAAAAATAAAAATAAACTTGGGTAGTAGTAGGTACTACCTATTATATACTACCAGTACTCTGTGCCGCGGTGCCGCGTGTGGCGGGTGCAGGGGCGCGCGGCGCGGGGAGTTCCGTGCAGCGCGAGCGTCGGCCGTCACGCGCAATACCTACAGGGCGTTTTTTAGCATAGGTACTACCGATTTCAACACAACTCTTTTTTGAAAGTCGGTTAAAAAAGTAGCCTATGTTACTCCTTGGTTAATCCTCTACTTGTCTGTGAAAGTCCCGTCAAAATCGGTTCAGCCGTTCCGAAGATTAGCCCGTTCAAACAGACAGACAGACAGACAAAAATTTTAAAAACGTGTGATTCGGTTATGGTACCGTTCAAATAACCATATGAGCTTAATATGTGGTAGTTATTTCGATATTACAGACAGACACTTCAATTTTATTTATTAGTATATAGATATATGTAGTTTAACCTTCTTGGACACCACGTAAAACTACGCAAACCAGACATACTACTTATAGAGTAAACAAAAAATTGGTGTTTATCACTGTTTTTACAAAAATTACGATTAGGCTATCCGACACTTATCAAAAGGTGGTGAGACAAGCCCCAAATCAAATAAATTACGTTGGTGTGTACTGAATGTGATTTTGGAAAGTACCCGACCGCGCATCAATTTGGCATGCGAACTCTTCTCCCACTTCGCTGTTATAACTTTGATAATATTTATATGGCACAAACCCTCCACAATAATCTCTACGCGTGTATCACTCAGACACCGGAGCATCCTTAGGAATTGTAGACTCACAATGCAGTAGCATTGTAGAGTTGGGTGGTACTTATGTATTGTTTGCTTGGTTGCTTGGTTGCTATTATTTTATTGTGGATGTCTAATAATAGGAAAGGAGGCGGTACACACCAAATGCTGCACGTTGTACAGATTTACCTGTTTTGGTGTATTTAGCAAAATAAGTTTGTTTTTCCTTGTCACTTGTTTATCACGGAAAGTAACGCTTTTTCATATCCAACCAATGTGGTTACGCGCTGGGAAAAGCTCGTCGCTTTCTCGTTTCTTTAAGATCTTTTCTGCTATTTGTTTTTCTATATAAATAAAGATTATGGGAATATTTAAAATATTTTGCAAATGTCTATACATTGAAATACATTGAGTGTGAAAAGTATTCGTAGGTACTATACATTAATCCGGCCCGCTAGTTATAAGACCGCGTTTAATTCACCGGTTCGCCGCTATTTTATTACCTGCCTAACATAGAGTCGGTACTTATTCGAGTAGATACAGAAATGCCCATTGCCAACTATTGCCAGGACTGTCTCATATTATAATCACCGCGATTTTAAGAGGAGACCCGTGCGGGTCCTCTCAGAATGAGAAGGGTTTAGGCCGTAGTCCACCAAATTGGCCAAGTGCGGATTAGTAGAATTCACACGCTTTTGAAAACATTATGAAGAACTTTCAGGCTCCCAGGTTTCTATAGGAATGATGTTTTATTTCACCGTTAAAGCAAGTGCTACTTAATTGTTTAAAACAACTCCGAAAAGGTAGAGACGTGCGTTCCGAAGATCGAACTCGGTCTCGCCGAAAGAAGAGCCGAAGTCTTAACCACTATGCTGTCACTGCTTTTTATGCCTATTTAGGGCCTGTTTCACAACCTTCTGAAAAGTGTCGGATAGCCTAAACGTAAGTTTTGTCACGTTCTTACTTTATGTCAAGTGACAAAGACAAAGGTTGTGAATATGTTATCCGACACTTATAAAAAGGTGGTGAAACAGGCCCCAAGTATTCTGTATGTTGTTCTATTGCCACAATAAAATTTACGTGTAAATTATACTAAGTATACTCTGATTTTTAATTCGGTGGAATTCTGACAGTTAAAAACAGAATGAGTTATTTGTATGAAAAACAGGGTTACCACCTAAAGTTCGATTTCACCCCAAACTAAAGTACCTGAAGTATGTCATTATTTTGTCATATCTACATGAGGCAATTGATTTTTGTTATTTATATGTAAGTTTTGAATTTATTATGTTTTTTGTGGGAACTGTTTTATCTCTGGTAACATTTAAAAACGTCAGAATTCCACGGAATTAAAAATCAGAGTATAAGTATCATTATACTTATTACCAACAAACGGAAACCCGCGACTCCGTTCGCGTGGATATTGGTTTTTAAAAATCCCGTGAGAATCATTTTGTTTTTCCTAAGCTCCTTTGAGCTCATACCTTGCTAAAAACTGTTAAAATTTCACTGGCGGATGTTTAGGTAGATCAAAATGTAAACATCCGCCAGTGAAAGTCCCATCAAAATCGATCCAGCCTTTCAGAGATCAGCCAGTAATCTTTAAAGTATTTCCTTTCTAACAAAAAAAGAATGAATGAAATAATTACAGCTAAGTACACATTTTGACTTTCATCCCCTCTCCCAGGGGAACCGTGCTGAATTTCGGGATAAAAAGTATCCTATATGTTACTCCGTAGTATGAACTTAAATCATGCCAAGTTTCATTTCAATCCAATCAGTAGTTTTTGCGTGATGCGCGCACAAACATACAGAAACAGACAAACAGATAAACAGACAAACAGACAAAAATTTCAAAAATAGTTTTTTTACGTTCTATTACTTATCCCTAACATACCCCACACATTATTTTACAAAAATCTTTAATGTACAGATACGGCAATTCTACGATTTTATTATATGTACTAGCTTTTGCCCGCGGCTTCGCCCGCGTGAATTTCGGTTTTTCACAAATCCTGAGGGATAAGTAGATTTCTGGTCCACCCGCCCCCCGCCGCGCGGCGGCGTACCGCGGTACCGCGTACGGCGGGCGCAGGGCGCAGGGGCGCGCGGCGCGGCGCGGGGAGTTCCCATCAGCGCGAGCGTCTGCCGTCGCGCGCAGCGAAAATACCTATCAGGGCGTTTTTTAACATAGGTACTTACCGATTTCAACACAACTCTTTTTTTGAAAGTCGGTTAAAATGTAGCCTATGTTACTCCTTGGTTAATCCTCTACTTGTCTGTGAAAGTCCCGTCAAAATCGGTTCAGCCGTTCCGAAGATTAGCCCGTTCAAACAGACAGACAGACAGACAAAAATTTTAAAAACGTGTGATTCGGTTATGGTATCGTTCAAATAACCATATGAGCTTAATATGTGGTAGTTATTTCGAAATTACAGACAGACACTTCAATTTTATTGATTAGTATAGATTAGTATAGATAGATAGTACCCTAGAGTGTAGTATAGAGTATCCTAGAGTTTCAAAAAGGAGGGGTTTTTTGAAATTCCATACGTAAACGGTTGAAAAGTGATCGTAAAGTTTATATGAAGAAACATTTTCTATCTTACTCCAATCCACACGTCTTTTTCAACGTTCTAACTCTAAACACAATATGATAAAAAAATCACACAGTAGATTGCTATTATTATTGACTAGATGATGCCCACGGCTTCGCCCGTGTGGATTTAGGTTTTTAAAAATCCCGTGAGAACTTTTGATTTTCCAGAACAAAAAGTAGCTTATCTGTAGAAACCCGTCCCCAAAACGGAAAAATCCCGTGGGATCCCCACGATTTCGGAATACAATTCCTTACAGCATCAGGGTTGAGGAGTTGGATATGTACCTACCCGAGTTCATTCAACGATAAAGTCTTTAATTGGTACCCCCAATATCAATTTAAATAACCGTGTGGCGGTTCTAGGTTTCCTAGTTGAAGTGAAACTATCGGTTGTTGTTTTCGGAATGTCCTTTATTGGAAAACTTAGCCTAATATATACACAAATTTGAATGTCAATACGGTAGCCACTGTTGATACGATTTTGGATCCAACCAATCGTGACGCATTGGAAATGCGCATGCGCGGTGGCCCCTCTGCGCCCGCGCCGCACGCCTACACACCGCGAACAAAACCGGCCTTGCATAAAGATGCGATGCGCCGCCGCGCGCCGCCAGTCTGCCGCGTGTGCCCGTCCGTGAACGACGTGCGTGTAGGTCGTCGGTCGCCGCGCGCTCCTCACCCCCGCCGTTGCGGGTGACGCGATCTTGTGTAATCGTCAACTATGCTGTCCGTATGAGGTGTGTGAGCGCCATGGTGTCATCGTGAGGGCTGGTGTCTCCGAGTCTTCGATTATCCGCCGTAATCAATAAACATCCATCTTATTGCTGTGCGAAAGTAATCATCAACCATGCTCGGTATGTGGGTAGGTGTTGAAATAAAATCTTCCGACTTCATTGGTGTTGTTTCATTTCTTCCTTGATGGTAAAAGGTATCTGGTGGTTGATGATTTTCTGGTAAGGTAATCCACGGCGAGCGAGTGCTGGAGATTGCGTAATTATTCCGTAAGTATTCCGTAAGTATTCCGTAAGTATGTATACCCCATAACCGAAAGTTTCTAAAACCCATTAGTTTTGGGGATTAGGTCCCCTACAGCATCATGATTGAGGAGTTGGAATCCAAATTTTTTATGGAACAGGGTCGCAATGTTTCTCTATCGATTAAAAAAAAAATTACGCAAATCGGTTCAGAAATCTCGGAGATATCGGTGTACATACGTAGAAAAACACAACTCCTCCTTTTTTGAAAGTCGGTTAAAAAAGTAGCCTATGTTACTCCCTGGTTAATTCTCTACTTGTATGTGAAGGTCCCGTCAAAATCGGTTCAGCCGTTCCGAAGATTAGCCCGTTCAAACAGACAGACAGACAGACAGACAGACAGACAAAAATTTTAAAAACGTGTGATTCGGTTATGGTAGCGTTCAAATAACCATATGAGCTTAATATGAGGTAATTATTTCGATATTACAGACAGACACTTCAATTATATTTATTAGTATAGATAGATAGATTAGAATAGATTACCATTTATTAGTGACACTATTTATAGAAGTTATGACATTTTGTTCAACACGGTCTATGACACAGTTATAAGTGGACATTCTCGTAAGCATTAAAATGTCATTTGATATGGCGTGACATTCTATAATAAACACAATTGCGTGTGACGCCGCCGTGAGTTTCCATACTAATCAATATTATTTTTATGCGTACGCCAGACGCCTATATATATATGACTACAAATAGCCTGATAATAATGATATTCTGTGATATTTTAGTGTTTCAAATTATAAGCGTACCCATTTTAATTTCTATTTGAATTCTATTTCGTTTTGACTATAAGTACGAGTAAATTACTAAGCAATTAAATAATCACTCGCTTTAATAATTAATTTAGAAGTTCATTACAATCCGGAATGGACATAGTGGATTCAACTAGCTATATAATGTGAACTGAGCATAATAAAAGTAGATACAGTAGATATGGCTGAAAAACAGGCTGAAAATGTATTAAAAAAATCTTAATCAAATTCTCAACTAATTCGACGATAAAACGAGTTCAAACTAATCACAATATATGGTCATTTAAGTATAGGTTCTTATCTAAGTATGTAAACCACAATAAAATTAACCTCAAAATTTATACTGGCTTTGGCCTCAGGGACGAAATCCTAAACCCTCTCGGGCCCATTTCAAGAAAGATAACGCCCGAAACTGAAAGCGGCAATAAAATATTCAAAATTACCGGATACTTTTAGAGACTTTGAGAATACATACTTACCTACCTCGTATCTACAAAACTGGATATATGGAAGTTCTTGGAAGAAGAAATCTTGGATAAAAGTAAATATAATATTTGAGAGAAAAAAGGACAACACTTTGTATCGTGTCGTGTGCTAAAAGATCTTTATTTATTCGCACAAGTTTCATATTTTTTGGCTACGTCACCTACAAGGTACAGAAGATTTACTCCTAAAATAATATAAATAAATATCGACTTTACAATAAAGTGCAATTCCAGGTCGCAGTAGCGCTAAGTACCTACCGTTCTATTAACCTAGACTTTGCCTCTCTTTCTATCGTGTAGTTCTTATCCCTGCCGACTAATTAAGGTTTGTTGAAGGGCCCGACCAACCGGAGCGTGCTAGATACTTGTAGCGGCATACCCAAAATGCGGAGTCCGCTCGGCCTGGCCACAGCTAGGTTACCTCAATTAAGGCGTTGCCTTATCTAATGGTTTCACCTAGCTTAAGTAACACTGTTAAGGTAACTGAATTACCTTCGCCAGCTTCAATTTCCGACTAAGCTGTATTGGATTGCTTTAATACGGTTTTGAGCTACGAAAGTTTTGTGTGCTTTGTTTTGTGTTTGGTACGGCCACCACTACTACAATCTTTTAACGTCCCACTGCTGGGCATACCTCCTCTCTCATAGGAGAGAGGGATTTCGAGCTTAGACAAGCCACGCTGCTCCAATGCGGGGTTGGCGGGCTTTAACGGTTATTTTCACATTATAGTGATAATAATCGGGACCGACTGCTTAACGTGCTCTCCGAGGCACGGGGGTGAAACACCGCCAACTACCACTCCGGGCTGACACTGAGAATTTCTTGACAGAAAAACCCCAATACCTCATAATTTATTTAATTTATTAGCGTTCCGGTATGATGCCGTGTAGAAACCGATATGGGAACCGAAGAAGGTTTAATATTTAAAACTGCCCTTCTAGTTAAGTTCGCTTCTTTTTGGCTACTCTTTATGATGAAAAATCAAAGAGTTCCATGGAGTTTTCTTTTTCATTTTAGTCTGTTTAATTTTTAGACAAATTGAATACATCCACGCACATGTTTCTTTGTCTATTGATAAATTATTGTATAATATAGCTACTTTAATCTAGACATGAGAAATAATACAGTTTATAATAGTTTTGGTATAATGGGAGGCCTTTCCTTATCGGTGGAAAGCGATCTTACCCAATCAACTATAGTGCAAACAATAGACATCAAATAAAGTAATTAGGTTAGGGATGGATTCACATTATATAATGTCAATTAAAATCATATTATTATTATATGAGTAGGTACATCTACGATTATTATTATTTACGATTGTTACAAACATCATAGGCCACATTATCACTTTCCATCAGGTGTGACTGTGGTCAAGCGGGTACCTATCCACATAATATAATGATTAAAAAAATTAATATTTATATTGAACTAGTGGACCCGGCAGACGTCGTCCTGCCCGCTATTAGTGCCACCTACCGGGTCTAATTTTTCTACTTATAAACCTTCCTCTTGAATCACTCTATCTATTAAAAAAAACCGCATCAAAATCCGTTGCGTGGTTTTAAAGATTTAAGCATACATAGGGATATAGGGACAGAGAAAGCGACTTTGTTTTATACTATGTAATGATACTAAAGTACCTGTGAACAATTATTGATTTTTATTTATGTACTTAAGTTTTGAATTTATTATTTTTATGGAAACTGTTTTATCTCTGTTAAAGTGGTAACATTAAGAAACATCAGAATCCCACGGAATTAAAAATCAGACTATAAGATTTATATATCAAGCTGTGGTTGTTACATTTTCCTATGCCCTCTGGTCAATAGACGAAAATCGGAGACGACAATACCATTTTACTTTTCTGTGACATGTAGCGTATATTATTTATAAGAGAAACACAAGAACGTTAAAAATATATCTATACACATAATAATATTATTGGATATACGATATTATCACAAACTAGGTGTAAAACTAAATGTAAAAATAATCCGATACAAACTAAAATTGTATACTTTTATGCCCTAGCTGTAAAAGCCACTCAATAACATAACGGAAATGAAAATGACAGCCACATTAAGTTTTGACACGAACGCATATAAAACGATCAATATTCGGTATATAATAGTTACATATTAGTGTACATTAAGCTGTGATAGCCTAGTGGTTAGGACGACCGACTTCTAATCGGAGGTCGGGGGTTCGATCCCGGGCACGCACCTCTAACTTTTCGGAGTTATGTGCGTTTTAAGTATTTAAATATCACTTGCTTTAACGGTGAAGGAAAACATCGTGAGGAAACCTGCACGCCTGAGAGTTCTCCATAACGTTCTCAAAGGTGTGTGAAGTCTGCCAATCCGCTTGGCCAGCGTGGTAGACTATGGCCAATACCCTTCTCACTCTGAGAGGAGACCCGTGCTCTGTAGTGAGCCGGTAATGGGTTGATCATGATGATGATGATACATATTAGTACCTACAATTCTGTATATTTTTAAATAGTAGTAATATCTACGGGTAGGTACTTATGTATGCTTTGCGTTTCTAGGTACCTACTTAAATAATGTTAAGATTTCTACCGGGTATAAAAGAACCGCTATCGAAAATGAAGACGAGTAATAGTAGTGATGATTACTGGTATGTTATCACAAAAAACGCGAAAAAGAAAATTAAAAAAAACCCTGTATTTTTTAGAAGTTAGCAATGTAATGCAATCAGCTGACACTAAAGGTCAGCGAACGTTGGGTACCTGGACAAAATATGGTTATTGGTATTGGATGGTGTTTAGCTAGTATAATAATAGCGCTACGTTTTCGGTAACGTTCCCCTTATAGATACCTACCCTGTAATGTACAGGGTAGGTTAGGTTAGGTTAGGTGTGATGCGATGAAGGTATCTACATAAGAATAGGAATGTTCTTCGATTAATGACTCTCTAGATAGAGTGAAGCGCTGCAGTCGTAACAAAAATAACGGGCCAACTTTGAAAGCGCTGTGTGCGTATTACGCACACACGTGTATGTAGGTACGCGTGTTTAAGGGGCGCTTTTCCCTGTTTTAGGCGATTTTGGCCCTTTTCCAACGAGTTTTAAATCAAGAGGAAGATTTTTTTACGCGCCCAAAAAAATATATATTGTAGATCAATTCTTTATCAACTAATTTTAATGTTTGAAAACACAAAAGGTATGATTTTGCTCGATCATAAAAAATTCCGAAGAAATGCTGATTTTTTACATTTTTCTAGTTTTATGTATAAAGTTTTGCACCAAATTTTATAAAAATTATATCTAAATAAAGTTTATTGCATTTACTATAAGTTACAACGACTTTTTTTTTTTTAATAAAAATCCAAGAAAAATTCTAGCCATTTCTAGCATAAAACGGTCACGCGCAACGCTCTTGCCATGTACTCAGTGGCTCACAGGCCTTCATCGAGGTAGGACGTGCGTCAGTTTTTGCCAGCCGCGCTCCCCGCGATTCATATTCGTAATTTCTCTAATTTAGTTATAATTTTTTTTTTAATTAGTAATAATAAATATTATTTTGTAAATTTGTGTCTTTTTAGATAGAGTTACGTATGTAATAAAAAGTTAGTAGAGGAAAATGTGAGATTTTGAAATAATGATATTTACTAAAGTAACCACAGTATACCTACTTAGGTATCAGTAACCAGTATGACCATTATATTATATTTTGAACCTCCGACGCAAAATCGACGGGGGGGACGGGGGTGTTATAAGTCTGACGTGTCTGTGTGTGTGCGTGTGTGCGCGCGCGTGTGTGTGTGTGTCTGTCTGTCTGTTCCCCTGTAGCGCTCAAACGGGTGGACCAATTTGGGTTTTTTTTTATTTGACCGTGAGCTCGAGGCCCGGCGCACACTGAATAATGAACTTTACACTATTGACATACGGTCGCGCGGTACGGTACGCGCGCGGTGTTAGCAAGCAGCAGAGATACGTGCAAGGCTCGCCACAGTTCAGTATGGACGATGACGGATTTGTCGACGGCTCGGATGCGGCTCGTACAATGAATGGGGAACAAGGAATGAAAAACTTTATACTTGTAGTATTAGTGATCAGGTGAAGTAAATAGATTCAAATCAGAAATCAAATCACATATAGACATTACTAAAATATTCAAACATCTTATTTTAGTAATGTCTATATGATCTGATTTTTGCTCACGTGGTCAGATTTTTAAAAGCTTATATCTCCGAAACTATAAGGTGCAGCCCCATGTTGTTGGTACTCAAACTTCTTATTTTTGCGATGTCTATATGCTCACGTGATCAGATTTTTAAAAGCTTATATCTCCGAAACTATAAGGTGCAGCCCCATGTTGTTGGTACTCAAACTTCTTATTTTTGCGATGTCTATATGCTCACGTGGTCAGATTTTTAAAAGCTTATATCTCCGAAACTATAGGGTGCAGCACCATGTTGTTGGTACTCAAACTTCTTATTTTCGCGATGTCTATGTGCTCACGTGGTCAGATTTTTAAAAGCTTATATCTCCGAAACTATAAGGTGCAGCCCCATGTTGTTGGTACTCAAACTTCTTATTTTTGCGATGTCTATATGCTCACGTGGTCAGATTTTTAAAAGCTTATATCTCCGAAACTATAGGGTGCAGCACCATGTTGTTGGTACTCAAACTTCTTATTTTCGCGATGTCTATGTGCTCACGTGGTCAGATTTTTAAAAGCTTATATCTCCGAAACTATAAGGTGCAGCCCCATGTTGTTGGTACTCAAACTTCTTATTTTTGCGATGTCTATATGCTCACGTGGTCAGATTTTTAAAAGCTTATATCTCCGAAACTATAAGGTGCAGCCCCATGTTGTTGGTACTCAAACTTCTTATTTTTGCGATGTCTATATGCTCACGTGGTCAGATTTTTGAAAGCTTATATCTCCGAAACTATAAGGTGCAGCCCCATGTTGTTGGTACTCAAACTTCTTATTTTTGCGATGTCTATGTGATCCCGTGGTCAGATTTTTAAAAGCTTATATCGCCGAAACTATAGGGTGCAGCACCATGTTGTTGGTACTCAAACTTCTTATTTTCGCGATGTCTATGTGATCCCGTGGTCAGATTTTTAAAAGCTTATATCTCCGAAACTATAGGGTGCAGCCCCATGTTGTTGGTACTCAAACTTCTTATTTTTGCGATGTCTATGTGATCCCGTGGTCAGATTTTTAAAAGCTTATATCTCCGAAACTATAGGGTGCAGCACCATGTTGTTGGTACTCAAACTTCTTATTTTCGCGATGTCTATGTGCTCACGTGGTCAGATTTTTAAAACCTTATATCTCCGAAACTATAGGGTGCAGTCCCATGTTGTTGGTACTCAAACTTCTTATTTTTACCACTATGTGCTCACGTGGTCAGATTTTTAAACGCTTATATCAAATCCACAGCCAAATCCACAGCCCCTAAATGTTGGTACTCAAAGTTATTTTTTTATATTCTATAAATACAGAACTTATTATGCATGTATGTACCTATTTACCCCATTTTTATTTATCCCTATTATTTTACCTGCAACAGGTATAAAAATAAAAAGGAAATACTTTAAATATCATCCCGTAAACATTTTAAAGTCATCGGTTTTGTAGTTCAGAAATTACAGCCATCACAACCCTCCATATTTTATACAACTGGGAAACCGGATTGTACAGGAATCTTTGAACGTATAGATTCGATGGATCGATTTTGATGGGACTTTCTCTAGAAGATATGCACCTTTTGATTGCGCCACTTTTAACAGTTTTTAGCAAGGCATGAGCTCAAAGGAGCAAAACAAAAAGAATAGAATTCCCGCGGGATTTTTAAAAACCAATATCCACGCGAACGAAGTCGCCGGTATCCGCTTGTACCCTATAAGAATAGGCGCATATATTTTTTCTCGTTGTTAGAGCGTCTTCTGTAGAATATTTAGTGCTGTGGGCAGGCTATACCGCTGTTTTATAGATATATAAATAGATAAATGAAACATATTCCTACACCTAACTCACGTGACAAAGTGGCAGTTCTTTTTTAAAAACTGGCGTAGAAACGTCGTAATGAAAAAGGTATATAGTTTTCAAAACTATGCTGTTCAATAGGTATTTTCGGATGAAAATATTCTTCTATTCTTATATCTAAAGACATGACATAGATCTGGTAACAAAACAGATCTAAAATAATGGTTGAGTTAATTTTAGAAGAAAACAAAACAGAAAATATAAACATCATTGGTCTCTTATTTCATTAATAAATATGTTGTAAAACTGTACAGTTATCTATACTGTGGCAAGAATTGCTCGAACGAGGTCGCTACTCGATGTCCGTCGGCGCGTCTTTAACTACGATAAGTAGGCACATAGCGGGGGCTGAGGTAGCGCGCAAATACCTAAAGTTGCAAGACAACCGGGCCTTAACAAGCGCGCTGATTCATGTGGGCGTGCGCTGAGTGATACCAGTTCTTGAATATTTCCCATCAAGTAGTGGAATAATATATTTTGATTTTGAGCTGCATATTATCAGTAATTTGTTTTAAATTTAATTATTTTACATACCTACTTATTAGTTTTTTTTACAGTTTATTTAAACACTAGCATCTGCCCGCGGCTTCGCCCGCGTGAATTTCGGTTTTAAACAAATTCCGTCTTTATAAAAGCTGATCAAGGTTTATATAATATCCATGTATGTGGATGTATGTTTCAAAAACGGAAACTCTAAGTATGGACTTATGGGAATATGGACGCCATTTTGATTTTTTTTGTTAATGGATCGAATTCTCTCAAAATCGATATATGAGGTTCCCTGTGATCATAAAAAAGAAAACTGATGTCAAAATAGCAAAAAATGGACGCCATTTTGATTTTTTTTGTTAATGCACCGAATTCTCTCAAAATTGATATATGGGGTTCCCTGTGATCATAAAAAAGAAAACTGATGTCAAAATAGCAAAAAATGGACGCCATTTTGATTTTTTTTGTTAATGCACCGAATTCTCTCAAAATCGATATATGGGGTTCCCTGTGATCATAAAAAAGAAAACTGATGTCAAAATAGCAAAAAATGGACGCCATTTTGATTTTTTTTGTAAATGCACCGAATTCTCTCAAAATCGATATATGGGGTTCCCTGTGATCATAAAAAAGAAAACTGATGTCAAAATAGCAAAAAATGGACGCCATTTTGATTTTTTTTGTTAATGCACCGAATTCTCTCAAAATCGATATATGGGGTTCCCTGTGATCATAAAAAAGAAAACTGATGTCAAAATAGCAAAAAATGGACGCCATTTTGTTTTTTTTTGTTAATGCACCGAATTCTCTCAAAATCGATATATGGGGTTCCCTGTGATCATAAAAAAGAAAACTGATGTCAAAATAGCAAAAAATGGACGCCATTTTGATTTTTTTTTGTTAATGGATCGAATTCTCTCAAAATCGATATATGAGGTTCCCTGTGATCATAAAAAAGAAAACTGATGTCAAAATAGCAAAAAAGGGACGCCACTTTGATTTTTTTTGTTAATGCACCGAATTCTCTCAAAATCGATATATGGGGTTCCCTGTGATCATAAAAAAGAAAACTGATGTCAAAATAGCAAAAAATGGACGCCATTTTGATTTTTTTTGTTAATGCACCGAATTTTCTCAAAATCGATATATGGGGTTCCCTGTGATCATAAAAAAGAAAACTGATGTCAAAATAGCACAAAATGGACGCCATTTTGATTTTTTTTGTTAATGCACCGAATTCTCTCAAAATCGATATATGGGGTTCCCTGTGATCATAAAAAAGAAAACTGATGTCAAAATAGCAAAAAATGGACGCCATTTTGATTTTTTTTGTTAATGCACCGAATTCTCTCAAAATCGATATATGGGGTTCCCTGTGATCATAAAAAAGAAAACTGATGTCAAAATAGCACAAAATGGACGCCATTTTGATTTTTTTTGTTAATGCACCGAATTCTCTCAAAATCGATATATGGGGTTCCCTGTGATCATAAAAAAGAAAACTGATGTCAAAATAGCAAAAAATGGACGCCATTTTGATTTTTTTTGTTAATGCACCGAATTATCTCAAAATCGATATATGGGGTTCCGTGTGATCATAAAAAAGAAAACTGATGTCAAAATAGCAAAAAATGGACGCCATTTTGATTTTTTTTGTTAATACACCGAATTCTCTCAAAATCGATATATGGGGTTCCCTGTGATCATAAAAAAGAGAACTGATGTCAAAATAGCAAAAAATGGACGCCATTTTGATTTTTTTGTTAATGTACCGAATTCTCTCAAAATCGATATCTGGGATCTCATTTTTTTTCCTTTTTAGGATACCTATTGATCCTATAATTAGAAGTCGATGGGTGGACGTAATAAGAAAAAGCCGTGGAGAAGAATTCTGGAAACCATCCAAAGCTACGGTGATATGCTCTGAACATTTCCGTGAAAAAGACTTATATTGCAAATAATCAAGGACGTCGAAAATTGAAAAAAGGAGCGATTTGGCTGAAATTTTGAATGAAGACAGATTATGCCCTGACTTGACACATAAGCTACTTTGTATCCCGGAAACGTATTCCTGTGGGATTAAAATAGATATAAAGTTCCAAAAACGCCATAGAGGGCGCTGACTGTTCTTAGGTAAATCACGCTCACAACACATTATTGCAATAGTTTGCTGTGAGGCATGCATTGGAAACACATAGGAATTCTAGATATCGATTTTGAGAGAATTCGGTGCATTAACAAAAAAAATCAAAATGGCGTCCATTTTTTGCTATTTTGACATCAGTTTTCTTTTTTATGATCACAGGGAACCCCATATATCGATTTTGAGAGAATTCGATCCATTAATAAAAAAAATCAAAATGGCGTCCATTTTTTGCTATTTTGACATCAGTTCTCTTTTTTATGATCACAGGGAACCCCATATATCGATTTTGAGAGAATTCGGTGCATTAACAAAAAAAATCAAAATGGCGTCCATTTTTTGCTATTTTGACATCAGTTTTCTTTTTTATGATCACAGGGAACCCCATATATCAATTTTGAGAGAATTCGGTGCATTAACAAAAAAAATCAAAATGGCGTCCATTTTTTGCTATTTTGACATCAGTTTTCTTTTTTATGATCACAGGGAACCTCATATATCGATTTTGAGAGAATTCGATCCATTAACAAAAAAAATCAAAATGGCGTCCATTTTTCTCTATTTTGACATCAGTTTTCTTTTTTATGATCACAGGGAACCCCATATATCGATTTTGAGAGAATTCGGTGCATTAACAAAAAAAATCAAAATGGCGTCCATTTTTTGCTATTTTGACATCAGTTTTCTTTTTTATGATCACAGGGAACCCCATATATCGATTTTGAGAGAATTCGATCCATTAACAAAAAAAATCAAAGTGGCGTCCCTTTTTTGCTATTTTGACATCAGTTTTCTTTTTTATGATCACAGGGAACCCCATATATCAATTTTGAGAGAATTCGGTGCATTAACAAAAAAAATCAAAATGGCGTCCATTTTTTGCTATTTTGACATCAGTTTTCTTTTTTATGATCACAGGGAACCTCATATATCGATTTTGAGAGAATTCGATCCATTAACAAAAAAAATCAAAATGGCGTCCATTTTTTGCTATTTTGACATCAGTTTTCTTTTTTATGATCACAGGGAACCCCATATATCGATTTTGAGAGAATTCGATCCATTAACAAAAAAAAATCAAAGTGGCGTCCCTTTTTTGCTATTTTGACATCAGTTTTCTTTTTTATGATCACAGGGAACCTCATATATCGATTTTGAGAGAATTCGATCCATTAACAAAAAAAAATCAAAATTTCGTCCCTTTTTTGCTATTTTGACATCAGTTTTCTTTTTTATGATCACAGGGAACCCCATATATCGATTTTGAGAGAATTCGATCCATTAACAAAAAAAATCAAAATGGCGTCCCTTTTTTGCTATTTTGACATCAGTTTTCTTTTTTATGATCACAGGGAACCTCATATATCGATTTTGAGAGAATTCGATCCATTAACAAAAAAAAATCAAAATTTCGTCCCTTTTTTGCTATTTTGACATCAGTTCTCTTTTTTATGATCACAGGGAACCCCATATATCGATTTTGAGAGAATTCGGTGCATTAACAAAAAAAATCAAAATGGCGTCCATTTTTTGCTATTTTGACATCAGTTTTCTTTTTTATGATCACAGGGAACCCCATATATCAATTTTGAGAGAATTCGGTGCATTAACAAAAAAAATCAAAATGGCGTCCATTTTTTGCTATTTTGACATCAGTTTTCTTTTTTATGATCACAGGGAACCTCATATATCGATTTTGAGAGAATTCGATCCATTAACAAAAAAAATCAAAATGGCGTCCATTTTTCTCTATTTTGACATCAGTTTTCTTTTTTATGATCACAGGGAACCCCATATATCGATTTTGAGAGAATTCGGTGCATTAACAAAAAAAATCAAAATGGCGTCCATTTTTTGCTATTTTGACATCAGTTTTCTTTTTTATGATCACAGGGAACCCCATATATCGATTTTGAGAGAATTCGATCCATTAATAAAAAAAATCAAAATGGCGTCCATTTTTTTGCTATTTTGACATCAGTTCTCTTTTTTATGATCACAGGGAACCCCATATATCGATTTTGAGAGAATTCGGTGCATTAACAAAAAAAATCAAAATGGCGTCAATTTTTTGCTATTTTGACATCAGTTTTCTTTTTTATGATCACAGGGAACCCCATATATCAATTTTGAGAGAATTCGGTGCATTAACAAAAAAAATCAAAATGGCGTCCATTTTTTGCTATTTTGACATCAGTTTTCTTTTTTATGATCACAGGGAACCCCATATATCAATTTTGAGAGAATTCGGTGCATTAACAAAAAAAATCAAAATGGCGTCCATTTTTTGCTATTTTGACATCAGTTTTCTTTTTTATGATCACAGGGAACCTCATATATCGATTTTGAGAGAATTCGATCCATTAACAAAAAAAATCAAAATGGCGTCCATTTTTCTCTATTTTGACATCAGTTTTCTTTTTTATGATCACAGGGAACCCCATATATCGATTTTGAGAGAATTCGGTGCATTAACAAAAAAAATCAAAATGGCGTCCATTTTTTGCTATTTTGACATCAGTTCTCTTTTTTATGATCACAGGGAACCCCATATATCGATTTTGAGAGAATTCGGTGCATTAACAAAAAAAATCAAAATGGCGTCCATTTTTTGCTATTTTGACATCAGTTTTCTTTTTTATGATCACAGGGAACCCCATATATCAATTTTGAGAGAATTCGGTGCATTAACAAAAAAAATCAAAATGGCGTCCATTTTTTGCTATTTTGACATCAGTTTTCTTTTTTATGATCACAGGGAACCTCATATATCGATTTTGAGAGAATTCGATCCATTAACAAAAAAAATCAAAATGGCGTCCATTTTTCTCTATTTTGACATCAGTTTTCTTTTTTATGATCACAGGGAACCCCATATATCGATTTTGAGAGAATTCGGTGCATTAACAAAAAAAATCAAAATGGCGTCCATTTTTTGCTATTTTGACATCAGTTTTCTTTTTTATGATCACAGGGAACCCCATATATCGATTTTGAGAGAATTCGGTGCATTAACAAAAAAAATCAAAATGGCGTCCATTTTTTGCTATTTTGACATCAGTTTTCTTTTTTATGATCACAGGGAACCCCATATATCGATTTTGAGAGAATTCGGTGCATTAACAAAAAAAATCAAAATGGCGTCCATTTTTTGCTATTTTGACATCAGTTTTCTTTTTTATGATCACAGGGAACCCCATATATCGATTTTGAGAGAATTCGGTGCATTAACAAAAAAAATCAAAATGGCGTCCATTTTTTGCTATTTTGACATCAGTTTTCTTTTTTATGATCACAGGGAACCCCATATATCAATTTTGAGAGAATTCGGTGCATTAACAAAAAAAATCAAAATGGCGTCCATTTTTTGCTATTTTGACATCAGTTTTCTTTTTTATGATCACAGGGAACCTCATATATCGATTTTGAGAGAATTCGATCCATTAACAAAAAAAATCAAAATGGCGTCCATTTTTTGCTATTTTGACATCAGTTTTCTTTTTTATGATCACAGGGAACCCCATATATCGATTTTGAGAGAATTCGATCCATTAACAAAAAAAATCAAAGTGGCGTCCCTTTTTTGCTATTTTGACATCAGTTTTCTTTTTTATGATCACAGGGAACCTCATATATCGATTTTGAGAGAATTCGATCCATTAACAAAAAAAAATCAAAATTTCGTCCCTTTTTTGCTATTTTGACATCAGTTTTCTTTTTTATGATCACAGGGAACCCCATATATCGATTTTGAGAGAATTCGATCCATTAACAAAAAAAATCAAAATGGCGTCCATATTCCCATAAGTCCATACTAGTTTCCGTTTTTGAAACATACGTCCACATACATGGATAGTATATAAATCTTGATCAGCTTTTATAAAGACAACTTTATTTATTACTATTGAACCATACGGGAAAATTCGCAATCCAAACCTGACAACACCAAAAAACGACGCGTTGGTTTTGTGAAAAAATGTATCAATGTATTAGTTTTGTTTTTGTAAATTACTATTAATTTTGAGTTACTTACTGATTGTAGGAGATTTTGTTCGTTGCTCGTAAACGTCCTCTGTAATTTCTGCAGATTTTTATCGCGCAAATAGTCATTTTCATCAAAATAAACGAATGCAAAAAATAAGCCGCACGTCCGTATCTCTTGAGGTTTCAATCGACACTGCGGAGCGGAGAGCGCTTTATGCGCCAACAGTTGGCAGATATTTTTATCGACGCTGTAGAGCCGCGTCACTATATCTAGGAGTAGGTAGATAATCAAAGGGAATGTTAAACCACCCTTTTTCTATTTCTGTCTTGCTCAGTGTTAGATACATATACATATGAGCAAAACTCAAATATCAAATGGCATTTGTATATTCCTATTCTTATCTGAATCATATTTTATGTAAGTAGATTAAGTTTATTGAACGAAGCTGGTAATATTTTTAACCCCCGACGGTGTTTATAAGATTAACGTGTCTCTGTGTGTGTGTGTGTGTGTGTGTGTGTGTGTGTGTGTGTGTGTGTGTGTGTGTGTCTGTTGCCCCGTAGCGCTCAAACGGGTGAACCGATTTGAATGAGTTTTTTTTTTGTTTGAAAGGTGAATTTGTCGAAAGTGTTCTTAGCTATGTTTGATGAAAATCGGTCCAAGATGGCCGCCACCACAAAATGGCGGATAACATATTTCTTCACAACCCCCTCAATATGGATATCAAATGAAAGGGCTTGACTAGTAGAATAGCACAAATTCTTTAGAAGCAATTAGCATGCAAATTCAAGATGGCCGCCACCACAAAATGGCCAATGTCAGAGGTTTTTTAATTTATACTTGTTACCAACTAAGTATATCATCGATAGGCAAATCATCACAACAGCACTACTATAGACTGAATATATTAAATACAAACAGTGTTAATATTTTCACGCATAAATAAATATTAATAAAATTGCAAAAAATTCCCTAGTGCTCAATCAATTTCAGCCTCTATGTACGAATGTAATACGGTCGATTTTTATTTAAATCCAGAATGTCGTCCTACCATCGGAGTGCAAATGATCGGAGATTACGCGGCTGGATAACGAGAATTTTATATTTTGAGCAAATTATCATACAAATTGGTTTCACACTTCGATAAACTCAATTTTCGATTATGAACTATGATTATATTATGTGCCTACCTATCTAATAGTGTTGTTTATGAGCAAAATATCATGGACAAGGTATCTAAATGATACCTTGTCCATGATATTTTCGTTAAAATATATTTCCTTGCTTAATGGAAATTTGGCTTTATATAAACATCTTTAATTAATTAATAATTTAAACCTCTAGAGATACCTTCAGATACCCAGATTACATTCATACCCACGCACTAGATAATGGAAACTGGCTTTTAATTTTTTTAAGTCCTGCTAGAAATAATTTCCCGAGACAAAACTATTCTAGGTCGCTTTATGTATTTAAAGAGAATAAAGTGTAGTCAAAGACCTAGCTTTATATTTCTCAAAAATAAAATACATCACGTTTTTATTTTGTTATATTTTAGAATTATTGGCGTAAATCCCCTTATTAAATAAGTATTTAACAAGCTTAAATTCGTACTAGTACTATTATATATATATACTATTAATTATATATATTATATATATATATACTATTATATATATATATATATATATATTTTATATATATATATATATATATATATATAACAGCAAAGAAAAAAATATGTTAATTATTTACAGTTATTTAATATATATATATATATATATATATATATATATATATATATATATATATATATATATATATAATATACTTTATATATTTTACTACGTAAGCCGGCTTAATTCTGGCGGTAAGCCGACGAAATGTACAAATAATTAATAAATATTTAAATAACTGTAAATAATTAACATATTTTTTTCTTTGCTGTTTGTATTTTATTGTAATGTGTTTATTGTAATTTTGGGAATAAATGGCTATTATTATTATTCTACGTAGTCGTCAAACACAGTGTATAAAAACGCCTTTTATAACAGTTTACGAAACAAAAGGTCGCAACTTGCAACATTTTAAAACTTTCATAATGGTTTACCCTCATTCTTTTATTTAAGTACAATTTTTTACGTATCAACGCATAATAATAAAAGTTGAGATCGTTATAGATATCTTAAGGATTTCTCAGACATTATTTAAGCCGAGGTTTATGTATAGCTTTGAATCTTTTAAAATCCTTCGTAGTATGAGTCCGCGCTACCCACAGCTTAGCGATCATACAGTTCAGAAATGAAAGTAGGTAAGAACAGCGTGGGCTTTGAAACGACGTAGACTTAGCAGTTCGACTTTGGATAAGACAAAGTAGCTTGGACCTCTATTAAAATAGTGCAAACGTACCAGACTTCCGAGTCTCGACGCTTTGGTGTACTGCGTACTGAACAAGCAACGTAATAAATAGTAAAGTCCGTTCGGTAACATAGTGTCACACAGGCGCAGGTGCTCTTATTATTCTGCTTTTATTTTTATTATTTTTTACACTTTGTAATTTTTTTTCTATTCTAAGAATAAAACAGAATCTCCAAATAGTCTGCCAATCCGCACTTGGCCGGCGTCATAAGTAAACGAACGTGGTGAGTAAACGAACGTTGACCGTAAGTAAACGAACAGACTTTATTTAAAATCTAGAATTCTACAATATTTATTGATATGGAAAAAATGTTTTCTGGAATTATTATTCGCAATTTTTTTTAAATCTCTTTTTCCGGGTTACTAGATACGTATGCTGTAATTTCAAAGTAAGGCAGACATGTGTTACGAAATAGTATAATCAATAAAGGACGGCGTGCAGTTTATTTCGAGAGAGTAATATTCGCCCAGCGAATAATCTCTTTAAAAAAATATTATTAGGTAAAGAAAAACTGTGCGATAGCTAAACTGTGGTAATAATACAAGTCCAGGGCCACCCATAATCAAACATTATGACACGCTGAAATATTGCGTCGTTCCACAAAACCCGACAGGATATTTTGTCAAAGTTCCCGGTGATATTTTAGCTTGAGGAAACGATCTTCATTCTAACTCAGAAATAATAATAGGGGCCATTAGTTTTATTATTGTTTCAATATCTGGTTTGACATGGGCCTTGGAAAATATTAGCTTTGCAATCAATTCGTATAATTTAAAAATATCAAACGAAAAAAAATGTTAAGGCAAACGTCCCAATATCCGTTAAGTTCTGAACTTCGCTAACTTTGCATGATTGCTATGTTGAAATTCGTAAACTTACAGTAATGAGAATTATATGACTAGATAGGTAATTTATTCTAGTTTTAGTGTTATTATTTTATTTCAAATTAAAATAAAAGATAATACGTAATAATACAAAAAAATGTGGAAAAGGGCCGATTGTACCAGTAGTCGGCAGATTTGTACTAGTAAACGATATTATGTCCCGGAATCCGTTAACTTTTACCGCGAATTTGAACTCTATTTCTTGACGCTAAGGTTCATAAAAATCATTATTACAAATCTAAAATACGTAGAGCTCGCAGTAAAAAAAATGGGTTTATACCTACTTTTTATCGAAAAAGAAGACATAAAGAAATGAAATATATTATTTGAGACATATTTATTATAAAAGTAGTATATAAAGTAGTGTATATTATAAAGTACGCTTTTCAATACTTCTTATTCTCTACTAGCTTCTGCCTGCGGCTCCGCCCGCATGAATTTCGGTTTTTCACAAATCCCGAGGGAATCGTGGATTTCCGGTTCCCGTTCCTGCTCCCTTTTCCAATCTTTATACCAACTTTCAAGGAAGTTTGCTATAGTAATCTACCTATAGCTGTATCTATAGCTTGCGGTTTTTTCAAAATCCCATGGGAACTGTGGATTTTTCCAGGATAAAAAGTGCAAACGCATACTCTCTCTCCGGTCGTTCCTTCATTGCTGAAGATCGTGGTTCTGGCATACTGTCCTCGTATGGATTAATTGTTTCCACCGGCTTCTGTTGTTGGCCATTTTAACAGAGTGATAGAATCTACACCTGCTGGATTCTTTCAGCGGGTCGGACCACCTAGTTGGTGAGCGGCCTCTCGCTCTTTTGCCCTCCGTGTTGCCTGTCACTATTAACTTTTCTAGGCTGTCGTCCCCACGCCGAATGATGTGGCCGAAATATGAGAGCAATCGTGGGTAGCATATGGAGGAAAGCCGAGCAGTGATTCCGAGTTGTGAAAGAATGGACACGTTTGTGCGCTTGGCAGTCCACGGAATCCGCAGCATCCGCCTCCAGCACCACATTTCGAACGCATCTATTCTTTGCCTTTCTCTTGCTTTGATGGTCCATGTTTCGACTCCTACATGAAAATTGGGAAAATTAAGGCCCGAACGAGGCGGCTCTTGGTTTTATGCGATATGCCTTTATTCTTCCGTATCCCAATTAATCTTGTCATGGCATTTTTCGCCATTGCAATTCGTCTCTTTATCTTTGGCACACAACTGCCATCACTGCAGATTTGGGACCCAACATAGATGTAATTCTCCACCACATCCACAGATGGAATTATATTAGTATTGGATAGCTTACCGGTGCGGTCAACTATCATGAACTTGGTCTTACTCCTGTTGATGGTCAGACCCAAATCCATACTTTCTGCTTCTATTTTTTGTAAGAGTTCCTTCATGTCGTCACATGTTCGTGTGGTGGTAACGAGCACTGTATCGTCGGCATACCGGAGGTTGCATATTCTTTTTCCCCCTATTGGAAATCCTTTCTCCCAGTTCTCCATTGTTTTGCGAATTATGTACTCGCCGTAAATGTTAAACAACATGGGTGAGAGGATACAACCCTGTCGTTCGCCTTGCTTGGTCATTCGGTGTCAATCCTTACAAATAAGCGGTTGTTGCAGTATAAATTCAGGATAAGACCAACAAGATGTTGTGGCACTCCCATTTCTGACAGTACCATCCATAACTTGCTCCACATTATACAGTCAAAAGCCTTGCTGTAATCAAAGAAGCACAGTACAATAGGACTATTGAACTCCCTACTCTTTTCTATAATCTGCCTGATATTGAGGATTTGCTCTCTTGTCCCCTTTTCTTTAACAAATCCGGCTTGTTCTTCAGGTATCTGGCGTTCGTTGATTGATCACACGTAATAGGATCTTACTGGCGTGCGATATTAGGGCGATAGTTCTATAGTTACTGCATTCAGTGGTGGAGGCTTTTTTATATAACGGTATAAAAACTTATTCGGTCCAATCGGCAAGCCAATGTTCTGTAGTCCAAACCGCGTTTCGGATTTTCGTCATTATCTCAATGCCTTCTGAGCCAAGGTTATTTATGAGTTCCGCTGGGATGGCATCTTTTCCCGGAGACTTGTCAAGCTTTAATGTCCTTGTTGTCAGATCTATCTCTGACGGAAGAACGTTAGGATCTTGTTCATCCATGTTCCAACTTATGGGTAATGCATCTGGAGTCTGGTTATCGTATAGTGCTGAGCAGTATCGCCTCCAACGCTCTAGAACTTGATTTGTTTCTGTAAGTAACGCTCCTGTTCATCTTTCACTGCGCATGTTTTAACAGTCCGAATTCTTGTCAGGTATTTGACTTTTTGAAAGAGGTCTTTGGTTTCGTTCTTTACTGAGTGTCGTTCCAATTCTTCGCAAATTTTATTTATTTGATTTAAAACCTAAATCCACGTGGACATCCTCTAGTCTATACTTAGATACTTAATAAATAAAATTGAAGTGTCTGTCTTTAATTTCGAAATAACTACCTCTAAGCTCATATGGTTTTTTGAACTGTACCATAACTGAATCACCCGTTTTTAAAATTTTTGTCTGTCTGTTTGAACGGGCTAATCTTCGGAACGGCTGAACCGATTTTGACGGGACTTTCATAGACAAGTAGAAAATTAATCAAGGAGTAACATAAGCTACTTTTTAACCGACTTTCAAAAAGGAGGAGTTGTGGTTTTCTATCTATGTACAACAATATCTCTAGTAATTTTTTTTTAATCGATAGAAGACCTTTGCGACACTGTCCCATAAAAAATTTGGATTCCGACTCCTCAATCCTGATGTTGTAGGGGACCTAACCCCCATAACTAATGAGATTTAGAAACTGTCGGTTATTTAAATTGATATTTGAGGTACCTATCAATTAAAGACTTTATCATTGAATGAAGTCGAATACATATCCAACTCCTCAACCCTGATGCTATAAGGAATTGCACTCCTAAATTGTGGGAATCCCGCGGCATTTTTCCGTTGTGGGACGGGTTTACTACAGATAGGCTACTTTTTGTCCTGGAAAATCAAAATTTCCCACGGGATTTTTAAAAACCAAAATTCACACGGGCGAAGCCATGGGCATATTCTAGTTATTCAAATAAAAATCCCAAGGAAACTAACTCATGTTGGTTCCCTTGGGATTTTTATAAACCTAAATCCACGCGGATTAACTCGCGGGCATCAGCTAGTCTAATATATTTAAACAAGTATTTGCATTATTGCATACAAAAATATACGCTTTTTTAGAATTAATATCGTAGTAATATAAGCTCTAATGACCTTATAATCACGGGCCTGTAATATTAATTTTATTTATAAATAATATAGAAATCGTACAGAAAAACGAAAAAGTTTTAAGGGAAAATGAGACCTATATAGATGGCAATAGAGATGTAATAACGGGTTTAGGTACAACAGATATCATCGGTTTGATGCATGTGCCAAAATCCGTTAAAAAAGTAACGGATTCTGGGTCAAGTAGGGATTTGTGAGTACCAATAGATGTAACATGCAAAAATAATTACATTTCGTTCAGATTCACCGCTATTTAAAAGTTATATCGACAGACAATTTACTCAAATATTTTAGTAAATTAACACTTTTACCGTATTTTTATACGCAGCAGCATGGGAACTAAACCCTGATGACGTGGTGGTAACGTAGTTCAGTGACTGAACTTTGAATTTTCTAAATATTTTCGGACAGGTCACTTTTGTCGTTGTACAGTTTCAACGCCCTTAAACTTTTTGATCAATTTTGCCATTAGAATTGTAAAAAATATTACCCAGAATGTATTGCCATTCAAATAAAGTTTATTTAGTATTCGTAGAAATTTTAAAAATTAAAAAACTGATCAGTTATCGGGTACTGGGACACTGACGGAATTGCGTACTCTTACCTTACCTACATTTTTTTCCCAGGGAGTAATTGGCCGCTCTTGGTGCCTTAAATGCGCCCCTACACTGCCTTACGAAAGAAAACAATATAACTGTTAAACTTATAACATCCCTCTTTTTGCGTCGGAGGTTGAAAAACCGCATTCAAATCAGTGTAAATATCCATTATATGGGTCTAAAATCCCTAACGGAGCTAATAAAAGAGCGACTACTTTGAAACGACTGAACGGATTTTGATAAAATATGTCTAAGAAACAACCCTTAGAAAACCTACCTGCTTTCATATAAAAAACCGCACTCAAATCGGTTCACCCGTTTACGCGCTACGGTACAACAGCTACATACATAGCGGTCAAACTTCACCTCTTCCTTTGCGTAATTTTAATGTGCCCTTTGAAAGTAAATAATATTTTTTTTTTCATTGTAGTGAGGTGATGATCATGATGTCAATAATTATTGACACCTTAAAAAAAAGCTGAATAACGGTTACAAATGCGTCCCAGTATGAGAAGAAGCCCACAAAAAACTCGGCCGAGTACACTTGAAACTCTTCTAAACGGTTGAGATACTTATACTTCTCTAAAAGCAGAGTTGGTAGCGTTAGTAAGGTGTAAAATAAAAAATCTAAAGAAAGAAAAGCGGAAAAATCCTTTAACTGATTTAACTTTGCTAGTAGGTACCTTTACATTTCCAAGTCACGAGTCGAAAGGGCCGAAGTATTTTTAGAAGTATAAATAAGTATTAAAGCGTATATTTGAAAGCCTAAAAGCTTTGAGTGGCTCGTTAATCAACTGAGGCACTTAGCGGGGCGTAATTTTCGTGATGGACCAACAGAAAGTACAGTGAAAATAAAGTGAGACATTATAAGAATAACTTCATACAGGTAGGTACCCATCTGGCCTTATTTTCATCGCGCTTATATAAACCGTAGGACCTTCTTCTCTAGTAAAGTAAGGATAGCCTTAGGCGCCGGTCACAGGGTGCAAGGGAGTGCACTTGCACCCTCCCTGTCCGAAAAGAAAATACAAAGAAAAAAAATTAATTTATTTATTAAGTTACTGTTTGAATAAAAACTGAAAGCGTTTAGGTTGCTGCTAAATGCGTAAGTGAGTTTATTTGTTTGTTATGCTTTCACGCGTTAACCGATGAATCGATCTCAACGAAATTTGGTACAGAGATAGACTAGATCTTGGAGAAGAACATAGGCTGAAGAACATGCTTTTTATCCCGGAAAAGCATATTTCCTCAATTTTCAAAAAACCTAAATCCGCGCGGATAAAGTCGCGGGCATCAGCTAGTCTTGTAATAATCTTGTAATAATTATCATCTGATCTTTTAAAAGACGTTAAAGATAGATATTATTGAATTTACGAGCTATATCAGACTAATATTTCCTTCGACGAGGGACGTGACAAAATTCATGATCCATGAAACACACACTTAACCGTGAAACTTCACATTACTGCTGTCCCAAACCTCTTAACGATATTACAATAGGATGGAGCTTAAGTTTACTTAATAGGTATGTACCTATATACTTTAGGTCAAACAACTACCAAACCTCTTTAGTCTTTGGGTATCAAGCGAAGAATATGTTCATTAAAGCTCTCTATAAATAACTTGTTATTTGATCGTTTAACTCTCCTAACTTTTTCTTTGGTTTTTTGTAGAAATCCAAAGGCGTTGTCTTTATCAAAACAGTTAGTTTATCAAAATAATCAGACTTGATTCAAAGTAATGGTTTAGGTTTGAGCCATAGAAATATATTAACAAGGATAGAACAGCGAAGGTGGGAGAAGCCCGCGTGCCAAATTGATGCACGGTCGAGCACTTTCCCAAAATCACACTCAGTACGAACAGATAACTATTTCGACGTAATTTATTAGTTTTAGTGCACAAAAGTAAACGTGAAAATGCCTTTTTGTACTATTTCTACCACTAAACCTCAAGTTCCAAATTAATGTCAGAACCTTCATAACTATAACATGTCTACGAATGTCGAGACGAATCTAACTATATAAAAATCGCATTCGAATCGGTTCACCCGTTTAAAAGCTACAGTGCGACAGACTTATAACACACCTCTTTTCGCGTCTGGGATTAAAAAAAATAAGTAAGCTTTTAATTCGACAATGCCGTAGACGGTAATCATCGTCGGATTCCCGCTCACGTTCGGCACTAATCTATACTCCGATCAAAGATATTTCACGCTCCACTGAGAGCAGCCTTGAATTAGAAACTTCAGTTAACGGCGGCCTCGAAGTCCTTACGACATTACAATGATACTTTACGTAATTTAACGTTCAACTTGGTGTTTTGTATCTAAACTTGGCTTTTTAGAGCAGAATACGGGACCGTTCAGATAGACCGGCGCGGAGAGCGTCGGAGAGCATTTTTTTTCACACAGACCGGCCGTTCAAATTTGCTCTGCTCTCCGCGCCGGTCTGTGTGAACGGATGCGCGGATGCGTTCGGAGCCGAGCGTACGTTCGTGGGCCGGATTGTACTCAGAGGTCGGCCTACGTGCTACGGTCGGATGCTCGAGCGCGTAAGAGCACGAGCATAGAGCAGCCGACCGGCTCGACGAGCAGGCGAGCTGCTCTTAATAATATTTCACACCGAGCGTATTGGGAGCATCCACGAGCATCCTCTTATCATAAAAGAGATAAAATTTAAAAATAAAGCTTATTCCAATGTCTTAAGATTCTATTTTAAATGCGATTAAAATTTGCTCTGCTCTCCGCGCCGGTCTATCTGAACGGTCCCTAAATGGGTGAGGCTGCCAATTTTGCCAGAAATGTTGCAGTAGTGACGCAAAATTTTTCGCTACGGTGACGTAGAAGTAGCGCAATAATTTGTAGCACGGGTGAACTAAAGGTTGGAGTTTACCAAGCTCGTTATAAAAAAAAGTTTGACGAAAAATGCTATAAAATCTCTATGTTTGAAACTTTTTATGAAAAACACATGTTCATTTTGCCACATTTGCATGGTCTTCAAGACCATGCAAATGTGGCAAAATTGGCAGCCTCATACTAATAGCGTACTTAATTGTTGAGACTATTACGTGTTCTAATTTTATTTGAGACTAGATGATGCCCACGGCTTCGCCCGTGTGTATTTAGGTTTGTAAAAATCTCGTGGGAACTTTGATTTTCCAGAACAAAAAGTAGCCTATCTGTAGTAAGAAGTAACCCGTCCACAAAACGGAAAAATTCCGTGGGATCCTTACGATTTCGGAATGCAATTCCTTACAGCATCAGGGTTGAGGAGTTGGACATGTACCTACTCGAGGTCATCTATACTAATAAATAAAATTGAAGTGTCTGTCTGTAATATCGAAATAACCACCTCATTTTAAGCTCATATGGTTATTTGAACGACACTATAACCGAATCACACGTTTATAAAATTTTTGTCTGTCTGTCTGTCTGTCTGTCTGTCTGTCTGTCTGTCTGTCTGTCTGTCTGTCTGTCTGTCTGTTTGAACGGGCTAATCTTTGGAACGGCTGAACCGATTTTGACGGGACTTTCACATACAAGTAGAGAATTAACCAGGGAGTAACATAGGCTACTTTTTTAACCGACTTTCAAAAAAGGAGGAGTTGTGTTTTTCTACCTATGTACACCGATATCTCCGAGATTTCTCAACCGATTTGCGTAATTTTTTTTTAATCGATAGAGAAACATTGCGACACTGTCCTACAAAAAATTTGGATTCCAACTCTTCAATCCTGATGCTGTAGGGGATCTGATCCCCAACACTAATGGGATTTAGGCACTATCGGTTATTTAAATTGATATTGGGGATACCAATTAAAGACTTTATGGTTGAATGACCTCGAGTAGGTACATGTCCAACTCTTCAACCCTGATGCTGTAAGGAATTGCATTCCGAAATCGTAAGGATCTCACGGAATTTTTCCGTTTTGTGGACGGGTTACTACTTACTACAGATAGGCTACTTTTTGTTCTGGAAAATCAAAGTTCCCACGAGATTTTTACAAACCACACGGGCGAAGCCGTGGGCATCATCTAGTTCAACAATAAAGTCTTTAATTGGTATCCCCAATATCAATTTAAATAACCGACAGTGCCTAAATCCCATTAGTTTTGGGGATCAGATCCCCTACAGCATCAGGATTGAGGAGTTGGAATCCAATTTTTTTGTAGGACAGTGTCGCAATGTTTCTCTATCGATTAAAAAAAAAAATTACGCAAATCGGTTCAGAAATCTCGGAGATATCGGTGTACATAGGTAGAAAAACACAACTCCTCCTTTTTTGAAAGTCGGTTAAAAAAGTAGCCTATGTTACTCCCTGGTTAATTCTCTACTTGTATGTGAAAGTCCCGTCAAAATCGGTTCAGCCGTTCCAAAGATTAGCCCGTTCAAACAGACAGACAGACAGACAGACAGACAGACAGACAAAAATTTTAAAAACGTGTGATTCGGTTATAGTATCGTTCAAATAACCATATGAGCTTAATATGAGGTAGTTATTTCGATATTACAGACAGACACTTCAATTTTATTTATTAGTATAGACGATCTTGTAAACGGCTTCATATAAATTATTCTTGCTTTGAGTGTTTTAAATAAAAGATGTAAGTTTGTTGGGTTGTCTGTCACAGGTAGATAAATTAAAATCTTGTAATACTCAGTAACTTTCAAAATTCATTAAGGTAAATCCACCACCACCATCAACTACAGCCTTTTTAGCGTCCCACTGCTGGGCACATGCCTCCTCTCTCATATTATGTGAGAGGATTTAGAGCTTAGAACTGCCACGCTACTCCAATTCGGGTTGGCGGGCTATCAGGAGAATATTAATTCTAACTAATCAGGAGAACATTAATAAATAATTAGTCGAAATACGACTTTAGTTTACAAGTTCAAAGCACCTAGCTGAAACTAATGAATATTATAATTAGGAAAGTTCCTCAATTTACACCTTCCTGAATTTAACGGGTCATTTATTATTATTAGCTTGACGTACAAATGCTACCGCAAGATAACTCTTCATTTAGTTACTCCATTCTTCCATTAACAATGTGTTGCGATTGTGCAACAACACACATTTTTCGTGTTTTATATTTTTAAGGGTTTTAATGTCCTTCACAAGAATAAATTATTATTTTTAACCCCCGACGCAAAAGCGACGGGGTTTTATAAGTTTGAATTTGAAAATTTGAATTTCTATGTGTGTGTGTCTGTCTGTCTGTTCCACTGTAGCGCTCAAACGGGTGAACCGATTTGAGTGCGGTTTTTTTGTTTGTAAGGTGAATTAGTGGGGAGTGTTCTTCTATGTTTGATGAAAATCGGTCTAAGATCGCCGCCGCCACAAAATAGCGGATTACATATTTCTTCACAACTCCCTCAATCTGGGCATCAAATGAAAGGGCTTGACTTGTAAAATACTAAACACTATGATAAATTTCAAATCCAAGATGGCAACCCGCCACCAAAGAATGGAGAATGTCGGGGGTTTTTTAAATTTTTAATTTATACTTGTTATGAATATTTCCTTCATCGTTGTCGTCTCAACCGTTAGACGTCCATTTCTGACCACAGGTCTCTTGTAGGGATCGTCACAGAACACTATCTTGTGGCACTTGTATCCTGTGGATGCCAGCCACTCGCTTGAGATCGTCCGTCCACCTAGTTTGGGGTCTTTCAACACTGCGTTTCCAAACGTCTAGCAGTTTTTCCAGCTATGTGTAACGTCCATTATCACTTCAGTTTCGGAACTCGATGAGCTAGTACTCGGTAACTCTAGTTCTCCTACAGACCTACTCACTTCTGTATGCTTATTCTCAGTTTGCACAGCTCGAAAACTTTACTAAATACTATTGTATGAAACACAATGACTTCAGAGTAAAATGGACCTAAAACGGCTTATTTTAAGGTTTGAGTTCGCCAATAGTACATTCGACATACGTTTACAGTCAGCGTCCCAAGCAGAAAAATTGTAAAATAAATATTCAAAGTATTGAATTACGACTTTAAAATAAGAGGGCTTGGGTTCTTTTTTCATTGCATATTACAGTTTTTCGATACGTAGTATTTGGTAAAGTTGGAGGCGCGCAAACTCAGAATACCTACACTGATTTTATCCCACAGGGATGCTCCTAACATAGCTCATAGAACTCTTCGTCACCTGCTGAGGGACTGAAATATTTTATTATTTTACATTAATTCAATTTAAATGAATGAAATGCAATGATCCCAAACTGTACCCAACCTCGAATGCTTGAAGTATTTCTCCCGAGAAATATAGGTTTCCTAAAGCTGTTTTCATTTAGGTACCGAATTCTTAAAACTGAATACGTGTCAGTAGGTATACAAAAGGGAACTTATAGTATAATAAGAATTTAGTTTCACAGAAAATTAAGAAGGAAAATCTCATATCGTAAACTTTTAAAGGAAAAATAAGCAAAATAACGACAATTTTCCCGTGTATTTCTTTAGAAATTCTTATTATACGCTTCCACAATTTCTCACCTTTTGTGTGAATTCTCAAAAGATTTCAGCAGCTACCTAGATATTATTATTAGGGGCGTTATATTACATCGGAAAGCGAAAAACATATTTTTTTTTGTTAGCAAGCGCATTAGAGTGAGGAGAATGGCGCTGGAGGCGGGAATTTCTCAATAATTCCTATCTTCAGGCGGTGAGAGGAACAAAAAGTGTGAGTGGTACACAATACAAGCGATAGCGGGTAAATAAAATATTTACATATTAAATTTTGGCTGTAATCCAGTGCAGCAAAAATAAGTAATAAAATAATAATAACGATAAATCTGGACAAGTATAATTATAAATGCGAAAGTGCACCAAACTGTATGTCATTTTGTTTGTCACCTTTTCACCACGGCTGAACCGATCTTGATGAAATTTAGCATGAGATAGCGTGAAAAGTGTGAGAAAAGGAATGCTCAGCAAATCCATAAGCATATGCATGAGTTTCAGTTAAACTCTTTACTCACAGATTTTATTGTCTTAACATCAACTGGAATAATAAATAATTAGTCATAGCCTTGTAACAAGCAATAAAGATGAAAAATAGTCACTTTCGCCATAACATTGTCCAACAGAACTAATAGTACTGAATGACGTTACTTCAAAGAAGCTCAGAAAATTCATAAATATGCGCATGAGGCTGGGCATTCAAATCTCTCACATGCAGCTCAAAAAAACTCACATGTTGAGTCTTATTATTTACTGTAGTAATAGTCCTTGCACCAAATAAGAAAGTATGACAAATATAAATTGAAAATTTAAAAAACCCCCGACATTCGCCATTTTGTGGCAGCGGCCATCGTGAATTTGCAGTAGTGCTATTCTTCTAGTCAAGCCCTTTCATTTCATACCCATATCAAGGGAGTTGTGAAAAAATATGTCATCCGCCATTTTGTAGCGGCGGCCATCTTGGACCAATTTTCATCAAACATAGCTAACAACACTCTCGACTAATTCTCCTTTCAAACAAAAAAAACCGCACTCAAATCGGTACACCCGTTTGAGCGCCACAGGGGAACAGACAGACACACACACACACACACACAGACACGTCAAACTTATAACACCCCGTCGTTTCCCATAATGAATATCAAGTTTTCATTGGTGCTGTGCTTTTACAGTTACTGTTTTAGCCCCCGACGCAAAAAAGACGGGGTGTTATAAGTTTGACGTGTCTGTGTGTGTGTGTATGTGTGTGTGTGTCTGTCTGTTCTGGCGCTTAAACGGGTGGATCGATTTGAAAGCGGTTTTTTTTTGTTTGGAAGATGAATTAGTCGAGAGTGTTGTTAGTTATGTTTGATTAAAATCGATCCAAGATGGCCGCCGCTACAAAATGACAAATTACATAATTTTTCACAACTCCCTTAATATGGGTATCAAATGAAAGGGCTTGACTAGTAGAATAACACTATGCAAATCCAAAATGGCCGCCGCCACAAAATGGCGAATTTCGGGGGTTTTTTTAATTTTTAATTTATACTTGTCGACGAATTT
The DNA here is from genome assembly GCA_920104075.1 of Melanargia galathea. Lineage (NCBI taxonomy): Eukaryota > Metazoa > Arthropoda > Insecta > Lepidoptera > Nymphalidae > Melanargia > Melanargia galathea. The sequence continues at coordinate 30,448,750 of OV049857.1, forward strand.
CTTTCAAATATGTGGAACTAATCTGATATCATCACATCTTAATATATATGACGCACAGAGGGAGGTAATGATAAAAATTATTTTAATTCCTATTGATGACCTCCCTGGCGCAGTGATGAATGCTGTGTTCTTATAAGTGGGAGGTGCCGGGTTCGGTTCCCGGTAGTGGCTATTTGGTATTTTACAATTTCTAAATTGTCTAAGTTTGGTGGGAGCCTTCAGCCGAGTGCCGTACCACCGTGCCGCCAAGCGATTTAGCGTTTCGGTACGATTTCGTATAGAAATTGACCAGGAGAATGGGTTTAATAAAAACTGCCACACCTCTTCCAAGTTAGCCCGCTTTCACCTTAAACTGCGTCGTCACTAACCATCAGGTGAAATCGCAGTCAAGGGCTAACTTGTAGATGAATAAAAAAAATACAGACATTTACGGTTTAGAGGGCTTTACCCTGCCCCGGGGCTGGGTCAAAGTTAGTTGTTTATACACAAAGTTGCCGACAGTGCCACCTGGATGGGCGGTTTTGTTTTTCCTCGGGCGTAAGCGGGGGAAAATTTGTTTTGAGTTGTGGTTTGCCCTGTGAGAAAATGCGCCCTTCAAATTAGAGCTTTTATTTTATTATTATAATACAAGCGGATGCCCGCGACTTCGTTCGTGGATGGTGGTGCGTGAATATTGGTTTTTGAAAATCTCGTGAGAACTATTTGTTTTTCCTAAGCTCCTTTGAGCTCATACCTTACTAAAAACTGTTAAAAGTTTCCCTGTAGCGCTCAAACGGGAGAACCAATTTGAGTGCGGTTTTTTTTTAAAAGGTGAATTAGTCGGGAGTGTTCTTAGCTATGTTTGATGAAAATCGGTCCAAGATGGCCGCCGCCACAAAATGGCGGATTACATATTTTTTCACAACCCCCTCAATATGGGTATCAAATGAAAGGGCTTGACTAATAAAATAGCACTGTGCAAATACAAGATGGCCGCTACCACAAAATGGCTAATGCCGAGGGTTTTTAAATTTTTAATTTATACTTGTAGGTACTACAACATATTATTCTAAAGCAATAAAGAAACTAAACTGTACAATATTACACGGTATATACTGGGTTTCCTTATATTTTAAATAACTTGTAAAATCAGCTCATTAAAGAAACTTTACCGTAGGTTTAAAAATAATATTTGGACGAATATACCTATACTTCACGTGACGAAGTAGGTAAAGTTTTGATACGTGAATTTCATAAAGAATTGTTGAAAATAAATTGTAGCGTTATATTTTAAAGTAATTACTTATATTTAAAATAATTTTAAAGTAACATTCCATTAAGTTATTTAAATAACAATAAAATTAAAAAAAGTTAAGTTAAGTTTTCACAGTAGAAACACGCAAAAAAACTTACTAGAATTTTATTTGAGTCTACATCTTACGTTATAAGCGCCTTGGTTCCATGATAACAATACTATGAACCTCTACTAGTATTCGAAAGTGTTATAGGTATCTATCTATATTTCTGTCTTTTTCCTTTTACTGCTAAACCAATCTCGATGATATTTGCCACAAAGATAGCTTGTGTCCTGGAAAGGGACAAAGTTTACTTTTTATCCATATTTTTCCACAACTCCCTCAATACGGGTATCAAATGAAATTGACTAGTACAATAGCACTGCAAATCCAAGATGCCGCCACCACAAAATGGCGAATGTCGGGGGTTTTTAAATTTTTAATTTATACTTCTAACTTTTTTATATTAATGCAGGAGGTAAAGGCTCACCATGGACCCCCAGCGTTAATGCCACGGAACCCTCAGGGGTTCCATGGACCACAGGTTAAGAAACCCTGTCCTATAGGCAAGGGGTAAGATGTGATAAAAAAGGATGTATTTCAATGACTTTACTTGGAATTTCTTTTTGCGCGGACAAGTAAAGGTCAAGACAATAATTACTAGTCACGAAGTAAAACGTGCCATACTGTGACCTTTCACATGTTTGATTACGTAATTAATTATTATACACGAGTAGCTCTCGTTAAAGTGGAAACCTGGATTAATATTCTATAATCACTACTTACCTACTACTGTTATTAATTTCAGAATTAATTTAAATCTTAATCGACAATTTGTTCACGGACTTAACCCGGCGTGAGTGAGGTCGGGTATGTCATACCCGAGAAGTTTTTAAACGCAGATTATTTAATGTTACTGTTGCCATGCGAATCCTGTCGTTTCAGTAGCTGGAGGTAAGGGTGCGAGGGTCGAGGTACAGTATCGAGTTTAGTGTTGCGCCGGCGGTGACGGTAGATACACGTGCATACATGTGGCTGGGGTACGTCACATCGTGCTCTGTAACATGATCTCATAAGACTTTTCAGTTCCTTTTTGATTTATAATAATTAGAAGACACTATTGTTATATTAATTTACCAAAGAAATTGAAATTTTGTTAGATTTTATGGGAAAAGAAGTTAATTACCTAAACTTGTATTTTTTCAAAGAAAATTTAGATACTTTGTTATTTCAATAAAAAATAACGCTTTTTGTACTTAATGCTGGTATTTTATTTACTAATCTTGTTGAATGGACACTATTATTTATATAGTTCAAGCATAAATGCTAATTACACAATCATAGTATTAAAAATTGAACACCAAAATTTTGGGTATCTCATACCCACCTCATAGCTGGTGTAACAATTTCTCACCTCATTCACGCCGGGTTAATACGCGAATATTATGTCTAAATTAGTGGGTAGTTAGGTTAGGTAATATGTCTGATAAATAGTATAATTACGTCTTATCTCTAAGTTAAATAATTGTCTAGCGCCAGCGATGTAATTATAATTATGTAAGTGCTAAAATCGAGAAAAATTGCAGTGAATTTTTTTTTCTTCCAAAATGTACACAATTGTATCTTTCCCCAGTTTCAGGCTATTTTTTGTAGGATAAAAAATTATACTATAGGTACCTACTTAGTAATTGCCTATACTTTACTCGAATCTAGAAAAGTCATATTTACCCATAGTATCTACATAATATTATAATACATAATTAAGTAGGTATATTCCACACGTGTTTTGCTAATGGAAAACACACAGTACTTATCCAACTGTCGCAAAATAATCGTTTGTTTTAGCATGTTTGTAGTTTGTTTGTTTGCTGTTAAGCTTCGGGAGCATTAGGCGCAGCCAGCGCACATATTGTGCAACCAATGTGCAACATTGTTGATGGCTCACTGTTTATTTAACTTCAAAAGACAAATGAAAACTGAAAATGCTACCTAATAAATAGAGTTCATTTTTGAAATTAAACTTATATAGGCGTGTTATGAAACAAATATAAATTTATAATTTAAAAAACCCCCGACATTCGCCATTTTGTTGCGGCGGCCATCTTGGATTTGCAATAGTGCTATTCTACTAGTCAAGCCCTTTCAATTGATACCCATATTAAGGGAGTTGTGAAAAAATATGTAATCCGCCATTTTGTAGCGGCGGCCATCTTGGACCGATTTTCGTTTATATTTTTAATTTATACTTGTGTTCTAAGTGTTTCCTCTACACTATGTTAATCATTATAATATCAACCAATAAAGATGTTTAAATAAATAAAATAAATAAATATAAAGCGACGAAAGTTTCCGCGCGCGTTTTGCGTTAGACTTGTCCCAGCTGGCCAAAGCCCTAAGCTCTGTCCTTCAAAATGGTGACAAGTCTTAGCCCAGTTGTTATATAAAAAGTTTCCTGTACTAAAGAAAACACGAGACACAGCGACCCCTTGTCAAACCACATAAAATAATGTTACAGGATACGTACTGGGTACGCCCAATACAAGTGAAAAAACAGTGCAGTCCAAACACGTTTCACTTAAAATATTCGCTGTAGAATTTGTATGCCTCCCGTGGATTACATGTAACTCACAGACATGTACATACTCGTATATACGAGACCTTCAATATATATCTGAACCACAAGTGGTTTTCAGGGCAGTGATCGTGTTCAAAGTTGAATAAATATAGGACTGTAGTGTGGGGATGGTATAATGATAATACATTGTTTATGCAATATAATCATGTACCTATGTATGTCCATCCCAATAACATTATCCCCACTTCCCTACTAATATGTTATAAATACGTAAGTAACTATCTGTCTATCTGTTACGCTTTCACGTCCAAACCACTGAACCGATTTTGATGAAATTTGGTGCAGAGATAGATTGGACCTTGGAAAAGGACAGGATCAAAGATTTCCTACCAGATAAAAATCTAAATCCGCACAGACGAAGTCGCGAGGCGCCGGCCTCAGCTAGTATGCTATAAATAGTTAGTAAACCAAGAGAAGTGGTGTTAAACTTTAATAGCGTGAGCTAAATTAATGATGTGTCCAGGCGACAAGTTTCAAAGTGCTTGTAATTGATGTTATACACAGTAAAGCCATTACAGGGTTGCGAGAAAATTGTCTTTTTTCCTTAAGCCAATATCCGTAGATTCCGTCAGTTTCATTTCTTTTTTTTTTTCATTCGATCACTCATTAGTGGAGTATGATTACTCCGCTGGTTTTACTTCATCTTTGACTGTTTTTTTTTATTCAACTTCACGTTAGCCCTTGACTGTAATCTCGCCTGATGTTAAGCGATGATGCAGTCTAAGATGGAAGCGAGCTAACTTGGAAGAGGTATGCATACTCCTGATTGGTTTCTACATGGCATCGTACCGGAACGTAAAAAATGTTAAATCGGCTTTGCCGGTAGGGTGGTAACCAGCCACGGCTTAAACCTCCCAGCAGACCAGACCAGAAACAATTTAGAAATTATAAAATCCTAAATTGCCCCTGCCGGGAATCGAACCCGGGTCCTCCCACTTATAAGACCACAGCGCTCACCACTGTGCCAGGGAGATTGTCATGTGGCTCTTGCGATCTCCCTCCAGCGTCTTGTGATGGCAGTATAATGCCGTGTTCACACCGAACGAATTGTCAGCCACCGCCTGAGCAGACTCACTGTCTAGTCCTAGTGTGAAAGTAAAGTCAGACTGCGTTTTTTGTTCGCACTACGCTGACAACTACAGCTAACAAGGCGTCTGTATACCTTGCAGTTTTTATCATGCACATGTCAGCTACTTAGCCAATCAGCGGCCGTAAAACGTAGTAGCGACTAGATACTAAAAAAAAGCCACAAAAACAACACTGCCAAAATCGGTTTACTTGTTAGGCTATGAAAAGCTAACAGACAAACATACAGACAATATCTCGCATTTATAATATTAATATCTATTTATTTATGTCTATGTATAAAATTTTTCAAATTCAAATTCAAAATTCATTTATTCAAAGTAGGTACACTGTACACTTTTTGAACGTCAATTTAGGAACAGGCAATGGTGATAATTCTATGAACCTATTTCTATATACTTCTATGAACCTATTTCTAAAATTGACGTTAAAAAAGTGTGAATAAAATTTATTTGAATTTGAATATGAATTTCAAACATGAATGAAAATATTACCTATTAAAAATTTATATTTCACTGTCTGATTAGTGTCTGTTCTCTTTCTCTAAATAGGTACATAGTACCTAAGCAGTTTTTCTCTAGGTAAGTATTTAGGTAAAACTCTTCTGTCATTATGGAGTTCACGCCATCAATTTCAATGTTCTAATGAGACAACTTAGCAACAACAAAATATCTTTAGCGATTACGTAGCCACTATTTATTGTTATTTTGTTAAAATTATAGATAAACAGGTGAAAAATTAAATATTTACAGCATGCAATAATCTCGTATCATAATAAATTAAAAATTGAAAAACCCCATTCGCCATTTTGTTGTGGTGGCCATCTTGAATTTACATCATGCTATTACTATACTATACTAGATAGTATATAAATATATTATACTAGACAAGCTCTTTCATTTAATACCCATATTGAGGGAGTTGTGTAAAAATATATAATCAGCCATTCCGATGATCATCAATCATAGCTAAGAACACTCCCGATTAATTCACCTTTCAAACAAAAAAACCGCATTCAAATCGGTTCTCCCGTTTCAACGCTACGGCGGAACAGACAGACAGGCACACACACACAAACACAAACACACACACACACACACACACACACACACAGACACATCAAATTTATAACACCCCGTTGTTTTTGCGTCGGGGGTTAAAAATTTTGCTATCGTATCGTCGTATTTGAAAGGTATCATAATATTATTCCTACACTTTAATTAAACTGTCGTATCTAAACGAATTTAGAAGTTGTACTGTAATAATGTAAATGAAGTATTAATTATAATGCTTTATAATAAAGTGGGTTTAATACCCGTTTCATACGGTATAGAATATTAATTAAGGTTTAACAAGTTGTAGTCGACACATCCCCGTTTCGCACGGGTGGCCTATGTAGTGTCTATACTTCTCCAATATCCTGTTGATGGTGCCGCTTTCAAGTTAGGGTCACGTATATAAAGCACGTACGACGTGCGTGTAATTAATTAATTAATTACACATATAAGGAAAAATATGAGCTTTTCTACTTAGATATAATAAAACCCCTAATGTAATCAAATATTTTGATTGGAATTCTTTAGGATCGTTGTGAAAATTCGATGAAACGAAAAAGCGACACCAAAAAGAGACAAATATAAATTCATTTTAAACTGCGAGAGAATGAGATAGATTACAAGTCGGTTTCTATGACGACCTCTCTCCGCCTACGTTCCGTTTTTGAACCGTATTTCAAAAACATAAACAAGGTTTTGACGTTTAATATAATATTTACACTAAGATAAAGTAATACCTCATCTTCTTTATTTACATAATATTATGGAGCATTTGAAAACTAAGAAAATAAGTTTCACTTCTGCCGTGTGTGAATAATTGCACACAGACATTTTTTTTTTTGGTTTAAATATCTATATCTTCTATACATATAATAAAATCGTAGACTTGCCGTATCTGTACATTGAAGATTTTTGCAAAATAATAACTGGGGGATGTTAGGGATAAGTAATAGAACGTAAAAAAGCTATTTTCGAAATTTTTGTCTGTATATCTGTTTATCTGTTTGTCTGTTTATCTGTGTGTCTGTTTGTCTGTATGTTTATGCGCGCATCACGCAAAAACTACTGAATGGATTGAAACGAAACTTGGTACGATTTAAGTTCATACTACGGAGTAACATATAGGATACTTTTTATCTCGAAATTCGGCATGGTTCCCTAGGGAGAGGGGATGAAAGTCAAAACGTGTATTTAGCTGTAATTCAATAACGGGTGGTCCGATTTCATTCATTCTTTTTTTGTTAGAAAGTAGATACTTTAAAGATTACCGACTAATCTCTAAAAAGCTAGATCGATTTTGATGGGACTTTCACTGGCGGATGTTTACATTTTGATCTACCTAAACATCCGCCAGTGAACTTTTAACAGTTTTTAGCATGATTGAGCTCAAAGGAGCTTAGGAAAAACAAAATAATTCTTACGGGATTTTTAAAAACCAATATATAATATCCACGCGAATGAAGTCGCGGGTGTCCGCTTGTACTTACTATTTTCGGAAGAAAAGAACATTAACACGATTATTTATCTCTAGAAAACCTCATGCTTTTCCCTGTTTGTATACTGTCACACGCCTCTAGGCAATACCATTACAGTAGTGTAAAGTAAAATCAGCCCGCGGCGTCTCTCTGTTTATGACCAAAAGGAATCTAAAGGAAAACTCCCAGAGGATTTCTGAATTACGCGGCTACGCGCGCAGATTTTCGATGTTTTCAGCTAGTTTTTTAGTAAAGAAATCTTATACGATATCGATAGGTACCTAAGTATTATTAAGAACCTACGCGATCAAAGTTACATTAAACATTTTACACAGTTACATTACATTGACCAACAAAAAAAAACTTAACCGAAACCGTAAAATAACTTTAACCAACTATGGTGCAAGCTACTTTTACCAGTATGCTTAGTCTCACTTTGCAGAGCTCCAAAACTTTATAGTATTTTATAGTAATATGCAACTGTACATTATTGGGCTTTAAATCCGCTTTACGCTCCCGTTATAGTGTTTCGATACTCGAAGTGTCTTCTAAAGTGTCGTTTCTTCGTCACCTAGTTCGTTCCTAACGCATGACGTCACTTTCTTTCACAACACTGACTTTCGCCAATTTGATCCCCAACCCAAATATCCGAAAGTCCGAGAAAAATCTTCGCTTCAAAAACCTTTTCAAATAAATGTCTTTTGTTCTAAAATTAATTAAGAAACTAAGTGAATGTCAACAGAATTCAATATTTAATCATCCGGCTTCTACAAAGTGGCCTAACCCAATTTTCAGATTAACTAACAAACTATAGTTGGGGGTGTTAAACGAAAAGTTTTAATACGTTAAGTAAACTCGACTGAGTAATAGCCTCATAAGTGCTTACACTAGCGGCACGCTATGATGGCCGGTTTGACACATTACAATAGTGATGTGGAATGTCAATTTATTCTCGAACAAAAAACAATTAAGTTTTGTTTTTGTACCTGATTAAATAGGTTTAATAAAACAAAAATGTATATGTTTATTTAATTTATTTGAACGAACTGAATATTTGAACGAAAATGAATATACATACTTTATATGCACACAAGAAACATATGAATACAAAAGATACCAAAAAAGGTGCCACAAAAGGCCATAATTAATCAGATTCGTCCATACTACTATTTTCACTGTCGTCACTGCTATCATCACATACATTAATAATTATATGTTCGTTTTCTATAATATTATCTATTTTCACATCTCTTTCATAATCTTCCCTTATTAATTTAACAGTTCTATTCACAACCTTTTCCCAGTCTCCTTTAGTCACATGTTCACAAGCTTCTTCTAATAATTTTAGCATTTTTTTTGTGGTAAATGGGGGTTCTGTATTGTGTCTTGCAGCATATCCCTTAATTTGAGCCCACACCAACTCAATCGCATTATACTCACAATGGTAAGGCGGTAACCGTATAACTCTGTGCCCATGTTCTAATGCTATTTCGTCAATGACGTATCGGATCTTGGTTGGTTTGTTTTCTTTTAAAAGACGTACTAATTCCGCTTTTAACATATTCATGTTTGCATCTACGCCATTTTTACGAAGCCATGCGACGATATCAGCTTTCTTTTGGGATTGGGCAGGTGGCTTGTCAATTTGCATCGAGTGGTATGGGGCGTTGTCCATAATTATAATAGATGGTTCAGGGAGGCTACACAACATTGAGGTAAACCATTCAGTAAACTTTTCTCCATTCATGTCTTCATGATAGTCTCCAGTGGTTTTTGACGCAAAAGCCATGAGAGAACCTTCGACAAACCCGTTGATGGTTCCGGCGTGACAAATTATAAGTCGCGATCCTTTTCCTACAGGAACTTTGGAAGTAGATGCTGCTGTGTCATCGTTCCAAGAACGGCCTACAGTATGGTTAGCATTAAGCCATGTTTCATCCAAGAACACAACATTTTGCCAATTTTTGATTTCTTTCACTTGCCGTAAAAAAGTATACCTTGCCATCGCTATATCAAATCTTTCCATCAATATTTTGCGTTTGTTACATTTTTTGTATCGAAATCCAATGGTCTTCAAAATCTTCGTTAAAGAACTTTCCCCACCGAAGAATAATCCAGCTTCCTTCAGTGAATGCACTAACTTTTTTCTTGTTGGATACTCCTTCTGTAAATAGTAGCCGTAAACATGTCTTCGGATAGCATCGGCATCAAAGCTATCGATGCCTACGACTGGTTTTGCTCGTTTTCTCTTTTTTGGTGTGTGAAGTTTATTTTCTTCTGTGCCAGTCTCGCCATATTTTTTTTTAGTTATCCGTCTAACAGTTCGTTGTCCAATATTAAGCGCATCAGCTACGCGTTCAACCACTGACGTTATAGGTAAAATTGGCCCTCCATTTTGAGCTTCACGATCGAAATAGTTACGAAGGCGTATTACGAACTCACGTGTCTGACTATTTAGAACAGTTCTCTGCGTACGTTCGGTCATATCGACGAAATCCACAACAAAGGGCTTGAACAGAGTCCAAATTAACGAGCAAGGGTCAACAGTAATGCAGTATCAATATTTGAAATCCAAAGCCAGGTCAAAACTATATCACAATCGCATTGCACTAACAGTTTATACTTTTCGAAGCAACGTCAATTCGAAACTGCTTTGTTTTGCATTGAGCATTGACGCGAGTTTGCCGGAGGTAGTAGTTGTGCTAGCCAGCGATCCTATGTGACGATCGTATTAGATTCCATTTTTAAAAATTTATTGATATTTTTTTGCGATTTCAGAGGTTTGTCCACATAGTGAAAATTGTTCATATTCACAAGTACATTCACCCCTTAAATGGTGCAAACTGATTTTTCTACACTTGTATACATTTAAGAAATCAATTTAATAAATAAATTTTGAGTCCTAAACCTAAAACTACATTCGATAAAATTTATGAATCTCTGCACATCACTATCGTCAATAAAGTAATACAATTATTTCCTTCAAAGTCGTTATCAATTAATACGGAACTTCATGAGCGGACAAACGTCAAACCGGCCATCATAGCGTGCCGCTAGAGTAAAAGTATTTAACTGAATTATCGTGATTATAAGTTACAGGCACAGAATACTACCTACACTACCTACACGGTACAGAAGATACACTCCGTAAAATCATTTAAAATAGCGACTCTTGTTATGACACAATAAAGTGCAATTCAGGTCGCAGTAGCGCTAACTACCTACCGTTGAATTGGCTCTCTTTCTATCGCGTAGCTCTTTTCCCTTCGACTAAGCGACTAAGTAGGTAAGGGTTATTGAATGGGCCCGACCCACCGGAGTGCGCTAGGTACTTGTTAAAATAAAAACTATCTCTATTTCTACATAAAGCCTTGGGCTTGAAAGAGCTTGGCTAGTAGAATGCAAATCCAAGATGGCCGCCACCACAAAATGACGAATGTCGGGTGTTTTATAAATTTTTAATTTGTACTTGTTTGTACGAAATCTTCTCATATAAACTTACCTATACTTCGACTTTTAATTGTATGCAGTAATGTGAAGTTTCGTGGGTTGTCACTTTTTAACGAAAATAAAATAGGGATGGGGTACAGGTGATTGATTTGAATCATTCAATTATTTTATTCAAATTAAAGTTTTTATTTTAAGTAATTATTATATTTTATGTACAAAAGTTACATATATATATTTATATATATAGTATATATATAAATACGTATGTATATCTTTAATATATAAAACAAAGTCTCGTTTGTTCGAACACTTATAACTCGAGAACGGCTGGACCGATTTTCATGGTTTTTGATTTGTTGTATTTTGATAAAATATGATACGTCATTAAATTTGTCTCGATGACGCGAGTGTCAATGGGTACCTTAATTTAAAAAAAATCAAAATCGCGGACTTTATGCGCTTTATTGTGCGAGCTGAAAAAAAAATTTTCTTCATGACCCTCGAGTGGGGTATCAAAATAAAGGGATTCAAAAGGCAAATACGAAAATGTGTACAATTTACACAGACAATTACAATTTAGACAGGACCAAAGACAATTTAGAAATTATAAAATCCCAACTTGCCCCTGCCGGGAATCGAACCCGGGACCTCCCACTTATAAGCGCTTACGAGCACGAAGTAATCAATGTAAAAATATTAATATTATGTATTGTAAATAAAATAAATTAAAAAAATAAATAAAAAAAGACCAAAACCACTGCGCCAGGGAGGTCAAAATCATCTAGAAAATTATAAGTAGATTCCAAAAATATGTAAATATGTTATTATAATGTTAAATATATTTTTTTCTGAATAACTAGTAGGTATTCTTTTAAAAATATATATATTTTTTTTGTTATAAAAGGGCAGTAACAACTTAGCATGTTAACTATGACAGATATCGTCAACACACATAGGCTGTTATTGCAATAGAAATAGTACTTCTTACTTTTTTTTTCAATTAAAGCTCATATAATTAATTGTACCAATAGGATGCGTTTGCCACAAAAAGTCAAGATGACAAAATTGTTAATTTGGCTTTTATACGTAGGAGCCATCGATTTACTTAATAGATAAATAAAATTATGATGATAATGAAAGAGTAACTTTGAACGAAACTTTTGTGAATGAAATTGAATGAATTGAACGTATCACATCACTATAGAAATGGGGTTGGCAACATTATTTTACGAAATGACATTAGGAAACGTCAGATTACTGCAGATAATTAAAAGTTTGACTATAGGTAGGTATAACAAGTCTGATGATCATTATTTAAGGTCTTACAATAAAGTTAGGGTTTTGTTACAAACCCGTGAAATGCGCTATTCTCTGGAAAATACGCGACGTCAACATTTATACTCACACTATATCCAGCATGTTATCACGTGACAATTTACTTTTATTATTATAGGTAGTGTTAACCCACACTTTGAAGGACACAATAAGGCGAAAAGCCTTACAGGATGTTATACATATATTTGGCCCCTGTCTTTTTTTACCCGACTACGGCAAAGCCAAAAAGAAGGGTTATGATTTTAGTAGTCTATGTATGTACGTATGTACTATGTATGTACGTATGTATGTACGTATGTATGTATGTATTGTATATGTAAGAAAGGATTTTTGAATTTTCAAAAATCCTTTCTTAACGGATGCTTACGTCATATCAGCATTCTTCATGCCAAATTTAGCCCGATCCGTTCAGTAGTTTGAGCGTGTGCGTTGATAGATCAGTCAGTCAGTCAGTCAGTCAATCACTCAGTCAGTCAATCAGTCACCTTTTCCTTTTGTATAATACTATGGCGACCTCATCGCTGGAAGCGATTTCTTCCAGGCAATCATGTTGCAGAGGATACATGATTTCATATCTTAGTTAGTCTAAATGTTTTAAATTAAAAGTGTGAAATAAGTACACATACCTAAAATTGATAAGTACGGCTAATCTTAAGATAACAGACGATTTTTATAATCCAGATGAGGATGCGCATTATGGAGATTACATCCGAGTCATCGGCAACCCATCCCTGAGGCTATGTTTACATAAATTACGCTTTGACTATTTAAAGGCCTTTCCACACTAACGTAGATAATATACGAAGCGATCAAGTGAGATTTGCTTGAAAATTTAGAATTATTATTACAAATCCGAAAGTATCCGAACATCACAAAACCGGTAAACCTATTCTCTAACTCAGTGGCTATTAAAAAATGAAAACCACTGAGCTTATTAGACATACCTAATATATTTTTTTGTCCATTGTAGACTTGTATTTCTATTTTTATTTCAGAACTAGCTGACCCCCGCGACTTCTTTCGCGTGTTTATAAGTTTTATATAGGTCGGATCGGATCCCATAATTCTTTTATGTACCTTAACTAAATGTAGCCTAAGTTACTCCTTATAACATCACCAATCTGTCATTGAAAGTTCCGTCAAAATCGATCCAGCCGTTTCGTAGATTAGCTGGAACAAATAGACAGGCCGACAAACATAAATTTAAACGTACGCAATTTTAAAATAAGCCGTACGTACAAAGATCTGGGTCCCAAGTTATTTGAACCCAATAAATGTCTGTCATTTCAGAACTAAAAAACCTATGACCTTGAAATATTTATAGGACAATATATAAAGTATTACCTTTCTAACAAAACAAGAATGAGTGAAATCGAACAACGCGTTAATGAATTACAGCTAAGTACACGTTTTAACGTTCATCCCCTCTCCCAAGGGAACCGTGCTGAATTTCGGGATAAAATGTATCCTATGTCCTACCTCGGAGTATAAACTAAAATCGTACCAAGTTTCATTCGAATCCATTCAGTAGTTTCGGCGTGATGCGCGGCCAAGATACAGACAGACAGACAGACAGACAGACAAAAATGAAAAAAATTGCAGTTTTGGCTTCAGTATCGATCATAGAGTGCCCTCCAATAAAAATTTTCAAAATATCTTCAATGTACAGAATTGGATCTGTTACAGTTTTATTATGTTATAGAAGATAGATAGATAGAAGATAGACAAGCGGACACCCGTGAGTTCGTTCGCGTGGATATTGGTTTTTAAAAATCCCGGGGGAAGTTTTTGTTTTTCTAAAGCTCTTTTGAGCTCATACATATGTATACCTTGCTAAAAACTGGTAAAAGTTCACTGGTGGATGTTTAGGTAGATAAAAATGTAAAAATCCACCACTGAAAGTCCCATCAAAATCGATCCAGCCTTTCAGACATTACCCGGTAATCTATAAACTATCTTCATTCTAACAAAAAAAAAAATGAATGAAATTGGACCACGGGTTCATGAATTACAGTTAAGTACACATTTTGACTTTCATCCCCTCTCCCAAGGGAACTATGCTGAATTTCGGGATGAAAAGTATCCTATATGTTACTCCGTAGTATGAACTTAAATCATGCCAAGTTTCATTTCAATCCATTCAGTAGTTTTTGCGTGATGCGCTCACAAACATACAGACAAACAGACAAACAGATAAACAGACAAACAGACAAAAATTTCAAAAATAGCTTTTTTAGGTTCTATTGCTTATCCCTAACATCCCCCAGTTATTATTTTGCAAAAATATTTAATGTACAGATACGGCAAGTCTACGATTTTATTATATGTATAGAATAGATGATAGATATAGTATAGATAGACTATAAATCGAACTAATTGATTTGCGGTAGTTTTCTTATTTTAGTGATGATCACTAAGTTAGAATATAAATCTCCTGAACATTTGGGCCACAGAAACAATTTGCATACTGGCGACAGACATAGGCTACTTTTTATCTCGGGAAATTAAAGAGCTCTCGCGGGATTTAAAACAAACTTAATCAACGCGGGCAAACACGGGGATCTGCAATTTATAAAAGCACGAAAACGAACCTGAACAATAAAAATATCCATACAAAAGTTCAGCATTAAGTGTTTAATTTGGGAATGTTTTTAACGACAGTTTTCCCATTTCTCATAATATAATAACTACGAATAAGTTGACGCCCAAAAAATATTTGACGAGCTTCTATGGCCTTTATGATTTTCGTCCGATCATACTCATGAGTACTAAGCAAGATGAAACAGTCTAAGCAATTACAGAATAGATGGCTGAATGTAATATTAGAAGAAAAAGAGCGTTATTTATGTATATCTACCACATGTAAAACGATCAAGATAAGAAAAGAATGGTTATCCCGCCATTTTCTATTTCTGTCTTGCTCACGTATTACTTTAAGCGAGACAGAAATATAAAATGGCGGTATATGATATTCCTATTCTCATTTTGAACGTATTTTATCACAATCACTGTAAATTATTAAAATTAGGTAGTAGTTACCTATTTATGAAATAAATACTCCGCCCTACGAAAAGGTGTCATAGTAACAAGTTCTAACTTATAAGAAGTTCGGGATATGGTGTTACGGTGTTATTTAGTGTTATGATTATGATATTTACCGTATAGCATTCGGTGGGTAGCAAGCTTTACTATCGCTGATTCTTATAAAGATAACAAGGGTACGGAGAGATACCTTTCATCGTTTTTACACACCTGCGCCTAAATTACGGCTATCTATCCATCTCTTTTCCTCTCTAGCCTTGCCATTGGGTGCGAAAGAGAAGATACACTCCTGACAATGTTTGAGACTGATGATACTATTAAAACTTGGTACACTCTGGTGCCTGAAAGTGAGTGGACGTAAAAAATGGACGACGTCACAACCTTGTGCCCCTTTATAGATTCTCCTTTCAATAACTTTTATGGTGCGTAAAGAGCAGGGATGTGATTTTTCGAAAACATTGAACGTACCTTTTTACGGGAAAACTCGCTTAAGAGGCAAATGAAAGAGATAGAAAACTCGCTTGAGAGGCAAATGAAAGAGACAGAGAACGAATTTTACAGGCAATGCGCGCTGCCTGTTGCATTTTCTTACTCTAGTACTCAGTCACGCTCACTTCTATTGCCTACATAATAAAAGCAAGAACACGCGCTGTCCAGCCAATGAGGTGCGTTTCATTGCCGCGTTCGTTCGTTCGTTCGTTTCACTTTTTTAAGTTACATAGGTTCACGTCACAAACGTCCGTAATAGCTTCGATTCAAAAATGTTGAATAAATCATACACATTGCTAACTGTCTCGTTGGTCTAGTGGTTAACATATTCGACTGCAGATCACCAGGTCCCGGGTTCAATTCCCGGGTCGGCAAATTATTGTTAGGTATTGGGTTTTTCTGTCTAGAATTTCTCAGTGCCAGCCCGAAGTTGGTAATTGGCGGTGCTTCACCCCCGAGGGAGAGCACGTTAAGCAGTCGGTCCCGGTTATTATCACTATCATGTGACAATAGTCGTTAAAGCCCGCCAACCTGCATTGGAGTAGCGTGGCGGGTATAAGCTTTAAATCCCTCTCTCGTATGAAAGAGGAGGCCTGTGCTCAGCAGTGGGACGTAAAAAGGCTGTATGTAGCCTGTAGTGGTGGTTGACTTATAAGTATAAAATTAAAATTTTAAAAAACCCCCGACATTCGCCTTTTTATGGTGGCGGCCATCTTGGATTTGCATAGTGCTATTCTGCTAGTCAAGCTCTTTCATTTGATATCCATATTAAGGGAGTTGTAAAAAAATACGTAATCTGCCATTTTATGGCGGCGGCCATCTGGGACTGATTTTCATCAAACATAGCTAAGAACACAGAACACTCAGACTTATTCACCTTTCAAACAAAAAAAACCGCTACACACAGACACGTCAAACTTATAACACCCCGTCGTTTTTGCGTCGGGGGTTAAATGATCTATCTTAGTATTTTCCAGAGTATCTCTACATCCCACACCTATCACTTATCAGCCTTTCATTGCCATTAAGTAGGTATAATGCAAATCATGTTATAGACCTGCTGGGTTATTCTGTAACTTAGTTAGCAACTGAAAATAGTTGCCAACGAATTAGTTTGATATACATTGCTGCTTTACTGTGGGAAATATAAAGTGTTTTCATAATTTTACACAGTAAAGCAGCAATGTATATCGAATTAATTCGTTGGCAACTATTTTCAGTTGCTAACTAAGTTACAGAATAACCCCCCAGTTAATTAACTTTCATAGGTACCTATATCGATCGGTAAAGTTCGCGTGAGATTCAAACGCGGTTAATTGTAAGTACTGTACCTATTTTAAACGAAGGGTCAATGATCCTTTATACAAAGTAAAACAAAGCTTCAATGAGTAGTTACGATTTAACGTTCCGGTACGACGCCGCCTACAGAGTCCATTGCTGCTCACAATACTCAACGTAAACGTGTTTATAGGGTAAAGTTGCAATCATTGGACCAGCTCTTTGTTTGGACCACTTAGGTTTCTCGAAAACAAACAGTCCTAAAAATCGTCCTTTACGACGATTTATGACACTAATATTATAAAGGCGAAAGTTTGTGTGTGTGTGTATGTTTGTGTGTGTATGTTGGCGTGTGTGTGTGTATGTTTGTTACTCTTAACACTGCGACTGCTAAACCGATTTAGCTGAAATTTTGAATGGAGATAGATTAGGCCCTAACTAGACATATAGAATACTTATTATACCTACTGAAAAAATCCATAGTTCCACGGGATTTTGAAAAACTAAAATATATAGCAACAGCCATAGGAAACTTCCTTGAAAATAGGTATTAAGGTTGGAAAAGGGAGCGGGAACGGGAACGGGAAATCCATGATTCCCTCGGGATTTGTGAAAAACCGAAATTCACGCGGGCGAAGCCGCTGGCAAAAGTTATTAATTAATAGTAGTATTGACTTAATTTTTAGACTTAGAAAGCTAAGGTGACTGACCTCAAACATAATAAAATTAGCTACAAAATTAATTAATATATATATAGCTGCTCGTGCTGATTCATTGACTGACTCACTGATTGATCACCCCTCCTGTAAAATTTTGTATGAAAAATTTTTTTTTCACTAATGGTTTCGTATAGAGGACAAAAATTCATTTGGAACAAAAATATGGAGAGAGCTGATGATTGAGGATTTCGAAGACGAGTGAAAAGCACGCTTAAGGTATTGAAGATAGGTGGGGGATGCTCGAGCAAATGTCACTCGAAACGTCATCCAATTGGCAGTGAGCTGAAAAAAAATTCAAAATGGCGAAAAAAAGATGGCCACCATACAAATTTCGTAGGTGTCCATCTCGGAGGGTATTAAAGATGGAAGAGTGGTTTCTTCGCAAAAGATGATGAGGATCCAAAGGTCTACTTGATGAATTGAAAAAAAATTCAAAATGGCGGAATTTATTTTTCCATAGAAAATGTATGGCGACAGGCGAATATTGAAGAGACTACAAGTTGTGAACTATGCAAGGCTTTAATGCGGTTTTTGGAGAACTCTCAAAGAAAAATATGGGAAGACATGATGATTGAGGGTTTGGAAGTTGGTTGAGGAGCCCGGGCAGGGTATGGCAGATAGATGGGAGGTGCTCAAACAAAAATTACTCAAAACCTCATCCAATTGGCACTGAGCTGAAAAAAAAACAAAATGGCGGATTCAAGATGGCGGCTATACAAATTTCATCGGTGTCTATCTCACCAAGTATAAAAGATGGAAGAGTGGTTTCTTGGCAAAAGATGATCAAGAACTGAAGATCTACAATTTGATGAACAGAAAAAAATCAAGATGGCAAAATTTATTTTTTTCACACAAAATATATGGCGAATATTGAAGAGACTATAAGTTGGGAAACTATACAAGACTTTGATACGGTTCCTTTTCAAAGGACATGACCAGTGCCTGCCTACCGATTAGGAAAAATGTGCAGGATTTCTGCTTTTACAGTAAGATTCAAAAATTAAAGCTTAATTTAATATGGATTTATTATTTCGAAAAAGGCCATGGTTTAAAATATCTAAAAAAACAGTATGTTTATTGATTCCGCTTTTTCCTTTTATTTACTACTCCATCAGAATTGCCAGAAAGGTATGAAATGTACGAAATTGGTACTTTTTAGGTGACCTTATTTTCAATTTAACTTTTATTTATACATTCTTTGACGTTTCCATTGCTACCAGATTTTTATAAAAATAAATATTGCTAGGGACAAAAAGAGATTAGTATGAATCACTAGCTCGGTTGCTAGTTGCTACAGTAGCTATATGAGTAACTTTAGAAAGGTGTCAAATATTATGAGTCTTTTTTTTAATAAACATAGCGAGCAAACAACAACAAACCATTATTATTAACAGAATAAAAACTTCGTATTGGATTTTGTACCTGGAAGTCCCTTAATGAATGACGACCTCTGACTCCTGACGTTCTCTTTCGTTCCGAGAATATTGACTTTTTGTTACGAAAGTCAGTGGCACTACAGCTTCGTACTTTATCTAGCTTTCGAACTTTTTCAGGGTCTCGTTCGTAGGATTCACGACATACCATCTGGCAACACTACACCATTTATACAAATAATAATCATTCATGAAAGTTTTACGAAATAACTCTGCTATTCGATACTAGATGGCGCTAGGCAATGTCTAATCAAGTCTAAAATGTAAAAAAAATGATTTTCTACTATTCAATGTCATCTATATAGGTGGAACTTTGCTATAAAAAGTAAAGCTATTTATTATTTGTTCAGAATAATTTAAATTATTCGGATTTGCTTGAAACGCCTAGCGCCATCTAGTATCGAAAAGCAGAGTTATTTCGTTTTAAAGTTTTATGAAATAACTCTGCCCCTCGATACTAGATGGCGCTAGGCGTTTCAAGCAAATCTCAATAAATTAAATTATTCTGAACAAATAATAGAAAGCTTTACTTTTTATAGCAAAGTTCCACCTATATAGATGACGTTGAATAGTAGAAAACCATTTTTTTTTTTACATTTATACTTGATATTCCACAATGTTTAGCGCCATCTAGCATCGAAAGGCAGAGTTCTTCGTAAAACTTTTCTTTATTTTTCTCAGTTTTCTGAGCCTTTAGATCCCTGAAAGTTTTTTATCTGAAAACTAGAGAATATAAGAATTCCAAAAATAAAACAATCATTGCTGCACATTGATTTTTGACACCTAGGCAAGTGCCCATAGTGCCACTGGTCATGTCCTTTGTTTTTATGGGAGAACTCTCCTTCTGGCAAATGATTCGGAGAAAAAAATTTGGAGAGTGATGATGATCGAGGGTTTGGAAGATGGATGAGGAGCACGGCCAGGGTTAAAGACGCTGAAAATGATAGAAAAAGGTGGAGGCTGCTAAAACAAAAATAATACTGAAATCCCCGCGGTCCGCTTTAGCGGGCGGCGCAGCCAAGCGCCCTACTAGTTTATTATAACTAGGCAGGCACCCACAAAAATTAAGATCATTGGCCTAAATTCAATAAATGCTTTGTCGAGGAAAATTCATTATCTAGGTACCTAATATTTTAAAGAATATCTATCATATTCCGCTTTGATTATAATTTCAGTGGGGACCATTAAAAAGTTTAAATATTAATATTCGTTCAGCACGCAAATCATAAAAATAAATCTCCCACATAAACCTATAAAAAACTATAATTTATTACTTAGACACCTATTACTTACTGAGTTTATATTTTTTATTCGAATAAAGCTTTTAATTCACATCCCTCATCATCAAATTCCCTGTGTAAGCTAATAAAAAGCTTGTAAAAAGGCAAAGAAAGGAGCTTAGAGGATTATGAGTTCTTCATTCTATCATAGAACAATAATACTATGTATAATGTAATGAATTATTTATGTAAAATATTCATATAATTTTGGTCACAACTCATTATCTCAAAATCTATGCAACTTTTGTTTTGTGACACCCTGCGATTTTTTATTCATGTATATCTTAACTGCGATCTTACATGGTATCTGTAAGTGACGATGCAGTCTAAGGGACCTTTCAGATAGACCGGCGCGGAGAGCAGAGCAAATTTTAATCGCATTTAAAATAGAATCTTAAGACATTGAAATAAGATTTATTTTTACATTTTATCTCTTTTTAACCCCCGACGCAAAAACGACGGGGTGTTATAAGTTTGACGTGTCTGTGTGTGTGTGTGTGTCTGTCTGTCTGTTCCCCTGTGGCGCTCAAACGGATGGACCGATTTGAATGCGGTTTTTTTTGTTTGAAAGGTGAATTAGTCGAGAGTGTTCTTAGCTATGTTTGATGAAAATCGGTCCAAGATGGCCGCCGCTACAAAATGGCGGATGATATATTTTTTCACAACTCCCTTGATATGGGTATCAAATGAAAGGGCTTGACTAGTAGAATAGCACTATTGCAAATTCAAGATGGCCGCCGCCACTAAATGGCGAATGTCGGGGTTTTTTTAAATTTTCAATTTACACTTGTATAATAAGAGGATGCTCGAGGATGCTCCCAATACGCTCTGTGTGAAACGTTAAGAGCAGCCGCTTGGCTGCTCGTCGAGCCGGTCGGCTGCTCCATGCTTGTGCTCTTTCGCGCTCGAGCATCCGACCGGCTCCGTTCGCGTGCTCTTTCATGCTCGCACAGCCGACCGTAGGCCGAATTGCTCTGCCGTCCGGCCCAAGAGCGTACGCTCGGCTCCGAACGCATCCGCGTGTCCGTTCACACAGACCGGCGCGGAGAGCAGAGCAAATTTGAACGGCCGGTCTGTGTGAAAAAAAAAATGCTCTCCGACGCTCTCCGCGCCGGTCTGTCTGAACGGTCCCTAAGATGGAAGCGGTCTAACCTGGGAAAAGGCATGGCAGTTTACATTAAACCTATACGTATACCCCTGATCGGTTTCTACGCGGCATCGTACCGGAACGCCTCATCGCTGGGCTGTGCCGGTAGGGTGGTAACTACAAGCCACGGATGAAGCTTCCCACCAAACCAAAAATCCATTACTGTCTGATTTTTATGATGATATGCGAATTGCGTTATCTTTCAGTCAGTAAGTCGTGTTACAGTTTTATACACTGTACTTATAGATACTTATTTAACTTTTAACTTTATTGGGTCACACAGCTACTTATTTCCCACTTTAAAGTTATCATTTTAATACAAGTTTAAAACCCAAGGGGGTGCAGCGGGATGTTGAAATTAGCACGATATACGTAAACTATGTTAAAAGTAAAAACTAATTGATACTAGTCTATCTATACATATAATAAAATCGTAAAATTGCCGTAAGTAGGTATCTGTACATTAAAGATTTTTGCAAAATAATAACTGGGGGGTGTTAGGGATAAGTAATGGAACATAAAAAAGCTATTTTTGAAATTTTTGTCTGTTTGTCTGTTTATCTCTGTTTATCTGTTTGTCTGTATGTATGTGCGTGCATCACGCAAAAACTACTGAATGGATTGAAGTGAAACTTGGCACGATTTAAGTTTACCTGAACCTGAACCAGGTATAAGTATCCATGCAAAAAATCACGGCGACGAACCGACAAACTTTCGCATTTATAACATTAGAGATGATAAAATAAAAGTGAAAGAAATATGATATTTCAGCCACGTCTCCATTTTAAAATAGCGTTTCCCCCGGGTCAGAGAAATATAATTTGTGAATTACTTTGAAATAAAAACAGGCTACGCATAAAAGCAGGACTGACGACCGGAAATGAAGCAGTGGAGCGAGGAAGGCGCTTCGTGCTCTGAATACTGAAACCTTATCATTACTAGCTGATGCCAGCGACTTCGTTTGCTTGCATTCTTATAAATCTCATCATCCCCTATTTAACTCACTTGGGGGCAAAACTTTCAAAATTCCAGAAACACGCAATTCTTTATTTTTAACCGACAATACAAATATTTTCATTCATTACGATTAGTTTTCCTTTAAAATTGATTATATACTGCTGTGAATTTTTTCAAGTTGCTGTATACTGTGCCATTTGGCTGACAGGGGTGGGGGGGGCACTTGACTCTAATAAAAATTTGCACTTTAAAACATCATATTTTACAAACGGATCTAGAAATCGAAAAATGATGTTCCCACACCCACAGTATTTTTAAAAGACCTATTCAACGATACCCCACACTATGGGGTAGACGAGAAAAAAATTATTCATCCCCACTTTACATGTAGGGGAGCTACCCTAAAAAAAATATTTATCAAAATTTTATTTCACCATTTTGTCGGCGTGATTAATATTTATACCCATACCAAATTACAGATTTCTAGCACTAATAGTCTCTGAGATTAACCGAGGACGGACGGACGGATGGACAGACGGACGGACATGGCGAAACTATAAGGGTTCCTTGTTTACTACGGAATCCTAATGACGGACTTTCATACAAACTTTTATCCCCTATCTAACTCCATTTTGGGTGGAATTCGCAATAATCCTTTCTTAGTGTGCGCCATAGATAAAATGAATAAGACGAGATATGGCAAGGGGGCGTGGTTCCTGAGAACTCTTCTGGCGTTAAATACACCTGAGAACCGTTTTTGTCTTGAGTCGAATGTCGTCCAACGATCGCTTCACCGCTCTCGATTTTTAACAAAATGCCGTGTTGTTCAGTGGTTGTTTGCAAAAAATCAAGCAAAAAAGTGAATCATACAAAATATGGCATCTCATTTCACACTTAAGTACAAGCTATTGTTGTTATTTTCCATAAAAAACAAGAAAACATTATTTTGTATATTTACATTATGCTAAAAATGTGCTAAATTGAGAAGTTTATATCTCATTATGAACAAAATCCATTGCTTGCTTAGTAGAAATCAATCATCGAATCGGTCGGTCTTAGGACGCAATGGACTTGTACTATATAAATATATTCCTTCACTAGACGTTAGACTCACGGTATGGACGCCGATCGGGTGGTCGTGGTCGTAGAGATGTCATGATGTTAGCTAAGTACATTGTTATCGATATTTTAACGACCAAACGATGATTTTTGATACAGTTATTATTAATTAACCCCCGAAGCAAAAACGACGGGGTGTTATAAGTTTGACGTGTCTGTGTGTGTGTGTGTGTGTGTGTGTGTGTGTGTGTGCGTGTGTCTGTCTGTTCCCCTGTGGAGCTCAAACGGGTGGACCGATTTAAATGCGTTTTTTTTTGTTTGAAAGGTGAATTAGTCGAGAGTGTTGTTAGCTATGTTTGAAGAAAATCAGTCCAAGATGGCCGCCGCTACAAAATGGCGGATTACATATTTTTTTACAACCCCCTTAATATGGGTATCAAATGAAAGGGCTTGACTAGTAGAATAGCACTATGCAAATACAAGATTGCACCACCACCACAGAATTTTGGGTAAAAAGAAACCCAGCCCCTCATTTTTATTTCGAAATTAATTTATTTGAATCGTTATATCTCAAAAACGGTGGCTCTTAGGAAAAAAGTATACAGACATTTTTTATAGATAATTATCTGATCTACAATTTTGTTTAAAATAATTTTATGATAAGACTTACCGTTTTGCTGAAAAATTTCCCGTGAAAACTTTGACACCGAGTAATTTTTTTCCAGGTGTCGGATCGATGAGGACTTTTCACATTTCATTTATAATAGTGTTTTGAACAATCCTACCAATTTTCAGCCAGGTGTGAATATTGTAATCTTGGAAGTCTAAATTGATCGTATTATATAAGTAGGCATTTTTTATATCGTATTATTTTTGATTCATAATAATAATAATATATCGCTTTTCTTAATATATAAGTCATTGTCAAAACCCAAATAGTAAAAAAATTAAGAATCGATAACTTTACATTTTAGTCAATCACTAAAGTTTTAATGGCTTTTACTCAACATTTTTATTTACTCATCAGTGCATACATACCAGCACTTTTATTTAATTTTATAATTACCTTTTTTAATTTTCTTTTTGCGAATAAACAAAATAACGAGTATCTATCGATATCGATAGACAATTCAATGAGTAGCAATACAGCGCCATCTATGGTCAAGTAGCGGAATTAATTGGACAATCGAATCTAGTGTGACTATAGCTCATAAATACATTCTTCCGTTAAAGCAAAATAAATCTTATTTCTACAAAATCAGGGTTTGTTTCCAAATCTGTGAGTTCTGTGAAGTAGGCTAGTTTTGACTAAACTTAAAACGACAAATCAAACGATTTGTTTCTTTGTAGTGCAATATAGATTAACGGTATATTTGTGTGAGTTTGGCGACAGCGGTTCCTATAGTAGTTTTGGTGCATTTCACTTCCCCTGCCTTCTCTCTTCCGTGGTGTGCGCCTACGTCATAAAGATACCTACTGTGAAAATTTCAAGTTTCTAGCTTCAGTGGTTTAAGCTGTGCATTGATGATCAGACATTGACAGCCGCGATTGAGAGTGTCCGGAGCCCGATAAAACGTAATAACATCATAAGAAAACATTGCCTCTGTATCGCTTGTTTCGCGCTCTCGCTTGCACGCGGTACATGACAATGAGTCATGCTTTTACGTGCGTGCGGCCGGCGTTCATCGATTTATAAGACATTGTGGCTAATTCTGTTGTACACAATCTCTAAACTAAACTAAAATGACAGGTCTAAATTTATTCCTATCTCTTTCACAGTGCTCACTACGGAAAAGGATAGCAATAAATTTAGACCTGTCATTTTAGTTTAGTTTAGAGAATGGTGTACAACAGAATTAGCCACATTGTCACGTCAAAAATTATATAAAGTAGGTAATAGTGCGTGGTAGGTAATAGAGTGAATAGGCATTTTCTAGGCAAGCGCGCTCCAACTTAGACCTCATCATGGCTTTTCAGACATGATTGTCGTCGAGCGTAAGCCTATCATTCAATAAAAAAAATATAGGTGCACAAACGACAATCAATCCGCCTACCCGGCAAAGTTGCCTCGTACCAATACTTACGCCTCATTCATTCGATATCATTCACTTCAACCGCGCCGTGCATACATTTCCGCCTCTCAACAGAATGGGAGCGACCTATTGTGCTCGCATCTGCTAAGTTAAATGCCAAGTGCCAACCGGCAGAGGTGTATTTTTAGAAAATATCCACGAGAGCATTCTCGATATTGGAAAAGTACACACATGTGTTTTCTATTGTTTTGATATATATTTTTGATAGATTATGATCGTTTCCGTGTGGTTTGCGTTATGTTCGATTTACTTAATCTGAAGAAAATCTAGTAAAAGGGCCCATGTCTAGCAGTGGACGCATGCATGTCAGCTAATAGATGGATGGGTAAATGGAATGAATAAACTCCCACAAACTTCGAAAAAAAATAATATAAACACCTTTAGCGATTGTATGAGAAAAGCAGTCTATTCCCGAGAATATTTTCCCAATAAAACATTTATAAAGTACGCAACTGCAAAACAATTTTCTCGACGCCAAGAGCTAAACGTCGTCCGCCGCGCGCAGTCCGCTTGGTAACTTTTATTTGTATTATGAAGAAGAGTTTTATACCGTTTCAGACAAAATAAAAGCAACATGATGGAAACACGAACGAGAGTATTAGTTACGTTGCGATCTTGTTTCACGGTTTTTGAGCATTTTTACCGCCTTCCCACTAAGTTCTGTCAAGGCGAGCGAAACGACGTGGCGTGCTTCATACATTGTTTTTGCCGCTCCCTCGCACCGGTGTAATAGACGTAGTTTTGAAGCACACACGTTCACGAAGCATTTGGAGTGCGTCCAAATAGCGTGGTGCACGTTTTACCAAATGGCGTGGCGTCGTGGATTTCGACCCGCATGGAAATCCACCTACCCGTGCGAAGCCGGAGCGGGCCGCTAGTAGGCAATAAACTTAGAGTAAATGGAGCTCCCCGTGGTACTAGACGTATGAGCGCTCAAAAACATTTTTTTATGGTCCCCATACCGCCCGCTTCTGCAATGAATATGTAGATAGTAAATTAGTAATGATGTAGAAATTATTATTATGTGTCACTATGATGCAATACATAAGATTTTTGCAAAATAATAACTGGGGGATGTTAGGGATAATAGAACGTAAAAAAGCTATTTTTGAAATTTTTGTCTGTTTATCTGTTTGTCTGTATGTTTGTGCGCGCATCACGCAAAAACTACTCAATGGATTGAAATGAAACTTGGCATGATTTAAGTTCATACTACGGAGTAACATATAGGATACTTTTTATCCCGAAATTCAGCACGGTTCCCTTGTGAGAGGGGATGAAAGTCAAAATGTGTACTTACTTAGCTGTAATTCATTAACGCGTGGTCCGATTTCATTCATTCTTTTTTGTTAGAAAGGAAATACTTTAAAGATTACTGGCTAATCTCTCAGAGGATGGATCGATTTTGATGGGACTTTCACTGGCGGATGTTTACATTTTGATCTACCTAAACATCCACCAGTGAACTTTTAACAGTTTTTAGCAAGGTATGAGCTCAAAGGAGCTTAGAAAAGACAAAATGATTCCTACGGGATGTTTAAAAACCAATATCCACGCGAACGAAGTTCCGCTTGTTGTCTGAATAAATAACTTAGTGCTGTAGGTATCTACCTGATTTTGTAAATATTTTTCACTGCCCCCGAAGGGTAAGAAATGCGTAACATCAACCCAAGAAACATTAAATTCTTGAGATATTATGTTCTTCGCTGGGAAACTTTTATATTGCGAATATAAAGCAACATTGAGGAGTTACGAACAGGAAAATTGTATTGTGATAAACTTTTTTTATGGTTTCCGAACAGTGCTTTAATACTTCCACTTGGTAAGTATATTGGACATAAATAAGCTGCTTAAAAGTAACTTATAAAAGTTATGAGAGAGAATACAGCATTAACGTCTCTATAATAGACTCGACATGCCACAGTAACTGAATTATGCATTTATCATAATTACGTTTACATATTAATAAGTAATTATTATTATCTATAATGTAATTTATCATAATATACCTATCTATTTATGTCCATAATATATCTATTTATATATTTACTAGGTTTTGCAAATCCCGAGGGAATCGTGGACTCTGTCAAAAGTGTTACGAAGAAGATGATAAAATTTACAATAAATGAAGCGAGATTAGTATAAAAGTATAAAGTTTGTAGAATCTTTCAGCCTACCTACCCCAGACAACTGAGCCTGTAATCGATCAAACTTCAGTCTGGAGCGGCTGAAGTAGCCTACCTAAAGCCGTTTCAGCGATGATGGATAGAGGAATTATAAGATTAATTCGAACCTAACTTTGGAATTGCTGATAAAAGAACCATACATTGGGATGTGGAGTAGGTAGAACAAAACTATATATTATGGATAAAAATATATATTTTTTCGTCGTTATCGTCGTCGTCATCGACAGACAGACGCCCACTGCTGGACTGGAAAATCAATGATTTAGACATTGCAGTTGGCAGACCCCCCGCTAGGTGGACGGAAGATCAGATGAGTCGCAGGGAGCAGCTGGATAAAAGCGGCACAAGACCGCGACGTGAAGTTTCTAGTTAGTAGTAGGAAGTTCCTGCTAGAGACCTACGTCCAGCAGTGGACATATATCAGTTGATGATGACAATGGTTAGGCAGTATTGGCAGAGTGCACCGAGTGCAGAGTGACCGACGGCATCACACGAGTCGCATACAAGTGGCGCAAGACCGCAGCTAAAATCCCTAAAATAGTATCTCATATTATGTCCAGCGATTGCAGAAGAAGAAATTACCTATGTCGAGAATCGAATCCGGAACCTTCCACTTATATAGCCGAGTTTCTTGCTGGTTCTCCTCGGTTGGAACTTTGAACGACATTCCGAACCAGTGGTAGATTAAATTAACGATTCAAAAGTATGTAAGTACTTGTAAAAGTTTATTTGAATAAACTTTTCTATTCTAGAAAAGCTATTCTATTCTATCAGAACACATCGCTCAACACTTTGCCAAGGAGCTAGCTAATAAATAAACACAGTGTTACGAGTAACCTTTGAGAATAAAAAGCAATAGTGCGAGCAGTGTGTCACTCGTCAGAAGCTTTGTGAGACGTTTTATATTTCATAAGAATTCTTTTGTCACACAAATGGTACAGATCGACCAGAATCTCATGAAAAATAGGGAAATGAAATTCCAAGGTTAGCAACACTACGGCTGCCCTAGCGATAAACAAAGTAACTGACATTTTTTGTGAAATTGACTTTTTGCATTAACAAAAGTTTTATGTCGAGTAGTTTTTTACCACAGTTTAATATTTCAAATAACTTGAACCGTTTACTGAAATTTAAATTACCCAAACAAAGTAACTGCACTCACTAACCCGGAATATAAATGCAAAAACCAAGTAAACAACAAGCACAACACAAAAACAAAGTAATTGGATGTTGATTACTTTGTTTTTGTTAACCGACTTAAAAAAAGGAGGTTCTGTATTCGACCCTTATGTATGTATGTATGTATGTAAGTATGTTCACGATTATCTCCGCAACTAATTAACCGATTTTGATGATTGTTTCACTATCGTAATCTACATATTTTCAGGAAGGTTTTAGTATATAACACATCGAGTTATCATTCTTACGTACGAAGTTATAACCATAAATGTATACATATGTCACTAATATTATGTTCTCTGATATTGCCAGACCTATTGCTGAAGTCTAATATAGCTATTCTGTCCAAAGACTTCACTCTGCTACGCCTACGTAACATTGACCTTTTGCAAAAACTTTTGGGCCGAAGTCAGTACAGCTGTACTATAGAGTGATTCCTTGGAGTTTGTGCACGGTTACGTGTATTTCCATTCTATACCGCAAGGGTGTGAAACTGGACGCGTATAGATTGTAAATTACTTTTTAATCAAGATCTTCTACATTATACAAGAGTAGTACGCATACAAACTAATCTTGTATAGATCGGAAGTTAGGTTAGGTTGGGTAAGAACATTATAAAACCATTCACCTATACTTAGTATATGATAGCCTAGTGGTTAGGACGACCGACTTCTAATCGGAGGTCGTGGGTTCGATCCCGGGGCACGCACCTCTAACTTTTCGGAGTTATGTGCGTTTTAAGTATTTAAATATCACTTGCTTTAACGGTGAAGGAAAACATCGTGAGGAAACCTGCACGCCTGAGAGTTGTCCATAACGTTCTCAAAGGTGTGTGAAGTCTGCCAATCCGCTTGGCCAGCGTGGTAGACTATGGCCAAAACCCTTCTCACTCTGAGAGGAGACCCGTGCTCTGTAGTGAGCCGGTACTTACTTAATGGGTTGATCATGATGATGATGATACTTAGTATGACACATAAAATGTATGTAATATGTCACAGGATATTTAATAATAATATTAATAATATATAGGTCATAATCTATTTCACATAGTTCTCATTTATATTATTATTAATATAAAGAAAACAAATTACTAAAAAGCATAAAATAATTTTTTTCAAAGAAAAATGAACCGACTTCAAACGATTCGAACTAAAAAGTTTAAAATAATTTTTTATTCATTTAGATTGACGATTAAACTACCTAACTCAAATAATATATCAGGTCTACCGGAAAGTTCTGTCCGTTTTTTGGATAAAACAAAATACAAATTGTTCTTACTGTTAATTAACTTTATTAAATAATATATTTGCCATTATTATTAATGACTTCTTGCCAGCGTAAGGGCAATTTATGTATTCCATTTTTGAAAAAATTTTCATCTTTTATTGCGAAATATTGAACCAGTGCTTGTTTCACGTCTTCTTCATTTTTGAATTTTTTGCCCGTTAAAAAATTCTGTAAAGACAAAAACAAGTGATAGTCGGAGGGTGCTATGTCAGGGGAATATGGTGGATGCGACAGAATTTCCCAGCCTAGTTCTGCAATTTTTTGACGAGTCCCCAAAGCAGCATGTGGTCTGGCATTATCATGATGCAGTATGATGTCTTTCCTATTGAACATTGCCGGCCTCTTTTTTTGGACAGCGGTCTTTAAATTATCCAGTTGCTGACAATACTTCTCCGAATTGAGCTTTTCGTTAGGTTTTAAAAGCTCATAATGTATTGGTCCTCGAATGTCCCACCATATACACAACATTCTCTTATTCAGAGTCAAATTTGGTTTAGAGGTAGAAGGGCTAGGTTTTCCGGGTTCACAATATACCCTTTTCCTTACAATGTTATCGTAGGTAATCCAGTTTTCATCCCCTGTTATCATCCGGTTCAAAAAGGGTTCGATTTTGTTCCGAGCAAGCAGAGATGTGCATATGATGACTCGATCATCCAGATTCTTCTGACTTAATTCATGTGGCACCCATCTTGAATATTTCCACACCAATCCTATCTTCTGAATATGGTCCGAAATGGTTTGCTGAGCTGAATTAAGTCTTTCTGCGATCTCCGATGCTGTCAGAAAAGGATCTTGCTCCAACACAGCCTTAACAACATCGTCGTCGATCAAAGATGGTCGCCCAGAACGTGGCTTATCAGAAAGGTCGAAATCACCTGTTTCAAATTTTTCGTACCATCTTCTGCATGTCCTATCAGAAACTGTACCTTCACCAAAAACTTTCAATAAATTTCTACATGCTTCTGTAGCATTTCTTCCTTGTTGAAATTCGTATAAAATACAGTGGCGTAAATGAACTTTATCAGTAGCCATGGATACACTATCGCTTCACACTTAAGACTAATGTGTATCAACTTTATTATAGTTAATTTGCTACGTCAGTATGTATACATTGAGCGATAAAAATATGGAGCCGAACATGTACCAAATAAATATGTGCTTACGTGTTGAAAATTTTGGTAATAGAAACGGACAGAACTTTCCGGTAGACCTATTATAATTTTTTTGGAGTCGGCGCCAAACCATTCAATTCATCTTAGTAAAATCAGAGTAACTATCCACTTTTGAATGCGAGCGCGGTGAACCATAATAGTCGCGGAGGGTGAGGCTGTCCGGGACGCGGGGAGCATATTTTCGACTTGAAAAGTATGAGTCATTTGGCGCCGACTTCAAAAAATTATATATCATTTGAGTTAGGTAGTTTAATCGTCAATCTAAATGAATAAAAAATTATTTTAAACTTTTTAGTTCGAATCGTTTGAAGTCGGTTCATTTTTCTTTGAAAAAAATTATATTTAAAATGCAGTTGCTTGATTTTTCGTTTCGTGAAACGATCCCAGGTAAGGTGTTCTGAATGTAATTACTTTTTTTATCACTAGGGCAGCCAAGTTAACCTAGTGTTGCTTACTACAAAGTTTAATTTCCCTATTTTTCATGAGATTCTGGTCGATCTATAACGGTGCATTTTCCGGACGAGACAGTTGGGAAAGTTCACGCAGACGTTTCCCTTTGAAACGCCGACAAAGCCTTTCAGATTCAGGTGTTGAGCTTCTGAGAAAATTGGAACAAGAATACAAAGTTTTGAATTGAACCGTGGCCATTTAACAGGCAATCTCGAATCGTGTGTTCAGTTTGAATTGTATTTTATTTTTGTTCGATATAAATATCTTTACTATAAAGCTGATTTATCTTTCTTTTCTATTTACCTACCTTCTTTCTTTGAAGTCTACACTTTTAGTATTCATAGTCTTAGATCTATACATATAAAACACTAAGCACTCACAAGTTTTTTTACGTATTTACTTATGTCTTTTTACATTATCTTTTATATTATTCTTGAATTTCACTTGGGATTGAGTAGGTCCCATATGTTTATGTAAGAAGAGGCTTGTGGAAAAAACCTGCTACCTATTTGGAATTCCCGAAAATCATTAATGCCGAAGTGGTATGGTAAAATGATGTTGGCGCAATAAATTGAATACCTTTATCAATTAAGTATGGCACGAAAAGGCACAAAGGCTGGGGAGAGACTGAAGGGATGCTTTTAGTCTGTCGTGAGAAAGAGCGGACGGAAATAATGAAAACCTTGTGATTTAATTGCTCTAATAGCTCATTCAATTTTATTATAGCCTAGTGGTTATAAGACTTCGGACTCCCTTTCAGGAAGACAGAGATTGATCCCCAGGACGCACCTCTAAATTTTCGGAGTTATGTGCATTTTAACACGTTCATGGACAGTATTGCCTAACTGATTTATAGTGCTATGTCACTAAAATTTCATATATTGCCTAGAGGCGTTGTGTCGCATCGCGTAGCATATTGCATAGTGTGATATACGGGTATACGCGTATACGTCTTACGGCGTCAAAACGTCGACAGGGGTACAAGTCACGGCAAATAAGTCAGGCGGTGACCTTCAATGAGCAGAAGTCGAAAATGAGGTATCTCAGGGTGTGAGAGGGTCGCGGGGAGGGTGTGGGGATCATTCGTAAGCACTGATTAGCTCTCGCGGATCCCTCGTAAGCGCTGATTGGCTCTCCAATCGTATTGTGTCCCGCTCACTCGTAAGACGCTGCGCGCACTTGAAGGTCACCTCTCGACTTACGTGCCGGGGGTTATACTGTAATATTATTTTTTACAGTGACAACGGCGAGAGGCGTTCTGTCCATGAACGTGTTGCAATTAAATATCACTTGCATTAACGGTGACGGAAAACATCGTGAGGAAACCTGCGTACCTGAGAGTTCTCCATAATGTTTTCAAAGGCGTTATCTATCGAGTCTATCGAACCGCAATTGGCCATCGTGTTGGACTACGGGCTAAACCCTTCTCATTCTGAGAGGAGACCCGTGCCCGGTGGTGAGTGATAATGATGGTGCCGCGCACATCACACTAATATTATAAAGGCGAAAGTTTGTGTGTGTGTATGTGTGTATGTTTCTTAATCTTTAACGCCGCAACTACTGAACTAGCACGTTAATTTATCCTGGAAAAGTCCGGGAACGGGAACCGAAAATCCAAGATTCCCTCGGAATTTGTGAAATTCACGCGGGCAAAGCCGCGGGCAGAAGCTAATGATAATGATGAATAGCACATTCTAATTACTTACTTGATCTAAAGCTTGGTTTACACACATTAAGTTGTCAAGTAGTTAACTAAATTTTAACTTAATTTTAAGTGAAATAATGCATGTAAACAGTGAATTTAGTAATTAAGTTGCAAGTTAAAATTTAGTATGCAAATAAACAAGTAGAATAGAATTTTGTCTATTTTTCGGTTAAGTAGCCGCGCCCTCCGCACCCCGCGCAACCCCCGCCGGTGACTAGAGATGCTATTTCGCGCGGGAAAGTGTTTTTTCACTGAAAATTTCTTTGTTAATTTCTTCTGTGACTTCACTGAGCGCTTATAAAATTACAGAGTTTATTATTTCATGCACTTCGCTGTTGATCTCGGTATGAACTTGAGAGCTTTACTAAATTACTTGCCTGGTTTCGTGAAAACGCTTACTTAAAATTAAGTCGCTTAAAATTAAGTTAAAATTTAGTTAACTACTTGACAACTTACTATGTGTAAATTAACCTTAAGCGACATTGTGAGATGGTGATCATGAAAAGTATATCCGGCTGAGTTTGCAGTGGGCTCTTCTCAGATCAGCTCGCGTTCGGAACCCTCATTCATAGCTTTGAGTTTTAAGTGACACTTAAGTATAATGATGAAAATCATAAATTATCTACTTTAGTTACGTCCTGCTCAAATAAACTTGCCCTAACTTATCGTTACACACGTGGCCTGTATAGTTATTCCTAGCTTGCATACCTCGAAAACTTTACTAAAATTTGAATATCGAAACAAAATGACTTCGTAGTGAAATTGACTTAAACTAGCTTATTGAAAGTTTGAGTTCGCCAATACATTCAGCCATTGGTCTACAGCCAGTGCGAATATGTTGTAAAATAAATATTCGAAGTACCTACTGAATTACAACTTTAAAATTAGAGTCTTTGGATTCATTTTTCATTACATATTACATTTTTTCAATATTTATTTTATAGTAAAGTTTTCGTGGTGTGCTAGCTCGGAATAACCATCCTGGATGGTTATAATGCCGAGCTGGCACACCTCGAAAACGCTACTAGAATTTGGATATCGAAAAACTATAATATTAGAGCAAAATGGACCCAAATACTTTTATATTAAAGTCATAATTCAGTACTTCGAATATTTATTTTGCTAAAGGAGAATGTCCACCCCTGACCCAAACATTTACACAAAATGTAATTTATTAAAAATTATCTTACGAATATATGACAATTTGAAAATTAATAATTATTAATGCTACACTTCACGATAAAAAAATGTAATAAAAAAGGAATTAAATCGTCTTTTCAACTTCCCGTTTAAGTCTGACGGCCATTTGCATTACATTCTACGCATAGGTACATGCCCAAATAAAAAGAGGTTTATTTTAAAAAAAATAATTTCATTTAAAATAGAACGGATATTAATTATTTAAATACATTATTTTATTTGTTATTTGTTGTAAATCGTACAATATATGCTTAAAGTAAATAAGTAATAATTAATATACTTTTTTTTATAATATTGTTTTAACTTCGTTGCGTTTTGTGCAATGGAATATAATATAACTACAACCTTTTTGATTTTGTGTAACGAAACTTATTTCAAGATGTCAATGTGACATGTCATTGTTTTAGTTGTGTGTGACGCTAGTGACGTCTACTCTGTTTATATTTTGAATGTTTATTGTAGCACAGCGGAGACCAATATTAATTTGGTTTATTGTTTTTGTATTGGATATCGTTGGACAGGTATGTTAAGTATAGTGCGCGCCAAACAAATAGTTCAAATCGGCAGGAAAGATACACGGCTTTCCTTACTACTTTAACAATTATAAACTACACATAACCTAGAATCATTTTCAAACTTAAACTTAGATTTATTTAAAACTACAAGTCCTAGAGGTATTAAAATGGTGTGTTTGGTTATCAGGAATAAACCTGCAATAAATGCTGCATACAACACGCTTGTAAACGACTGGGTTACACGCCCATAGATTTTTGGGCATTCTCCTTTCTGCTTGGAGCTCTGCACTGGCTGTAGAGTGTAGACGAATGGCTGTATGCATAGACGAACTCAAACCTTAAAACAAGCCAGTTTAAGTCCATTTCACTCTGAAGTCATTGTGTTTCGATACTCGAATTTCGATCACCGTTACCACAATGTGCAAGCTCGGCATAAACATACTGTATACGAAATCTTTAGCACAAGAACGTGACGATATTTAATAGCGCTGAGCGAAATGACACTCTAGCACGTTAACTTAGAGTTGGAAATTCTACGAAAAGCGACATCTACTTTTGTGTTTAGCAGTTTCGCAAATAAATTCGGGATTTAAGGCAGTTTAAGCAAATATTGTGTTCGTTAGATATAACGCTAGTTGACGGGCTCTATTTGTGTTAGTGCCCATTGTTTGGCTTAAAGAGTTTAACTTTTAAAATAAAGTTATACACTGATTTTTAATTCCGTGGAATTAAACTATTTGGGAAGTTTTTGTTAATTTTTGCTTACACACGTCGGGGGCCCCCGTGACTTGGGGGCCCCGTATAATTGATACGGCATATACGGCGGTAGCTACGCCCTTGCGTTTGCATGAATTTTCTTCGTTCTCTTTGCTAAGTTACACTTAAATTAGAAGATTCCGTTCAAATATTTTTATGTGTACAAACTTATTAACCGCGGGTAACATCGCGGGGCGCAGCTAGTATTAAATATACAAAGCTCCTCTCAGATTTGAGTTCGAATACCAAACGGATTACCAATCAATTCATCAAAATAAATTTTATTTTAATAAATTGATTGGTAATCCGTGCAAAAGCAATTATAATGTAGTTAAAATGGGGCAATTATTGCACTTTATTTCGGCAATGTTATTATCGATAAGCGGATTGCCTTTGCAAAATTATGAACGGCAATATATCATTGCAATTAATTAGTGGGTAGTATAATGTTTAATGATAGATACTCAACGGTTAATAATTCTATTTAATCATCCAGTAAGTAACTGTAACTGTAACGCGGTTTGATTCTTTAGCTTGTAAGTTACACGGACTCAAAGATTTATATACAAATCACGTGTGAATGGAACTTTTTATGTTCTATTGCAGTCTATTGCAGTTTTTTAGCCCGCGACTCACACACAATCACTGATCGCAGCGCAATCAGACAATCACTGCGATCACAGCGCAATCACACAATCCAATCGCTGTGGTGCGATTGTGATCATGGCACATCTGATAGGACCCTTAGAATGCAAAACGGTGCATCACGTGAAGTTCAACACAATCACAGACAATTACAGCGATCGCAGCGCAATCACACAATCATAGAGCACCACAGCGATCATAATCGCTGTGTTGCGATTGTGATCATGGCACATCTGATAGGACCCTTAGAATGCAAAACGGTGCATCACGTGAAGTTCAACACAATCACAGACAATTACAGCGATCGCAGCGCAATCACATAATCATAGAGCACCACAGCGATCATAATCGCTGTGTTGCGATTGTGATCATGGCACATCTGATAGGACCCTTAGAATGCAAAACGGTGCATCACGTGAAGTTCAACACAATCACAGACAATTACAGCGATCGCAGCGCAATCACACAATCATAGAGCACCACAGCGATCATAATCGCTGTGTTGCGATTGTGATCATGGCACATCTGATAGGACCCTTAGAATGCAAAACGGTGCATCACGTGAATAGAATAAAATAGAAAAGTTTTTTATTCCAATAAACTTTTACAAGTACTTTTGAATCGTCAATTGAATCTACCACTGGTTCGGAATGCTGTTCCAGCCGAGAAGAACCATCAAGAAACTCGGCGGTTGCTCTTTTTAAAAATAACAATATAACAATTATTTATGTACAGTATAATATAGAAGTTCAATACAATCACAGATAATAACAGCGTTCGCAGCGCAATCACACAATCACAGAGCACCACAGTGATCACAATCGCATCACAGCGATTATGATCGCGGATGGTGCTCTGTACGCCCGGTCTGCCCGGTACGTCTATTAGGACCCTTAGGATGCAGAACGGTGCACTACGCGAAGTTCAAAGTATAGTTATTACTTGGACGAAGCTTCGGGTAAAAGCTAGTTTGTATACAAAGTAGCTCTCTAGCTCTCTAACTTCTAAATAAAAATAAATTATAGGTTCATGGTCATTTGCACACAGCATTACCAATTATTTAAAACGTTTTAAAGTGAGAACGCGGAATTGCTCGGAAAAGATAAGACACTTTTCCAAGCTTTTGCTTGCGTTTGGATATTTCTCAATTCTCTTAGCTTCGTATTCCCCATTGCTGAGGGTTTGACCCCTTTGTATTAATAACATAATGGTGGGAGTTTTCCTGAGGAGTAGTTGAGTAAGGCCGTGTCCTCATTAGAGTAACAGTGAGCGGCTAACTGTTTGCTTTCAGTGTACCTCGCTATAATTTTTAAATGCATTGTCCAATGTCCATACAACACGTTATGTACGCAGTTTGCGGCGTTTCGCTTGCTAACTAATTCAGTGAGCAACTGATTCGCCTCTAAATGGCTATGATAAATAAAACTATGAGTTGCGACCGATACGCTAACATCAGAGTCGGCCAGCGGACTGTCAGCCGCGCACTGTTCGCCGAATGAGGACACGGCCTTACACGAGCCTATTTTGATAATCTAATACAATGCTCTCTGATACGAACTCAAAGCTAAGTAAATTGGCCGACCATGTCGCTAGACACACGGACTATATATGAACGATTAGGTTAACCAGGCCCAAAGATAAGAGTGGCCAGAGGTAAACCCGCTTTGCCGTTTGGACAACAACGTCATAAAAGTGGCTGGAATTGGATGCTGAAAGTCAAACACAGGTGTCGCTAAAGAAGGAATTGACAGAAATTCCTTTATTTTTTTTTTATTAAAAAACAATTGAAAGAATTCTTAAATGTTTTGTAATCTAGGTAAATTGTAATAAATATTTTTTTGTAGAAATAAAAGGCTTTTTTAATATAGGTATTTTTTTTTTCAGAAAACAAAAAAGCTCGTACTTAACTCGTTTGTAGTAATGAGCGCGACGTTCTATAATCAAATTAAAAATAAAATTTTACAGTCAGTTTTCCGGGATCAAGGCTAAGTGCTCTCCGAGGCATAGTTGATGCGAAAATGTCTTATTCGGACCTCCAAAGTCGGTCACCAATCCAGCTAACGAATTGGGTGAACCTTGATTAATCAGAACAATCTAAAACAAGTCCTTGTTTTGAAGTTTTATTGCCTACTTTTATGGATTAATATATTTATGCTTAAAGACATTAACAGTCGGAAGTACGAACCGTGGGGCGTTGGGTATGGACAACGGAATTTAAGGAATTGTTATTATCCGACCCTTCGAATTTTATTACCACGTTGTACTCTTAGGTATAATATTATGTACCTATAGCATGTTCAATTAATTTTAAAATTTCAGAATCTTAGAGTTTTATAAATTTTGTACAAAATTATTTTTATTCAAACAGATTTTTATAAGTAACAATACCATATTACAAAAATCCATACAAAATTATACGTATGCATAACCACTTTTATTGGCATAAAAACATTCTCAAAGTATTTGATATCATTTTGTGCTCTTATTTTTGAAGTTTTATTCTTCTTTTTAAGATACCTTAAGAAATGGCTAAATCCCATAACAGTTTTAAAATAAGGTTAAACATTAAACCTTTAATTTAAAGGTAGCCGCGTGGAACAAATAAAATTTATTATCTTTAGTATTAATTCAAAACTTTAGAATTTGTAGACTATTTTGAGACACTTTTTGTTTTGTTGTTAGAAATAGATACATATATTATTATAGAAGTCGATGAACTGATGGCATGGAGGATGGTAAATGAGGGGTCAATTGCGGCTTTTTCGAGTTTGTAAAAAGCCGCAACTGACCACCTCCGATTGAAGAGCTGCATCATCACTTTGTCTACCTATCATTTTTAACAACTTGTAGCACTTAGTACCTACTACTACTAGATAGGTTATACTAGTAACATTATCCTGAATAAGTGCCATGACAATGAAACATAGGTTTCGATGACACTAATCATAGAATAATGAATAAGAGGAGAATTGGTCTTTACATCAAATTGTATGGAAACCTGCTGCCGTTAGTTTGTCCCTACCACTTGCTACAAAATGCTATATTGCATACTGATAGATCAGTGCAAGCAGCACCAGCAAACATAGACTTTATCGTTTAGTGCACAGCGTTCAATTTCAATCAACGTGCATCACACTTTGTCGATGTTGAGTAAAGGCGCCCGTTCCATGAAAGGTCTAACGTTTTAGTGAAAGAATATATTTATATAGTACAAGTACCATTGCGTCCTAAGACCGACCCATTCAATGTTTGATTTCTACTAAACAAGCAATGGTTTTTGTTCATAATGAGATATAGACTTCTCAATTTAACACATTTTGAGCATAATGTAAATATACAAAATAATGTTTTCTTGTTTTTATGGAAAATAGCAACAATAATTTGTACTTAAGTGTGAAATGAGATGCCATCTTTCGTGTGATTCACTTTTTTGCTTGATTATTTTGCAAACAACCACTAAACAACACGGCATTTTATTAAAATCGAGAGCGGCGAAGAGATCGTTGGACGACATTCGACTAAAGACAGAAACGGTTGTCAAGTGTATTTAACACCAGAAGAGTTCGCATGAACCACGCCCCCTTGCCATATCTCCTCTTATTCATTTATCTATGACACTAACTATCTACTAACTTTAGTAACTATAAGAAAGACGGTAATACCACATAATACATAATATTACCTACCTGCAATACAAAGTTTATGGTACCTAACTATGTACTCGTATGTGTTAAATTGATTACGTTGATTTTTAAAATTTTTCTTTTTACAATACTGTGAACACCCGCGGGTTACAGATTTGAATTGCAGAAGTTCATTTTTTGAAAATCGTACTTATTACATATTATCTAATAATAAATAAAAGCAATAGCAAAATATCAGAAAGAATGTTGCTACCTGATAATTAGATGTATTTAGTTAACGTCCGCTGCCATTCTCTATATCCGCCAATTTATCGTCTTCATTTCTTATCTATCTCTACTTAATATAATTCTGATCAAGGCATTCTGGACCATGTTCTCTCTCATACAATCGAGTTTGTGAAAAAGAATACGATGTAACATAATACAGCAGTGATGGCCATCGGGAAATAAAAATTCATTTCCCTTGTTCCCCACACGAACGAAATAAATTCATTTTTAACTATTCCAATAACGTTCCAACTTCCAATACGAGTTACCGATGACTAGGTTAGGTACTACTAGGATGTGGAGGAAAAAAACGCTTGTCACATTAACTTTATATTCTTCTGTGCATCATTATAAAAATTCAAAATGATCTTGTGGGTAGCTGAATGTAAAGTTAATTGCTTTCAAGCAACTTTGACGTTAAGTAATCCATGTGACCTCAACTTAATAAATGTGTAATTTTTGCGCATTGTATAAAAAATTGAAAACGGCAATTCTAAAAATTTTTTTTCTTTCGAAATCTTGTTATGAAAACGTACATAGCTCGATTTCTGTATTACTATAGTAATTAACTAGCTGATCCCCGCCACTTCGTCTGCGTTGATATAGGTTTTTATATAGGATCGGATCGGATCCCATAATCCTTTTTTGTACCTAAACTAAATGTAGCCTAAGTTACTCCTTATAATATCACCTATCTGCCATTGAAAGTTCCATCAAAATCGATTCAGTCATTTCGGAGATTAGCTGGTGTGACGGTATTTATTTTTAGAGTGGGTAGTAAACCTAATAGGTTACTCAAATAAAACCCGTCATCACAAATGAAGAATTTAATAAGTACCGGGTCGTGGGCGTAAGGGGCCGTCAACGATATTTGCTTGTAACTCTGCAGTGGGCCAGTACTCCCCTGGGTAGCGCCGCGAGGATCCAGACGGCACGCGTGGAACGTGGCGAGGGGCTCCTCGGGTAGTGTGCAGGTGGTGGCGATGCACGGCGAGTACGGCTCGACCCGCAGAAGTGGCGGCTCGGTGGGAAGTTGCCACGCAGTAGGGCGTGGCGTGAATGCAGGAGTCTCCCGTATAGGGGGAACCCGTACGAAGAACCCCGTTACACCGGGGTTGGGTTAATTTGTTTGTTGCTTTGCAGGCACAATTCCTTACTTCACGTTATATATTATACTAGGTAATAAGTATTACAAATTAAAAGGATAAATGAAATAATTAATCACGGCGAAAGCACTCGCGACTAGTAACGTAGGTAAGAGTGCATTTCGAGTCTGAATATCGCCGATGCGGCGGCGGTGCGCGGCAGTGGCGCCAGCGCACCGGCGCGCGCAGCTGCGGCGCGGTGTCGAACTACTTTTAAATTTAAAATTTACCGCTATGGTTTTGACAAATTCTATTTATTAATATTATATATATTTAATGTAACGCTAATGTAACGTTACACTGGAACAAATAGACAGGTTGACAAACATAAATTTAAATGCACGCCAGTTTAAAATAAGCCGTACGTACAAAGATCCGGGGCCCAAGTTATTTGAACCCAATAAATGTCTGTCATTTCTGAAATAAAAAACCTATGACCTTGAAATATTCACGGGACAATATATAAAGTACTATCTTTCTAACAAAAAAAGAATGAGTAAAATCGAACAACGCGTTAATGAATTACAGCTAAATACACGTTTTAACTTTCATCCCCTCTCCCAAGGGAACCGTGCTGAATTTCGGGATAAAAAGTATCCTATAACCTACCTCGGAGTATAAACTCAAATCGTACCAAGTTTCATTCGAATCCATTCAGTAGTTTCGGCGTGATGCGCGGCCAAGATACAGACAGACAGACAGACAGACAGACAGACAGACAGACAGACAAAAATGAAAAAAATTGCAGTTTTGGCTTCAGTATCGATTATAGAGTGCACTCCAATAAAAATTTTCAAAATATCTTCAATGTACAGAATTGGATCTGTTACAGTCTTATTATATTACTAGCTGACCCCCGCGACTTCGTTCGCGTGTTTATAGGATTTATATAAGATCGGATCGGATCCCATAATTATTTTATGTACCCAAACTAAATGTAGCCTAAGTTACTTCATAACATCATCTATCTGCCATTGAAAGTTCCGTCAAAATCGATCCAGCCGTTTGGGAAATTAGCTGGAACTAATAGACAGATCGACAAACATAAATTTAAACGCACACCAGTTTAAAATAAGCCGTACGTTCAAAATACGGGTCCCAAGTTATTTGAACCCAAAGAAATGTCTGTCATTTCTGAACTAAAAAACCTATGACCTTGAAATATATACGGGTCAATGTTTAAAGTGCTACCTTTCTAACAAAAAAAGAATGACTTAAATCGAACTACGCGTTAATGAATTACAGCTAAATACACGTTTTAACTTTCATCCCCTCTCCCAAGGGAACGGTGCTGAATTTCGGGATAAAAAGTATCCTATGTCCTACCTCGGAGTATAAACTCAAATCGTACCAAGTTTCATTCGAATCCGTTCAGTAGTTTCGGCGTGATGCGCGGCCAAGATACAGACAGACAGACAGACAGACAGACAGACAGACAGACAAAAATGAAAAAAATTGCAGTTTTGGCTTCAGTATCGATTATAGAGTGCCCTCCAAAAGAAATTTTCAAAATATCTTCAATGTACAGAATTGGATCTGTTACAGTTTTATTATAT
This sequence comes from Melanargia galathea, assembly GCA_920104075.1. Taxonomy (NCBI): domain Eukaryota; kingdom Metazoa; phylum Arthropoda; class Insecta; order Lepidoptera; family Nymphalidae; genus Melanargia; species Melanargia galathea. Next base: position 30,492,264 of record OV049857.1, read on the forward strand.
TATAGATAGAAGATAGTCAAATAGTCAATATCTATACACCTAATATAATTGTGTACATACATAGATACTTGACAAATTATTAACGGAATATAATATTTCTTCCTGAGTTTTTTCTAACACACACAAACTGAAAAGTACCTACATTAAGTACTTACAAAACAATAAAATAAAATAAAGCTCTCTGCTATTCTACATACGAGTAGGGTAATAATTTTTCAATATTTTGTTAAATACGTTTTCGAAAGCACAATATTTTTAAATTTCCCACTATAAACACACGGAACATGGTCTCGGAAGGAATTTTCATTTTATATTTTACAGAATTCTACAAGGTCGTTCATTACTCGTTATATTTTTTGTGTAAAAAAACTCATACGAATGCTTTGCAACGAGTTACTTGAATTCAACGTTCAAAACATTTTCCAGAGTGTTAAGGTGTAGCACTTCCGATTGCTGAGCACGAAATATTGGAGCTAATCAAAATAATGAATTTTAAGCCACACTGGCTATTGACAAATATTGGATGCCACTTTCAATGTTTCAGTTAAATTAAAAATTAATCAATTCAGATGAATCTTGTTCAAAAAATTAAGAGCCCTCTCCATGGCAGCGACAAATCGTTGGTGAGTGGAGTCTAAAACAGTGATTTCTGCATTTAGAGAGCGAGACGTCTTCAGTAAAGAAGAGTACTAAAAATATATACATAAATAAATAATAAATTAATTAAATAAATAAATTTTGCTTGAGATATCATGATTTTTAGTGAAGAACGGCAAAGTAAAAAGATGCAAGTCTAGGTTTGGAATTTCGCCTATTTTAGCAAATATTTGGCAATTTTTTACATGAATTAAAGACATTTGTAATTATTATGAAGTAACCTATGATAAGACTTTGGTCGTTTTTCAATTTTCTAGTTTCTTATTTAGTTTATTTACGCACGAAGTTGCCCCAAAATTTGCAAAAAAATAGTGATTTTTCAAGCGTCATAACTTTCAAAATAAATATAATTTTACTAATATTTTTATTTTATGGCATAGATAATGGAGATATAAATTGATATCTGGCTTAACTTTAGACCTATTGCGACAAATATTAGAATAATAGGCGTAATACGTTTGTATGGAAAAGCGAGTGAAGAGAGCGGCCTTAATGTTTGTTATTAAATTATCTACTTGTCCTGACTTGAAATAAAAATATAGATAGCTTATTACACATTATAAAAAAATATCTCTGAAATAAAAAATAAATAATAACTTTGACTTTAGCAATAGAAATACCGAATATTTAAATATTATTTTCTATTTATAAAATAAATAACCTCGACCGAGTGAACATAATATATCAAAAGCCAAAGGTTATTTGTTTTATTATTATCGCATATCGCATTGTATGAGAGTAGCTAGGACTACTCTCCAAATATTTGATCTATTTTTGTAGCGAGATTGTTAAAAATGATTTGTTGTCGGCTGCTATGTATTTGCTACATAAACTTATAGACAAATGGATTAAATAGTTAGGTAATCAGTATATTAATTACATTGTTTACTGTGATGATTTTATCAACTGTCTTTTATCTCTGGAATAGATACTAATAAAAATATCCTAGATAAGTAAAAATTATTGTCGTTCAAATGGTAGAGTTTTTCGTATTTATCTAGACATTTTTGTCTAGTCTAGCAGGAACATGCTTTATTATTCTCTATCCTATATTCTATTGTCTGTTATTCTAAAACCGTATTTTATGGACTACATCATTTTTGGTGTTTAAGCTTTACGGTGGTGCTTCCCCTTATGCAATTACGCCAGAGAACACGGCGGAATGGTTTCAGTATTCCACTAAAAGAGTTGAACACCGGGAAAATTCACTGAATTGAAATATCACGATAGGAATTAACTTGCGTCGAGTTTTCGATATTTTCTACGTTCAATATTTTATTGTGACCACATCCTTTATACAATAAACTACTTACCTCAAACAAAGAGTCCGAATGTGTTACAATGTTACTTTAATTCTAAAGTAAAATAAAATATGACAAAAATATTAAGTATGATGTCTTATGAATTATTATTAATGAATCATTTTAGACCTAATAAAACGTTTCTTTACTACCACGAACAATATAGTTACTCAGTAGAGTCCGAATATGTTATGTTACTTTGGAATGGTAAAATATGACAAAAAATGATGTCTTATGAATTTATTATATTGTATAATTTTAGACACAACTAAACGTTATCAATTTATTAATTTATTTTTTTCTCTCTTTTCATGTCCGGCCTTGCAGAGCGCAGCTTGAGTAAGTTAATCCTTGTCAAAATATTTAAAATTTTATAAATCTCTACTTTAGAGACATCTAGGCGGAAGTCGCTGTTTCCAACTTTTGAGAAGATGAGATTAGATTAGATATGATTCTAAACATTGCGCCCATTTATTTTCTACTCCTCTAATCTCTTATAATTAAGGTCTAGGTACATATAACCTAACAAATGCCGTTTTTAATAAACGTCAAGATTTTGTAACAAATTATTAAAAAAAGGTTATCAATTTTCCAAGACTGTCTGGTATCAAAATTTTAAAAATGATTTTCCTATTTCTTTCCGCTTTACTTAATTTTGACTTTTGTTCAGAACCACTTCAACAAGCTCACCTCAAGCCAAATCCCCTGCGACCAGCAGTGCTGGTGCAACAGCTGGCGCTTCGACAGCCCAGGGAGAAAGAACACCAACAGCGCACAACAAACAGCTGCAAAATGTCAAGGGACAAGACCACCCGCCGCATCCTTCCGTAAGTACTTTTTAGAGTTATGGAAAACTTTATGAAAATATTAAGTAAATTGGAAATGAGGTTTAAGTATTTTTCAAAACAAAGAGCTTAAATTAAGAATATTGGGGTCAGAAAATAGATGAAAATTAGTAAAATTTGGACACCAAAGAGTAAGTACAAGAATTTGGAATCCTAAATACTGAATGTGTAAATTATGTTAGAAACGAATTTGAGTAAATTGGAAAATTTTAACGCTTTGACTGTTTAAATAAGTACTGACAGTAAGTATTGAACGTTGTGTAAATGTTTTGGCGATTGGTATTTAATGTAATTGTTCGAAAATTAGTTAATAGTTATTGAGTGTTATTATCATAATTTTTAATTGGATTATAATAATATGGATTGACGAAATAATGGTTACACACGGGCGTTTAAATTGAAGAGCATTCTAGCAACAGTATATTAGACACTTATTAAATTACAAATACAAATATTTTGCATGTTAAAAATGTATTTTTTTTTTATTTTATTCACTGTTTTCTCATAATATCCTACAGTTAATATATATTTTTCTCTAATTTATGAACCTACGTATTGATCATATAAAATAAAATCTTTAAATAAAAGATTTTATACTCGAAACATAATGCTTTGAAAAAGATTCACGTATTTATTATGACTTCAAGGGCATCGTGATTTAATATTTATGAAGTGTATTTCGCTTTATAAGTTTCATGCAAAATAAATATACGTTCAAACTTGTTTTAAATTCAATTATCTCGAAACAGCAAATCACGTATGGAACACCACTCTCGTATAAATGTCAAAGCTTTAAAACTTTTGAAGCTATATAGCCTCAAGTTATCCTATTTGTTTTGCATATAACTGGAGTTTTGCATTAGAGTTTGTATGAAAGTTTTAAATTTCAAAGCAAACTAATATTCAGTATTTTCTTATCACGAAATGCAAAAGCAAACGACCTTTAATTAAAACAAAAAATTAAAAATATATATGGAATTGTACGTACATACATACATTGTTTACGTATGGAATTGTACGTACTTTTATTTTCTAAAGGTTTGTAGTTTTCTTTATTTTTGTTCACGCAACTATACGCCCGTGGGTAACCATTCAACCTAAAAATATAAAACGTTATTTTGAAAACTGGACCAAGCCCATTTATTTTGGAATGCCAACAAAATAAAATAAAATTTATTTATATCATTAATGTAGATTTAAGTAGTAAGCGTTATTAAATAAAAAAATATATAAATAAATCTGAATGCGTGCTGTAAATATTAACATTAACAATATTTGTATAATATGATACGAACCGCTAGGGTGTGGAACGACCTTCCGGCTTCCGTGTTGCCCTCCTCGTACGACTTGATTACCTTCAAGGCAAGAGTGAATAGGCATTTTCTAGGCAAGCGCGTTCCAGCTTAGACCTCATCATGGCTTTTCAGGCATGATTGTCGTCAAGCGTAAGAAAAAATGATATACCTACATTTTTTTATTCAATCATAATTGTTCAGAAAATCTGTAGTTGAAAAAGTCTGTTTTAGATATTTTCAAGTTAATATATTTTTTTAATTATAGTATGCACATTATTGTTCGATTTCTGAATTATTCTAATTTAAATAAGATAAAAATATCTTATTTAAAAAAAAAACAATTTAATTTTTTTCTTCTTCCAACTACAAGTTAACCCTTGACTGCGATCTCACCTGATGGTAAGTGACGTTGCGGTATCTTACCGGAACGCTAAATCGCTTGGCGGTACGGCAGGATGGTAACTAGTCACGACTGAAGCCCCTAACCAGACCAGACTAGAGACAATTTAGAAATTTTAAATCCCAAATTACCCCTGCCGGGAATCTAACCCGGGCCCTTTAACGTATAACACCACTGCACTCACCACGGAACACCGCCATTTACTAATTCCAGGCTGGCACTGAGAATTTCTTGACAGAAAAACCCAATACCTAACAATTAATAATTGTACCGGCGATATTGTGAAACGTGCAAACCATCCGACCATTCGACTAATCATTCGACTAACCATTTGAGGCAGTGTAAGTTAATACTACCTAATCAATAACTGAAATGATATCATATGTACAAATGTTTACATTTACAAAGTAGAAAACATAAAATTTTGCGGACAGCAAGATTAAATTAAAAACAAATTCATGAAAAATTAAGGTAACGACTCAATAAAAATTCAGGAGCTTGGCGCACATTTTCTCTTTTCCATTTTATTGTTACAGTAGATAAAGCTAATTAGAAAAGTCGTTTAAATACGAAAACATTATACCTTTTGTGTTTAGCATTCGTTACTGGTACAGATTTGTTTGTTTTAGCAAAAATTGCTCTATTTTGTTATACGTAGGAAACAGATTTGTTCGAAAACGCGATCTCATCCGATTATTTTGGTCTCGTTAAGGGGATTTTATTCTTATTATTCCATCTTTAAGAATTTGGAACTCGGTTCGGTAAAGCAATTTTTAAAGCAATTAATTGAAAAGGCCAATAAAGGTCTCCTAGGCAAAGTTCCCACAAACTTCATTGTTCACCCTTTTTGCCATTTGAGGGTTGAATTTTAAAACTTTTCCCTTTGTGGGTCCCTACGTCATAAAACGGAAGTACCGTCAACTTTCATAGTCCAGTTATGTACGTGACCATGACAACAATATTGCTGAGTCACAGTTTTGCCACGACCCCCGCACTTCGAACAACTTATACAGTTTTGTAACTATCTATTTTCTCGATTATTTCAAAAACCAATGAACCGATTTTGATGATTTTTTTAACTACCGTAATCTACATGTTTGCAGGAAGATTTGATTATAATATAATGTCCTCCTGACCGAATTTCGGCCACGGCGGCCAATCTCCACTGAGGCAGAGACTAGCCATCTGCGCAGGAGATATTATAGTGCACAAGTGTGTGCGCATACACAGGTGCACTCTCTATTCCCTCACTCTCATAGTCCGATGGGACGCCAATGCGACACGACCGGAGATAGATTAGGCGCAGGACCGACGGCTTTACGTGCTCTCCGAGGCACGGGGGTGTATCTACTTCCAACTCCGGGCTGGCACTGAGAATTTCTTGACAAAAAAACCCAATACCTCATTTTTATTATATAAAACACCTAGATATCATTCGTATGTACGAAGTTACATATATTAATGTACTATGTGTACCATATTATGTCAGTAATATTTTTGATCAGTACACCGATTTCTCTGAGATTGATGCCTTATGTGAACATACATTTTCCACGAATAACTTTTTTATTCAAAAGATAGATTACAATTTACGAATCAACGATAACTTATTTCAGGGAATAGTCTCTCCGTATACTTTATGTATGTCAAGCATCCATGTCAAGTACAGTAGGAAAGTACATAATATGTGGTGGAGAGCTCAATTCATGAATTTATTTTCTCACTCCGTAAAAATATTTTAACGTAAGTACTTATTGGTTCTGACAGCTATTTTATTGGACGATGCTATTTTAAAAATATCCGAAAACTAATAAGTTTGCCGAGAATTACCTGATTCGATACTTCATCAGTTTTATTATGTCCTCTATGTTGTTTTGATTCGTTCAAGCAGACTAGTTTTATCGTCTCACACGATCTTGTGCCGCTTCTATCCAGTGGCATCTAGCAACTTGCTTGAAACTGTCTGTCAGCCAATATCTACCCTATCTACTGAGACATGTTAGTATAGCACTCTCCCTCTCTCCATACAATTAATGACAGGGACAAAAAACTCAGTGGGCGTTAACCATTTTCCATACATACTGCATCATCATCATCATCATGATCAACCCATTACCGGCTCACTACAGAGCACGGGTCTCCTCTCAGAGTGAGAAGGGTTTTGGCCATAGTCTACCACGCTGGCCAATCGGATTGGCAGACTTCACACACCTTTGAGAACGTTATGGAGAACTCTCAGGTATGCAGGTTTCCTCACGATGTTTTCCTTCACCGTTAAAGCAAGTGATATTTAAATACTTAAAACGCACATAACTCCGAAAAGTTAGAGGTGCGTGCCCGGGGATCGAACCCACGACCTCCGATTAGAAGTCGGTCGTCCTAACCACTAGGCTATCACAGTTTCTAGGCTATCACAACTTCTACATACTGCACTACTATTATATTATGTCTACTAAGTGAAAACATTAAGGTAGTAGAAGTTCCTAAAATCCAAAAATTTAAATAATTTTATGGTTTTATTAATTTAATATACGTCATAATGAATGTAACGAAAAAAACAAGATTAATAAAATATTTAGATAATTTAGTTTTATTATAATTTATGTAGGTATACGTAGGTACGCTGTCATTTCTTATACCTATCTATTATTAAGTTGTCAGTCATTATTTCTACTTTCCTTTCCATTGTATGCATTTTTGGCTTTACTATGCACCAACAGATAAATTAACGCATCTGCACAGTGCGGTTAGCACAATCATACTAAAATGTACACGTGCTCTGTACACTGCGTTAACGCTTATCACTGACCAATCACAAATGAGCCTCTGTGTCTCGGTGGATAGGAAGTGGGGATATCCCAACATTGCGTTTACCTGTGCTGGTTCGCCATTCAAATGTCTTGGGACCCCAGTGCTTCCAAACAAAGATTTTTCTTTGTGTTTTAATATGCCGCGGTATCTTTCAGTTCTTCTACAGCTACATTATTTTACTTCAGTTTACATTAAAAGTTAGACTGGGATGGTCTCCGAAATCGTTCAGTTACGACTAGAAACCTCAAGTTTTAGAATAATTCAAGACAAGCAGAACCCTGACTTTGATTTTTTTTAAACTGTTATTTCTGAAAAGAGATTGAGGCGTTGTATAATATGTCTAAAATTATAGGGACAGAATGAAAAAAAAAGTGATTCTTTTCTCCAAAGGTTAGGGGTTATTAATTCTAAACTTGAGAGCTGTGGACGCGTGACTACGTTTTTCATTCGAGCCCCATTATAATGGGAAAAGTTCTGACGTTCCCGGATCGAATTCCTTTATTACTTACTTCGATTGTATTTTTATTTGAAAAACCTCTGACAAAAGGAATATCAATGCCACAATGGGTAACCGCCGAAAAGAAACTTCCAGAATTAAACGTAACTTAAACTGTTGCGTTTTGTCATTAGGACACTTCAAAGTTTTTTTTTTATAAATGTTTATGTGTATATTTTTTTTAATAAAAATACTTACCTAAATCATTTTTATTCTGGAATGTATTGACGTAAATAAGAGGATTTTTGTTACTAAACTTCAAAAAGGATGAGATTATTAAATCGATCGATATATCGATGTCCATGCATTTTTGCATTTTTGCATGCTTTTTATAGCGTGAATTTTAGGGTGAAGTTTACACGATTTATTTATTATTATTATAAGTTGTTGCTCTACTTTCAGTGTGGTCTAATGTAAATCTTCGGAGTGCTTTGATGAGAGGTCAGCTAATAATAATCAGTGCATTATTTTATCAAACGATCATACTTTTTTGGAGGAAGTACACAGTTTTTTTATTTTATATGTCCTCTTCCTAGCCAATATTTCTCGTTAATAATATTAAGTAGTCGTTAGTTATCTTTGCTCTCGTAGACAGTTATCAACATTTCTAGAATACATATAACTTTATAAATAAGCTATATTGTTTCCGTGTAGGTATTCGAGCAACCTTATATCAAAGATGTCACCAAGTTAAATCTAAGTTGTACAGCTAGATGTTCAACACTTTGCCAGACTGAAGCAAAGATATAATACTTGCATTTCACGTCGTGTTGACTCACTTAATCTTAGCTTGTTCAGTGCAAGTTTAATGGAAATAGTTTATAGTTTACACTTTTAGAGTGATAACCGAGTTAAGGTTATTCTTCCTATACAATACTATTGTACATTACTATTGAAAAACATACTTTATTTCCAAAAGACCCAATAGAGACACCTAAATATAGATTATTTTAATGGTTACCTTACACGCTGGATTTCCATCAAATATAAATAATTCAAAAAATAAACTTAATCGAGTAATATAGGTTTTTTAGAACAGAGCTGTGTTTCATTGGTTATTTGTCAAAATAACTAATTATTTTAAGGTACCATTCAAAAGATCTACGTTAAGTATTTTAGAAGATTATTTTTACGAAATGATCGTTATATTTCCATCTTAGGTTGAAATCACACAGCATTTAGTACTCCGTGGTTGAAAGCAGATAAGCCGATAATATGGTTATTATAATATTACTAGCGGACCCGGCAGACGTCGTCCTGCCCGCTATTAGCGCCACCTACCGGATCCAATTTTTCTACTTATAAACCTTCGTCTTGAATCACTCTATCTATTAAAAAAAACTGCATCAAAATACATTGCGTAGTTTTAAAGATTTAAGCATACATAGGGACATAGGGATATAGGGACAGAGAAAGCGACTTTGTTTTATACTATGTAGTGATTGATATTCATCCAGAGAATACAGATTCTAAGTACTGTAATAGAAGGTACTTACTGCAGTGCAGAGGCCTTATGCCGACTTTTTACATAGTGGCAACGATGATCGAAATTCGAGTATCGACACACAATAATAAATAAATGAAAATAAGATGTTGAATGGAAGCAGGCGTTACTTTGCGGAATTCCATGATATACAATGAATATAAAATTATTTTGCTATAATCCGCTAACAGTGACAAATTTGTAGTCACAACACCACACAAATTCACCACAAAACAAACTCGACCATCGTTTCGTTCCGACACCGGAGCATCTTCAGGAGATGTCGACTTCACAACGGACGATTGCAAAGTCAAGTCTTTGTCTTAAAGTCGTAATTCGAATATTTATTCTACAACATTTCTGCTTGGGGCGTCGTTGGCTGTTTTCGAACGCTGAATGTATTGTTGAACTCAAACCTTAATCTAAGCCTTTTTAGGTCCATTTTACTCTGAAGTCATTGTGATTCGATCAATAGTATACTATAAAGTTTCCCGCTCTGCGAGACTAAGCATACTGTTCCTGAATATAATTACATATTGAAGAGACAAACTGGCCAGCTCGTTTGCATTCGTTAACATTGTTATTTCATCGAACTTTGTTTGAACAAATCAAATAAACAGAATAAATAAATAATAAATAATAAATAAATAAATAAATACTCACACATACACACACGGTCGTCTGTTCCTAAAGTAGGCAACTTAATGCCTGTGTTATAGGTAACAGCCGACTGATAGACATATTTACATATAAATACATATTATATATTTGAATAAAGGTAGGTATACATACATACATACATGTTATAAATACACCCAGACTCGGGGCGGGAATCGAACCCGCGACCCCGGAGCGGAAGGCAGGGTCACTGCCAACCGCGCCAACGGGCCAGCCAAATCCGATCCGATCAGAATCCTCAATTACTGTGCTCCACGAGATCCCACTTGCTTTATGTTTCAGTTAAAAACTATTGAATGGAATCGAGTCACGTTAAGAGGTCGATGAATTATTCATGAGAGGGAACCATTTCACTTGATGGAAATAATGAATTTCTATAGTGCGCCACTTTTCAATTTATTTGTCTACTTGCTCTTCTATTAGTTACTAGTGGCAAGCTTGTTTTAAGTTTAGCTTTATTTGGCTGCTGATCATGAGATGTTACCCGGACGAGATGAGCCCGTGTAGGATATCCGGGTTCGAGTACCGGGTGGGACCGTAGAAATTTTTTGAGATTTTCTGCCAAGAATTTCAGTGTCAACTTTTAAATTACGATTAAAAACTGCTGCAATGGCTTGGGTAGGTAGGTATTTATTTGTGAAAGTCATTTCCAATTTTCAAAATATGGATGCAGCTTTGTTTTTGGGTCTTTAGATTTATTCCTCAGGAGTGTTACTTTAAGAGTGGGTGTAATTGTGGATTTACTGTCATTTACTACGTATGGGCATGTTATATCATAACGTTGTCGCCAAAGTGAATTTCCCTAGGAACAAGAAATTTTTATACTTAGCCGATATTTACGCACAACCAGCCGTGTGGTCACCAAGTTCATGGACGCCACCCGCCGTCTAGTGCTTTTTTGTCCCGCCGCTTTTTAACCCCCGACGAAAAAACGACGGGGTGTTATAAGTTTGACGTGTGTGTGCGTGTGTGTGTGTGTGTGTGTGTGTGTGTGTGTGTGTGTGTGTGTGTGTGTGTGTGTGTCTGTTCCCCTGTGGCTCAAACGGGTGGACCGATTTGAATGCGGTTTTTTTTATTTGAAAGGTAAATTAGTCGAGAGTGTTGTTAGCTATGTTTAATGAAAATCGGACCAAGATGACCGCCGCTACAAAATGGCGGATTACATATTTTATCACAACGCCCTCAATATGGGCATCAAATGAAAGGGCTTGACTAGTAGAATAGCACTATGCAAATCCAAGATGGCCGCCGCCACAAAATGGCGAATGTCGGGGGTTTTTTAAATTTTCAATTTATACTTGTACACATAGTGCTCAGAGTCTTAGCGATTGTAATTTAATCGTAAACCACGGAAAATGTCCAATAAATAACAGTCAGTTTTCTATTTTGATGTTGGTCCCATTGGTCTTGTCCAATAAATACCTACTTAAACAGTCAGTTTTCTAATTCGTTGTTGATCCCATTGGACTTCTAATTGGTGTCTATTAAACAGAACAGGCCTGCTGGGATTTTAAGGTCAGAACAACTAATTAATTAGGTATACGTATGAACGGTTGCTGTTGTTGCGGTTGCGTATGATACGTATGAACGGAAGCTGTGATAGCCTAGTGGTTAGGACGACCGACTTCTAATCGGAGGTCGTGGGTTCGATCCCGCCGGGCACGCACTTCTAACTTTTCGGAGTTATGTGCGTTTTAAGTATTTAAATATCACTTGCTTTAACGGTGAAGGAAAACATCGTGAGGAAACCTGCATGCCTGAGAGTTCTCCATAACGTTCTCAAAGGTGTGTGAAGTCTGCCAATCCGCTTGACCAGCGTGGTAGACTATGGCCAAAACCCTTCTCACTCTGAGAGGAGACCCGTGCTCTGTAGTAAGCCGGTAATGGGTTGATCATGATGATGATGATGATGAACGGTTACTGTTTGCTAGGCAGGTACCTCAGGTTGGGTTTAGGTCATCATCATTGTCATGATCAACCCATTACCAGCCTATTGCAGGGCACTGGTAGTGAGAAGGGTTTAGGGCGTAGTCCACCACCCTAGTGTGGATTGGCAGATATTACGATTATGACTCACAGGCGTGCAGGTTTCCTCACGATGTTTTCCTTCACCATTAAAGAAAGCGATATTCAATTGCTTAAAACGCACATAACTCTGAAGTTGAGGGTATGTAGTGTGTCTTAACTACTAGGCTATATATGTTTAGGTACGACTGCATAGTTGATGTTAACATGGTGGAAATTTTGCTATAGAGGAAACGATGTAAATCTGTGTCAAGGCACGTTAATGGTATGAGTTCATAACAAACATTACGACTCGCACTATCAGACGCGCCTGTACATGGGAATGAATAATTTAATATCATTCCCGCTTGCGTTGAGTAATGGGAGTTCCAAGGGAAATAAGCTAGCAATTATGTAAATATGAGATGTTTGAATCGGTTCGGGCAAATGTCTGTGATGCTATTTGAGGCTGGCTTCAAGGTGGCTTCAAGTTTATTAGATTCCTGTTGGATTTCATCTCCGGTTTAGAAATTAGGTATAGTTATTTGGATATATTATGACGTAAGAGTTTTTCCTTTGATTACTTATACTACTACTAGATTCTGCCCGCGGCTTCGCCCGCGTGAATTTTGGTTTTTCACAAATCCCGAGGGAATCGTGGATTTCCGACTCCCGTTCCCGCTCCCTTTTCCAAGCTTTATACCCACTTTCAAGGAAGTTTGCTAAAGTAATCTACCTATAGCTGTAGATATATATTTCGGTTTTATCAAAATCCCGTGTGGGAACTGTGGATTTTTCCAGGATAAAAGTGCATACGCATACAGATGCATGCAACTATTGCAATAATGTGTTATGCGAACGTGATTTACCTAAGAACAGTCAGCGCCCTCTATGGCGTTTTTGGAAGATTATATCTATGTTAGTCCCACAGGAATATTTTTCCGGGATAAAAGTAGCCTATGTTTTAAGTCAGGGCATAAGCTATCTCCATTCAAAATTTCAGCCAAATCGGTTCAGTAGTTGCGGCGTGAAAGAGGAACAAACTCACTTTCCCATTTATAATAGTAAGGATTACAATTGAAGCCTAATCTAATACCTTTAAACGAGTAGGTAATCCTTGTAATATATTACGATATTGTGCTTAGTCTAAATCGGAGCACTCGAAAACGAACTCGAAAACTATTGTTTTCGAGTGCTCCGGTTTAGACTAAGCACAATTCTCGGAAACGGCTCCAACGATTTTCATGAAATTTAGTATACAGGGGGTTTCGGGGGCGATAAATTGATTTAACTAGGTTTCATTTTTAGAAAATGTCGCAATCTACTAATATCTACTATGACACAATCGGCCAGTTTCGGTTTTGGTTTGATACAAAAGACGTCGAAGAGAAGTCGCAAAGTAGTTTTGTGTAACGCAATATTCGTTTCTCGCAATATAAGCACGAAGAACCCAATATTATCTCTTATATATAAAATTCTCGTGTCACAATTTTTCGTTCCCATACTCCTCCGAAACGGCTTGACTGATTCTCATGAAATTTTGTGAGCATATTGAGTAGGTCTGAGAATCGACCAACATCTATTTTTCATCCCCCTAAATGTTAAGGGTAGTCCACCCCTAAATTTTTTTATTTATTTTTTAGACAAAATTTTTAGTTTTTATTTTTTTATGATACAACATACAAAAATACATACAATCCTAAATTTTCACTCTTCTATCACCAACCCCTATTTTTTAATTGCGATATTAGTACTTTGATGACCGGGTAGGTTGCACTGATGTCAGTATGTCACCGGGCAGGACGACGTCTGCCGGGTCCGCTAGTGTTTAGAATAAAAAAACTTTGTTATTAAATAAAAAAATTAAAAAAATCCCATGATGGAATCGGGGTAGGGTGTTTCCTGAACAATTTAACAACTCAGTAAATTGTACATACCTACAATAAACTTATTAAACAACAAAATATTTAGGTGGCTTAATCCACCACAATGAAATTTTGATATACTTAAATTCGACTTGAAAAGGTCTGTTGTTTGATTAATGAATAGCTACGCCCTGTTTTTGTTGCAAACGACCTAAATACCTAACTCATAATTATAATAAGTATGGCCTTCCATTAGGACTTGCGTTCCATGAGTTCGTCATTAATCTAGTCTTTCCGCATTTTAGGGTATTCGGGTGACCGTGATTATGTGTAGAGAGAAATTCTAGTCCCGGAAATGAGAATCTAATTCTGGGTTTCCCAATCTTCCGAGGCATTGCTTTATGCCTGATAATAAATGAAAAGTGGTAGAAAACCAGTTAACGATGAAATGGGAGTTTTTTCCCATACATGGAAAACTTAAAAGTGGTTTTAAAATATAAGTATGGGAATACTTTTTTTTTCACAATTCGAGATCACGATTCACGATCACGCCTAATAATGTAGTAAGTAGCACGGTATCAAGTACCTATGTGCCAAATTTCAAACTTTACAACTTTAATAGTTTCTGAATGTTTACACACAGACGCACGGACGCACGGACTGATCAAAATCACGAAATTACGAGCATAAAGGTTGCTTATTTTACGACGGAACTCTAAAAGGAATTAAGCACATAAATCATAAAAATGTTCTCTTTTTCCCACCATCTTAGCGTTAAGATTTTCTTAATTAAATTAAGTACCTATTTTAGAAAAATATTGAGTCCGGAATCTACATTGTAGTAAGCTGTTCCATGGTACCAATTAACATGTTAATTACTTGTTAAATAAAAATAACAAGAACACTTCAGTTTTGTTTCACGCGCCCCTTACGTTTTGCCCTAAGATTTCACAGCCATAAAACATAACTACGTGAGTCAGTGTAACCCGAATTAGTGTAATATTTATAAGGTTTAACCCACTTTTAGGCTGTCCTGCATAGTAACAACTTGTTAATAACTTACCGACTAACGTAGGCTTCTCTTTGTTACTACAGTTACTGGGAGTTCAAACTTTCAAGCTTTAATTATCCACATCTTTCAAGCTTCTCTGTAACAAGAACATTATTGTATTACAATCATGCACCAAGGCGTTTTAAATGTTTATAGTGCAACTTTAAATGAAATTCCTTAATAACCAGCTGATTTTTGTATGCAGCTTAACAAATACTTGTATGTTGAAATGGCTACACAGTCCTACAAAAGTGGAACGATTTCCCTGCACCCGAGCGAATCGAAATGTTTAACACCTGAGCACTCGAGTAGCTACGTCCATCGAGAATTTTCATAGAGGAAAAACTTGGTTGTCTCGTCGAAACGAACCTACTCAAGAAGATTTAGCCGATTACACTGATCAACAAGGTTTTTGCCCAATGATAATGAGTTGTAATATCAAAGACTACGCGGTAACTATTCATCAACCATATATGTTTCACAGCTGGTTTAGCTCGAGTTTTTGAGGTAAGCTTGTTGGAACATGTATAGGGTAAACGCACCATGCGCGACCACCTATATGTTCTTGCTTATGAAATAGCCTATCCCTAACGAGTGTGATACACAAAAACAAACTAACAAAATAATTTATCAACTTGTATATTGTTACATTTGTAGCTAAAATAGTTTGAATAGTGTATTTAGTGAATTTTAACATCATTGAGTTTTGCGTGTTTGTTTCCATTTATATCAATTTGTATCTAAGTATTTCATTACTATAATTCCTCGCAGTTGTATAAGTAAACCAGGCAATTTTTGTTACGCATATTGTCATTTTACTACAAAAGAAAACATTGAAAAATTAACTCCGCGAATCTACGTATACCTACTTTGGCGATGCAGTTAAAAATCAAGATAAACCACGGGTTCCGCACATGATATGCTCGAGTTCTGGTAACAATTTAAGGGATTGCCTGTCCATCTCTCGATCAAGTTTATCTTTTGCAGCACTAATGCTATGGAAAGAATAGAAAGATCACCTTAAAGATTGTTATTTCTGCATGAATAAAACTGCAGGGTTGAACACGTAAAAAAATAAAATATCATTACATTGAAATAATGTCAGCTCAACGATCTCAGTATTACTGTCCTTAATCAACGGAAGTTGATTTTAGACAGTGTTCTTAATAGTAAATTAAACAAAGAAGAGAGTATGGTTTGGAAATACATGGCACGTGTTTGTAGGTACTAATTTTCTCAGAAATGTGAGAACTAAAAACTATTAAACATTTCTAAAAGATATGATTTAACCCTTGCACGCTATTGGGTGTAAAATGTCCCTCAAAATACACCTTTTTAAACTTGCGTTTAAATTTTGAACCTTGAAGTACGGGAGACATTAGCGGTGAGTACAGTAAACGCTTCCACCAGGGCATGGAACGGCTATATCAAGGAAAGTGGACCCCAGCTATGCTAGCAGATTATTATTGGATATTAAGAAGAGAACCTGTAGATCTCATTTATAAAAGAAAAAGTAGTAGAATTGTACACTTTTAAAATTATTAAAATTTATTAATGTAAATAAATTTTTAATTGGGCTGTAAATCTTTTTGTTGATATCCACAAATAAGTCGAGCTAACCAAGACATGAAATTAGTACCTACCACTGTGAATGTTTTTTAATGATCTCTTAAAATTAGTTCAATTCATTTCATGTGTTTACAAAAGTTGTTTTTTTGTTGACCAGTGTTATTAATCACTAAAAAATTTGTTGGTCGACTGCCGGACCATACCATAATACTTTTTGTAAATATATTCAACTAGCTTTTGACCGCGGCTTCGCCCGCGTGAATTTCGATTTTTCACAAATCTTCAGGGAATCGTTGATATCTGGTTTCCGTTTCCGCTCCCTTTTTCAACCTTTATACCTTCTTTCAAAGAAGTTTGCTACAGTAATCTACCTATAGGTGTAGATATAGATTTCGGGTTTTTCAAAATTCCGCGGGAACTGTGGATTTTTCTAAGATAAAAAGTAGCCTATGTTTTAAGTCAGGTCATATTCTATCTTCATTCAAAATTTCAGCCAAATCGGTTCAGTAGTTGCGACGTTATAGAGTAACAAACATCCAAACATCTAAACATCCAAACATCCACATTTTCACATTTATAATATTAACTAGTAGGATAATTATGTCAAAATTCCCCCTTTCTCTTCCAACTAAGCTTGAGGCTTTTGCCAGCAACAACAATAAGCTTTTCGGATTTCAGACCGCCCTTTTACTATTGAATATTGGGCCACTGTATTATTGTGATTAGGTATTTTGCTACTCTCAAAGTTAAATGGGGCCCTTGTGAATTTCCGTGACGTACTACTTATAGCACAAGTTAAAGCCTTAAGCATGTTTAAGAAGCTTTAGGGTATGACCCACGCATCCCATGTTTGTATCCCTAGGGATTCGTAATGAACCAGATGCAAGGTAATAAGTAACTCCAACACGTAGACAAATGAAGCCATTAGGCCTTAGAGTAGGAAGTAAGAACCACAATCGTGCGCTTTATAGCCTAAAAAAATTAAAACTTATTTCTTCTACTGGCAACACGAACTTTTAAACGTTATTAACATGGACGTATAGAACGTCCATGGTTATTAAGTATCATCTTTCAACATTATACGTAATTGAATTTTATATGGCCATTTAATGCTAAGCGACACAAGTTTGCGGCATGTGGAAGTCCCTACAAGAGACCTATGACCACCTGTGGGCATCTATCGTTTTATAACTATAACAATGATTTGATGTTGGTTTTTAATTTTTCTGATCAAGCTAGAAATCCTTACAAAGATTTTTTTCTCGATAAGAGGAAATGCTCAGGGATTTCAATATTTGTCTATTGTCTACCTCACTGAGAAGCTCTCGGTGATATACGGACTTACGGACATACCCTCTTATTCTCTGGCCAACCTTCCCTAAACTGCGTTGCACAAAACATTACGAAGGGAGTTTGTCTGGTCAGAATTCGTGTCTTTTGTCCCTTTATCGTTTAATGAATAATAGGCATACCATTTAGCTCAGACGGTTTCTGACATAGCGGTGTAGGGTGGGAAGTTTGATGACGGTTGGGTAACATTGGGTGGCGGAATGGCTGACAGTTGATGTAAAAGTCAAGTCCTTTACCCCTTCCGTACTGTGCAACTATAATATAATGAGCTATCTCATTCAAACGGTGTATCTATTTGATGTTCACGGCAGAATATACGCTCTAATAATGTCTATAATATTTAATGATATCTCTACTAGTCTTAACTAACTACTCTCTAGTTTTTTGTGGTAGATTGGCACTATTCAAAATTTCACTTAGCACCTCGGTAATGTCTGATAAATAAAATTTAAAATCTTTCGTTGTCCAGAATAAAATGTTTCGACCGGGGTTTTTTTCGGGGATTTTTATTAGCAAGGAGGCGTACCAAATGGGATTTATTTTTTTGTTTACGCCACTGTGGAAACGTCCATAAAATACCGTTTCCCACATTTACCCGTTTATTGACGTCTCCTGAATTATTTATTGCGGGGCTGAGCTCAAAATCAATCGCGTAACGTCTGAGGAATAACGCTAAGAACTTTTTTATTGGAGTACTAACTTGCTTTTAACAGCGGATCCGTCTTTGTAATATTGTAGAAAACCTCGTTAGATGATAACCTTTTTCCACATGCCTTAGCTTCTCTTTCGATAAATTATTAAATATTGTAGCGATCGATCCGTGCAGCTATTATATTTAAAAAAAATCGAGATTGAAAATCAAGAACATTAAGTAACTATACCATAATAACGAAAAACTTTGAACATAAATTCAAATAAATAATACCTTAAAATTCAAAATTTAAAAACCTTTTCACAATTGGAAATTGCAATATAAATAAGAAACAAAAGCATTACAAATATATGGAAGCTATAGAAGGTCGCAGGCGGAACACACAATAATACACCTGAATGTTCTCATAACTAACTTTATTATTCTATCTTACAATTAATTTCTTATAAGCTAACACGTTCGAACTGCACCGATGTTAGGTTTACAGTCCGTGAGAACACTTATTTTAAAAGCTTCCACGGTAACGTTATAGTCTGTTCGTTTTCATACGGTCGCCTTTTGTGTCTCGCCGCCTCCGCCGCGCGGTGTTTTGTCAAAGACACCGCCGTGACTTCAAAGCATGCCGCGCGGGCTGTACAGGCACAAAGGGTTTTGGCATTTTATACCTACTCATATTTTTTATTAAAATTCTCTTTCCTTTTTATATTTTTTTATATTCGTATTTTATTACAATATAACCATAAATATAAAATATAATATTATCATGAACACGAGTCTCCTCTCAAAATGAGAAGGATTTTAACCATAGTCTACCACGCTGGCCAAGTGCGGATTAGCAGACTATTCGGAGATTGTGTTAGAATAGAAAAAAAAATTACAAACAGAAAAAAAGTAATAAAAATAAAAGCAGAATACTAAGAGCACCTGCGCCTGTACCGACACTATGTTACCGAACGGACTTATATACGTTCCCGGGATGTGTAGAATGCTTGCGCAGCGCTAACGCTCAGGGCTGCCGTTCCCCGAGTTCCGACAACGCTGCGTCTGTAACTAGGATGCTATAGTTGAAAACAAAAAGGTTTCCTTAATGAAGTTGGTACAATACAAAGACTATAAGAGTCAAGAACTTTTATTCTTCTTTTGAATCTTACTACAGTTTGTTAGTTATTAACGAAAAATAATGACAATTATAGACGCTGAGGCGTTTATTCAAACCATTGACCATCAAAAACTTAGGCTTAGCTATTCAATTCTCTAAGACTTAGAGCATTGAATAGCTAAGCTAAGTTTTTAAACTTAAGAGTCTAAGTAATCATCGAGATTAAAGAAAAGCATAAGGTAGCATAAGGAAAAATAATAGATACATTTTTTTGTTTTAACTTTTAATATATTATTACGTGTATGATTGTAATAAGTATGAATGAGAAAATTAATTAATTCCATATTTTTATTTTATCTTTAAACGACTAGGCTAGGCTGAAAATGCTGTATACTTAGTTACAAGTTAGTTACTGTATAGTTAAGTAAGGTTAACAAAGTTTTTTAGGTTGCAAAATATTAGGAGGTCAGAGCATCTGAGAGTATAAATTTTGACGTTTTTTTTTTTGTACGGTACCTACGTATTTTTTTACGTTTTACTTTTTATCCTGGTTAACACATAGGCAACTTTTTACCTAATCGGGATTCGTGAAAAACCTAAATTCACTCACGCGAAGCGGCGGGCAGTAGCTAGTTATAAGATAATTTTGTTCCTTCTCTAGAGAATAAATAATATAGAATATAATATTTTGTTGTATAATTGTATATCATCTACAAAAAATATACCTATTCTGTTTATACTGGTTAACGTTGTTTGTGATGGGTGATGGTCCAGCGATCATGATCATTCTATTGGTAAATCACGATTGATCAATAGTGACGTTAAATAATAATAACAAATATTGTAACAAGAAACGTGCACGCATTCAGATTTAGTTTGTCGCGATTGTTCGTAGACATAAGTGTTTTTTTTTAGTGAAAAGTGTTTAGAAAAACAATAGAAACCTTTCTCTTTCTAGCTTTACCTCTCTTTTATATAATATCAACTTTTCTAAACTGTGGATTCTTTTTCCATGCTATCTTCTTCAAAAATGGTAGGTAGAAGAGGTTGTATATGGAAAAAATAGATAAAATTATGAGAAACAAAATATATTCTATATCCATAGAGTGAAGCTTTTTTGATTTTCTTTGTGGATTTTAATAACGTGACGAAACGCTTATAATTTTAAGCCACATAGATTTAGAGCTTGCTTTAAAAATTATGAGTTTTAAAATAGCAGATAAAAACTGCTTTAGAATAACTAAGTATAAACAAATATCACAATAAACACCTTGATAAAGCTGGAGTGAAAATCAAACTGTTTATGTCACATTTTCACCGGTTTTAATTCTAATGATTGATAAATTAAATTAATTAAGTCCACTAAAATACTTTTCAGTTTTGCATAGATTTAGTGTAAATTAGCACACCAAGTCACATAGTTACTTCCATTCATAGATCTGCAAAAAGTTATAATCATGTCCTCAGGTGTTTTTCTATATTTTTTAAATAATTATTACAAGAAAAAATTTGATTCAGTCGCAAATACTTAGAAAATCACGATGTTAGTTAGCACTTTAAGAAATTGCACAGAGCACCAAGATTTTGTGAAGTTGTTGTAACTAATGCAAATTCAGCACGAGAAACACGGATTCCTAACCTCATCATATTAAATATATCATTTTTTGAGTTCTTATTGGATTTTTTATCAAACCTATACAACTCGACATCCACCACTTCCTAACAATAGAATAGAATAGAATAGAATAGAAAAGTTTTTTATTCAAATAAACTTTTACAAGTACTTTTGAATCGTCAACTGAATCTACCACAGGTTCGGAATGCAGTTCCAGCCGAGAAGAACCTTTTTTTTTTTTTTTTTTTTTTTCGTGGTGGAAACCTTTTATAGGTACCCCCGTTCTTTGGGCAGAACGGGGGTTATGTGGGACTCCCCCTGTGGGTATACCCTAACTAAAACCACCACGGCTGTTCCCTCTCGCTGACTGTGCTGGACGCCTGGGGAACCCGTTGTATACGTCCCAGGCGAGCCGAGAAGAACCTGCAAGAAACTCGGCGGTTGCTCTTTTTTAAAAATAACATTATAACAATTATTATTATTAATGTACATGATTGAAATGCCGTCTCGCGCATTGCTGGAACTTCAACTACTTCACTTTTAAAATAGTAAATATTTATTAATTTATATAATATTATTTTTGTTATTACCAAAGAGGAAATCACAAAAAATATGACCACGTACATCAAAGGTTAACGTTTTTACAAGACAGCCAGAGACATTTCACCTTATAATTAATTAAGAGATTGTGTGACCAAATTTCAAATTAATGCTGATATTTTGTAGGAAAATGGACATAAATTGTAGCTATTAAAACCCCTAATCGGTCCGCGCGGTTCCAGATAAATGAGCTCTTAAATTGTATTTTATTCGCAATTCGAGGTGTAATTTTAAATTTCCATCTTCTTAATGAATAAACGCAGATAAGTAATATTTTGGTTTATTTAAAGTTTCTTAATCTGTTTCATTTTTGTGTTGATTAAAAAGGCAGTATTTGGTAAATAATAATACTTAATACATACTTGAGAGAACAGAAGAATTTGGGTTTATACCTATTTAAAAAAATCCTTAAAATATCATATGTAATTGGAATTAGCAAATTCTTTGTTAATGTTTAGTTTTTGCAATAAAATTTGAATTTAGTATTCTAGTAACTAATATAATTTAATGACAACAGAAAACAATTACTCAACAAAGTGTTGTAACTAATAATAATACAAGTTTAATATAGGTAGCGAAATAATTTACAATTCTAAAGATATTACCTTTCATTATCAATATGGGAGTATTTTCACGTTGGGAACTAAATTAACGACAGCTCCATGATACGAGAAACTTTTCCCTATGTAAATTAGAAGGGCAATTAAAAGTCCTTCCCTTCCTCACCAATTAATAATTTTCACCAAAAACAATTCAATTTTATCAACAAAAAAATTACCTGTACTACCAAATTAATGCAGATTGTAATTATTGAAATTACTTTAATATCCGAAAATACTTTTCATCTACATCGATTTTATCGAATATTATTCACATACTACCCCGTGAATATTGTAGAGAATAAATTGCATGCGAAATATTTTACTATTTAGACATTTTCAAAATATGACGTGAGATGACCATTTAACATAATTTAATATTCATAAGCCAAAATTACAATATACAATATAGTAGTTTCTAATTTAAATAGTCCATCCATTATGATTAACATTTAGTTTAGAATATTCTGTGTATAAAGTTCACTGTTATCATATATTTGTAGATTAGTTAGAGGCTTGTGTAGAATAATATAAAGAATTGACTCATGTGTAAAAAATATAAAATTATAATTATTTATTATACATAATATTATGTCTCATTTAATGCTCTTCCTATATCCAGGCGTATATCTAAAAGATGATAAGTAGTTCACAGATTTGTACCATAATTTTTAAATACCTACTTACAATAATAGAAAATTCCTATAAAATGCATGAATAAAATTTACATAATAGAACTATAGAATATTTGTAAATAAAAAATTACTTTTTGTATATAGGTATTACTCGTAACACTAATTTTCTTTTATAATTTTGGGTACATCATTTCAGTAGATAATATTAGCTAAATTGTTATATTTGTATTGCAGTCCAACGTAAAATAAGGATAGTACTGACAATTTGGGTAATAAGTCTACATGCATTAGCTTATTGACAATTTTATCTTTTTATACCTAAATCGCAAGAAGACCAATTGGAAGTACAAATAAATGGTCTGTATTAATAAATACTTCGCAAATACGTAACACTACTGACAACAATCACTTGGTACATGAATATCTAATATTATACAAGTAGATATCTTACAGAATATATATTTTTTTTTAAATAAAGCTACTATTAGTTTATAATATATTTCAATATATTTATACTGCAGCTTCTTCATTATTGGTAATAATATTGTACTTAACATTACAATGTTAACATATCTGACTGCAATTCCTAGCCATACTTAGCAATATAGTTATTTATTAATACAGCTTTTAAGCCGGTCTTGCTTCTTATTACATCTTGATTATTTATCCAGTGTCCAGGTGTTTAGATGCAAAAAGAAGCACTTGTGTGACATTCTTGTTTTATTAGTGTAGTAATTATTCTGATTAAGTTTCTAAGGAGGCATAAAGTCGTATCTCAATGTCTTTAGTACCTATTTAATATTTGAGATAAATTATTTTTTGTTCTACAGATAGGATCAGTAAACTAGTTTTTATGTATTTACAACTTAATGTTTTATATTTTCCCACAAGAAAAATTAAAAATTAATTATTTATTACTATTAATACTTAAAACTTACAGACATACAAACTTATAGAATAATAATAAAGAAGAACAATAATCCTAAAACTAAAAACCTTAAAAAATATAATAACTAAGTATAATGACTAAAATATATTATTAAAAGGAGTCCCTGTAGGCAAGGTTCCGAAGATGTATTTTAATGTATGTTTATGTATTTTAATTTTAATTATAGAAATTGATTAAAGAAGGTACTGATTGAGTTGTGACTTTATGCTTCAGGGGAAATTTTCATTTTATAAAAATTTGAATAAACAAATAAGATCCTCATAATGATTATTATCACGACAAATACTTCTAACCAGACTAACTAGTCATTGCCACTATCATTCACGATCAAATTGGGTTACAATAAGAACCAAAATCTGTTTATCAGTGCAGCTATTTTTAGTTCAGTCAAAAGCGCGGTTGAAACTAAACGCGAAATCCATAAGGTTTATGGCTTATGGGAAGTCAGGCTTTGCTTTGCTCGCAGCCCGGCTGCTTGCCCGGAATGCCAAGCAAAGGGATGCCTCGCGAAGCAGTGTATTTAGGGACCCAGCTAGTAATATTATTATACTCGTATGCAACAAGAGATAAAGTTCGATAACTAAAACCCGACTACGCTTAATAATTTAATTTAATATAAAATAATAATTTAGTGTGCAGAAAGCGCGGGGATAGCAGCTAGTGGCACCATCTGTTATTCGATCCGAAACTAATTTATTATCCAAGATAAGCCGCGCGAAGGTAACTTCTCGATTTTTTCGTATATAAAATGTAGCTTATGTTCCCCGGATCATAACAACTAATCAATTGACACCTCATTCAACAAAATCGATCCAGTAGTTTAGGCGCTACGGTGGAACACAGAATCTCATGCAAAAATCGGACACAAACATACATACATACATACATACATGCATGCATACATACATAGACTGCTAAAATCACAACCTTTCCTTTTGCCTTAGTAGGGTAAAAAAGTGTTCGCCGACTACAAAAAATCGTAGATAGGTACCACTAACAAAATCCATACCATTGCAACACTGTTTAGAAGTATTTGTCGCTCAACCATTTTAGAACTCTCTAGTGCTAAAAATCACGGGCGCTTTGTAAATGCGTGTAGTAAATCGTTCACCGCTCTGGCTAACAGATGGCGTTCCTCCAGAACCGGTCGATATCCCTGGTGGACATGTACATCGATAACTCGGAGCCGTCGGAGAACGTCGGCCAGATACACTTCTCGCTGGAGTACGACTTCCAGAACACGACGCTCATACTGAGGATCATACAAGTAAGTTACTGCTCAGTAAATCACACTAATCTGTGTGTGTATGCGTGTGTGCGTGTGGGCGTGTGTGAGTGTGTGCGTGTATGCGTGTGGGCGTGCGTGCGTGCGTGCAGCTGCTCCAGGGAGGTACATGATATGTTTATTATTATTAATATTACACTAATATTACTTATAAAGGCGAAAGTTTGTGTGTGTGTGTGTGTGTGTGTGTGTGTGTGTGTGTGTGTGTGTGTGTATGTTTGTTACTCTTTAACACCGCAACTACTGAACCGATTATACCCTGACACATTGACATAGGCTACTTTTTGTCCTGGAAAAATCCACAGTTCCCACGGGATTAAAAAAAACCAAAATCTATAGTTAGATACAGCTATAGGTAGATTACTATAGCAAACTTCCTTGAAAGTAGGTATAAAATTTGAAAAAGGGAGCGGGAACGGGAACCGGAAATCCACGATTCCCTCGGGATGTGTGAAAAATCGAAACTCACGCGGGCGAAGCCGCGGGCAGAAGCTAGTATTACATAGAGCAAAGTTGATAGTGTGGTCTGTGATCTTCACCAAAAAAAAGCGTTTTTCACCAATAGATAGACTGATGAGACAAGGTATAGGCTATTTGTGAAAACTTGTATAGCTATAATTTTTCTTCTGTTCTTATCTATCTACTTTTTATAATTAGCTGTAAGTTTTCCTTGTAAAATAAAAAATAAATAAAATAAAATAATTTAAACATCAACTCTGCGAAAATAAAATCACAAGACGAAAGCTGAAGGGTAAACGTAGTTTATTGAAAGTTTACATTATATACATTTCAGAAGTACTTACTGTGTCAATAAGTAGGTATATTAAATAGTAAATAGTAGTGTCGCTAAACATTATAACAAATATAAGGAGATAACGATGACTTGAGATCACGATACGACGGAAACTTTGTCTACCTATCTAAATTAAATATTATAAACTCCCAAATTGCCACTGCCGGGAATCGAACCCAAGATTTTAATAATGGTAATAAATATAGCTGTATAATATATGTGTATATACCTATATGTGAATAATATATGTGTTTGGCAGTTCCTCGGTTCTCTCATTATTACCAAACCACTTAGGTACTCATTAGATTTTGATAAAGGCTTCATCTTCAAGCATTTTGCATAGGCTGAAATATACCTAATGCCTTAAAATGAGAATAAAAATGAGAAGCCGCCATTTTCTATTTCCATCTTGCTCAGTGTAAAACATATGAGTGAGGAAGACAAAAATAGAAAAGGGCGGATTAAAATTCTTCATTTTGAATGTATTTTAATTTAACGTTATGAATCCAATGTTTAATCGTTCATTCAGCATCGTACATTTTGTGAAAATGTCGTAGGATGCAAACTGCAAAGGCTTGTCTATGTCTAACCAATACAATAATATACCTACACGTTATACATACCAGCAAATAAAGGCACAAACATAAAATATAATTGGCCTATGGAATAGGTCGATTTATTTTCTCCCAGTCCTAATCTTTTCAGGCCCTTATTTAGTATTTCATTTCACCATAATCATAACCATAACCATATAATTGATAAGATCTTAATAAGGCATTCATCTGCGACTAAGGTCAGAGAGTTAGACTCAATAAACCTTGAATATAAAGTGTTTCATTACCAAATTAGTACCTTAATAACGTCGATGCTTTATGTTATATAGCAATATGGTGGTCCAACCCGCCTGAAGGCGTCATCGCCTGTGACAAAGTTAGGTACAAAAATTTCCTCCCTCGCGCCTGCCTAAAATATAATGTGTCGCTATTAACGCCATATGTCAGCAATTCTGAGACTAGCCCGGACACCGGACAGACAGACACATAAAGATTGAAAAACGTGTGTCTGTCGTACTATTCAAATAATTAACTAAGTATATGAGCTTAAGAAGAGACAGTTCTTTTGAAATCTCAGACCATACGCTTCAATTTAATTTTTGTTTATTTTATTCATCTACAATTAATTAATCGATGGAAGCAGGCTAACGTAGAAGAGTTATGGCAGTTGGTTTATTTGTAGGTACCTAAAAATAAGTACATAGATACTTGCTCTCCAAGAATATTTTACACCAGCCGCGTGAAGTGAGTATAGCAAAGAATTTTCTCCCTATTAAGTAAAAACAATATTAACAAAAATTAATGTTATAACAACTGAGGGCACAAACGAGGATAACAATAATATTATGTTTAATTAAGTCTCAATTCAAATATTATTCACTATTCAAGCAGCAATGTTAATTAGACTGCGAGGATTTTTGCTCTTCAATTCTTGCGTTCTTTTATTTTATTTAATGAGATGAGCCTTTGCATTCAGACGTGTTCACGCGCAGTTGACATGCCGAGTTCGTTATCATACGAGTAGATCTGTCAAGCCTGATGCATAGCTTCTAAAAGAATTTATATCCACGTCAAAGAAAAATTTCATTCGTGAATATTACTTTCAGGAACTAGGTTCAGAAAGGTTTTAGTATGCAAAACACCTAGTTTACAATCTTATGTAGCAAGTTACACATATAAATGTCACTAATATTTTTGACTGATACACCGATTTCTCTGAGATTGCTCGACCGAAGTCGGTTTTTTTTTTTCTAAAATATAGCTTGGTATAGAAAAACATTTTTTAGTGTCACGCCATTCCATTGTTATCGCGCATTTGATTGATTGCGCATTGGAAACGCCTAACTTAAATTCTTAAATTCTTACATTTATACACAAAGCCGTGTGCAAGCGTACTTACCTCATAATGTTGAGTTTTGTGAGAAGTCAGTGTGATTGCGATTGCATAACCTGTTTATTTAAGTGCTCTTTTTTATTTTGTTATTCTTTTGAATTAATTAGTGTTATAGATCGACCAGAATCTCATGAAAAATGGGGAAGTTAAATTTTGTAGTAAGCAACACTAGGTTAACTCGGCTGCCCTAGTGATAAACAAAGTAATAACATTCAAAACACCTTACCTGGGTCGATCGTTTCACGAAACGAAAAATCCAGCAACTGCGTTTTAAGAGCCTTCTCCATGGGAGAGACAAATCGTTTGTAAGTGGAGTCTAAAACAGTGATTTCCGCATTTAGAGAGCGAGACGTCTTCAGTAAAGAAGAGTACTAAAAATATATACATAAATAAATAATAAATAAATTAAATAAATACATTTTGCTTGAGATATCATGATTTTTAGTGAAAAACGGCAAAGTAAAAAGATGCAAATCTAGGTTTGGAATTACGCCTATTTAAGCAAATATTTGGCAATTTTTTACATGAACTAAATACATTTGAAATTATTATGAAGTAACGTATGATAAGACTTCGGTCGTTTTTCAATTTTCTAGTTTCTTATATAGTTTATTTACGCACGAAGTTGCCTCAAAATTTTCCCAAAAATAGTGATTTTTCAAGCGTCCTAACTTTCAAAATAAATATAATTTTACTATTGTTTTTATTTTATGGCATAGATAAAATTCAAACTTCGGACTCGTCTTGCACGCTGCTTTATATTCTCCATTCTTCTCAATGGCGTCGAAGCTTGGACTCTGACAGAGGCCATGTGCAAAAAAGTTGAAGCTTTCGAAATGTCGGTTTAAAGAAGAATGTTAAGAATATCCTGGAGAGATATTAAGAGAGAAATCCGGGAAGAAGAAAAACATCTTGGCTTAAAAACCTGCGCCAATGGTACAACAAGAGCACACGTTCCCTATTTCGTGCTGCTGTGTCGAGGGTCCAAATTGCCATGATGGTCGCCAACCTTCGATAGAAGATGGCACCCAAAGAAGAAGAAGATAGATAAAATGGACATATAAATTGATATCTGGCTTAACTTTATATCTATTGCTACAAATATTAGAATAATAGGCGTAATACGTTTGTATGGTGAAGCGCGTAAGGAGAGCAGCCTTAAATACAAAAACAAAGTAATCAACATCCAATTACTTTGTTTTTGTGTTGTGCTTGTTGTTTACTTGGTTTTTGCATTTATATTCCAGGTTAGTGAGTGCAGTTACTTTGTTTGGGCAATTTAAATTTCAGTAAACGGTTCTAGTTATTTGAAATATTAAACTGTGGTAAAAAACTACTCGACATAAAACTTTTGTTAATGCAAAAAGTCAATTTCACAAAAAATGTCAGTTGCGTTGTTTATCGCTAGTGCGGTCGTAGTGTTGCTAACCTTGGAATTTCATTTCCCTATTTTTCATGAGATTCTGGTCCATCTATAGTCGCCTGCGCGCCGTTCTAATTAATTTAAATAAATAAATAAAATAAATAAATAAATAAAATAAATAAATAATCATCGATAAATTGTCCCCAGGGCAAGGAGCTCCCAGCGAAGGACCTCAGCGGGACCTCGGACCCCTACGTGCGGGTGACCCTGCTGCCGGACAAGAAGCACCGCCTGGAGACCAAGATAAAGCGACGCACCTTGAACCCCCGGTGGAACGAGACCTTGTACTTCGAGGGGTTCCCGATACAGAAGCTACAAAGTCGGGTAAGTGTAGAATAGAATAGAATAGAATAGAAAAGTTTTTTATTCAAATAAACTTTTACAAGTGCTTTTGAATAGTCAGATGAATCTACCACTGGTTCGGAATGCCGTTCCAGCCGAGAAGAACCAGCAAGAAACTCGGCGGTTGCTCTTTTCCAAATTTACAATATCAATATAACAATTTTATGGTAAGTACATGATTGAATTGCCGTCTCGCGCATTGCTGGAACGAGTCAAATCCACGCCTTTTTATCATTTATATAAGTAATCATAATTTTATTCAGATAAACTTTCGGAAGCGTTTACGAATCGACAAATGAATCTACCACAGGTTCGGAATGGTGCTTACAATTCTACACATGTGAAGAAGGGCAGACAAAAGTAGCCCCATTTCCGACGGTGGCACCCGTTCACGAGCATCTATATCACGTGTAATATCTATCTATATCCATCTATCTATTCTATCTATCTATACCAATATAAAGAGGCTTGTCCTGACTGACTGACTGATCATCAACGCACAGCCTAAACCACTGAAGCTAAAAACTTTAAATTATCACAGTAGCTTCCTTTTATGACGTAGGCGCACACTAAGAAAGGATTATTACAAATTCCACCCTTAAGTGAGTTAAATAGGGGATGAAAGTTTGTATGAAAGGCCGTTATTTTTAAAGCTATATGCAAATGAAAATCGGTATTTGTATTGTCGGTTAAAAATAAAGAGTTACGTGCTTCAGGAATTTCGGTTTCACTCCCAAGTGGTTTAAATAGGGGATGAGATTTATAAGAATCCAAGCGGACGAAGTCGCTGGTATCAGCTAGTTAATCAATATAAATAAAAATCACTGTTTGTCTGTATGTCCTCTACGCACTCCTAAACTATTCATCCGATTATGCTGAAACGATGGTGAGTTGCTCTGCATAAGCCCGCAAAGATTCCTGGCTCAAAAAATCTATATAAAACTGGATGTGTTTGTATGTTTGTTCTCTATGTGGTCCTAAACTTTACGTGGCATTGCAACGCATGCCGGGAACAGCTAGTTGTGTAGGTAATAAAATTATTTGATAAGCCGGCAACTCAGCCGTCCAGTCACGGAATCCAGAGTAGAAGTTACGGAAGTGGTGAATGAGCGTGAAAATTCACGCCGATGAACATCAGCGCGCGTTATTGTAAAAACAGGCGTATTTCCATAGTGTTACAGTTTAAAACGTCGATTTGGACGACAGTGTCCTTTCGAATTATTTCTGTAGGATGTAAAGGTGGGCCCAAATATGTATCACTTGCCCGATCCGATCACCGTATCGGATCAGCGTATCACGTATCAAGCCCAAGCAACCAAGCAAGTACAAGTTGTGGACGCCTCGATTTGCTCCGTATCCGTATCTTTACAATAGTACAGTTTGCAGTAGTATCACCTTTGATGATCGGACAAAAACCGACACGAAAATGGGTCGGGCCGTATCATAACGACGTATCGAGATCGCGTATCATGATACGCGTCGGCGATACGGATACAAAAAAACCGCATTCAAATCGGTTCACCCGTTTGAGCGCTGCGGGGGAACAGACAGACAGACACACACATATATACGTACATATGTACATACATACACGCACACACACACACACACAAACAGACACATATATACACACACACACACAGACACGTCAACATATAACACCCCGTCGTTTTTACGTCGAGGGTTAAAAATCTACACACACGACTGCCATGTACATACGTGTTCCTACTAACAACAAAAGCCTACAGCTTTGCTGTAATAAAAACCACGAGTACGATACCCTTTTGCGGCGAACAAAAGGGTCTGTCATATTGTGTCATATTGTGTAACATAAACAAAAGGATTTCTTACATCGCGCTTATAAACAGCTATAAGTCCTTTTGCGGTACAATTTTGTGTAACACAGGGGACGTTCTTTGGACCGTTATTAGATTTTACGACACGCGTTACTTACATATTTATATAATCTTTATATCCTACTAATATTATAAAATGTGAAAGTGTGGATGTTTGGATGTTTGGATGTTTGTTACTCAATCACGCCGTAACTACAAAACCGATTTGGCTGAAATTTTGAATGGAGATAGATTATGCCCTGACTTAAAATATAGGAAAGTCGGTTAAAAAAGTAGCCTATGTTACTCCTTGGTTAATCCTCTACTTGTCTGTGAAAGTCCCGTCAAAATCGGTTCAGGTGTTTCGAAGATTAGCCCGTTCAAACAGACAGACAGACAGACAAAAATTTTAAAAACGTGTGATTCGGTTATGGTATCGTCCAAATAACCATATGAGCTTAATATGTGGTAGTTATTTCGAAATTACAGACAGACACTTCAATTTTATTTATTAGTATAGAAGTATAGATTTGAGTTAGGTAGTTTAATCGTAAATCTAAATGAATAAAAAATTATTTTAAACTTTTTAGTTCGAATGGTTTGAAGTCGGTTCATTTTTCTTTGAAAAAAATACCCGAAATCTATAGTTTATATATCTATAGTTAGAAAAACCCGAAGATTACTATAGCGAACATCCTTAGTAGGTATTAAGGTTGGAAAAGGGAGCGGGAACGGGAACCGAAAATCCACGATTCCCTGGGGATTTGCTTAAAACCGAAAATCACGCGGGCGAAGCCGCGGGCGGATACTAGTAATATTATAAATGTGAAACTACTACTATGTGAATGTGAAAACTACTAATATTATAAATGTGAAAGTGTTTATGTTTGGATGTTTGTTACTCAATCACGCCGCAACTACAGAACCGATTTGGCTGTTTTGAATGGAGATAGCTTATGCCCTGACTTAAAACATAGGCTACTTTTATCCCGGAAAAGTATTCCTGTGTGACTAAAATAGATATAAACTTCCAAAAACGCCATAGAGGGCGCTGACTGTTCTTAGGTAAATCACGCTCACATAACACATTACTGCAATAGTTTGCTGTGTTGCATGCATTGGTAACACATAGGCTACTTTTTATCCTGGAAAAATGCACAGTTCCCACGGGATTTTGAAAAACCCGAAATCTATAGCTACAGCTATATGTAGATTACTATAGCGAACTTCACCTATATAATATACCTATAGTATACCTATATAATATAGCGAACTACCTAGCGGGCAAAGCCGCGGTCAGATGCTAGTTATATATATTTGTATTAAGTATAATATATTACTTATATTAACTATTAATGTTTTTTCTGTTTGCTGCTAACGTCAGCATGGCTAATATACACTATTATATAACTGGAATGTCTAAATATACTTATAACTACTTATATATACATAACTACTTATATACATAACTAGGCTATGAACACTAGATCAGAGATTTTTATACACATATAGATATTATTACTTTCATAAGTAAAATATATAACCTGCCCCCGGGAATCAATAGGAATGGGATGTTTGGAACTAAGGTAGATGCTGTCCACCCGACAACAGTAGCGTCAGCAAACTCACGTATAACCCTATTTTGCCTTAGATATATCGTTTTCAATTCTGAAATAATTTAATCTAATAATACCTAATTAATTGTCACAAATGTGTCATAACCAGACCCGACCCTGTAAACAAAATTATTTTCGAAGCGTACGACCTAAGCGGAAAAATCAAATTTCATGAAACGACTCTCTCAAGAAAAATGTCGTTTTCATGCAGTTTAATCTTTCCGCTTACGTCCAGGCCAACGGAAAATCAAGCTTAGTAATATCCTCTCGGAAAATGCATTTCATATACAAAATCTGTAACATTCGCCTACGCTAGTGCTTCTTTTTTGCGATGTACGTAATTCTTACATCCTAATCTAGCATTTGCACAACCTCCATTGATTTTTAACCCCCGACGCAAAAACGACGGGGTGTTATAAGTTTGACGTGTCTGTGTGTGTGTGTGTGTGTGTGTGTGTGTCTGTCTGTTCCCCTGTGGCGCTCAAACGGGTGGACCGATTTGAATGCGGTTTTTTTTTGTTTGAAAGGTGAATTAGTCGAGAGTGTTCTTAGCTATGTTTGATGAAAATCGGTCCAAGATGGCCGCCGCTACAAAATGGCGGATGATATATTTTTTCACAACTCCCTTGATATGGCCCGTATCAAATGAAAGGGCTTGACTAGTAGAATAGCACTATTGCAAATTCAAGATGGCCGCCGCCACTAAATGGCGAATGTCGGGGGTTTTTTAAATTTTCAATTTACACTTGTTCAATAAAGCATCTGTATCTATGGTTTCAGTCTGTGGCTTAATAATATTATTATGACGATTTGAATGACAAGCGAGAGCATAACCCGAACCTACATATTTTGTCTGTATAAGCTGAGCCGATTTCGACGGGACTTTCACTGACAGGTAGATCATCAAAGAGTGATGTAGGCTGCGAGAGTTTGATAGATTTAGACTGTTTTTCGTCCCGGAAAATCTAATTAATAATAATAACTTGGTTGGTACCTACTTAGGTTTCATACTTTTCATTTATTTGACGGTTTCCTTATAATATGATAATGACGACCTCCCTGGCGCAGTGGTGAGCGCTGTGGTTTTATAAGTGGGAGGTCCTGGATTCGATTCCCGGCAGGGGCAATTTGATATTTTATAATTTCTAAATTGTCTCTGGTCTGGACTGGTGGGAGGCTTAAGCCGTGGCTTGTTACCACCCTACCGGCAAAGCCGTGCCGCTAAGCGATTTAGCGTTCCGGTACGATGCCGTGTAGAAACCGATCAGGGGTATACATACCTCTTCCAAGTTAGCCCGCTTCCATCTTAGACTGC
Source organism: Melanargia galathea (assembly GCA_920104075.1). Taxonomy (NCBI): domain Eukaryota; kingdom Metazoa; phylum Arthropoda; class Insecta; order Lepidoptera; family Nymphalidae; genus Melanargia; species Melanargia galathea. Next base: position 30,526,774 of record OV049857.1, read on the forward strand.
ATCATCACTTACCACCAGGTGAGATTGCACTCAAGAGCTTACTCGTAGTTGAATAAAAAAAAAAAAATGTCTGTCATTTTCAGGTGTTGCACCTCCACGTGTTTGACTACGACCGCTTCTCAAGAGATGACTCCATCGGTGAAGTGTTTCTGCCTCTATGTCAGGTAAAAGCTTTCGAATCTCACTTGACACCATTTCACTCGGTAGGCACTATACCAAATCGGTACAGATTATTATTTACTGGCGGCCTGTTTCACCACCTTCTGATAAGTATCGGATTGCCTAAACGTAAATTTTGTCACTCTCTTACTTTATGTCAAGTGACAAAGACAAAAATTGTAGATAGCTGTCCGATACTTATCAGAAGGTGGTGAAACAGGCCCTGAGTGTCTTTATTTCGACAAATCCTTACCTACCCCTCTGCCACATACCCGTCGAGAGGTATGGGAAGTAGCGAGGAAAGTAGGAAGAAGTTTACCTTGAGTATGACTTGCGGTTACGAGTTTTGTTTCCACACTACGTCTCTGCCTCCTTCCCTCGCTACCGTGCCTCGGGAACCAACTCAGTTAAACAGTAGCCCTATAGACATAGTCCAGAAGCTAGTTAGAACAAGACTTTTTGACTCACATCGGATTGTGGCTAACTAGACTTGCCAACCGGTCCATGTTGGATGCTAACGGACACATTTGGACCACGTCATCTTTTATTCTTAGATTCACGATAAAAAGAAATTGTAAAGGTATCAACAAAGACTGTATTAGAAGGCCTAATTATCATCATAACTTGACCCATTGCTGGTCCACTACAGGGCACGGGTCTCCTCTCAAAATAAGAAGGGTTTAGGCCAATTGCGAATTAGTAGACTTCGCACGCCTTTGAGAACATTATGGAGAACCCTCATGCGTCCAAATTTCCTCGCGATGTTTTCCTTCACCGTTAAAGCAAGTAATATTTACTTAGTTGCTTAAAATGCACATAACTCCAAAAAGTTTGAAGTGCATGCCGGGGATCGAATTCGCTTAATATAAACGTTTTTTTTTTTTTTCAAAAAACTTCAGGTGGACCTAAGCGAGAAGCCGTCTTTCTGGAAGGCGCTCAAACCGCCCGCGAAGGACAAATGCGGCGAGCTGCTCACATCCCTCTGCTACCACCCCAGCAACAGCGTGCTGACACTCACCCTGCTTAAGGCGAGGAACCTGAAAGCTAAAGACATCAATGGGAAATCAGGTACGAACTTCTTCTGGCCCGTCCTTGCTTGGCGAGCTGCTCACGTCCCTCTGCTACCACCCCAGCAACAGCGTGCTAACGCTCACCCTTCTCAAGGCGAGGAACCTCAAAGCTAAAGACATCAATGGGAAATCAGGTACGAGCTTCTTCTGGCCCTTCCTTGCTTGGCGAGCTGCTGACGTCACTCTGCTACCACCCCAGCAACAGCGTGCTAACGCTCACCCTGCTAAAGGCGAGGAACCTCAAGGCGAAAGGCATCAATGGGAAATCAGGTACGTTTTTCTAGCATAGCATGCGTCGTGGTTGTCATCAAAGGATGGGCGTCCATTGCTGGAAGTACATAGGTCTCTTGACATATTATGCTTCTTGTAACTAGCGGCTCCCTGGGACTCGTTTCATATATTATAGTCTGTTCTCCTTCAACTTTACCAATAATCTCTAGCACATTGGCACCCCAATGTCCATCGGATATGCGAGTTTCTCCGAGATACTCTACCAATGGCTACTTTAGCTTCGCAACTCTTTGGAGTAAGTTGGTTATTCTGTTTGCTCGATGAATCTCCTCATTTGTGTTTGATCACGTATAAGGTAGCTGATAAATAGCCCGTAGCCCGTTACCTGTTATCCCGGCGCTTCTATAGCTTAGGGCTGTATGGAGCCGGGGTGTTATAAGTTTGACGTGTCTGTGTGTGTATGTGTGTGTGTCTGTCTGTTCCCCTGTGGCGCTCCGATTTTAATGCGTTTTTTTTTGTTTGAAAGGTAAATTAGTCGAGAGTGTTGTAAGCTATGTTTGATGAAAATCGGTCCAAGATGGCCGCCGCTAAAAAATTGCGGATTACATATTATTTCACAACTCCCTTAATATGGGTATCAAATGAAAGGGCTTGACTAGTAGAATAGACTGTTGCAAATTCAAGATTGCCGCCGTCACAAAATGGCGAATGTCGGGGGTTTTTTAAATTTTTAATTTACAGTTATGTGTGGTACAGCGCTCTTTCTTCTTTCTTTCTCTCTGAGTGCCTCTGATCTTTCCTATCAGATCCATAGTTACAAATGGTCGGTACCTAATCACTACCATACTAGTCTCCAGGACCATATAAATAGAAGACCATAGACCATAGAATAGAAAAAAAGGCGGAGTCTATGCTAATGTAAACTGTCTAGACTTCAAGGACTTCATAATTTATAATTTCTCTTACATTCAATATTTTCGTAGGACCCCGTTTTTGTCTGTGTAAATACTCCTATGGTAAATAAAAAACACTGAAAAATACAAATGTAGGGAAAAAAGTCTATTTTAGTATAATTTTGAATGTCCTGAGAGGATGTGACAAAAAGGATATAAAATAAAAGGGTGTTTCGAATCTTCGTATTTGAAAAAGCTCCCTCGTTTTTATATTTAATTTCGAATCGTTTATTTATAGACACATCGAATTTAATCACGTACGGAGGACTTCAAAGCCGATTAACAACGAACAACCCGCACATTATTAAGCTTTCCTCGTATGTATCATGTCAAATAACTCATTGAAATGAACTGAAACCTGAAAAATGCTGGCAAAAACGGTTATCATTAATCCGACGATTTTCTGACGAGACGAGAGTCACCATGTATACTTTTTTTAATTTTAAATTTAATGTTCTTTTTAATTTTAATTTTAACGAGATTAAAATGTAAATGAACATTCACGTAACATTTTTACAGAAGGTATTTAGTCTTGAGTACATTAAACATTTAGGCGCAACGTCCACTAACAGAGTTGGGTGGAATCGAGGTGCATCTCTTAATTACTCATTGCAGTTTAAACCAGGCATGTATAATTAGTAATCACTGAACTGTAAGAACAGTCGAATCAAATTAGATAAAATATTATGCGATACAAAGAGAGGGCTTCGTAAGTGAATATAAAGTTTAGGCACTCAACACTGTGCGTGTCGCTTTTTATTTATATATCTGTGTAGAGTGAGCTTTCTATAAGTTCCTTCTATAAACTAATGTTCTCAGCTTTATTTATTTTGACGGCTGAAATCAGTAGGGGAAAAAAGGCAGAAGAGGAAAAAGTCTTTGAGGACCAGCATGGAGTCGCCGCCGCTGTCAAAGTATATAAAGATTACTTTGAGTTGTTATCAGACCTCCCTGGTGCAGTGGTGAGCGCTGTGTCTTATAAGTGGGAGGTCCCGGAATAATTTGGGATTTCATAATTTCTAAATTGTCTCTGGTCTGGTCTGGTGGAAGGCTTTAGCCGTGGCTGGTTACCACCCTACCGGCAAAGCCGTGCCGCGAAGCGATTTAGCATTCCGGTATGATGCCGTGTAGAAACCGATCAGGGGTATGCATACCTCTTCCAAGTTAGCCCGCTTCCATCTCAGACTGCATCATTACTTACCATCAGGTGAGATTGCAGTCAAGGGCTAACTTGTAGTTGAATAAAATAAACGACTGGTAACCAAGCCCACAGAATAATGAATAAGAGGGAGAAGTGCCCTTTACATCAAATGGTATGGAAACCTGCTGTCGTTAGTTTGTCCCCACCACTTGCTACAAAATGCTATATTACATACTGATAGGTCAGTGCAAGCAGCACCAGCAAATATAGACTTTATCGTTTAGTACACAGCGTTCAATTTCAATCACCGTACATCACACGTTATCGATGTTGAGCGAAGGCGCCCGTTCCATGAAAAGTCTACGTTTTAGTGAAGGAATATATTTATATAGTACAAGTACCATTGCGTCCTAAGACCGACCGATTCAATGTTTGATTTCTACTAAGCAAGTAATGGTTTTTGTTCATAATGAGATACAGACTTCTCAATTTAACACTTTTTGAGCATAATGTAAATATACAAAGTAATGTTTTCTTGTTTTTTATGGAAAATAACAACAATAACTTGTACTTAAGTGTGAAATGAGATGCCATCTTTCGTGTGATTTACTTTTTTGCTTGATTTTTTTCAAACAACCACTGAACAACACGGCATTTTGTTAAAAATCGAGAGCGGTGAAGCGATCGTTGGACGACATTCGACTAAAGACAAAAACGGTTCTCAGGTGTATTTAACGCCAGAAGAGTTCTCAGGAACCACGCCCCCTTGTCATATCTCTCTTATTCCTTTATCTATGACCAAGCCAATGCCACACGAGTAGATAAGTACAGAGGGGAAGCTTCTATACAAGCGGCTCGCTGTAGGTAGATACACTCACAGATATGCGCACGTTTGTCACCCAACTGAACCGGTTGGGGGACAGAGCGGGCGTCCGTGAACCGTTGGTGAGTGTGTTTGTGTGAGTGTACCTACAGCGGGCCGCTTATAGAAGCTTTCCCTCCACACACATCCACATGTAAAGTGAACACTAATAGAACCAGCAATAGGGCCAGCGTGTGGAGCCGGAGTTAACTAATCGGTTCTAACATCATCCCTAAGACCCTATCCATCGTTCCCAGGAGACATGGTTACCCAAAGCCAAGCGCAATAAATAAAGATTCTATCTGAAATGTAGCCAATTAACCGACTCCCATTTCGCTACCGGATCATTTGACATTTTTCAAATTAATGATCGTTAAGGGGAAAAGTTAGGGATTTGAATTCTGTTCGCGGCTATAAAGTTTCAGCAAGGACGGACTTGTTAATAATGGCATTGATTTATGCATGTTGTGTCCTTGCAAGAAGCATAATTAATGAAGCAAATAAAATTAAAGTTCTTTAAGGCTTAGTTTATTTCTTTCACTTCTGATTAAGTCGTCGTTATCGTCTGTGTTGTCCATATTCCATCTATAAGTTCAAAACACTTTGCAATGAGTACAAAATACTATACTTTGCCATAATCCGCTAACAGTGACAAATTTGTAGGCACAACACCACACAAACTAAACTCGTGAATTTGTGTGGTGTTGTGCCTACGAATTTGTCACTGTTAGCGGATTATAGCAAAGTAATTTTGTATTCATTGTATATCATGGAATTCCGCAAAGTAACGCCTGCTTCTATTCAACATTCAAAACACTTTGCATCTTCATTCCTTGTATATAGGTAGGTACGCAAGGCTTGGAGGTAGAGTTAGAGTTTGGAAGACTTCCGAGGTCTATTGTCTGTCACTCAAAATCCGGGTATCTTTAAATATCTTTGAGAACTATACGTGTGGACGAACACGGGCAAACGAATCTTCGTTCACTTTCGGCCGTTCAGTCTATGTGGGCGAACAGCGAACATTCGGTTCAGCGGAACATTCGAACATCAACAACAGCCAAAAAAAGAAAGGAAAAAAAAAAAGAAAAAAAAACTTGACGACCATCGCGAGTTGTTCCTTTTTTCAGGGCAAAATTTGCTACGAAAAGGTCAAAGAGGATAAAACTTGATTGCGAAACTAAAAAAAAAAAAAATCGGTATCCATCGATAATAATCGTCCACAATTCGCTGTCATTTTAAGTGTTTTAAACACATAGGTACATGTACCTTCGTTTCGAAAAGTCAGTGTTGCAAATGCACTTAGTTAAAACAAACAATTTAGAAGCTTTTCATTAGTCGAGTCTTTCTTTTTAATTTAAACCAACGTTTAGCAAAGTAAATTTATCAAATTAATTAAACTGTTTTTCACAAAACTTAATCAAGCCAACTCGCGGCGGAGTTTACTATAGCGAAAAGAGTTTAAACGTACTACGAAATTAAAAAAGGCAACCTCGATGTTCCGTCAGAAAATAAGAAGATAAGTCTTGTTCTTAGCAACCACGAGGTTCCATCAGCGAAGATACGTCTTGTTCTTATAACAAAATGTACCTAAAATTGTATTAATCGGTTGAGCTCGTTGCGTAGTTACCTCATATTTACCGACCCTTAAGCTGAGTGCGCATCACGACACCCCTTGCGTATAAACGACGTGTGGGTATCACAACCCTCGTTTGATGAACTGACTGTCACGGCAACGGACAGTAAAAAGGCGCTGTTCAACTGTCGTCTGAACATGACTTTACGAGTTAAAAAGTAGCCCATGTGCGTCACCAGCCATGATCCCATTACCGGCTCACTACAGAGCACGGGTCTCCTCTCAGAGTGAGAAGGGTTTTGGCCATAGTCTACCACGCTGGCCAAGCGGATTGGCAGACTTCACACACCTTTGAGAACGTTATGGAGAACTCTCAGGCATGCAGGTTTCCTCACGATGTTTTCCTTCACCGTTAAAGCAAGTGATATTTAAATACTTATAAACGCACATAACTCCAAAGTGTGAGGTGCGTGCCCCGGGATCGAACCCACGACCTCCGATTAGAAGTCGGTCGTCCTAACCACTAGGCTATCACAGCTTTTAACCACTAGGCTATCACAGCTTTTTAAAAAAGCGTCACCAGGATACAAACTATCTCTTGCACCTTTCGTAAAGATCAGTTAAGTGGCTAGTCCGTGAAAACGTAACACTCTTTTTATTGTCGACCCGTTCGAATTCCAGATCCGTACGTGAAAGAAGGGTTCCTGTTCGGACAGTTACAGTTTTCACAATCAATCCCTTTCGAATTCCAGATTCGTATGTGAAACTGTGACTCCAGTTTGGGCAGTTACAGTTTTCACAATTGACCCGTTCGAATTCCAGATCCGTACGTGAAAGTGTGGTTAAAGTTTACACAATCGACCCGTTCGAATTCCAGAGCCGTACGCGAAAGTGTGGTTACAGTTTTCACAATCGACCCGTTCGAATTCCAGATCTGTACGTAAAAGTGTCAGTTACAGTTTTGAAAACAGATCCGTTCAAATTCCAGATCCGTACGTGAAAGTGTGGCTCCAGTTCGGCGACAAGCGCATAGAGAAGCGCAAGACGGCGGTGTTCAAGTGCACGCTGAACCCCGTGTTCAACGACTCGTTCTCGTTCAACGTGCCGTGGGAGAAGATCCGCGAGTGCTCGCTCGACGTGCAGGTCATGGACTTCGACAACATCGGCAGGAACGAGCTCATCGGGAGGATACTTTTGGCTGGTAACTATTTATTTTTTCATAAAAAAATTACAAAACAATAATAATTGGTCTTACCCCAAAAATTTTATGCATTAGGTATATTTTTTTATAAAAGCAACTTTTTCGAGTGTGTTTAAGTAATATTATTACTCACTTACCTAAGTTATTTCATAAGTGTGCACTGAGAACAAAATCATACTTATCTACTCAATTCTAAATTATACAATATTAAATTTCTAAAAATTACAATAATAAAATTTATTTTAATTGGTATTTCTATTTTTTCTGTTGACAAAAAATGGTGTTTTTACGTTTTTTCACGTCTAAGTTCACAAGATCAGACATTTTAAATATTTTTGACTAACACGCACATCAAACCACCTCAAGAACTATGAACTTACTGAGAAAAATCCGGTATAAGGCGATCCTAAAAACGATTTGGATTATAAAGGTCACGCGCATTAACCAATGAGCGCACAAAGGCAATTTCCTTTGGGAGCTTGTTTCATGGAATGAACTATAGAGTTCGTATGCACTTTTTATTTTCGCTTAACGACATCAGTTCTAAGTGGTTCTAAGATAATGTCATCATAATTATTCGTATCGTGTTACTTTTACAAACAGATTTCAGGGGTTTTCAACCCTTTTCACGAGAATGAATAATTGTCTGATGTTATCAACCTTCTGAACTCTTATGTACCTAAATTAGTCAATTGTCAGGAGTTCTCAACCTTTTTTTTTAATTTATCTTATTGCAGGTAAAAACGGCTCCGGAGCGACGGAGACGAAACACTGGCAGGACATGATCACCAAGCCACGGCAGACCATAGTGCAGTGGCACCGTCTCAAACCGGAGTAGACCCTCGACTTGGGACGTGCAATCAATTGGGCGATAGACAGGGATAACGCTATAGATAAGACAGAGATGGGCGTATGTGAGCTAGTTAATTTGTTGATGGCGATGTTTTGGAGCATCAAGCCTTATTTAATAAACTCGGGGTTTTTAAACTACGACAGTCGCACTTGTTCTTATTGGTGAATGTGTGTGCGATGTTTTTATCGAATTATAAGCTGTCATTGATGACAACAGTGCTATCTTTTTTCGTCAGAATTGTTTTTTATATTTATCAGATAAAAATTGATGCTCGACTTTTCAGTTCTGTCAGACTCAGTTCTCTATATTTATTCCACAGCATGATTTATCACATGGGTAGACCTAGAATTTATAATATTATTATTTAATAAGTAAAAATAATACTTATAATTTTAATTATAAGATTTATGGTAATTTAAGAAACATACATTTTATTTGACGGTATTACTAAAAAAAATGTTGGTTCTAAAAAATTGCAGTGTTTTGGGAAAACCTAAACAATTTTTTTAAATAATTAATAGTGATATTTGCATAATGGTAATAATAATATTATATTTCAACTGTTTAACCACAGGTTTAACTATTAAAGTTAGATTTTTTTTGTATAATATGTTCACATTAAAAACCTAAGACTCTTCAGATCTGTCTTGTCTATGGTAACGTAAAGGCCCCTTAAAAAATTATGTGTTACAAAACGTCATAAGACTGAGCGGTTTAAAAAATAAAATGACAAAAATTGAATCTCTTCGTCGATGTCACGGCTTAATGGATTGCTCTATTTTCATGTTATTAAATAAAATGAATATAGATTTTTTTTTCCAAATTTAAGTAAGAAAAGTAAAAGAATCTAAAGAAATTAAAAAGACACAATCGGAAAGCTACGAAATAACAAAGGGTATAAAGTTATAGACCCTAAATCAGTGGTTCTCAAAGTCAAAAAAATTCCCACTGTTGGATAATTTGAAAAATCCCAGTAATACTACAAACGTGAAAATTAAAAATTATTCATAATTTTTTACAACTTGTACAAGGTAAATCATTCAGTACCTCGTTTTAAAATACTTTAAATGAATAAACAAACTTTTTAATTTTTTACTGAGCCATTTATTATGCAATGATATCGATGTCTCTAACTTTCATGGTCTATGGCGCTCTTTCTAAATTTTAGAAAATTAATTCAATTTTTTGACAAAACGTTTGCGAAGTACATCATAGATAAGTTATTTCAAACCGTTAATTAATTGAAACTTTATTAAATTAAATTTCATTAAAACACTACTGCTAAATTCATTTTAGTAAAGCGTACGACTTACGAGTAAATAAAATGAACGCCTGTCATTTTAAATGAGAACCAATTCACTACAACAACTTTGCATTTCAACAATAATTATATTAATTTTGTTTAATATTAGGTTAATACTAATAATAAAATTTTATAATGAATTATTATTATTTAATTCGTTTGTCAAAATAATTTTATTATTATTAAAATATATTATAGTTATATAAGTAAGTTTAATAATGCTATTAGGGGCCATCTATAAATTAGGTCACACGTTAAGGAGGGGGTCGACGAATTGTGATATTGTGTGACAAGGAGGTAGAAGGGGCCCTAAATTTTTTGACGTCACATTTCAAAATTCAGTATTTAAAATACTAAATAGGTATGAAGTCATTAAAACCATTACCTAAAGAAAAATTTAAAAATATTCGGAATTGCTGTTTAATACAATGTCTAGGTGTAAAATTGCAAAATATGTAACGCCACACACGTAGATTGGGGTGGGCGGAGCTCTCACAAATGTGACCAGCTGTGACATTTGTGTGGGGATAAAAATCCCCAAAAATTTGGGGGGGTAAAAATCATGAAATTTGTGTGACGTAATTTATGGATGGCCCCTTATTCGGTATTGATTTACAATCAAAAACCGACCGATTGAATTCTAATCAATAAAATTACGTTAATACGTTAATATTATGTACATTTAGCATATTATTGAAATAATTGAAACCCTTTTAATTAATTGTTTTCTTAATGGTAATAAAATAACGAAAATCTTTCAACCGTTACATTTTTTTTTTTTATTTGTCTATTTTAACTGAAAATATGACATAAATCTAATATACCTGTGCTAAATGCTCTTTCTAGATGTTTAAATATTGTAAGAGTTGAAACATGCTATATTAAGATTTTTAATAAGTGGTTAGATATAATACAATTGTTAAATTGTAGTAAAATAATGATAAATAGTCGTATCTTATCGCACAAAAATGAGTAGATGATTTTTTTTCAATCGTATATTTCATTAGCGCGTTTAGATTATTTGTTATGTTGTATTGATTTTCTAAATAATATAACCGATATTATATCTACTTATATGAATTTATTTTATACAAAACTTTTTAGTGAAGTGGCGGTTAAAGTAAAATATACCACCGGAATAACATTACATAGTTAAAAAATTTTTGTTTCATCAACAATAACAACTAATTTTGTACGATATTACTGCGGATAAAAATAATAAACTTTTGAGTAAATCTTGAGACCAGCGAACATGAAGAAATTTTTTTCTGTGTGCAATTTATGTTCTTAAGTATATTTTTTATTAGAAATAGATATATAATTTTAATTATATAATATTTAAATTATAATAAAATAGATTTTACGCTTGTTGTATAATGTTATGAAGCTTACATTCCGTGATGTACTTAGACAAATCAATGTTGAAAATCCCGTTTCAATATTGTATACATTTATAAAGGTTTTATAGAAGAATATAGAGTATTTTATAAAAACTGTGGACTATTTGTTGACATACAATCAAAACATCAGGTTATATATAGTTTGGAAGCCATAAATAAATGAAAAAGTGAAAATACATGTAATTATGAGTGCATTGAAAATATGTACATTGTACATTGATAAATAGTTCATAGTAAATACAAGTAGTATGTTGATATAGATTTTAGACTGGTCAAAGTTGAAAAATTGAAATAGAAAAATTGGATTTAGACAAACCCCTACCCCTCGACCGAGCTTCAGAACCCGATTTTAGAAAAATGCCAACATATAAAAATAGCTCGTAAAAATATTATAGAGACGTAGACATAGTATCTGAGCGATTATTGGTTAAACCGATACTAGTTGAGAAGTTTTACGTAGTGAGTAAAAAGTAGTTTAACCTTAAAATGAAATATTTGTAATTCATAAGCGTTGAAAGTTTTGAAACAAGTGTCGGTCCAATCAATACCATATTAGTACTAACGATGGTAACTTTGATAAAGTTTAAAAATCTAAAACTCTAGTCTATAAGAAAGGCTCAGGCATTGGTGTATAGATTCTGTGGTTACCTGTAATCATTCAAAGCTCTGTGCTAAAATAAATATATTTTTTACTCCCGAATTTTTGGATGCAAGTGTAAGTAGTATAGAATGGGAGATTTGGTGGTTTTAAGAAGTGCTTTTTTCGTTTTTTTGCTACGCATTTTAATGGTTTTTCTTTTATCTACATGTGCGCAAATGCTTTGTTAGTCTTAAGCATGGATGTTGAATGTTTTGAGCGATTTATTGATGACTCATCCTAGATCTTAATATTTATTTTTATAAGCAGGGTCCATTTTTTAGCTTATTTTTAGTTATTTTTCAGCACCCAGCACAATTTATTCTTGTAACTGTTGACACGCAATTCTTTTCCATTATTATCTGTCAGTATATTATGTATACATATTACATATATATTAGGTTTTTAGAAAAAATAGGTTTTAAAGATAATATGTGGTTTTCTTTCTTTTTTTCTCTCAAATAAAACAAATACTTAGTCCACTATGAAACATTGTTCTTATACTTAGGTTTTGTGTCTGAATCGCTCAAATCTTTCAATGTTTCTATGATCGTATGAGTAAAAGTTTTCACTTCATTATTTGAAGCATATCTTCGGTAGTAAATATAAAAAATATATATATGATATATATTAATGTAATAATTAAAGTAAATAAAAAAGGTCAATATGAGAGGAATTATTCTATAAATGTACATAAAAAAATAGGAATATTTTAATGAATCGTCGCGCAAAGTTTGAGAACCTTGAGCTATTTTCGTACTTGTAAAAGTTTTTGACATTATTCAATCTTCCGTGTACTACCTCTACAATTATTTTGAATATAAAATATAATTAGTATTATGCTCGAGTTGCTATGAGTGGGACAAAATTGACAGTTTCGTTGAGACCTCTTTCCGTATTTAAACGCAGATGACTGCATAAAATCGGTCATCAATTTAAATGCGAAAACGGCTGTTTTTGGTCGGTGTTGGTAGGTGACCAATTTTCTACCTACATAACGCCTTAGATGTCCTGCATCTATTAAATCCTCATTATTTGTCTTTTATTCATGTCTTCATCATGCCGCCAATAAGTTTTAAAAGGTAGATAGTAGAGCCGATCGTATTCGTACAGTTGCTCTGATTTTTGTAGTCCATTATTTTGTGTTGGCCATAATTGCGTTAAAGTAAAATCGTCCACCGATACTGGATTTTCATTGTTGTATTTCCAACGAGTATCGTTGGACCGATTTAATCTCTGTCTACAATATGCCTTATTAGTGGTCTATGAAACTGTTGCATAACAACAAGGTTTATTACTAAAACATGAGTGCGAGTTTAAAAACCGAGCCGTAGGCGAGGTGATTTAATAGTATCACACGAGTGTTGTAATAATTAGTTACGTGCAGCTTCTTACACTACTTTATCTTAACTCAAATCTTAAAACAACAAAACACAGTAACGTATAATTATGGCATTGTTAATATGTAGGTACATACATAATGTCATAATATATGATAGACAACGATAGGTCTGAAAAAATTGGATTGAAACCTACATGAGGAGTTTAAGATATGAGGGTAGATAAATAAATACATTCATACATTCCTAAGCATTGTAATGTACAACATAATAACATATCAGTTTTTTACGTTTCAATACACAGTGGCACAAACTAGAGAACATATTTTCATGGGAAATATTAAAAAAGATTGCATATTTTTCTCGGAATAAAAATAAATAAACTTTAAGGTTTTAGATACCACAATATTTCTATATAATAATTTCATTTGTTTTAAATAGCAAAATGTCGTTCTTAATTTGAAATTTAATTAATATTTGTAAACGTTCACAAATGACTGTGGAATAAAATAAAATAAAGCGACGAACTGTCAGTTTTCGCGCGCTTTCACGGACAGCCATTTTGAATGCTTGTTGATAAAATGACAGCTCAAAAATATAACTTTGTAATCGCGATCGGTGTCTATTTTGTGCAATATTATAAATGTTATTATTAGGAGAATTGTGATTTTACCAATATAGTTGATTATTTTAACGTATAGTTAAAAATTAACGTTTTAAAATATATAATATCATATTATGACGTTAAGAGATCAATGTTTAGATATAGAAAAAAAAACAATGTTAAAAATGTATTTATAGACTGTTACCATAAAATTGGCTTGTCTATGGTTAATTATAATGTAGTTTTGATGAAAAAAAAATAGTTTCTGTCGTGTTACAATAAATAAATAATCCACGAATATTTTTTTCCATTTTTTTAATTTATTTACATAAAATTAGCTGTATGTTTATATAATACGTATTCAAAGTGTTGAGAATAACTGTATTCTGTATTTATTATACTTGTGAAATTCATTATTCCCAAATAAATTATTGAGTTAATAAATTGCTTTTTAATCATTACCTGTAGATGGGTATTAGATAGGTATCCGTTTCACGACTGATGGCTACTGCGGTGGTATCAAAAGAAAGATTAATTTATACTTACTATAATTCAAAGCTGCATTAAAATAATAATATTATGAAGACTAACTAGACACAATGCCAATGAGCTGTGTACCTGGAGTAGCTGGTACCCATAAGCTGTGAAAAGGATACCTTTAAGATATTATAGTGAATAAAACCCACACACGTAGAAATTTTGTATTTTTTTATTGAATAACTTTTCTATTATTTATCAATATCACAAACGTTACGTATAATAGTCATTTTATTCAAGTAAAAAAGCCGATACACTTCTAAAAAAAATCGACAATGATCGCTTTCAATAGTGACATATATATTTTTTGTAAAGCCAACAAACAATGAACAACTTTGTCACAGTTATCTTTTATTATGAATAAAACAGGAAATAGGAAGCCGCTTTTGAATTTCGAACAATAGTCAATTGAAAGTCCCGGTACCATGACAATTATTAGAAAGTGACCCGATAGTAAAAAAATGGTGGCAGATCGGTCACATTTTTTTTTTTGAGACAATTTTGAAACATTTTGTACCATAAAAATGGAATTCGGAATTTAGCAATGAACGCGGGAGATCTGTGTGTCAATTTCACGTTCATAGATTTATTAATTTCTTAAACTACATATTTTTTTAGGCTTTCTTCGCCGGTTCCTTGGCCTCTCCTTCTGGGGGAGGTGTTGGGAGCTCGGGGTACTCTAACTTAGCACCATCTTCGCAGGTGAAGACCGGACAACAGCCAGGGAAGGGCGCTGTTTTGTTGGTCTTGTCTGTAAAAAAAGAATTATCATTTACAATTTGTATACTTATTATGCAAGATAGGCTTGCTCTCCACTATAATACTTAGGGCCTGTTTCACAACCTTCTGATAAGTGTCGGATAGCTTATTCACAACTTTTGTCTTTGTCACTTTACATAAAGTAAGAAAGTGACAAAACTTACGTTTAGGATATCCGATAGTTAACAGAAAGTGGTGAAACAGGCCCTTAGTCAGGAATTATGTTATCGAAAGATCCGTGGGAACTCTATTGAAATATTAGGTAATAAGTATTGAAATATAAGTTTAGAGAAGTTACAAATACAAATAAACTTTTACAATAGGTACCTAACTATGATAAGTTCCTCTCCATAAACTATCCGAATTGTGCCGAATTTCGTCAGAATCGTTTTAACTGTTTAAGTTATGAAAAGGCGACGGATAGATATATAGACCGATTTATTGTACGATTAATATTTTTATTGTACGAGTAGGTATGATAGGCTTAGGTAGGCTACGCTTGACGCTTGAAGCAATGATGAGGTATAAGTTGGTACGCGCTTGTTACCTAGAAAATGCCTATCCACATAATTTTGTTATATTATTTTTTCTCTTTCATTATTGGAAGAGATCATATTATATAATTATGATCTCTTCCAGTAATGATAGACAATTAGACACCCCGATCTGTAGGCGCTGAAAAAATCTCAAAAAATATATATTATTCAGGGTGCCAGGGGCCCGCTCTCGGTAACAAAGACAGGTGATAGTACTGATGATTACTGATAAGATATCACTACAAAAAAAGTGAAAAAAAAAATTACAAAAAAAAAAATTGCACTTTTTATGCAATACCCGTTTTGGAGGGTTAAACAGAACTGTAATTGCAAAAAAAAACTTATTTGCTGTATTTTGTAAAAGTTTGTTACGTAATTCTTGCGTGATTAAAATAAAATCAGCTGACGTTGGAGGTCAACGAACTTTGTGTGACCTATTTACGTAGCCAAAGAGTTCCATAGGTACGTAGCGTTAGGTACCTACGAAACTGCGCTCGCGCCGACGCCGATACCTACCCTATAAGATTGTGTTTAGGTGGTATAATAATAGCGCTAAGTTTTCGGAAGCGGTCTCCTTATACCCTGTACTTAAAAAAAATACAGAAAAAAAATCTCACCTGTGTCAAGTTTGCACTTGGGGTTGGCGATAGGGAGGGGGCCACAGTCTTCAACCAGCTCGAGCAGCCTGGGGGGCGTGTCCTCGCTGACCTTGCAGGTGCTGCGGCCGCAGAAGGGCGCCAGGTCCCAGGAGTTGCCGGGCTCGACCGTCGCGCACCGGGTCGACGCGAAGCAGAGACCAGGGAAATCTAGAAAAGAAGATAAAATTTTGGTAAACATTTTTTGGTAAAACGTTTTTGGAAAAACATTATTGGTAAAAAGTTTTTGGTAAAAAAAATGTAAAAAATTTTTGGTAAGTAAAAATTTTTGACAAAAAATTTTCCGTAAAAAAATTTTGGTAAGTTTTTTTTTTAGTTTCTGGTTAAAAAAATCTCCCGGAGATTATACTATCGAACTCCTGACCCACTGTTGGCCAGATGGTCAGAATAGTTGAGCCAGATTTTCGTAATCTTAAATTGCAATAGGTATATGCAAAACAAATTATACCATCCGCAGTAAATTAATTCCTTGCAATGTAAAAGATAAGGATCAATGTTGCTCGTAAGTATTGCTTAGGTTCAGATTAGGTCCCGCGTGATTGGCCATGTACTAGAATCTAGATTTTAAAGTTTAAACTGTGAATCGTGATTGTGACTTGCCCATATTGACTTAGGAAAACTACGTTTTTATTTGTCAGGAATTAACTAGTAAATAAATTGGGATTTCTAGAACTGGAGAAATACCACGCTATATGAAAGTATAGTAGGTACAACCTATACCATTCCACAAATATCCCCTTTGACACTGTTGCCTAGACAATTTTTAATCCCCGACGCAAAAACTACGGGGTGTTATTAGTTTGACGTGTCTGTGTGTGTGTGTCTATCTGTTATGATTACCTCAAATATGTTATAAAGTATCTGTTGCTCAAACTGGTGAAACAATTTGAATGCGGTTTTTTTGTTTGATCGGTGAATTAGTCGGGAATGTTCTTAGCTATGTTTGATGAAAATCGGTCCATGATGGCCGCCGCTACAAAATGGCGGATGATATATTTTTTCACAACTCCCTCAATATGGGTATCAAATGAAACGGCTTGACTAGTAGAATAGCACTATGTAAATCAAAGATGTCCGCCACCACAAAATGGCGAATGTTGGGTTTTTTTTTTAATTTTAAATTTATACTTATCATCTGAAGCGAACTGTGTAGTCGGGTTGTATAATGTGTAAAACATGCACCAATCTTTGCTGCAATCTTAATAGTTGTAGTGATTGGCTGAATTCAAGCTGAATCTATGGCACTCTTGCTGCAGCAATGCATTTTAGCCAATAGCGAGAGAGTGTCGGCCAATCAGAGGTCACACTGTAGCTGTCATTTTTAGACAATCGACCAACTGGTTTATTTTTTACTCAGTATTGTAAAACATTTGTCTTCATAATGATTATGTTTCGAAATCCTTGTCTGATATCTGATGTAACAAGGCACTTACAAGCAAACCCGTTAAAGTAGCACAAGTCACACGATAATGTATTCTTCCCACGTTTGTATGTTTGCTAGTGTTACGGCGTTTTGTTCCAAAGTAGGCCAACAAATTAGAGTTTAAGATTTGTTAGCCACCGTTAAAGCTATAATATTATAAGAGTATGTAGAGAGAGAGAGAGTAACACTTTATTAATAGCTGAAAACGCTACTGATTACTTATTGATCATGATAATTAACGATCTTACTGTATTCAACAAGTATTCAATCACATATAGATTTGTATCCTAGCAAAGTTGTTGTTGTTAAAAAAGTCTATACAATTTTTAACCGACTTCCCAAAAGGACCCCTACTATTTGGAAGTCGGAAGACTTCTAAAATTTGGCGCGTACTTATGTTGTTTTTACAAATAGCAATATTGCTAAGGATCTCTCTTATCGACACTGCATTACAGATAGATAAATAATATAAATAAATAAATAAATACTCACACATACACACACGGCAGTCTGTTCCTAAAGTAGGCAACTTAATGCCTGTGTTATAGGTAACAGCCGACTGATAGACATATTTACATATAAATACATATATATTTTAATAAAGGTATACATACATAGATATTATAAATACACCCAGACTCGGGGCGGGAATCGAACCCGCGACCCCGGAGCGGAAGGCAGGGTCACTGCCAACCACGCCAACGGGCCAGTCAGCTTTTTGATTGTCAGATTGAATCCTATACCCATACCTATGTTTTCTATAAAACGGACGTATCGGACGGCAGTATAAAACTGGAAGGAGGAGCGAATTTGTAAGTTCCAATTAGGTTTTTCCGCTTCTTTCGCGCATCAGAGTACGTTGATCCGTCGGTCCCAGCTATAATCACTAAAACCTGATATCATCTCATAACCCACTGCATTATGTACCTAAATAAAATTAGTTGAGTTATTTTAAGACCCACCGAAATTGCAATAAAATTCAAGATTCATGTATTGTTTTTTTTTTGTTCTTATAAAAATTCTTTTATTTTTGCAGGTTTACCTTAAAAATAATAACAGTAGATAGCCACCTACATATTTATACAAATAAATAAAATTATGACCCTAAAAATCCCCTACTTCCGCTTAATTGTAATTAATTATTATTAACACTAATTAATAGTAAAGGGGGGTAAGGGAGTGCACCTCCATCTCAGCACTCCAATTGTCAACCTCACCTGCACGTGGTGCCCCCTGCTAATCAACAGACGAGGCTCTGACGACCGACAAATGGCGGTATAACCATTTCATATCGGCTAGACTACAGAAATGGCAAGGGCCGATGTCGGGCAGCAGCGACATCGGTGCAATAGTCTAGCCCTGCGATCGCCAACCCGCCTGCCCAGCGTGGCGATTATGGGCATACCCTTGTATGGATATTAGAACAAAGCCACAGCC
Source organism: Melanargia galathea (assembly GCA_920104075.1). Taxonomy (NCBI): domain Eukaryota; kingdom Metazoa; phylum Arthropoda; class Insecta; order Lepidoptera; family Nymphalidae; genus Melanargia; species Melanargia galathea. The sequence goes on from OV049857.1 coordinate 30,545,449, forward strand.
CCTAGTCCCCGGCGGCCCCGCTATTCCTAGCTCTGGCAGCGGTTACGGTAACGGCGGGGCAGGGGGTGTCAAGAATCTCCGGAAGAGATTCCGCTGCCAACCCCGACGACTGGACCTGGCAACATATAACGCACGCACTTTGAGGACCGACGAAAAGATTATCGAGCTGGAAGAAGCAGTGAGCAAGTTGAAATGGGGTGTCATAGGATTATCTGAAGTCCGAAGAGAGGGGGAGGACTCGATAATCCTTAAATCCGGCAACTTGCTTTACTACCGGGAGGGTGATCAAAAATCCCAGGGTGGTGTCGGGTTTCTCGTCCACAGGTCCCTCGTTAACAACATTGTGCAAGTCGAAAGTGTGTCGAGCAGGGTAGCGTACCTTATACTCAGAATAACCAAACGGTATTCGCTGAAGGTCATACAGGTCTACGCACCGACATCGACACATACCGACGAGGAGGTAGAGGTCATGTATGAGGATATATCAAAAGCCATGCATGCCTCTAACACCTACTACAATGTTGTGATGGGGGACTTCAACGCAAGGCTGGGTAAGCGAAGCAGTGCAGAGTTGAAAGTGGGACAATTTGGCTATGGGCGACGGAACCATAGGGGCCAAATGTTGGCCGACTTCATGGAGAAAGAGGGCCTCTATATGATGAACTCTTTCTTCGAGAAGCGGCCACACAGGAAATGGACCTGGATGAGCCCCGACGGTTCTACGAGAAATGAGATCGACTTCATCATGTCTACAAAACGGCACGTATTCAATGATGTCTCTGTGATCAACAGGGTAAAAACCGGCAGCGATCACCGTATGGTAAGAGGCACATTGAATCTCAAAATAAAGCTTGAAAGGGCCAGACTGATGAAGTCAACGCTCCGACCTTCTCGTGCCCATATCCAGAACCCCGAGAGCTTCCAACTCGAATTGCAAAACCGATTCGCTTGCCTGTCAGATTGCGATTCAGTGGACGAATTGAACAACAGGCTGGTGGAAACTGTCCATGCGGTCGGGTCTAAGTTCTTTAAGACCCACCGTAGAAATAGAACCAAAAAATTCTCAGACCATACTCTCAATCTCATGGAACAAAGACATGAAATGAGACTGCAGTCTTCAAGAGACGCCCTTGCTTATCGGCGGATTAATAGACAGATCTCTAAATCACAGACACGCGATCTGCGATACTTCAACACCGAACATATCAAAGAGACCATTGAGCGTAACAAAGGCTCAAAGGTGTTCGCGAGAGATCTGTCTATTGGTCAGAGCCAGCTGACGCGACTGAAGACCGACAACGGTAGTCTCATTTCGTCAAAACCTGAGATTTTGAGGGAGGTCGAGAAGTTCTACGGACAGTTATACACCTCAACACAGAAGCCTGTTGAAGATTTGGCTAAAGATCCCAGAGCCAAACTGACCCGACACTATACCGAAGATATCCCGGACGTCAGCCTATACGAGATTAGTATGGCTCTCAAGCAGCTTAAAAACAACAAGGCACCAGGTGATGACGGAATCACTGCAGAACTCCTGAAGGCGGGTGGAAGACCAATACTCAAAGTCCTTCAGCGATTGTTCAATTCCGTCATTCACGAGGGAATAACGCCAGAGGCATGGCACAGAAGCGTGGTGGTTCTTTTCTTCAAAAAGGGCGATAATACCCTGCTGAAGAATTATAGACCCATCTCGCTGCTGAGCCATGTCTATAAGTTGTTCTCGAGAGTCATTACGAATCGTCTCGCACGTAGGTTCGACGACTTCCAGCCTCCCGAACAAGCCGGGTTCCGAAAAGGCTTCAGTACCATAGACCACATCCATACGCTGCGGCAGGTTATACAGAAGACCGAAGAGTATAACCGGCCACTTTGCTTAGCGTTTGTGGACTATGAGAAAGCCTTTGATTCGGTGGAAACTTGGGCTGTATTGAGATCACTGCAGAGATGCCGGATCGACTATCGGTACATCCAAGCGCTGAAGTGTTTGTACGAAAACGCCACTATGTCAGTCCGTATACAGGACCAGAATACGAGGCCAATCCAATTGCAGCGAGGAGTGCGTCAGGGAGATGTTATCTCCCCGAAGCTATTTACCGCAGCGTTGGAAGACATCTTTAAGCTTCTGGACTGGAACGGACTTGGCATCAACATAAACGGCGAGTACATCACTCACCTACGGTTTGCCGATGATATAGTCGTGATGGCAGAGACTCTGGGAGACCTCAATACAATGCTCAACGATCTCAGCAGAGTTTCTCAACAGGTGGGCCTAAAAATGAACATGAGTAAGACGAAGGTCATGTCTAATGCTCATGTTCCGCTCCACCCGGTAATCGTTGAGAACTCTGCACTCGAAATTGTAGACGAGTACATATACCTGGGACACACGGTCCAGCTAGGTAGGTCCAATTTTGACAAAGAGATCAACCGCCGAATCCAACTCGGCTGGGCAGCGTTCGGGAAACTTCGAGATGTCTTTTCGTCCAATATCCCTCAGTGTCTGAAGACGAAAGTCTTCGAACAGTGCGTGTTGCCAGTGATGACTTACGGATCTGAGACATGGTCGCTGACAATGGGCCTCATAAGAAGGCTCAGGGTCACTCAGCGGGCGATGGAGAGAGCTATGCTCGGAGTATCCCTGCGGGATCAAATCAGAAATGAGGAGATCCGCAGGAGAACCAGAGTTACCGACATAGCTCATCGAGTCGCGAAGCTGAAGTGGCAATGGGCGGGGCACATTGCTCGAAGAACCGATGGACGTTGGGGTCCCAAGGTGCTTGAATGGCGACCTCGCACCAGTAAACGAAGCGCAGGTAGACCCCCCACTCGTTGGACAGACGATCTCAGGCGAGTCGCTGGCAGCCGCTGGAGTCAGGCGGCACAAGATCGTGTGCTGTGGCGATCCTTGCAAGAGACCTATGTCCAGCAGTGGACGTCCATTGGTTGAAACGAACGAACGAACGAATAGTAAAGGCCTACAGCAGAAAAATAACTCTCACCAAAGAGGTCATTTTCCTCTTTCCTCAGATAGCGAAAGATATCTCTAGTATCGCGCTGGATAACCGACCTTACTAAATTAGCGGTAAATGCTTACTCATGTGGTGAATGGACCTTATTATTGTCCCCCAAGGTTGGCTTGTTCACGACATTTGACTGAAATCGTTTGAAATAAACTGCGCTATTACGCTCAGTTAAGTTAATTAGATCTGAATAAATAACTGTTTCCTATTCAATCAAGGTTCAGCATAAAAATCATAAAATATCACGAACATCTCACGTCTAAATCATTTCAATTCCATTGTGAGCAGGTACGTTTTCAGAAAATTTGCAGACACCATGTCAAAGAATAAGTGCGAAACATTTAACAAGTGATCCTACTTAATCCTACTAAATGTGAAAGTGTGGAGGTTTGGATTTTTGGATGTTTGGATGTTTGTTACTCTATAACGTCGCAACTACTGAACAGATTTGGCTGAAATTTTGAATGGAGATAGATAATGTCTTGACTTAACTAATTTTATATGAAATTTTGTATACATAATAGGTTTCGAAGCCCTTATACCTACATAAATTAACAAATGTGAATATTTTGCAGTTCCAATAATATTTTAGACATATGTACGTGTCGAAGTGATAACCTCCTTTTTTTGAAGTCGGCTAAAAAAGGCTATCACTCACAAAGTATTTGGGAAAATTCCACGAGTTCAGCGAGATAAGCCATCGTTGTATAAGAAGTCACACGTAACTGATCGCGTATAATTTAATGTGTAGCAGTTCATGCAAGTCAAAGAGCTAAGGCGAGGTTTACCTAATGTATAATTTAATGTGCTCATATAAGTCAAAGAGCTAAGGCGAGTGAAAGTAGTCTAGATCGAAATGTGCTGCGACGGGTCACGCTGTCGTGTCGTAACGCCTTGTGTAACGAGCGTGCATTTTTGCCAACGCGTTCACGAATGCATTTAATAACCGTTTTTTATTGTGGACAGATTAATTGAATTCACCGTGCCTCCCAATTATTTAACCACCATACTAACCATCTACGCAGGAGATACGTACGTGCACAAGTGTGTGCGCATGCACAGGTGCACTCTCTACCCTCACTCTCATAGTCCGATGGGACGCCAATGCGACACGACCGGAGAGAGATCAGGCTTTACGTACTCTCCGTGGCACGGGGGTGTATCTAACACCGCCAACTTCCAACTCCGGGCTGGCACTGAGAATTTCTTAACAGAAAAACCTCATAATTTATTTTTTTGGTCCGACCCGGGAATCGAATCCTCGTGATCCACAGTCGAATGTACTAACCGCTAGTAGACCATCGAGGCAGTAGCGACGTACTCGTCTCTCTTCAAGTTGCCAAGATCACTTACGCATTATACGGCTTATTTAAACTCGATTTTTCCAGAATATTCTTCGCAACTAGTACCTATATTTTAATTTCCTATTATTCCGATAGAATTCTTCGATTACAAAAAACTATTTACATAATAACAATGTGCAAAAAAGCATTTATTAAGTCGAAGTTACTTTAAAATTAAGTAGGTACCTAATTAATTTTATATTAATCAAATAAACTTTAGACAAACGCAGTGAATAAGTGAGTGATGGAAAGCATAAATATGGAGCTAATTTTAATAAAGTTTTAATTCAAACAGTGTGTGTATTTAGTTTTTACTAGTGATTAATATCCCGTCGATCATCATCATCATCATCATCATGATCAACCCATTACCGGCTCACTACAGAGCACGGGTCTTTTCTCAGAGTGAGAAGGGTTTTGGCCATAGTCTACCACGCTGGCCAAGCGGATTGGCAGACTTCACACACCTTTGAGAACGTTATGGAGAACTCTCAGGCATGCAGGTTTCCTCACGATGTTTTCCTTCACCGTTAAAGCAAGTGATATTTAAATACTTAAAACGCACATAACTCCGAAAAGTTAGAGGTGCGTGCCCCGGGATCGAACCCACGACCTCCGATAAGAAGTCGGTCGTCCTAACCACTAGGCTATCACAGCTTTCCCGTCGATCAACATCTGTTTAAACTGCCGATACGACTTTTTGTTACCATTCTTATTTCACGCACGACGATTGTCTTGCATAATGCTGGAGTCAACGATCTATTACATACATGTCTTCTAGAAGTTTTTACGAGTAGGCGCTATTTAGTGTTATTAATAAAATGAGGTAACCCTACATCATAGTTCGGCCGTGTTCTTACTTCATCAATGAAACTCATTTCGGATTAGAGTCTAAAGTCACCCGCGATTGATTAACAAATTGCATTAGGCATGGGATTGTCTAATGGCACATATTTTTCGTATTCTGAACTTAGATTGTTGGGTTAAAAGTCGATCTCTCTCTCTCTCTCTACCTAAAAGCAGTTTTCTGTAAAGAAAAATGTCTAATCTAAACTAAACTTAATCAATAGATCTCATAAGGCTTAATAAATAACATAAGAAAGGTATCAAAAAGTCATTCTTAATAGTTGCTGAATGAGGGAGCATTTATATCTAGAAATATTAAGTTTGATTTTTTTCCTATGAATGTCATCATTTAACTTTCAAAATATTTCTTGTATGTGGTCTCGAGCTCAAGCCGTATGTAAATAACAAGTACCTAATACTGAAGTACCTAAGTATTTAAGATAAAAGTCGACATGACTCATAGACTGACCAGTAGCTCCAGGAAGTGACATTTAACACTAACACCACTTTGTGTATTTGAGTGTCACATTTACGAATGGACTGACATTCACTTTTCTAAATTGTTATTAGGAAATATAAATTTAGAGACTTGGAAGAATAATCTTGTTGGTAATATGCAAACTACTGAGGAAATGCCGGTAAGAAACTCAAGTTTTTCAAAAAGCTACAAAAGCTCTAAATTTTATTGATTTTCTCAACGAATTGCTCGATATCAAGACACGTTGAATACTACGGTAGTAAATAAACCAACGCATTCACTTTAATTTATTTAGTCGAGTAAAGGGTGATAGGTAATAAAGCTACCTATGTCTCAGGTAAAAGTCAGGTTATCTAACACAAGAACTGGCATCGCCTCGCGAGCGGTTTCCTGATCGATTTCACTTTCAATTGTCGAGGCGTGAAGTGGTTTCGGTTTTAATAGAATAAGGTTTCTTTAATCAGGTAATCATTTACTTATAACAATTATTATATATATACTATTATATATATACAATTACGCAACGGTTTGCATTTGGATTGCAATATTGAAGTTCTACAAAATTCAGAATTGCGGTTCTGATACACAGTTGCAGTCAGTTGGCAGTTGCGATGCCTCGCCGCATTAAAACTGCAATTTTACAGTCAGCTTAAACCGACTGTACAGACACAAAGGCATGTGTCACTAGATATACTCTGATTTTTAATTCCGTGGTATTCTGACGTTTCATAATGTTACCAGAGATAAGATAGTTCCCACAAAAAAAAATAGTTAATTCAAAAATTACATAAATAAAAATTAATTGCTTCATGTAGATATGACAAATTCCTAACAGATACTTCAGGCACTTTAGTTTTGGGGTAAAATCGAACTTCAGGTGGTATTTTATTTTTAGTTGTCTATTTTTAAATGACAACTGTCAGAATTCCACCGAATTAAAAATCAGACTATAGATTGCATAATAGCGTGTTGGTGTCAAAATATTCCGCGACAAAAATGTAAACACGAAAGGTACATAATTTAAAAAACGTTATTATTATATAATTTACTTAATTATCAACCACTTTCCAACGTATCCTACAATTAGTTTTTACTTTGTTGTAACAAGAGTGTAATTTCAAAACCTATTAATTGTTGTATTAATTGTTGATGTTAGACTATTACACGCACTTTTAAACACGTGTTTCAAAATATTACAAAAAAGCAGAAGTTACAATTACATAATGTTGAAGGTTTGTTATTATTTACCTAGCGTGAGTGTGGAAACATAGACCTGGCCATTGTTTATCGTGATTAACGATCTTTTTTTCATTAGAAACATAATTAGTTAGATTTAACATTTACTTTCATACAAATTGTTACCATTTGAAACAAGGTTAATGATTTGCAATATCTACTAAATCTGCTATAATTACAACATAAGTACAATTAAACAAAAATAAAAAATATAAAAAGTAATGACATTTAAGTAAAGCAATTCATTGAAAGGCGTTAAGATATAGCGCCTCTAGAACGATCCAAGGTTGGTTCCAGCCGCTCACTGCATTTGATTTTAATGTCTTTGACTCATACTCACTTGGAACCTTTTACATTGTAAAGGCCAGCAGGAACCATTTCCAATAGTTCTACAAATATCATGTGACTCATTCGTGGCAGGTAATTAATAATTGTAGCGGTCATTATAAACTTTGCTTTTAGTAAAAAAATTGGTTGTCTGTAAAGTCAGTTTACGGACGATAATACGTGATAACGTCACAAGAAAACATTGCCTGTCTATCGCTTGTTCCGCGCTCTCGTTTGCACGCTCGGCTAGACGGAACGTGACATGCTTTTTCCTGCGTGCGGCCGGTGTTCATCGATTTATAAGACGTTAAGTATCACTTCAAAGAAATACGCTATACGCACTTCGAAGTTACTATACTCTTATAATAGTGTCCTCCCGACCGAATTTTGGCCACGGCGGCCAATCTCGACCGAGGCGGAGACTAGCCATCTACACAGGAGATATTATAGTGCACAACTGTATGCGCATACATAGGTGCACTCTCTCTCTCACTCTCATAGTCCGATGGGATGCCAATGCGACACAACCGGAGAGAGATTTGGCGCAGGACCGACGGTTTTACCTTGCTCTTTGAGGCACGGGGTGTAAGTATCTGACACCGCCAACTTCCCAACTCCGGGATGCTACAGAAAATTTAAGGAAAGAAAAGTCAAACACTTTCCTTTCGCTCCGACCTGGATCTGACCCTATATTCAATGTAACTACTCGGTGCCCGGGACTCAAAGCGAGCCGGTAGATAGAGATGCAGATACCACTGGGGTGTTATTAATCCGTCACCACTACTACAGCCTTTTAACGTCCCACTGCTGGGCGCAAGCCTCCTCTCTCAAAAGAGAGAGTGATTTAGAGCTTAGACCCGCCACGCTGCTCCAATGCGGGTTGGCGGGCTTTGACGACTATTGTCACACGATAGTGATAATAACCGGGATCGACTGCTTAACGTGCTCTCCGAGTCAAGGGGGTTAAACACCGCCGACTACCAACTCCGGGCTGGCACTAAAAACCCAATATCTAAGAATTAATGCCCGACCTGAGGAATCGAACCCGGGACCTCGTGATCTGCACTCGATTACGCTAACCACTAGACCAACGAGTCTATTACGTCAGAGGTATCCCATTTCAATATTTCAGCTTTTTAACGCCGATCGCCAGTTTTTTAGGGTTCCGTAGTAAACAAGGAACCCTTATAGTTTCGCCATGTCCGTCCGTCTGTCTGTCCGTCCGTCCTCGGTTAATCTCAGAGACTATTAGTGCTAGAAATCTGTAATTTGGCATGGGTATAAATATTAATCACGCCGACAAACTGGTGAAATAAAATTTTGATATATATTTTTTTTATGGTAGCTCTCCTACATGTAACGTGGGGATGAATATTTTTTTTTCGTCTACCCCATAGTGTGGGGTATCGTTGAATAGGTCTTTTAAAAATACTGTGGGTGTGGGAAGATCATTTTTCGATTTCTAGATCCGTTTGTAAAATATGATGTTATAAAGTGCTAATTTTTATTTGAGTCAAGTGTCCCTCCCCTCTATCAGCCAAATGGCAGTATATAGGAACTTGAAAAAATTCACAGCAGTAGTATATATTTAAAAAAAAAACTATCATGGCTAAGTAGGGTTCACAGGTAAAGGAGTTATATCTGTTTTTCGAGGATTGTGACTACGGAACCCTACACTGCGCGTGGCCCGCCACGCACTTGGCCGGTTTTTTTAGTTAATATTACTAAGTAAGTATTATTAAGTACTGTGTTTTGCATAATCCGCGTGTGTTGCGTGCAGTCGGATGTGTGGCAACTGGCGATGTGGCGGGAACCGCAACTGATCGCCGGCCGTTCGCGTTGAGCAACCATGTGTTAGTGATTTCTATTTTTTGATTTAGGACACGATAGGAGTCGTTCAATTAAATGCACATCGGCAACATAGGTGTATTGTAATCATCATCATCATCATCATGATCATTACTATCATCATTATTAAGATCATCATCACCGTGACCATAATCTAAACTTATGAGATCTCGAGATTTTGTCGAGATTGCTGCCTCGTTGGTCTAGTCTGCCTCGTTAGTCTAGTGGTTAGCATATTCGACTGCAGTCGTCCTGGGTTCGATTCCCAGGTCGGGCAAATAATTGTTAGGTTTTGGGTTTTTCTGTCAAGAAATTCTCAGTGCCAGCCCGGAATTTATAGTTGGCGGTGTTTCACCCCCATGCCTCGGAGAGCACGTTAAACAGTCAGTCTCGGTTATTATCACTATCATGTGACAATATAGTCGTTAAAGCCCGCCAACCCGCATTGGAGCAGCGTGGCGGGTCTGAGCTCTAAATCCCTCTCTCCTATAAGAGAGGAGGCCTGTGCCCAGCAGGAGGACGTTAAAAAGGCTGTAGTGGTGGTGGTGGGTTTTTGTCCAATGCAGCACAACCCCTATCGATTTTCGTTTTCATAAAATCTCATACTCTACGAAGGCAGTTACTGGATAGGTAGGTACAGCTACTGGAATGATGTGAACCGGCCAGTATGGAATCGTTTCTTACCGGTAGACTGATTACTAATCGAGCGAAACCACCTCACACTCGATCGATACAAATTATGTAAAAAATAGCGATTTAATTACTTCATTATGCCCACCTCTCTCTAAATACTATTACGAAAGTGTTATACGCTTATTACGAAGTGCGATCTAAAATTCACATCATCTTATAAATTTCAAATCGAGGTGTGAATTTGCCTTTCACAAGCAGCTTTTACGGAAACTAAATGAATATGTACCACCTATCTATTCCTACTAATGTCAGTTACAGTACGTCCATCTTAATTTTGAATCGATGTGCGAATGTGTACAAGTAAGCTTTTACGGAAAATAAAATAATATACTATGTACATTTACCGTAACGTCCTCTTATACCATCTTAATTATGAATCGATTGAATTTGCTTTTCACAAGCAGCATTTACGGAATCTGAAACACATTAGTACTATGTATTCGTCCTGACATCAGTTGCTGATGTCGGTTGCCGTACGTACGTCCGAACGATTACTGCCTCGTTGGTAAAATGATTAGCTTTTCAGTTGTGGGTCCCGGGTTTGAGCCGCAGTTTGGGCCAAAAAAATTATTGGGTTCTTCTGTCAAGAAATCAATAGCAACCTGGAGTTGGTAATTTGGCGGAGTTACACCCCATAATACCTCGGAAATCACGTATAGCATTGTTGGTCTTTCGCCTGATCTACAGTCGAGTCAGACTGCTGTCCCATCGGACTATGAGAATGAGGGAATACAGACCTTTATCATAATGCACCATATCTCCTGAGTAGCTTATCTTGATTGACATTGGGTGTTATAGCGGAAAGCTTAGAAGAACATCATATAAGTATGCGGCACCGACATTCGAGGAATTTAGCCTTAGATTTTCTTACGATACAGATATAATTATTATTTCAACACAAGAAACGGACTTTAGATTTAAGCATACAGCTATATTAAACTAATTAATTATGTGCATTTATTTCGGTGATTAAAATTCCCACATTTATTTTTTGTATCCGCCTCGACGGTCAAGGTCAAGGTTAGCCGATTCAAGCTTATTTTCTTTGACCTGGCAGCAACCGTGCTCTGTTCACTGATTAGTTAATCAAGCATTATCTTAGATGTTATCTTTTTCCATTTATTAGTCAGTTTTATATTGTTTGTTAACAAAAAAGAAACTTTGTTTCTTTTTTGTTACTAACTTCGCGTATGTTTCTAACTTCGCGTATATGTATGCAAATTGTTTTATCATCATCATCATTGTCAACCCATTATCGGTCTATTACAGGGCACAGGTCTCCTCTAAGGGACCTTTCAGATAGACCGGCGCGGAGAGCAGAGCAAATTTTAATCATATTTAAAATAGAATCTTAAGCCATTGAAATAAGCTTTATTTTTACATTTTATCTCTTTTATGATAAGAGGATGCTCGAGGATACTCCCAATAAGCTCTGTGTGAAATATTAAGAGCAGCCGCTCGGCTGCTCGTCGAGCCGGTCGGCTGCTCCATGCTCGTGCTCTTTCGCGCTCGAGCACCCAACTGGCTCCGTTCGCGTGCTCATTCATGCTCGCACAGCCGACCATAGGCCGAATTGCTCTGCCGTCCGGCCCAAGAGCGTACGCTCGGCTCCGAACGCATCCGCGTGTCCGTTCACACAGACCGGCGCGGAGAGCAGAGCAAATTTTGAACGGCCGGTCTTAAAATGGATTGGTAGACTTCACACGACTTCACACGCAACGGAGAACTCTCAGGTTTCCTCACGACATTTTTAAGGTTCTTTTAAACCGTCACAAATTCAAATTCGCAATTTATTTCAAGTAGGCCAACTTGTGGCTCTGACAAATCAATACAACTTACAATCGTTCATAGGTGATTTTTTTTTATTCATTTACAAATTAGCCCTTGACTGCAATCTCACCTGATGGTAAGTGACGATGAGGTTTTAGGTGGAAGCGGGGTAACTTGGAAAAGGTATGGCAATTTTTATTAAATCTACCCCTGATATCTAACGGTTTCTACGCGTTATCGTACTGGACTACCTGGTGGCATTGCTTTGTCGATAGGGTGTTATAAAGCCACGGCTGAAACCTTCCACCAGACCAGAGAACAGACAATTTAGAAATTATAAAATCCCAAATTGGTACTGCTGGGAATTGAACTCGGGACCTTCCACTTATAAGACCACAGCGGTCTCCACTGCGCCAGGGAGTTTGCCAGGGAGGTGATAAAGTAAGAATAGACCGATGTTTTAACTATCTATATCACTTTCAAATTAATACAAAATCTCTGCATGGATACAAAACTTCTCAAGCATTATGTAAATCCTAATCGAATTTATATGTATCAAGGACAATTAACTTGGTAGTGGAGTGTGGAACTGGTCTCTTGTACCAGATTCGCTTCGATATTACACAGTTGTCGGACCAGTTATTTACATAAAAGTCAACTGTGCAGTTTCCAGCAAGTACCCGAGTGTTACGTGATACATTACGAGTAGCTAAGTGGGTAGGTACTTACTCAGAGAACGCTCAAATTTCGCAGCTAAAAGATGAAACCTTAGAACGCCAATTCAATCACACTTATATTATAAAGGCGAATGTTTGTGTGTATGTTTGTTACTCTTTAACTCCGCAACTACTGAACCGATTTGCCTGTTTGGAATGGAGAGATACTTTTTATCCCGGGGAAAGTGTTCCTGTGGGACTTAAATAGACTTCCAAAAACACCATAGATGGCGCTGATTGTTCTTAGGTAAATAACGCTCATATAATATTATTGCAATAGTTTGCTGTCATTGCATGCATTTGTATGCGTTTTTATGCGTTTGAATTTGCTAAGTTATACTCTTAGAAGATTCTGTTTAAATAGTTTTATGTGTACAAACTTATTAACCGCGGGTAACACCGTGGCGCAGCTAGTAATTAAATAATAATTAAATACTTAAACAACAATAATTAAATAATTTCAGTAAATAAAGCAATAAATTCTCGTCAATGAAGCTGGCGCAATCAATCCAAAAGTTTGTAATTTACTAAACTGTTTCAAATTAAATATCTATAGAGCGCGTTGATGTCTTTTCATTGAACATTAATTTAAGAAGAAATTATTGTTTTTAAGCAAAATTTATTATTATAGAGTACCTACATATTTATTTTCAAAAACATACATTACAAAATATTACACATAAAACATTTAATACATATACTTATAAGTTACTTAAATTATATTAATTAATGAAATCCAACGCATTTGATTTCATATAAAAATAAATACTTTAGATAGAAACAAAGTCACTTTAAAAAGAAATAAACAGTGGGGTCAAAATATTCCTTAACCTTTTTTTGCAACCGTTCCGAAGTAAAGGTTGCATTTGCATTTTACGGGCAAACGAACTAATAAATTTAAATTTTATTGAGCCCTCGCAAAAAGGTTGCTAATTTATTGTTGCGCCGTAATTCGATTGATATTTAATTAGTTTCGAATTTACATAAAGCAATTTGTTAGATGTAACCCGAAGTAAAATTATAATAAAATTGTTTTACCTAATGCAATTTTAAAAGCTGTGATAGCCTAGTGGTTAGGACGACCGACTTCTAATCGGAGGTCGTGGGTTCGATCCCGGGCACGCACCTCTAACTTTTCGGAGTTACGTGCGTTTTAAGTATTTAAATATCACTTGCTTTAACGGTGAAGGAAAACATCGTGAGGAAACCTGCGCATGCCTGAGAGTTCTCCATAACGTTCTCAAAGGTGTGTGAAGTCTGCCAATCCGCTTGGCCAGCGTGGTAGACTATGGCCAAAATCCTTCTCACTCTGAGAGGAGACCCGTGCTCTGTAGTGAGCCGGTAATGGGTTGATCATGATGATGATGATGATGAATTTTAAAATAACTCGATAGGTTAACTCGAATTTTTCTCGGAAAATTACCTATCGGACCATGGTGCATGATAATTGTTGCAACTGTAAAAACAAGTATGAATTTCTATTGCTATGCACGTTTTTAAAAACGACAAAAAGTAAAGAATAACTAATATTGTAATTAGTAGGTAAGTAATGTTTATTATTTTAATGATGTTTAACAATTAAATAAAATAAAAAAAATACTTCAATGACTTTAGGCATTGTCTTCCAGCAAATTCATAATAGTTTATTACTTAAATAAACCAGTATCGATTTACTTATTTAAATTTTTACTGCGAATAAAATAAATTTAATGCATAATATTTTTTAATGAACTTAATATTAATGTAATTTGAATAGAATTTGAAACGAGAATGATATGATTTTTTATTAATCTGTCTTGCCATTATACATTTTTTAAATGTCCACTAAAGGCACTAACCTCTCAACACATCAGCGGGAATCAGCCTCATGTAGATCTTGGCCGTTCCCTCTTCCTTCTTCTCCTCGGCCGCGAAAGCCAACGCGAAAACCGCCAAAACAATGAGGTACTTCATCTTTCAAACACCTTACGAGTGCCGGATTGGAAAAAAATAAAAAACCAGTGGGCGCGCTTCCCGATGTGCTACGCGTGCGTTCCCGCGAACGACTGAGTTCAAAATTCGAATTTCGCGCTGTTTTATTCCTATATTAAGGCGGGGGAGTGAACGGACAAGATGGCCGTCGACTTTATTTTTATGTTCCGTATATATGCGAGCTTTGCTTTGAGCGTCTGTTTAAATCATTTTCAATTTTTGGAACAGATGCATAAATGGAACAATTAAGGATGTGGCTCAGATGGCGGCGTCTTTTAAAGATAACAACTTAAATTCAGCTTTATATCGTTTGATATACTGTTGAAAATTAAAATAAAACTAAAATAAATCTGCAGCCGCCGGTTTTCAGGGAGCACCTGGGGTATTCACACAGACGTGTAATTTCCGACAATTCGTATATTATATTATATATAATTATATTAAATGCTACATTATTTAACACTCACTAAAACTATAACTAACTACGTTATTAAACTAAATTCTATACCATATATCTGCCCTAAAATAAAATTAAGAAGAAGAATTTTCAAATTTAAAAAAATTAACAAATGAGAGGCGCGCTTGTGCCGCCCCACTGGTGTGGTTGCAACGTATGCTAAAGCAAAATTATACCTAAATACAGGAAATAATTAACAAAATATAAATAATAATTATGTAAATGATTGACTCTGTGCTATTATTAATTAATCTCTTTTTTTGCTGCGAGTTAATTGTGTTTTCAAGAAACTTTTGCGAGAAACTTTTACAAACTAGTTACTTAGTTGCAAAAACCTATTAAATAGTTTTAAACTGCTACTTTTGGAACAAGGTGCCTAGCCAAGGACCTAATCCTTTGTTCAGTACCATGAGAGTAAGTTGCCAATAGAATTACAATAGATATCTACCAATCCCAACCATACAAACACTAATAATACAATAATAGATGCCAACTATTGTTTAGTGCCAATTAAGTAATTGGAGATAATAGAAGAATGGATTAAGTAGAATGTAAATAGTAATGTACACACAGTAATGTAAACCTTGTAAGCAAAAAGTCGATACAATTGATTGAATTGGTTGGTTCGATTTATTAATTAAACCAGTACTAATTTACTTACTTAATTTTTTAATGCCAATAAAATAAATTATAATATTAAATTAGTATTAAATTTAATATTATGAATAAAGAGATTTGTCATCTATATATATAAAATTCAAAGTCCTGACTGACTGACTGACTGACTGACTGACTGAGATATCAACGCACAGCCTAAACTACTGAAGCTACAAACTTGAAATTTTAACTGTAGGTTCCTTTTATGACGTAGGTGCACACTAAGAAAGGATTTTTGGAAATTCCACCCCTAAGGGGTTCAAATAGGGGATGAAAGTTTGTATGAAACTCCGTCATTTTTGAAGCTATTTCAATGAAAATTGGTATTTAGGCTTCCAAATAAAATAAAGAATTACGTATTTCTGGATTTTTTTAAATTCTACCCCCAAGTGGGTTAAATAGGGGATGAAGGTTTGTAAGGAAGTCCATTATTTTTACGATATTTTTCAAGTTATATCCATGAAAATTGGTATAAAAGCTGTACGTTAAAGACTAAGAAAGAAATCTTTAATGATTCTTGGAAATTCTACCCCTAAAGGGTTTAAATAAGGGTTGGAAGTTTATATGAAACTCTGTAATTTTTGAAGCTATTTCCTTGAAAATTGGTACTTGGGCTTTAGATTAAAAATAAAGAAATTTATATCTAAATTTTCGTATATTCTACCCTCCAGTGGGTTAAATAGGGGATGAAGGTTTGTAAGGGAGTCCATTATTTTTACGATATTTTTCAAGTTATATCCATGAAAATTGGTATAAAAGCTGTACGTTAAAGATTAAGAAAGAAATCTTTAATGATTCTTGGAAATTCTACCCCTAAAGGGGTTAAATAAGGGTTGGAAGTTTATATGAAACTCTGTAATTTTTGAAGCTATTTCCTTGAAAATTGGTACTTGGGCTCTAGATTAAAAATAAGAAAAATTATTTCTAAATTTTCGTATATTCTACCCCCAAGTGGGTAAAATAGGGGATGAAGGTTTGTATGAGAGTCCATCATTTTCACGACAATATTTTCAATTTATACTCATGAACATTGGTTTAAAGACTAATAACGAATTTTTTTATAATTCACGGAAATTCTATAAAATATATTAAATAAGGGATGGAAGTTTATATGAAACTGTCATTTGAAAATTGGTATTTGGGCATTAGATTAAAAATAAAGAATTTTATTTCTAAATTATCGTATATTTTACCCCGAGTGGGTTAGACAGCGGATGAAGGTTTGTATGAGAATACATCCTTTTTTCGATATTTTCAAGTTACATCCATGAAAACTGGTAGAAAAGCTGTACGTTAAAGACTATGTAAGAAATCTTTTATGATTCTCGGAAACTCTACCCCTAAGAGGGTTAAATAGGGGATGCAAATTCATAGAAAACTCTGTTTTATTTTTCAAGTTATATCTATGAATACCTATTTATTTGGGCTTTATGTTAAAATAAAGAAGTATACCTATTATTATCTTTCTGAATTTCTGTAAATTCTAGCTCCAAGTTGGTTAAATAGGGGATGAAGATGTGTATGAGAGTTCATCATTTTACACGTCACTTTTCAAATTCAATTTACCTATCACACTAATATTATAATTCTATAAAGGCGAAAGTTTGCGTGTGTGTGTATGTGTATGTATGTTTGTTACTCTTTAATGGCGCAACTACTGAACCGATTTGGCTGAAATTTTGAATGGAGATAGATTATGCCCTGACTTAACACATCGGCTACGTTTTATTCAGGAAAAAGTGTTCCTGTGGGACTTAAATACATATAGACTTCCAAAAACGCGATAGATGTCGCTGATTGTTCTTAGGTACATCACGCTCACATGACACATTATTGCAATTGTTTGTTGTCATTGCATGCATTTATCCTTGAAAAATCCAGAGTGCCCACGGGATTTTGAAAAAACCGAAATCTATTGGTACAGCTATAATCACACTAATATTATAAAGGCGAAATTTTTTGTGTGTGTGTGTGTGTGTGTGTGTGTTTTTTACTCTTTAACGCCGCAACTGCTGAACCAATTTGGCTGAAATTTTGAATGGAGATAGATTATGCCCTGACTTAACACAGGCTACTGTTTATTCCGGAAAAAGAGTTCCTGTGTAACTTAAATACATATAGATTTCCAAAAACGCGATAGATGGCGCTGTTTGTTCTTAGGTACATGACGCTCACATATCACATTATTGCAATAGTTTACTTCGTTGCATGCATTTATCCTGGAAAAATCTACAGTCCCCACGGGATTTTGAAAAACCGAAATCTATTGGTACAGCTATAATCACACTAATATTATAAAGGCGAAAGTTTGTGTGTGTATGTGTTTGTGTATATGTTTGTTACTCTTTAACGCTGCAACTACTGAATCGATTTGGCTGAAATTTTGATTGGAGATAGGCTGCTTTTTATTCCGGAAAAAGTGTTCCTGTGGGACTTAAATACATATAGACTTTCAAAAACGCGATAGATGGCGCTGGTTGTTCTTAGGTACATCACGCTCATATAACACATTATTGCAATAGTTTGCTGTCGTTGCATGCAATTATCTTGGACAAATCCACAGTTCCCACGGGATTTTGAAAAAACCGAAATCTATTGGTACAGCTATAATCACACTAATATTATAAAGGCGAAAGTTTGTGTGTGTGTCTGTGTTTGTGTATATGTTTGTTACTCTTTAACGCTGCAACTACTGAATCGATTTGGCTGAAATTTTGATTGGAGATAGGCTGCTTTTTATTCCGGAAAAAGTGTTCCTGTGGGACTTAAATACATATAGACTTTCAAAAACGCGATAGATGGCGCTGGTTGTTCTTAGGTACATCACGCTCATATAACACATTATTGCAATAGTTTGCTGTCGTTGCATGCAATTATCTTGGACAAATCCACAGTTCCCACGGGATTTTGAAAAAACCGAAATCTATTGGTACAGCTATAATCACACTAATATTATAAAGGCGAAAGTTTGTGTGTGTGTCTGTGTTTGTGTATATGTTTGTTACTCTTTAACGCTGCAACTACTGAATCGATTTGGCTGAAATTTTGATTGGAGATAGGCTGCTTTTTTATTCCGGAAAAAGTGTTCCTGTGGGACTTAAATACATATAGACTTTCAAAAACGCGATAGATGGCGCTGGTTATTCTTAGGTACATCACGCTCACATAACACATTATTGCAATTATAGTTTGCTGTCGTTGCATGCATTTGTCCTGGAAAAATCCACAGTTCCCACGGGATTTCGAAAAAACCGAAATCTATTGCTATGGCTATAATAGGTAGATTACTATAGTAAACTTCCTTGAAAGTAGGTGTAAAGGTTGGAAAAGGGAGCGGGAACTGGAACCGGAAATACACAATTTCCTCGGGATTTGTTTAAAATTGAAATTCACGCGGGCAAAGCCGCGGGCACAAGCTTTGGCTGAAATTTTGATTGGAGATAGATTATGTCCTGACTTAACACCATAGGCTACTTTTTATTCCGGAAAAAGTGTTCCTGTGGGACTTAAATAGGTACATATAGACTTCCAAAAACGCGATAGATGGCGCTGATTGTTCTTAGGTACATCACGCTCACATAACACATTATTGCAATAGTTTGCTGTCGTTGCATGCATTTATCCTGGAAAAATCCACAGTTAACACGGGATTTTGAAAAACCGAAATCTATTGCTATAGCTATAATAGGTAGATTACTATAGTAAACTTCCTTGAAAGTAGGTGTAAAGGTTGGAAAAGGGAGCGGGAACTGGAACCGGAAATACACAATTTCCTCGGGATTTGTTTAAAATTGAAATTCACGCGGGCAAAGCCGCGGGCACAAGCTTTGGCTGAAATTTTGATTGGAGATAGATTATGTCCTGACTTAACACCATAGGCTACTTTTTATTCCGGAAAAAGTGTTCCTGTGGGACTTAAATAGGTACATATAGACTTCCAAAAACGCGATAGATGGCGCTGATTGTTCTTAGGTACATCACGCTCACATAACACATTATTGCAATAGTTTGCTGTCGTTGCATGCATTTATCCTGGAAAAATCCACAGTTAACACGGGATTTTGAAAAAACCGAAATCTATTGCTATAGCTATAATAGATAGATTACTATAGTAAACTTCCTTGAAAGTAGGTGTAAAGGTTGGAAAAGGGAGCGGGAACTGGAACCGGAAATACACAATTTCCTCGGGATTTGTTTAAAACCGAAATTCACGCGGGCGAAGCCGCGGGCACAAGCTAGTACGGTATACATGATCTGCCCTTTCCCCCTTTTAAGAAGCCCTTTAAAGAAATAGTTAAGTCCCTTTTAAGAAATGTGGAGAAAAGCCTCAAGTCTAACTGTGGCTACTTGCCTTTTGGGACGTATGACAGAATTCCTAACGCGGAAATTCAGGAAATACATAATAATATAATGTTGCGTGCTCATTTAGGTTTTTAAAAAAATCCTACTCTAGCGGCACGCTATGATGGCCGGTTTGACGTTTGTCCGCTCATGAAGTTCCGTATTAATTGATAACGACTTTGAAGGAAATAATTGTATTACTTTATTGACGATAGTGATGTGCAGAGATTCATAAATTTTATCGAATGTAGTTTTAGGTTTAGGACTCAAAATTTATTTATTAAATTGATTTCTTAAATGTATACAAGTGTAGAAAAATCAGTTTGCACCATTTAAGGGGTGAATGTACTTGTGAATATGAACAATTTTCACTATGTGGACAAACCTCTGAAATCGCAAAAAAATATCAATAAATTTTTAAAAATGGAATCTAATACGATCGTCACATAGGATCGCTGGCTAGCACAACTACTACCTCCGGCAAACTCGCGTCAATGCTCAATGCAAAACAAAGCAGTTTCGAATTGACGTTGCTTCGAAAAGTATAAACTGTCAGTGCAATGCGATTGTGATATAGTTTTGACCTGGCTTTGGATTTCAAATATTGATACTGCATTACTGTTGACCCTTGCTCGTTAATTTGGACTCTGTTCAAGCCCTTTGTTGTGGATTTCGTCGATATGACCGAACGTACGCAGAGAACTGTTCTAAATAGTCAGACACGTGAGTTCGTAATACGCCTTCGTAACTATTTCGATCGTGAAGCTCAAAATGGAGGGCCAATTTTACCTATAACGTCAGTGGTTGAACGCGTAGCTGATGCGCTTAATATTGGACAACGAACTGTTAGACGGATAACTAAAAAAAAATATGGCGAGACTGGCACAGAAGAAAATAAACTTCACACACCAAAAAAGAGAAAACGAGCAAAACCAGTCGTAGGCATCGATAGCTTTGATGCCGATGCTATCCGAAGACATGTTTACGGCTACTATTTACAGAAGGAGTATCCAACAAGAAAAAAGTTGGTGCATTCACTGAAGGAAGCTGGATTATTCTTCGGTGGGGAAAGTTCTTTAACGAAGATTTTGAAGACCATTGGATTTCGATACAAAAAATGTAACAAACGCAAAATATTGATGGAAAGATTTGATATAGCGATGGCAAGGTATACTTTTTTACGGCAAGTGAAAGAAATCAAAAATTGGCAAAATGTTGTGTTCTTGGATGAAACATGGCTTAATGCTAACCATACTGTAGGCCGTTCTTGGAACGATGACACAGCAGCATCTACTTCCAAAGTTCCTGTAGGAAAAGGATCGCGACTTATAATTTGTCACGCCGGAACCATCAACGGGTTTGTCGAAGGTTCTCTCATGGCTTTTGCGTCAAAAACCACTGGAGACTATCATGAAGACATGAATGGAGAAAAGTTTACTGAATGGTTTACCTCAATGTTGTGTAGCCTCCCTGAACCATCTATTATAATTATGGACAACGCCCCATACCACTCGATGCAAATTGACAAGCCACCTGCCCAATCCCAAAAGAAAGCTGATATCGTCGCATGGCTTCGTAAAAATGGCGTAGATGCAAACATGAATATGTTAAAAGCGGAATTAGTACGTCTTTTAAAAGAAAACAAACCAACCAAGATCCGATACGTCATTGACGAAATAGCATTAGAACATGGGCACAGAGTTATACGGTTACCGCCTTACCATTGTGAGTATAATGCGATTGAGTTGGTGTGGGCTCAAATTAAGGGATATGCTGCAAGACACAATACAGAACCCCCATTTACCACAAAAAAAATGCTAAAATTATTAGAAGAAGCTTGTGAACATGTGACTAAAGGAGACTGGGAAAAGGTTGTGAATAGAACTGTTAAATTAATAAGGGAAGATTATGAAAGAGATGTGAAAATAGATAATATTATAGAAAACGAACATATAATTATTAATGTATGTGATGATAGCAGTGACGACAGTGAAAATAGTAGTATGGACGAATCTGATTAATTATGGCCTTTTGTGGCACCTTTTTTGGTATCTTTTGTATTCATATGTTTCTTGTGTGCATATAAAGTATGTATATTCATTTTCGTTCAAATATTCAGTTCGTTCAAATAAATTAAATAAACATATACATTTTTGTTTTATTAAACCTATTTAATCAGGTACAAAAACAAAACTTAATTGTTTTTTGTTCGAGAATAAATTGACATTCCACATCACTATTGTAATGTGTCAAACCGGCCATCATAGCGTGCCGCTAGTGTAGGCAAAAAGGAGCCTGGAACACCACTACCGCCAAGGTATCTTTCAGGTTATCTTATACTATACATAACTTCAATTTTATTTGTTTGTATAATAAAATTAATCAACTTTCATCTTTAACTTTTTATTCAAAAGCTTTCAGCCTCCCTAAGTACTTTCAGATCATATGCTTTCTACATCGTTATTCGAGAGAAAATACAACGAATCGTGAGCTAGCATCGACAATGCACTTATCAATATTTAAAATTACTTAGTTACTTATGTACTAAAAGTAACTTAGACACAAAACACTTGAATAACAAGCATAATATCACGCATAAGCTGCCTGCACTTATACCGACGCGTTACAATTAAGTTGTAAAATGCCAATTTTAACAATGTAAGTTCTAAAATGCCAATTTCCTGTGGAAAAGAAAATGGTCGTTATTCTTTTATTCGCTATTACTGAACAACAATATCACCAATAAATTAAATGATTTTTTTAAAGTGCAGAAGAGTAATATTTTAGGAACAGTTTTGATAATACTATGACGTATTTTCGTGACATTTTTTTATTAAATGCGCTGCGTAGATCGCCAAAATTTTGTTCTGTCATGACTCATGAGACCATCTGTGTGTCTTAGTAAATTTTTTGATTTTTATATAATATGTTACCTACCTTTCTCTACAGTTACACAATAATAGGCCTAATATGTCTTATGAAAGGTCCTTTGTTATGTAAGTAAATAACATAACTAAGTAATAATAATAACATAGTAAATAACTGCCTCGTTGGTCTAGCGGTTAGCACGTTCGACTGTGGATCACGAGGTCCTGGGTTCGATTCCCGGGTCAGGCCAAAAAAAATAAGGTATTGGGTTTTTCTGACAAGAAATTCTCAGTGCCAGCCCGGAGTTGGAAGTTGGCGGTGTTAGATGCACCCCCGTGCCTCGGAGAGCACGTAAAGCCGTCGGTCCTGCGCCTGATCTCTCTCCGGTCGTGTCGTATTGGCGTCCCATCGGACTATGAGAGTGAGGGAATAGAGAGTGCACCTGTGTATGCGCACATACTTGTGTACTATAATATCTCCTGCGCAGATGGCTAGTCTCTGCCTCGGTTGAGATTGGCCGCCGTGGCCGAAATTCGGTCAGGAGGACATTATTAATTTTAATTAAATAACATACACCTTCTTTAACGTGCATATCATCTTCGTTGTCATCAACCGGATGTTCACAGCTGGACGTAGGTCTTCTCAAACCACGTTCTTGCGCCGCTTGTATCCAGCGACTTCCGATGTCGTCGGTCCATCTAGTGGGGGGTCAACACCGCGCTTTCCGGTGCGAGGTCGCCATTCCAGCACCTTGGGAACTTCATAAATATATTTATTTTTCAACATACTTACCTATTCATTAGTTACATAAGACTTTGATTTTACAAATGATACAGCTTATTTATTAACTTTCAGCGTAGGTACTTAGAAACAGATGATTTCACTCGTTCGCTCATTTGAAACTTTCACTATCCGATTAGGCAAATATTATATACCTACCGACGAGACTTTTAGATATTATTCGAAAGTGTGTTTTTTTGCGAAAATAAATTATGCATTGCATTTGGCCACTCACAGAGTCACGAATGAGGAAGTTTTGAGACGTTTTTGAATCAAAAACTCGAAGTTTTGCAAATCGTCAAGATGCATGTGAGCACTTATGTGAGTTACGTAAGTTCTAAGTGGTATCCTCCTACGGAATTAAAAGAAAATGATTGAAATTGAGAGAGTGATTATAATATGTTATCTATCTATCTATCTATCTATACTAATAAATAAAATTGAAGTGTCTGTCTGTAATTTCGAAATAACTACCACATATTAAGCTCATATGGTTATTTGAACGATACCATAACCGAATCACACGTTTTTAAAATTTTTGTCTGTCTGTCAGTCTGTTTGAACGGGCTAATCTTCGGAACGGCTGAACCGATTGTGACGGGACTATCACAGACAAGTAGAGGATTAACCAAGGAGTAACATAGGATACTTTTCCGACTTTCAAAAAAGGAGTTGTGTTGAAATCGGTAAGTAAGTACAGGCTATGTTAAAAAACGCCCTGATAGGTAGTTTCGCTGCGCGCGATCGCGACGGCCGACGCTCGCGCTGCACGGAACTCCCCGCGCCGCGCCGCGCGCCCCTGCGCCCGCCATACGTACGCCGCCGCGCGGCGGGCGGGTGCGGTGAAGAGGGTGCATGCTCCAATCTCCATTTCTAAATCTGTGATTTTGAACGAGGGAGCTAATGCGTGCGGATGTGTCCTGCGTTTTCGTAATTTTTATTTTGAATCGGAGGTTTTGGGATTTGTGAAAAACCGAAATTCACGCGGGCGAAGCCGCGGGCAACAGCTAGTAATAATATAAAATAGCTTGTCATGACTGACTGACTGACTGACTGATTATACAAAACATCACAGCCAAAACCACTGAAGCTAGAAACTTGAAATTTTCACAGTAGCTTTCTTTTATGACGTAGACAAACACTACAACACACATTCGACACAACACAGACAAGTGTTATGTCGAATTCCAGCCCTAAGAGAGTTAAGGGTTAAGTATGAAAGTCCGTCATTTTTTAAATTATATCCATGAAAATTGGTATTTAAGTTTTAGGTTAAAAATAAAGAATTACGTGTTTAACTTTAAGGAATTTTGGAAAAACTACCCCCAAGTGGGTTAAATACTTAGAGGATGAAAGTTAGTATGAAAGTCCGTCATTTTTTAAGTTATATCAATGAAAATCGGTATTTGTATTGTCGGTTAAATATAAAGAACGTGTTTCAGGAATTTTGAAAATTCCACCCCCAAGTGGGTAAAATAAGGGATGAGATTTGTATGAATCCACGCGGGCGAAGTTGTGAGCATCACCTATTTCATAATAAACAATTAGATGAACGTTTTACAGTGTTGGGGTTATTTTACGCTCAAAAGGAACCAAAAGTAGTAACTGTTCAAGTTCAAATTCTCAAGATGAAGCATTGAAGCTAAGTTTATGTTCTGCTGACCGAATTTCGGCTGCAACAGCCATTCTCAAGGAAGGCTAGCCGATAGTGCAGGAGATATTATACCTAACTAGCGGACCCGGCAGACGTCGTCCTGCCCGGTGAAATACCGACACCAGCGCTACCTACCGAGACCCGATAAGTTACCTGTACCTACCCGGTAATTGTTTTTAAACCATCCAACAACCCATTGAAATATACACACAAAATTTCATCAATTTATTGAATTCATTTGTTACAAAAAATGTGATAAATGAAGAACCGCTCGACCGATTTTGTACAAACTTCACATAAACCATCTACTAAATAGTCCGAACAAAGCCTAAACATTTGGTTTGGATAGGTGAGCCCGTTCTTGAGTTATAAAATTACAACGAAAAGTGGCATTGATTTTTATATATTTATATAGATGTAAGAATGTGTGCGCAAACGCAGATGCACTCCCTGTTCCTTCAAGTAATTTTCATTGTCCGCTGCAGCTATTTTGTGCTATTTTTACTTATTTGTGCTAATTTCATAAAAAACAGACTGCCAATTTTCCACTGTCGTGTTCTGTCCAAAAAAAAGACAATGACTGAACGGTTCACGGTTCAATAATGTGAGTGATGACGTCACAAAGCCAATAGACTCTACATTCGTTCACGGTACAGATCACATAGAGTGTGCCTTGGCTTATTTCGGGCAATGGTTTTTATGCCTGACGAGCGTAACTTTTTTTTGCATGTGGACTCAGATTTTTCATAAATCGCGTGGGAACTTTTTGATTTTTCAATCTAAAATAGAGCTTAGATCCCTCCTTGTATAATTCTCTACCTGACTGTGAAAGTTCCGTCAAAATCAATTCAGCCTATGAGTAGATTAGCAAGCAGACAAACAGAGAATCGCGTTCCCTTTTTTATTTACCCGACTGGGTATATGTGTTTCACCTGTGTGTATGTATGTCCATTCCTATGTCCGCTTGTAACTAATCAACGGCTCAACGGATTTTGATAAATGATACGTCATTAGATTTGTCTCAATGACGCGAGTGTTATAGGGTACCTAAATTTAAAAAAAAAATCAAAATGGCGGACTTTATGCGCTTTAATGTGCGAGCTGAAAAAAAATTTTTTCTTCAAGACCCTCGAGTGGGGTATCAAAATAAAGGGATTCAAAAGGCAAATACGAAAATGTATAAATTTATATATTTGGAAACAATTTGGAGTGATAAATCGTAGAAAATGACCGTTTCCTATGTCAGTTCGTAACTACTCTTACGTACGTATCTTGCAGCACAAGATTCTGGAATGTGCACCTTGCTGGTACTCCTCGATTTTTCTCGAGCGTTTGATTGCATCAACACTGCGCTTTTATTATCTAAACTATCTTATTATGGTTTTAGTGGTGATGCAGTTAAATGGTTCGACACTTATTTATCTAACCGAACTCAATTTGTAGAAATAATACACGAAGACGGGAGGAAGATCAGCTCTACCACTGCTTCAGTTCCCAGAGGTGTTCCGCAGGGTTCCGTATTGGGACCCTTGCTGTTTATACTATACTGCGCCGATATTACACAACATATAACAAATTGCAAGTATCATATATATGCGGACGACATGCAGCTATATTATTCTTTTAAGCCAGAAGAGTTTCAAACTGCAGTAAATTTGGTTAACGATGACCTTAACCGTATAGCAAAATGGTCAGAACTTAACTCTCTTATTTTGAACCCAGTAAAGTCAAAATACATTTTGTTTGGAACCAAGAAGCAGCTGGCAAAGGTCGACTTTCGAGGTGTTACTGCTAATGTAAATATAAGGGGTAATAACTTGGAGCGAGTTTTTCTGACACGTAATCTGGGTCTGCTTATGGACTCTGACTTGCGGTTCGAAGAGCATATAGCGGAGAAGGTTCGCAATTGCTTCTACCGACTGAAGATACTTTACAAAGTTCGTAAATACCTCTCTCAAGAACTTCGTGTCCAGTTGGTAGAAGCGTTGGTTCTCTCTAAACTAAACTATGCAGACGTTGTATATGGTCCACGACTATTATGCAGGACAAAACGCCTTATTCAACGTGTACAGAATGCTTGTGCGCGGTTCAGCTTTGATATTCCCCCCCGAAATCACGTTACCCCTTTTCTAAATAATCATCGCTTATTAAAAATGAGATCGAGGAGGAAGCTGCATCTTGCTGGTTTGCTTTTCGGAGTGATTAAACTGGGTAAGCCTCTGTACCTTACAAATAAATTGAATTGGGTAGGCGATGATGAACCAAACCGTCTCCGGAGCTGTCGGAATCCACTTCGAATTCCGCATCATCGCACTGCAGCATTTAGAGGTTCATTTAGGTATTCCGCCACTAGATGCTGGAATAATATTCCCCCTCCAATAAGGAATTTACAAAATAAATTTACATTTAAAACGAAATTAAAAAAGTTCCTTTTGGAGAAACAAGTAGAATTCCAGGATCATGTGGCGGAATTTTCTTTTCTATAGGATTAAGTTTTAAGTTTTGTTAATGTATGTAGTATATAAATTATATAATATTATGTTCATACGTATGCATATATAAATATATATACATATATATATATACCTGCAATATTATAATATGTTACAAGTAAATATTATTAATTTTATTATTTATTATCTGAGTATAGGTATATTATACTAATAATATCTATTTATAATAGTAACTATATTTCGCATAGATAGATTCATAGTTAAGAGTGCGCAAGAGTCATTATTATTGTTATAAATTATGCGTGGCGTCACCCGCATCAAGGTCACGGCTGAAAATCAGCGCTGTATGTTCTTGTGTATGCAAGGCATACAGCATTATGCTGAGCCGTGACCTTTTTTCGGGTTGTGCCACACATGACAGGTGTTAACCCGACGCTTCTATCGCTTGATGCCTTATTTGTTTTAAGTGCACAAGTGCTGGAAGCGTCGGGGGTGATTTACTTATAATGTTATGTGTGGCACAGCACTTTAATAAACATTTTTTCTTTCTTTTCTTTCTTTTCTTTCTTACTTAACGGCTCAACCTATTTTGATAAATTATACGTCATTAGATTTGTCTTGACGGCGCAAATATTACTGGGTACATAAAATTCATAAAAAATCAAAATGGCGAATGTTATGCACTTTAATGTGCTGGCTGAAAAAAATTTTTTTCTTCAAGACCCTCGAGTGGGGTATCAAAATAAAGGGCTTTAAAAGGCGAGTGCGAAAATGTATACAATCTATATGTTTTAAATCAATTTGGAGTGACAAATCATGAAAAACAAAATAAATAACAACTACACTGTAAGTGGTACGGTGCTAGTTTATTAATTTTTTAGTTCGTTTTTTAGCATGGCAGTCGGGTTTTTTTAATTTTTAAATTATAGCTTGTTCAATTAGATTCTGTATGGTAGTCCATATCTTATACGTAAGTATATTATTGACAGTAGTCTATATGGAATATTTTTCGCATATTATCATACAAATATAGATGACTTCTACAACGTCGTAGCGAATTTATTATATTTATTTTTGGTTGAATAATAACAAAAAAAATTACGTAAAAACACGGTCAAAGTCGGCCATTAAAGTTAACTGAAGTAAACTTGAAACGTACATACTACATATACAAGACTCCGCCGCAAAGCAACAACAATGCGTTCAGTAAATAAATATTCATTTCAAACTTGACTGTAACCTTGTCTCGTGTTTCCTGGTTTTACGCGCAAGGCTTGTAAGTTATGCTCAGTGTAGACTAGAGTTATATCTAGACTAGGCTAGGGCTAACAGCAGACCTTGCGAACCTTGCGACCCTAACGTCTAACTACAATTTACAACCTACAATATCATCATCATCATGATCAACCCATTACCGGCTCACTACAGAGCACGGGTCTCCTCTCAGAGTGAGAAGGGTTTTGGCCATAGTCTACCACGCTGGCCAAGCGGATTGGCAGACTTCACATACCTTTGAGAACGTTATGGAGAACTCTCAGGCATGCAGGTTTCCTCACGATGTTTTCCTTCACCGTTAAAGCAAGTGATATTTAAATACTTAAAACGCACATAACTCCGAAAAGTTAGAGGTGCGTGCCCGGGATCGAACCCACGACCTCCGATTAGAAGTCGGTCGTCCTAACCACTAGGCTATCACAACTTTTTTTTATAATATGCACCGCTACATCACCTTCGCAAACCATTGATCTATGTTGGTAATGTTCAAATTCCACCTACGTAGCCAAAGTCAACGTCACCTGCGCGCGGTGCACCCTGCCAATATTCTAACGAGGCCCTGACGCTCTCAGGCCCCTTTACGGATCGTTGTACCTGATACCACACAACTTAATCTCCATATCACCGCTTTGTGGTAGGATCCTACCCCGAATCCGCCTGGCCACACTTCAGCCGTAATCTGCCGCAAAGCATCCGATGTGTTCCGGCAGCGGGCTGAAGAGCCAGTCTCCTTCCTCAAAAGCCGGCAACGCATTAGTGGTTCCTCAGGTGCTGCTAATGGGAGGCGGTAATCACTTAACATCAGGTGACCCGCTTGCTCAGTTGCCCGCTATTCCATTAAAAAAAAAATGAACCGCTAGGGTATGGAAAGCCCTTTCGGCGTCCGCATTTCCCGCCTCGTATGACTTAAGTGTCTTCAAGGCATTAACTTTAAATCAATGCTTCAAGGCAAGAGTGATAGGCATTTTTTAGGCAAGCACGTTCCAACTAAGACTTCATCATTGTGTAGAGAAATAAAACTCTCAGCTACATTTGAGTATAATGTTGTATATTTTATAGTATTTAACAATGCACTTTGAACTTGACTTGACAATTCTACAACGACTGAGGACCCGGGCCATCTTCTTAGCAAAATACCAGTGTTATTGATACATGGAGTAACAGAAGTAGAATGGTCTCGTCGCAGCGAACTCTGAACGGAGGCTGGACAATTTGAATTTAAATTCGTTCCATTTGACAAATTGCTCTTCTTTAGGTGTACCCAGCCAGCTGTGCGCAAGAGAAGAGGTTTGACACCTCGAGATCTGCTTTTCATCAGGCATGATTGTCGTCACGCAATAAGCCTAAGTATCATATGATAAAAAAAATGTACGAAATCGATTGCTAGTTCTCAACGATTTCTGATTGGAGTGCGATATGAGCATAAGACATGATTTTCATTTTTAACCCCCGACGCAAAAACGACGGGGTGTTATAAGTTTGACGTGTCTGTGTGTGTGTGTGTGTGTTTGTGTGTGTGTCTGTCTGTTCCCCTGTGACGCTCAAACGGGTGGACCGATTTGAGTGCGGTGTTTTTTGTTTGAAAGGTGAATTAGTCGAGAGTGTTGTTAGCTATGTTTGATGAAATCGATCCAAGATGGCCGCCGCTACAAAATGGCGGATTACATATTTTTTCAAAACTCCCTTAATATGGGTATCAAATGAAGGGGTTTGACTAGTAGAATAGCACTATGCAAATACAAGATGGCCGCCATCCATCACAAAATGGCGAATGTCGAGGGTTTTTAAAACTTTTAATTTATACTTGTAAACACATTGTGCGACGCACTTTTGCATAACCATTATTATGAATACATATAAATCACATTATTACATGCAGTTATACGAATCGATCCAGTAACCTTTACCTGAGAACAGGTTTGTCCACACTAGTCGGCCATTGCATCGAATTGTAATGCGTAACACCGACCACGCACCCACATACTTGTCCCTTCGCCATTTTCGCTTGTTAATTTATGTCTTGAGGGACATCAGGGTCTTCTGTACAAGACGTGTAGACACAAAAACGGTCATACTTCGCAATTATCTTGACTAATGAGTGTTAATTATCCCTGTGGATTAATAGGGATTAATGAAGACTTTTCTGACGTACGTAATTCTAGTCTGAAAAAGTGGGTACTGGGTAGGTATATTTGTTTTAAGTTAGAATACCCAATTATTTGCACTAGCAATATTTGACGATGTCCGTTTAGATAAAGTATTAGGTAAGTATATGGAAATTATATTAAGTACCTACCATATTTTTTATATACCAACGGGATTCATTGTTTTACTGCGGATCCCTAAAAATACTATCTAGAACTGAATTATTATCTCATATCATACTAGAATAATAATTAAAAAACACCCATTTTTTAGTTCAGCTAATTAGTTAATAGGTTGCATAGCAAAAAAATTAATGTACGGGCAGCAATAACGAATCGTAGAATGCAGATTGTTTTTCAGCACTTACCTGTACATTTCTTATCTTCACATCTAGTAGGAAACCACTATTTAATCGGTGTTTGTATCACGTGGAAAAACGACTCCATTGTTTTTGAGGTGAACGATCCGTGAGATCGTTTGCAAAAACTATATTAACTGCTAATTGTAACTGTACTGAATTACCCCTTTTTTGACAGGGATTAAATAGTAGATTGTACAACAAGTGCATAAAACAAGCCATTTCATACTACTTAGTCGTTTATCCACCCGAGTCAGTCAGTATTATATTCCTTAATTCTTCTTAAACGAACTTCTCATGAATCATCACCGCTTGTTTATAGAACACAAAAATAATAGCTTTTCTGAATTAGACATCACACTTGTCTTGAATATCTACCACAGACTTAAATTAATCTGTCTATCTCATGAGCAATTTGCATTTGCCGTGTCGCTCTCGTCACGATTGTTGTAATAATATTACAATTTATCAAATTAAACGTAATGAATTAATGATACATTGGTAATTGCTTAATAAAAAAACAAATAGATAGTATTATCGTCCTATCCAATTATTTTTGCTAAGCATTACTCGTACTACTCCTTACTCCTACAGGACTAAAGATCAGTAGGTAGTTAGTTTTTTGAATTTCTGCTCGTCCATGGCTAGGCGGAATGGTTTTAGAACAATTTTATCAACGTCACCGTAAAATTATAATTCAGATTATACCCTGCGTGGGTATTCAGTTATCAGATCGACACTTTTGTCATTAATGCCTAATTTGTAAAACAAAGGCGCAAGTGCATTGCCTTGCGGCGCCCCACCGCGGAACAATAGAACTACCACGTAACGAGGGTCATGTTATAATGAGATCATGGTACCGCAATGGTCATTGTTATTATCACCCTTTGTATTTTGATTCGTGAGATTCCATTTCAATTTGACACGAATTATAAATCCGAACATTGACGCAGAGCACTCATTCACTTTTTGTCAAATTTGCCGTGAAATTTCTATACAGTTCTCTCTCTGTTGAGATTGGGCGTAATGACCGAAATTCGGTCAGGAAAACATTATAATTGGTTACGCTGAATTTTCGAAAAAAATATTTATTTAAAATAAAGTAATTGTACTTAGATTTAAAGCGTTCATTTTGAATGAACAATTATTTTTTGATGACCTTTTAAGATAATAGTAGTATTATAATATGACAAAGAAATAAATATATTTCGACGGGTATCTTAGCGTTAACAAGGTCTCTGCAAAGTGCAACGGTGTCACAACAATGGACACTACGCTAATACATAGTTTTAAACTTCAAGATTATACCTACTCTGAAATTAACTAAATCCGTTTTCGTGTAACCTTCCCGCTCGTAATCTTTTCAGTCAAGGCGGTTATGGTCAATATAAATTCACTGAGAATATTTTAGTACATTTTGGTTAAAAAAACGCTATTCAGTGACTACGCTAGTCAAACGCTTCCTAAGAAACTTCATTAAACCGCATTCCATTTAGTAATTAGCTGGATTAATTAATATTATGTACCATTTAACCTGTGTCTTAACTGATTACGACTTATTGTTAGAGCATAACATTACTTCTTGTTGTAGTTACAAGATGTTCTTAATACATAAATTAGTGTTAAATTAGCTAATTACCTAATTCGTAAGATGCCATTGTGATAGGAAGGTTGATATAAAATTATGGCTCTGACAGTGATTTTTACATCACAGTGGTAGCAAGTAGTATATGTTCTGACACTGTAAGTTTGTAAAAAGCATTAAATAATTAATAACAAATTCCTAAACTAAGTAACTAAGCATTATACCTACTTAGTTAAAGATATTTATTGATGCATAAATAATAAATGTATATTCACTAAATTTTTAAGTTAAAGTTTTAAGATTACGGACATAAAATTCTTGTATTTTTAGCGTACAAAACTAAATCGTGGATTATAATATTATAGCGTAGGTACAGTTTAATTATTAATGAACGAACTACAAAATAAACTAAGCAGGTAGATATTGGTTAGGTTTAACTAAGACTTTGACTTAACTTTGACTAAGACTTTTAACTTAAGACTTTGACTAAGTAAATCTAAAACGAATAAATTATATTAAAAACTTATGACAGAAACCGGGAATTTGAGTCATGCTTACATAATGTTATCTAGCTGGAAATCTAGAAAGTAGTAGTAGGTAGGCATTTATTACTTTTTTATTATTATTTAAAACATATTATGACCGGTATGCCGTATGAATCTAGAATTAATGAAAACTTAAAAGCGGGCTCTAACAATTCTTATTCAACAAAATTACTGCAGTTTCGTCTCATATAAATCTGCATTAATTAATTAATATTGATGTTGGGGAGTAAAAACAAACGTAAGTTTACATAATACAAGATGTGGGCTAGATCTATAATAATAATTCACACAGGAAGCTGTTAGCTGATTATTTCTTACAGTATTGTGCAATATTGATAACACTAATAGGTAAAGTAGCTCATGATAATAATATTATACAGCATAGGCCTTGCACTGCACCGTAGCGCTTCATACAAGCCAACTGGTTCAAATACCTAATTACTACTGACAAAGACAACGGTATACGTAAATCGAGTGGGATAGAGACAACGCTATACATACTAATACATCTTAGTCGTAATATGTAATTAATTAGTATTAACATTAGCTGCACCCCGCGCACACATAAAAATGTTTAAACAGAAACTTTTAAGAGTATCTTAGCAAAGAGCACGACAGCAAATTCATGCAAACTGATACAAAAGAATGCAACTATTGCATTAATGTGCTATGTGAGTGTGATTTAGCTAAGAACAATCAGCGCCATCTATCGCGTTTTTGGAAGTCTATAGGTATATCTATTTAAGTCCCATAGGGATAAAAAGTAGCATATATGTGTTATTCCAGGGTATAATCTATCTTCATTCCAGCCAAATCGGTTCAGTACCTAAGTGCGGCGTTAAAGAGTAACAAACATGCACACATACATTCACACAAACTTTCGCCCTGAATATGACTAATAATGACTGAAATATCCACCTCTGCGTGGCTGCTATGTTTTTTCTTGAAAAATCACACTCAGCCTGTCGTCTAGAAGATAAACGTAAACTATTAATTAGCATTAATTAATTAAATGGCGGAATGACTACATTTAATGACATAATTGAATGAATAGCTATTGCAACAATTACATTAGAATACAAGTCAGTTGAGAAAATAGAAACTGGATACATTGAGTTTACGTAATGGCCTCTTAACACGCAATGGAAGACACTCACGTTTAAAGTGTGTGTAAGGAGCACTTTTTGTTTTAATAAGTACTTACTTTTTCTGAATGTAAGAAAATCCAATATTTAAAATTTAATAAAACCGGCCAAGTGCGAGTCGGACTCGCGCACGAAGGATTCCGTACCATCACACTAATATTATAATGGCGAAAGTTTGTGTGTGTGTATGTTTGTTAAATACTCTTTAACGCCGCAACTACTGAACTGATTTGGCTGAAATTTTTATCCCGGAAAAGGATTCCTGTGGGACTAAAATAGATATAGACTTCCAAAAACGCGATAGACGGCGCTGACTGTTCTTAGGTAAATCACGCTCACATAGCAAATTATTACAATAGTTGCATGCATGATTGCATCTGTATACGTTTACACCGAAATCAGTAGGTACAGCTATAGGTAGATAGGTACTATAGCAAACTTGCTTGAAAGTAGGTATTTTTCTGTTTTTAGGGTTCCGTACCTCAAAAGGTAAAAAAAGGAACCCTTATAAGATCACTTTCTTGTCCGTCTGTCCGTCTGTCCGTCCGTGTGTCACCACCGATTTTCTCAGGAACGGGTGGACCTAGCAAGTTGAAATTTATACCAGATACTAAAGTCTATGGTCCCTATTAGGTGTATAAAAATCAGCCAAGTGCGAGTCGGGCCTCGCTCTTTCAGGGTTCCGTACATAATTATGAACAATATAATATTTTGGGTCTAAGAAATATTTAATTTCCGAGCTAGACATCGCAACAAACCGTGAAAGAAAAACCCAAAAAAATGTTCGTTTATTTTGGTCACAGCTTATAAACTATTTAATAAATCGTTGTTTTCAGTATTTGTTGTTTAAATAGAGCATATAGTACATAATATACTAAAATATCATATTCCCAACTAGTTTAGTTTTTGAGATAGCCCCCGTCACAAAAATGGTCTAAAACTGACAACTTTGATGGCCTCCCATTCCCTTATTTTTTGAGATAAAAATTAAAAAAATATATATTTGTACTCTACTTAATGAGCTCTAAACAATGATACCCCACAAGCTAGGGTAAAGAATTTTTTTTTTCCGGCTCCTTTTTCATGTATGGGAGCCCCCCTGAAAAATAATTTAATTCAATTTCTAATTCAGTATTTGATTTTGGGTTAACGTTTTACACTAAATACCAAAATTTCAGGTTTGTAACTCATTTCGTCTGCGAGCTAGAGACCTGTGACCGGCGGACAGACGGACAGACAGACAGACAGACAGACAGACAGACAGACAGCCGAGTGACATTAATAGGGCTCCGTTTTTTACCCTTCGGGTACGGAACCCTAAAAAATTAAGGTACTGAGTCCACAAAATAAAAAGATATGGGCAAATTTAGATTTTCACGATAACTTGTAAGTACCAAAATTTACCTTCATTTTCAACTTTTTTTATTTTTCGAATTTTTTCCTTTACTTGATCTGGCTTTTGACCAAAATTGACAAATCTAGGTCAACCGGAAGTACCCTATAGGTTTTGGGTCGAAAACCTAAATGGTAGTTCCAGTTGACCTAGAATTACGAAATTTGGCAAAAAGCGAGGTCTTACAGCACAAATAAAGGAAAAATTCCAAAAACTAAAAAAGTTAGAAATTAAAGGGTGTCCCCATACATACATAGTTGCGCCAATTAAGATAGACCTCTGAGTTGTATGAGTGCTCATACAATTTAGAGGCCTAGCTTAATTAGCACCTTACCTTTTAAGACAAACTAATGAAAAACAGATTGTACTTATACTTCTGGAGTACGGAACCCTCGGTGCGCGAGTCTGACTCGCACTTGACCGGTTTTTTTTTAGTATATATGTTGTTGTAGCGGCAACTGAAATACATGATCTGTGAAAATTTCAACTGTGTCACTATCACGGTTCATGAGATACAGCCTGGTGACAGACGGACGGACAGACAGACAGACAGACAGACGGACAGCGGAGTCTTAGTAATAGAGCCACTGGATGCAGGACCTTATCAAATAAAGCTAAGTTTTTAACCCCCGATGCAAAAACTACGGGGTGTTATAAATTTGACGTGTCTTTGTATGTGTGTATGTCTGTTCCCTCGTAGCACTCAAACGAGTGAACCGTTTTTTTTCTTTGAAAGGTGAATTAGTCGGGAGTGTTGTTAGCTATGTTTGATGAAAATCGGTCCAAGATGGCCACCGCTACAAAATGGCGGATTACATATTTTATCACAACGCACTCAATATGGGTATCAAATGAAAGGGCTTGACTAGTAGAATAGCACTATGCAAATCCAAGATGGCCGCCACCACAAAATGGCGAACGTCGGGGGTTTTTTAAATTTTTAATTTACACTTGTTTATGTAGGTAGTTTCTCCTAATATAAATCATTTGCGTCATCTCACCACACAATTGCTTAACAGATTCACGATAAAAAAAGATAATGGCACTAGGTATTTCCTTATAGCCTGGATAATTGACTCTATTATCGGTACCTCTATATTTATATACTCACATTATGTAGGTAGGTACCTACATTTACGTTTTGGATTTATAATGAACAATAAGTTCAAACCAATTTTTCCACTAATATGTAGGTATTTGCGCTTGACTTTCAAATTTGCGTCAAATCACAAAATCATTTGCGAAGTTAAGTAAGTATGTATGTGTATTAGAGGTACATATTATAACTTGCATCATGAAAACGGACAAATTAAGTAAAGATTTAATTCCAAAAATCAAATAGTTTCCACGAATTTTTTTAAAACCTAGATAAATCCACGCGAGGAACAAACGAGGAAGTCTTAGGAAGTGTGTAAATTTTAATAATTATGGTTGATCTTAATTTATTTTATTAGATTTTAATTTATTTTATGACTGTTAAATATCGCATAAGATGCGCGAAATTTTATGCGCTTCGTAACGTTGCTCAATACAACCTCCTCGTCTGAGATGATCTGATCAGGCGGGCCACGGAACCAGCGTTTTTTTTTTTGCCTTCTAATGAGGCACAATCGGAGTTGGAATCGATCTGAATGTGTGAGAATTGTTTGAGAATTTCATTCTTAGATGCCGTCTTTTGACGCTATGGCTGTTAGAGAGGTTAGTTAACAGTAACTAATTTTGGATCGGTCTAAGGTTGGATGATGTGTACACATTTAACGTCATCCAATAAATACTACGTAATTAAGCTTTTGAAGAAATTCAAAATTCCTGACCTAAAACCTTATCTAAATTTTATGGTGATTCTTTTTTTATAGCTTCTGTCCGCGGCTTCGCCCGCGTGAATTTCGGGTTTGCACAAATCCCGAGAGAATCGTGGATTTCCGGTTCCCGTTCCCGCTCTCTTTTCCTACTTTCAAGGAAGTTTGCTATAGTTACCTATAGCTGTAGCTATATATTTCGGTTTTTTCCAAATCCCGTGGGAACTGTGGATTTTTCCAGGATAAAAAGTAGCCTAGTATGTGTTAAGTTAGGGTATAATCTATCTCCATTCAAAATTTTAGGCAAATTGGTTCTGTAATTGCGGAGTTAAAGAGTAACAAACATACATACACACACGAACACACATACACACACAGTACACACACACAAACTTTCGCTTTTATAATAATATCATTGTGATAATACCCTATACCTCGAAATTGGCCCCATTTATGTCTAATCTAAATATTTTTAAAAGGAAAAGTTGACTGAATGACTGACTGTCTGATATATCAACGCACAGCTCAAACCACTGGACGGATCAGGTTGAAATTTGGAATGCAGATAGCTATGATGACGTAGGCATTCGAGGTCGCGGGCATCAGCTTGTTTGAAAATAAAATCCACCACTGGGTAGGAAAATAAAGGATGATTATTTACACTAAAAACTCGTATTTTATCTTTCACTTTGCGCTTATTTAGGGGCCAAACAAAGTGAGTCACAAAATAGAAAGTGGCCTCTGACAACATCGCAGGGTCTCGAACCAAATTTAAACAATATCCATATTATTATCTATATTACAAGTATTAAGTATATGTACGAGTAATATGTGCAATCAACAAATGTGATTGTCTATACAAGTAGGTAATCGAATCGCTAAAGTTTAATTACTGCAGTATCGATGGACGTTCTCTGCTGGACATAAGAATTAAAGGTCTCTTGTACCGCTTATATCCAGCGTAGCCCTACGATTTACAAGTGTAAATTAAAAATTTAAAAAACCCCGACATTCCCCATTTTGCGGTGGTGGCATATCTCATCTCATCATATCTTGGATTTGCATAGTGCTTATTCTAAGTAATAGTCAAGTCCTTTCATATGATACTCATATTGAGGGAGTTGTGGAAAAATATGTAAGCTGCCATTTTGTGGAGGCGGTCATCTTGGACCGATTTTCATCAAACATAGCTAAGAACACTCCCGACTAATTCACCTTCCAACCAAAAAAACCGCATTCAAATCGGTTCACCCGTTTGAGCTCTACGTTAGAACGGACACAGACACACGCACGCACGCACGCACGCACGCACGCACGCACGCACGCACGCACGCACGCACGCACGCACACACACAGGTAGATTAGCTACATTACATGCTATAATTTAGGAAAAATTTAATCCAGTTATAAGGTCAGGAATACTTGGGTCATCAGGTCAGATTTTTAAATTTTTAATTTATGCCTACTTGTTACCTATATGTTTTCGTATAATAAAATTACATATTTCTTGACTAGTTTATGTTTTAGTTTTAAACTAGTCACCACCACCACCGCCACCATTACATCTTTTTAACGTCCCACTGCTGGGCACAGGCCTCCTCTCTCATAGGAGAGAGGGATTAGAGCTTAGATCCGCCACGCTGCTCCAATGCGGGTAGGCGGAGTTTAACGACTATTCACACATGATAGTGATAATAACTGGGACCGACTGCTTAACGTGCTCTCCGAGGCACGGGGGTGAAACACCGCCAACTACCAACTCCAGGCTGGCACTGAGAATTTCTTAACAGGAAAACCCGGTACCTTACAAATATTTGCCCGAACCGAGAATCGAGCCCGGGACCTCGTGATCTGCAGTCGAATATGCTAACCACTAGTGGGAGATCCCGTAATAGAAACTCATACCTTCATCTGTTATTTAATTCTGATAGAGATTATATGCTACATAATTCATAGATTGATACATTGCACTTTGGTTGCCTGGCTTTTGGTGCCTATGATGTTAAACACAAAAAAATTTAATCATTTTTTTTTCGATCTGCTTCCCTCATCTGTTATTTAAACGAATCCTAGACCACTAGGGCTAGACCAACGAGGCAGTCTAAACTAGTCAACTTTAGTAATAACGCGGGACAGTTGTTTTATTTGGAGATTGGCAATAGCGTTGGATTGGAACTTGGAAACAGGATGTGTTGTAACATTGTAACGGGAAATACGTATATATTTTGCAATACATTAAACATACTACGTTTGGTGGAGGTTTTCGTCCCGAATATGGTAATAAGTAGGTAAGTTGTTGATACTACCATGTACTTAGGTATTTAGGTAATTAGGTGTTACTGGATAAGTAGGTATACACTATTACATACGCTCGTAGAGAAAAAGAATCTTCTATGTTATCTACCTATACTTACCTAGGTTAGGTAGGTAGGTAGTTGTACCTAGTAGGATCAAGAGGACTTCATCATACAAATATTGAGGTAAAACATGACTACCTAGCACAGAAATCACATTCACAAGTATAAATTGAAAATTTAAAAAACCCCCGAAATTCGCCATTTTGTGGCGGCTGCCATCTTGGATTTGCATAGTGCTATTCTACTAGTCAAGCCCTTTCATTTGATACCCATATTAAGGGAGTTGTGAAAAAATATGTAATCCGCCATTTTGTAGCGGCGGCCATCTTGGATCGATTTTCATCAAACATAGCTAACAACACTCTCGACTAATTCACCTTTCAAACAAAAAAAACCGCATTCAAATCGGTCCACCCGTTTGAGCGCGACAGGGGAAACTTATAACACCCCATCGTTTTTGCGTCGGGGGCTAATAATAATATAAAGCATTAGAAGTGCTGTGTACTAATAGTAGGTACACCGCATTTCTAGTGCTTTATATTATTAGGATTCCTGTGCTACCTAGCAATGAAACTGAAATAGGTAATTAGTACTGTCTGACATTGCGAAATTCCTCGATATCGAGAGAATCGATAGATTTTTTATGGTAGGTACAGGACCTACCTACCGATAGATTAATTAAGCACATATAATACTAGTGTTGCGCTCGGTGCGCGAGCTGCAAGCAGCTCGCGTGCCTTGTAGTCTTTTCAATATTCGTAAAATAAAGAAATGGGAGGCCATACCAAATACCAGAATATACTGGAGAGTCTCTT
The DNA here is from genome assembly GCA_920104075.1 of Melanargia galathea. NCBI lineage: Eukaryota > Metazoa > Arthropoda > Insecta > Lepidoptera > Nymphalidae > Melanargia > Melanargia galathea. The sequence goes on from OV049857.1 coordinate 30,586,324, forward strand.
GAACGATAGAAAGAAATATTGGTATCACGTTTCGTATCTTTTCTGAAAGGACACTAATCAGTTCTATGCATGCGTTTAGTGGAAAAAAAGGATCTATACAAAAATGTTCTGGAGATCCACTTGAAAATTAAAAAGAAATTTTGTATGGACACGAATTTTGTTGTTCTGTAGCTATCTTTTTTTTACTGGCTCACCAAAGGGCCTAAGGTCTTGAACATTTTTAGTTTCAGGACCATGCCTCTATGATTGATAGTTTTTGAGGGCCGTTAGGGTTCTCTGGTAATTTTTCCGCATTCACTACGTTTTGTGATTTTTGTGAAAAAAAATCTTTAAGTTCTATTTATAAGTGTAGTAGGGGGAAAATTTTTCATACAAAAATGTCTAAGAGAGCCTCTTGAAAAGAACCCAAAAAATTTGTATGGAGAGAATTTTTTTTTGTTCGGCGGCCATGTTTTTTTACCGGTTCACCCAATGGCCCAAGGTTTTTAATAACATTTGTTTGGGACCATGTCTGTATGACTGGTAGTTTTGGAGGACCCATGAGCTACTCTGGTAAAATTTCCACATTCATGACGTTTCATAATTTTTCTGAAGGAAGACCCATAAGTTCTACGCACATAAATAGTGAAGGGAAAAAGTTCCATACAAAATTGTTCTAGAGAGCCTCTTGAAAAGAACCCAAAAAATTTGTATGGAGAAAATTTTTTTTGTTCGGCGGCCATCTTTTTTTTACCGGTTCACCCAATGGCCCAAGGTCTTTAATAACATTTGTTTGGGACCATGTCTGTATGATTGGTAGTTTTGGAGGACCCATGGGGTACTCTGGTAAATTTTCCACAATCATGACGTTTCAGAATTTTTCTGAAGGAAGACCCATAAGTTCGTCGTATATAAACAGTGAAGGGAAAAGGTTCCATACAAAATTGTTCTGGAGAGCCTCTTGAAAAGAACTCACTAAATTTGTATGGAGAGAATTTTTTTTTGTTCGGTGGCCATCTTTTTTTCACCGGTTCACCTAATGGCCCAAGGTCTTTAATAACATTTGTTTGGGACCATGTCTGTATGACTGGTAGTTTTGGAGGACCCATGAGGTACTCTGGTAAATTTTCCACATTCATGTCGTTTCATAATTTTCTGAAGGAAAACCTATAAGTTCTACGCACATAAATAGTGAAGGGAAAAAAGTTCCATACAAAATTGTTCTGGAGAGCCTCTTGAAAATTACCCAAAAAATTTATATGGAGAAAATTTTTTTTTGTTCGGCGGCCATCTTTTTTTTACCGGTTCACCTAATGGCCCAAGGTCTTTAATAACATTTGTTTGGGACCATGTCTGTATGACTGGTAGTTTTGGAGGACCCATGAGGTACTCTGGTAAATTTTCCACATTCATGACGTTTCATATTTTTCCTGAAGGAAGACCCATAAGTTCTACGCATATAAATAGTGAGGCGAAAAAAGTTCCATACAAAATTGTTCTGGAGAGCCTCTTGAAAATTTGCAAAATTTTTGTATGGAGACGAAATTTTTTTTTGTTTGGTGGCCATATTTTTTTCACCGGTTCACCCAATGGCCCAAGGTTTTGAACATTTTTTGTTTCGGGACGGTACCTTTCCGACTGATAGTTTTCGAGATCCCTTAGGGCACCCTAGTCAGTTTTCCACGTTCAGCTCTCTCTATAATTTTGTAGACCTTATATTTTTGAATTTTACACACATGAAAATTATGGTGAAAAAGTCCCATACAAAATTGTTCAGGAGAGGTGATCAGTACCTGACTTCAAGTAGCTTTATATATATAATTATTATACTAAAACATTTTTTGGCAAAATACCTATTTCCTACATAGGTACAGAATCTTTATGGTAGGTACCTACCTACCGATAGATTAATTAAGCACAGATAATATTATTCTGAAACATTTTTTGGCAAAATATTTCCTACATAGGTTACCTACAGAATCTCAACTCAAAATTTTTGCCGGTAACTACCTACTTAGGAATCTACCTACTTAGTTAATAAATAAACATGGCCACAGCACGTAAACATCGGAGTCAAGGTCTGTTCTGCTCATCAGGTCGGAGCGGTAGCGTGAAGGCAGTGACAGACGATGGACGATTTTTTTTGGAAGGGATAATGTTACTTCCACTTAAGTATGACCATGACAGGCTGGTTGAACGTGTGGGTAGGTACTTAATTGTATCAGAAATCATCTGAGAAAATCATGGGCATACTCATGTACCTAGGTATTAAATTTCTCGGTGTAAAATCATAATATTTTTAATGTTTATAAGTTTGCGCTTTACCATCGCTCCTGAATTAGTCTCATCATCATCATCATGATCAACCCATTACCGGCTCACTACAGAGCACGGGTCTCCTCTCAGAGTGAGAATGGTTTTGGCCATAGTCTACCACGCTGGCCAAGCGGATTGGCAGACTTCACACACCTTTGAGAACGTTATCGAGAACTCTCAGGCATGCAGGTTTCCTCACGATGTTTTCCTTCACCGTTAAAGCAAGTGATATTTAAATACTTAAAACGAACATAACTCCGAAAAGTTAGAGGTACGTGCCCGGTATCGAACCCACGATCTCCAATTAGAAGTCGGTCGTCCTTACCACTAGGCTATCACAGCTTATTAGAATTAGTCTCATGCCGACTGCCATTATAGCCAATTTGGACAAAGATTTTTTTCTTTTCAGGAAGTGATCCGGAGCATTTTGCCCATAGATTAAAGCGGAGAGCAATTATTATTATTCTTAAGAGATTCTAAGATTATAAGAGGCGAGGAAATTAACTTCGTTTTCAAAAAAAATTGTTCAATAATGAATACATTGCTGTCCTTACTTAATATCTATTGCGATTACTGTAGTAATTGCTATTCCTTTTTTGAAACCTACAAACTGCCCGTCTGTCGCCGTTCTTTAATAATTAATTACTGTAGCTGTAAGTGTTTGTAATCGATGAACGTCGGCTACACGCACGAAAAAGCATGACTCATTGTCACGTACCGCGTGCAAGCGATAGCGCGGGCCAAGCGATAGAGAAAGCAGGATCGGTCTAAGCGTTCGGCTTGTGACGCCGTGAAAGAGAGACGTTATCACGTAAAATAATAACGTCCGTAAATCGACTTTAAAGACAACCATTTTTTACACGCTTTTTATTTTTCTCTTCATAGCTGTTAATGTTAGTTTGACATTAGCTTCAAAAAGCTATAAAGAAGCCGTGCGCTCAACCTTGCTCAACTTAATAGGGTACTTTCGTTAGTGAAAAATAAATTATGAAATTTGATAAAAATAAAAATTTATGTAGAAATATACATAAATATTCTGATTTTGAGTCATAAAAGCACGTGATTATTTTATTAAATTAAAATTAAAAGTCGTAATTTTTAATCCGTATATCACGTGATCTAAAACACGAGCCGCCTTGTTGTGACGTCACAATGATAGAAAATACTAATATTAATCTGTGATTATTAATATTTTATATTAATATTTATCTTTGAATATGTGATTATCTGTGCAAAAACCAAGAAACATAGAACCTATGGAATCTGAACTCCAAACAATAAAGGACTGTTGATATTTTTTAATATATTATATAGATAAATATTTTCGATATATCTATATTTTTAAATATACCGATATCGGAGTTCGATATACCGAAAAAATGTCGATATTTCGATATATTGGCTTTATTTAAAAAATCGTAAGTCACTTCAAAAATTATTACACAGTTATATTATTGTCCAGTATCTTTATTAAACAAATTAAATTATAAATGTATTCAGATGGTGGTGAAACAGGGCCTTATACCAATATTTTTAAATGACGTTGTCACGTAAAATAATCATCCGTAAGCCGACTTGACAGACAACTAATGATGTTTACAAAGATGTTTTAACATTCCGGAATCCGGCAGAACAGAAGTCTGGGTTACATGCAAAGAACTTTGCAACCATAATTGAATCAATTTTTGGCAGATAAGTACTATTTGCTTTTACACAACCGGTTTGCATATTAATAAATAAATAGGTAAAAATAAAATGCACTGACGAAAAAACACAATTACTTAATACTCCTTGAAGATAAAGTTGATCAGCCCCCTGATTGTGTAACTTTTGACGATGGAATGGTATTCATTTGATGGCCTAAGGCCATTAAAGTATCGTTAATCTGTATTAACGATTACGACTTTTAATTTTAATTTAATAAAAAAATAATGTGCTTTTATGACTCAAAATCAGAATATTTAAGTATATTTCAACATAAATTTTTATTGTTATCAAATTTCTTAATTTATTTTTCACTAGCGAATGTACCTATTTTTCACCACAGAGGTATCATCATCATCATCATGATCAACCCATTACCGGCTCACTACAGAGCACGGATCTCCTCTCAGAGTGAGAGGGCCTTGGCCATAGTCCACCACGCTGGCCAAGCGGATTGGTAGACTTCACACACCTTTGAGAACGTTATGGAGAACTCTCAGGCATGCAGGATTCCTCACAATGTTTTCCTTCACCGTTAAAGCAAGTGATATTTAAATTCTTAAAACGCACATAACTCCGAAAAGTTAGAGGTGCGTGCCCGGGATCGAACCCACGACCTCCGATTAGAAGTCGGTCGTCCTAACCACTAGGCTATCACAGCTTTATCACAGCTTTTTGTATCTACATTTCGATATCAAACTATCGATATATCGTCCAAAAAATATTAGTAATAAAGAAAAAGTAGCCCAGGTGAATGACTTTATCTTCACTACAATACTTAAGGCGCAAACTCCAGTGTTATATAGAATACATTTATAACCTTCTTGTATATCATTGTTACGTCATGAAATGGCTGACTTATTGGCTGACAGCGTTTTCGCGGGATTAAAAAATGTTTAAAAATTAATTTAATTTTATGGCATGAACGCGTGTTTATTTTGCCGAAATATATTTTTTTGTGGCTTTTTATTACGAAAGACAACATTTTGAAGTGCTTTTTCAAACACAGTAGAATACCCTATTGTGACAGGTTTTATTAACGTTACCGAATAACAAAAAGAAATAACGTTAATTTTTAAGGTTACACCTTACTAACAGTAACAATTAGTTAACTTTTACTTAAGGATGCAATTTTATCAGTAATAAATCATTAGTCAGAGTAAATAGTAACAATGTAAAAAACTTGGATACAAGTATCCAAGTTTTTTACATTGTTAATCCAATTAATGTAATTTTTTACCATTACTATCAGCTGTGTAATAGTAATTTAAGATGTACTTACACTAAGAGGCAATTATTTTCAATGCCAAACAGTAAATTTTGTTGTGATGCTTATTTATAATACATAACGTAACTTTTGAATAATGAGACACCCTAAAAGGATTTTCAAGTCCGTCTTTTACACCTCACATGTTTAAAATAACGGTAAAATTAACGGTAATTGGCATAATTGGCAATAACCGTATTATTAATGTTACAAAGATTTAAAAGGTTTACCTTTTAAAGCTATCCAAAATACATTTCTTCGATATGAACTCATATTTCTACGGACAAAAAACAACATTAAAATCTAAATTCAATAAATAAAACCAAGTTTTAATCCTCACAGTAACAACTTACCCAAGTGCGCATTGTGCGTCCGCAATCTTGTTAAATTACTCATATTTCTGGCAGTTTAACATAGTAAGGAATATGGGGGATCACTTACACAATCACGTGATATATGTTTACGTGAAATAAATGCACAGAAAGCGAATTTTAACCAGAAACCAAAAATTTAATAATTAGTGTTCTGATGACCAGACGTAATATATAAATACACCAAAATCATAAAAACCAGAGCCAATTCAGTATTTTCATGATTATATTTGTAAACAGTGTACTTGAAACTATAGAAATCTGCAGAGATATCCAGGGCAACAAAACCACTGTTGACCAGTGTAATGTATAATACTGTTATTTTTTATAATAACGTTAATCTTATTGAATGGAACTATTAAATGGATTAAATAACGTTACAAAATTTTTAACGGTATTTAATGCTTTATTAAAATGACATGTAAAAAAGCTACAAGCCAAAGATAAAAAAGTTTAATAGATACTTGACATTTGTTAAATGTCACAAATGTCAAATGTGACAAACCGTCACAAACCGTTGTCACCTATAGTTCATGGTGACAACGGTTTGTGACGGTTATCTCTATGGTTGTCACTGGTTGTCAGTTGTCACTTTGCGTCATTTGATTGAATTTTGATAAATTCATTTAATTTGCTCATTGCTTGTGCAACGCAAGAAGATTCGTCATTCACGGAAATTTCGATAAAATCGAAACAATTTGCTGGAAAAACCGTTTAGTGTAATTGTTAATTACTTTCAGTTTGTTTTGATTTATCAGTGCCACGCTAAAGAAGTGCGATTTTAAGTTAGCTTGTGTCTAAAACATAATAAAGTGCAGTAAACTTGACTCAAAATGAATATAATTTCAAGAACACCCAAAACTACGCCTATAACAGATGATTACGATATCTCCAACACGGTCCTCGGCCTTGGCATTAACGGAAAAGTAAGTTTTTTTAATCATTTTTGCTCAAAATCGCTAAATAAACAGAAAAAAGGTGATACTCCTATTGTTTACATAAATGACGTAAAGGGACGGAATTAGCTTCACAAATCGAGTTTTTTATCAATGAGTTTTAAAAAGCGGAGGTCTGCCTGGAATGTTGCGAAATTTTAATGTGTTCACGTAACAGGTAAATAGCAGATAAGCAGTGACTCTTCAATCAACTAATTTCGTAGTACTTAATGTGAACAATCAGTAAAATATTTTTAATGGTTGACTCATTAACGCTCAGAGATTCTATTATTGGCATTCACTGTTTAAAATTATCCAAACAATCACTATGTCAGTCATTTTTCTATGTAAGTATGTATTGTAATAATACCAACATAGATAGATGGTGTTTTGTTGTTGTTTTTCAATATACTAAATGCAGACCATTTATTATTTTATGTAGGAACTAACTGATGCCCGCAACTTCATCCACGTACATTCATATAAATCTCATACAAATTTTCAACCCTCTTAGAAGACGAATTTTCAAAAATCCTTTCTTAGCGGATGCCTATGTTATAATAGCTATCTGCATGCCAAATTACAGCTTGATCCATCCAGTGGTTTGAGCTGTGCATTGATAGATAGATCAGTCAGTCAGTCACCTTTTCTTTTATTATATATTTAGACTAGCGGTCCGCCCCAGCTTCGCCCGTGGTACATAATATATAGCCTATAGCACTCAAGGATCACGTGCATATCCAATGGTGAAAGAACTTTTGAAATCGGTCCAGTAGTTTCCGAGATTAGCGCGTTCAAACAAACAAACTCTTCCGCTTTATTATATTAAGTATAGATAATACTTTACAACAGTTACAATGTATTCAAGAGTTTGGCATTTAATATGTGAACTATATAGGCACTAGGGACTTTGCAGTATTGATGAAACGGGAGAGTTATAATATTAATTATGTATATTAATTTGGCAGAAAAATCTTAAAAAAGAGATGGGAATATATTTAGATATGTCATTTTAATTAGTTTAGAAATTGTTTAGGACAATTAGCTCCGATGTTGGTCTATTTAAACAGTGGATAAACAAATTTCCTCAAGAGCCAGCAATACATAGGTAGTTCATCTGTGCTGCAAATATTCATTGGTGGTGGTAATATTAAGTGACACTTAACATTAAGTGCCATAACCCACTGGCGCGACATGTCGCGCGCGGCAAGCCGCGGGTTGTCGCGTGCGTTTTTTTTTTTTTTTTTTCTTTATATATATAAATCAATGCCACTTTTCGTTGTAACTTTATAACTCAAGAACTGGCTCACCTATCCAAACCAAATGTTTAGACTTTGTTCGGACTACTTAGTAGATGGTTTATGTGAAGTTTGCACAAAATCGGTCGAGCGGTTCTTCATTTATCACATTTTTCATTTTTATCAATGGTTCCTGGATGGTTCGAAAACACAATTACCGGGTAGGTACAGGTAAGGCCTAGGCCGCACTGCGAAATTTATTCGCGCGAATTTTTTCGCAAAATTCTGTGACATATAGGAATGTATGAAGCTGCACGCACATGCGATTTAAAATTCGCGAGAAAAATATATTAAAATGCGGAATAATTTTTGCAGTGCGGCCCCGCTCTAACCCACCGGGTCTCGGTAGGTGGCGTTGATGTTGTTATGTCACCAGGCAGGATGACGTCTCCCGTGTGGGGTTGCTGGTCCCCCATCGGGCGCGTCCCCCCGGTGGCGGATGGGGGAACGCCTCCCAGATATGGGAGGTACCGGGGAAACCCGGCGCGGACCAAAACCAGCAGGGGGTTGCCGCTTGGAGGATCCTGGTACTTCTCTGTTCATCAGAGTGGACTGTGGAGACTCCGGGCGGCGACAATCGGGTCGTGAGGAAGAAAACCTCGTTAAAAAATTACAGGAGGGGGTGGAAACGCCCTGCGCGGCGGGTCCGCTGGTCTTTTTGGCCGGTGGGCGCTGGCTTCGGCCACCGTCGGGCAACCCGTAATCCGCACTGAGCGGAACCGGGGGCCCCACGCACTGAGCGAGGGGCCGCGAGGAAGAAAACCTCTATAAAAAATTACACGAGGGGTGAACCTCTTGAGGGTCGCCTGCGAGTGTGGCCCTCTTGAGGGTTGCCTCTAGCGGGGAACTCCGGGTGATGGAATGGTGTATCCGTCGCCCGTTGAGACGCCTCGGGTCGGGAGGCGCACCATTATGTTCCTGGTGCGCCTCAGACGGTGTTAGGGGGCACGTCTGCCAGGTCCGCTAGTATATTATATAAAAACAAAAAACCAATAAATTTTATAGTTAAGGTACTCACAAATAGTTACATTATGTAATTTTCAGTTATCATTCTTATGAATGATTACTGAAAAAAACATATTTTAAGTAAGTAATTAAATAACTAAGTACTTTTGCAACTTATGTACTTAAGCACATTTAAATTTATGCTTCACATTTGTGTCACATTTAATTTTATGCTCAAGTTGAGTAGGTACTTAAATAATTACTCACTTAAAAATATTATGTTTTTTATAGTCACTTTTTCCTTAAAATTTAAAAAATATATAGAGGTAGAATTTCAAGTTTGGTCAATGAACCTACTGATAATGAAAGATGAGTCATACAGCACTTGAACTGTAAGATAATGGTGAAACTTAATGACATGCGGGCATTACTTAATGGTTTTATTTGAATCTTCTGTTACATATATAGATACATATTATACTAATTTCTTCCAATTATTTCTGTGATGTTCACCCATTTGAAGGTGAATTTTAAACTAAGTACCTATGTAGGTAGGTACTCAAATTCAAATTCAAATTTCATTTATTCAAAGTAGGTACACTGTACATTTTTTGAACGTCAATATATAAAGTACATGAAAGTGATGTAATGGTGATAATTACTACAAAAACTTAAAACTAAAACTACGAGGGTTCCAAACGCGCCCTGGTCTGAGAAGAGCCCACAACAAACTCAGCGAGGTTAATTTTTTTATTTTTTTTATTGTTATACCTACGTAGTACGTACTTAGTATTTGTAGTAGTATCTGTAGTAATTTAATAAAATTCACTTCTAAAGCAACGGGTTTCCCTTACAAACTTTTTACCTTTCTTTACCATTTCTCTCCATCAGAGTTGGTCATCCATCTGATTAATCGACTTGGATTAATGGTGCTTAATCAATGCAATTGCTTCTCAAGAGAGATATAATGCCTACTATTCACGGGCGCACCAATCCGCCGGATTTGTCGCTGGCGACAAGTCCGCGGACAAATCTGCGTGTGAATGGTATAACCTCCGTCACGTAAGTCGACCGGTGACCTTCAAACTTCAAGACTTGTCGCTAGCGACAAATCCGGCGGATTCAGACATCAGCCACACTACCTTGCCAAAGAAATATAGTCGCAAAGAAAACCGCAATTGAGGAAAACCGCGTTTGTGGGACCGACTCAAGATCATATCCGCCATCTTGAATTTATCATTACGTCATCATGCGTACTCGACGAAGCCACGCGGATGCCTCAATTATCAAAATCTTATGAATAATTTGGCGACAAATATGCAAACATACACAAAATATGTATCATGTCATAGGTCACTAAACTCGTGACGCTCTCGTAGTCAGAAAAAACCGGCCAAGTGCGAGTCGGACTCGCGCACGAAACGTTCCGTACCATTATCTATAAAACGACAAAAAAATCACGTTTGTTGTATGGGAGCTCCCCTTAAATATTTGTTTTATTTTAATTATTTATTTTTAAAGTGAATATAGTAGGTATAACTAAATATTCACATCACGTTTGCGGTATGGGAGACCCCTTAAATATTTATTTTATTCATATTTTTAGTATTTGTTGTTATAACGGCGACAGAAATACATCATCTGTGAAAATTTCAACTGTCTAACTATCACGGTTCATGAGATACAGCCTGGTGACAGACGGACAGCGGAGTCTTAGTAATAGGGTCCCGTTTTACCCTTTGGGTACGGAACCCTAAAAAGTGTTTCCGAGCTTGTGATAATATTTTTAGATTTTTAACCAGCTGCATTCTTCCGCTTCACATCCTTTATCGTTGCATGACGTATCGGGGCCTTTACGTGCTATTTACGTCTACTCGTGAAACATGGCGTGTTTCACAAGTACACGTAAATATAGCGTCATAATTAACAATAAAATAATATTATTTATGTCAACATTATAAAATAAGGGTCCTTTGTATAGAAAACATTAAAATGAAATGTTGGTAAAAGAGGAAAACTAGATAGATGTGGGAAACTTCCTCGAAAATAAATATGGAAGGAAACGGGGGAAGAGGAAAAATTAAGGAAAAAGAATGGAAAGGATTATACGTTGCGGGCATTCGTATTGGTCTACGTTAACGAACGTAAACATAAATATAACAAAACAAAAAATATAGGTAAGTACCTACCTATATCAGATTAAAACGCATTACGTTTTTATGGGTTATTACGATAAAGAAATCTGAAACGTTATATAAATAATTTCCCAGTGGGAAGTTTATGTAATGAGGCAGATTTTGTGAATCCCAAATGATGTATGAAAAATTGCAATTTCGAATTGGATCCCAAAAAACGTATATATATATATATATATATATATAATTACAATATCTTACGACGTCATGCATCCGTTGTCGGGAAAATACCATTCATAAGCAACATAATAATTAGACAAGTATGTTACAAATTAAAATTTTATTAATGTGCGCTTAAGAACTAAGTAATTGGGTTTAAACCGGTTATGATCAAAATGGGAATTTACCCTATCTACAAGCATAACATATACATACCTCCATATAGCTAAGTTGTTATCAATCAGCTTCTAGGCTCCACTAAGTAAGTCTTGGATGCTTCATTCATTCATACATAAATGCATTTTTTTTTGCATTCCATGCATTCCAGCTTTCCAGCATTCCAATTTGCATTCCAGCGGTCGCTTCGATCAGGACCTCCTTCGTTACCTGGTATTGCACTTTACAGAAACACTAGGGATTGGACAGACAACACGGCGTGAAATCGGGGTGATCAGATTTCGTTCTGCTGTTTTATTCTGTAACTTAGTTAGCAACTGAAAATAGTTGCCAACGAATTAGTTTGATATACATTGCTGCTTTACTGTGGGAAATATAAAGTGTTTTCATAATTTTACACAGTAAAGCAGCAATGTATATCAAACTAATTCGTTGGCAACTATTTTCAGTTGCTAACTAAGTTACAGAATAACCCCCTTGGTCAGTCACAACGGTCTAAGGGTTAATACTTAGTACGCTATCAGTCTACTTGAGTCACAACTCACGGCGCCATAGATAACTAACTATAGGTAATGTTTTGTTCTGTAAATAGAATTTCGAATATTTTACGAGGAAAACCGTGGCACTAAAAGCTATTTTCGATAAACGAAATATTTGATTCATGATTTTACAATTTACACCTACATGTTACAGTCATACGAGACTAAGTGACTTCGTAATTTCGATCTCCCAAGCATTTACAAATGTATTGGGTATTAATAAATCCGTGATTAGGACTCGTCGTCAACCGACCGCTGGACACATAGGTCTTTTGTAGGGACTTCCGTCTTGCGCCGCTTGTATCCAGTAGTCTTACGCATAGTAGTACTCGACCGGGACCGGTCTGTTTAGTTTCCAGTTCCTTAGTGAACTAGGTCGCTCTTTTAGTTCACTAGTTTCCGTTTTGAACCAGAGAAAGGCAGTAGCAGAAGAAAGCAGTCTTGCGCATAGTAGTTTTCAACCGGTAGCGCTCAATTTAGTTCTCAGTTCCTTAGTTCTAGATCGCTCTTTTAGTTCACCAACTCCCGTTTTGTACCAGAGAAAGGCAGATCTTTCGCTCACTTTGTCACTTGCTCCTGCACGTGTTCATATAATAAAATAGCTATCTCGTAATTTTTTACTTGTAATTAATTAATTTTAAATAGGTACCATTGAACTTGTAGGATTTTAATTTTTTTATGATATTTTTTCATGTATTTATTAGATAAAAATAACAATATTCTAATTTTGACCGAGGAACTAAACGAACAATGTGAAGTAGGTACGTACAGTCATCATGCAGTAGCTCGGACGATGCCGCGCTGTCGCTCACTCTCGCTTCCAATTAGATAGCGCTCTTTGCTCGCTTATCATATCTAATGAACTAAGGAGCTGCGGATCTGCCAATCTGGGAACTAGGTCGCGTAGTTCACATAAAGGACCTAGTTCTGGGAACTAGTTTGTTCGCGAACTACACAAGACTAGTATCAGCAAAACCAGCTGCTCCCAACCATTTGTGCAGGGGCGTAGCTACCGCTCTATATGCCGTATCAATTATACGGGGCCCCCAAGCCACGGGGGCCCCGACGTGCGTAAGCAAAAATTAACAAAAACTTCCTAAATTTTTGTTTATTTCAGAAATGACAAAAGTCAAAAAATGTTGTCCAAAAAGTTGTCCATAGAGGCAGAATCTTTAGAAAAACTAAAGTCATCATCAGCTAATGATTTAATAAATCAGTTTGCCAAAAAAAGGCAAGGAGAGTATATATTTAATTTGAATTGTTTGTAAAATTTTAGAAAAAGTGACAGATAAATAATTATGATGAATAAATATTGCTTTTAATTTTATGCAAACATTTTTTTTCTTTTGTGAGAAATCCTTACCCTTCATAAGGGCCCAAATTTTTATACGGGGCCCCGCCAAGGTACGCTACGCCACTGCATTTGTGTGATGTAGTCGATGCACCTAGTTGGTTCTGCCAACACTACGTTTTCCTGTGCGAGGTCTTCATTCCAGTACCTCGGAACCCCAACTTCCATCGGTTCTTCGAACACTTCAGCTTGGTCGCAACCCGCTGAGCTATGTCGATGACTCTGGTTCTTCTTCGAATCACTTTCTGATTTGATCACGTAGAGAAACTCAGAGCGTAGCTCTCACCACCGCCCGCTGGGAGGCTGAGCTTTCGGATCAATAGTCGTTTTATTTCCAGACATTCTTGCAGCATCTATGAACAGAAAGTTTTAGCAAGATATCTTTAGTTTTTTTTTTTAATAATAATAATGATTTATTTCAAAACCGTGTTCAATAATAGGTACAACTCAGATGCTGGAGTCCTCTTTTAAGTGCAACATTACACCTGTGTTAGGAGACTTCGAAGCCTTTGATTTGGTGAGGTAAATAGCTGGGTCCACACCAGACGATCCGTCGCGCTCCGATCGCACGCGGCAGGAGCGCGATCCAAATGTGCAGGCGGTGTGGACGTGCCGCGCGCGATCCATGCGCTTGTATTGTATTGTACACCGCCTGCACATTTTGATCGCGCTCCTGCCGCGTCGGTCCGAGCGCGACGGATCGTCTGGTGTGGACCCAGCTATTAAGATATTTATTACTAAATGATGCCCGCGATGCACAAGCTGCCTCTGTACCAAACGTCAAAATCGGTTAAAATGTTGGGCCGTGAAAAGCTAGCAGACAGACAGACACACACACTTTTACATTTATAATATTAGTATGGAAGAACATCATCTTTGAAAACTGCCGCTTTGAAAAAATCTAACAAGATAAAATCCAGTCAATCAACGATGCATCTATGACAAGTTTCGTAGTTTCGCAATGATTGGAAATGTTGTTCGTAGTTTCGCAATGATTGGAAATGTTGATTGTTGATTATGGATGATAATAATAAGTATCTGCAGTTCACGTTATCTCGCATTATGTTCGTTTATTCGCTACAAGTAACATATAGCCTTGTGCAAACAATTTTGTGTAAATTGTCCTGGTGCGAGTACACACAGGTATTGTTGTTGGAACAGATTTGACGCAGTTTACTACGTTGCTGTTTATACTCGTAGTTTGTTGGTGATACGTAGATATCCCTACAGAGAGGAACCTTCATACAAGCGGCCCGCTATGTATGTATTACAGCACATGAGTAGATATCCCTACAGAGAGGAACCTTCATACAAGCGGCCCGCTATGTATGTATTACAGCACATGAGTAGATATCCCTACAGAGAGGAACCTTCATACAAGCGGCCCGCTATGTATGTATTACAGCACATGAGTAGATATCCCTACAGAGAGGAACCTTCATACAAGCGGCCCGCTATGTATGTATGTATGTCGTGGCTAGATCTTAGAATTGATCACTTCATGATGTGGCCGATCATTTCATGAAACGGTTCTATTTCATGATACGGATCTAAAACTGACCACATCGTTTAAACGTCAACGTTTAATGACATTTCCATCCATCGTTTGGACATATCATTTATATACTTACGGTTTCCATGATATCATAGTTAAGAGAGGGGAGTGAGTGGGATGAAGGGAAGAGACCTCCTACTATGCGACGGAGCTCGGAGGCCCGGTCGATGGAGCACCGCTTCACGGGGCTCCTTTTTCTGGGTGGTTTAAAAAAAATAACAATCTAACCTAACCTATCCGAGTCGGAGTGCCCCGAGTGTACCACTCACACATAGCGCACGTTTGCCATCCAACTGAGCCGGTAACGTCAAATGCGGAGCGTCCGTGAACCGTTGGAGAGAGCTCATGTGTGAAATGAGTGAATGTACCTATAGCGGGCCGCTTGTATGAAGTTTCCTCTCTGTAGGGATGTCTACTCATGCGCCTACAGTGAACCTGTTTACGTCGCGTTGATGGGTTATTTTATCCTGCACTGTATAAAATCATAATATGCGAGTAAAGTAGGAAGTAGGCCTACTACTAGAAGTTATCTATAGTAGTAGGCTTACCCTTTAGAAGTTACCCGAGTATTATAACTTATGTATTAGGTATAAGCAAGTTCAAAAAGGAAGAGAAGTTTTTTTTTAGTCTATTATAAAGCCGAGTAGGTATTGACTATAGAAGGATGAAATATGTCGTGCTTACCACCCGCCAATGTATTTTGCTTTTATGCAATTATCTGCCCTTTCGTCAGCTTATGTCTTCATACACACGTGGGATATCGATAAACTTAACTTCTTAAGTTCTTAGTTCCACACATCGATTGTTCTTAATTGCTACATATATTTGTACATTGCTAGGTATAGGTATCTACAATCTGTTCCCAAAATTGCATAAATTATGCAATATTGTTGGCGGTAAATAGATATTATACATTGTAGTAGTTTAAATACATTGTTGTAGTATTGTACGCACCCACGCGTAATGCGATAGCATTTAAGCATTTTGGCCTTTCCCAAGAAGGAGGTCCAAAACCCTGAATTAGTAACTAAGTACCTATAATTAACTATACCTAGTTCATGAAGCGATTCCAAATCAAAATATAAGGAAACGATTAGGCGGCCTCTCGTATCTTTAAAGCCCGATTCGCACATATCAGTGAAGCTTCAGTGCCGGCACAGTGAAAAATATTCTTTCATACATTCTCTATGAACGCGTTCACACCTGTCCGTATCAGTGACGACACAGTGTTTCAGTGTCAGTTAAAATTCTCCTTTTTCACTGATTCTTCACTGATATGTGCGAATGGGCCTTTAAGTCTACTGCTAAATCGATTAGACTGTGTAAGTATAGACGATTCGATACGCCGTTATTTACTTACCTGTGCGTTTTACCAGTTATAGCTGAGTCACCTTCAAGTGATTTGCCTGCATTAGTTCTATCAATACTGGTAAGTATACTTACCTAATGTCTCGTCTCACAATGATTAGAAAGTGAAATATCTACCGACGTCATTTGCCGCCTACGAAAATTTTCTCGTTGATAACATAGTCTTATCCAAAGCTAATGCTTTGACGTCATCAAATCATTATTAGCTTTGACGTCATCAAATATATATTATTTTGATCTGTGAAAAGTACGACGAAAGTACGGTTTGACGACCTCCCTGGCTCCTTGTTTGTCAGTATGTCCGCACAGACCTCCTCTCATAGGAGAGAGGGATTTAGAGCTTAGACCCGCCACGCTGCTCTAATGCGGGTTAGCGGGCTCCTATGACAGAGGAAAAGCTACAGAGACTTGTTGTGTGTAGCTACAGAGAAGTTGTGATAGCCTAGTGGTTAGGAGTAGGACGACCGACTTCTAATCGGAGGTCGTGGGTTCGATCCCGGGCACGCACCTCTAACTTTTCGGAGTTATGTGCGTTTTAAGTATAATATCACTTGCTTTAACGGTGAAGGAAAAACATCGTGAGGAAACCTGCATGCCTGAGAGTTCTCCATAACGTTCTCAAAGGTGTGTGAAGTCTGCCAATCCGCTTGGCCAGCGTGGTAGACTATGGCCAAAACCCTTCTCACTCTGAGAGGAGACCCGTGCTCTGTAGTGAGCCGGTAATGGGTTGATCATGATGATGATGATGATGAGAGAGGAGGCCAGCAGTGGGATGTTAAAAGGCTGTAGTGGTGGTGGTGATTGTATGTCTGCACTTAAAAGGTAGGTCTAGGTAATCTAGGTATGCTTAAGTTTTTGAATAATTATGAAAGGGTACACGATTAACCCCGGCCCTATGGTACCTAAATGTTAACGTTTAGCGTCCCTGACATTAACACAGTCAGTCAGTGTTTGAAAGGAACCATTCAAAATCTTGCAACCCTGCATCGTGCACAACAAAGTAGTTTTAACTGCCACTAATAGTAATTCACGGAACTGAAACGTTTATAACTAAAACCGCAAGGTCGATATTTGTTTACAAATAGTTCTCGGAGATGTAATAAAGTATGCAGATTTCATCCTATCGTTGAGTAATCGGTACGTAGATGTGACGTTAGTGCGAACAATGAGGTTCCTTCGTGAGTACCTATCTCTATATCTGGTAAAGGATGGTGACTTGTGAATATCGGTAAATTCGCTGACTCACGCCGGATAACTAACTATCCGAGAAGTAATATCGTGTAGATTACGTTAACTAGATAGTTATTTTTGGCGCGATTTCAGGGTCATTAGGAAAATGTATCAATCCTTGTCTGTCAGAAAATCTGAAGGTTTATAAAAACGGATGTTGCTTTTCTAGCTTATGTGAAGTACCTACTTGTACCTAGCTATTTGTACATAGGTAGATAGGTAAGCCATTAGAGCTCAGCTTCGTTTCAAAGATTTATTTATTTTTTAGTTCACTTCTTTATATGAGATGCTTCAAAATAGTTCAACAGTATACCGACAGAGCGATTTTGAAGTTCGTAAAAAAATTCAATAGCTAAAGAAATACTTACCAGTTAGGATTTTAAAGCAGGGACTGAATAACCGGAATTTAATGGTAGTTTTATTTAGCGGTAATGGGCCTACCCTTTTAATAAAAGTAGCGAAATGTTTAAATACCTATAATTTCGGTACCGCTTCATTTCGGTACCTCTTTATTTCTGTACCTTTATATTTCAGTTTAGCGGTACCGAAATAAAAAACGGTACTTTTATTTCGGTACCGCTATTTATATCGATATTTTTATCTAATAAGGCTTTACTTTGATGTGCCGTTGAATGAATCCCACCACTTCGGCATTCTTTATTCTTTAATATTCTTATTTTTAGATTTAGAATTTGGAATTTCTTAAAATCCTTACGTTTTAACAAACACAGGAACCGACGGGAAGCGGGGGACGCGCGGCGCGCGGCTCGTGGCCAAATTCTTCACCTCCGCGCGCGCACCTTTTCGTATTTTTTCGGTACCGAAATCGCAAAGCGGTTAAATAAAGGTATCTTTTATAAAGGTTGAGATTTTGGTACCTATTTTGTACCGGTATGATAACGGTGGTATGTACCGGTATGCTCTACCGCTTTCAGTCCCTGTTTTAAAGGCAATATACGGCTGGGCGCGCCGCAACGATCGCATTGCAAAATCCTCCAGTGTCATGAAAGAAAAGTGTTTAGATAGAGGTACTTGGCACAGTGTGAGAATCTGATGGCATCAGCGTACGAATCACAAGCTAGACTATCTAATAAGCCGGGAGACCACTGTCAGATTCTGTTAGTCATAACGTCTACGGTGGATGGATCACCTGGATCGAATACTGGGTACAAGGGCCGCAAAAATTATGAATAGGTGGATGCCTCAATAAAACAGACCAGTAGGTAGACCAATAAATAGTTCATTGGATTTAGTGGAAGAAGACCTGAGGAAAATGGGCAAATAAAAGGCAAACGAATGTCCATGATAAATGGAACAACCTGGAGGAAACCAGGGGGGTTATTCTGTAACTTAGTTAGCAACTGAAAATAGTTGCCAACGAATTAGTTCGATATACATTGCTGCTTTACTGTGTAAAATTATGAAAACACTTTATAATTTCCCACAGTAAAGCAGCAATGTATATCAAACTTATTCGTTGGCAACTATTTTCAGTTGGTAACTAAGTTACAGAATAACCCAGCAGGACCCACGAGAGGCTGAATTTCCGCAGGAGTAATGGACAGATGGATCATTCATACATTTTATGTATGAACCATCACCCAGTAGAAGCGCAACGCACTGGCGAATCGATTTGGCTCTTTATGTTAGTATAGATAGAGCCTAATGTGGTTCAGCGCGCGGTTTTGCAATGCGACGCGATGCGGCCCGCTGCGGCTGTAATTTACTCGAGCCTTAATAAAGATTAAAAATATTCTAAGAATTAACGGAATCAGGCAGCATCCAGATTTTGCAAGTTTTGTTTTTTTTTTCATATTTAGGATAGGTCAGGGTGTTATCTCAGCACCTCTTGAGGGTCGCCTGCGGGTGTGGCCCTCTTGAGGGTTGCCTCTAGCGAGGAACTCCGGGTGATGGAATGGTGTATCCGTCGCCCGTTGAGACGCCTCGGGTCGGGAGGCGCACCATTATGTTCCTGGTGCGCCTCAGACGGTGTTAGGGGGCCTTTAGGTCCCCCGGTGGAGGGTCTGCCTCGGCGGACGGCGCCGGCTGGGTCGCGGATGATTGCGCAAGTGTACCCGTAACCCAGCCACCAGGCGACACGGAGGAACATCGCTGGGTTTTAGTGGGTATTCTGGCCACTTCTTGGCCTGCCTGAGTCCCACACTACCTTCCGGAAGCGTCGCAGTCCGCTGCGCTACTTCCGAAAGGTGTGCGTAAATGCATTTCCCAGCGTAAAAAAAAAAAAAAAAAAAAAAAAAAAAAAAAAAAAAAAAAAAAAAAAAAAAAAAAAAAAAAAAAGGGTGTTATCTCAGCGACTTGTTGACATAAAAAAAACCCGAAATAGTTCTTTATTATGTCTTCTTAAGAAAAGACGTATTCCTAACGATAGGGCTATCTTAAAAGATAAGGAAAAAAAATAGACGTATTTTCTTTTTTCTGGGTCTGGGTCTGGCTTGACCCAGTTGCGACAGCGTTTATTGATCTTTTGCGTTAGTTAAGCATCCTTGACCCGTGTCGGTAACAGGATTGGATGCAACGTTTTTCCTATTATTTAATCAAGGTTTGCTTTAAATTACTGTTGTTTTAATTGGATTGCGTTTATTATGGATTAACATGTAGCCCTACTTTCAAAGTAATTGTGTCTCTATTATTTTATTTCATTCAGGGCTTTCATTAAGTGCCTATCCTTTTCTGCAAGGAACATTTTGAAAGAGAATAGGGAATAGATCTAGTTCTGTTTTAAGATTGTAACATAACATATAACATACCTACCTACATCAGAATCGGTACAAATGTCTAAACTAAATTGACAGCTATAAAAGGAATGATATTTTTTCCTATTGCAGGGAATATTATGAAAAGGATGCAATTATTTTTAGACCTGTCAATAATAATTTAGTTAAGTGTGTACAAAAGAATTAGAACCATACTGGTGCTAATTCTTTTGTAAAATTCTAAATTGTAAAATTCCGTTTAAAATTTTTCGTTTAAAAAAAACTCGTTGACCAACCAAGGTATGGTTGCATATATAATGTATAATGTATTAACCTTCCAGAGGTCGCGCCCCTGCGCCGTACATGAGTGGTCGCGTGCGGTGTGACAGTCCGCAACTTTGACTGCCTGTTTTGAGTTAACTAATAAGCAATTTGTGTCTATTTATAACATAATAGTAAAATTTGGTCCTTTTTCGAACTAAATAACAAAGAAAATTACAGGGTTGTATTTATTTATTCATTATTATATCAAAAAGTAATGAAGTCTATAAAAACATCAAAATTCGCCTCCTCAAAAGAATACAGCTTATATAATAGAATACAAACAATATTAAAAAAATATTACAACTTCTTTTCTAATTTTAAACATTACAAAGGAGTTTACTAATAAAACATTAAAAATAATCATTATTTTAAAAATTGGCACTAAGTTTTAGGTACTTAAAAATCACAGAAAAACGTAATTACTGCTCATGTGCATCTGTGACAAAGGTCAAATCGCTACTAAAAGATGCTACCCCACCCCCTCGAGGCAATCACGGACGTAGTGTGCAAAAATATTAAATTTCTTAAATATGACCAAAATTAGTTCGCTGCGGACTCACAGACCGCGCGCGACCACTCCAGGGTTAAATACAATAAATAGGTTCGGAAAACTCCAAGCGCGGTGTCTAATCTGAGTTTAATCTGAACAACGCTTATCTAATCTAAACTGAACTGTAGGGTTACATTTATGCCGAGTTTGCACATTTTGTCAACGTGACTAGATTTCGATTATCGAATCACAATAACTTAATACCCTTAAATAAAAACCCCCGACATTCGCCATTTTGTGGCGGCGGCCATCTTGGATTTGCAATAGTGCTATTCTACTAGTCAAGCCTTTTCATTTCCTATCCCTCGCGCTCTCTCAGCGATCAATGCTGTCCTCGGTTTCAAACCCGAGTTCGATGTGTTTGCTGATGAATGGAAGGTGATCGTACGAACGTGTCTGGATTTTTGTGAGAAGTCAGTGTGATTGTGATTGTAGGTATAACCTATTTATTTTTCAGTGCTCTTTTTTATTTTTTGTTATTCTTTTGTTTTTAACCCCCGACGCAAAAACGACGGGGTGTTATAAGTTTGACGTGTCTGTGTGTGTGTGTGTGTGTGTGTGTGTGTGTGTGTGTGTCTGTCTGTCTGTTCCCCTGTGGCGCTCAAACGGATGGACCGATTTGAATGCGGTTTTTTTTGTTTGAAAGGTGAATTAGTCGAGAGTGTTCTTAGCTATGTTTGATGAAAATCGGTCCAAGATGGCCGCCGCCACTAAATGGCGAATGTCGGGGGTTTTTTAAATTTTCAATTTACACTTGTTACTTAATTAATTAGAGTAAGTGGCCTGCACGCCGTTCTAATTGATTTAAATAAATAAATAAATAAATGAATAAATAAATTTGATACCCATATTAAGGGAGTTGTGAAAAAATATGTAATCCGCCATTTTGTAGCGGCGGCCAACTTGGATCGATTTTCATCAACATAGCTAACAACATTCTCGACTAATTCACATTTCAAACAAAAAACAAACCGCTTTCAAATCGGTCCACCCGTTTGAGCGCTACAGGGGAACACATACACACACACACACACACACACACACACACACACACACACACACACACACACACACACACACACACACAAACACTTATAACACCCCGTCGTTTTTGCGTCGGGGGTTAAAAATATACCTAAATTGGCTTGTTTTAAGGTTTGAGTGCGTCGATACATCTACAGTCTACATCCAGCGCCCCAAGCGGGAATTTTTCAAAAAAAAAAGTCGGAAGTACCTACTGAATGTACGTACGATTTTAAAATAAGAGGCTTTAGGCCCATTTTACTCATAATAAGAGGCTTTAGGCCCATTTTACTCGTATATTTTTGATATTCGAAATCGATCAACGTTGTCGCAATGAGCAAACTCGGCATAACCCTACTGATTACTCTTGTCCACAGGTAGTGGAGTGCCACGAGAGACGCACCGGCATGAAGCGCGCGCTGAAGGTACTGCACGACAGCGCCAAGGCGCGGCGGGAGGTGGAACTGCACTGGCGGGCGAGCGGCTGCGTTCACATCGTTGAGGTATGTCCATGTCCAAGTCTACCCTTTGACGTCCCACTGTTGGGCAGTGGCGGTCCTAGAGCTTAGGTTCCATGCATGCCGACAAATAGGTACCACTACCACCACCACTACAGCCTTTTATCATCCCACTGCTGGGCACAGGCCTCCTCTCTCAAAGGAGGGAGGGATTAGAGCTTAGACCCGCCACGCTGCTCCAATGCGGGTTCGCGGGCCTTAACGACTATTGTCACATGATAGTGATAATAACCGGGACCGACTGCTTTACGTGCTCTCCGAGGCACGGGGGTGAAACACCGCCAACTACCAACTCCGGGCTGGCACTGAGAATTTCTTGACAGAAAACCCCAATACCTAACAATTGTTTGCCCGACCCGGGAATCGAACCCGGGACCTCGTGATCTGCAGTCGAATACGCTAATCACTAGACCAACGAGGCAGTATACAAAGTCAAATAAACTTAATTCAGAACTAGCCTCCGCCCGCGGCTTCGCCCGCGTGAATTTCGGTTTTTCACAAATCCCGAGGGAATCGTGGACTCCCCGCTCATTTTTACAACCTTTATACCTATTTTCAAAGAAATTTGCTGTAGTAATCGACGGATAGCTGTAGCTATTTCGGTTTTTTTTTTCAAAATCCCGTGGGAACTGTGGATTTTTCCAGGATAAAAAGTGCAAATGCATACAGAAGCATGCAACTATTGTAATAATGTGCTATGTGAGCGTGATTTACCTAAGAACAGTCAGCGCCATCTATCGCGTTTTTGGAAGTCTATATCTATTTTAGTCCCACAGGAATACATTTCCGGGATAAAAAGTGGCCTGAACACAGGCCACCAGGGAAATTTTGAATTGAAAATTTCAGCCAAATCGGTTCAGTAGTTGCGGCGTTAAAGAGGAACAAACATACATACACACACACACACACACACACAAACTTTCGCCTTTATAATATTAGTGTGACAATATTTTCATTTTTCATTTAAAAAAAAATAGCTGGACAAAACTATGAGAGTTTCTTATTTTACTAAGGTACCCTAAAAATAAACCGTAGGTACAATACATACTTATATGTATGAAGTATGGAATCCTGAAACAATCAAAATATAATTACATAATCCTCAGTGACCGTTAACAAAAGGCGTTATAAAGAAGGTTGTGACAAACCGACACATAATACAATAATACTCCATTGTGTGTGCATTCACAAATAGCTGTTTTTGTTGGAAATGGAAATATTTCCACAGTGGCGAATAATGAATGAGAACCATTTTTCTGTTCTATGATTGTGTCAAAAAAGACGTCAAGGTTAATCTACTGTTTTGATATAAGAATAATTATAGTATAATTATACCTAATATTTCGGTTGTAAACGTAAGATTAAAAAAAAATGGCAGGTAGGTACCTACTGCTCTGTTTACTAATAAGAGGTAGCTCTATTACTGGGTGTCTTACATCGTTCAAATAATATAATTCGACGACATATTTATATGCGAACAGCTAGAGATAGTCGTCCAACGATAACTTAACCGTCACGACATATCGGGAACGCACCCTAACCACGTTGTCGCGTAAATTGTTCTGTATCTTGAGGTTGTCGCGTAGATAAGTTTGTCATTTTCTACGAAGTCGTATCGCGTCGCATTGTTCGCATCGTATCGCGTCTCGTTAATCGTTCACCTAGAGTCCTAGAACAACGGGCAGTGCCGGATTAACCAAGCAAGAGTAGCAATTGCTACGGGCCCCGCGCGAAAACGCACAAGCTCTACAAAAAGTTGCGTGTACATACATAATTGAACTAGTGTTGCGCTCGGTGCGCGAGCTGCAAGCAGCTCGCGGGCCTTGTAGTCTCTTCAATATTCGTAAAATAAAGAAATGGGAGGCCATACCAAATACCAGAATATTCTGGAGAGTCTCTTGAAAGATAGAAAGAAATATTGGTATCACGTTTCGTATCTTTTCTGAAAGGACACTAATGAGTTCTATGCATGCGTTTAGTGGAAAAAAAAATCTATACATAAATGTTCTGGAAAGCCACTTGAAAATTAAAAAGAAATTTTGTATGGACACGAATTTTTTTGTTCCGTCCTCGTCCCAGCAGCTATATATATATATTAATACAAGCGGAAACCCGTGACTTCGTTCGCGTGGATATTGGTTTTTAAACATCCCGTGGGAATCATTTTGTCTTTCCTAAGCTCCTTTGAGCTCATACCTTGCTAAAAACTGTCAAAAGTTCACTGGCGGATGTTTAGGTAGATCAAAATGTAAACATCCGCCAGTGAAAGTCCCATCAAAATCGATCCAGCCTTTGAGAGATTAGCCAGTAATCTTTAAAGTATTTCCTTTCTAACAAAAAAAGAATGAATGAAATCGGACCACGCGTTAATGAATTACAGCTAAGTACACATTTTGACTTTCATCCCCTCTCCCAAGGGAACCGTGCTGAATTTCGGGATAAAAAGTATCCTATATTATGTTACTCCGTAGTATGAACTTAAATCATACCAAGTTTCATTTCAAGCCATTCAGTAGTTTTTGCGTGATGCGCGCACAAACATACAGACAAACAGATAAACAGACAAACAGACAAAAATTTCAAAAATAGCTTTTTTACGTTCTATTACTTATCCCTAACATCCCCAGTTATTATTTTGCAAAAATCTTCAATGTACAGATACGGCAAGTCTAGGATTTTATTATATGTATAGAATATATATTTTCATATTCATTCCTCGCCTGTCATTGGTCGCGGTTAGACGCGTCAACTTAATATTGTTTGAAAACTAACGTACGTAATGGCGAATAAGTGTCCGCAGTGTTCAAAACTTATAACAAAAAAATCTCCGGGACTTGAGTGCAATAAGTGTAGTGTTATTGTGCATGCTACGAATTCTTGTACTGGACTTACAAATAAGCAACTGAATTCTCTTCGTACTGCCGAAAACCTAGAATGGACTTGCAACGATTGTACTCGATCTCCGAGAAGAAACTCGACCTTCATCACACCCGACGACGACCCCGACGATGATGAAGACGCAGCATCAAGCGGCAACTACCCAATCGACATGAAGAAACTTCTCAAAGACCTCACCGAAGAAATAAACAAAATAATTAAAAAAGAATTGAAAGAAACAAATAATTCCTTGCAATATTGCAGTGATAAGTTAGAAGAATGCCTGGACTGCATGGAGGCATTTAAAGAAAAAGTAAAAAGTCTGGAAAAGAAAAACTGTGAGTTGGAAAACAAATATAGATCGTTAGAAAACAATATGGGTGCCCTGCAACAGCGAGTCAACGAGTTTGAGCAGAAAGAATTACGCTGCAACATCGAAATTGCGGGTATTCCATACGCAGATAAAGAAAACATGCAAGATATTGCGGGAAAAATTGCAAAAAAACTCAACAAAGAAAGTTCTGAGATCAAGAGTATTAAACGTGTACCAACTTCGAAAGGTAAGGTCGGAATAATAAAGATGCAAATGCAAGACGAAGAAAAGAAAAATAACTGGATTAAAGAAGCCAAAACTAAAAATATTACCCTAGACAGCATAATAAAGGAAGTTGATACCAAAATTGCAAAGGAAAAAATTTATTTACGCGAAGAACTCACTTATTACAATAAAAACTTACTATGGAAAACTAAACAAGCAAGCAAAAACATGTATAAGTTTGTGTGGTGTAAGGACGGTAGGATTATGGTACGAAAAACGGAAAACGCGAAAGTGCTAATCATCAGAACTGACGAAGACATTAACCAGCTCACTATTTAATTTTATAAATAAACTGTAATCGGTACCTAAACCAGCTAAAATTTCCTTATTTGCTACTAACTATCATGGCTAACATTTTTGTACCTAGAAATATTACCGAGCTATTCAATTGTGTAGATATAAACGATTATTTTAACAACATTCCGTATTATAATTGTAATTTTTCTTCTATTCACATAAACATACGCTCAATAGTTAAAAACTTTCCATATATAGAATTACTCGTATCCAACTGTAAGCAAGTTCTTGATGTAATAATCTTAACAGAAGTAGGTATTTCTGATCGCATAAGCTCGTTATTTCACCTTAGTGGGTATAGCATGCACTCAAAACTGCGGAATGAACGCAAAGGCGGCGGAATTATAATGTATGTACATAATAGACACAAATTCACTGAAACCAAACAAACAACAAAATACTGTGAATGCATAACCGGTAAATTAACAACGTTTTCAAATTACTCCGTATATTTGAGTGCTATCTATAGACCACCATCACTTAGTGTACCTAATTTTATATATGAATTAAATACTTTAATTAACAGCGCCGGAAACTTGGATTTAATTGTTTTAGGAGATATTAACATTAATCTTAAATCACAGAATACTATATGTAACCAGTACCTAAATCTTTTATATGGGAATGGGCTTGAGTGTGGGATATCAGATTATACGAGAATTGAAACTGTGAAGGGGTACACTTCGAAATCATGCATAGATCACATTTTCCTTAGATCGCATACTCAAGAAGCATTCTCCGCGGCGGTCGGCACTGTACTAGCCGATCACCGCCTCACAGTTATAACTTGCATCGATACGCAACATAATATACAGGTTGCTCCGAAATCAGTCACTAAATTTAATCGAACAACCATTCAAAGAGAATTAAATATGATTGATTGGAACGAATTATGCAACGAAGAGTGTCCTATAAATCTATATGAAAAGCTAAGATATTAAAGTGTTATGAAATGGGAAAATATACAATACGAGTAAAATGTACAAAAAGGAGCTCAAACAAATGGGTTAATAATAAATTAATTAAATTATGCAAACAAAAAGATATCAAATACATCGAATGGAAAAAGGACCCCAATAATAAAATTCTAAAACTAGACTACAATAAAATAAGAAACAAATGTAACTCCCTAATACAAAAACTAAAAGATAAAACCACACAGAAAGATATTGAAGATGCTAAAAACGAACCAAAAAAATTATGGAACCTACTAGACAGAATAATAGGCAGAACTAAAGAATCCCTTGACAATGTAATTTTAAAAGCTTTTAATCAAGACATAAAATCTATTGCGAACAATTTTGCCAATGCCTTCGACAACAATGTAAAAGAAGTACTTCCAAAATGTGAAATTCCACTCTTAGATAAAAACATATATACAAAATCAGTCAGTCTCTCAATGCGTTTCAAACAGGCACACCCATCTGATGTTCATAAAATAATTAGTAAAATTAAAACCAATAAATGCCCGGGCATTGACAGTATAAAGCCAATAGACATTAAAATTATTTCAAGTAAGATTGTGAGTGCCATTGCAAGACTAATAAACTTAAGTGTAACGACCGGCTTATATCCTGACGAGTTAAAAGCGGGATTAGAAAGACCAATTTTTAAAAAAGGGAGTAAGAAAGATTATAATAATTATCGACCTATTACCATTCTACCTATAATAGATAAAATTGTAGAAAAATATATAAGTAACCAAATACATGACTTTTACAAAAACAATGACATTTTAGCTCGTGAACAGTATGGATTTCAACCGAATAAAAGTACAACGCAACTACTTTCCAAACTTACAGATTATATTAATTCCTGCCTTAATGAGAAAAAACACGTTCTCATGGTATTCATCGATTACAGTAAAGCATTTGATATTCTTAAACATAAGACATTAATCGAGAAACTAGAACTATCTGGTATAAGAGGGCCACTACTGCAGTGGTGTGAAAATTATTTAACTAACAGAGCATATGTTGTTCAGGTCGGCGATGAAACGAGTGACAAGGTCCAGGTGGCTCAAGGCACAGCGCAAGGTTCCGTGCTTGGGCCTTTACACTATCTGGCCTATGTAAATGACGCTAAAAACACAATAAATAAATGTCAATTGTTTCAGTACGCTGACGACACATGTATTGTGGCTGCTGATCGAAATATAGCAATTGCCATAAAAAATCTACAAACTGATTTCGATTCGATATGCAAATGGTCTCATGACGTGGGACTAGTGGTCAATGCACAGAAAACAAAACTATTGCATATACGCTCAAGCCATAATAAAAACATCGTTGAGCCTGAACTCAAGTCTCACGGCCACGACTGTATGCACCTTAAGAGCCCATCGTGCAGCTGTCCAAATATAGAAAAAGTTTCCGAGCATACATATTTAGGACTTGTGATAGATAGTAGATTCAACTGGGATAAACACATTGAGACCGTATGTAATAAACTCCGTTCAATTTTAGCAAAATTTAGTATTGTTAAAAATAAAATACGCTTCAAAACGCTTTTACAGCTGTATAATGCCCTCATGGATAGTATAATTGCATACGGCCTAAGTAGCTACGGTCGCACATTTAAAACTCATCTTAACAAAATATATAACATACAATTGAGAACACTTAAAATGATAATACCACCCAAAATAAAAAATAAATACTACAATAATGAAGCGGAGATTTTTAATTACTGTAAAGTATTACCTGTCCACGATAAAACTATACATGCTCTTATAATCCAAAATTACTTCGACCACCATGAGAACTATGTAAAACAAACAGTAACCACAAGGAGAACAGCTGAACGTAAAATAGCAACCATAAAGTCAAATAACTTCTATGGAAAACGTACTACGCAGTACCTTGTTCCACGTCTAATAAATGAAATTCCATACACAATACGAAGCAAAATAACCAAAAATAATATAAAATACAAAATTAAAGATTTTATCCTTAAAAACAAAACATAAAAATGATACACGTTTGAATACGCACGGAACAGCCTGTATATAATTTGTACTTTGTTTGCATTACTCGGAGCATCGCTAGCGGCGATTGCCGCAAGACGTTACCATGTTATTACTTATAAGTTTTAAATGTACCCTCATTTGAACATTAACACTTTCATAATTTGTATTCGTTCAATGTTGTGATATTACCTAATTAACCTTTTGTAACTTTTTTAATATATAGAGGAATGTGCAGCATCCTGATAAGTCGTCAAGACTTAAGGGTGCCAAGAAAATTTGTAAATAGTTTCTATTTTGTTTGTAAATAAATAAATAAAAATAAAATAAATAGAATAGATTGAATTGTTTTTTTAACACTTTATTTATACTTAAGAACACATCAAGGGCTCTTTGAAAGGCCCCGCGCTAGCTTAATCCGGCACTGGCAACGGGTCATCTGCTACAATCCGTTAACCACCAATATATCATCCCTTTTAATTTGTTTCCAGATCATCGACGTATACGACAACACATACGGCGGCAAGCGGTGCCTGCTGGTCGTGATGGAGTGCATGGACGGCGGCGAGCTGTTCCAGCGGATCCAGGACAACAGGGAGGGCGCGTTCACTGAGCGGCAGGCCGCAGAGGTAACTAACTCCTTGCTAAAACTGCAATATTGATGTTTTTACAATATTTTACAGTCCAGATGCTGTCTTAGTATTTTACTATGCGTCATTTTATTGTTATTTTTTCAGATAATGCACTCAATATGCGTAGCAGTGCGTCACCTGCACGACACGAACATAGCGCACCGCGACATCAAGCCCGAGAACCTGCTGTACACCAGCATGCAGCCCAACGCGATCCTCAAGCTGACCGACTTCGGCTTCGCCAAGGAGACGCTCACGCAGGCCGACACGCTGCAGACGCCGTGCTATACGCCCTACTACGTCGCGCCGGAGGTGTGTTAGCACCTGCACGACACGAACATAGCGCACCGCGACATCAAGCCCGAGAACCTGCTGTACACCAGCATGCAGCCCAACGCGATCCTCAAGCTGACCGACTTCGGCTTCGCCAAGGAGACGCTCACGCAGGCCGACACGCTGCAGACGCCGTGCTATACGCCCTACTACGTCGCGCCGGAGGTGAGTTAGCACCTGCACGACACGAACATAGCGCACCGCGACATCAAGCCCGAGAACCTGCTGTACACCAGCATGCAGCCCAACGCGATCCTCAAGCTGACCGACTTCGGCTTCGCCAAGGAGACGCTCACGCAGGCCGACACGCTGCAGACGCCGTGCTATACGCCCTACTACGTCGCGCCGGAGGTGAGTTAGCACCTGCACGACACGAACATAGCGCACCGCGACATCAAGCCCGAGAACCTGCTGTACACCAGCATGCAGCCCAACGCGATCCTCAAGCTGACCGACTTCGGCTTCGCCAAGGAGACGCTCACGCAGGCCGACACGCTGCAGACGCCGTGCTATACGCCCTACTACGTCGCGCCGGAGGTGAGTTAGCACCTGCACGACACGAACATAGCGCACCGCGACATCAAGCCCGAGAACCTGCTGTACACCAGCATGCAGCCCAACGCGATCCTCAAGCTGACCGACTTCGGCTTCGCCAAGGAGACGCTCACGCAGGCCGACACGCTGCAGACGCCGTGCTATACGCCCTACTACGTCGCGCCGGAGGTGAGTTAGCACCTGCACGACACGAACATAGCGCACCGCGACATCAAGCCCGAGAACCTGCTGTACACCAGCATGCAGCCCAACGCGATCCTCAAGCTGACCGACTTCGGCTTCGCCAAGGAGACGCTCACGCAGGCCGACACGCTGCAGACGCCGTGCTATACGCCCTACTACGTCGCGCCGGAGGTGAGTTAGCACCTGCACGACACGAACATAGCGCACCGCGACATCAAGCCCGAGAACCTGCTGTACACCAGCATGCAGCCCAACGCGATCCTCAAGCTGACCGACTTCGGCTTCGCCAAGGAGACGCTCACGCAGGCCGACACGCTGCAGACGCCGTGCTATACGCCCTACTACGTCGCGCCGGAGGTGAGTTAGCACCTGCACGACACGAACATAGCGCACCGCGACATCAAGCCCGAGAACCTGCTGTACACCAGCATGCAGCCCAACGCGATCCTCAAGCTGACCGACTTCGGCTTCGCCAAGGAGACGCTCACGCAGGCCGACACGCTGCAGACGCCGTGCTATACGCCCTACTACGTCGCGCCGGAGGTGAGTTAGCACCTGCACGACACGAACATAGCGCACCGCGACATCAAGCCCGAGAACCTGCTGTACACCAGCATGCAGCCCAACGCGATCCTCAAGCTGACCGACTTCGGCTTCGCCAAGGAGACGCTCACGCAGGCCGACACGCTGCAGACGCCGTGCTATACGCCCTACTACGTCGCGCCGGAGGTGAGTTAGCACCTGCACGACACGAACCTCACCGATTCTTCGATCGGCTTCGAAGATACCTCACCTCTTCTTCGAACGGCTTGGAAGATGCTCACCTCTTCTTCGAACGGCTTGGAAGGTGCTCGCCTCTTCTTCGAGCGGTTTGGAAGGTGCTCACCTCTTCTTCGAGCGGCTTGGAAGGTGCCTCACCTCTTCTTCGAACGGCTTGGAAGATGCTCGCCTCTTCTTCGAACGGCTTGGAAGATGCTCACCTCTTCTTCGAGCGGCTTGGAAGGTGCTCACCTCTTCTTCGAGCGGCTTGGATGGTGCCTCACCTCTTCTTCGAACGGCTTGGAAGGTGCTCATCTCTTCTTCGAACGGCTTCGAAAGTGCCTCACTTCTTCTTCGATCGGTTTTGAAGGTGCCTCACTTCTTCTTCGATCGACTACAAAGGTGCCTCACCTCTTCTTCGATCGGTTTCGAAGGTGCCTCACCTCTTCTTCGATCGGCTTTGAAGTTGCTTCACCTCATCTCAGAGGTGATCGATCGGATGAAAGCGACATGGTGCAGTTATATTTTTCAAGGAACTGCAAGCATTTATTTAAAATTATGTGCCATGGGCTTGCAAATGAAGTAATTATAAAGAACCTGTTTAGTTAAATTACATACGTATACTATACTGATTTTTTTAACGTTCCTGATTATACTTGTTACCTTCTCAGGTGCTAGGTCCGGAGAAGTACGACAAGTCGTGTGACATATGGTCCGTGGGCGTGGTGATGTACATCCTGCTGTGCGGGTTCCCGCCCTTCTACTCCAACCACGGCCTGGCGATATCACCGGGTATGAAGAAGGTATCTATTTCTTCTTTATCCTATACTAGCGGACCCGGCAGACGTCGTCCTGCCCGCTATCAGCGCCACCTACCGGGTCCAATTTTTCTACTTATAAACCTTCCTCTTGTATCACTATATTTATTAAAAAAAACCGCATCAAAATCCGTTGCGTAGTTTTAAAGATTTAAGCATACATAGGGACATAGGGATATAGGGACAGAGAAAGCGACTTTGTTTTATACTATGTAGTGATATATTATGTCACAACTAAAGCCTAATCAAAAAATCTATCTTTTATGTATAATATTTAGCAAATTATAACATACTAGCCGATGCCAGCGACTTCGTCCGCTTGGATTCTTATAAATCTCATCACCTAATTAAGCCACTTGGGGGTGATTTTCATAGATATGTTACGGATAAGGTTGGAAGTTGGAATAAACTTAGGTTTACCCGGGTTTACTTAGTATTATCTACCCAAGCTGTGATAGCCTAGTGGTTAGGACGACCGACTTCTAATCGGAGGTCGTGGGTTCGATCCCGGGCACGCACCTCTAACTTTTCGGCGTTTTAAGTATTTAAATATCACTTGCTTTAACGGTGAAGGAAAACATCGTGAGGAAACCTGCATGCCTGAGAGTTCTCCATAACGTTCTCAAAGGTGTGTGAAGTCTGCCAATCCGCTTGGCCAGCGTGGTAGACTATGGCCAAAACCCTTCTCACTCTGAGAGGAGACTCGTGCTCTGTAGTGAGCCGGTAATGGGTTGATCATGATGATGATCTACCCAAGGCTTTTGGGTAATGTCCAAATAATAATGAAAATAAGTTTTAATTTGGGATTTACCCACACATTTACTAACTCACCTAAGCGAATCCAATGCTCACAAATGTGACCAACTGTGACATGGGGGAGGATAAAAAATCATGAAATTCGTGTAAATTAATATTTCAAATATAGATTATTATAGATTGTATAACTTTCTGTTGCAGCGTATTAGACTGGGCCAGTATGACTTCCCGGAGCCTGAGTGGTCGAACGTGTCAGCCGAAGCCAAGAACCTGATTCGCGGCATGCTGTCCGTCGACCCTGCGAAGCGTTTAACTATACATCAGGTAATGACTCTTTCATGACTTCTAATTTAATCTAAAAAAATCCTACTGACCATTCAGTTTCATATTCAGTCTGTAGAATCAATTGTTATACCCTGATTTCTAATTCCGTGGAATTCTGACAGCTGTCATTGTCATTTACAAATGAGTTATTTGTACGGAGAACAGGGTTAACATCTACGAAGTACGATTTTACCACAAACTACTTTAATTCCCTGTCATCATAAAAAGCCATATGCTGAATAATAATATTAGTCGTTTCGTCCTAAAATAGAAAACACCAAGAGTGGAAACTAGAAAGTGCACACTAACAGCAATAGAAAACAAAAGAAGCACATGGAAAAATTCATTCAAAAATGGAAGTCAAATGACATTCTCACCATGTTAGGCATTTGTCATATCTACATGCGGCAGTTGATTTTTATTTACATAAGTTTTGAATTTTTTATCTTTTTTGTGGGAATTGTTTTATCTCTGGTAACATTACGAAACGTCAGAATCCCACGGAATTAGAAATCAGGGTATAGATTTAAAATTGACCATACTCTACTTCACGATCCACCAATTTCATTTTGATACTGTGCAAGCAAGCGTTAACTCGAAGTTAACTAGTAAAGGATCTTGAGGTCCTGAGATCGAGTCCACAAACGGACAAAAAAGAGAAGTTATAATTGAGGTTTTCTGTCAAGAAATTCTCAGTAAATATTCGGCTGTTAGATGGGTTTTTGTAACTTTTGATGATATTATAACGACGAAGAAACATGGGCCTAACTGTCCTTGTTTTGAACCCCCGACGCAAAAACGACGGGGTGTTATAAGAGCGTGCGTGCGTGTGTGCGTGTTGTTATGAGCACTATGCAAATCCAAGATGGCCGTCACCACAAAATGGCGAATGTCGAGGGTTTTTTTTAAATTTTAATTTAAAACTCGTATTCGGCATAAAGTAATGCGAAAGTAAATTTTATAATACTACCTTGTTACTCTAAGTGTTACTGTTTTCAGCGCCATCAACAACCATGTAAAAAAAAAACTATCGCTATTCACAGGTCATGGCGAGTCCATGGATACGTCAGTACACACAAGTGCCGCAAACTCCGCTGTACACGCACACGCTATTGCGCGACGCGGGAGACGCGTGGGCGGACGTGCAGGACGAGATGACGCGCTCGCTGGCCACCATGCGAGTGGACTACGACCAGGTACGTGACATCAACGTCAAACACATAAGTCATGACACCACTTGACATCAACGTCAAACACACATAATTATGACGCAAATTCCACATAATTAGATGACGCACTTGCTGGCCACAATTCGAGTCGACTATGACCGACGCGTCACTTGACAGTGTCAAACACACACGACTCCATTACACGATATAACGCTTACGAAAAATTACGGTTGGTGTCACGTGACAGCAACGTCCAACACGTGACGCAAACGTCACTTTTACGTTACTGTGCGAGGCATGAACCTATAGAAGAGGACTTGGCATAATGTCCTATAGAAAATAGTGGATCGGAAAATAGCTTAAACTTATCAAAATTTTCATAAGTGTGTAAGAGACAACACTACATTTTTAAACATAACAATAAAACAGATCGTGGCAGAAATTTTATTGCAACTTCCCTTAAGATGGCCTCCCTAAATGTATACATGAACACTCACACACGCACAACTTGAAACATCACAATGAACACGCGCCATTTTATGTTACAGGATTGTGCGTGTGTGAGTGTATTTTTGGCACGTTTTTAAGGTAGGTATGCCTACTCTACTTATTATTATTACCTCTATGGTGCGAGGTCCACGAATACGGATAGAGCATGGACGTCCCAGATATAAAGTTACAGTGAAATGACGTTGGCTTAAAATGACATCGGATATAGTCCTACAAACTTATCTGACCCGGTGGCGGAAAGTGGAACTAATGACGCCATTTTGAAATTTCAATGCAAAAAAATATTATTGGCAACATTTAGGGTCTGTTTTACCACCTCCTGATAAGTGTCGGATAGCTTAAACGTAAGTTGTCACTTTTTTACTTTGTGTCAAGTGACAAAGACAAAAGTTGTGAATAAGCTATCCGACACATATCAGGAGGTGGTGAAACAGGCCCTTAATGTGAGGAGCGACGATGTCACTCTGTATCAAGTCATATTATGTCTATTCGTCGAAATATATGTCATCATGTATTTTTTGTTTGTTTGTTTTAGGTTCAAATCAAAGCGTTAGAACAAAGTAACAATTCACTTCTCAACAAACGGCGGAACAAAGTAGGCGCCTGAAACAATCACAATTAGTACTTAATGATGAAAACCAAGCTCACAAAAACACCTTGTTATAATATTATAGAGAGGTACTGTTACAACTTGTTTATATCTACAGATTGGTGCTTATTCGGTTGTGAACAATCTCTAAATTGACAGGTCTAAAAAATAGCGTTGTCTCTTTCACTATGTTACATGTAGAAAGGGATAGCACTATTCTTTTAGATGTGTCATTTTAGTTTAGTTAAGATATGTGTGCAACCGAATTACCAGCACTGTAAGGGTTGCCAACTTTTCGTTTATAAAATCAAAATGTAAAACAATACCACCTTGAAGCCTGAAACGCACACAACCGCACGGCGTGACGTCACAAAGACGCGCGCGTACGCGTGTACGATTTGTAAAAAAATGTGTTCTACTTGTAAGTTTGTATGGAGAAACAAATTGCTCGCGCATTCTTTAATTTAAGTTTTGATAATTTTATGAGTACATTATGCTAAATGCAATATGTACCTACATATTATATAAATTTATTACTATATGATTATGTCAGACTTATACCTACATAATATTTTTTTCGAGTAGATAGCCAAAAATTTTATCACATAATGAATAAAGAGTCAAAAAATCAAAAAGTATTGACGCCCTGATGTAGACATGATATGCATTTTTTTATATTATATTATCATCACATTTCCGTTGTTTGACATATATTATGTCAAACATGTAAAGTTTGTCATGCAAGTTTAATTGTTTACTGGTGCTTAAGTCAATTTACATACAACAAAAACGCGTCCTATGAAAAAGTGTTCCAAAATTTGCCACATTGTTAAAACCCAGGCCACGCATATCACAAACATTTGAACACTTGTTTGAACATATGTGTGGGTCTTTGATATTTGTTCAAAGTTTGAACACACATATTTGCACTTTGCCATTCAATATCGGTTTTTCCACCACACATCAAAGCGTTTAAAGTTCAATATCAAATGAAGCGAACATATTATTAAGCAAACCTGTGTTCAAATGTTTGTCTGTGTGTGGTGCCGCCGGGGTAAGAAAATTGATATACATGTCAAAGTATAATTAAAGTAGGTAATTACAATAATTGACTAGTTTTGCCGTCCGCGCTAACTAGAAAATAAATAGTTATAGGGATAAGAAAGCAGTATTTATATATTATGTATTATATAAAATATGGCGCTTTATTCAATTTAAATATACTTATTGAAAAAATTTAAATAATGATTATTTAGAGACATTTTAGTAATTAAATAAAAACTAAATAGTACATTTGAATTTTTGGTCAAAAAAGGTCGTCGATAATCTTGTGATAGAACTTGTCGCTGAATAAATTATTACCAAATAATACTTAATTCGCAAGTCACAAAAATTCTAAAATTAAGTTTAGAGCTAAATATAATTGTATGTAATTGTAGGTTTAGTTTAATTTTCAAAATACTTAAAATACAGCATTTTTTGTTTTAAGAAAAAATACATTAATACAAATACAATTAACGAAACATATATATATATATATATTGTTTATATGACTTTTTATAATAAAGCTTGTCTTGTAGAGCCATTTTGAACGGCCATTTCTGGCAATTGAACATTTTAAAAATAATCTAGAGTGACAAATCAAAGATATTGTATTCTCTCTCTATTTGTACAAATAAGTAGTAAAATAGTGTTTTTTAGACAAAATGAAATATCAGAAAAATTACATCCGTTTGAAAAAGACGACTTTCTTTAAAAAGTTTTCTTTATTAAATGTATTGTCAGTGTTCATAATAATAATAAATTGATGTATCGCGGCCGCCCATTGTACTTGATGAAATTTCAAAAATGACCTATTAATCTAAATGGTTCTACTGAGAAATTGTAAATATTTTACATCACACATTGCCATCAACCATGATCGTTTATTATTAGTCGATAAGATTTTTTTTCGTTGTATGAGAGTAGTGACATCACGTAAAATGTTCTCACAGTGTCTGACGTTATTGTATTGAAAACTGCCAATATTAGCGATATGTGCAAATTTGTACTAAGGGTATATACTGTTGTATAACTCCCGGCACGTAAGTCTAGCGCTGAGCGAGAGAGCGTGCGCGCGGCGTCGTTTGAGTGAGCGGGACACAGTACGATTGGCACACAATACACAGCTAATCAGTTCTTACGAACGATCCCCACGCCCTCCCCGCGAGCCCCTCACCACCCGAGATACCTCATTTTCGACTTCTGCGCATTGAAGGTCAACGCTAGACTTATTTGCCGTGACTTGTACCTAGTCCTAGATTCCTAGCATAACACTCCTCTATTAATACAAGAAGACACCTATCCTAAACTTGCTATAAAACGACTTGCCGTCGTGGTCGTCCCAAACCAACAGACGTCCACTGCTGGACATAGGTCTCTTGCAAGTATCGTCACAGAACACGACCTTGCGCCGCTTGTTTCCAACGGCTGCCAGGGACTCGCTTGAAATCGTCAGTCCATATATCGACTTAATAATGAAGCAATTTGACTAATGCCATTTTGGCGCTTATTGCTAAGACTAGTTAATGTGAAAGTACTCGGAACTAATGCGAATTTTTGATTAATTGTAAAATGTCAAATTTAATTCCCGGCACACGACTTTTCGATAAATTGTATTGACAAATTCGTTTGAGCGCTTTAAATCGGCACAAAAAAAACTGTCATTTTGTATGGGATAGCCTGACCAAAATGTATTAATAGAGGTCAGTGTAGCACAAGGTTTACTGCGGGCTCCAACTGTGGCCCCAATACTATTTCAAACGTGAATGGGCAAAAAG
The DNA here is from genome assembly GCA_920104075.1 of Melanargia galathea. Taxonomy (NCBI): domain Eukaryota; kingdom Metazoa; phylum Arthropoda; class Insecta; order Lepidoptera; family Nymphalidae; genus Melanargia; species Melanargia galathea. The sequence continues at coordinate 30,625,026 of OV049857.1, forward strand.
TGTTGGCCCCAACACTCGCTCCAACGTTGGGAGTTGGCCGGTCTATGTCGGTTCTAAGTGCCCAATACTTGCGATGCATTTACACGTTGGGTCTTGTTGGTTCCAAAGTGTAGAGCTGGCCACACTTATTTGAAGGCGGGAAAAAGAGACATGTAATTCGTATTTACAGCAGATTTTCTGCAGAAAGAGACGGTATGATTCTGTCAATCAATTAGTTTAGTGTACAACCAATATTAATAATAATAATAATTAGTAACATAGATTCTCTCACAGAATTCAGAATAGGTATAGTGGTATCGAAGCATAAGCTTCTCGCTGCGCAGGTGTCTAGTCAGACATCAAAGCGCGTTATTGTAATAGAGTAAGATCCCAGAGCGATAAGGCAACTTATTTTCTGAAAGATACTGGGCAGATACGAACTCCACAAGTACGCAGGTATTCAAAGTACATGAGACACTACTGAGATCCTAAGGTTTCATCTTTCAGAAAATAAGTTGTCTTATCGGTCTGGAATCTTGGTCTATAAATACAGAGGATTTTCATAGCGTCATTGTTTAATTTATGTTGAGATACTAGTGTGTGCTTTTTTATGTACGAGTGAGTTACTTATATTTAAAATCGGCGACACGCTTTCCCGGTATTAAAAAGACCATTACCTTATTCCGAATTCTGTGAGTTCACTAGATTAATCGCTGTTGATTCAAGCATTTATGCTGTAATAGTAGCCCTATTTTCTATATTATTATAGAAATAAAAAGAAAGTCGATAGTTTGCTAACATTTTATCAGAAATCCTAAAATATTTTACATTGTATCAAACTACTAAATTGAGTGAATTAAATATCGTAGACAACTAATCTTTGTTTCTTTTATCCGACCATCCTCTACTGATGAAGGTATTATTTACTCTATGCATTTTTGTGAATAAAATATGTATAATTCATTCATTTATTTATTATTGCATTTTTACGAATAAAATATTCATTCATTCATTTATTCAATGTGGTTCACGAAAGTTAAAATTAAACAACGTTTGAAAAAATAAACATTTATTACTGTTACAAACATCAAGACTTAATTATCTAAGCACCGCAAAGAAGCACCTATTGTAATATTTCAAATATTGTAATACTAATATACAATATTTACTAAATAATAATAAGGAGCCTTTACCGCCGTTTTAGCGTAAACGGCAAAAACTAAATTTTACAGGTTTTTTTTTAATATTTTTAAACAGAAGTGTGCTAGTAAATAAAAATTTCACATACATTAATTATTTTTAGACATTTAAATATATGATTGAAAATAAAACAAAAATGATAAGACTAATATTATTAATGTCGATTAAAAACGAATTTTCGACAAAAGTGTCGCTTAAGATAATTTGGCGGTAACGGCTCGATATATCAACAATTCTATGTGTAATATACTCTAATATACTCCAGTAAAAGGAATATTAGAACTGCAATTAAAATTATTATTTTGGACCCTGAACCACAGAGAGATAATTATTCCAATAATGAACAAAATCTTATTTTAAGGTTCCGTTCCCACTCACAAACAACAATTAGAAATTCGTATCGAAATCGAAATATCGCATCTCAAGAGATGTTACTTTTATAGATGTTCTGTGAAACAAGCTTTATTCTACGAACTATAGTATATTAATAAAATGAAATCCAATCAGAGGTGGTTGTGATCACCACACTGCTACTGTTAAAGCTATAGAGGCCAGGCTTGCAGTAATAATTTATTAGAATCTCGAAGCTTCTGTTTATTTTTCAGTCCATCTTCAGTTTATATAGGGCGTAAGGGGACCGCTATCGATATATTATACTACCTAAACACAATCCAATACAAATAACCATATTTTGTCTTATACTTGTAGTGGGTAGCACGAGCGGCCGGCAAAAACGTTAGGTATTTAGGCGATAGCTGATTGTATTACATTGCGAACTTTTGAAAAATACACTGATTTTTTCATGATATCTTGTCGGTAATCATCATTACTTATTGCCTATCTTCGTTTCCGATAGCAATACCTTTAGACCCGTTATATCGATGTTTCTTAACGTTTTAAAATAATGTTATAACGTGGGTAATTCTGTTGTACACAATCTCTAAACCTAAACTAAATTGACAGGTTTAAAAATAGTGCTATCCCCTTCAGCAGGGAGGATTGTGTAAGAGACAGGAATATATTTAGACCTGTCATTTTAGTTTAGATTTAGAGATTCTGTACAACAGAATCGGCCACATTGTGGCTAATTCTGTTGTAAATACTAATTCTGTTGTTCTAATTTTAAACTAAATTGACAGTTCTAAATCTATTGCTATCCATTTATGAAGTGAGCACTGTGAAAGAGATAGGAATAAATTTAGACCTGTCATTTTAGTTTAGTTTTAGAGATTGTGTACAACAGAATTGGCCACATTGTATACATATATTATTTGTTTCTTAACGTTTGTTTTAAACGGTTCCTTCAATGTTTCCACTACAAGAAGCTGTATATGAAGTAGATGACAGGGGGCGCCCATGCTGTGTGCACCATGCTATGGCCGAGGCAGACGGCCATCGTGTACCAAAGCAGCGCTATCACCAGCGCCTGCCAGACGATGTGCAGAGCGAACAGGCTGCGACAGACAAACATACGTTACAGCAGACAGACTGACGGACAAGCATACGTCATAGAGAACAAAGTAGAGAACCCCGCTGGATACGAGCGGCGCAAGAACGCCCTTTAAGACCCCTCTCCCAGTTTGACGCTATGGAAGTTTAGGTATCTAACGGCAGGTAGGCTGGCGGCCAGTTACACGGACGACTACTTGGATATAGCGCGACTATGACTATAGTTTTGGTACTTGTATTAATTTATAAATTATTTATTTGATATTGTAGTATTATATATTATATATTTACTATAAAATATTTTTAAAATGACTTCGCGTGGGACTTTATCGAATAAGTATTTCATTAATCTACGTTCAACTTACAAAACAAAAGCGACCAGGATAATATGATGTTCTTCTCTATAATGACATGTAGGGTTCCGTATTTATATCATAGGTATCACGCATATTTAGCCTTCAACCATTTTTTTCTAAACTAACTAATAAAAGAAACAATCACCTTTTTAATTATTTAACAATTACCAATTATTATTATTATTATTATACATATTTCAAATCATCTGTCTGAAAATAACATTACAGAGCTGTTGCATTGCACCTGTTGAAGTTCTTGGATACATTTTCTGATAAGAGTACAATTATTTAAAGTTTACCAATAGAACAATAAAAAGTATGCAATCTTTGTTTACTGCTAAAATGTCGGTTTAGTCAGAAGTGCAAGTGCGACTTTTATTACAGTAATTAGTAATAAACAACAGGTGTTTGTAGTCATTAGGTAGGTACCTAGTATATTTTTTTGGGAGGAGGGGGCGAATTTTGCTATTTCGTATAATTTTTTTTGTTCTCCTTTTGATTTCTTCCTTAAAAAAATACAACGGCCATTTTGGATTCCAAAATGAACATCATTTTTTATGTTCAGTCCCACCAAAAAACTTCGGAAATGAAATGACACCCATATTATAAACAAGTGGATAAACCCGCGACTTCGTTCGCATGGATATTGGTTTTTAAAAATCCCTCTCATTGAGAACTCTTTGTTTTTTCCTAAGCTCCTTTGAGCTTACCTTGCTAAAAACTGTTGAAATTTCACTGGCGGATGTTTAGGTACATCAAAATGTAAACATCCGCCAGTGAAAGTCCTATCAAAATCGGTCCAGCCTTTCAGAGATTGGCCGGTAATTTATAAAGTATCTCCTTTCTAACAAAAAAAGAATGAATGAAATCGGACCACCCGTTAACGAATTACAGCTAAGTACACATTTTGACTTTCATCCCCTCTCCCAAGGGAACCGTGCAGAATTTTGGGATAAAAAGTATCCTATATATTACTCCGTAGTATGAACTTAAATCATGCCGAGTTTCATTTCAATCCATTTAGTAGTTTTTACGTGATGCGCGCACAAACATACAGACAAACAGATAAACAGACAAAAATTTCAAAAATAGCTTACATACATAAAGTTCTATTACTTATCCCTAACATCCACCAGTTATTATTTTGCACAAATCTTCAATGTACACATATGGCAATTCTACGATTTTATTATATTATGTATAGATATGTATAGAAGATAATTTCTTAAAAAAAATATAATACGACGGCCATCTTGGATTTCAAAATGGAATATTAGTTTATAATATTATATTTCCGTGACTGTCCTAGGTGCTATGCTGTAATTTCACTTATTTAAAAAAATACGCACTATTACTTACTACTCACGCATATTTTTTAGAAAAATATTCATGCTCAAAACTTTGCAGTCGTTGTATAAATTAGTGTTTACACGACTCTCGTACGTGCATCTGGATGGTGGCAAAATTTGCACAGGTCCTTCCCCAACGAGCGCCGGGCGCATACTAAATAAGCTAAGACAATACGTAGCTATTTATTGTAATTTAAAACTTATTAAACATCACATAAGTTTTTATGTTTGATCAAATAAATGGATTGTTAATTAAACTATATACATAGATTCGTTAAAGAACATAGTTTATTTCTACATAAAAATTTTATTGAATTTATGCTTTTTTCAATACAAAAAATCGTGTTAAAGTAACCGTATAATTCGGGAAATTTGGCGGAAGTTCATTTTTTTTTACCCATTAATTTGATAAAAAATCTATATTCTGGTCTGTAATGTGTCAATAGGACTATATGTCTGATATTTAAGTATTTTTTTCAAGTAAATCAGATGACTTTAAAGGACAGATATAGAGCTTCAAAGTTGAGTCTGTTATTTATTTTATTAAAACGAGGTGTGGGAAATTGATCATTACAAAATAAATAAAATAGTTTTTGTAAATATGGTCTGACAAATGTCAATATGAAGGATTAGTTTATTTAAAACATGTATTGAAATATGTGAAAGTCTCTCCTACGATGCTAAATTTGGAGCTTGAAATCTCAGATTTTTCAGAGAAAAGGTAAAACTGCTCTTAAGACTTATCCACTTCCAGCAGTGGAAGTATATCGGTTGACAACGAGACATAATAGAATAGAATAGAAAAGTTTTTTTTTATTTTATCAAACTTTTTACAAGTGCTTCGAATCGTCAATTGAATATACCTGAATAATAATATAATGTTAAAACCTGACATTGAATTTGATGCTCCCAATTGTTTTTTCAGGAAGTTTTCTCAACCCAAACGAATATCAAAAATTCATAAAGTCGCATCGTAAGTTCCAAAAATGTATTAAAAACGTGAGTAGAAAATCCTACTAATATTATAAATGTGAAAGTGTGGATGTTTGGATGTTTAGATGTTTAGATGTTTGGATGTTTGTTACTCAATCACGCCGCAACTACTGAACCGATTTGGCTGAAATTTTGAATGGAGATAGATTATGCCCTGACATAGGCTACATTTTATCCTGGAAAAATACACAGTTCCCACGGGATTTTGAAAAACCCGAAATCTATAGCTACAGCTATAGGTAGATTACTATAGCGAACTTCCTTGATAGTAGGTATAAAGGTTGGAAAAAGGAGCGAGAACGGGAACCGGAAATCCACGATTCCCTCGGGATTTGTTTAAAACCGAAATTCACGCGGGCGAAGCCGCGGGCATTCTCTAGTAGTATATACCCATCTCTTTTCTACTCGCGTCGGCAAACGCATGGTGGCTATTATTATTACAGTTAAAGTAACTTACACAGTCTGTTTGCTTCTCGCGGCGGGCAACGTCTTCTCACTCTCTTTATTCAAATACTTTCTCACGCCCAAGTGTAGATTCACGAAGTATTCTTCCCACTGTGGATAAAAAAATATACATTTTAAAACTATAAACTTAGTCTGAGAGCAGCAGTTTCAGCAGAATTAGGACGGTTTGACTATTTCTTTAAAATGAAAACTTCGCGCGATGAGCACTTTATTTTGTGGTTATTGAATGGACTGAGTCGTCACGCTCGGCTATGTAACGCTCCTTCGGGTAGAAGCGGCTCCAGTCGACGGAGGGAACGAGAGAGATATAGCCAACGCGTCACTGCTGTAATCGCTTGGCGACCGTTACATGAGAGAGCGTCGCATTCAGTATCGACAGAAACACGGTATTTGTCGTGTCAGTTTGTTTTATTTAATACGTTGTTTAATATTAAAAGTATTTAAAAGTATCTCAGATGAAATGTGACAAAATTCGTTGCGTTTTAGGGCACTTGCTGTTTTTAACCCCCGACGCAAAAACGACGGGGTGTTATAAGTTTGGCGTGTGTGTGTGTGTGCGTACGTGCGTGCGTGCGTGTGTGTTCCCCTGTAGCGCTCAAACGGGTGGACCGATTTGAATGCGTTTTTTTTGTTTGAATTAGTCGAGAGTGTTGTTAGCTACGTTTGATGAAAATCGATCCAAGATGGCCGCCGCTACAAAATGTTGGATTACATATTTTATCACAACTCCCTTAATATGGGTATCAAATGAAAGGGCTTGACTAGTAGAATAACACTATGCAAATCCAAGATGGCTGCCTGGAATGTCGGGGGTTTTTTAATTTTTTAATTTATACATGTACTAAACTCTGATTTTTAATTCGGTGGGATTCTGACAGCTGTCATTGTCATTTACAGATGAATTATTTGTATGAAAAACAGGGTTATCATCTACGAAGTACGATTTTACCCCAATGTCGCGAAGCGCGTATGCGTTCGCGAAATGCACAAGAGCAAAGTTAGCCGTACTGCTCTAAGGTCAGTGTTTAGTTTATGAATGTAATGTTATCTGTGATTTAGCAGAGTTCGCTCGAAGTTCGCTCTATGCTCTATAGTCTGTGGCTATTACGAATCAGTCATTTTTCATTCGCTATAGTACATTTGAATTGGGGCGCGACAAGGTGGCTGAACGGTATTCCCATTTTGAACGTGTATCGATGTAATCCGCTCGGATCCCGTACCGTGCGCGCGTATTTAAATGTTAGTATATCGTGGTTTGCTTAAATGGAATTTATAAAGTCACATCAAGTTTTATTTCCGTTATTCACGAGTGGTATTTAAATAGCGCTGCCAACGCACGACCATCTCTTCCATTCCTGAGAACAACATGCAAGCAGAGGCGAAGTCTGGCAGACTCATCTCTTCGAGCACCGAGCGGATGGCGAATAACTTAAGCTAAGTATCTAGACGTTAAGTGCCTGGACGCTAAGTATCTAGATCAGTGATAGGGAATTTATTCTACCCGAGGTTGGCCAACCAAGGTTTAAACGGAGGTCCTCCTCACCATGCCTTTGACCTGGCGGGCGTATTAGATCAGCTAGGAAGTGGTCGAGGACTAAGTACTGGCTGCAACGAGGGATCTTTTACCCTTAGTAGGGCTCATAAGTGCTTGAGCGCTGAAAAGGAGGTTCCCGGAAGGTGCGCCGGGGGTTGTATATCGTAATCCCTCCGGGTACCCCTACGGGTTTCCCAGTAGTGGGAAACATGGCTCGGGGTCATTGGGATGGTGTGGGATGGCCTACCGCACGTTTAAGAAATATAACATAATCACTCTCTCTAGAACTAGGGGCATCATACAGTGATGTCATGGTTAACTTACTCATGCAGGTCGCCGAGGAGCTAGAGCAAGAGGGAGAAGGGGGAGCGGAAGACGCGAGGAGACCGGCTGGAGTCAGACTCGCGTCGCAGCATATTACGAAGGTATGACTCCATCAGATATAAGTTAACTCGGGGGCCATTCCTTTCCACTCGTTATCACTTACTCATTATTGTAAACCCTCTAAGGGCCCATAGGGGCTCTCAACGACTTAATAACGCGAAGCAGAACTAGGGAAAGGAAGGGCCTTCCCGACATGGTGGAGTCGTGCTGTGATTTTGTAAAAAAAACCCGATATGGTGGAGTCGTGTTGTGATTTTGTAAAAGAATCCGATAATGGTGGATTGTATAGAGATTAGTAAAAGAGACTGGAACTTTCAGCACGTGGAGTCATACCAGATTTAAAAATACCAAGTCGTTTCCGCTCCCCAAATTGTGTAAAAGATGGCGTCGAAGTATCTTTATTTTAAATGTGTGAAACAAGGTGCCAGGCTATAAAGATTGTTGCTACCTACCTATAGAGAAATTCAACAAATTTTTATGTGAAAAACATAGTGGGTAGGGTGTGCGCCTTTTGTAGCATTTAGCCGTACGAGGTTACGCTGTTCGCCGCGAGGCGGCACATGGTCGCAGTTTCAACTTTAAAAGCGAGGGAAAACGGCAAAAGGTACGTTGGCAGCATTGATTTTTACAAGTTAGTGTAGAGAGGTCAAATTGCCCGCGCAACTCTATGGTGTATACTATGATACGAATTTTCAAGAGCGGACGTGGTCTTTTTTTTTTTCAACAGAATAACGGGTTAGTACCAACTTGATAAAGACGAAAGGGCCGGAGTTGCCAAAGATAATATCCAATAAGTATGAGCGAACTTCGAACTAATTTTATTAATTTTGGATATAAGTTTGGTGAATAATAATAATAATATTAATTTTAATTGTTATTTATTTAAAGGTGATATTCCAATAGTTACGACGTACAATTAAAACCGGATACAGAGAAAGTTCGCAGCGCCATAATTTCAAGGGTAACACTTAAAGATGGCGGAACTTTAAAATACAACGTGAAATTTTTCTCTGTGCAACGAAATTAAATATTAAATGTAGATGGAATAATTCGAGGTCTAAAAGTGAAGGCAAAGTGAAACGATACCTCGTAAAGCTAATTTAACGATAAACAATTCGACAATAGGTATTTATCCGATCTTTATAATATGTGAAAATATTAAGTGAGCTTCGTAAATTTAAGTGAAATGTAGTGAATAAATTCAGACCTTAAAGGGGAATTTATAGTTTCTACATAGTGTCTAATTACTTTCAGAAGGTCCACAGTGATAATTACCATGTAGGGGTAAATCACACACTTAGTCTCATCAGACAGTCGTACTGGATACCGCGAGGCAAATCACAAGTGCAGAAAGTATTGAAAAAATGTCCAAGGTGTGTTAAACACGGAGGTGGTCCGTTTAAGTTGCCAATTACCCCACCGCTACCTGCAGAAAGAGTAGGCTACAGCAAACCGTTTACTTTTATCGGGATAGACTATATGGGTCCAGTGCTCGTCAAGAATGGCCAAAAAAGATGGATTTGTCTATTTACTTGTTTAGCGGTGAGAGCTGTTCATTTGGAACTAGTGCAAGATCTTACAGCCGAGGAAGGGTTATTAGCATTGAGAAGGATGATAGCAAGTAGAAAGATTCCAAAACTCATTACATCAGATAATGCGACACATTTCAAACTTATAGCAGAGATTCTCGCAAAACGATATTGTATTGACAACAAAATTCAATGGAAATTTATTCCGCAATTGGCGCCATGGTTTGGCGGATTCTACGAACGACTTATGGGAATAATTAAAAATTGTATGAAGCGTACGTTAGCAAAACACATGCTCTCCGATAGCCAGTTAGCTACGGTCATCAAAGAAATTGAAGCAGTGCTGAATTCACGACCACTCACATGTGTAGATTCGGAATTGGACATAATTCTGAAACCAGTTGATTTTCTTACTCCTGGAAGTTGCATTACTATAGAAGAGTCAGTGGAAAATTGCCTAGAAAGGGGTACGTCGATTAAAGTTGATCTTATAAAAAGTTGGAAAAGAGGTCTTAGTATCTTAAAAGAGTTCAAAGAAATGTTCGTAAACAGATATTTGCTTAGTCTTCGAGAAAGGTATAACCACTCGCATAAAGAACCACGCGTCACCTCAAAACTATCTCCAGCAGTAGGACAAATAGTTCAGATAAAAGGGGAAAATAAAAATAGAGAAACCTGGAGAGTCGGTAAAATCGTTTCATTGAAAAGGGGAGGTGATGGCTTATGTAGAGTGGCCATAGTGAAAGTTGGAGGCAAGGAATTTACGAGGTCAATAGCTCATTTATACCCGCTTGAAGCCCAAGAATCAGAGGTAGAGGTTGAAGAGAGATTCATGGGAGGAAAGAAGTCTAGCGAACGGGCTCCTGTAACTGGAAGCGAATCTTTGAAGGAAAATGGAAATAAGCTCACGGTTGTCTTAGACGAGTTGGATCAGGAAGAGAATTTACCATCCATGCATACAGAGGAACCCGTTCAAGACGACGTAGAGGTCGAAGTAGTGGATCAGGGAATCAGAGAGTCTGCAGAAAATGTTGTTGGTACAGAGAGAGCAGAGTTAGAAGGGAACAATGGAAAGGAGGATGAATGTCCGCGAACTAGGTCGAGGAGAGTTGCTGCCACGAAGGCTCTTGAGAAGATCAAAGAGTGGACGAGTAACTTACTATGCCTGTCATAAATTTTTGTTCCGGCCGGGTGTGTCGCGAAGCGCGTATGCGTTCGCGAAATGCACAAGAGCAAAGTTAGCCGTACTGCTCTAAGGTCAGTGTTTAGTTTATGAATGTAATGTTATCTGTGATTTAGCAGAGTTCGCTCGAAGTTCGCTCTATGCTCTATAGTCTGTGGCTATTACGAATCAGTCATTTTTCATTCGCTATAGTACATTTGAATTGGGGCGCGACAAGGTGGCTGAACGGTATTCCCATTTTGAACGTGTATCGATGTAATCCGCTCGGATCCCGTACCGTGCGCGCGTATTTAAATGTTAGTATATCGTGGTTTGCTTAAATGGAATTTATAAAGTCACATCAAGTTTTATTTCCGTTATTCACGAGTGGTATTTAAATAGCGCTGCCAACGCACGACCATCTCTTCCATTCCTGAGAACAACATGCAAGCAGAGGCGAAGTCTGGCAGACTCATCTCTTCGAGCACCGAGCGGATGGCGAATAACTTAAGCTAAGTATCTAGACGTTAAGTGCCTGGACGCTAAGTATCTAGATCAGTGATAGGGAATTTATTCTACCCGAGGTTGGCCAACCAAGGTTTAAACGGAGGTCCTCCTCACCATGCCTTTGACCTGGCGGGCGTATTAGATCAGCTAGGAAGTGGTCGAGGACTAAGTACTGGCTGCAACGAGGGATCTTCTACCCTTAGTAGGGCTCATAAGTGCTTGAGCGCTGAAAAGGAGGTTACCGGAAGGTGCGCCGGGGGTTGTATATCGTAATCCCTCCGGGTACCCCTACGGGTTTCCCAGTAGTGGGAAACATGGCTCGGGGTCATTGGGATGGTGTGGGATGGCCTACCGCACGTTTAAGAAATATAACATAATCACTCTCTCTAGAACTAGGGGCATCATACAGTGATGTCATGGTTAACTTACTCATGCAGGTCGCCGAGGAGCTAGAGCAAGAGGGAGAAGGGGGAGCGGAAGACGCGAGGAGACCGGCTGGAGTCAGACTCGCGTCGCAGCATATTACGAAGGTATGACTCCATCAGATATAAGTTAACTCGGGGGCCATTCCTTTCCACTCGTTATCACTTACTCATTATTGTAAACCCTCTAAGGGCCCATAGGGGCTCTCAACGACTTAATAACGCGAAGCAGAACTAGGGAAAGGAAGGGCCTTCCCGACACCCAAACTACTTCAAGTCCCTGTCAACATAAAAAGTCATAAGCCGCGTAATAATATTAGTCGTTTCGCCCTAAAATAGAAATCGCTAAGAGTGGAAACTAGAAAGTGCACACTAACAGCAATAGAAAACAATGGAAGTCGTATGACATTATCACCATGAAGTGTCTGTCAGGCATTTGTCATATTATCTACATGCGGCAGTTGATTTTTATTTACATAAGTTTTGAATTTTTTATATTTTTTGTGGGAATTGTTTTATCTCTGGCATAACCCGCGGCACGTAAATCGAGCGGTGACCTTCGAGTGCGCGCAGCGTCGTACGAGTGAACGGGACACAATACGATTGGAGAGCCAATCAGCGCTTACGAGGGATCCGCGAGAGCTAATCAGTGCTTACGAACGATCCCCACGCCCTCCCCGCGACCCGCTCACACCCCGAGATACCTCATTTCCGACTTCTGCGCATTGAAGGTCAACGCTGGACTTATTTGCCGTGACTTGTATAAGGACTGTAAGTGCGAGCGAGAAGTCCGATAAAAATGATTTATGACTCAGTTCACGCGTTTGTAATGTCCCAACTAAAGTCCCTATGGCGAACTCACCATGATGCTGGCTAAAGTGATGTTGAAGGTATCCGCGTCGCTCTTGCTCAGCTTGGCAGCGAGCTGCATGGAGTTGTCGTTGTGAAACTTCCACTCCGTAAAGATGAACACCTGCAGCCGGTTCAGGGAGTTCCATACATTTTTGTGCAGCCGGAACAGACTGAAATCCGTACGTTTTTTTTACCGACTCTACAATTCAATTCAATTCAATTCAATTTTATTTATTTGCTGATACAGGTATACATACAGGTGTGAATACATAATAGTACATTAGTCCAGCTGTATCATGCCAAGGTGGCATGCAAATACATTTATCTTTGACAATAGCGTACTAAATACAAAATTAAATATAAAAGTAAAATTATCAGTACATTATTTGATTTAAGATACAAAAGTAGAAAGATAGTAGAAGAAGATACAAAAGAGATACAAAAGTAGGTTATCAATTCGACGGTATGTAAGTATGTAATATTATTGGAACTGCTACATATTCACATATTATTATGATGTCGGTCCAGGCCAGTATAATTTCAAATCAATTTTGTAGCTTTAATAGTTTCTCAATAAAATGACAGTGACTCAATTTAAAAAAAAAAAACTCAATAAAGTGGCTTGTACTGCGGAACCCCAAAAATCCAACTTATTAAGTTGGTACGATTTATGGCCGACCGAGGCATGGTTCCAATTTCTGCAAAATATGTTCTGGGACAAGGCAGTTTCAAATAATAATGCGTTCACTAATGTCGGTGACACTGCCGGGCCTGTACCGGGCCGGTGTCGGGCCGTGCAACGAAGAAACGCCTATGTGTTGCCGCAATGTGCAATCCGTTTTTTTACATTATTCCCAATGATCGCGTAGAAAAACATTGTATGTATTACGTCACATTGGACATTGCAAACTCTCGGTACTATTTGAAAATCTCGCCTACGGCTCGGGTGTCATAGTCTCGCTCACATGGGTCGCCCGCCGGTGACCCGCAGCAGCGTGTCCAGCAGCACGGCGGGCAGGAAGTGCACGAACACCGCCGACACCCGGAACAGCCACAGCGTCGACACGAAGTCCAGGTGCGGGTACCTGTGGGGTTACATCTCACAGTAAAACATACACACATACATACACATCCGCCAAACATAATATTAAATTGACATTGTGGCTAATTCTGTTGTACACAATCTCTAAACCTAAACTAAATTGACAGGTTTAAAAATAATGCTATCCCCTTCAGCAGGGAGGATTGTGAAAGAGACAGGAATATATTTAGACCTGTCATTTTAGTTTAGATTTAGAGATTGTGTACAACAGAATCGCCCTACCTACTTGTTATGGGATTGTGTTTTTTTTTAATTGATTGATTTATAATTATTTTATCATTTGTTTTTATTGTACCTGTAGATATGTATATTATTTCTGTAAATACTGTTCTGTAAAAATTTAAACTAAGTACCCAAATATTCATAGGCCAGATATGGTAGAATGTAAATGGGCCTTAATCAATGTAAAACACCTACATGTAAAATACCTACATTCTTGTTGAATAAATTGAATTTAATTAAAAAAATTGAATTGAATTGATGTCTGTACAAATAAATATATCCTTGTCCTAATCGGATGAAAATTGACGACTTTCCTGGCGCAATGGGACGTCCCGGGTTTGATTCCCGGTAGTGGCAATTTTGGAATTTATAATTTCTAAATTACCTTTGGTGGGAGGATTCGGCCGTGGCTAGTTACCACCCTACCGGCAAAGCTGTGCCGCCAAGCGATTTAGCGGTCCGATGCTGCGTAAAAACCATTTTTACTAATTGAAGTGTACCAATTTAAAGTAAAGTTTATTTGACTTTGACTTCTTGACTTGACTTTGACTTCTTGACTTGACTTTGACTTTTTGACTCAGACATTGACTTTGACTTCTTGACTTGGCTTTGACTTCGACTTCTTGACTTAACTTTGACATCTTGACTTGACATTGACTTTGACTTCTTGACTTGGCTTTGACTTTGACTTCTTGACTTGACTTTGACTTCTTGACTTGGCTTTGACTTCGACTTCTTGACTTGGCTTTGACTTCGACTTCTTGACTTGACTTTGACCTTGGTGATATCGGTCTGATTACTCACCAAACCGCGCTTTTCAGAGGGTAGTTGTGCAGCATCTTGTTGACCACCGAGTGTAGCATCGCCCACCGGAACGGCTTGTGTGTTGACGACGAACAGTGGTACACCGTGAGACCGGATCTGGAATTATAGGTTTTTATTAACCTACCTAACCTACTTAGATAAACTTTTCTCACAACTTTTCTCACAATAAATGATTTATTATTTAAAATGATTTATTAAAAAACCTAATATAATCCATTCCACGAGTCAATCTCCTAGGGAACAAAATACTCGCACCTCATTTGATCAATGCGCGCGGCTAGAGATAAGTAAACACGCCCCGTTTTAAAGGGAAGGCTTACATGCAGGCAGGCAACTACTATGTATTATATTTTTTTTATTAAAACAACTTCATAAAACGTGATTTTTTATCGTCATAATTGAGTCTTTTAACTGTGTGTGTTATACATTCACTTTTAAGTTCACATAATATTTTAAATTTTTTTCACCAACACGCACGTCAAACCACCCCATGAACTATGAACTTACTGAGAAAAAACCAACATGTCAGACGATCCTAAAAACGATTGGGCTAATAAAGGTCACGCGCAGTAACCAATGAGCGCACAAGGGCAATTTCCTTTGGGAGCTTGTATCGTGGTATGGACTATATCAGGTAATTAAAGAAATATTAATGTATAATTTTTGTATTAAAATATGAATAGATTAATTAATACTAAAAAAAGCAAAAAATTGGTTGTCTGTAAATTCGGTTTACGGATGATAAATTTTACGTAACAGAGATAGATGCGTCACAAGCCGAACACTTAGGCCGATCGTGCCTCCCGTGTGGGGTTGCTGGTCCCCCATCGGGCGCGTCCCCCCGGTGGCGGATGGGGGAACGCCTCCCAGATATGGGAGGTACCGGGGAAACCCGGCGCGGACCAAAACCAGCAGGGGGTTGCCGCTTGGAGGCTCCTGGTACTTCTCTGTTCATCAGAGTGGACTGTGGAGACTCCGGGCGGCGACAATTGGGGGGGGAGGCTTTCGGGCCGTGAGGAAGAAAACCTCGTTAAAAAATTACCGGAAGGGGTGGAAACGCCCTGCGCGGCGGGTCCGCTGGTCTTTGTGGCCGGTGGGCGCTGGCTTCGGCCACCGTCGGGCAACCCGTAATCCGCACTGAGCGGAACCGGGGGCCCCACGCACTGAGCGAGGGGCCGCGAGGAAGAAAACCTCTATAAAAAATTACACGAGGGGTGAACCTCTTGAGGGTCGCCTGCGGGTGTGGCCCTCTTGAGGGTTGCCTCTGGCGAGGAACTCCGGGTGATGGAATGGCGTATCCGTCGCCCGTTGAGACGCCTCGGGTCGGGAGGCGCACCACTATGTTCCTGGTGCGCCTCAGACGGTGTTAGGGGGCCTTTAGGTCCCCCGGTGGAGGGTCTGCCTCGGCGGACGGCGCCGGCTGGGTCGCGGATGATTGCGCAAGTGTACCCGTAACCCAGCCACCAGGCGACACGGAGGAACATCGCTGGGTTTTAGTGGGTATTCTGGCCACTTCTTGGCCTGCCTGAGTCCCACACTACCTTCCGGAAGCATTGCAGTTCGCTGTAAGGCTTCCGGAGGGTGTGCGTAAATGCATTTCCCAGCGTCAAAAAAAAAAAAAAAGGCCGATCGTGCCTTCTCTATCGCTTGTTCCGCGCTGTTGTGACAATGAGTGATGCTTTTTAGTGCGTGCAGCCGGCTTTCATCGATTTATAATATAAAGTAGCTTGTCCTGACTGACTGACTGACTGACTGATCATCAACGCACAGCCTAAACCACTGAAGCTAGAAACTTGAAATTTTCACAGTAGCTTCCTTTTATGATGTAAGCGCACACTAAGAGAGGATTATTGGGAATTAAGGGGGTTAAATAAGGGATGAAAGTTTGTATGAAGGTCCCTCATTTTTTCAAGTTATATCCATGAAAATCGGTATTTAAACTTTTAGTTAAAAATAAAGAATTACGTGTTTCAGGAATTTTGGTAACTTCACCCCCAAGTGGGTTGAATGGGGGACGAAAGTTTGTATGACAAATTCGTCATTTTTAAAGTTATATCAATGAAAATCGGTATTTGTATTTTCGGTTAAAAATAAAGAATTACGTGTTTCAGGAATTTTGGAAATTCCACCCCCAAGTGGGTTAAATGGGGGATGAGATTTGTATGAATCCACGTGGGCGAAGTCGCGAGCATCAGCTAGTCGATTTATAAGACGTTATCACGTCATCACTACATAGTATAAAACAAAGTCGCTTTCTCTGTCCCTCTGTCCCTATGTCCCTATGTATGCTTAAATCTTTAAAACTACGCAACGGATTTTGATGCGGTTTTTTTTAATAGATAGAGTGATTCAAGAGGAAGATTTGTAAGTAGAAAAATTGGACCCGGTAGGTGGCGCTAATAGCGGGCAGGACGACGTCTGCCGGGTCCGCTAGTTAAGAATAAAATAAATTAGTAAAAATCAGTAAATTACTTCTCCGTAGCGGCGTTCCAGCCCGCCACCAGCAACTGGTTGACGACCACGTCCACCGGTATGTAGTCGGCGATGTTGTCCTTAGCGAGCGGCAGGCGACGCACCACGCCTGGAAATAACAAATATAAATTTAAAATTAAAAAACCCCCCGACATTCGCCATTTTGTGGCGGCGGCCATCTTGGATTTGCATAGTGCTATTCTGCTAGTCGAGCCCTTTTATTTGATACCCATATTGAAGGAGTTGTGAAATAATATGTAATCCACCATTATGTGGCGGCGTCCATCTTGGACAGATTTTCATCATAGCTAGCATATAGCATAGCATAGTGCGTGCGTGGGAGTCGGGAGTGTTCTTACTCCAGACTCCCACGCACGCACGCGCGCATGCACGCACGCAAGCGCGCACACACGCACGCACGCTTTTCACGGCCCAAGAGTTTAATCAATTTTGATGAAATTTAGCGTGTAGTTACAATTATAGTGGTAGCTTAAATCCCGGGGATGGGCATAGGACACTTTTTATCCCGGAAAATTAAAGAGTTACACGGGATTTTTGAAGGTTCATCTGAACTCATTTATCATTATTCATCGCAACTGATTTATACGAAATTTGGTACAGAGGTAGCTTGCGTCCCGGAAAAGGAAATAGTTCTCTAGTTTTAAAAACCCTAAATCCACACGGACGAAGTCGCTGGCATCATCTAGTTGTATAATATGCATGTGTGTATTGTAAAAAATGGAATGGAACCTTGTCGAAGTGAATTGAAAATGACAGTTCTAGAGCGAAACAGGCTGTTTCTGATAAGTATCAGATAGCTATCTACAACTTTTGTCACAAGTGACAAGAGACAAAAAATAAAGTACGAAAATGACAAAACTTACATTTAGGCTATCTGACACTTATCAGATGGTGGTGAGACAGGCCGTAAGAATTTATATTATTATATTAAAGATAGTTATGAAATAATATCACTCATGTTACGAAAATACGCAAAAACATTTCATGTTTACGATTATGTAATATTAAGGCCAAATCATACTTTCTTTTCGTTATCGTGTTTTAATAAAAAAAAACCTGTCTCTGTTATAATTATAAATAGTCTTGTTTTGTTGTCATGTCGTAAATGTTTTTTTTTTACCTTTAGCAGCTCCCATGAGGAAGCCTTGGGGTCCGACTTTAGAACAAGTCCAACCTGGTACAGGCTCTTTCCATGATGCTACAACTGAAACCAAAATTGAATCAATATTTATATCATACAAAAATCTATGAACTGCTTTGGTGATGAAAGTCAGAACTTTATGTTGTCCTCAATATCAACAGGTTTTGTTTTACTGCAGGAACCCTATTTTCGGAATAAAAAGTACCCTAAGTTACTCCATGTTTAATGTATATCTATACATAGTATATAAAACAAAGTCGCTCCCGCTGTTTGATAACTTATATATTTTAAACTACGCAACGGATTTTAATGCTGTTTTCAACAATAGATAGAGTGATTCAAAAGGAAGTTTTATAAGTAAGAAAAACCGAAAAATTCAAAGATTTGTAATGTTATGATGATTGTAACAAATTTTATTTTATTTATTTAGATATACAGGATATAAGGGGACCACTTTGGAAAGCTTAGCACTATTAATTTACTACCTAAACCATTAATTACTATTTGCCTTATAGGGGTAGGTATCGCGGGTCGAGACGCGCAACCGTAGGTAACTCGTAGATAACGCAACGTTCGTTGACCTCCAGTGTCAGCTGATTTTATTTGAATTACATTACGAACTTTACATTTAGCAATTACAGTTCTGTTTAGTCCCCCGAAACTGGTATTGCACAAAACATGCAATTTTTTTAAAAACAATATTTTTTTTTTCATCTTTTTTCGTTGGTGGGTGGAGTCTAAAATAGTGATTTCCTGCATTTAGAGAATGAGATATTTTCAGTAAAGAAGAGTAAGTACTAAAAATAAATAATAAATTTGCTTGAGATATTATGATTTTTAGTGAAAAACGGCAAAGTAAAAAAAATGTAAATCTATGTTTGGAATTACGCCTATTTTAGCAAATATTTGGCAATTTTTTACATAAACTAAAGACATTTGAAATTATTATGAAGTAACGTATGATATGAGTTTGGTAGTTTATCTTAATTAATTTTAGATCTATTCCTACAAATATTAGAATAATAGTCGTAATACGTTTGGAAAAGCGCGTAAAAAAAAAAAAAAAAACATCAGTACTATCACCAGACTTCGTTTCCGAGAGTGTTCTCGTGATGCCCTGTATGCATGTGTAGACAGCATATTTGGAAAAACAACTCACTCATGCTAGGTCTGACGATGGTGCAGGGGAATAGATCAGCACAATTCTTCACTTCGTGCTCAGCCAGGTGCTTGGTGAACGTGTACGTATTTGGATGGCTCTTTATCAACCTGCAAGGAGACACTTTGAGATCATGATCAACCCATTACCGGCTCACTGCAGAGCACGTGTCTCCTCTCAGAGTGAGAAGGGTTTTGGCCATAGTCTACCACGCTGGCCAAGCGGATTGGCAGACTTCACACACCTTTGAGAACGTTATGGGGAACTCTCAGGCGTGCAGGTTTCCTCACGATGTTTTCCTTCACCTTCCTTCACATGAACTGTACAAGTTTCATAAAATTGGTTCAGAGTTTTCAAGATATGGACACTTTTCCCTTATCAGTTATTCCTTATTTTGGTTTATATTGAAGTCGGTATAATTATTTTTCTTAAATTATAGCTTATTATGAATTGTATTCAATAAGTTGGATAAAATTAATCACAACTTGAGATCACAAATATAAAGATATCATTTTAGCTATATAGTCATGTCCACTGCCATTCTGGCACCTCTCAACTCCAACATCTAGCACATCATCCATTGGCTTAGGCTACGATATATATTTCATTGGTATACATATACAATATAGTATAATATGTTTATATATATATTATATATATTGTATAATATACATTATTTTTTTATTATTTAACTTTATTTAATACAACATACGTTCTCTCAATATCGCACAGTGCCTGATCAGTTAGCTTCTGCGCCAGATTGATCACACTCTCAACTTCTGCCGGAGCTTCATATATCTTCTCGTGAACCTCAGTCAAATATGAGTTCACATAGGCTGAAGACACATGGACCATAACCTGTCGAATTTCAAAGAAGAATAGATTATAATTATTTCACAAGAATAATAAATAAATAAAATAAATAAATAAATTATTGAGGGCCTGTTTCACCACCTTCTGATAAGCATTGGATAGCTATCTACAACTTTTGTCTTTGTCACATAAAGTAAGAAAGTGACAAAACTTACATTTAGGCCACTATCCCACTGGCGTTTTGCGAGCGTTGGCGTTTCTCCAACGTCTGCGCAGCGACAGCGTCGCGTTGACGCGACGTCAACGTTGAGAGTCTCCAATAGGAGGGGAGTCCAAGAGGGGATTTTTAGATTTACTCGAGCGCGTCCGATTAAGATAAGAGAGACGAGGCATCTTGCATCCTGCTGAGTACCCTCTACCATGTATAAGCCCTTTAAATAGAGCCGCGCGTAAAATAAAAAAAATGATGAACCGAAATACTCAGAAACGTCAGATTAAGATATGGTGGGTTAATTACGAGCTAAGAAAAGTATATTTAGAAAATCAGACTATTAATTGAACGTAACGTACGAGAATGGGAGCGTTACAAAGTTGCAAAAAAAAAACATTATCTTGACTTTCTCGAATCTCGTGGGTGGTTGAATTTTTTTCTATTTTGAAGGAAATGATGCAAAAATAACAAAAAAAAAAATATAATCAGCCGATTTTCACAAACCGAAGTTATTAAAATCGTCTATTGAATAATAAAATAAATAAATAAATAAAGTTTTCCCCACCACTGAAATGGAAAACCTTATAATATAACCTTTTATTCTTTCTATCAACTAATCTATAAAATCTACTTGATCCCAACGACGTTCGAGTAAATCCACATTTAGCATCCTCGGCTCCCCTACTATAATGGCAACCGTTCACGCTTCGACTTCGCAACTTCAACGCGACGTTAACGTCGCGACAACGCTGCACAGACGTTGAAGAAACGCCAACGCTCGAAAAACGCCAGTGGGATAGGGGCCTTGGGCTATCCAACCCTTATCAGAAGGTGGTGAAACAGGCCCTTATTATTGTAATCAGACTTGGCTGTAGGTATCATTTGCACATATTTGACAGATTTTCTTAAATGCAATTTAAACTAAATTACCTAATTTAGGAACAAGTAAGCAAGTATTTAAAAATTGTAACTTTCAAACTTTCAAACTCAAACAAAAGTAACAAACAAAATTTCAAGTTTCTAACTGAAGAGGTTTAGGCTGTGTGTTGCTAAAGCAGTCAGTCAGTCAGTCAGGACAAGTCTTCTTACATGTGTAGCAAAAACTAAATAAACATTGCAGTCTCAGCCAATACATGTCCACAGCTGGTTATCTTGCAAGAATTGTCACAGTAGTTTAGCCACATATACAGATAATCTTTAAACACTATTACCTTCAAATCTTTAATCTGCTTACATAACTCCATAACCCGTCTTGTGCCCAAGACATTTATCTGTACAGTGGGTCTCAGGTTCTCCTCAAAGTCCAAAGTTGCCGCAGAATGTATCACCACATTGACGTTATCAATCAAAACCTGTCTATCTTCAACGCTCAAACCGAGGTCTTCAGAACCCACATCGCCGGATATTGCTATCAGTTTGTTGAAGATGTCTTTAGATTCGGTTTCGAGAAGCTTTTCAAAGACCTGGAAATCATATTAAAAATATATTATAATGTAACTAAATCTTGCAATTAGCATCAATTTTCTATTTAACACTAAATAACTTGCAAAATGTGTGCCTTAAGAGGAAATGTGGTCCAAGAGACTTTTGAAAATTAAGTATTTGAAAAAACTATAGTTGTCGCTTCCAACCGTCCCATGCCTCAAATTCGTGCAATAAGGTCAACTGCAAATCTGACTCAATAGCCGTAAGTAAAAAGTCATAATTCGAGGTTTGGCTCTCTAGTGTTTCCTCCTCCAATATTGGACCAATTTAAAAGATATTTCATAAACTGAATATTAAGGATATCTGTGTCCCTATGTTTTGCTTTTTTCATTATTAATTGTCAAATTTGTACATTAGGCCTCTGTTGAAAGCGATCTAAAATAGGCAATTTTGAGCATTTTGTAACGGTTCTAGTGCTTATAAAAATAATGTATCTTCAAAAAAGAAAACATAGGGACATAGAAGAGGTTGATATTTATTTTATTGTAAAAAATCATTGCTTTAGGATCATAAACCAAGGAGAAAACACGCGAGAACGTTTGTATGGAGAAAAGAGCAACCGCATTTCCTCATAAGAATCAATATCATAATTATATTTAGTTGAGTTGTGTGCTGAAGAATCTGGAAGCCACCCAAGAAAAGTGCTATCATTATAATATTATAACTTATGAAATGGAATCATGACCTACTGCTGTAGGAATTTATTTGAATATGGAATAAGACAGAGAAATCCTCATACTAAAGACCAATGTTTTAGGTGTAGCCAAGATTTGATACAGGATGGCGCAGAGACAAAGAAAAGCAAATAAATAAAACCAATCAAGTGCGAGTCAGTATTGCACACTGAGGTGTCCATACTTTGAAAGGAAACATATTACAAATAAAATAATATACAATGTTCTACTATGTTTATTATTTAATTAACTTGTGTATAACTCGCAGCACATACATCGAACACTGAACGAAATGTGGAGGGGATAGATGGGAACTGTCGCGCACATAATACAATAGCTTACCCCCTCCACTTTCCTTCAGCGTTAGATGTACGTGCCGATGTTTATAACCATAACGTAACTTAAACCTCCAATGGTACAACTGGCCTTTTTATTAGAAACCATATTATGCCTTCCTAAGTTTTTCGTACTTATTTCAAATTAGGTGCGGTAATTTTAAAAGTGTTCGGTTATTCATTACAGTATAATATAGAGTCGGGCATCCCCCTCCCCTAACTACATAGCTTAATTTTTTTTATACTTACGGGATTGTTCGGGAACTCCTCCAGCCTCTCAGAGATCTGCTTTCCCTTCTTGGGCCGCATAAGCAAGTATATGCTCCCCACATCCGGTATACTCCGCAGGATTTTCTCGATCAGGCACAGCCCCACGAAACCGGTGCCGCCGGTGATGAAGAAGTTTTTATTCGCGTAGAACGCACGTATTTGCGATTGCTCCGACATTTTTTTATGTCCTGAAATTAAATGAAGAGGACTTTTACATACGTCTCTTGCAATAACTAATTATTTATAAAATACACTTGAGGTGAGGAAAACTGAAATTGAGGTTAAATAAAACAAAACAAAACTTTTATTTTGACTGTTTTAGATTTTTGACATTGACTTTTTTTTGCGGTCTTGACTCTTGACGTCTGTCAAGCAAAATCACAGAACAAAAATACTCTCTAACGAGAGAAGAATGTAAACTCCATAGTAAAAAAATGAGAACAGTTCAGCGCCATCTAGATTCAGCCCACCAACAACTCTGACGGCGGGAGATTCTATACCTACTTATCCTAAATAATATTTTTAGATAAGGCATTTTGACTCGAGAGAGAACTGGTGAAATAAAATACACCAAGTTCTCTTTCGAGTCAAAATGCCTTATCAATAAAGTTTTAGTTAGGATTCAAAATAAAACAACAGGTTTTCTTTCTAACAATTCACATTTATTTATGTGTAAGGATTTTTTTTGAGTGTGGTGGCTGACACTTCTTCTGAAAACGATCTATTTTCCAAATACATACAAAATCATTTTAAACATAATATGTATGAGACACTATTTACAATGCTGTTAATATTTTCATATTCAATTACATCACATGGAACAGCAGTTCTTTGTAACTTCCGTTTAGTACAATCAGTAAAACCTCTGTTCAATCACATACTTAGTTCAAATCTGAAAAGAAACAATTTTGTTGATTCATCATGATCAATCTATTACCGGCTCACTAGAGCACGGGTCTCCTCACAGAGTGAGAAGGGTTTTGGCCATAGTGTACCACGCTGGCCAAGCGGATTGGCAGACTAGATTTTGTTGATTAATTGGTACTAATTATTACAAATAATATATACCATAACATATAAGTATTTTTACTACCCTATATGTACCTAATAAATAGTAAACACTAAGGGTGGGCTACCAATATTATTTTTCCTAACTAGTATCTACAATGTCTGGAAAATGGTTGACAGTAACACATCAGTATATTAGCAGGAAACTATAGACATAAGCAGTAAGCACGCCTGTTGATATCACTATAAATATCAAAATGTGTGCTTGTGTCTGTATAAAATTTATAGAGAATGAATTTTAGTAAGTAGAGATCGACCAGAATCTCATGAAAAATAGGGAAATTAAATTTTGTACTAAGCAACACTAGGTTAACTCGGCTGCCCTAGTGATAAACAAAGTAATTACATTCAGAACACCTTACCTGGGATCGTTTCACGAAACGAAAAATCAAGCAACTGCATTTTAAATACAAAAAAAAGTGATCAACATCCAATTACTTTGTTTTTGTGTTGTGCTTGTTGTTTACTTGGTTTTTTTATTTATATTCCAGGTTAGTGAGTGCAGTTACTTTGTCTGGGCAATTTAAATTTCAGTAAACGGTTCAAGTTATTTGAAATATTAAACTGTGGTAAAAAACTACTCGACATAAAACTTTTGTTAATGCAAAAAGTCAATTTCACAAAAAATGTCAGTTACTTTGTTTATCGCTAGGGCAGCCGTAGTGTTGCTAACCTTGGAATTTCATTTCCCTATTTTTCATGAGATTCTGGTCGATCTATATAAATCTACTAAGTTAGGTTAGGTTATACGTACCATGCAAGATTCCTTAAGCAGGTTTTAGGAAATCGAATCAACTTGATGTTGTCTTTACCGGCGAGTTGTTGCTGTTTTATTTGTCAGGTCAGATAATGAAATAAAACATACGAGCAAAGAATTCCACATATGAGTCTTGTTTCAATGAAACAGAATCAACGTCTCAAATATAAATAGCACTACACTATAAAACACAAACAGAGTAACAGAAGCTCGACTCGACGTATTTAAAGTTTATAATATGATCGCAAGAAATCTAAATATTTTAATTGTTACGAAACTTATCCACACAATAACAAAGACGCCATTTTGAAAAAAACAATTATTACCAACATTACGTACTATTACGTCAGTGACTACCAACTTAAAAACACTTAATTGACCATGAACAATTGAACCTATGGAATTTGCAGAGCGATTCAGAACACTTCGATAACTTACCGTGTCGATACGACTTGGTATCGATTTTGTATCCAAATTTTTTTTCGTGCAATTCAGAACGATAAAAGCATACAATTGGATATCGATTACGATACCGGTATCGATAAGATACATTGCGATTAAGACATGTGCATTTATGAAGTATGTTATTTTACCAAAATTTTACATAATATACATTCATATTAAGCATTAAAAAATAACTTTTAATCATCTTGAAGGTAATTAAAGTCATTATTTAAAATGATAACATTAAATTATTGATTTAGAGAGAAAAACGTCGAAGTGTACTACAAAAGTATTATTACAGCTATTCTCGTAAATACCACACAGATGTCCGTACCCAAAGGGTAAAACGGGACCCTATTGCTAAGACTCCGCTGTCAATCTGCCTGTCTGTCCGTCCGGACAGACGGCAAGCAATATACTACTCTCTACCGAGAGATATATTATGGCATTGGTTGGTAATCATGTACATACCAAAAATATAAATCTACATGATTACGTGTTGCCTCCTGTAATGCCCCCTCTTATTAGTTAGTAAAATTAACGCAAATTCTGGCAAAAGTTTTATTATATTTTCCCATAAAAGTTGAGGCATTTGCCTCAAATGGGTTAAAGGTATCAAGCAATGTCCGTAGATACCTACGTCTCTTAAGAATCCTCTTCACCGCGTCTTCTTCGCCTCGGTGATTTACTGCGGCTATTGCTATCTATTTTAATTGCGGCTCCGAACATATTTTTCACGAAATAACAGTAAAAGTACCTATCTGACGAGTAGATGAACAAAAAGATTAGGATATCGAATGCCCTGTAGCTTTCGATAAATAATCGTAAAAAAATATCGGATGTTCGGAAAATATTATTCGATAAAGTTGTTGTGAATAGCTTTTGATAGCGTTTGATAAAGTTGTTGTGAATAGCGATTATGACAATCGAACGATATCTACGTCGGTTCGATTCGGTTTCGGTTTCGACAACTTCCCGGTTGATACGGTTATTCTGAATTGAAAATACATCTTATCGTACGATAACTTACCGAATCGATTGATGATTATGTTATCGAAGTGTTCTGAATCACCCTGCCGAGCTTCAAACAAAATGTTGAAACAAAGAAATGTGGCCTTGAACAGGCTTTATCTCGTTCTTAACTACTTTAATAAAGTGGTAAGTAGTAAGTAAAGGTACAGAAAAACTAGAGAGAAAAAATAGCCCAGCTGAATTATGGACTTTGTCTTTCCTACATTGTTTCAGGCGCAGACTCCAGTATCTACATAAAGAATTTTAACCGTCTTGGATATGACTTTAGAAAAGTTAGTGTTGCAATGCTTAAAAAATGTACAATTATCATCGGAATGTTTTAACAATGGCAATTTCAGCCCCCGTAGGTATAAATTTTCTTCTAAGAGAGTTTACACCCCCTGAGCAAAATCAATGAAATCATCAGAGTGTTGCAAATCAATAAAATACTTATTACCCTAAAATATATCTTTTATTAAAGTAGTACCTAGTTAAAATAGTCGACAAGTTGAAAATGGTACAAAATAGAGATACTGCTCTTAAAATTATGTGCGATAGCTCATTGGATCCGGAATGACGCCTAGAAAAATGTGCCAAAAGCGTGTAATGCACATAAAAAATTGCAAAAGTTATAAACAATTAAAGATGAAAAAAATGGCATTTCATTTTATGTTAATAACTCGAAAAATATTTATATTTAAGAAATTTTGAAAAAAGCTCGTTAAAGAGGAAGAAATTTCCAATAAAAAAGTATCAACTTCCGAAACTCTATCTCCATTATTTATAACTTTAATTTGACGTTGAAAATAGGGCTCCACGCGGCGTTTACGACAACGCGCGCGTGCGCTCAGCAATGAAAATATTTTTTTTATAACATAAAATGTGATTTTAAAAATCTGAAAAAATTCTAGTAACTTTTTAACACTTGAAAGCATCGAGCCCTGAAGAAAAAAAAGTTTAATCACCATTTTTCAATAAGTTATTCAATTGTAAACAAACAAATTTGTTCCCAATTTCCGTTGGCATAAACAATGATGAAAGGTTTAAATAATTGGCCTAAAATTTTAAACTTCGTGGAGCCCTTCTTATATATAGTATAACTAGTAGGGCGCGTGGGTGCGCGGCCCGCAAGCGGACCGCGAGGTTTCGCTTTCGGGTATTTTGGTTTGAGCAGCCTCCACCTATCTCTCCCATATTCCTAATCCTCGATCATTATCACTCTCCATATTTTTTCTTCGAATCATTCTGCTCATCAAGTAGAACTTAAGGTCTTAATCATCTTTTGGCAAAAACCACTCTTCCATCTTTTATACTTGGTGAGATAGACACCGATGTTTGTATGGCCGCCATCTTGAATCCGCCATTTTGGACTTTTTTTCAGCTCACTGCCAATTGGATGATGTTTCGAGTAATTTTTGTTTGAGCACCTCCTACCTATCTTCAATACCCTGCCCGGGCTCCTCAACCAACTTCCAAACCCTCAATCATCATGTCTTCCCATATTTTTCTTTGAGAGTTCTCCAAAAAACCGCATTAAAGCCTTGCATAGTTCACAACTTGTAGTCTCTTCAATATTCGCCATACATTTTCTATGGAAAAATAAATTCCGCCATTTTGAATTTTTTTTCAATTCATCAAGTAGACCTTTGGATCCTCATCATCTTTTGCCAAGAAACCACTCTTCCATCTTTTATACCCTCCGAGATGGAGACCGACGAAATTTGTATGGCGACCATCTTTTTTTCGCCATTTTGAATTTTTTTTCAGCTGACTGCCAATTGGATGACGTTTCGAGTGACATTTGCTCGAGCACCCCCCACCTATCTTCAATACCTTAAGCGTGCCCGTCGCTCGTCTCTGAAATCCTCAATCATCAGCTCTCTCCATATTTTTGTTCTACTTCAATTTTTGTCCTCTATACGAAACCATTAGTGAAAAAAAAAATTTTTATACAAAATTTTACAGGAGGGGCGATGAATGAGTGAGTCAGTGAATCAGAACGAACAGCTATATACACGGTGTCTTTAGCTTCGTCGATCAAGAGCGGCCCCAGTAAGGTATCCGATGTAAGAAATTATTAGGTAATATTCAAAATTAGTTCCGGACAATACACATATTAGTGATAAAAAATTATTAAAATTTAAAGCATTTATGAAACAGCCTGTTTAATGTTTTAGAAACTAGGTCAAGCCATTGAACTTGGATACAAGTTCAAGGAAAGATTTATCGTACAAGTGAAATTATAGCCAACCAATAGCGAAGCGTATTTTGTAAAAGTCCACGTGGACCGTCAACCAATGTCGACGCTCGCGCTTTTCTTTGATGGAAACCGATAGCCAACGATAAATAAATAAATAAAATGCTTTATTTCATAACAAAATAATCAATAACAAGAACAGGGGCTGGAGTCTTCTTTTAAGTGTGTAAGACACCTGTATTAGAAGACACCGCTCTTCTTATCAACATCGATGAAATAAACATAGAATCATACCGACATAATTTCTAAGTTAGTTTTTTTTGTTATTTTTATAATAATATGTAAGAGCATGCGTTCTAGTGTGTGTGGGTGTTGGCGTGGATGTGTGTGTGTGTGTGTGTGTGTGTGTGTGTGTGTGTGTGTGTGTGTGTGTGTGTGTGTGTGTGTGTGTATGACGTGTTTGTGTGGATGTGTATGTGTATGCGCGTGCGTGCGTGCATGTGTATGTGCATATGATGTATGGGAAACAGAAATGTGCGTTATAATAGCTGTAGGTATTAAATTATTTTATTAATTCACTTTAAAAATATATGTATTTTATAAGATGCGTTTTAATAAGATTTCAACTTCTTCATAATTAAGTGGTAATAAATATTTTATCATATATTCTTTGCAAGCATGTAAACGTAGTGAATATATGTTAAGTATCCTGTTAAGTAAGTTATATAAATAATTTGATTGTGAAAGATGTTGGCTACGCGCAAAAGTAGTCCTACTACGAGTTGTTTTAGCCACAATGTATGACCTTCTTTTGGTGGGGGGTACATACGGTAAAGATTTGTGCTTACGTAAAACTATGTTTAAAATGTATAATTTTCTAACTGAAAGTAAACCAGAGACAGAATAAACTTTTGTTGTAGGAAAAATGTATGGTTTAAAAAGCATAACTTTTATAAGGGATCGTTGGGCCCTCTCCAACTCAAGAAGCCTAGTTTTAGCTGCCCCGCCCCAAACCGTTATACAGTAGGTTATTATAGATTGTGCAAGGGTTAAATAAATGGAAATTAAGACTTTTTTAGACGCTATATGTCTCAAATTTTTAAATATGTATATTAATTTTCTTATCCTGTTAGATAGTTGATCTATATGTGAATACCAAGTCATTTTATAATCTATTATCACACCGAGGTACTTTACACTAGAGACCTTATTTAAGACAGGACAGTCACAATTTTCCTCATCATGCCCTATTTGTACACATGTATGAATTTTTATTGCAAAATTGCTTACAGGTTGAGAACGTTCACAAATAGAAAAACACATGTAGTTTGTCTTTGCTGTATTTAATGACAAGAGATTCCAACTTAGCCACTTAGCAATAATAGAAAGCCCTCTTTCGGCATGATTACGAACTTCTTCCCAAGAATTAGCAGCGAAGACAATTGCAGTGTCATCCGCATAAGAGAAAACCTGACCATTTTGAATCTGTAAGTTACATAGCTCATTAATATATATCAAAAACAAGGTAGGGCCTAAAACACTACCTTGTGGAACGCCATAACTATTAATGTCTATCTCATTACTAATGTAATTATCAATCCTAACCATCTGGGTGCGCCCACTTAAGTAGCTCTGGAACAAGGACAAAGGTATATCTCTTATTCCAATCGATTCCAGTTTTTGCAAAAGAATGGGCACGGAGACAGTGTCAAAAGCTTTTTTGAGATCAAGAAAAACTGTAAGACATTTACTTTTAGTATCTAACCGTTTTACAATCAAAGAACTAAGAGCTGCAACTGCATCTTCAGTAGATTTCCCTCGTCTAAATCCATATTGTGATTCAGATAAAATATTACGTTGATCCAAATAATTAAGCAGTCTAGTATTAATTAACTTTTCAAGGATTTTTGAAATAGCAGGCAATACCGAGATAGGCCTATAATTGTTTACGTCATCCCTATTACCACTTTTATGGACTGGTGTAATAATAGATTTTTTTAAAATTGCAGGAAATACACCCTTCCTAAAGCAAAGATTTGCAAAATGTGCAATAATAGGAGTTATTAAATTGCTTGCCAATTTAAGGAATTCCGTCGGAATATTGTCCCAACCTGGGGCACTATGCGTTTTAAGGTTCATCAGTATGGCATTAACTTCTTTAGGATCAGTCTCAAGAAGACCAAAAGATGAATAGTGATTGTAGGATGAAGTAGTGAACTTAGGTGATTGTTGTTGTGGATTGTTTGTTATAACATTTTCAGCCAACGTTTTTCCTATTCCAGCGAAGAAAGTATTAACATGATTAACAGACTCAGTAGGTGAGGACTTACAACTCAAGAGATCTGAATTATTAGAGTTAGAATTGCCTAGAAAAGTAAAGCTTTTAATATTTTTCCAAAGAGCTTTATAATTTTTTGTCGAATTAGCCAACTGTTCTTTTTCAAATTTGCGTTTCAATTTTTTTATCAAGTTATTGCAATAATTACGATATCTTTTGTAAGTACACCTCAAAAGTTCATTAGTGGGATCAGAACGAACATTTTTCTGCAATTTATTTCTATGTTTTATGCAGCGCAAAATTCCTGGGGTTATCCAAGGTTTAATTACGCGCTTACTGTTTGGAATAAGTATAGTTCTTGTGTTTTTATTTAGAGAATCCTTTATGTTATTAGTTAATTCTTCAATTATTATTTCCGGATTATTACAATGAAGCAATAATGAAATATTTTTAGTAGCCAGACTTTTAAGTGCTTCATTAAAATCTGTTTTAGTCTTAGTTTTTGGGCATTTCAATCCGTTATTAATATTGGCTACATGTAGAAGTATCATACGATGATCAGTAATAGTAGTATTGAGAACAGCTATAGATGCATTAACTTTAGTCTTATCTATTTTTAGAAGAAAGTGATCAAGACAATTATCATCCCTGGTTGGTAGTGAATGTCCTGGAAGTAGCCCATGAAGCGATATCATGTTTAGGTAATTTATTCTATTATTGCGGTCATAGGCATGTTCCACTGGTTTTGAAATAATATTTATATTTATGTCACCAGTTATTGTTATATTATTACACGATTTAATTTGTTCCAAGTGTAGATTAAGAGACTCAATGAAACTATCAGCATTATTATTAGATGGTGAGCGATATATACCTAGAATAATATTGTTGTTTGTAGTTAGTTGTAAGCATGATGCGTGTGCTAGCTGAATTTCTTTAACGTTGACATTAATTGATTTTTTAATATAGGCAACTACTCCATCATTCTTGTTTAAATGCAAGGTAGATTCGTAAGACCTGTAATGATCCAGTTGTGGTACAGGTTTGTCCTGTCTGAGCCAGCATTCCGTTAAAATCAAAACATCAGGTTCAAAATTTAGTTGAGCCAAATTCACCTGCAGGTCGTCAAAATTAGAGTAAATACTCCTGATGTTTTGAGTTATGATAGTGGTATCTTTATTATTTACGCAAATATGATTACAAAGGCTTGTAATTTCACATTGCAAAGCCTGCGCAATCTCTTCATTATCTAGATCTGATTGAGTTAATAAAGTACTATCCATAATTTAGTAGAAGCAAAAGTCTGAATGTTGTAACTATGGAATATATGATCGAACGGCAATTGATGAAATTTCACGTTTTTATGAAATGGATTAATAATAATATTTGTCATGTAAAGTGTGTATGATATTGTGATTAAGAGTGGTTTGGTGTGTATGTAATCATGTGTGAAAGTGTGTGAGGCATAAGAACACAATATTTGTAAAAACAGGAAGTAGATATCGGTGAAACAAATAATACTTAACGTTACAATAAGGGTTAGTATTGTTACATGATTCACACTTTTAACAAGTTGACTAATTAAAATAAGCTTAATAAGTCCCATTAGGCATAGTCATGTTCCTTGCAGAAGTTGTTGAATTTGAGCTTCATTCTTGATTGTAATAATCGGAGATTTTTCATCTTTTCTAACAAGAACCTTGCCATAGCCTATCCAACAAAATCTGTATGCTTTCGTCCTAACCAGTTCACGTGCCAGAAAATAAAGGCGAGCCCCTTTGGGGGTAAGTTGATCAGAGACAAATATGGGTGTATCTTCCAAAGTGCGAAAGCCTAGATTTTTTGCACATAGTTTTGCTTTGTGCTTAGCATTATAGTTTTTACACATCTTTAATAGATCAGTCTTCAATATAGTAGACAATGTCTCGACAACAATAGGAGTATTTGTGATGCCTTCTCTCTTTCCGCGAACTCTATAAATGTCTTTTATATCAGTTGTTGTGATGCTGCTACCAACGCATTTAGATAAGCAATTTACCATTTCAATTAAATCCTCTTTCGTTTCATTATCTTTTTTTGGAACATTTTTTATTTCAAAATTACCTTTTCTACTTCCTCTCTGCAAATCTTCTATTTTCTCCTCTAAAATACTAATATAGTTCCTATCTTCTTTGGCCTGAGATTCCAGCTTCTCAATTTTCCCTTTGAATTCCTCATTCTGAGAAGTTAGAAATGCAATCGTATTTTCAATATTATGATTCGATTGTTGAATATCTTTGAGAGTGGGGGTAATTTTTTTTAATTCCTGTTCTTGGACCAAGAATAGAGATTTAATCATGTTTTTCATTTCTTCTCGGAAAGTGGATAATTCAGAAGTAATGTCCTCGTCCCGTTTTCTTTTATTTCGATGTGAAAAAAACGGTTGTGGCGTACTTTCTCTATCACAGCTGATGTCATCTAGATTGCCTTCTGACAGCGACTTGTCCATCGTTAGAAAAATGTAGTCCTATCTATGCCTTTATAGTATATCTATGTAATTGAAAGTCCACTTTTGTCCTATCTATTATTTTGTAATGAATCTTTGTCAATGATCCACTTTAGTTACCAGGGGTGCATGAATAACTTATAGTTTTAGGCCGATATTGTAAGTAAATAATGAACACTCAGGCCACAGTACTCAGGCAGCAACTTGGAAACAGGAGTGCAAGAATAAACAGCTTACAGTTTTACGCCAGTCTCGTCGGTAAATAATATTTATATAGTAGATTGTACTAGGATCGCATAGAAGTGCAGAGTTTTGAGTCCATGAATTTATAAAACAACACAACAAACGAAATTAAATTGTCAATATTACGTGAATTGTACTAGGGTCGCATAAAAGTGAAGAGTTTTGAGTCCATGAATTTATAAAACAACACAACAAACGAAATTAAATTGTCAATATTACGTGAATTGTACTAGGGTCGCATAGAAGTGCAGAGTTTTGAATACCGCTTGGTTCATACACACTAGCAAAGCAAACTCACTCATAAACACGCACACGAAGATATCTTCTTATCTTGATGCACTCTTGCGCAAGAGGCAGGAGTTAGCTCACGATGACGTACATTTCCCGTAGTCATAGACGGAGTAAGAATGTGTGAGTATTACGTATCTGTTGTTCACTTGTTAGCACACACACTTGGAGTCGTGTTAAGAACAGTTCACCATCTACAAACGCTACACTCCTAATATTTTAAACTGATTTTTTAGAAATTAAATTAATTTTGGTGACAAATTAAAAAGGTTTTGGCACGTCAGCTCGCAATCGAGGTCCGGGAGGAAGAGGACGATGCGCACGCGGTGTTCTTTGTGATGTAATATGCCCCGCCCCCTGTATAAAATGTTCGCTAGACGTCCCGACCAAGTCTACTGATTTATGGCATGCAGGTTTCCTTACGATGTTTTCCTTCACCATTAAAGCAAAAGATATTTAATTACTTAAAACGCACATTACTCCGAAAAGTTAGTGGTGTGTGCCCGAGATCGAACCCACGCTGTGGGTATCCTACCCACCAAGGGATAAGAAAACCGCGAGAGATTTAAAATCACCGTACCTAAGTAAAGTGGTTACAATAAAGCAATGTTAGCCACTACAGGATTAAAAACCAATTTATAGCGTTTTAAAAATAAAACAAAGACGTAAAATTTTTGGCAAACTTAATGAAAAAAAACTCAAAAAAATAATTAAATACTACTAGTAGTAGATTGTTACTTAGAAATATCAGCAGAAATTCTAAAAGCTTTAGGAGATGCTGGCATTGATATTATTCACAAGTTATGTAACCAAATCAGGCAAACATGTGTTACTGTTTTGTCGGAAAAGTTGGTCGGGACATCTGACGGCCGCTTAATAACATGAAATTGAAAAATAAATTATAAATTGTTTCTGACGGTCCTGAGCCCGTAAAGGTGAACGCACACTTGTCTGAGCCGAACGCATCGAACGAGTCGAACGAAACGAATTTTAGAATTCTGTATATGAAATCTCATGAAACCTCGCACACTTCCCCGCGTCGTATCGTCCGAATCTGAAAGAACAGAAATCCTAGACGAAATCGGATGACGTCATCAGATTCGGCGCGGCTTATGCGGTCGACTCGACCGAATATGCGCTCGCGTTCTATCAGTTGCGTACGACAGAGCAACGCGCGAGTACTATTACTTCATTGTTTCAAAAAATGAGTGATTCTTTTCGGTCGATTCTTCTGGTGCGGATGTGTGCGAGGCCTCCTTGACTTCGATTCGTTCGACGCGTTCGGCTCGGATAAGTGTGCGTTCACCTTAAAAAGTAGGTAGGTTCTAAGGGAAGGTTTTTATTATAAGTAGGTATGAATGTCCCTGTGAATGACCTCAAAGATCAGGAGTCGCCGCGCCGCGGTCTGTAGTATTATATTAGCCATAGGGTGTTTTTAAATAATGCGTTTTTGTTTATTTTTTTTTAATATTAGTCATTCGAATGTTCTTTATTTTATATTATTATTACACTAATAGATATTAGGCACTGGATACATTAACTGGTTTGCTTGTGGAAGACGATAAAATTTTCACCGTGTATATATTAATATATTACTTCATAAGATCCTGCGATAAATTTTCGTAAAAGTTTATTAATTTGTTAATTATGAATTTTTATAATTATTAAAAAATCATAACAATCATGTACTTAAATCATATGATTTACATTAGTTATAAAAAATCATAATAATTTTAAGAGCAGTATCTCTATTTTGTACATAATTTTAAGAGCAGTATCTCTATTTTGTACCATTTTCAAATTGTCGACTAGACTATAGTTCTCGACTGGGAGCGGTCAGGTTAATTCCCAGTTCCCTAATGAACTATAATAGGTCTTGCTTCTCTCGCCCAGAGTAAATATTATGTTCCTTGTTGCTTCTGCACGCGTTCATTTAATAAACTAGCTATCTTGTTATTTTTAACTTGTTATTAAATAATTTTAATAACATTGAACTTGTAGAATTTTAATTTTTAAATATGATTTTGTTTTCATGTTACATGAACATGAAAACAAAATCATATTTAAAAATTATTTTATAGTACCTATTATTTTTAGTTTAAAAAAAATAAAAATATTCTAATTTTGACCGAGGATCTACACGAACAATGTAGTACGTATAGTAAGGGACCTTTCAGACAGACCGGCGAGGAGAGCAGAGCAAATTTTAATCGCATTTAAAATAGAATCTTAAGA
The DNA here is from genome assembly GCA_920104075.1 of Melanargia galathea. Taxonomy (NCBI): domain Eukaryota; kingdom Metazoa; phylum Arthropoda; class Insecta; order Lepidoptera; family Nymphalidae; genus Melanargia; species Melanargia galathea. Next base: position 30,660,943 of record OV049857.1, read on the forward strand.
CATTGAAATAGGCTTTATTTTTACATTTTATCTCTTTTATGATAAGAGGATGCTCGAGCATGCTCCCAATACGCTCTGTGTGAAATATATGAGAGCAGCCGGTCGGCTACTCGTCGAGCCGGTCGGCTGCTCCATGCCCGTGCCCTTTCGCGCTCGAGCATCCGACCGGCTCCGTTCGCGTGCTCTTTCATGCTCGCACAGCCGACCGTAGGCCGAATATGCTCTGCCGTCCGGCCCAAGAGCGTACGCTCGGCTCCGAGCGCATCCGCGTGTCCGTTCACACAGACCGGCGCGGAGAGCAGAGCAAATTTGAACGGCCGGTCTGTGTGAAAAAAAAAATGCTCTCCGACGCTCTCCGCGCCGGTCTGTCTGAAAGGTCCCTTAGTCATCATGCAGTAGCTCGGACGATGCCGCGCTCTCGCTCACTCTCGGTTCTCTAACGAACTAAGGAGCTGCGGATCTGCCAATCTGGGAACTAGGTTGCGTAGTTCACATAAAGGACTTAGTTCTAGGAACTAGTTCGTTCGCGAACTACACAGGACCAATCAATAATGTCTAACGAGTTACCATTCTAGTAACATTACGTGGTAATAAAATAATACAGGCTCATCAATAAAAAAGGAGAAATTTAAATAAATAATTAATGTGCATGCTGCCTACTATACTACATATACCTACTAATTATTATTATTATTTATGACTAGGTACCTACCTATAGTTATCTACTCTCTGCCTTGTCGGGTGGTGAAAAGCTTATTGGACTGGCCGACTGCGAACTATATTATGATGATGAAAAGTTTATGCTCATAGTAGCCTGGAGTGGGTAGTGAACGATGTTACAATATCACCATCACTACCCATTGTTTAGCAGAGAGCACGAAAAGGCATAGTCCTGCGCCTAATCTAATCTCTCTTGGATTGTGTCCGATTGCTATCCCATGTTTTTACGCAGACATTTGAGCACTATAATAGGTATGCATATCCAATAAAGATGCTAGATTGGCTGTTGTGCCATAGTCATCGTAAAATTCAATCAAAATAACATTATTATAAAAAAATTAAACATATTTTAGTATTGAGTTGGATTTTAGTTTTGAACTTTATGTAACTTATTAATATATTTTCAAGTCCAATGGTCTATAAATAATTCTAGATAGTTAATTGCCAAACTATGAATGGATTACCCTTGATATATTATGATTACCTAAGTATAGTTCAATTTGTTGTTTGTGACACTAAGGTCATGGTCAAACAAGTTATTAAATGCGTTTTAATAGCATAGATAATTACAAAGAAGCTGCAATTTGAATGCAATAGGTGAGAATTTAATTAATTATAATTTTATTTTTCTATCTACCTATTAGGTCATTTAAAACTTCAAGAGAAACTAGTACTTTAAAATGATAATTACAAACTGTTTACTAGAAAGATAACTGTCGTAATAGCTTTTAATTATCGCGAAAGTACATAATTATTTTTTGTACCATATCTTTTCTTTTTAACTGACTTCAAAAAAACGAGGTTCTCAGTTCATCGGAATTCATGTGAATTATAATAATAGTATGATCCCCGATTACTCAAAGACGCCTGGGCCGATTTGGAAGTTTTTTTGTTTGATGAAAGGGTTAGGTAAGGGAAAGGTATATTTCCCAGGTCCCATGCTCATCAAGTCAGAATCTGATGATAGGATCCGGGAGAAATTGAGAGACCGAAACATAACTGCACTGATAAATAGCTTTTAATTATAAAAACACATTAAAATTAGCTTACATGATGCTTTCGAAAGTAGATACCTACTTACAGATTTTTGTAACACACGTAGGTACTAGGTACTTAACTTTCCTTTTTTCACATCAAAAACACACGCGCCGCATTGATAACCTCCTGCTTTTTAGAAGTTGGTTAAAAAAGTACTTAGGTATTTGTGCATTCTACTCGTAGGTAGGTAGGTATGTAGGTATAAGGCCACCATTTGTACCTATTTCTTTTAAAATATAAATGTTTTTTTCATTTAATGTAGGTACCTATGTTCTTGATGTACAATAATGTATATTTCATTCATTCATTCAATTCATATGTGTTTAATTTCTCAGTATTTAAAAAAATCTATCTATTACGACCCTTATTACACGTAATGAGTAATGTGAAATGTTACATGTATAGCACAGTCAATTTAGACTTTCAAGGCTACAATAATTCCCACCTGGCTGAAAATTGGTAGGATTGTTCAAAACACTATTATAAATGAAATGTGAAAAGTCCTCATCGATCCGACACCTGGAAAAAAATTTACTCCTGGACACGCACAGTTGACTCACACTTTTGACTTTCACATTTCATTTATAATAGTGTTTTGAACAATCCTACCAATTTTCAGCCAGGTGGGAATTATTGTAACCTCACCCCTATTTTTTAGTCTAATTTGACCGGGCTAGTAAACAACTGAAAAACTCCTACTTCCTTATTTACTAGGTAGGTAAGGTATAAGGAAAACGAATGACCATGCACAGAAATACTACAAACACGGCGTAAACATTGAGGAAAAAATATAAAATACAATGCGACCTTTATCATAAAAAATAGGCCTCGGTTGGAGTGGTTGGACAATATAATCTTCCTAAGCGTAGTAACCTTTCCCACCATTAGGTATGTTTCCGATTCACTTAGATTAAATGTTTCACTAGATTATGGCCTCAGCTTCTAGTCTTAAGATTTTGGGTTGTGTAAGAAATTATTTAAATAAATAAACTAAGCTACCGGACTGCCTTGATAATCTATACAAATAAATAAAATTAAAGTCGAGATGGCTTTACTTCACCTTTAGCTGTTTATGTAATGTTTTCTTTATGTAAATAAAATTTTCCGCAAATTAAACATTAAATTAAGGCTGTGCGATGTAATTTCAGTGTAAATATATAATCCATTCGTTCTTAAATGGTAATAATAAATTAGTATGGAAAACGAACCACCTTAAACTCATGTTATTACGAGTAGGTATGTTATTTTGGACGACATCATAATTATTCATAACCAAAACAACGTAATTAAGTATAATTTTTGTCTTTCTGGCTGCCAAACATCTAGGCTAATCGTCGGAACGGTTAACCGATTTTGATAGGACTTCACCAGCAGGTAGAAGAGGTGATCTAGATTACTTTTTATCCCGCTATTTTCTATTGAAGGTTCCTGAGTAAAATAATAAAACCTCTTGATATTGGAACTGAACTCATGTTGACGAAATTTGGCTCATTGCATTGCATTTCAGGGATGAACATAGGCTACTTTTTACTCCGGAAAATTTTATTTCACTGTATTTTTTAACCCCCGACGCAAAAACGACGGGGTGTTATAAGTTTGACGTGTCTGTGTGTGTGTGTGTGTGTGTGTGTGTGTGTGTGTGTGTGTGTGTGTGTGTGTGTGTGTGTGTGTGTGTGTCTGTCTGTCTGTTCCCCTGTAGCGCTCAAACAGGTGAACCGATTTTAATGCGGTTTTTTTTTGTTTGAAAGGTGAATTAGTCAAGAGTGTTGTTAGCTATGTTTGATGAAAATCGGTCCAAGATGGCCGCCGCTACAAAATGGCGGATTACATATTTTATCACAACCCCCTCGATATGGGTATCAAATGAAAGGGCTTGACTAGTAGAATAGCATTATGCAAATCCAAGATGGCCGCCGCCACAAAATGGTGAATGTCGGGGGTTTTTTTAATTTTTAATTTATACTTGTTATAAAAATCTAAACCCATGTGGACGAATTTATGGACATCAACTAGTATCAGAATAAAAATTACGTATGCACATAGATTATATTGAGCAAAATATAAATTATTCATCATAACTACCTCTACGGATTGTAGTCATATCATGATTTTATGGCCGATCATTAACCTATTGATAGCTGTCGCGTGAAATTCCTCCAAATGAATTTGGTTGTTATATTTTTTTATTGAAAATTTCCATTTCATTATGAAATTGAACAATATTTTAGTCTGTTTTTTGAATAAATTGTATTATATGCTCGTGGTATGCGCGTGGTACGCGCTTACGAAGACAGTCTATTATAAAATCTCAATCCCAATGACAAGTGCTGTTTTAAATGCAAATGCGCTTATTTAGAAAGATATGAATATTATGTCAAAAACAGATTTATATAATGATATATAAATATATAAAGGACCGATTTGAATGCGGTTTTTTTTTTGTTTGAAAGGTGAATTAGTCGAGAGTGTTTTTAGCTATGTTTGATGAAAATCGGTTCAAGATGGCTGTCGCTACAAAATGGAGGATTACATATTTTTTCACAACTCCCTTAATATGGGTATCAAATGAAAGGGCTTGACTAGTAGAATAGTACTATTGCAAATCCAAGATGGCCGCCGCCACAAAATGGCGAATGTCGGGGGTTTTTAAATTTCTAATTTATACTTGTTTATTGGTTAATCGCTGGATCTACACACTTAAGAAGGTATTACCTACTTACTTTTAAATTTTCTCTATAACGTGAACACTCAAACCTCCATTAAAAAAGAATCTTCTGAAATTCTACATTTCACACGGGTGAAATAAGAGCATAAGCTCTGGTTTAATCATTGGATTTGGAAAATAATATGGAAATATGAGAAAATCGCAATTTTGCTTTGACTTAGTCTCATTTACATTTCTTTTATTAGGGTTCCGTACCTCATGGGTGAAACGGACCCTATTACTTAGACTCCTTCGTCCATCCGTCTGTCCGTCCGTCTGTCACCAGGCTGTATCTCATGAACCGTGATAGTTAGATAAATTTTACAGATGATGTATTTCTATTGCCGCTATAACAACAAATACTGAAAAACAGAATAAAATAAATATTTAAGGGGGCTCCAATACAACAAATGTAATTTTTTTGCCGTTTTAATAGATAATGGTACGGAACCCTTCATGCGCGAGTCCGACTCGCACTTGGCCGGTTTTTTGCAATTTATTTCTGAACTTCTGTGTTTACAGTTCTAAATAGCGTTCTAAATAGCGTTCTAAATAACAGTTCTAATAAAATAGCACTTTTACACACACTTGGCCGATTATATGAAAAGTAATACCTACAGGCAAAGTCGTAAATATCAGCTAGTTTCCAACTCCAACTAAGCGTGGAAAATTTTTAGTATCTAAATGTATGTGTATTATATAAGTAAAATTGCAAAATGAAAACCAGTTTAGTGACAAACCATGTCAAGAAGTTTTGCTTACGACTTTTTAGAGTCCCGTTCCATCCCTCATGATGGAAAAACATCCTACTTCTATTTATAGGTACCTACTGTATATTATGATTTCCCCAGTTTTAGGGAAGCTTTTTTTAACGGTAACATTGTAAATGATGATCACTATAATTTTGGTTGATGTACCTACTGCCTACTTAGGTACCCCTACTTTCGAATTGCGGTTCGCACTTCGCAGTTCGCAAAAAATTCACATTATTATAATATTATTCTATCAGTTGGTTAACCATAGATATTACCTACAATAATTATTATTATTATTATCTCAATACGCTGACGCTAGGTAAGTAGTACTAGTAGTAGGTACTAAGTAAGTATGTACTTATCTTTTTAAAATAATTAAGTATCTTATTATACTGGTGGTTCGTAATTCTTCTCCTCCTAAACGGCTTGACCGATTTTGATGATTTTGATGTTTGTCGGTACTTTTGAGGTGATCTGGATAGCACAGTTACAAATGGACCCGGAGGTGGCGCTGATGTCGATCTAGAATTTTTTATTTTCTTCCCCGAAATTCTGACAACTGTCATTGTCATTTACAGATGAGTTATTTGTATGGAGAACAGGGATAACATCTACGAAGTACGATTTTACCCCAAACTAGGAACAAGTAGCTATGGAAACGAGATATTTTAGACGAAATCAAACATCTCTTTGACTCACTCACTTGTACCGATTTTAAGCATAAGAAAGAAAGAGAAGTCTGCTACTATCAGTTGTCCTACTTTAAACAAAAAATAACCAGTTTGATGTAGTTCAACTGTTATACTTATATATACTTAGGCCGAGGCCGCATGGTAAGGCGCAACATCGCGACTCGCGCCTCAAAGACGGCGGCGATGAACAATGGGATCGGGAACATTCACTTAACTTGTGTCAGTTTGTGTTGCGAATAGTAGAAAATGTACCCTACGTGGGCTACGTGTACTTAAGGATTTGAATGGAAGCAGGCGTTACTTTGCGGAATTCCATGATATACAATGAATATAAAATTATTTTGCTATAATCCGCTAACAGTGACAAATTTGTAGGCACAACACCACACAATCTTGTAGGCACAACACCACACAATCTTGTAGGCACAACACCACACAAATTCACCACAAAACAAACTCGACGATCGTTTCGCTCCGACACCGGAGCATCTTCAGGAGATGTCGACTTCACAACGGACGATTGCAAAGAGAGATACTTAAGGATTTGTTCAACCCCTATAACATATTTCTCTTTGAGATTTCGTTTCTTATATTATTTAAAAGAAAGTAGGTTTATGAAATAAATCAAGATGTTAGATTTAAAGTTGGATATCTAAACAGACTATCTAGCTTGAACAAGGTACATAGGTAAATACCTTCACATTTTCAATAGACACTAAAAAGGAACTTGGGCATTAAAATGGAACTACATACAGTAATATTATTGAGTGTTAATTTTTTAATATCTCTTTCCCATCACTATGGTTTTCCCAATGAAAGTTCTATCAAATTCGGTCCAGCATTTCGGAGACAGACAAACACAAATTTTAATGCAACACATGATAATCCGGATGTTCAAAGGTACAAGTGCAAGCCAGGTTCCAAATAATATGGAATACTGAGGGTTGTGATGGCTGTAATTTCTGAACTACAAAACCGATGACCTTGAAATATTTACGGAACAATTTTTAAAGTATTTCCTTTTAACAAAAAAATTATGAATGTAATTGCACCACGCGTTAATGAATTACAGCTAAGTATACATTTTCCAATCTATTCAGCAGTTTTTGCGTGATGCGCACACAAACATACAGACAAACAGATAAACAGACAAAAATTTCAAAAATAGCTTTTTTACGTCCCATTACTTAGGTACCCCCCAGTTATTATTTTGCAAATTTCTTTAACGTACAGACACGGCAAGTCTACGATTTTATTATATGTATAGACAAGCGGAAATCCGCGACTTCGTTCGCGTGGTTCGGATGGTTTTTGAAAATCCAGTGGGAATCATTTTGTTTTTCCTAAGCTCCTTTGAGCTCATACCTTGCTAAAAACTGTTAAAATTTCACTGGCGGATGTTTAGGTAGATCAAAATGTGAACATCCGCCAGAGAAAGTCCCATCAAAATCGATCCAGCCTTTTCAGAGATAAGCCGGTAATCTTTCTAACAAAAAAAGAATGAATGATATCGGACCATGCGTTAATGAATTACAGCTAAGTAAACATTTTAACTTTCATCCCCTCTCTCAAGGAAACCATGCTGAATTTCGAGATAAAAAGTATCCTATATGTTACTCCTTAGTATGAACTTAAATCGTGCCAAGTTTCACTTCAATCCATTCAGTAGTTTTTGCGTGATGCGCGCAAAAACATACAGACAAACAGATAAACAGACAGACAAACAGACAAAAATTTGAAAAATAGCTTTTTTATGTTCCATTACTTATCCCTAACATCCCCCAGTTATTATTTTGCAAAAATCTTTAATGTATAAATACGGCAATTCTACGATTTTATTATAATTATGTATAGAATATAGATAACGAATGATTTAAACAAATAAAATATGGCGCACGTCGCTTAAGTTATGTGGCCAGTCCCATAAGTTCATAGGAGTTTGTTTTAACGGAATCGCTGTCGCATCAGCGCGTGTTGTCTTACCAGTGCGGTTTTGACCTAAGCAAGTATAAACTAGGGATGACAATTTAAGTAGGTATCGATAATAATTATGGAAATTGACTGGCCCGTTGGCGCGGTTGGCAGTGACCCTGCCTTCCGCTCCGGGGTCGCGGGTTTGATTCCCGCTCCAAGTCTGGGTGTATTTATAATAATATGTATATATGTATACCTTTATTAAAAATATATATGTATTTATATGTAAATATGTCTATCAGTCGGCTGTTACCTATAACACAGGCATTAAGTTGCCTACTTTAGGAACAGACGACCGTGTGTGTATGTGTGAGTATTTATTATTATTATTATAGAAATAGAAATCACTTTTATTGTAATTTTGTAGGTACAAGAGAGTATTATGAATATGGTAACAGTCGGGTAAATAGTAAAAATTACATTATGGCGTACAATAAGTAAATGAACAATATTGACTATGATTTTACTTTTTCATAACTCTTTAAATAATTATTATTTACATATATATATATTACAGGTAACTTTATGATTTAATTTAGATACAAATTGTTGAAGGATTGGTTTAGTCAAGATTCATCAAAAAAGCCATGCCAAGCCAGGTGAAGCCATGAGTACCTACTTGAATAAGAGTACATACCTAGGCCAGATTAAGATGACTTCATATAAGAATGCTAACAGATAAAAAGATTAGCTTGACTTCTCCAAGCTTGTTTTATTATCTTACTAGAGGATGCCCACGGCTTCGCCCGTGTGGATTTAGGTTTTTAAAAATCCCGTGGGAACTTTTGATTTTCCAGAACAAAAAGTAGCTTATCTGTAGAAACCCGTCCCCAAAACGGAAAAATCCCGTGGGATCCCCACGATTTCGGAATACAATTCCTTACAGCATCAGGGTTGAGGAGTTGGATATGTACCTACTCGAGTTCATTCAACGATAAAGTCTAATTGGTACCCCCAATATCAATTAAAATTACCGACAGTTTCTAAAACCCATTAGTTTTGGGGATTAGGTCCCCTACAGCATCAGGATTGAGGAGTTGGAATCCAATTTTTTTATAGAACAGGGTCGCAATATTTTTCTATCGATTAAAAAAAAAATTACGCAAATCGGTTCAGAAATCTCGGAGATATCGGTGTACATAGGTAGAAAAACACAACTCCTCCTTTTTTGAAAGTCGGTTAAAAAAGTAGCCTATGTTACTCCCTGGTTAATTCTCTACTTGTATGTGAAGGTCCCGTCAAAATCGGTTCAGCCGTTCCGAAGATTAGCCCGTTCAAACAGACAGACAGACAGACAGACAGACAGACAGACAGACAGACAAAAATTTTAAAAACGTGTGATTCGGTTATGGTAGCGTTCAAATAACCATATGAGCTTAATATGAGGTAGTTATTTCGATATTACAGACAGACACTTCAATTTTATTTATTAGTATAGACTAGCTTTTGCCCGCGGCTTCGCCCGGGTGAATTTCGGTTTTGAACAAATCCAGAGGGAATCGTGGATTTCCGGTTCCCATTCCCGCTCCCTTTTCCAACCTTTATACCTACTTTCAAGAAAGTTTGCTATAGTAATCTACCTATAGCTGTAGATATAGATATCGGGTTTTTCAAAGTCCCGCGGGAACTGTTGATTTTTCCTGATGACTTGTTGATGATGATGATTATGATGATTTATTGTTATTGTGATGTGATTGTAAATGTGAATTATTTCAAAAGATGGTGCTCTAGAGTTTGTTTCGCCATTTCTTCTCTAAGACAAAAGCCCCTTGGAAATGGTGGTAGATTCAATAACAAAGTAATAAGAGATTGAAATATAATACTTTAAAAGAGTGTTTTCTTCTTTTATTTTACTTCATTTGAATTAAGTTTAAATTACTATGCAAGTTATCTCGTCAAAACGCATTAGTTCCACTGTTTATATACAATTATATAGATACATAAATACTACACGTTGCTCACACCCGCGACTTCGTCCGCGTGGATTTAGTTTTTTTTTAATTTTGTGAAATAAGATATATAATTAAGAACTATTTGCTTTTCCGGGATAAAAGTTGCTTATGTAAATTTCCGGGACGCAAGCTACCTCTGTACCATATTTCGTATAAGCGGATGGACCATTAAGAATCTCGTGGGAACTCTTTAATTTTCCGGGATAAAAAGTAGCTTATGTCCTTGCCCGGGATGTAAGCTACCTCTGCACAAAACTTCATCAATATCGGTTACACTGTTGGGCCGTGAAAGGCTAGTAGACAGACAAATAGGCAGACACACTTTCGCATTTATACACGCATTTATACACTGTGATTTTTAATTCCGTGGAATTCTGACAGCTGTCATTGTCATTTGCAGATGAGTTATTTGTATGGAGAACTGAAGTGCGATTGTCTAACTTTAGACCATGAAAATTGTATTCATTTGACAGCTTAAACGTACGTTTTCAGCTGTCAAACGGCCAATTCGAATTGTGTACGGAGTTCATAGATGGTTGACGATTGCATGGCTATCATGAATGTCATGGATCGTTATTTTAGACGATGAGTGAATGATTTCATACGATTTGACAGCTAATTCGAATTGTCTAACTTTTTTGAGATCATCGCCTATGTCAAATAATAGCGGTGAGTCTCGGGCCATGATTATCGTTAATCGTTTGATGGCCTATGTGTATTGAATTGATTAAAATCTAATTTTCTAACTTTTTAAAACAAATTCCTTAATAAACACCGCAGTAAATATAACTTTTAATTCGACTACGGCAAAGAGACGGACTTTGCGACAAGTCAAGAAGAAAAAAATCGATGCTCTGGAGATGTGGTGCTGGAGGCGAATGTTAGGAATCTCATGGACCGAATTTCGCACCAACGTCTCGATACTCCAAGAACTCGGCATCAAACAGCATGTTTCGACGTTAGTACAGAGTCGTATTTTGAAGTTTTTAGCACACATCTCCCGGCGTGAGGGTGACTCCATCGAGCGCCTTGCCGTGCAGGGCGAAGTTGAGGACACCAGACGGCGAGGAAGATCGCCCATGCGATGGACCGACTAAATTAAATCATGTGGGCGCTCCCTTGTATGAAGGCTCCAGGCTGTCGTCCAGCAGCGAAAAGTGGCGAATAAGTGGCGAATGCTCGTGAGTCGTATAACATCTGCCCTTAAAGATGTCACTTCTGGATGACCACGACCGCTCTACCAAGAGCGTAACGAAGAAGAATAAGTACCTAGGTGTTTGTGTTTAAATAGGTATGTTCGACCATAGTGATTACACTACTGAGTCAATGTTGATAAATAAGGTGTCAATAGATTCGTTAGTAGGTACAATATTAAGTAGGTACTTACCTAGGTAAGTATTTTTGTTTGATTGGCCATGCCAGTTTAATCAGTTAGGTACCTTGTTACAGTTTTATTTAATTAATTGCTATGTTTTAAGTAAGTTTTCTGTTTCATCATAGTATAAACCTTGTAAGTAAATATTTGGTGACAATCTTTTTGCTATTAAATCTATTCATATCATTTAAGGAAAGTTTTATTTAATTTATTGTATAAGGTCTTCTCTATAGGTAGCTATATTTTAATATTTATGATATGACCTACTAGGTATCTATTAGGTACTAGGTAGGTAGGCTACAAACACTATATCTGCAGTTTTCACCACCCCTACCCGTTTTGCTAGGCACCCCAGCTAGGTACTCCTAGTACAACACAAGTGTGTGGCCTAAGTGACTGATGTCATCAACCAGCCACAAGTGTTGCAGCAGCCCTTAAAATTCCTCAGTAACATTCAAGAGAGAAGGGCTGCTATGACGGGGTAAAAGCAGCATGTTATACTTTTTTATCCAATAGTACAAATCATCAAATACCTACTAGGATAGTATAATAATAAATATTTTTTAGGTTCATGGACACCACCATGGCCCCACCTTTTTTTTTTATTAGGATCATTAAACTGGTTACAATTTTATGAGGAAACTATCTTTAATAGCAGCCTAAGGTGGAATGCGCTTGCCTAGAAGGTATTCTACACCTACCTACCTATTCAATCTTATTTTGAAAGTCCCAATATTATCCCCACAGATTATGCTCCTTAATCCTTATCGCCGCCGCCGCCGATATTATGTAAATTGATATAATGAGGTAAAATACTTAATGTGTAATGATTGAATAAAACCTGTATGAATATATATATCTTTTTTATTTCTGATTATTCATGGCAGGTTACACTGGAACTGTAGTGTTCTAGAGTGCTCTGCCCAAACAAGAAAAACAATAAATAAACTTACATTTTAATCTAATCTTACCTACTACATAGGAATATTTATATTAGTTAAAAGTTCCTATGTAAGTAGGTAAATAATTTACCTACATATTATATAGGAACTTTTAACTTAATATAATTTACAAGTTCCTCCTACATTGGTAGGTAATTAACCTACTTACATGCTAAATACATAATTTAAAATGTCAATCACAGCCAACTTTGTACTATTAGCATGGTTGTTACATTTTAACCAAAAATTACATAAGAACAGCCACTTTTATTATCTTTATCACTACCATGCCCAAGGCAATGCGGTGTCACTTACACAAGTGAAGGCTCTATTAGGCCTCCTGGACTAGACTAGACTTGCCTTTACACAAGTTTAAGAACTCTATTAAAAGTATGCTCATAAAAAAAGCTTATTATACAATTGAAGATTATATAAACGATAAAAAAGCTTGGATTTAACTCGTTCCAGCAATGCGCGAGACGGCATTTCAATCATGTACATTAATCATAATAATTGTTATAATGTTGTTTTTAAAAAGAGCAACCGCCGAGTTTCTTGCAGGTTCTTCTCGGCTGGAACTGCATTCCGAACCTGTGGTAGATTCAATTGACGATTCAAAAGTACTTGTAAAAGTTTATTTGAATAAAAAACTTTTCTATTCTATTCTATTCCTGGAAGCCAATGTGGGTATGGGCAGGAGGACGTATACTGGGGGATGCCTTGGCCAACCAGCATGTGGACGACTTTTGGGCGAATGTGACAGCAACACTAACTAGCCACTGTACAAAATAGGGTTTGTTATTATCTACAGAAATATGTGTGTGTATCTATAAAGCTGTGATAGCCTAGTGGTTAGGACGACCGACTTCTAATCGGAGGTCGTGGGTTCGATCCCGGGCACGCACCTCTAACTTTTCGGAGTTATGTGCGTTTTAAGTATTTAAATATCACTTGCTTTAACGGTGAAGGAAAACATCGTGAGGAAACCTGCATGCCTGAGAGTTTTCCATAACGTTGTGTGTGTGAAGTCTACCAATCCGCTTGGCCTGCGTGGTAGACTATGGCCAAAACCCTTCTCACTCTGAGAGGAGACCCGTGCTCTGTAGTGAGCCGGTAATGGGTTGATCATGATTATCTACAGAAACAGTTTAATTAATTATTTACCACAGTACAGTCGTTGAATGGCAATCAAATACAACTAGATATTATATTAAAGTGAGATAAAAACTCAACCGAGTATATCACTTTAATTAAGTATGGGAACTATTAGCTATAATAGAAAAACATTCCTAAGGTTTTTGTCATCAAAGTAGTTTTGTACAAGTAATAAGATTTTTCAATAAGCTTAAATAGGTACTTTTATAAAAACAAGACAAAATATCTTAGTTTATTAAAAAAAAAAAACATGTACAATTAGTGTAGACAACCATAATATTATGACCAAAAGCAGTCTTGTTTTCTTGAGACGATAACGAGTCAGTGTGTCTAATCACTTTATTTATTTAAATTTTACACATAAATAAGTAATAAGTTTAACATGAATTCCATGTATAGTCATATCATGTGTTGCATCTCTCTATTGCAGTGTTCAACTGCCTCATTGGTCTAGTGCAGTGTTTCTTAAGTTACAAGTAGTTACAAGTAAGGCCATGGAATTAATACAGAGGGTCTACGGCAAGCCTACCTAACATAATGCATTAGTATGAAAATTGGTATACAATAATTATGTTGTGAGTAAATACTGTGTACAATTTGATGTTCCAATCCAGCATAAGCAACAGCAAATAATAGAAGCTGGTAAACATTAAACCTCATTTTTTATCTTTTCGGAAAGGGTCAGTCGGCTCTTTCATATTTTGAGAGAGGTCCACGACTAGAAAAAGGTCAAGAAACTACTCTAGTGGTTAGCTCGTTCAGCTGCGGATTGTAGCGTTTTTGCTGTTAGGAGTCACCACGCTTGCCTGAAACAAGAGATGGTTGTTATGAAGATAATAAAATATGAACAATATTTATTTTTTGTAGGATAATTATGAATTATGGTAAAGCTTACTTGGTTGTTGTTGTTGTTTGTTTGTAGTATGGCTTTTAGTTGTGTAGTAACACAGCACAATTCACTTCACCAGTATCGAGTAGCTTGGAGAAAACACAATCTACTGCTGACACTGAATTTTCCATATTCACGATACAATAGTGGAGTTATTGTAAGTACTTGAGAGTTGATAGCCTAAAACATCACAATAAGCAACATTAAACATACATTTACGTAAACATAAATAATAATCTTACGTAAATCTATAAAATATACCTACTACATAATATAATATATACAATTTTATTTTGTTAGATATAGGTGTAACTAGATGATGACCGCGGGCCTGACTTCGTCTGCGTGGATTGAGGTTTCTTCCACCTCACTGAGGTTCCCGCGGGAATTCTTTCATTTTCCGCGATAAAAAGTTACTTGCTTGTGTTAATTCAGAGTATAATCTATCGCCGTTCCAAATAGCCAAATCCGTTCAGCAGTTTTTGCGTGAAAGAGTAACAAACATCCATACATACAAACTTTGCCGTTTATAATATTAGTTAGAATATTTATACACAAAAGTTTTACACAGGGACTAAACACTCAATAAAATACACTAACACCCGTTAGAGCCTATGGAGAAGTTTGGGCAGAAGAGGATAAGAGAAGAAGACCCTTCATCCAAACCACATTCACATATAGAGCTATCTTTGAAAATTTGTGGCTGTCCTTTATTTTTTGTTGAATTTACGAAAATTTATAAATTCGTAAAATTAACACTAAACTGTCATAAATACATTGACATTGACACTTACATTGACACTTGATGTCATAATTAACCATTATACAGATAACAAAACAAGTCCACTAACGCCAACTATTGTTCAGAATTAGTAAGCTCGATCATAATTCACTGGTCTGCGTTTTGTTACATAATTTGCTTATAGATATTAACGTTGGAATTCTATGTTTGAAGTTATGAAAGTTAATTTTCATTATGAAATTAGTATGCTATCGTAATAAGTTCCATTGTTTTTGTATCTGTCATAATTGTTAATAACATAAAAAATTGAGTTTCACTGATGCTATTTGTATAATAAAACGCAATTCCATGATACGTTTTTAAGCCACCGGTCACTTTTCGCTCTTCATTTGATGGACAGTTTTACGCAATTCGAATTTTTCTTGACCATCAATGACCGATCGTCTAAAATAACCATCATGGTTCAAACCTTACACAATCGCACTTCTGAAGTGCGATTGTCTAACTTTAGACCATGAAAATTGTATTCATTTGACAGCTTAAACGTACGTTTTCAGCTGTCAAACGGCCAATTCGAATTGTGTACGGAGTTCATAGATGGTTGACGATTGCATGGCTATCATGAATGTCATGGATCGTTATTTTAGACGATGAGTGAATGATTTCATACGATTTGACAGCTAATTCGAATTGTCTAACTTTTTTGAGATCATCGCCTATGTCAAATAATAGCGGTGAGTCTCGGGCCATGATTATCGTTAATCGTTTGATGGCATAAGTGTATTGAATTGATTAAAATCTAATTTTCTAACTTTTTAAAACAAATTCCTTAATAAACACCGCAGTAAATATAACTTTTAATTCGACTACGGCAAAGAGACGGACTTTGCGACAAGTCAAGAAGAAAAAAATCGATGCTCTGGAGATGTGGTGCTGGAGGCGAATGTTAGGAATCTCATGGACCGAATTTCGCACCAACGTCTCGATACTCCAAGAACTCGGCATCAAACAGCATGTTTCGACGTTAGTACAGAGTCGTATTTTGAAGTTTTTAGCACACATCTCCCGGCGTGAGGGTGACTCCATCGAGCGCCTTGCCGTGCAGGGCGAAGTTGAGGACACCAGACGGCGAGGAAGGTCGCCCATGCGATGGACCGACTAAATTAAATCATGTGGGCGCTCCCTTGTATGAAGGCTCCAGGCTGTCGTCCAGCAGCGAAAAGTGGCGAATAAGTGGCGAATGCTCGTGAGGCGTATAACATCTGCCCTTAAAGATGTCACTTCTGGATGACCACGACCGCTCTACCAAGAGCGTAATGAAGAAGAATAAGTACCTAGGTGTTTGTGTTTAAATAGGTATGTTCGACCATAGTGATTACACTACTGAGTCAATGTTGATAAATAAGGTGTCAATAGATTCGTTAGTAGGTACAATATTAAGTAGGTACTTACCTAGGTAAGTATTTTTGTTTGATTGGCCATGCCAGTTTAATCAGTTAGGTACCTTGTTACAGTTTTATTTAATTAATTGCTATGTTTTAAGTAAGTTTTCTGTTTCATCATAGTATAAACCTTGTAAGTAAATATTTGGTGACAATCTTTTTGCTATTAAATCTATTCATATCATTTAAGGAAAGTTTTATTTAATTTATTGTATAAGGTCTTCTCTATAGGTAGCTATATTTTAATATTTATGATATGACCTACTAGGTATCTATTAGGTACTAGGTAGGTAGGCTACAAACACTATATCTGCAGTTTTCACCACCCCTACCCGTTTTGCTAGGCACCCCAGCTAGGTACTCCTAGTACAACACAAGTGTGTGGCCTAAGTGACTGATGCCATCAACCAGCCACAAGTGTTGCAGCAGCCCTTAAAATTCCTCAGTAACATTCAAGAGAGAAGGGCTGCTATGACGGGGTAAAAGCAGCATGTTATACTTTTTTATCCAATAGTACAAATCATCAAATACCTACTAGGATAGTATAATAATAAATATTTTTTAGGTTCATGGACACCACCATGGCCCCACCTTTTTTTTTATTAGGATCATTAAACTGGTTACAATTTTATGAGGAAACTATCTTTAATAGCAGCCTAAGGTGGAATGCGCTTGCCTAGAAGGTATTCTACACCTACCTACCTATTCAATCTTATTTTGAAAGTCCCAATATTATCCCCACAGATTATGCTCCTTATCCTTATCGCCGCCGCCGCCGATATTATGTAAATTGATATAATGAGGTGAAATACTTAATGTGTAATGATTGAATAAAACCTGTATGAATATATATATCTTTTTTATTTCTGATTATTCATGGCAGGTTACACTGGAACTGTAGTGTTCTAGAGTGCTCTGCCCAAACAAAAGAAAAACAATAAATAAACTTACATTTTAATCTAATCTTACCATAGAGATAATAATAATAAATTTACTTTATGAATCTTACCTACTACATAGGAATATTTATATTAGTTAAAAGTTCCTATGTAAGTAGGTAAATAATTTACCTACATATTATATAGGAACTTTTAACTTAATATAATTTACAAGTTCCTCCTACATTGGTAGGTAATTAACCTACTTACATGCTAAATACATAATTTAAAATGTCAATCACAGCCAACTTTGTACTATTAGCATGGTTGTTACATTTTAACCAAAAATTACATAAGAACAGCCACTTTTATTATCTTTATCACTACCATGCCCAAGGCAATGCGGTGTCACTTACACAAGTGAAGGCTCTATTAGGCCTCCTGGACTAGACTAGACTTGCCTTTACACAAGTTTAAGAACTCTATTAAAAGTATGCTCATAAAAAAAGCTTATTATACAATTGAAGATTATATAAACGATAAAAAAGCTTGGATTTAACTCGTTCCAGCAATGCGCGAGACGGCATTTCAATCATGTACATTAATCATAATAATTGTTATAATGTTGTTTTTAAAAAGAGCAACCGCCGAGTTTCTTGCAGGTTCTTCTCGGCTGGAACTGCATTCCGAACCTGTGGTAGATTCAATTGACGATTCAAAAGTACTTGTAAAAGTTTATTTGAATAAAAAACTTTTCTATTCTATTCTATTCCTGGAAGCCAATGTGGGTATGGGCAGGAGGACGTATACTGGGGGATGCCTTGGCCAACCAGCATGTGGACGACTTTTGGGCGAATGTGACAGCAACACTAACTAGCCACTGTACAAAATAGGGTTTGTTATTATCTACAGAAATATGTGTGTGTATCTATAAAGCTGTGATAGCCTAGTGGTTAGGACGACCGACTTCTAATCGGAGGTCGTGGGTTCGATCCCGGGCACGCACCTCTAACTTTTCGGAGTTATGTGCGTTTTAAGTATTTAAATATCACTTGCTTTAACGGTGAAGGAAAACATCGTGAGGAAACCTGCATGCCTGAGAGTTCTCCATAACGTTGTGTGTGTGAAGTCTACCAATCCGCTTGGCCTGCGTGGTAGACTATGGCCAAAACCCTTCTCACTCTGAGAGGAGACCCGTGCTCTGTAGTGAGCCGGTAATGGGTTGATCATGATTATCTACAGAAACAGTTTAATTAATTATTTACCACAGTACAGTCGTTGAATGGCAATCAAATACAACTAGATATTATATTAAAGTGAGATAAAAACTCAACCGAGTATATCACTTTAATTAAGTATGGGAACTATTAGCTATAATAGAAAAACATTCCTAAGGTTTTTGTCATTGAAATAGTTTTGTACAAGTAATAAGATTTTTCAATAAGCTTAAATAGGTACTTTTATAAAAACAAGACAAAATATCTTAGTTTATTAAAAAAAAAACATGTACAATTAGTGTAAACAACCATAATATTATGACCAAAAGCAGTCTTGTTTTCTTGAGACGATAACGAGTCAGTGTGTCTAATCACTTTATTTATTTAAATTTTACACATAAATAAGTAATAAGTTTAACATGAATTCCATGTATAGTCATATCATGTGTTGCATCTCTCTATTGCAGTGTTCAACTGCCTCATTGGTCTAGTGCAGTGTTTCTTAAGTTACAAGTAGTTACAAGTAAGGCCATGGAATTAATACAGAGGGTCTACGGCAAGCCTACCTAACATAATGCATTAGTGTGAAAATTGGTATACAATAATTATGTTGTGAGTAAATACTGTGTACAATTTGATGTTCCAATCCAGCATAAGCAACAGCAAATAATAGAAGCTGGTAAACATTAAACCTCATTTTTTATCTTTTCGGAAAGGGTCAGTCGGCTCTTTCATATTTTGAGAGAGGTCCACGGCTAGAAAAAGGTCAAGAAACTACTCTAGTGGTTAGCTCGTTCAGCTGCGGATTGTGGCGTTTTTGCTGTTAGGAGTCACCACGCTTGCCTGAAACAAGAGATGGTTGTTATGAAGATAATAAAATATGAACAATATTTATTTTTTGTAGGATAATTATGAATTATGGTAAAGCTTACTTGGTTGTTGTTGTTGTTTGTTTGTAGTATGGCTTTTAGTTGTGTAGTAACACAGCACAATTCACTTCACCAGTATCGAGTAGCTTGGAGAAAACACAATCTACTGCTGACACTGAATTTTCCATATTCACGATACAATAGTGGAGTTATTGTAAGTACTTGAGAGTTGATAGCCTAAAACATCACAATAAGCAACATTAAACATACATTTACGTAAACATAAATAATAATCTTACGTAAATCTATAAAATATACCTACTACATAATATATACAATTTTATTTTGTTAGTTATAGGTGTAACTAGATGATGACCGCGGGCCTGACTTCGTCTGCGTGGATTGAGGTTTCTTCCACCTCACTGAGGTTCCCGCGGGAATTCTTTCATTTTCCGCGATAAAAAGTTACTTGCTTGTGTTAATTCAGAGTTTATTGAATACAAACATCCATACATACAAACTTTGCCGTTTATAATATTAGTTAGAATATTACGAAGTAATATATAAGTCAATGATTTATACACAAAAGTTTTACATAGGGACTAATCACTCAATAAAATACACTAACGCCCGTTAGAGCCTATGGAGAAGTTTGGGCAGAAGAGGATAAGAGAAGAAGACCCTTCATCCAAACCACATTCACATAAAGAGCTATCTTTGAAAATTTGTGGCTGTCCTTTATTTTTTGTTGAATTTACGAAAATTTATAAAATCGTAAAATAACACTAAACTGTCATAAATACATTGACATTGACACTTACATTGACACTTGATGTCATAATTAACCATTATACAGATAACAAAACAAGTCCACTAACGCCAACTATTGTTCAGAATTAGTAAGCTCGATCATAATTCACTGGTCTGCGTTTTGTTACATAATTTGCTTATAGATATTAACGTTGGAATTCTATGTTTGAAGTAATGAAAGTTAATTTTCATTATGAAATTAGTATGCTATCGTAATAAGTTCCATTGTTTTTGTGTCTGTCATAATTGTTAATAACATAAAAAATTGAGTTTCACTGATGCTATTTGTATAATAAAACGCAATTCCATGATACGTTTTTAAGCCACCGGTCACTTTTCGCTCTTCATTTGATGGACAGTTTTACGCAATTCGAATTTTTCTTGACCATCAATGACCGATCGTCTAAAATAACCATCATGGTTCAAACCTTACACAATCGCACTTCTCGTCACTTCAGGGTAGACGTCTACGAAGTACGATTTTACCTCAAACTACTTTAATTCCCTGTCATCTTTAAAAGCTATATGCCGCGTAATATTAGTCGTTTCGCCCTAAAATAGAAAACACCAAGAGTGGAAACTAGAAAGTGCACACTAACAGCAATAGAAAAAAAAGAAGCATATTGAAAAAAAATATTCAAAAATGGAAGTTGAATGACATTATCACCATGAAGTGTTTGTCAGGCATTTATCATATCTACATGCGGCAGTTGATTTTTATTTACGTAAGTTTTGAATTTTTTATCTTTTTTGTGGGAATTGTTTTATCGCTGGTAACATTACGTCAGAATTCCACGGAAATAAAATTCTAAGTACGGAAGGAACTCACGGAAGTATAGTGTGGGTAGTTAATATTTTACTAAAGTGGTTTGAGACCATTCAATTATTGCCATATGTCGGATACTACACGACTATCGATATCGATATGAGATGACAATGCGCTTCACTAGTGGCATGAAATCTCGTATGAAAAATTAAATTTTATCAAAATAAAGAAATATAATTCTAATACGGTCATTATAAATTTATCAAAATGGTTTAATATTGCATTCGTTATGACTACAGCAAAATAATAATAAACTAAACGTGATAACTTATCAGAATTCAATATAATACTTACCGATGCAAAGATATACGCATATTTTTCTCACGTAATACACTGAGCGAACTTTTGCAGCCAATGGCTACACAAATCATGATTACTAAAATATTAAATAGTCAAAATATTTCACACAACAAAGCACTTAGAAGTTAAAAGATCACAAATTATCGCAAGCTGAACTGTTACTACGGTGGTGAACAAAACAAACAAAATTATTTACAATCTGTCTTTCAAGATGACACTGAAATTATATTGCGATCTTTTTTTTGACAGTGCATATTGACTTAAGCAAAAACGAAAGATATAATAAGTATTTATTCATTTTAAATAAGCGTTCTCTAGGAAGAAGAGGGTATAATTTCTCTTAGACCCCAAACTACTTTAATTCCCTGTCATCACTCATCATAAAAAGCCATATGCCGCGTAATAATATTACTCGTTTCGCCTTAAAATAGAAAACACCAAGAGTGGAAACTAGAAAGTGCACACTGACAGCAACAGAAAACAAAAGAAGCACATTGAAAAAGCTGTGATAGCCTACTGGTTAGGACGACCGACTTCTAATCGGAGGTCGTGGGTTCGATCCCGGGCACGCACCTCTAACTCTTCGGAGTTATATGCGTTTTAAGTATTTAAATATCCTTGCTTTAACGGTGAAGGATAACATCGTGAGGAAACCTGCACGCCTGAGAGTTCTCCATAACATTCTCAAAGGTGTGTAAAGTCTGCCAATCCGCTTGGCCAGTGTGGTAGACTAAGGCCAAAACCCTTCTCACTCTGAGAGGAGACCCGTGCTCTGTAGTGAGCCGGTAATGGGTTGATCATGATGATGATGATGATGACATTGAAAAAATTTATTCAAAAATGGATGTCGAATGACATAATTATCACCATGAAGTGTCTGTCAGGCATTTGTCATAATATCTACATGCGGCAGTTGATTTGTATTTGCATAAGTTTTGATTTTTTTATCTTTTTTGTGGGAATTGTTTTATCTCTGGTAACATTACGAAACGTCAGAATTCCAGGGAATTAGTAATACGGGTATAAGTACATCTACGCGGACGAAGTCACGGGCATCAACTCGTTATAATACTTATTTATAATTCTATTTTTAACATGTTTTGTAACTTGTAAATCATCAACTGAACTTTCTTCGTTATTTATTATTACTAGCTTCTGCCCGCGGCTTCGCCCGCGTGAATTTCGGTTTTGAACAAATCCCGAGGGAATCGTGGAGTTCCGGTTCCCGTTCCCGCTCCCTTTTCCTACCTTTATACTTAAAATATCAAGCAAGGTCGCTATAGTAATCTACCTATAGCTGTAGATATAGATTTCGGGTTTTTCGAAATCCCGTGGGAACTGTGCATTTTTCCAGGATAAAAAGTAGCCTATGTGTTGCCAATGCATGCTACACAGCAAAGTATTGGAATAATGGGTTATGTGAGCGTGATTTACCTAAGAACAGTCAGCGCCCTCTGTGGCGTTTTGGAGGTCTATATCTATTTTAGTTAGGTTACAGGAATACTTTTCCGGGATAAAAAGTTACTTTATGTGTTAAATCAGGGCATAAGCTATCTCCATTCAAAATTTCAGCCAAATCGGTTCAGTAGTTGCGGCGGAGAAGAGGAACAAACATACACACAAACTTAATAACTTAATAACGCCTTTATAACATTAGTGTGATTGTTATTTCCCTCGCTAGAGAGCTCCGATAGCATACGCGTCCGATCGCTGCTAAATTCAAAATGCTATATGGGGAGAACTTTACGCACCGCCGCGCCGCCCCGGCCGGCCGGCTGGAACCGCGCGCCGCGCGTAAAGGCTATGTCCCGCAATTTTTAAATCTGTAATATCTTCGAAAATATTCATTTAAATCATATGCTGTAAAGGGCCATATAGATCTATAATAAATCAACAATGTACTTAAGGTATTTAATTAGATAAGGATTAATGCTGTATTGGTTAAAATCGCTTCTAAAATTAGCCATTATTTGTCGTAAAAAAGTAAATGACAAAAAAAGTTATTGTGGGATATCCATAAGAGATAGACATATACCATCGCGGAGTTTTCTATAGACCTTTTCAATGTGTACAATACTTAGTACATTATATTGATAAATCTCGTAGGGTTCAGCCTGCGTTTGCAATGTAAGCGGAAAAAATGTAATTATTTACGACATCACATTAGAAACCTCAAAAATAACAGTATTTCTCCACAATTTAATGGATG
This sequence comes from Melanargia galathea, assembly GCA_920104075.1. NCBI lineage: Eukaryota > Metazoa > Arthropoda > Insecta > Lepidoptera > Nymphalidae > Melanargia > Melanargia galathea. The sequence continues at coordinate 30,684,431 of OV049857.1, forward strand.
TCATTATACATATAAACCTTCCTCTTGAATCACTCTATCTATTAAAAAAAACCGCATCAAAATCCGTTGCGTAGTTTTAAAGATTTAAGCGTACAAAGGGATATAGGGACAGAGAAAACGACTTTGTTTTATACTATGTAGTGATAGTGATTTTCGCAATTCATATACCTAGACTATTTACAAGACGCGCGTCGACTGGCACTTGGCACTTTAAGTAGGTAGGTACCTACTTTTACTTACATCTTTAGTTTTCGGTCTGAAGTCTGAACATATTTTACTTCAGATTTTAGCTCGCATATTACGCTACGTGAACAGCAAATATACATATAAATTAGTGGTAAAAAATATGATAAGTACTAGTCCGCTTTACAGTTGGCTGAATACAGTGCACTAAATGAAAAAGACTATATTAATGATTTAAGATTGACCTAATACAACGCGAATGCGCGATCATCGCGCGAATAAGCGATGCGATCATCGCGTATTCGCACGATGACAAAAACTGGGTGGCCTAATAGAACGCGAATACGCGATCATCGCGCGAATTGACGATGCGAGCGGCCGCGGGTTCCCGTTTCGCTCCGCAGTTTGCGCTTGCCATTGGCGCTAAGCATGGACGTCAGTCAGTCAGTCACTGTCAGTCAGTCAGTCTGTCTGTCAGTCACTGTCAGTCATTCAGTCTGTCAGTCAGTCAGTCAGTCTGTCTGTCTGTCACTGTCAGTTAGTCAGTCAGTCACTGTCAGTCTGTCACTGTCAGTCATTCAGTCTGTCAGTCAGTCTGTCAGTCACTGTAAGTCAGTCAGTCAGTCTGTCAGTCACTGTCAGTCAGTCAGTCAGTCACTGTCAGTCTGTCTGTCAGTCATTCAGTCAGTCAGTCACTGTCACTCTGTCAGTCAGTCACTGTCAGTCACTGTCAGTCAGTCAGTCAGTCACTGTCAGTCAGTCAGTCAGTCAGTCAGTCAGTCACTGCCCGACGACGTGTCACGTGACGCGATTGTCGCGCGAATGTCAGTTAGGACACCTAATCGACAGCAATATGTTTGATCGCGAGTTCGTACGAACTTAGTTCGCGCGAATAGATTTTCAAACATTTCATTCGCGCGAACCCATCGCGCGAATGCCTATTAGTATTAGGACACCTATTCGACATCAGTATGTTTGATCGCGAGTTCGTACGAGTAAAATTCGCGCGAACTTGCGATGATCGCGCATTCGCGTTGTATTAGGTCAACGCCTAAGACAAGTGTAAAGACATTCAGACAAAAAGACACACTAATTAGACAGTCAGAGTCGACACTGCCGATCTAAATCATTTAGCAATTAGCATGCTAAATTCAGCCAAGTGTAAAGCGAATTAGGCAAAAAAATGCGTTCAGACTTCAGTTGTCCGCTAACCGCTACTCGAGGTGGAGTACATCGCACATCTGGTATAAGTATAGTGTTTATATATGGCACACGCATCATTAGTCGCCAAACGCAGTACTTTTGAGGAGCGTTATCTATATTCTATCTATACATATAATAAAATCGTAGACTTGCCGTATCTGTACATTAAATATTTTTGCAAAATAATAACTGGGGGATGTTAGGGATAAATAATAGAATGTAAAAAACATCAACAAGTGAACTTTAAACAGTTTTTAGCAAGGTATGAGCTCAAAAGAGCTTAAGAAAAACAAAAAGTTCCCGCGGGATTTTTAAAAACCGATATCCATGCGAACGAAGTCGCGGGTGTCCGCTGGTCTATAATAATATACAGAGGCTTATCCTGACTCACTGACTGACTTATCATCAACGCACTGCCTAAACCACTGAAGCTAGAAATTTGAAATTTTCACAGTAGCTTCCTTTTATGACGTAGGCGCCCACTAAGAAAGGATTATTGCGAATTATACCTACCCCTAAAGTGGTTAAATAGGGGATGAAACACGGAAGAGAATGGGATGAAAGTTTAAATGAAAGTCCATCATTTATCAAGTTATGTCCATGAAAAACCGGTAGGTAGAACTTATTGTCAGTTAAAAATAAAAAATTACGTGTTTCTGGAATTTTGGAAATTCTACCCCCAAGTGGGTAGAGGATGAAATTTATAAGAATCCAAGCGGACAAAGTCGCTGGCATCAGCTAGTGCACACAGCAGCACATTTAATTTTTGAGCAGCGATGTCGAAAGAAAAATTTAATAAAATATATAATTCGTTGTAGATATGTAGTTTTTGTCTTTTTCATCCAATGATTCAACACTTCCTGCGTCTTTTTTAGGGTTCCGTAGTAAACAAGGAACCCTTATAGTTTCGCCATGTCCGTCCGTCTGTCCGTCTGTCCGTCCTCGGTTAATCTCAGAGACTATTAGTGCTAGAAATCCGTGATTTGGCATGAGTATAAATATTAATCACGCCAACAAAGTGGTGCAATAAAATTTTGATAAATTTTTTTTTTTAGGGTAGCTCCCCTACATGTAAAGTGGGGATGAATATTTTTTTTCTCGTCTACCCCATAGTGTGGGGTATCGTTGAATAGGTCTTTTAAAAATACTGTGGGTGTGGGAACATCATTTTTCGATTCGACCCGCCAACACGCATTGGAGCAGCGTGGCGGGTCTAAGCTCTAAATCCCTCTCTCCTATAAGAGAGGAGGCCTGTGCCCAGCAGTGGGACGTAAAAGGGCTGTAGTGGTGGTCCCCCCCCTCTATCAGCCAAATGGCAGTATATAGGAACTTGAAAAAATTCACAGCAGTAGGGTATATAATCAATTTTAAAGGAAAACTATCACGGCTAAGTAGGGTTTACAGGTTAAGGAGTTATATCTGTTTTTCGAGGATTGTGACTATGGAACCCTACACTGCGCGTGGCCCGCCACGCACTTGGCCGGTTTTTTTATTAATTAAAATCGAGCTCGATGCAACCATAGCCAAGGCGAGCCCTATTCTTTGATATTTTGATGGTCCCATGAGAGCTCTATATATACGTGCGACAGTTTCGGAATCCCTGGTTATACTGAGTTAGCTAGCTAATTAGATCAATAGTGTAAAGAGCAAGCTCAGTGTCTGAATTCAGTCACACTGAATTCAGCCAAATGTAAAGCCCGCTTTAGGTCTACAACATTTCACGAAGTATGTAAGTACCTAAGTAAAAAAATATATAATATAGACGTAGACAATGTTCATAAGAAAGAAAGTAGGTGCCTACCTAACTACTAACTATATTTACAGTTTTGTGCCAAGAGCGTAAGAGAAATCAAGTTTCCTCCGTGCTGTGGTTGTTACATTAACTTGAATGTTTTTCCTAGTTTAAATTACTATTGTCTATAATAATTATCAATTTAAACTTTCAGATTTTTACAACAAATTAAGCTACATAAAAGTCTTAATAGAAGCTTACTGCGTATTATTGCATCTTTGTAAAGTCAGTTGATGAAATCCGATGGATTCACTTGTTAAATTTCTGTTGTACCTACCCCACCCACTCGAGCTCTTTTTACCCGACTGGGTTATGTGTTTCACCTGTGTGTATGTATGTCCATTCCTATGTCCGCGTGTAACTAATCAACGGCTCAACGGATTTTGATAAATGATACGTCATTAGATTTGTCTCAATGACGCGAGTGTTATAGGGTACCTAAATTTAAAAAAAAAATCAAAATGGCGGACTTTATGCGCTTTAATGTGCGAGCTGAAAAAAAATTTTTTCATCAAGACCCTCGAGTGGGGTATCAAAATAAAGGGATTCAAAAGGCAAATATGAAAATGTATAAATTTATATATTTGGAAACAATTTGGAGTGATAAATCGTAGAAAATGACCGTTTCCTATGTCAGTTCGTAACTACTTAACGGCTCAACCTATTTTGATAAATTATACGTCATTAGATTTGTCTTGACGGCGCAAATGTTACTAGGTACATAAAATTCATAAAAAATCAAAATGGCGGATTTTATGCACTTTAATGTGAGGGCTGAAAAAAATTTTTTTCTTCAAGACCCTCGAGTGGGGTATCAAAATAAAGGGCTTTAAAAGGCGAGTACGAAAATGTATACAATCTATATGTTTTAAATCAATTTGGAGTGACAAATCATGAAAAACAAAATAAATAACAACTACACTGTAAGTGGTACGGTGGTAGTTTATTAATTTTTTAGTTCGTTTTTAGCATGGCAGTCGGGTTTTTTTAATTTTTAAATTATAGCTTGTTGTTTGATATGGTTTTAGCTTTTGTAAAATACCGTGGAAATTCTTTTATTTGCCGGGATAAAAAAACCATGTTCATGTCCGATCCATCCATCTCTATGTCAAATTTCGTCAAAATCGGTTCAGCGGCTAAAATATCGGCTCTAAAAAATCGGCTGTGAAAATTTTTATAAAGTTTTTTTCTACTCAAATAGGTAGATAGGTACTTACTTTGTTTGAATGATGAATGTTTTATGCGTCTATCGGCTTTTCTATTATGTAATAAAAAAGAATAACCTTGCAGATTAAGTAGGTTGGTATATACCTACCTATGTAATTCTTTGCCTACCTAATACAAATCATTTCGTCTTCATATTTTAGGAGTCGAGGTAAAACCTCACAGTATATTTTTGTCCCTAATAAATACTTACCTACATAATGCAATAATTTTATTTTAATTACTTAAAATCCATCAAAATGTCAGCGCAATAATTGCAGTTCACTACGGCTGGGTTTGATAGATATCTTACACGATTAATTTAAAGTTTTATGTAGATTTGCTTGATACTTACACTAATAAAAAGTGGAAATATTTCGACAGTAGGTACCTACCTTATAGTTATGTTTATTCTTTTGACCCAGCTTCGATTATGAAACGAGCAATATAATATTATTTCGCTATAAAAAATGATAGGTGATTTTTCAATATTGTTATTCGATTACATATCTATTACAAAGATGTTATTGACAAATAATATACCTACAACTGCGTTTCATTTTAGACCCTTTGGTCCACGTTCATAATTGGAATAAGAGAGTGAGGAAATAGAGAATCCAAAGGAGCTGTTTGAAGCAAGTCACAAGCTCTATGTCGACGGCAAGCAACCCCCCGATGCGATGGCACTCAATCATTGTTTAGAATCTCAATTATGGCGACTTAATTGAATCTATGGTAGGTAGGGTCTGTTCAAAAAGAGAACGGGCGTGGCCAAACGGTGAACTAACGCGCTATCTAAGACAAAGTAGGTAGACCTATCTCTCTTCTTCTTCCCGCGCAATAGTATTGTACCGTTGTACGTACTTGTATTGCCCGCTAAACAAAAGCACGGCAGCGCCCTCAAATCCCACGCCGATTCTCTTTTTGAACAGACTGTAGCTACCTATGTAGTATATTGTATATAGTACAAACAGCTATGTATCTACCTAGAGGAGGTACTTAGGTATCTACCATGTTGCTGCAACTGTACAATGAATTTTAGCCAATAGTGAGAGAGTGTCGGCCAATCAGAGGCGAATACAATCGTCACATTGCATTGTACCAATTATTTTAACACGATCGGCCGCGGCACATAAAACGGAAAAACGAAACGAAAGAAACCAAATTCCGCTGAAGTATGCTGCTGAAATGCCAAAGAGAACTTCTATACTACGCTAGAAACTCCGTTGGCGTTTTTCCATTAGATTTGTCCCTAGCTTTAAACAGTTCCTTGCCGCAGTTGGACAAGTTTCCGTGACGCGTTTTGTTTGTTTTAACCTTTACACAGTTAGTCCTGTGATTAGTCTAAAAAAGGTTAAGGGTAAGACAAACTGGTGCAAAGCTAGGACAAATTATAACTTTACACACAGTTTACCTAAATAACCTTTTGGCTTCCTTTTTCTTTATTTTATTAAGGAACATCAATTAATAAAATAAGGCAAAGTCGTTATAAGTAGTAGGTACCTACCTACCTAATTACGATGACAGAGTAAAAGTTGCTATACATAAACTTATTAAAAAACAATTGGTTGTCTGTAAAGTCAATTTACGGACGATAATTTTCTAGATAATTTTACGTGATAACGTCATAAGAAAGCAAAAAGATATAGATTCCGCGCTCTCGCGTGCAATGGTGCGCGCGTTGCTATGGCACGGGACAATGAGTCATGCTTTTTCGTGCGTGCGGCTGGCGTTCACAAATTTATAAGACGTGATCTCTCGAGATCCAAATTCTAGACCTTGTAGATTGCGCTCACGTATTCTAAGCCCTCATACGCATTAGCGGTCAACCGCGTGTGCGGCTAACCGCGCGGCTAGCCGCTTTTATATTTTTATATGCAACCGCTCATTTTGTACGCACTAAACCGCGACGAAATTCTATAGAAGCAGCTATAGCCGCGCGGTTAGCCGCACACGCGGTTGACCGCTAATGCATATGAGCAGGCCCGGATCTAGGGGGGGGCAGGCCGGGGCCCGTGCCCCGGGCGGCAGATTCAGAGGGCGGCAAATTCCAAATGCTGAGTACAGCATTATCGCAACTTTGCGATGATTGAACGCGCAGTATAGTAGTAAAATAATCTATAGGTCAATGGCGGATTATCCTTAAGGCAAACTAGGCAAACTAAGGCACGCGCCTAGGGGCGTGGGATAACAAGGGGCGCCAAAATTAAGTAAGCAGGTGCTGCAAAGTTAGCACAGGTCTTTTGAAGCTACAAACTTGGATTAGTAGGTACCTACCTATATCTACACGACTTTTATTGGTCCTAACAAAATATTAAAAAATCAGAACTAGCCGTTAGTTCAGTTAGCCCAATCAAGGGCGCCGATGAGGTGCTGCCTAGAGCGCTGTCGACATCTAATACGCCACTGTATTGGTACATATTTCAAACTGTTACAGGTCATATTTTGTATTAAGTACATTGAAAATATTTTGAAAATTCTTTTGGATGGCACTGTATAATCGATACGGAACCTAAAAGTTTAATTTTTTTCATTTTTGTCTGTCTGTCTATAATCTTGGCCACGAATCACGTCGAATCTACTACGCCAGTCAAATCTTACATTAAAATCGCAATCAAACGGCAAGTTCTGATTTTTTTAATATGATGTTAGGACTACTACCAGTAGTCTTAATCTGATTTTGTAGCTTCGAAAGACCTGTGCTAACTTTGCAGCACTCGTAAAACCGCGAAATTTTTGCACTTTTTTTGGATTTTTCAATATAAACCTAAACTATGCGTTTGGTCAATTTCAAACTCCGATATTGGGGAAAATACTCATTTTACAGGTAAAGTAATATATTAATAAATAAAATATTGTAGTAAATATAATTACTTAACTTTAATTTAAACATAAAACGACATTTGTAGGCCATATAGGTAGGTAGTAGGTATAGGTAGTTTATTTACAAATCCTTAAAATTCAAAAAATAAGAAAATTGCATTTTTCGCTTTAGTTTGTTTTGAAGATAGTTTGAAAGAAAAAAAAATATATACATCCGCAAAATATATGTATATTTAAACTACTATTAAATATTTATAATGTTATTTATTTATAAAAAATATATTTATATTATTATTGATATATGAACATACATTATGAGTGCCTAGCAATATAAATTCTAAGCTACGCATTTTTTTAAATATTTTCTATAGAACTACATTTTGAAAGTAGGTAGAGTATAATTTTTTTCAAAGAAAAATGAACCGACTTCAAACGAATCGAACTAAAAAGTTTAAAATAATTTTTTATTCATTTAGATTGACGATTAAACTATCTAACTCAAATGATATATAATTTTTTAAAGTCGGCGCCAAATGACTTCAAGTTCACTTCAAGTCGAAAATGTGCCCCCCGGGTCCCAGACTCACCCTCCGCAACTAGGTTCACCGCGCTCGCATTCAAAAGTGGATATTCTGATTTTACTTACACAAATTGAATGTGGTTTGGCGCCGACTTCAAAAAATTATATATCATTTGAGTTAGGTAGTTTAATCGTCAATCTAAATGAATAAAAAATTATTTTAAACTTTTTAGTTCGATTCATTTGAAGTCGGTTCATTTTTCTTTGAAAAAAATTATTTTATGCTTTTTAGTGATTTGTTTTCTTTATATTAGGTAATAATAATAATAATATAAATGAGAACTATGTAAAATAGATTATGACCTATATATTATTAATTATTATTAAATATCCTGTGACATATACATTTTATGTGTCATACTATAGGTGAGTGGTTTTATTATGTTCTAACCCAACCTAACCTAACTTCTGATCCATACAAGATTAGTTTGTATGCGTAAAACTCTTGTATAATTTGGATAGACCGTAATTTACAATCTATACGCGACTAGTTTCACACCCTTGCGGTTTGGCTTTGTATAGAATGGAAATACACGTAACCATGCACAAACTCCAAGGAATCACTCTATATGCAACTGTACTGACTTCGGCCCAAAACTTTTTGCAAAAGGTCAATGTTACGTAGGCGTAGCAGAGTGAAGTCTTTGGACAGAATAGCTATATCAGACTTCAGCAATAGGTCTGGCAATCTCAGAGAACATATTAGTGACATATGTGTACATTTATGCTTATAACTTCGTACGTAAGAATGATAACTCGATGTGTTATATACTAAAACCTTCTTGAAAGTATGTAGATAACGATAGTGAAACGATCATCAAAATCGGTTCATTAGTTGCGGAGATAATCGCGAACATACTTACATACATACATACATACATACATACATACATACATACATACATACATACGGGTCGAATACAGAACCTCCTTTTTTTGAAGTCGGTTAAAAATAGATTTTTTTTTTCTAAAAAAGTGAAATTTTAAGATTTTGATAATTTTCGACCGCGATGTTGGGAAAATTACTCATTTTACGGGTAGAATTTTATAGGCAAAACTGTTTAAAGGTTGAGGAGGGAAAAGTATACTTTTTTACATTACAATAATCTCGGGGGGGGGGGGCAACTAAAATATTGGTGGGGGCGGCATTTTTCAGTTTTTGCCCCGCCTCGAAAAAACTGAAGATCCGGGGCTGCATATGAGGGCTTAAGGTTTCGCTTTGCGGTGAAATAACACTTAGGTACGGTTATAAATAAGTACCCGAAGCTACCTACTATGCGAAGCTTTCGAAAGGTTACGGGCTTTCTCCCTTCACTTATTCACTACAGAATCTGCATTTAATTGTATTTTATTGAGCATTCAGCGACTCCATTAGGGCCGTTTCTAAATTGACACTTGAGAGTTGATTGTGTAAGTAGGTACCTAATTAAAAAAATTGGTTGTCTGTAAAGTCGGACGATAATTTTACGTGATAACGTCTTAAGAAAACAAAGAGAGATATGTGGATGCGTCACAAGCCGAACGCTTAGGCTGATCGTGCCTTCTCTTCGCTTGTTCCGTGCTCTCGCTTGCACGCGGTACGTGACAATGGGTCATGCTTTTTCGTGCGTGTAGCCGGCGTTGATCGATTTATAAGACGTTATCACGTCAAAAGTAATTAAAAAAATATTTCCTTACTTCCAGTTGGTTTTTATACAAGGCACTGAAGCTGACCGGCTGTGCGTTTTTCTATATACTTACATATTTAGATATTTAATCTATCTGTAATCTTTTGATATATTATTATTACTTAGCATCATCGTCATTAACAGAATATCAAAAAAGAAGTTCTATATTCGATCCGTATGTATGTATGTACATATTATGTATTTAGATAATTATATATAACTAGAGGCCTTTACCCGAGAAAAGACCCTTATCTCATAGCAAATGAAAACCTAAACAGTAACCATTTTAAATAGTCAAAAATTAATTATGTAAATACTTATACTAACAAACTAACCTAAATTTTAGATATTACTGTTACTTACTCAACTAACAATAAGCAAAATGTACCTAATTTAAGAGATATGGGAATTAAAGGCTTTTTTATTTTATTTATTAGAGGATGCCCGCGGCTTCGCCCGCGTGAATTTCGGTTTTATACAAATCCCGAGGGAATCGTGGATTTCCGGTTCCCGTTCCCTCTACCTATTCCAACTTTTATACCTACTATCAAGGAAGTTCGCTATAGTAATCTACCTATAGCTGTAGCTATAGATTTCGGGTTTTTCAAAATCCCGTGGGAACTGTGCATTTTTCCAGGATAAAAAGTAGACTATGGTTTAACTAGTAAATAAATTGGGATTTCTAGAACCGGAGAAATACCATGCTATATGAAAGTAAAGTAGGTACAACCTATACCATTCCACAAATATCCTCTTCACTGTTGCCTAGAGCTAGACAATTTTTAATCCCCGACGCAAAAACCACGGGGTGTTATTAATTTGACGTGTCTGTGTGTGTGTTTGTCTATCTGTTCCTCAAATCTGTTATCAAATATGTTATAAAGTATCTGTTGCTCAAACTGGTGAACCAATTTGAATGCGGTTTTTTTGTTTGAAAGGTGAATTAGTCGGGAATGTTCTTAGCTATGTTTGATGAAAATCGGTCCATGATGGCCGCCGCCACAAAATGGCGGTTTACATATTTTTTCACAACTTCCTCAATATGGGTATCAAATGAAAGGGCTTGACTAGTAGAATAGTACTATGTAAATCCAAGATGGCCACCACCACAAAATGGCGAATGTCGCGGGTATTTTAATTTTTAATTTATAGTTACTTTGATTAGATAGATACTTTTAATTTGGGATTTCATTTTCGTTACGCAGCTCCTGTAGGTACTATGGAGCAAAATACAAGACAATTTATTTAGGAATCATCATTATCAAACAGGGCACGGGTCTCCTCTCAGAATGAGAAGGGTTCAGGCTGTAGTCCACCACTGGCCAAGTGCGGATTGATAATGATAGACTTCAAACGACTTTGAGAACAATAAGGAGAACTCTCAGGCGTGCAGGTTTCCTCACGATGTTTTCCCTCACCGTTAAAGCGAGTGATATTCCACATACCTACTCGTAACTCCGAAAAGTTGAGGTGCTTGCCAGGGTTAAACTCGGTTACCCCGAATGGGAGGAAATTTTAACCACTAGGTATCACCGCCTATTTAGGAATGGACGATTGAATTTAAAAAACCGGCCAAGTGCGAGTCGGACTCGCGCACAAAGGGTTTCCTACCAATATCTATAAAAACGCCAAAAAAATCATGTCTGTTTTATGGGAGCCCCCTTAAATATTTATTTTATTCTGTTTTTTAATATTTGTTGTTATAGGTAAGTATAGCGGCAACAGAAATACATCATCTGTGAAAATTTCAACTATCACGGTTCATGATATACAGTTACAGCCTGATGACAGACGGACATACATACAGACAGCGGAGTCTTAGTAATAGGGTCCCGTTTTACCCTCTGGATACGAAACCCTAAAATTTAAAAAGTAGTCATCACACCTTCAGACCCCGTCGGACCCCTACGTCCTAAATCGGAAGCGTTCTCACTACACTTTTCGACCAACTCTTTCGACCGTTTCGACAAAACCAGCAAGGACTTAGACAAAACACGTCTGAATCAACAATGATACAACAATGGTAGGTACATACCTACCGGTCTACTTAATAAAATATCACCTTTAACCATTAGACAATATGAATAGAATAGAATAGAAGTTTTTTATTCAAATAAACTTTTACAAGTGCTTTTGAATCGTCGATTGGAAACTAGTATCACTACACTACTTATTTGGTTGATGTAAACATGTTGTTATATATATGTAAGTATTATAAATCCTCTCTATACCTATATACCTAAGTGGAAGTCGGTAAATAGTGGTATAGTGGTATAGTAATAATGTTTGGATATGCTAAACCGTGAACTGTGAACTTGCGCTATGATTAGGATCTTAAGTAGCTACAGTCTTAGTGCTACCAGTTGACGGAAAATCGGTCTGCGAATAGAAGATTTGCGCGAGTACACTGCGGTGTTTTATACGTTTGGTTTAGACTATAATTTATCTTCACTAAAGTCATACTAAGTACGTTCCATAACTGGGCACAAGCCTCTTTTCTTATGGGAGAGAGGGATTTTAAGCTTAGATCCGCCACGCTGCTCCACTACAGTTCCTGATAGTGATAATAACCGGACAGATGGCTTCGTCATCTCCGAGGCACGGGGCCAAACACAGCGAATGCCAATATGCCATGCCAGGACCGCAGTCGAATAATATGCTAACCACTCGACCAAAATGGCGTAATTTGTTTCAGTATCTATTTATTTATGATTTTCTTCTGGTTTTCGTATACCTACCTACGACAAAAATCGTTGAGTTTTCAGTTAAAATTTTAACAGTTAAAAACAGGTAGGTTTGTTGGTTCGCACCCTTAAGCTGGGTCTCCAGTAAGAAAAATTGCCAACTTTTGTCACCAACATGACGTGTTGGCAATTTTCTTCAGTGGAGACCCAGCTTTACAGTAACTTTTGTCACGCTCGCGAACACGTGTTGACAACAAAAATGTTGGCGATGTTTCTTTGGTGGAAACAAAGCTTTAGAAACCATTAGATCAGTAACATTTTTAAAAGTAAGTAGATCTAGGTACTACTTAACCAGCAGACCTAGAAATTGCAAGTTAGAGACTGTCGGACGGTTGGAAGATTTTGGTCAGGTAATGTAGAGAGTCATTTAGGTGACCTACGACGTCAAAATTCAAAGGTGCGACAATGATCGGTTAATGTTTGAGTATACTAATGTAAAGGCGAGTGTCTATACTGATCACTGTTCACGATGACATGCTAAAATATTCACGAAAATAGGTAGCTTCCAAACAAATGTACACATAGCCCATAGGTATTATGTATGTTTGTACGTTTGGCCACAGATTTCTCTGAAACTATCAATCGCATTGTGACCATTCTTTTATTAGATTACACTTACTTTTAACTTACGGAGCCCTGCAAGTTTCATCAAAATCGGTTTAGTAGTTTTCAAGATATGGAATGTTAAGTGTGTGGTGAAGTCGGTTTAACTTTTAATCTTTTAGATTATTAACTACTTTGCAGAGGAGTTTGAAATCGGTATTTTTAATGGATTAGCGGTTTGGGCTAACGACTAAAGAAAACTACCTACCATATTGTGACAATGTGGCTAATTCTGTTGTACACAATCTCTAAACCTAAACTAAAATGGCAGGTCTAAATCTATTGCTATCTCTTTCACAATGCTCTCTGCGGAAAAGGATAGCACTATTTTTAAACCTGTCAATTTAGTTTAGTTTAGAGAATTGTGTACAACAGAATCGGCCACAATATATTGTCACAATGTTATAGGTAGTTTTCTTTTATTATTCATCTACAAGTGAGTCCTGCGATCTCACCTGATGGTAAGTGACGATGCAGTCTAAGGTGGAACCGGGCTAACTAGGAAGAGGTATGGCAGTTTTTATTAAACCCATACTACTGATCGGTTTAAATGCGACATCGTACCGGAACGCTAAATCGCTTGGCGGCACGGTTTCGGTAGGATGGTAACAAGCCACGGCTAAAGTGAAGCCTCCCAAGTCCCACCAGACCAGACCACAGACAATTTAGAAATTATAAAATCCCAAATTGCCTCTGCCGGGAATTGAACCCAGGGCCTCCCGCGTATAAAACCACTGCGCTCACCACTGCGCCAGGGAGGTCGTCAAAGTTAACACAAAACAACAGGGAACGAAGGTATAACGTGCTCTCCGAGGCACGAGGCACCCCCAACTAGGTAGGTAGGTCCTAACTCCGCGTACCTAGACACTGAAAATATCTTGACAGAAAAATCCAATACCCAACAATTTTTGACCCGAACCGAGAATCGAATTCGCAATCTAACATGCAAACATCTAACATGCAAACCACTAGACCAACGAGGCAACGGTTGGTTTGCGGTCTAAGTATAATAAAATTATTATGATCGTGCACTAATGCCACATTATTAACGGAAAATATCTACTTACTTAAATTAATTTTTTATACCTAAGTACGTATTAACATCCATAACGTCAACAGATAATAGTGTTATTATTATAATCAATTCCAACCATCAGCGATGCGAACAAGAATCTTGTTTATATATTTCCACGCAAAACAAAAACATAAAACTTGAATACTTGTACGTAGGTGCCTACCTACTTACCTATGATGATAATCTGTGTAAGGATCTCTTCTATTTTACGTATCTAGCTTTAAATTAAAAAAAAATATTGATAATTCTGCCGTGTAATAGTAAAAATGTACAGTTTATAAGTTACAAATTTTGGTTTTTACTCACGTAAGTTAAATAGTAAATGCCTATGTGACTCGGGTTCGCGGCAAGAAGAAATCACGTCACAATACTTTCGCTAACAGAACACGTTTGCGACGCAAGAATACGCGGCTTCAACTGGCTTACAAGTTACAAGTTACAAGTTACAACTGTGTTTCATTTCAATTGATTACGATTTGAAACTAGGTATATGGTGTTCCAGCGTTGCCAGAAGGTTACTTTTGTAACCTTTTAGGTGATTTTTAGCTCGGTCAGGTTACTTCTAGGTTACACTATTCAAAAGGTAACTTTTGGTGATTTTTAGAATCTTCATAAATACTCTGTCATCTGTGGTTCTTATTGCAACTCTTCTCATCAGTTTCTCTTGCACGCTCGGCTGTGCCGGTTGATTGTGCTTTCTCTATCGCTTGTTCCGCGTTCTCGCTTGCACGCGGTAGGTACGTGACAATAAGTCATGCTTTTACGTGCGTGCGACTGGCGTTCATTTATTTATAAGACGTTAATATCACGTCAAAAAAATTAAAGGTTATTTTTTGCACTTAAAGGTTACTTTTTTATTTATTTTAGGTAACTTTTGACATGATCGTGCTGGCAACACTGTGGTGTTCAAAAGTGAATGGACTTTCAAGTATAGCTGACGCACGCGACTGTATGAGTTGATTTTTAGGGTTCCATACCCAACTAATCGGAGGTCGTGGGTTCGATCCCGGGGCACGCACCTCTAACTTTTCGGAGTTATGTGCGTTTTAAGTATTTAAATATCACTTGCTTTAACGGTGAAGGAAAACATCGTGAGGAAACCTGCACGCCTGAGAGTTCTCCGTAACGTTCTCAAAGGTGTGTGAAGTCTGCCAATCCGCTTGGCCAGCGTGGTAGACTATGGCCAAAACCCTTCTCACTCTGAGAGGAGACCCGTGCTCTGTAGTGAGCCGGTAATGGGTTGATCATGATACCCAAAGGATAAAACGGGACACTATTACTAAGACTCCGTTCTCCGTCAGTCTGTCTATCTGTCTGTCTGTCCGTCCGTCCGTCCGTCTGTCACCAGGCTGTATCTCGTGCAGAACCGTGATAGTTAGACAGTTGAAATTTTCACAGATGGTGTATTTCTGTTGCCGCTATAACAGCAAATACTAAAAAACAGAATAAAATAAATATTTAAGGGGGCTGCCATACAACAAACTTGATTGTTTTGCTAGTTTTTATACTCTATATTGATAACGGCAACTGATAGACGCTTGAAATATTCACAGAATATCTAGTTAAGTATATATATTCACTTTAAAAATAAAGAAATTAAAATAAAACAAATATTTAAGGCGGGCTCCCATTCAACAGACACGATTTTTTGTCTTTTTATAGATAATGGTACGGAATGTTTTATTTTTTGTTTTAATATATTATGAATTGCGGGCAAACGAGTAAGCTGGTCACACCTAATGTTAAGTGATTACCGCCTCCTATGAACATTCGCAACACCAGAGGAACCACTATACTGATGCGTTACTGGCCTTTGAGGAATTTGTTACTCCATGTCAAAGTTATGTGGAAAATACCACCGAAGGGAGGTTAGCTTCAGAATTTTTGAATCATGATATTTTTCCTGAATTAAAAGTACTTACCTATCCCATGTCCGTTTTCAGGATGCAAGCTATATCTGTGCCGGATTTTATCAAGATCGGTTTAGTGGTTTTCCGTGACAAGGTAACATACAGACACACTTTCGTATCTATACAAACAAAAACAAAATTGTAGTGTCCGTGTGTGTTATTTCGAAACAATTACCTCTCAATAAAATAAACTGATACTTAATAAATAATTGATTATTCGAATGATTGCATAAACCAAAAACACGTTTTTAAAATTTTTGTATGTTTGTTTGTCTGTTAGCCATGACAAAGTGACAGATATAATACTTGAGAAATCAAAGAGTTCGAGGAGAGAGTAGATAGGTAGGTATGCCAAATTCGTTTGTTGCACTTTGAAAATTATTTTTGTATTAAACGCTAACAGGCAATATAAGCCCCGCAAATTGGTATTGCGGCTGGCCGCCATTTACATGACGTCAGCACTAGACAGACGTCGGTACCGTTGACAAAAACTGTTGGCAGAGTACGCTTATCACACATTTGTAAATTCACACATTTCGTTGCTATTGCTGTTTAATACTGGCGCGAATTGACGAGTTATTTATTACTAGCGGTCCGCCCCGGCTTCGCCCGTGGTACATAATTTATTTATTTATTTATTTATTTAATAATATATAGCCTATAGCACTCAGGGATCACGCACGTATCCAACGGTGAAATAATTTTTGAAATCGGTCCAGTAGTTCCTGAGATTAGCGCGTTCAAACAAACAAACTCTTCAGCTTTATAATATTATAGTATAGATTAAACACTAACAGGCAATAATCCCGCATATTGCCTACTAGCGGTCAGCCCCGGCTTCGCCCGTGGTACATAATATATATAGCCTATAGCACTCAAGGACCACTTACATATCTAACGGTGAAAGAATTTTTAAATTGGTCCAGTAGTTCCTGAGATTAGCGCGTTCAAACAAACAAACTCTTCAGCTTTATTATATTTTATTGCCTACTAGCAGTCCACCCCGGCTTCGCCCGTGGTACATAATATATAGCCTATAGCACTCAGGGATCACGTACATATCCAACGGTGAAAGAATTTTAGAAATCAGTCCAGTAGTTCCTGGCTTTCCTAGATTAGCGCGTTCAAACAAACAAACTCTTCCGCTTTATTATATTAAGTAGTATAGATTTCTTCTTTGATGGTGAGGTTAAGAACAAAACGGGTGAATAAAAACAAAAATCTCCGTCTACAATTAATTCTTTATTGCTTAAAGATTGCTTTGTTTTTATGTAATTATTTTAAGAGATTACAACTTACTTTATAAGTACACTTAAAAATAATTATATCCTATGATCAATTTCATTGTGATACAAAAAGAACGGGTAAAACAATTTTTGTTTATAACTAAAAATAGTTATGGCGTAAATATAGGTAAACAAATTACGACGCAATTAAAATACAAACTCCAAAACATATACCTACCTACTATTCATAAAATTTAAATATTAAATAAATAATTGTGATATAAAATTAGAATCAGAGAGTCTTTATTTAATAATATCAGGAGGGCTAATTCCGTCCCACGGGACAATTCCATCTTTTCTTGCTGCCCTAGCTACAATCGAGTTGCACCTTTAATTCTTATATCAACAATTGAACAAGACAGCTCGATTGTAGCAAACGTAGTAACAATAAGACGGAATTGCCCCGTAGGACGGAATTAGCCACCCTGACCTAAAAATATTTATATTGTATCTTTTCACTGTTGTAAAATAAAACCTTTACAATGATGTAAACCTTTGTAAGAGGCTTACAAAAAAGAACTGAACTACCGAGATGTGTTAGAAATTAGAAGGAAAGGAAAACATATGAACCATTCAAAAGTTAGCGTAACTCACATACTTATGTAATAATAATATAATAAAGGAAAGACTTTACAAACTGAGAATCGAATATGGCAAGACATATTTATATTTATCATAATTTTAGATCTTAAATAATAAACCAGGGTGGGACAATTAGCCCGTGAGTTTTTGACCTACCCTCGTAGAAACTTACAATACGTACTAATAAAAATGATCCCTAAATTTCCAAAATTGTAATAATGTTTAGTGTGATTTATTTTCTAGAATTCTACATTCATCTAAATACTACTCTAAATAGGTATATTATGTATTTTTATTCACCTAAACATATTTTCTAAGATTACCTAAAGATATTATATTTCTAAAATTAATGTTTTCTTTGAGATAGTACAAGAGATTCATTGCTATGAACAATTGAACAGTTCTTATTTTTGACGATATACCTACATAATATTATATGTTCATAATTTTCCTAAGATTTTTGGGTATTTTCAAAATTTTATCTTGATTTTTTTTAAACAGACAACTTGGACTGTAAACAAGTCGAAATTAACAAAATTTAAAAAGTACGACTGCCCTGCTGCCTTTTATTTTTTGTATTGATTTTATGATGATATTTTTTGTGAATCACTGGATAATATTGAACTTATTATAGTTAAATATACTTTTTGAATGATGATGATGATTAGGAACTTAATCTGATTTTCGAAAAGTTTTTTCAAATTTAGTTTTTAATGCGGGACCATGGTCACCCCATTATCTTTCTTTTAGTAGCCTATGTCACCTAGAATATGCTAAGGATTCTTACGATACCTCATTCATCAAAATCGGTTCAGGCGTATAGAAGTTATGGTGGAATATACAAAATCGCATACATAATTATAATGAACCCTAATACTCCTTTTTTCAGGCAGTCGTATATATATATGCAATTGGCTATGTAGTAAAAACTAAAAGCGATGTTATATCTAAAGAAGCGTTCAGACACAACATGACACAAGGTTTTATAACATGTTACATGGTTTTATAACCTTTTAAGCATTGTAGACAAATGTTATATTACAAAATTAAACAATATGGATAACAAAAGTTTTACATGTATCTGAATGCACCTTAAATAATAAATAGGGTAAGTCAACCAATTCACGAACAACGCAAACCGTTCATATTTTACACTGTCTTCTAGTTTTGTCAATAAAATATCACCTTTCTTTCTATTGAAGATTCCTAAAGATTTCTCCTACAATAATTGCTAAATACTTCAAAAATTACTAAAAAGCCATGTTCAAATATTCATGTAAAAGTTCATGTTGTGATATTTCTAAATAATTCATTTTCTAGAAAATTTTACAGAAAATGTATAAAGTTTCATAAATATTTCAATAAAAATATAAGTTCAATATAATTGTGCGTCAAAAATAAACTTATTTAATTTAATTAAGTACTGACTTGGAATGTACAATAGTTTTTCAATTATGACAACATATTTTTGTTGAAATAATAATTATTTAATATAATAAATTAAACCACTGAGCTTTATCTTTAAACAAACATTCTTTAAATTAACTTGAGGTTTTAAATGCGAGCTTAGTTTTGAAAATATTATAGAATTACTAATTACTATGGTTAAAAATTGTAATAATGTGGCATAAATTATTATTAAAATATCTATCAAGTTAGTTAGGTAGTTAAATTTAAATCAAGTATTTAAATAAAAGTTTCCGAACTTGCCTTAATTTCAGCCGCCAATTCTTAATGTTTTCCAAAAAAAACCCTTGGTTTATAAAATTAAATGCTTTGAGGTTTAATAAACTTATTTCAATTTAATTTCATTATAATAATTGCCAATCACAATAATTACACCCGTAGATATCCATGTTACAAATCACGGCAAATAAGTCTATCGTTGACCCTCAATGCGCAGAAGTCGAAAAGGAGGTATCTCGGGGTGGTGAGGGGGTCGCGGGGAGGGCGTGGGGATCATTCGTAAGCGCTGATTAGCTCTCGCGGATCCCTCGTAAGCGCTGATTGGCTCTCCAATCGTACTATGTCCCGCTCACTCATACGACGCTGCGCGCACTTCTCTCGCTCAGCGCTAGACTTACGTGCCGCTTGTACCAATGGATGAAATAATATAAAGTGGCGCGAATAAAATTGAATTTTAAGAATAAAGTATCATTTTTATCAGCATAGTAAAAGGTACTATAATATTATGAGTATTAACCTTACTGTCTAAAATATGTAATAAATGAGAAAAAAAAATACTAATAAAACATAAAAATATAAATGTAAATTCCTTTCTGTACAATTCGAATATATCTAAAGACGAAATAAAAAAAATAGCTACCACCTTTTTAAAATTAAAATAAGGTTTTGATTTAAAAAATCATAAAATAAACCTAATAAAATCCTAATAATATAGATCAATAATACATAAAATATTTGTTTTCAATTCGCTGGTATTACAGGTACAACAAAAATTAAATCAAATCGAAAAGTTTTCATAATAAAAAGCCTATGCATACATTTGCGCGACATTTGCGCGAGAATTTTTTTATAGGTTCATGCATTTTTTAGTAGTATTATTTGTTCCATCTGACAAACTTCAACTATGAACAAGTATAAAGTTCGTAAACTAAAACCCGACTACGCAAGTGAAACCCAAAATCGCGGGGCAAGCAGCTAGTGGCGCCATCTGTTATGTCTATTCGAAACTAAATAATATAAAAACTTTGCCGCTCGCACGTCGCTTCTCGATTATTTTCGTATATAAAATGTAGCCTATGTAACCCAGACCAAAACAAACAATTAATTGATACCTCATTCATCAAAATCAGCCCAGTACTTTAGGCGCTATGGTAGTACACATACATACATAGACTGCTAAAATCATAACCCTTCCTTTTGGCTTTGCCGTAATCGGGTAAAAAAAGGTTACCGCATGCAAGGACACAATCAATAGACATAAGATTATCTTTCAATTTACACGGTAGTTTAGGCTAGATGAAAAAATTTAAACCGCGTGTATGCGACTTCCTATGTTAATTAATTATTTCATTAAAGCTATATTATTGCTATTTTAATAGGAATGATTTTAATACATAATTTTCGTTCGAGGACGGATAGATTATTAATAATTGCACTTTTTGGAATGTTTTGTAACTATTTACAATTTATAGATACCTAAATGAATTTTTACTATAAATACCCATTTCTTTTTGTCTAAAATCGATTTAAAAAAACTGATACTTAATTAATAAAAACAAAATATTGATATTTTTCAAGTAGGTACGTTTTTTCAAATAAGTAGGTAGTTTCAAGTTCTATGTTAAAAAGCTACCACGTTTTTCATTATTCAACTGTAATAAAAATAATAGGCACCTACATAGGTACTAAAATAATATTATTATTATGGAATACCTAATAAAGTATAAATACTGCAAGTTTATGTATTAAGCTAGATCAGATAATTAAAACGAGTTTACCATAGTAGTAGAAATATTGATAGTCTTATTATTTAGCTGACAAAATTTCCTACCAATTAGTGAAAAAACTTCTTTTTTCTAGAAGAAATGTTTGTAAAACATTTCAGTTTCAAGTTATTCAATTGCGACAAACTCTAAACACGTGAATGTTGAATTCGATGAATGGCATTTTAGGGTCAGGTGTCAAGTAGCATAGGTCCTGGAATAAAAAAAAAAATATATATAACTTTAATCTTTGTCTTTTTTTTATCCACAAAAGTTTATACAAGAATATCAAATTCGAAGACCAATGGACGACCAATTTTAAAACTAACCCAATCTATGATTCTTTTACCAAAGGAGGGAGAATCTAAAAATACTCTAAACATCATTTAAATGTGCTCACACCGAAAAAAAAGTGAGTTTTGTACCAAACTTTGAAGACCCTAAAATCCGCAGAAAGTTTAACAAATGGTAGAAAATTTAAGATTCTTCTAACTCACAATGAAAGAAGATGACCTGTAATTTCCACCTGTGATTTCAACCAAAAAACATTCTACTTAAACTTTTAAAATTTGAACACCTTAAAATCCAAAGTTAGTTTCTATGAAATTCTACCAAAATGGTAGAAGATAAAAAATCTTTTACCCACCTTTAAAGGCGAAAATCCGGCTCGAATCTTCATGTGTCTATCCATATTGCATTCCAAGGTCATTTTAGAGGTCCAAAAGTCGCCAGTGGGTATAGGTTTGGCTATTTCACGGTTCAACTGGCAATTCTTGAGTGTGTCATACTTGCAGTGGAGATCGCAGAGGCGGATTTCTTTTAGTTTTGATGACCTGAGACATAAAAATAACCTGAGACATAAAAATAACTTTTTTTACAATACACGTACTTATGCAGTTAAAAATATACCTTTTTTTTACTCCCTTTGCAAATCTGATTGGAAGCAATAAAATAATTAAGTACATACTTAATAACGCAGGGAAAAGGAAATGAAATGCGAATTGTTCATATATTTTATAGTTCGTTCAGTAACTTAGTGTCGGTACAGGCGCAGGTGCTCTTAGTATTCTGCTTTTATTTTTATTACTTTTTTTCTGTTTGTAATTTTTTTTCTATTCTAACAGAATCTCCGAATAGTCTGCCAATCCGCACTTGTCCAGCGTGGTAGACTATGGTTAAAATCCTTCTCATTTTGAGAGAAGACCCGTGTTCATGAGAATATTATATTTTATGTTTATGGTTATATTGTTATAAAATACGAATATAAAAAAATATAAAAAGAAAAGAGAATTTTAATGAAAAAATATGAGTAGGTATAAAACGCCAAAACCCCTTGTGCCTGTACACTCCGCGCGGCATTCTTTGAAGTCACGGCGGTGTATTTGGCAAAACACCGCGCGGCGGAGGCGGCTAGACACAAAAGGCGACCGTAAGAAAACGAACAGACTATACTCTTTACTTTATTTTTTACAGTAGGTAACCAACCTGAACGTGATATCAACATGCTTGTGATGCAGACAATGCGACAGCGGCAAGGTGTACGTGTAGTTGCGTAGAGCGCGCGCGCAGATCCGCTCACTGAACACCGTGTCATTCGTCACCGACTTGCTAGCTATGCCCACGGATATTGTGTCGCATTCTGGCAAACGAAACAAACAAAACATTAAAATTTGAAGAATGACGAAATTTTCTGAATAGATTGTTCAATCGTTGTGGTATAGTGTCGACAATAGTATACCTTACCCTACATTCAAGAGGATGTCATCCGCTCGATCGGCCTCGATCGTGCATTTGATCGATCGATTGACCATGGCTATTCAGTGTAGCAATTCGCATTCGATCGATACGAACTTTGTGTCACAACAAAAAATCCGATCGATTACAGCCTGTTCACTTTGTTTTGAAATATGGGACAACCTAGTGGATCGATATCGATGAGATGGTGTCACATAATATCATGGCTTTGGTGAAATCAAAATTGACATCTTATCACAGGAATTGTAGTCATAGGTAACATGCGAGCAAAAAAGTAAGCGTCTTGAGAGACGTTTTGTGCTTAGACTGCAACTTGCAAGCCCTCTGCGAAATTGCAATTCGAGACGCAGTTCTATTGCAGTTGAAATAACTGCATCGCAACTGCCGACTGATTTGCAGCTCAGTCCACGCGGAGTTGGCGTGTTATAGGTTGGTTGTAGGCCTGCAGTTGTCAGAACTTTACGAAGTACCGACCATCGCTGTGGACCATCGCGACTGTATTTTTCGAAATTTCAAAATTCACTATTTGACGGAACCATGAAGTCACAGAGCCAAAGACGCGACCAATTTTATTGAAAAACCTCATTTCACCCGACTACGGCAAAGCCAAAAGTAAGGGTTATGATTTTAGCAGCCTATGTATGTATGTATGTTTGTATCCGATTTTTGTATCAGATTCTGTGTGTTCCACCGTAGCGCCTATATTACTGGGCCGATTTTGATGAATGAGGTGTTAATTGATTCGTTGTTGTGGTCCGGGTGACATAGGTTATATTTTATAAACGAAAACAATCGAGAAGCGACGTTCGCGCGGCTTAACTTGAATATTAAGTTAGTTTCGGATAGACTTAACAGATGGCGCCACTAGCTGCCTGCCCCGCGCTTTCTTCCGTTTGTCGTAGACCGTGGTATAGTAGGTATACGTAATAAAACTTATAGTTATATTATTTAGAGTAGTAGTCGGGTTTTAGTGTTTGAACTTTATCTTGTGTCTATTTAAAATCATTAATATTCAACTCACCAGGCGGGCTTATTTCCTCCGATTGTTCAATATTCATATCCTCCGAGCTGCTCCTCATCAGGGCCTCGTTGCTCTCTCTCGCTATCCTCCTCATCACCTCCTTCGCCTCTCGCTTCACCCTCACTCCCACATCGCTCACATTAACTTTATTAGCGTCCAGGAAGTTGGATTCCGCCATCATTTCGTCGTGAATTTGATTTTTCAGCGACTCGTTGTCGGTTTTTTGGACTTTGGAATTGTTTTTCTCGGGTATGTCGGGCGTGAGGGGGACTTTCTCCCCAGTGATCGGTTCTAGCGGACGGGGAAAGGTCTCGTTGAGGTCTTTGTCTGATTTAGATCTCTCTAGAGGTTCCTGGTTTTCGTACGTCTGCGGTGGGTCCAAACCACACGATGACTGTAAGAAAAGTAGTATATATTGTAAAGATTGAGTTCAAGCAAGAAATACCTAGCTATCAATGAGCTGAAAAAAATACCCGGCAGAGTTAGTTGTGGGGTCTATTCAGGTTGACTCTTTTGGAATATTTGTAGCCTTAGTTTAATGTTGCCGTGAATAAAGTACCATTACCTCACTTCCAACTATCTACTTGTAAAATTCATTGACATTTAAAAGTGTACCAATAATCACTACATAGTATAAAACAAAGTCGCTTTCTCTGTCCCTATATCCCTATGTCCCTATGTCCCTATGTATGCTTAAATCTGTAAAACTACGCAACGGATTTTGATGCGGTTTTTTTTATTAGATAGAGTGATTCAAGAGGAAGGTTTATAAGTAGAAAAATTGGACCCGGTAGGTGGCGCTAATAGCGGGCAGGACGACGTCTGCCGGGTCCGCTAGTATAGAATAAACTAATTCGAAAATAAGTTTTAAGTACGGTATGCAGTTGGATATTATATCTTATGAGGTTTTAACTTTTATCTTTTTGGTCTGATTGTTCAAACATAACTAATGACAGTTAAAATTATTCTTACCAATAAAGCGTACAGAATTGATCTTGAAATTTGTTGTACCTCCTATTAGAAAGCAGCATGAAAAAATAGAGTACCTAAGTAGATGAGCGCTCGTAAAAATTAAAAGCCTACAGAAGAACTAGAAATACCATCAATTCCTAAATTAATGTCAAACAATCGAGAATGTACTTAACAGTGGTAAAAGATAGCTTTAGGAAATAATCCATCCATACTTAATATTATATACAAATGTGAAAGTATGTAAGAACGACAGATAGAACTCTGTCTGTCTGTCTATTACGCTTTCACACCTACATCGTTGCACAGATTTTGATTAAATTTGGTACAGAGATAGACTAGACTTTGGAAAAGAACTCAAATCCACGCGGATGAAGGCCTTTGAAGTTGAAGATGAAGTTTTTATTTTTTTTATTTTTTTACTAGCTTTAGCCCGCGGCTTTGCCGGTGTGAATTTCGGTTTTTCACAAATCCTGAGGGGATCGTGGATTTCCGGTTCCTGTTCCCGCTCCCTATTCCAATTTTTATACCTACTTTCAAGGAAGTTTGCTATAGTAATCGTAGCTAAAACTATAGCTGTAGCTGTAGATTTTGGTTTTGTCAAAATCCCGCGGGAACTGTGGATTTTCCAGGATAAAAAATATGTCAGGGCATAAACCTATCTTCATTCACAGGCACATCGGTTCTGTAGTTGCGGCGTTATAGAGTAACAAACATACACACATAGGTACGTACACACAAACTTTCGCCTTTATAACATTAGTGTGACTATCATCAGTCTGTCAAGTCAAGTGTATCGTCTGTCATCAGACCAGAATCAAGCTGAAATCAAACTGAAATCTGGAACAGATTCGTCTGTTATCTTGCAGCTGTTCATGGTGATGGTGGTGTCACCCAGGTGACAGGTCCCACCTGGCACTCGGCGTCCAGCTCGTTGTCCGTGTTGACGGAGTAGCTGCACCCGCTGCCGATGACGTCGGCGACGCGCGACACCAGCGCGGGCGTGTCCAGCTCTATGAGCGGAGGCTCCGATGTGTCCTCTATGTCTATAACAAGGATAGCAGTGCATGAAAATGAGCCAAGCCTTTTTGTCACCGCCTGGTGACAAAAAATTGGTTGTCTGTATCGTCGGTTACGGACGATAATTTTACGTGATAACGTCATAAGAAGACATTATAGAACACGTATGTATATAGGCCGATCGTGCCTCTTTATCGCTTTTTTCCACCGATTTTTTCCACAGATTTTTTAACCGAATTTGTTCTATTAAAACCATTGCCATCTACTTAGGTAATTCAAGTACCAAGGTAGCAATAGGATAGCATGATAAGCTGGCACTTAAATAAATGAATAAATAATTAATTAAATTAGTAGTGAGTAACTAATGTTACCTTTAGTTTTTAAACAGTATATGAAACTTACGAAGCACTTTTTTAACGTAGTTCTTGGACGCGTGTATCGTTGTCGCCGTGGAGTGTGTTTGCGGACTTGACGTTGTGTACTCCGGACTGGTTTTGTACGGTCCTTTCTCTGTAATAAAAAGATTAAAAAAATTAAAGAGGTTAAGAGGTTAAGTTTGGTTATAAATTTTATTTAATGTGGTCTGCAGTAAAATCACTTTCGGTTACCTTTTGCAGTTTTTTTAGATGCCGTGTGTTGAGCCGGTTTCAAGTTCTGGAACAACACAAAATTATTAAATTAGTTGATTAAAATATTCAACTCTAGATCTCTAAGACTCTATATAATTTAATTTATGCTTTAGGAATTCATAGTTAAAATAATTTGCCAAAGTGCATGAAAGTTGATTACAACATTAATTTCAAGTCCATGGGATAGAAATTGTTCTATTTCTGTTGAAATAATTGCATGCGGCCGATATTGCAACGCATAACGACTGCACAATCGTCGACAGCTGTTCTGTTGCAGTTATTTCAACTGCAATTTTGCAAATGACTTTAATGGCTTTCAGTGAAATGTCTGCACATTTCACTTAAGTAAGACATTAAAGGAGTAGTAGGAGCGCAGTAAAGTAAGAGCATGTACACGTACTTCTTCTTATTTTGCGTACTCTTGGTCTTATTCTTAGGCGTTTCACCTGTATCTCTGGTTCTGGTCAGGCGGTGTCTCACTCGTATCTGGTTCTGGTCAGGCGCCGTCTCACCTGTATCTGGTTTTAGTCAGGCGCCGTCGCACCTGTATCTGGTTCTGCTAGGTTATTCTGTAACTTAGTTAGCAACTAAAAATAGTTGCCAACGAATTAGTTCGATATACATTGCTGCTTTACTGTGTAAAATTATGAAAACACTTTATAATTTCCCAAAGTAAAGGAGCAATGTATATCAAATTTATTAGTTGGCAACTATTTTCAGTTGGTAACTAAGTTACAGAATAACCCAGCTGGTTCTGGTCGGGCGGCGTCTCACCTGTTTCTGGTTTTGGTCGAACAGCATCTCACCTGTATCTGGTTCTGATCGGGCGGCGTTTCACCTGTATCTGGTTCTGGTCGGGCGGCGTCTCACCTGCATCTGGTTCTGTTCAGGCGGCTTCTCACCTGTATAGCTGGTTCTGTTCGGGCGGCATTTCACCCGTATCTGGTTCTGGTCGGACGGTGTCTCACCTGTATCTGGTTCTGGTCGGACGGTGTCTCACCTGTATCTGGTTCTGGTCGGACGGTGGCTCACCTGTATCTGGTTCTGGTCGGGCGACGTCTCACCTGTATCTGGTTCTGGTCGGGCAGCGTCTCACCTGTATCTGGTTCTGGTCGGGCGGCGTGGCTCGGTGCGTTGGCGCGGTGTTCAAGTTGACCTTCCCGTGGTACGGGTAGGTGGTGAATTTCTCGTGCATGCGTATCTCCTTCATCGACAACAACTCCTGGTGCTCTCTGAAGTACAGCGCCGACATCACCACCAAGCTTAAAACGGAAGAGAAGTTTATAAAAGTAAAAGTGTCAATTTTTAGTTTATCGATTCTCGGATAAAAAACATTACACTCGAGGACGACGATTCCTTAAATTACTGCGAAGTTTGAAATATACACAAATACTTACTTAAATATACTTCATTGAAGAATTGAAGTCTCTGTTAAAATTTTTGCCTGTCTGTCTGTCTGTTTGTCTTATAAACATTTCAAATCAAAGTTCATCTGACAGACTAGTTACCAAAATGCGATTGTCAGAAATTATTTTAATATTGGACTATGAGTTTCCTTCATTATGATCTTGGGTTCTTGGTATTTTGTCCGATAGTCACTTATTTCAGGTGTGTCCTAATATTGAATGAAGATTAAATATTGGACCATTGAACAAAGTATAAAAATCTTTAAAATTTACTCACCACACGGCCATGATAAATATCAAAATAGTTATTATAATCTGTAGTAGTTTATTCGATATCAATTCACTGCTGGCGTCCCCGTAATTATATTTCCTCCGACAGCAAAAACCCAGTTTAGTGTTGCCATTCGCGAAAGTGTCTTCATCCCTCAACCATAGACACGAGTCCTTCTTTTTAGACGCAACACTGAAAGTGTCATCTGGCAACTTTTGAGTGACCGAACCTATTGTGCTGACATATGATGGGTATGTGTTTTCTTTCTCAGATTTCTCTTTACTTGAATGGTATCTGACGCATGTCTTATTGTAGTTGTAGTATTTCCCGTATTTCGCGAAGTTGCTGTGGCAATTTTTGCACTGTTTTCGGGTGAATTTCGGGGAGTTGTGGCTCAGTTTGTGGCAACACTCGTGGCGGCGGATGCTGCGGGCGATGTCGCGAATTTGGTCGATGGAGATGTTGCCATCGCTGTAGAATGATTTCGATGAGGCCGATATGCCTGAGAATCGGGAGTCTGGAAAGGGAAAAGAATACAATGGGGCTAATTCTAGAAAACTAAAAGGACTGTATTAAATCTATTCCTCTCTCTTTCACAATGGTTTCTGCGGAAAAGAACAGCACTATTTTAAAACCTATTTAATTTAGAGATTGTGTACCTACAACAGAATTAGCCACAATATTGTTGTACACCCAGCTTAGGTGTAGAGTTGAGGGTAACGGTATTAAACTGTTTTCAATGTTAAATCCGCACATTTTGGTGCTGTTAAATGCTTGTTGCCTAGAAAAGATACCCAACGAAGACGTTAGCTACTTTACAGTAATTGAGTTGCCTTTCTGATTCCATCAGCCCAGTGGAGGATGATAACGTAGAGTGATTTTGAAACCCACCAAAATAATCGCTTTATTTTCATAGCATAGCTCATTGAACGCCTTTCCACCCAGAGAAGTTAAGAGAGAAGTTAAGAGAAGCTACAAAATGAAGCGAGTTTTTTGGCGGTTACCATTCTTAAGCTACATACATCTTTTGCTATGCATCCACGTATGTAGTATACAGGGTTAAATAAAAAATACCAGAAAGCTCTCGGCACGTAATTGTTATCATTAAAACTAACAACTTTTGTTCTACGACTTTTTTTTTAACCCGATATTTTGTGAAATATTTAATATTCAATAGTTTACATAGATTATCTCCTTGTAGCTACTCTGTAACATCGGCAACGCCGCACGAACGCACGTCACGTGTCTTGGTCTCGAGTCTTGACTCTGTGCGCACAGAGTAATGTCACTTTAGAGAAATAACATATTTTTTTAATTTTTTTGTATGAAAAAAATTAATGCGGAATTTTGAAAAGTCGTAGAACAAAAGTTGTTAGTTTTAATGATAACAATTACGTGTCGAGAGCTTTCTGGTATTTTTTATTTAACCCTGTATAGTTAAGATTGTTGTCGCGAAGCGCGTATGCGTTCGCGAAATGCACAAGAGCAAAGTTAGCCGTACTGCTCTAAGGTCAGTGTTTAGTTTATGAATGTAATGTTATCTGTGATTTAGCAGAGTTCGCTCGAAGTTCGCTCTATGCTCTATAGTCTGTGGCTATTACGAATCAGTCATTTTTCATTCGCTATAGTACATTTGAATTGGGGCGCGACAAGGTGGCTGAACGGTATTCCCATTTTGAACGTGTATCGATGTAATCCGCTCGGATCCCGTACCGTGCGCGCGTATTTAAATATTAGTATATCGTGGTTTGCTTAAATGGAATTTATAAAGTCACATCAAGTCTTATTTCCGTTATTCACGAGTGGTATTTAAATAGCGCTGCCAACGCACGACCATCTCTTCCTGAGAACAACATGCAAGCAGAGGCGAAGTCTGGCAGACTCATCTCTTCGAGCACCGAGCGGATGGCGAATAACTTAAGCTAAGTATCTAGACGTTAAGTGCCTGGACGCTAAGTATCTAGACGTTAAGTGCCTGGACGCTAAGTATCTAGATCAGTGATAGGGAATTTATTCTCGATGTGGTTGGCCAACCAAGGTTTAAACGGAGGTCCTCCTCGCCATGCCTTTGACCTGGCGGGCGTATTAGATCAGCCAGGAAGTGGTCAAGGACTAAGTACTGGCTGCAACGAGGGATCTTCTACCCTTAGTAGGGCTCATAAGTGTTTGAGCGCTGCAAAGGAGGTTACCGGAAGGTGCGCCGGGGGTCGTATATCGTAATCCCTCCGGGTACCCCTACGGGTTTCCCAGGGAAACATGGCTCGGGGTCATTGGGATGGTGTGGGATGGCCTACCGCACGTTTAAGAAATATAACATAATCATTCTCTCTAGAACTAGGGGCATCATACAGTGATGTCATGGTTAACTTACTCATGCAGGTCGCCGAGGAGCTAGAGCAAGATGGAGAAGGGGGAGCGGAAGACGCGAGGAGACCGGCTGGAGTCAGACTCGCGTCGCAGCATATTACGAAGGTATGACTCCATCAGATATAAATTAACTCGGGGGGCATTCCTTTCCACTCGTTATCACTTACTCATTATTGTAAACCCTCTAAGGGGCCCATAGGGGCTCTCAACGACTTAATAACGCGAAGCAGAATTAGGGAAAGGAAGGGCCTTCCCGACATGGTGGAGTCGTGCTGTGATTTTGTAAAAAAAAACCCGATATGGTGGAGTCGTGTTGTGATTTTGTAAAAGAATCCGATAATGGTGGATTGTATAGAGATTAGTAAAAGAGACTGGAACTTGCAGCACGTGGAGTCATACCAGATTTAAAAATACCAAGTCGTTTCCGCTCCCCAAATTGTGTAAAAGATGGCGTCGAAGTATCTTTATTTTAAATGTGTGAAACAAGGTGCCAGGCTATAAAGATTGTTGCTACCTACCTATAGAGAAATTCAACAAATTTTTATGTGAAAAACATAGTGGGTAGGGTGTGCGCCTTTTTGTAGCATTTAGCCGTACGAGGTTACGCTGTTCGCCGCGAGGCGGCACATGGTCGCAGTTTCAACTTTAAAAGCGAGGGAAAACGGCAAAAGGTACGTTGGCAGCATTGATTTTTACAAGTTAGTGTAGAGAGGTCAAATTGCCCGCGCAACTCTATGGTGTATACTATGATACGAATTTTCAAGAGCGGACGTGGTCTTTTTTTTTCAACAGAATAACGGGTTAGTACCAACTTGATAAAGACGAAAGGGCCAGAGTTGCCAAAGATAATATCCAATAAGTATGAGCGAACTTCGAACTAATTTTATTAATTTTGGATATAAGTTTGGTGAATAATATTAATTTTAATTGTTATTTATTTAAAGGTGATATTCCAATAGTTACGACGTACAATTAAAACCGGATACAGAGAAAGTTCGCAGCGCCATAATTTCAAGGGTAACACTTAAAGATGGCGGAACTTTAAAATACAACGTGAAATTTTTCTCTGTGCAACGAAATTAAATATTAAATGTAGATGGAATAATTCGAGGTCTAAAAGTGAAGGCAAAGTGAAACGATACCTCGTAAAGCTAATTTAACGATAAACAATTCGACAATAGGTATTTATCCGATCTTTATAATATGTGAAAATATTAAGTGAGCTTCGTAAATTTAAGTGAAATGTAGTGAATAAATTCAGACCTTAAAGGGGAATTTATAGTTTCTACATAGTGTCTAATTACTTTCAGAAGGGAAACAAAGGCTGCATTGATAATAGGAGTGACATAATTCTCCCAATATTTAGTTAACAACCTCTGAGCCAAAGGGGTAAGTTCCACTGTTTTCTGTAGTAAGTAGACAAAGTTTCAAATATTAGACCCTTCTTATTAATAGTATCTAACTCCGAGAGTGATTGTTTAAAGATTTTAAGATTTAATTAGCTATACTAGACCTAATTAAAGGGTTAACATTTCCTTTACAAGTATACTGAATGTGGACAATTTTCTGTAGCATAAAGTATAACCTTTAGGTTATTATTTTTGTGAAATTATAA
The DNA here is from genome assembly GCA_920104075.1 of Melanargia galathea. NCBI lineage: Eukaryota > Metazoa > Arthropoda > Insecta > Lepidoptera > Nymphalidae > Melanargia > Melanargia galathea. The sequence continues at coordinate 30,716,584 of OV049857.1, forward strand.
ACCTTGGAAAGGAATATAGGTATACCTAGTTATTTAGTAGAGAAGTGAAGGGGGAACCTTAAGGAACTTTCCAAGTCCCTATGTCTATACTTTATATGCCAATCTTTGTACATACCTATACCTAGGGTCAGTGACCTTATCAATGAATATAGCTAGCTAAGTTGATAATTTTGTTTGATTTGAATAAATTGATGAAATATAGTGGTGAATATACAAGTCTACCTTTGGAAAAGGCAGTGAATGATGAATTCTAATTAATTATGAGGATAAATGAATTATTTTTGTTATTTTGGATCAGCACTGAGTTTGATTCTGAATAAGCATGTATATAGAGACTAGTAAGAGAATTTTACTTTACTACTCGCCCAGATTTTACCTTTAATTGGTATCTTGATACGATTTGAATCTAAACAATAAACGTAGACAGTAGATTGATATCCTAGACATAATGGCAGAAGTTTAAGAGAATTAAAATTAGAAATTGAGCGATAGAAGTGAGTGTAGTGTTTGCGAAGCGAATAACAACTTTTTTCAAACGAACCCAAAGAGAGAATCATTCATATTTGTTTGTTCATATACCCCAACAGGTGTCTTGATGTTTTGACTTGTATATTAAGGGGCCTATTCCCCTCATATATACAAAAATAAATGATTAATTAAATATATGGATTCATAGTACAGGAGTAGGTTACCTACATGTCGAGTGAATTAAATAATTGAATAATTTGAAATAATTTTTTTGTTTTGAGATTTTAACAAAGGGCTAGTCCAGACTTATATCTTTGGAAGATAGTATAAGAGATTGAACAAAATAAAAACGTACAGGTCACAGTTTTTATTTTTCTTTTTTTAATGAAATTCAGATACAGCGGTTGCTAAGTGGAACGAGTACACTTCATGGCATTCATAGAGTGTGCTTCAACCTCAAAGTAAACATATCATAGACAAGGACAATAAGCGGTTGATGAGATAAGCGAGATTAGCGAGATCCAACTTAAGGCAGAAGAAATTCTGGCGGAGTTAGAAGTCAAATTGAGATTATTTCAGAACAACACCAATACTTCAGCAGTAAGTAAAGCAGCGGAGACGACAACATCGTGCCGCTTACCTAAATTAAACTTACCGGAATTTGATGGGGATATCTTGAGCTGGCACCAATTTTGGGATCAATTCCAATCGAACATCCACAACAGAAATATAGCAGACGTAGATAAGCTGTTGTATCTTAAGGCTTCGTTGAAAGGAGAAGCGAAGAAAGCTATTGAGGGCCTCGACACTACAAATAAAAATTATAGCATCGCTATTAATACTTTGAAGGAAAGATACGGGAAAGACTCCCATTTAATAGATGCGCATTACTCGGCATTATCAAGAGTGGCAACATCGGATTCAACAATAACATCGTGTAGGAAAGCACTCAATGAAATAGAAAAACATCTAAGAGTTTTAGAATCACTAGGGGAAGATGTAAACCATAATCACCTACGCCATCTCATTTTTAGTAAATTTCCGGAAGACCTCATTTACGAACTAAAACTGAAAATTAAAGACGAATCTGTGAATGAGATAAGAGCAGAATTAGAGAAACTAATCACGGCCAGAGAGGACGCTAACCGAATTACCCATATAAGTAGTACACAGGCAACGGAAAATTACACCGTGGAAGCGTTACACATCACTCAGAACAAACGAAAGTATAGTCCACACAGGACGGAAAGGACACCATATAGAAATGATGATAGAAGAAATGAATGGAGTACACGACCCAGAAGAGTAGAACCTCAAAATCTGAAGAAGAGATGCTTTCTACCAAGAAAGGATACCGAAGGACAGACACGAAACACAACCTTTAAAAGAAGAAATAGGACGGAAGATGAGGTACCGAGGAAAAGAATAAAACCATTCTGTACATTCTGTAATGGAGATCACTTCAGTGACCGATGCGAAAAATATAAGACCGCTAATGAGCGGAAAGAGGTAATCAAAGATAAGTGCTACGGGTGTCTCCGAGGAGGCCATCTTATTTCGAAATGTCAAGATATTAGAGCTTGTTATCATTGTAAAAAACGGGGTCAACATCACAGGGCTCTGTGCCCAAAGAAATTCTCATCCACAACTGAACTCGCAGCTGTCTCAGCGGTGGATAGAAGATGACATACGGTTCTTCAGACAGCTGTAGTAGCCGTCAGGAGAGAAGGAGTTGAGTCTAGTCGAACACGATGCCGTATACTATTCGATACAGGATCTCAGAGGTCTTACATCACCCAACGGATAGCGAAAGAATTAAATTTATCAATAGAGAAGGAAGAAAGCTTATCAGTTTATACCTTTGGTTCCAGGAATCTGCAAGAATTCAATAGTCCAGTTGTTCGACTAGAGTTAGAAACTAAATCTAAGGATAAGAAAATTATTTATGTAAATATCGTACCAGTGATTTCACAGGGAGTACCCTACAGCGAAGAACTTAATAAGTGGAAAAATAAATTAGAACTTGCAGATGATGGATCGTTAACAAATCAAGTTGATATTCTTATTGGGTGTGATTATTATTATTTATTTGTTCGTTCAAGGAGAATTAAAATAAAAGAGGATTTATATCTAGTAGATTCCGAGTTTGGATGGATACTGTCGGGTCAGGTTCCGTATGAGGAGATAGAGAGTGAACATATGTCGGTTGTTACATATTTCCAAGCAGAGATAGATTTCGGACTGAACAAACCTGACATGCCTTTAGATCAAGGAAGTATAGCTTTCCTTTGGGAGCTTGAGTCGATCGGTATAACTGATTCACCTAAAATTACTAGAGAGGAAGAAGCTATTAGGAAATTTAATGAAACTACCAAATTAATTAACGATAGATATTATGTTAGCTGGCCATGGAATGAATATCCTCCAACGTTAACATCTAATTATGGATTGGCATTTGGTCGCTTAGTAAATTTAATCAAGCGCTTAGATGAGGAAACTCTCAAATCTTATAATAATGCTATACAGGAACAAGTATCAAAGGGAATAGTCGAAGTAGTATCAAATAAAGAACAGGTAAATCATCCAGTACACTATTTGCCACATCACTGCGTCGCTCAAAGGGGCAAACCCATTAGAATCGTTTATGATGCCTCATCGAAAGTTAAAGGTAATAAAAGTTTAAATGAATGTCTCTATTGTGGTCCGTTGATGTTAGAAGATTTGACGTGCATATTGATTAGATTTCGAAGACATAATATTGCTTTGTCAGCAGATGTAGAGAAAGCATTCCTCCAGATAGGATTACATGAACAAGATCGTGATGTAACTAGATTTATTTGGTTGAAAGATATTCAGAAACCACCGAGTAAAGAAAACATAGTATGTTTACGATTTTGTAGAGTACCCTTTGGAGTTATATCTAGTCCATTTCTACTAAATGCGACAATTAAACATCATCTTTGTAAAGGAAATGAACACCTACAATTAATTGCAAAGGATATCTATGTAGATAATTTAGTAACCGGAGTTCAAACGCAAGATGAAGCAATACAGTTATATGAAGAAGTGAAAAGTACTTTCCAACGAATATCGATGAACATTAGAGATTGGAGTTCAAATTCGAGACAGTTCTTAGAAAAGATACCCGATGGTGTTAAAGATAAAGTAGTGAAAATCTTGGGTTTAGAATGGGATTTAAAGAAGGATACTCTGCACCTAAGATTCAAGATAAATACAGAAGCGAATTCTAAGCGTGAAGTTTTAAAAGTAATAGCGTCGGTATACGATCCTTGTGGATTAGCAGTACCGCAACTTTTGTCAGCAAAACTATTTCTCCAAAAGCTTTGGCAGACCAAAGTCAAATGGGATACAACACTTTCAAAAGAAAACCAAGTTGAATGGTTGGAAATAAGGAAAGAATTGGAGACTATTAGAAAAATATCGATATCAAGATGCTATTTAAAAAATGTAAGAAGCGAAGAGTATCATTTGCATTGTTTTACAGACGCATCCCTCAAAGCATATGCTGCTGTCGTATATGTAACATATGGTTCAAAAAGAAGTTTTGTTATCGGCAAAACAAGATTAGTCCCTATAAAGGATCAACAACACTTAAAAATTCCACGATTAGAGTTATTAGGAGTTCTTATCGGTTGCAGGCTTATTAAAACCGTTTTAAAAGCATTTTACATGAAAATAGGATTTCAAACGTTATGGACCGACAGCCAAATCGTCATAGAGTGGTGTCAATCTAACAAACTACTACCACCGTTCGTGGCTAGAAGAGTTGAGGAAATAAAAAGTAATAAAGAACTCGTGATTAAGTATGTTCCCTCAGAATTAAACCCGGCGGATGTTGCGACCAAACCAACGAGTTCCAACGAAGACAAAGAAAGGTGGCTTAAAGGTCCTCAGTTCTTATCGGAATCCAGCAATCGGACGTTCTCTATGAAAGATAAGACGCAATCTTTTTTTCTCTCGGCGCGGGAGGTTCTACCGAATACTTCCAGAAGAAGCGATAGTAATCGGGAAGCAGAGGACAATTTAGCAGAAGTTAACAGTAATAGTCACAATGAACCGCTTTGTATTACGGAAAAAATAAAGAAGCTCCAAGCAGAACATTTTGCCCATGAAGTAGCTGGGAAAGAAACTGATTTAAGTCGCAATCTCAAGTTATTTAAAGACGTGGATGGACTGCTACGTTGCAAAGGACGTCTTCAGAATGCAGATCTGTCATTTGACAAACGATATCCAATACTGATTCCTAAGGAATGTGATTTTACAAATAACTTAATAAAGAAGGTCCACAGTGATAATTACCATGTAGGGGTAAATCACACACTTAGTCTCATCAGACAGTCGTACTGGATACCGCGAGGCAAATCACAAGTGCAGAAAGTATTGAAAAAATGTCCAAGGTGTGTTAAACACGGAGGTGGTCCGTTTAAGTTGCCAATTACCCCACCGCTACCTGCAGAAAGAGTAGGCTACAGCAAACCGCTTACTTTTATCGGGATAGACTATATGGGTCCAGTGCTCGTCAAGAATGGCCAAAAAAGATGGATTTGTCTATTTACTTGTTTAGCGGTGAGAGCTGTTCATTTGGAACTAGTGCAAGATCTTACAGCCGAGGAAGGGTTATTAGCATTGAGAAGGATGATAGCAAGTAGAAAGATTCCAAAACTCATTACATCAGATAATGCGACACATTTCAAACTTATAGCAGAGATTCTCGCAAAACGATATTGTATTGACAACAAAATTCAATGGAAATTTATTCCGCAATTGGCGCCATGGTTTGGCGGATTCTACGAACGACTTATGGGAATAATTAAAAATTGTATGAAGCGTACGTTAGCAAAACACATGCTCTCCGATAGCCAGTTAGCTACGGTCATCAAAGAAATTGAAGCAGTGCTGAATTCGCGACCACTCACATGTGTAGATTCGGAATTGGACATAATTCTGAAACCAGTTGATTTTCTTACTCCTGGAAGTTGCATTACTATAGAAGAGTCAGTGGAAAATTGCCTAGAAAGGGGTACGTCGATTAAAGTTGATCTTATAAAAAGTTGGAAAAGAGGTCTTAGTATCTTAAAAGAGTTCAAAGAAATGTTCGTAAACAGATATTTGCTTAGTCTTCGAGAAAGGTATAACCACTCGCATAAAGAACCACGCGTCACCTCAAAACTATCTCCAGCAGTAGGACAAATAGTTCAGATAAAAGGGGAAAATAAAAATAGAGAAACCTGGAGAGTCGGTAAAATCGTTTCATTGAAAAGGGGAGGTGATGGCTTATGTAGAGTGGCCATAGTGAAAGTTGGAGGCAAGGAATTTACGAGGTCAATAGCTCATTTATACCCGCTTGAAGCCCAAGAATCAGAGGTAGAGGTTGAAGAGAGATTCATGGGAGGAAAGAAGTCTAGCGAACGGGCTCCTGTAACTGGAAGCGAATCTTTGAAGGAAAATGGAAATAAGCTCACGGTTGTCTTAGACGAGTTGGATCAGGAAGAGAATTTACCATCCATGCATACAGAGGAACCCGTTCAAGACGACGTAGAGGTCGAAGTAGTGGATCAGGGAATCAGAGAGTCTGCAGAAAATGTTGTTGGTACAGAGAGAGCAGAGTTAGAAGGGAACCATGGAAAGGAGGATGAATGTCCGCGAACTAGGTCGAGGAGAGTTGCTGCCACGAAGGCTCTTGAGAAGATCAAAGAGTGGACGAGTAACTTACTATGCCTGTCATAAATTTTTGTTCCGGCCGGGTGTGTCGCGAAGCGCGTATGCGTTCGCGAAATGCACAAGAGCAAAGTTAGCCGTACTGCTCTAAGGTCAGTGTTTAGTTTATGAATGTAATGTTATCTGTGATTTAGCAGAGTTCGCTCGAAGTTCGCTCTATGCTCTATAGTCTGTGGCTATTACGAATCAGTCATTTTTCATTCGCTATAGTACATTTGAATTGGGGCGCGACAAGGTGGCTGAACGGTATTCCCATTTTGAACGTGTATCGATGTAATCCGCTCGGATCCCGTACCGTGCGCGCGTATTTAAATATTAGTATATCGTGGTTTGCTTAAATGGAATTTATAAAGTCACATCAAGTCTTATTTCCGTTATTCACGAGTGGTATTTAAATAGCGCTGCCAACGCACGACCATCTCTTCCTGAGAACAACATGCAAGCAGAGGCGAAGTCTGGCAGACTCATCTCTTCGAGCACCGAGCGGATGGCGAATAACTTAAGCTAAGTATCTAGACGTTAAGTGCCTGGACGCTAAGTATCTAGACGTTAAGTGCCTGGACGCTAAGTATCTAGATCAGTGATAGGGAATTTATTCTCGATGTGGTTGGCCAACCAAGGTTTAAACGGAGGTCCTCCTCGCCATGCCTTTGACCTGGCGGGCGTATTAGATCAGCCAGGAAGTGGTCAAGGACTAAGTACTGGCTGCAACGAGGGATCTTCTACCCTTAGTAGGGCTCATAAGTGTTTGAGCGCTGCAAAGGAGGTTACCGGAAGGTGCGCCGGGGGTCGTATATCGTAATCCCTCCGGGTACCCCTACGGGTTTCCCAGGGAAACATGGCTCGGGGTCATTGGGATGGTGTGGGATGGCCTACCGCACGTTTAAGAAATATAACATAATCATTCTCTCTAGAACTAGGGGCATCATACAGTGATGTCATGGTTAACTTACTCATGCAGGTCGCCGAGGAGCTAGAGCAAGATGGAGAAGGGGGAGCGGAAGACGCGAGGAGACCGGCTGGAGTCAGACTCGCGTCGCAGCATATTACGAAGGTATGACTCCATCAGATATAAATTAACTCGGGGGGCATTCCTTTCCACTCGTTATCACTTACTCATTATTGTAAACCCTCTAAGGGGCCCATAGGGGCTCTCAACGACTTAATAACGCGAAGCAGAATTAGGGAAAGGAAGGGCCTTCCCGACAATTGTGCTGCACCCTCACCATTACTAACGCTGGACCTGGAGCTGTCCCGTCGCTGCAGCACGCTGATCTTGCACAGCTTCTTGTTGATCCGCTCCAGCTGATCGATCCTGGACTCCAGGTTGCCCGTCACCTTGCACAACTCCTTCACCGCTCCGAGGTTCTCCATGAAGATACGATCCTGTGTCGAAAATAAACGCTCTACCATATTACATATTCTATAATCAGGCCTGAAATTTCACGCGACTGGACGTAACTTTTTCTTAATCTGCCATTCAGTATGATCTAATCATGACATTTTTTCGTCATGATTTCATGAAAAGTTATTTTCTATACCTAATGACAAATAGGACCTCAGGACTCTCCACAAATATCATTATAAATGCTTCTTTGAGCTATTTTAGTGAAACATGTTCTTGATTCAGAACGGTAGGCTTTGGCCTAAAAGACTGCTATTGGTAATGATTTTGGGGAATTCAAGGATCAGACTCAATCTCATTTTAACAAAATTCTATAAAAAAGTAGCATTAATTTTGAAGGACTTCCAGAAAATAACAGTAGGTATGTGGAAAGGAGATAACAAGTTATTAGGACGAAAGCGTCTATTGATTAAGAAAATATTCTTACAATTATTAATCACCATGGCTAACGGCTGTACTTTTGTTAGCGATGAGGATCTTGGGTCGCCATTGATAAGTGTGATGTTACGAGCTTCTTTCAAAGCTTCAGACAGAACCTTTAGAATCTCTTGAGTTGCTACCTTGTGTCAGTTGAGGATGCTAGATAATTTCAAAATAAATCCACATGCATTGTTAACAACCAGCTGGAACTTGGGTCTTCATTGGGCAGCGTGACGTCGCCCGCCTGCTTCATAGCATCAGACAAGACTTTCCGAACCTCTAGGGCTGGCACCTTGTGTTAGCTTGGTATGCTAGATAATTTCAAAATAAATCCACATGCATTGTTAACAACCAGGAACTTGGGTATGGTATCTCCATTGGGCAGTGTAAAATCGCCCGCCTCCTTCACAGCATCAGACAAGACCTTCCGAACCTCTAGGGCTGGCACCGTGTGTCAGCTTGGTACGCTAGATAATTTTAAAGTAAATCCACCTGCCTTGTTAACAACCAGGAACTTGGGTATAGTGTCTCCATTGGGCAGCGTGACGTCGCCCGCCTCCTTCACAGCATCGGGCAGCACTTTCCGCACCTCCTGGGCCACCACGCCCGTGTCAGTCAGCGGTGCGGGGGAGCGCGGATCGAATCCCAACAGTCCAGAATGTTCCGCGAATGACGGGTCGTAATTGAACCTGTGGAATGGATGGACCCATAGACATGTATTGTCGTCGTTATCAACCGATAGACGTCCACTGTTGCACATAGGTCTCTTATAGGGACTTCTACATGCCACATTATTATACAGCGGCTCCCTGCGACTCTTTTGGTGTCTTTATCCAGCGGTTCCCTGCGACTTTTGGTGTCGTCGGTCCCCCACTAGGTGGACTGACGATACCAAAAATTTCACGCACCCCTTGATTACTATAGCGGTTCCCACAAGTCGCTAAACTATTTTGTAAACATCTAACTATTCTGTATTTATTACGCAAAGATACTCGCTCTTCTCGTGTATGTATGTTACTAATACAAAACTGATTTCCAAGTTGCTACGATAAATATTTCAAAAGCATCTGCATTCTGTATTATTGATCAAAATTTTTGCACTCCTTACACTTGCGCTAAATACTTCATTTGTTTGGACCATTTTGACCATCTTTTGAAAGGCACCAAAAACAAAAAATACTCACTTGACAACCCGTATGCTCTGCACATTCTTCAACTGCTGGGCGGTGTCCAATTCCTCGATGTTGTGTTTCGCTCTTGCGTCCGACGGGTGGACTATGTGACCCATCACTTTCAAGTTACCTGCAACGAGAAGAACATTTTAGTACCTCCCCCAAATAGGAACTATATTGCCGTCGGTAACCGTAGTAACGTATAATATTTCCTCTTTGTACAATCCTCACATGCCTATAGTACCAGACGGGATAATCGACGCGTGCAGGGAACGCACATTTCATAATTTCCCTGACGACGATCTCCTTGGCGCAGTGGCGAGCGCTATGGTCTAAATGGGAGGTCACTAGTTCGATTCTCGGCAGGGGCAATTTGGGATTTAATAATTACTAAATTGTCTCTGGTCTGGTCCGGTGGCTTGGTTGGTTGGCTTGATGGTTATCTGACCCTACCGGCAAAGCCGAGCCGTGCTGCCAAGCGTTTTGTTACGATTCCGTGTAGAAACCGATCAGGGTTATGCATACCTCTTCCAAGATAGCCCGCTTCCATCTTAGACTGCATCATCACTCAGGTGAGATAACTTATCATTGATGACACAGACACGTCCGGTCGGTCGGTGTCGATGCCCACCCTGCCGTTGTTAATAGTGCACGCAATTGTATACTTAGCATTCCTTAACCATTCTCATTCTGAGAGCAGACCCGTGCCCTGTAGAGTGTTAATGGGTTGATGATGTTGATGATGATGAAAAAGAAGAAGAAAAAGAAGATGATGCTGATGAATAAGAAACAGAAGATGATGATAATGATGATGATGTTGATGATGCTGATGATGATGAAAAAAAGAAGAAGATGATGATGATGATGCTGATGATGATGAAGAAAAAGAAGAAGAAGATGATGATGATGATAACTTACCGTTGATGACGCAGGACTCGTCCGGTCGGTCGGTGTTGATGCCCACCCTGCCGTTGTAGTGCACGCTGTTGTCGGACACGCCGCGCTGCCACCAGTTCTCCGTGCAGTCCGCCTCGAATTGACCGGGGTTCGATGCCTGGATTATACAACTTATTTACTGCTAACAAAGTAGCCAATAAAGAACCCATCAAACAATTATATTGAATTAAGGCCACTACAAAGGCGTCTCACTAGGACACTATTGGTGGCACAACATATAGCGTTACCAACAAAGTGTAAACAGCTCTGTGAAGGTTATCTCACCTGGTGTCCGCTTAGTTGCGCAACCATTTTATTAGCAGCGGCCAGGATCACCCACTGGTAATGCAACTATGATCTCCTAGTGAGGTGTTGGCCTAAGATCTAGCAGTTAAATTACTCGTGCTATTTTGACATCAGTTACTTCACTTCAAAGAGCTAAGTACGGTGCTCGATTAGTGAACTATTCAGCTGGTGGATAGCTCACTAGTAGAATGTTTTGTAATTCTGTATAGATTGTGTAGCTAGCTGATTTCAGTCTATATTTCTTACTGTAGCACTGGACTATATTATTTAAGGAAGATTACATTTCGCTACGGTCACTCGTAAAGACCTAGGTATTAACTTCACGACCAGAGGGGATATGGATAATGCTTGATTTGACTTTTAAACAAGAAGAACAAGAATCAATAACGGGATCTCGCTCACCCTAACAATAATCCTGTCGCTAGCCTGCGCCGCCACTATGAAGTCAGCGTGAGCGGCGTGAGCTCGGAGCGCCACGACAAGTTGGAAGTGCCTCTGGTCGGGGTTCGGTCGGCCCTTCTTGCGCATGTTGTTGTTTGTGGTCTCCGCGAAGTGCAGTCTGCCTACCGTGACCTTGGTACCTTCGCGACGTAGTTCCACGCTGTGGCCAAGGTAAGATTAGTTAGATCAAGTTAAATCAAAGGCACTTGTGGACATTATTAATATTTAAATATAATATAGAAATAGATTGTTACTAAAAACAAAGGGGGGATTAATGTATTATATAACGCGGGTAGTTTGAAAATAAGGTCATTCATCTGTCTGTCATTGTGTTTGAAGCAATTCGGAATAAACCGTTGATTGAAGTCGGCGTTGTTATTTCAATATATTACAATACCAAGAGGTACTTTAAGCCTCATTATCAACCCTTTGACGGCTAACTACAGGGCACGGATCTCCTCTCAGAGTGAGAAGGGCTTAGGCCGTAGTCCACCACGCTGGCCAAGTGCGGATTGATAGACTTCACACGCCTTTGAGTACATTATGGAGAACTCTCAGGCATGCAGGTTTCTTCACGATATTTTCTTTCACCGTTAAAGCAAGTGATATACTTATTATTATAATTAAAATGCACACAACTCCGAACAGTTAGATCTACGTGCTGGGAATCGAACTTTAAAGCCTATTACATCCATATAAAAATTAGATGAGCAAGCTTGATAATAGGTATTATGGAGAAGGTACCAATATAAATGCTAGAAATTGCATTCGAATTTGCTACTATGTAAACACGTGCATTACGATAAAACTAGACTTAAAACTTACGGTACAGGATGAAATGGTTTCTTTGTTCTATCCGATTGACTTTGTTCAATTCTTACTTCTTGACTTGGGTCTTCTGCCTGAAACAAAAAGTTTGTATACAAAATACTTAAAAACTATCTGAACCAAATATTTAAAATTGAGCTATGGAGAGGGCTATGTTAGGAATTTCACTGTAGGATAACTTTCGTGAAGAAAAGAGATCGCAGTAGAAACATGGTCACTGCCGTAGTTCAAACAATTAGCAAATTGAAATGGCAGTTGGTAAACTATGCTTGTATAAGAGCGTTGACCAAAGAATAATTGGCTATGCTAGGAATTTTCCTGTAGGATAACTTCCTTGAAGAAGAAATTGCAGGAGAAACATGGTCACTGACATACATAACTCAAACCATTAGCAAATTGAAATGGCATTTAGCAAAAGATGTTGATTATTATAGGAGCATTGACCAATGCTTCGTTGGTCTAGTGGTTAGCATATTCGACTGCAGATCACGAGGTCCCGGATTCGATTACCGGGTCGGGCAAATAATTATTGTGAGATATTGGGTTTTTCTGTCAAGATGTTCTCAGTGCCATGCCAGCCCGGAGTTGGTAGTTTGCGGTGTTTCACCCCCGTGCCTCGGAGAGCACGTAAAGCAAGTCGGTTCCGGTTATTATCACTATCATGTAACAGAGAAGAATAAAATTGAAGATTATATAAATGATAAAAAGGCGTGGATTTGACTCGTTCCAGCAATGCGCGAGACGGCAATTCAATCATGTACTTAACATAAAATTGTTATATTGATATTGTAAATTTGGAAAAGAGCAACCGCCGAGTTTCTTGCTGGTTCTTCTCGGTTGGAATGGCATTCCGAACCAGTGGTAGATTCAGTTGACTATTCAAAAGTACTTGTGAAAGTTTATTTGAATAAAAAACTTTTCTAATCTATTCTATTTTAATGGTCGTTAAAGCCCGCCAATCCGCATGGGAGTAGCGTGACTGGTCTAAGCTTTAAATCCCTCTCTCCTATGAGACCTGTGAGGCCTGTGCCCAGCAGTGGGACGTTAAAAAAGGCTGTAGTGGTGGTAGTGGTGGATTGACCAATGGATTACCTTGACGCCATAGAAATGAAGGCAGAAGTTGTTGATCTTCTTGAACCCTTCTGTTGTCTTCACGTAATGCGGGTCCCCTTGTATCTGTATCTGGCACGTCACTTGGAAGTGGTTCTTCTTTTGGCAGACGAAAGCCTCGTCGATCTGTGAGAAGTTGAAGCCTTTGTCGGCACCGACTATGTATGATGGGGTAGCCCTGAGAAAACGAAAATAGAAGAGGTTCTGAATTATACAGAAGTTCTTTCTGATATTCCAGAGGTTAATGGATCAAAAGGAAACAAAGTTCAGCGTTATGTTCATACACATTTTTTAAATTCATCTACAAGTTAGCCCCTGACTGTGATCTCACCTGATGGTAAGCGACGATGCAGTCTAAGGTGGAAGCGGGCTAACTTGAAAGAGGTATGTTTATATTAAACCCCATAGGTACCCATCGATTTCTACGTGACACCGTAACGGAATGCTAAATCGCTTGGCACCACGGCTTTGCCGGTAGAATGGTAGCAAGCCTCTCACCAGACCGACTAGAGACAATTTAGAAATTATAAAATGCCGAATTGCCACTGCCGGAAATCGAACCCTCTGGCTGGCTCACCACTGCGCCGGAGAGGTCGTCAAATTATATTCACACTTACAAGGGCTTCAAGTTGCAATCGTAGAGGGAATGCCAGACATTCTGCTGAAAGTGCGCGAACCGTATGCACTGCAGGGGAGCGTCGTCACCGGCCTCCGAGCCGTCCACCGACGGCGGCGGCCGGACCACCGTCTCTGGCGATAATGCAGCTAAGGAAATTAACATTTTATTTTAAAACTCTACTGCCGTTAGTGCTTAAGGTGTTACGTTTTCCATACTAACTTCATGTTACCATTCAAGAGCGAATGGATTATATATTTACACTGAAATTACATCGCACAGCCTTAATATAATTTTTAATTTGCGGAAAATTTTATTTACGTAAAGAAAACATTACATAAACATGTATGATATAGGTTTAAAAGCTGAAAATTATTTGTCCATTCAATTTAATTTATTTAAAAAAATATATATTTGTTGCTGACGGTATATTTTCGTGTCATCTGACGTCACGCCGATGTTAATGTGATAAGGGTCCAGCGTAATAGCAACCTGCGGGGATTATAATAGCCACAATTTAGCCTACATCTTATACATTTTGAATTTCTTAGGTACTGGTTATTTACCTGGTTCACATTTCACTTGCGAGTTGATATCCTGGGAATGTTTCCTTTTCTTCCCACTCGGTTCCTGAAGGTTGGTGTACACGGGCGTCAACGCATCATGCCCCAACGCAACCAGTTGAGGATTCATCAGACCCTGCTCCAAATCTGGCAACTCTACCCTCATTTGATTGTACCGATTCTGGTATGCAATTTGATCGTTGAGACCCAAATCGTGACGAACTGACCTTAACCCTAAATCAACTATGTTTGCATCTTGGGGTAGAACAACTACATCGTTCAAATTGGACCTTAACACCTCATGGTCAATGTTGTCTGATTTCAGTTCCTCGTAGATGTAGTCGCCGTTCTGTTGAAGTATTTCATGGGACGTCATGTGCTCCGGAACTAGCATGTAGTCTGCACCTAAGACTGTCTGCGACACCGCTATTGTGTGGGAGACTTGAGTCTCTGGACTGTACGGGTTCTCTGAACCGGAGTCTGGTGGACTTTCTGGTAGCTGGTGGCCCCTGGAATGTATACAAATCGTGGATGTATTCATTTCCGTATATTTGAGCGTGTGAATGAAAATGATAATGTAGATGCTTAATTTGCGACAAGTACTTATAGGTATTGCCAAACAAATATTCGTCCCTGAGCTTCGTGCGAGAGCGAACTCGCGCCCTTTCTCTCCCTATTGCGACGCACCTTGCGGTTAGATTCAGAGGCGAATATTGTTTGGCGATACCTACCTATATCTTTATAAATTTCTACATAATATTATACTTATAGTCCGGCAGCCCTGGAACAATTTTTTTAGTGATTAATAACAAGCTGAATTTTCGTGAGTATAGGTTCGTTTCGACGAGATGACCAACTTTTTATCTATGAAAATTCTCGATGGAGGTCCGTACTCGAGTGTTAAAAATTTCGATTCACTCGGATGGGAAATCGTTCCAGACTGCGATCACATCTAATGGTAAGTGAAGATGCCTATTCACTCTACATAATATTTAAATGAAACTATCCAAGTCATAGTTATTCAGAAAAAGGTATTCCAAATTAAAACTGGTATTAAACTAATATCCAGAGGCGTCTCTAGCCCATGTAGCGCCCGTGTGCAATCATTACACTAGCGCCCTTTAGGGACCGTTCAGATAGACCGGCGCGGAGAGCATCGGAGAGCATTTCTTTTTTCACACAGACCGGCCGTTCAAAGCTCTGCTCTCCGCGCCGGTCTGTGTGAACGGACACGCGGATGCGTTCGGAGCCGAGCGTACGCTCTTGGGCCGGACGGCAGAGCAATTCGGTCTACGGTCGGCTGTGCGAGCATGAAAGAGCACGCGAACGGAGCCGGTCGGATGCTCGAGCGCGAAAGAGCACGAGCATGAAGCAGCCGACCGGCTCGACGAGCAGCCGAGCGGCTGCTCTTAATATTTCACACCGAGCGTATTGAGAGGATCCTCGAGCATCCTCCTAACATAAAAGAGATAAAATGTAAAAATAAAGCTTATTTCAATATCTTAAGATTCTATTTTAAATGCGATTAAAATTTGCTCTGCTCTCCGCGCCGGTCTATCTGAAAGGTCCCTTAGTAAGCGCACGGTCAAAATGGAATAGGTAGGTACAAATGCGAAAGTACCGAGGCCGGCGTCCCCTAACACCGCTGCGCCCGTGTGCAACACACACTACACTCTAGGTAAAGCCGCCTCTGCTAATAACTTACCCGATTCGACGCGCATCGATGGGCTGCGGCGGGTAGCATCCCTCGCCGACGGAGGCCATGAAAGCCTCCAACTCTTCGAGCTGGTGTAACACTAATGACTTACCCGATTCGACGCGCATCGATGGGCTGCGGCGGGTAGCATCCCTCGTCGCGGGGGCTATGAAAGCCTCCAACTCGTCGAGCTGGTGTAACACTAATGACTTACCCGATTCGACGCGCATCGATGGGCTGCGGCAGGTAGCATCCCTCGCCGACGGAGGCCATGAAAGCCTCCAACTCGTCGAGCTGGTGTAACACTAATGACTTACCCGATTCGACGCGCATCGATGGGCTGCGGCGGGTAGCATCCCTCGTCGCGGGGGCCATGAAAGCCTCCAACTCGTCGCGGGGGCCATGAAAGCCTCCAACTCGTCGAGCTGGTGTAACACTAATGACTTACCCGATTCGACGCGCATCGATGGGCTGCGGCGGGTAGCATCCCTCGCCGACGGAGGCCATGAAAGCCTCCAACTCGTCGAGCTGGTGTAACACTAATGACTTACCCGATTCGACGCGCATCGATGGGCTGCGGCGGGTAGCATCCCTCGTCGCGGGGGCCATGAAAGCCTCCAACTCGTCGAGCTGGTGTAACACTAATGACTTACCCGATTCGACGCGCATCGATGGGCTGCGGCGGGTAGCATCCCTCGTCGCGGGGGCCATGAAAGCCTCCAACTCGTCGAGCTGGTGTAACACTAATGACTTACCCGATTCGACGCGCATCGATGGGCTGCGGCGGGTAGCATCCCTCGCCGACGGGGGCCATGAAAGCCTCCAACTCGTCGATCAGTCCCGGGCCTGCGATATACCACGTGTCAATTAGAATTGAGAACCTACCTACTTCCTCATAATATTTTATTTTTATACTAGCGACCCGCCCCGGCTTCGCACGGGTAGTAGAGCATTTTATGCGTAGGTAGGTACTACCCGCTCAGGGATTAGGCAGCGTTTTCGATGAAAGCTCCCAGGCGGCTTTTACGACTTTTTACGATATTTTCCACAATGAACTTACTATATCTCACCTTATACCCGAATTACTAATTCCGTGGAATTCTGACGTTTCATAATGTTACCAGAGATAAAACAATTCCCACAAAAAAGATGAAAAATTCAAAACTTATGCAAATACAAATCAACTGCTGCATGTAGATATGACTTTCTAGTTTCCATTCTTAGCAATTTCTATTTTAGGGCGAAACAATTAATATTATTAAGCGGCTTAGAGCTTTATATGTTGACAGGGAATTAAAGTAGTTTGGGGTAAAATCGTACTTCGTAGATGTTAACCCTGTTCTCCATATAAATAACTCATCTGTAAATGAAAATGACAGCTGTCAGAATTAAGTCGATATTAAGTCAAAAATAAGGAGAAAAACTAAATATTTCAAATCAAATAAATTAGTGTATTTGGGACATAAAAAAGTAAGTTTTCACCAGATTCCGTGAAAAAAAAAATTTATTTTAAAAGATAAAAATAAAGAACCAAGAACTTGGTTTTTTGAACTTTTCACATAAATTTTGAGGTTATGTGAAAAAAGTGTAAATACAAAAGTTGTAGATCTTTTTATTACCTACAACTTTGCCATTTAATTTTTTTCCATAGGACTTCTAGTTTTGCCGGAAATCGAGATAAACCGTTTTTTACCCTTAAAACTCCCCCCCTTTTTTCCCGAGCTCAGATCGCCCGTAAATTATTTTTCCTTGTATTTTATAATATTCTCCTCCTTTTCCAATGGGTTTCATCCTACGTACTGTGATTTTTTTTTTGGTTTCAAAAATTATCGACAATGGGCTATAGGGAGAACCGCGGCCGCCGACGCGCTTATAGGCACGCTCCCGCGCCGCCGCAATTTTTAAATCTGTAATATCTTCGAAAGTATTCATTTAAATCATATGCTGTAAAGGGCCATATGGATTTATATAAAATCAACAATGCATTTAAGGTATTTAATTAGATAAGGATTAATGCTGTATTGGTTGAAATCGCTTCGAAAATTAGCCATTATTTGTCGTAAAAAGTAAATGACAAAAAAATGTTATTGTGGGATATCCATAAGAGATAGACATATACCATCGCGGACTTTTCTGTAGACCTTTTCAATGTGTACAATACTTAGTACATTATTTTGATAAATCTCGTAGGGTTCAGCCTGCGTTTGCAATGTAAGCGGAAAAAATGTAATTATTTACGACATCACATTAGAAACCTCAAAAATAACAGTATTTCTCCACAATTTAATGGATGTTATTATACATATAAACCTTCCTCTTGAATCACTTTATCTATTAAAAAAAACCGCATCAAAATCCGTTGCGTAGTTTTAAAGATTTAAGCGTACAAAGGGATATAGGGACAGAGAAAACGACTTTGTTTTATACTATGTAGTGATTTTCTTTATAAAAATAATTTTTAAGAATAATGTAATATTTATAAGTCAATTGTATTCATTTCAATCGCATGTTTCTGGTAATAAAGGCTATTTTTATTTATTCATTTAGTCGTAATAAAGTTCGTAAACTAAAACCCCACTACTACTTAATAATTTAATTTAATATAAAATAATGAGTAACTACAGAAAGCGTGGGCAAGCAGCTAGTGGCGCCATTTGTTATGTCTATCCGAAACTAATTTAATAATCTAGAAAGCCGCGCGAAGGTCCCTTCTAGATTTTTTCTTAAATAAAATGTAGCTTATGTCACCCGGACCATAACAACGAATCAATAAAAATCTCATTCATCAAAATCGGTCCAGCAGTTTAGGCGCTACGGTGGTACACACAGAATCTCATACAAAAATCGGACACAAACATATATACATACATACATAGACAGCTCAAATCGTAATCCTTCCTTTTGGCTTTGCCGTAGTCGGGTAAAAACGAATGATTAAAGGACAAAGCTGCCTTACTGCTTTACCAAAGTAAACATGCTTACGCTGTGTTGTGTTCAAACTTTAGCCACAGTATGAAGTATCTACCCATCTCATAAGGACCGGCTACATATTAGGTATATACTAGGTACCACCCACTACTACAGACTTTTAACGTCCCACTGCTGGGCACAGGCCTCCTCTCTCATAAGGCTGCCTGCCTCTCAGGCGGCCTCGTTGGTCTAGTGGTTGAATAGAAGCAGGCGTTACTTTGCGGAAATCCATAATATATGATGAAAAGTCAAAATTATTTTGCTATGATCCGCAAAACAGTCAAAGGGTATAGCCGTACTTCCATAGGCAAACTGCCCCCAATAGGAACCTATATCGTAACCTATGTTATATTGTAGTGGGTACTAATAGTAGTTCATAGAGGAGATATTAGCTCTCTATCTTAGTTAATTGAGGAGCTATTTAAAAAAATGTGTCCGGAGACGACTTTTTTTCAAAGTGATATATCTCTGTTGATTTGAGAGCTAGGTAAATAAAACAAATTCCAGTGTTCATGGTAGACTCTACAGTTTATTTTATAGTAATTTACTATTAGCCAAGCCTGAATAAAAATATGAAAAAATTGCAAAAAAAAAATTTTTTTATTAATTTTTATCAGACTGAATAAAGTTACCACTTTGAAAAAAATATATAATAATTGCCTATATTTTGCCTAACAGCATGCTAAGTTTCATTAGAATCCTAAGGGTGCAACATGTAGAAAAAAAATTATTAAAGTAAGTGGATCACCTTATGACCACTTTATTAGCGCTTTTAAATTGTGTTAGATTTTAATAATCTTTGACCAAGTAGCGTTTTGACAGCTTATAAAAAGTATATTAGCGGTTGGGGGTGTCACTAGCCTATTACAGTGTGTTGTCGATCTACTTTTATAGTGACTAGATTATCAAAGTACCCGCCACATGCATGTTCCTACATGATCACAGTGCAAAGTCATGGAACGCTATCGCTGTTATTATTAGCGCCGTTTTACAAATTCCTAATTCAGGGACGTATTATTTGTTTATATTTAAAAACTAGAGAATGCCTGCGGCTTCGCCCGCGTGAATTTCGGTTTTGTACAAATCCCGAGGGAATCGTGGATTTCCGGTTTCCGTTCCCGCTCCCTTTTCTAACCTTTATAACTACTTTCAAGGAAGTTTGCTATAGTAATCTACTTATAGCTGTAGCTATAGATTTCGGTTTTTTCAAAATCCCGTGGGAACTCTTTGATTTTTCGGGATAAAAAGCAGACTATGTTTTAAGTCAGGGCATAATCTATCTCCGTTCAAAATTTCAGCTAAATCGGTTCAGTAGTTGCGGCGTAATTGAGTAACAAACATCCAAACATCCAAACATCTAAACATCCACACTTTCACATTTATAATTACACACACACATTTTCACATTAGTATTATTAAAAATATATGTAATATATTTGAAAGAAAGAAAGAAGAAGAGTAAAACGGCGCTAATAATAACAGCGAGAGCGTTTCACGACTTTGCACTGTGATCATGTAGGAACATGCATGCGCGGGTACTTTGATAATCTAGTCACTATAAAAGTAGATCGACAACACACTGTAATAGGCTAGTAACACCACCAACCGCTAATATACTTTTTATAAGCTGTCAAAACGCTACTTTGTCAAAGATAATTAAATTCTAATACAATTTAAAAGCGCTAACAAAGTGGTCATAAGGTGGTCCACTTACTTTAATAATTTTTTTTCCACATGTTGCACCCTTAGGATTTTAATGAAACTTAGCATGCTGTTAGGCAAGATATAGGCAATTATTATATATTTTTTTCAAAGTGGTAACTATGTTCAATCTGATAAAAAATAATAAAAAATTTTTTTTTTTGCAATTTTTTCATATTTTTATTTAGGCTTGGCTCATAGAAAAATACTATAAAATAAACTGTAGAGTGTACTATAAACACTGGAATTCGTTTTATTTACCTAGCTTTCAAATCAACAGAAATATATCACTTTGAAAAAAAGTCGTCTCCGGACACATTTTTTTAAATAGCTCCTAAATTAACTAAGATAGAGAGCTAATATCTCCTCAATGAACTACTATAAGTACCCTCTACAATATAACATAGGTTACGATAGAGGTTCCTATCGGGGGCAGTTTGCCTATGGAAGTACGGCTATACCCTTTGTATGGTACAACAAGCAGCATGTGCTATGCCCTGTCAGCCTTCCTGCTGTTAAATAAGCAGGAAAAATAAGCAACCAAGCGGACCCCAAGCACCACCACCAAGTAACACCACACAAATCCACCACCGAAATAAACTCGACGATCGTTTCGCTCCGTCACCGGAGCATCCTCAGGAGATGTAGACTCTACAATGCACAACTGCAACTCTTTGCATATGGTCTAGTGGTTAACATATTCGACCGCAGATCACAAGACCCCGGGTACGATTCTCGGGTCGGGCAAATAATTGTTAGGTGTTGGGTTTTTCTGTCAAGGAGTTCTCAGTGCCAGCCCGAAGTTGGAAGCTGGCGGTGTTTCACCCCCGTGCCTCGGAGAGCACGTTAAGCAGTCGGTCCCGGTTATTATCACTATCAAGTGTGACTATAGTCGTTAAAGCCCGACAACCCCCATTGGAGCAGCGTGGCGGGTCTAAGCTCTAAATTCCTCTCTCGTACATACATACATCGCGATGATATTATGTACCTCAAGAAACTTCGTCTACGGCATGTACATCGATGTCACCACATTACTTAGCTTCGGGGTTGACGTTAGCGGATGTTTTTGCAAAGATAACACAAAATATCGAGAAAAGAACACGATTCTATAAAATAGACAGTGTAAAGTTACTAATTACAATACTTCGATTTTTAATTCGATGCAGTAAACTGACGTTTCCGTTATGTCGTTCCGTAAAATAATGTTGTCAACTTAATTTCAATAGTGATTTATTGTGATAGGTTAATTTCATTTAATTTATAATTATAATCATAAAATCGTTTAAATGTTACAAAATAAGATCTTAAAATAAATGTATATCTACCTCTAACAGGCATAAACTATTTAATGTTTTACAGACTACAATTTCATAAAGTTAGTAAAGTATCATAAAGTTTAAAGGTTACATAATTAGGAAGTTATTACAGGCATCCATCTAACATTATCTGTCCTCATAAAAATAAATCTTGTACTGTAGTAAATAAAGATGAAATAAAATAATTGATGTTTTGCTGATGTGAATCATTCACATCATTCACTTTTACCCCACGTCTATTTTTTTCCGTAAAAATGTAGCAACCCATGAAACGTCAGTTTACTGCATCGAATTAAAAGTCCAACTTTAAGTATCTACTGTGTATGTACCTACATATTTCACAGTCGAGATGTCAAACTCGTATTATGTTAAGTGATATACCTACCTACCGACTGGCATGCTATCACGCGAAACAAAACTGCTATTATTACCATTTTTATGCACATGTTCGTACGTACGTTTTCCTTATTCCTCTTTGCAAATAGAACTTAGTACGAGTAGAAAGGAGAACGAGGAAATGGTAACTGTGACAATTTGCTGTCACATATACATACATACATACATTTTAATATATCACGAATTGTGCTATAAATATGTGTTATTTAAAATAACTTATTTTTAAGATTCCGTACCCAAAGGGTAAAAACGGAGCCCTATTATTGTCACTCTGTCTGTCCGTCTGTCTGTCTGTCTGGCCGCCGCGCCGCGCCAGTCAAAGGTATCTTGCTCGTAGATGAAATGAGTTACAAACCTGAAATTTTGGTATTTGGTGTAGAACGTTGAGCCAGAACTAGATATTGAATTAAAAATGGAATTAATTTGTTTTTCAGGGAGGCTCCCATACATGAAAAACGAGCCGGAAAAAAACTTTTTCTCTTTTACTCTACCTAGCATGTGGGGTATAATTATTTAGAACTGTTTATGTAGAGTACGAATATATATATTTTTATTTTTTTTTTAAATAAGGAAATGGGGGGCCGTTAAACTTGTCAGTTTTAGACCATTTTTGTGATGGGGGCTATCTCGAAAACTAAAACAGTTAGAAATACAGAATTTTGTTATATTATGTGCCATATATGTATATATACTATATATACTGAAAACAACGATTCATAAATTAGTTTGTAAACAGACCAAAACAAATGAACATATTTTGGGGTTTACTTTCACGGTTTGTTGCGATGCGCTGAATTGAAATACCTATTTGTTACACCCAAAATCTTTATTATGTTGTTCATAATTATGTACGGAACCCTAAAAGAGCGAGGCCTGACTCGCACTTGGCACACAATTGCAGTCACAATGACCAATAAAGAAACCTTTTGCTTTATAGAGCCCTACCAAGCCGAAAATTGTTTGTGGAACCCAAGAAATAAAATCAAAAAAATAAAAACATACAATTTTCGTATAACTACACATTCAAGTAAATGCGGTATGCTGTGAATAAATAAACCGCAGGCAGCAGCTGTTAACGTCTCAATATTCATTTTAGTAAATACGTCAGCACATTGGCCCTAATCGAAGCATACTGAACGACCATCCAACGTGTGGACGCTACACAATCTCTTGGCCCAACACCTTCCATCATGTTTGCCAAAATGTTGGCCAACGTGTAGAGGCGCCGTTAGATAGAGGCTTTCGGACTTTAGGGACTGTAAAATTTTGCTGATAATATCAGACATTTCTGATCCAATAAGTGAAACGGAAAAGTCTAAAGGTATATTTAACCCCCGACCCCAAAACGATGGGGTGTTATAAGTTTTACGTGTCTGTGTGTGTGTGTGTGAGTAGTAAAAAGTATGAGTGAAATCTACAATACCTACTAATCGGCAGGTGTATACGCATGAAATTACAAGTAGTCCGTAAAACAGTACATTAATGCATTATACCTATTAGGTACTATGTTTACATCTACACAATGTAGGTACTTACACTAGCTAGACCATGCACGTTTATGAGCATTTAAAATTAAATAATAAAAGTTATCTTTAGATAAAGCAAGAAAACTATAGTGATTACGAAATTCAAATTGTGAATCCTTCATTAAATATACCAATTTAAAAATAATTACTTATTAACGTAAAATTCAATGTTCAAATTGTGTAGAAAACATTGCAACTTTAAAACTAATACCATTATTTATTGGAGACTAGCGGTCCGCCCCGGCTTCGCCCGTGGTACATATAGGGTAAAACCCGGATAGACGCCCCACTTTTTGAAATGACCTCATAACTTTTAAAATATTAATTTATCACAAATAATATTTATGAATATAGTTAGTTTAATCTTTTGGGTTCCATTATGACTTGTTTTTGTTGTCCTAACGATTACAGATTTTGCAGAATTTAACTTTTCGCAGACCCTTTTTTTTGGGGATAGATGCCTACCTGTGTGGATAGATGCCCCACTATGAAAATACTAAAAAGGATAGATGCCCTATGAAAAAAAATAAGCAAAATACATAGTTTCATAAGGTTTTATTATCTAAATATATAAAAGGAAAAGGTGACTGACTGACTGACTGCCTGATTGATCTATCAACGCACAGCTCAAACCACTGGACAGATTGGGCTGAAAGAGATAGATGCCCCGAAGTATATTAAAACTATCAGGAATTTATTGAAAAAAGAAATAAAAATATAAAAGAACATTAAAAATATTAAAAAAATACTTGACATATCAATAGGTATATTAGGGGATAGATGCCTCTAAGGGCACCTATACCTCGAAAAATCGAGGCAACTATCCTTTTTTGATATGGATAGATGCCCTTTTATTTATTAAATAAACTAAAAACTAAAGAGCGATTATTTACACTTAGGTGTACACTTATTGAACCAGTGTATTGACATAATAAAAAATATAACAGAATCTTCTACTACTTCAAAAGTTATACAACGGCAAATACTCGCCTCTAAAACTTTGAAGGATTTGCCGCGTTCGCTGCGGAGATAATCACACGCACAAACGAAACAAATTGTTTTAATACAAATGTATGTAGGGGCCTGAGGTTTGGGGGGCTTGCGCTTCTTATTTAAACTATCAATTTTTAGTCGCGAGTTTGGGAAGTCAGGTTTTTTGACACTGAGGCATCTATCCAACTGCGGCATCTATCCGGGTTTTACCCTATAGCCTATAGCACTCAAGGATCACGTAAATATCCAACGGTGAAAGAATTTTTGAAATCGGTCCAGTAGTGCCTGAGATTAGCGCGTTCAAACAAACAAACTCTTCCGCTTTATTATATTAGTATAAGATAGCGGTTCAATCAAACAAGACTTTGCTTATCATACCGCTGAATAAAATATATTTTAGTAGCTTCTGCCCGCAGCTTCGCCCGCGTGAATTTCGGTTTTTCACAAATCCCGAGGAAATCGTGGATTTCCGGTTCCTGTTCCTGCTCCCTTTTCCAACCTTTACCTACTTTCAAGGAAGTTTGCTATAGTAATCTACCTATAGCTGTAGCTATAGATTTCGCTATAGAACTGTGGATTTTTCTAGGGTAAAAGTATAGATAAAGTAGCCTATGTGTTAAGTCAGGACATAATCTATCTCCATTCAAAATTTCAGCCAAATCAATTCAGTAGTTGCGGCGTTAAAGAGTAACAAACATACACACACATAGTGTGATATAATGTGATGTAATAAACACTAAAACTTACCTTGAGAATCAAAAAAGAAGAAAATACTTTAAATGTTGCATTTAAACTGCAAATCTAAGCGGTTTCACTTTTTGCCAAATTAGACTTTCTCATAATATAATTACAAATTAAATAACACAAAAAAATACTTAATCTAAAATGCATTCATAATTGTTTATTATATCGTATGCACTCTTAAGTTATTAACAACACTTCGATTATAACAAATGTTTTATGCTAAGAATTAATTACGTTAAATGGCGCGTTTTCGCATTCAGACGGCGTGGCGAACGTTAAGATGCTAGAAAACAACTGTTTTGTTACGTGTATTACGTATGCAATTGCGTCACGAATAATCAGAATGAAAATGCTGCAGTAATAATAAACAGATAATTAAATTTTTTTAATGTCTGCCACCTAGAATACTTTTTCTTGACTTGATACTTGATAGCAGTCTTACCCGGCTTAATGTCTCTCCCACAAATTGGTTCTTGTAAAATAATCACTACATACTTACTTAATTATTATAAAACAAAGTCTCCCGCTGCGTCTGTCTGTCTGTTCGCATTAAACTCAAAAACTACTGAACGGATTTTCATGCGGTTTTCACCATTAGACAAAATGATTAATGAGGAAGGTTTTGTGTAAATTGGTTGAAAAATGATAATAGTAGCAGATAATTACTACCCGTGCGAAGCCAGGGGGGGTTGGTAGTATACTTATAATCAGAATATACGGAAAAAAGTTCAAAATGCAAAAACCAAATCAAATCACATATTCTTGTTTTGGTCACATCTTTTTTTTTTTTTTTTTTTTTTTTTTTTTTTTTTTTTTTTTTTTTTGTGTTCCTCCCTTTTTTCCTTCGACATGGGGGTCGAAGACTGTTCTAGGTCGGTACTTAGATCAGCTAAGTTGCATTCTGTTTGCTCTTTATTTTGTTTAACTACTACATAATATTTGCAGAGTTTATGATGCATTTCATATACATTTTTATTTAATATTTTATAAATGTTTTTTTTTTTCATTCTTTATGTTCTTTGCTCTTTTTTTTTCTTTTTTTTCTTTTTTTTTTTTACTTTCTTTTTTTTATCTTGTTTGTTTCTTTTTTTTTTCATTTTTTTCCCATTATTATTACTTTTTTTTTTTTTTTAAACAAAATATAACTTATTATTGCTAACTAGCTTAAACTACTATGCATTATCTAAACTTACTTACTTAACTATTCTTATAAAAACTTATGTGTCGTATAATCTTAATCTTTATAATTAATTTATTACATCATAAATAATTTACAGAAAGATGTCTTAGTTATTAATTTGTTTTGTTTTGTTTTATTATAATATTTGCTACCTTTACACAATAGTTTACAAATTTTTGTCTTGTTTCATTGTTACTTATAAGTTCCCTCAGTGTATCAGTTTTTATGTTTTTTCCTATTTCTATTTCAACATCATTTCTCTGTCTACCGAATCTTGGGCATTCTGATATAATATGTATTATGTCTTCCGCAATTTCCGGGTCGCATTTGCATGACGGGTTGTCCTTGCATTTGAACCTGTGCAAATAGTATGAGAACCCGCCATGCCCTGTTAATATTTGTACTAATGTTGGGTTAAGTTTTATTTGTTTTAAAATTTTATAAGCCTGTTTGATGTCTGGGAAAAAAATTTTCGTTGTTCCTGCTGTTGAGCCAGAGGTATATCTACTTTGCCATTCGTCAAGTGTGTCATTTCTAATGGAGTCACATCTTGTAAGAATCTTCTTTATAAGATGTGACCAAAACAAAATAAGTTTCAAACTTCGCCGCAATCGACCCCATAAGCAGCGCATTCGCTTTTCAATAGTGGAAATATTCAGAGCAACTTGTCGAAAATCGAAAACCAACGCAATTAGTTGTACTGACGTTCTAAACAATCTTCCCTTTTGAGAATAGAATATTATAATATCGTCCAAGATAATAAATAAAAGATTCTATCGAATTGGCACCATTTTCCTATAACTGTTTATTGTTGAAATGTAAGTTTTGTCCGTCTTGGAAATTATGTGTTGCACTTGTCGAAGCACAAAAATTAAACATTTGTCACTAAGTTTCACAATCACTAAGTTTCTTTAACATACAGATCGCACAATTCGGGTGCGTTAGTACCTACCGCAAAAGTCACAACCGCCAAAAAAATGTAATTAGCATGTCCCGCATTTATTTGGTGGCTCTTTATGGTGTCCAGATGAGGCTATAATTAGATTTCCAGTACTGAAAAGTGTGTTTGGTTTAGCGAGTGCGGTTCGGCCGTGCTATGTGCGATCAGCTACGAGTTACGACTATGTAAGCTGGTACTTACAGAATTTTCACACAACCCGTCACAACCCTAACATTTAAAAATCCAGATATTTAATAACTGTCGGTAAACAACATTCTGAACGTAACATTAAATATTACAGCGCTGAAGAATGCTAATCAAGTGAAAGGCGGGTGAACGGCTGATACATATGATATTTATTCAACAAGAGATGAGCGGGACAAGATCTGACTGTTGACTTTTTTATTAAGCTTAATTTGATTATTCATAGACTAGTGGACCCAGCAGACTTCATCCTGCCCGGTGACATACCGACATCGGCGCCACCTACTGAGACCCGGTAGGTTACCTGTACCTACCCGGTAATTGTGTTTTCAAACCATCCAGGATTGACATATACACACAAAATTTCATCCAAATTGATCCAGTCGTTTAGGAGGAGTTAGGTGACAAACACACGTACAGAAGAATAATAATATATATGTAGGTACGGGTGAGGGAGTTTACCGTATCGACGCGGGATGATGTTTTGACAGTTGCCAAACCAATGAACATTTTGTATGGGAAAATGTTTTTTCTTTTTTTTTTTTTTTTAGTAAGTATGCTATTCGGGACGGAGACAAATGCAACAAATCAATAACCATAGCAATAACCAATAGCTCTGCCAGAAAAGTCGCGTGAAAAATACCTGAAACCCTATGAATTATTTAATAATTGGAAACAAAAGGTGCGAAGACCTGTTCAGAGACTGTGATTTTATCATATTTTATGGAATTGTCTAAAACAAGGCAACCATCTATATTATGTAGTATATATATATATATATATACTCCATGTTAAAAGCTACAATCAAATCGAAATGTGACGTTCACATCACACCTATCAAACTTATCGCATTTTTGAAAAGACAGTCGGAGGGGTGTTTAATATTTTTAATATAAAACCACAAAACCAAAGTTGCAACCAATAGGTGTCTAACTTTGGGAGTTAAGTATGTCTAACTTTGTAAGTTTATGTTTTACTTATAGGCACACTGTCCGATCATCTATAACTATATTATAAAATTATAATAATTAATAAAACACATTTATTAGAGCTGTGACGAGTTTTAATCCAACAAAATACGAATATCATACAAGGGGCACAAATCTAAAAAATCTTAAGTTTTCACCGCTCATGATATTGAAAAGTTCTTATATATTTTCCCGCTACAAAAAAGAAAAGTTATTTGATAAAAAATTTGAGTCTCAACTGGCACTTCGCTAATTTTTAAGTTAAGTATAGGGTAAAACCCGGATAGACGCCCCACTTTTTGAAATGGCCTCATAACTTTTAAAATATTAATTTATCACAAATAATATTTATGAATATAGCTAGTTTAATCTTTTGGGTTCCATTATGACTTGTTTTTGTTGTCCTAACGATTACAGATTTTGCAGAATTTAACTTTTCGCAGACCCTTTTTTTTGGGGATAGATGCCTACCTGTGTGGATAGATGCCCCACTATGAAAATACTAAAAAGGATAGATGCCCTATGAAAAAAAATAAGCAAAATACATAGTTTCATAAGGTTTTATTATCTAAATATATAAAAGGAAAAGGTGACTGACTGACTGACTGCCTGACTGATCTATCAACGCACAGCTCAAACCACTGGACAGATCGGGCTGAAAGAGATAGATGCCCCGAAGTATATTAAAACTATCAGGAATTTATTGAAAAAAGAAATAAAAATATAAAAGAACATTAAAAATATTAAAAAAATACTTGATATATCTATAGGTATATTAGGGGATAGATGCCTCTAAGGGCACCTATACCTCGAAAAATCGAGGCAACTATCCTTTTTGATATGGATAGATGCCCTTTTATTTATTAAATAAACTAAAAACTAAAGAGCGATTATTTACACTTAGGTGTACACTTATTGAACCAGTGTATTGACATAATAAAAAATATAACAGAATCTTCTACTACTTCAAAAGTTATACAACGGCAAATACTCGCCTCTAAAACTTTGAAGGATTTGCCGCGTTTGCTGCGGAGATAATCACACGCACAAGCGAAACAAATTGTTTTAATACAAATGTATGTAGGGGCCTGAGGTTTGGGGGGCCTGCGCTTCTTATTTAAACTATCAATTTTTAGTCGCGAGTTTGGGAAGTCAGGTTTTTTGACACTGAGGCATCTATCCAACTGCGGCATCTATCCGGGTTTTACCCTACCTAATAATAAGCAAGTAGGTACGTAATCTGAATGTAAAAAATCCTTTATCCTACTACTTAATATTATAAATGTGAAAGTGTGGATGTTTGGATGTTTAGATGTTTGGATATTTGTGACTCTATAACGTCGCAACTACTGAACCGATTCGGCTGAAATTTTGAATGGAGATAGATTCTGCCCTGATTTAAAACATAGGCAAAACATAGGCTACTTTTTATCCTAAAAAAATCCACAGTTCCCGTGGAATTTTGAAAAACCTGAAATCTATATCTACAGCTATAGGTAGATTACTATAGCGAACTGCCTTGATAGTAGGTAAAAAGGTTGGAAAAGGGAGCGGGAACGGGAACCGGAAATTCACGACTCCTTCGGGATTTGTTTAAAACCGAAATTCACGCGGACGAAGCCGCGGGCAGATGCTAGTGTTTCAATAAATATTTTTCTTACTTAACTACATCTTGTATTTTTTCGCTATTGAGGTGAAAATTTGTATGTATCACACGATAGCAAACTTTTTGAATCTTGTGCCATTGAATCCCTCACTACACTCAGGATTCAAACTAGGCACTCGAAACAAAAAATGACTTTGCCATCTTGTTGAACAAATTACTATTTCCTAACCAGCCAACTGCTGCACGGATTTTCTTTAAATATTGATTACAATTTTTATAGTAATGATATCTATACTTAAGAAGATTTTATAAATTTCATAATATTATTATGAATTGACTCATATAAATGGCGCCGAACTGCCATCCATCTTGGATTATTTATTCGTATAAATACTTACCGGTGCTTTAACTGGTTTACGTAGGCCGACGAAAAACCATCGCTAATGAAACTCGAAGGATTGACACAATTAAAATCTGTTTCAATGAATAACTTCATTTATTTGTTTCTATTTTTATCTATTAGTCCGTGAAGATATACAGGAACCTATGAAAAAAGTCTCATAAAAAACATACGCGCCGAACTGAGAACCTCCTCCTTTTTGGAAGTCGGTTAAAAATATCGTTATTTTTGAGAGCATAAATTTTACACCCCAATACATCGGGGTAGTTTCACACGATTAGATTAACAAATTAGCAAAACACGATACACCCTATATTTGTTCAGTCAACCAAATTATTTGATGTAAAGTGCCCGTAATTTGTAATATTATGTTCAATACCAGTAAGAGGCTGCGACTTTGCCCGCACTTTATCGCTGTATTAGCAGGGGTAATGACTTGTAGTGAATAAGTAGTTTATCGGAAAATCTCAGTATGACCCAAAGTTACATGTTACTAGATAGATGTAGGTACATAGGTTATTCATGGAAATTAATTATTTTTCTTATTAATACTTTTCCGTAAACTATAATTTTTCCACAAATCAAATAGGTGTACATAGGTACTTATAGTTACGTGATGCGTCCATATTTGTGCATAGATGTTCAGAGGCATGCAAATAATAATTGTAATTATCGGTATTGTACGTAATTAATAAACTATGTACCTACCTATCGCGCTTAAATAACGAACGCGCGAACTCATATGAATCCATTCTCTACTTTATTCATCTCTGTATCATATCATATGGCCTGTTTCACCACCTATTGATAACTATCGGATAGCTATCTACAACTTTTGTCTTTGTCACTTCACATAAAGTAAAGAAAGTGACAAAACTTTAGCCTATCCGAAACTTATCAGATGGTGGTGAAACAAGTTCTTAATCGCATGATTTAGCAAACTAAATAGGTTTCTGGAGTAAACTCCGATTGCTGAAGTAATACAGCAAAAGTAGATATGAACTGTTGGTCCATGGTGGTAGTTCTAAGTGAGAGTGAAGGAATAGAGAGAGTGCACCGGTTTATGCTGTGTGCACACACATTTGTGCACTTTAGTATCTCCTACGTGATTGGCTAGTCTCCGCCTCAGTTAAGATTGGCTGCCGTGTTCGAAATTCGGTCGGGAGACATCATATTATACCTATTTAACTGTCAAGACAGACTGTCTGCAACTCTGGACTGGTCCTGGATTTGACATCCAATCTCAAGGCCTCAAGTCATGATGGTATAGGCTTAGAAAACGACTTCGAAGAAATTTCTTCCCCGCGCCTATACCCGGGTAAGGAGGCATTGCCTTGAGCCTTTGAGGCCCGCATGCGCAAATAGCTCTCGCGCTCTCTCGGGGTTTATGTTTTTAGTTTTTAGGGTCCCGTACCCAAAGGGTAAAAATGTACTAAAGAAAGAGCCCTATTAATGTCACATGCTGTCTATTAGTCTGTATGTCACGGATCTCTAACTCGGACTTGAAATTTCGATAATTTCGATTCGATTTTCAGGAAAAGTCCCAAATATGAACAAGTATAAATTTAAAATTTAAAAACCCCCGACATTCGCCATTTTGTGACGGCGGCCATCTTGAATTTGCAATAGTGCTATTCTACTAGTCAAGCCCTTTCATTTGATACCCATATTAAGGGAGTTGTGAAAAAATATGAAAAAATATGTAATCCGCCATTTTGTAGCGGCGGCCATCTTGGACCGATTTTCATCAAACATAGCTAACAACACTCTCGACTAATTCACCTTTTAAACAAAAAAAACCGCATTCAAATTGGTCCACCCGTTTGAGCGCCACAGGGGAACAGACAGACAGACACACACACACACACACACACACACAGACACGTCAAACTTATAACACCCCGTCGTTTTTGCGTCGGGGGTTAAAAAGGAGCCGAAAAAAAAATTACCCAGGCATTTGGAAAATCATTGTATACCTATATAGACCTTATTGAGTAATGAATAGCTCGAAGTTGTTGTTTTAAACCATATTTGTTAAGGGGTTTATTTTTGAACTTTACTAAGTACATATCTATACTAATAAATAAAATTGAAGTGTCTGTCTGTAATTTCGAAATAACTACCACATATTAAGCTCATATGGTTATTTGAACGATACCATAACCGAATCACACGTTTTTAAAATTTTTGTCTGTCTGTCTGTCTGTTTGAACGGGCTAATCTTCGGAACGGCTGAACCGATTTTGACGGGACTTTCACAGACAAGTAGAGGATTAACCAAGGAGTAACATAGGCTACTTTTTTTAACCGACTTTCAAAAAAGGAGTTGTGTTGAAATCGGTAAGTACCTATGTTAAAAAACGCCCTGATAGGTACTTTCGCTGCGCATGACGGCCGCGTACGCGGTGCGGCGGTACGCCGCCGCGCGGCGGGCGGGTGCGGTGAAGAGGGTGCATGCTCCAATCCAATTCCAATCTCCATTTCGAACAGAAAGTATATTGAATATAACTATTTCGAACGAGGGAGCTAATGCGTGCGGATGTGTACTGCGTTTGTTGCGTGCGTTTTCGTAATTTTTATTTTGAATCGGAGATTTTGTTTTTATTAGGGGTTATGATGTTTTTTATTTCTTTAGTTTGTTTTAGTCGTATGTATGTATGTCGAAGGCAGGGTCACTGCCAACCGCGCCAACGGGCCAGTCAAAACTACTGAACAGATTTGGCTGCAATTTTGAATGGAGATAAAAAATTCCCTAAGTAAGTATAAAGGTTGGAAAAGGGAGCGGGAACGGGAACCAGAAATCTACTTATCCCTCAGGATTTCTGAAAAACCGAAATTCACGCGGGCGAAGCCGCGGGCAAAAGCTAGTACATAATAAAACCGGTCAAGTGCGAGTCAGACTCGCGCACCGAGGGTTCCGTACTCCAGAAGTATAAGTACAATCTGTTTTTCATTAGTTTGTCTTAAAAGGACAGGTGCTAATTAAGCTAGGCCTCTAAATTGTATGAGCACTCATACAACTTAATTGGCTCAACTATGTATGTACCACCCTTTACTTTCCAACTTTTTTTAGTTTTTGGAATTATTCCTTTATTTATGCTGTAAGACCTGGCTTTTTGCCAAATTACGTAATTCTAGGTCAACTGGAACTACCATTTAGGTTTTCGACCCAAAAAATATAGGGTACTTCCGGTTGACCTAGATTTGTCAATTTTGGTCAAAAGCAAGGTCTTACAAATGAAGTAAAGGGAAAATTCCGAAAAATAAAAAAAGTTGAAAATTAAGGTAAATTTTGGTACTTACAAGTTTTCGTGAAAATCTAAATTTGCCCATATCTTTTTA
This sequence comes from Melanargia galathea, assembly GCA_920104075.1. Classification (NCBI taxonomy): domain Eukaryota; kingdom Metazoa; phylum Arthropoda; class Insecta; order Lepidoptera; family Nymphalidae; genus Melanargia; species Melanargia galathea. The sequence goes on from OV049857.1 coordinate 30,750,570, forward strand.
TTGTGTGGACTCAGGACCTTAATTTTTATACACCTAATAGGGACCATAGACCTTAGTATCTATACTAATAAATAAAATTGAAGTGTCTGTCTGTAATATCGAAATAACTACCTCATATTAAGCTCATATGGTTATTTGAAAGATACTATAACCGAATCACAAGTTTTTAAAATTTTTGTCTGTCTGTCTGTCTGTCTGTCTGTCTGTCTGTCTGTCTGTCTGTCTGTCTGTTTGAACGGGCTAATCTTTGGAACGGCTGAACCGATTTTGACGGGACTTTCACATACAAGTAGAGAATTAACCGGGGAGTAACATAGGCTACTTTTTTAACCGACTTTCAAAAAAGGAGGAGTTGTGTTTTTCTACCTATGTACATCGATATCTCCGAGATTTCTGAACCGATTTGCGTATTTTTTTTTTAATCGATAGAGAAACATTGCGACACTGTCCTACAAAAAATTTGGATTCCAACTCCTCAATCCTGATGCTGTAGGGGATCTGATCCCCAAAACTAACGGGATTTAGGCACTGGCGGTTATTTAAATTGATATTGGGGATACCAATTAAAGACTTTATTGTTGAATGACCTCGAGTAGGTACATGTCCAACTACTCAACCCTGATGCTGTAAAGAATTGCATTCCGAAATCGTAAGGATCCCACGGAATTTTTCCGTTTTGTGGACGGGTTACTACTTACTACAGATATAGGCTACTTTTTGTTCTGGAAAATCAAAGTTCCCACGAGATTTTTACAAACCTAAATACACACGGGCGAAGCCGTGGGCATCATCTAGTCTGGTATAAATTTCAACTTGCTAGGTCCATCCGTTCCTGAGAAAATCGTTGGTGACACACGGACAGACGGACAGACGGACAAGAAAGTGATCTTATAAGGGTTCCTTTTTTTACCTTCTTTAACCCTATTAACAACAAATACTGAAAATACCGATACATAATATTATGTAGTTTCTAGGTACGACAAACGAAACAAACATTTATTATTACTTTTCATAAGGATACCTAAATATGGAACCCGAAAGCGAGGCTGACGCGATTTTTAACCCCCGACGCAAAAACGACGGGGTGTTATAAGTTTGAAGTGTGTGTGTGTCTGTGTGTGTGTCTGTCTGTTCCCCTGTAGCGCTCAAACGGGTGGACCGATTAGAATGCGGTTTTTTTTTGTTTGAAAGGTGAATTAGTCGAGAGTGTTGTTAGCTATGTTTGATGAACATCGATCCAAGATGGCCGCCGCTACAAAATGGCAGATTATATTTTTTTCACAACTCCCTTAATATGGGTATCAAATGAAAGGACTTGACTAGTAGAATAGCACTATGCAAATCAAAGATGGCCGCGACAGCAAAATGGCGAATGTCGGGGGTTTTTTAAATTTTCAATTTATAAGTAATTGTTACAGTTTTTCCCATTAAGGGATCCAAAGTTCAAATCAAAATCGATCGATCAGAAATCAGAATTCCAACATGTGACGCGGAGACAGATGGCTACGCTGCGACCGCCCGGCGCGCGGCGTCTAGCACCGACGCGACGTGGACCGTATTATCTGCGCGCCGCGGTGTTGTGTTACCATTGTGAACTATCAGCCACAGACATCACACTAATCACACTAATATTATAAAGGCGAAAGTTTGTGTGTGTGTGGGCGAGCATGTGTATGTGCGAGCATGTGTGTGTGCGAGCATGTGTGTATGTTTGTTACTCTTTAACGCCGCAACTACTGGCTGAAATTATGAATGAAGATAGATTATGCCCCGACTTAACACATAGGCTACCTGGCTTTTTATCCTGGAATCCACAGTTCCCACGGGATTTTAAAAAACCGTAATCTATAGCTACAGCTATAGGTAGGTAGATTAACTACTATAGAAAATTTCCTTGAAAGTAGGTATAAAGGTTGGAAATGGGAGCGGGTACGGGAACTGGAAATCCACGATTCCCTAGGGATTTGTGAAAAACCGAAATTCACGCGGGCGAAGCCGCGGGCAGAAGTTAGTAATCTATACTAATACTAGATTCTGCCCGCGGCTTCGCCCGCGTGAATTTCGGTTTTTCACAAATCCCAAGGGAATCGTGGATTTCCGGCTCCCGTTCCCGCTCCCTTTTCCAAACTTTATACCTACTTTCAAGGAAGTTTGCTATAGTAATCTACCTATAGCTGTAGATATATATTTCGTTTTTATCAAAATCCCGTGGGAACTGTGGATTTTTCCAGGATAAAAAGTACATACGCATACAGATGCATGCAACTATTGTAATAATGTGCTATGTGAGCGTGATTTACCTAAGAACAGTCAACGCCATCTATCGCGTTTTTGGAAGTCTATATCTATTTTAGTCCCACAGGAATACTTTTCCGGGGTAAAAAGTACCCTTTGTTTTAAGTCAGGACATAAGCTATCTCCATTCAAAATTTCAGCCAAATCGGTTCTGTAGTTGCGGCGTGATTGAGTAACAAACATCCAAACATCTAAACATCCAAACATCCACACTTTCACATCTATAATATAATAAAACTGTAACAGATCCAATTCTGTACATTGAAGATATTTTGAAAATTTTTATCGGAGGGCACTCTATAATCGATACTGAAGCCAAAACTGCAATTTTTTTCATTTTTGTCTGTCTGTCTGTCTGTCTGTCTGTCTGTCTGTCTGTCTGTCTGTATCTTGGCCGCGCATCACGCCGAAACTACTGAATGGATTCGAATGAAACTTGGTACGATTTGAGTTTATACTCTGAGGTAGGTTATAGGATACTTTTTATCCCGAAATTCAGCACGGTTCCCTTGGGAGAGGGGATGAAAGTTAAAACGTGTATTTAGCTGTAATTCATTAACGCGTTATTGGATTTCACTCATTCTTTTTTTGTTAGAAAGGTAGTACTTTAAGTATTGTCCCGTAAATATTTCAAGGTCATAGGTTTTTTAGTTTAGAAATGACAGACATTACAATCCTCAGTATTGGGTTCAAATAACTTGGGACCCGGATCTTTGAACGTACGGCTTATTTTAAACTGGTGTGCGTTTAAATTTATGTTTGTCGGTCTGTCTATTTATTCCAGCTAATCTCCGAAACAGCTGGATCGATTTTAATGGAACTTTCAATGTTATAAGGAGTAACTTAGGCTACATTTAGTTTAGGTACCTTCATAAAAGAATTATGGGATCCGATCCGATCCTATATAAAACCTATAAACACGCGAACGAAGTTGCGGGGGTCAGCTAGTTTATAATATTATAGTAGGATTAGTAGGATTGAGTGAGCATTGGCTCAATAATTATCAATTAATTGTACATCTACAAAATTACTCTCTGTCAAGTGCGTTCTCAAGAAAAACGGCTATACGCGGGGGATCTTTAATAATGATGCGAAACAATATCAATTACAAAGAACGAAAAGACATTGTTAGCCTTTCTCTTGAACGCATTACTGAGCTGTCTTGTGTTGAGCTGGAGCGATATATTATAGTTTGCGTGTACCGTCCTCCCACAGGTGACTTTGTGCTCTTTGAGGATATCATGGAGGAGGTTCTAAGGAGGATATGTAGGTCATCAAAAAAAATAATAATTTGTGGAGATTTTAATATTGATATTTTGCTCCACACTCCTTTTACGGGTAGACTGCTAAATCTTTTTAGAAGCTTTAATTTAGAGAATATTTTTGTTGAACCTACAAGAATAACTGCGAACACAGCTACTTGTATTGACAACATTTTCTGTGATTGTAAAATCATCGAAAAATCAATTATCAGTAATCTAAGATCTGATCACTGCGGACAAATGATATCTGTTCCTAGTAGTGAACAGAATAAAGCAAAAGTAATAAAATATAGGCCAGTTACCACTAAAAAAGTAAGGCAATTCAAACATACTATCTCAACTATATTACCGACACTTGACCTTACGCAGGATGATCCGGATGAACTTTATAGCACGTTTTTTGATGTAATAAACACTCAATTTACCTCCATCTTTAAAATCATAGAAAAACGATTGTTTAAAAATCTTAAATTTAGTGACTGGGCAACTGTTGGCATTTATAAAAGTCGAAACAAGTTGTTTGACCTGTATGCAGAAAAACAATATAATTATACCCCCGCGTTTATTGAATACGTAAGAAATTATTCCAAATTGTTTCGAAATGTTTGCATACAGGCAAAATCTCTTTATATAAAACAGAAAATCATGAATTCTGATAATAAAATAAAAGCAACTTGGGATATCATCAGTGATGAAATGGGGAAACATAAAGTACATACTAATAAACTGGAGTTAAAAATTAATAATCATATTATTGACTCTGATATAGAGATAGCAAATACTTTTGAGAACTTCTTCCAAAATATTCCAGTTACCACGACTAATTCCCTGAATTCCTCGCCAACAGAAGCCTATAATATCCTGAGGGGCAATGTTTCTGAGTGCAATGTATTATTTCGATTTAAATACGTAACCCCATATGATATTATCAAAACATTTAAATCTTTGCAACACAAAAAAACAGGAGATTTATGGGGAATATCAGTAAAAATAATTCACAATATTATTGATGTTATTGCGCCATATCTTGCTGTAATTTTTAACAAGTCCATAGATTCGGGATCATTTCCCGACCTCATGAAATGTAGTAAATTGATACCTCTGTTTAAGTCGGGAAGTAAAACTGATCCAAATAACTACAGGCCGATTTCAATTCTACCAACTCTCAGCAAGATATTTGAAAAAATAATGCTCAACCAACTGCTCCTGCACTTTAATTTAAATAAATTACTTCACTCTGAGCAGTATGGTTTTACTAAGGGTCGTTCAACAACCGATGCGGCCGCAAGGCTGTTACGGCACATTTTCGATGCTTGGGAAAAGTCACAGAATGCCATTGGTATCTTCTGTGATTTGTCAAAAGCATTTGATTGCGTTGAGCACGAGACTCTTTTACGAAAATTAGGCCACTATGGTATTAAAGAATCTGCACTCAGTCTCATTGCGTCTTATCTCGGTGATCGTATACAAAGGGTATGCATCAATGATGTTAAGTCATCCGGATCAGCCTCAGTAATGGGTGTCCCCCAAGGCTCTATTCTAGGTCCATTCATGTTTCTGGTTTATATTAATGACTTACCACATTTCGTCAAAAATGCTTGCGATATTGTACTATTTGCTGATGATACGTCTTTAATTTTTAAAGTCGATAGAAGTAAAGACAATTTTGACGATGTAAATAATACTTTATCTCAAGTTTCACACTGGTTTACTATAAATAATCTACTTTTAAATGCTAAAAAAACCAAGTGTGTCGAGTTTTTATTGCCCAATACAAGGATTACTAGCAACAATTTAAAGATAAGTGGTCAGCCATTGAAAACTGAGAACACAACTGTGTTCTTGGGAATAACCCTAGATGCAAAGCTTCAATGGGGCACCCATATAGCAACACTTGCTGGCAAGCTTAGCTCTGCTGCTTACGCTGTTAGGAAGATTCGACAGTTAACAGACGTAGAAACTGCAAAAGTAGTTTATTTTGCATATTTCCATAGTATTATGTCGTATGGAATCTTACTATGGGGTAAAGCAGCTGATATTGGAAAAATTTTCGTTTTACAAAAAAGGGCAATTCGCGCAATTTATAATTTAAAACCGCGGGATTCCCTTCGAGAGAAATTTAAAGAAATAGGTATTCTTACAGTAGCTTCTCAATATATTTATAACAACATAATTTTTGTTAAGCAAAACATTCACAGTTACAATAAAAAGTGTGAATTACACGATAGGCGGTTAAGAAATAGAGATGGACTAGTGATTCCTCGATTACGCCTCAAAAAGGTCCAAAGGTCTTTTGTGGGAATGGGCGTAATGTTCTATAACAAAATTCCACAACAAATCTTAGATTTGCCTTTACACAAGTTTAAGAATTCTATTAAAAGTGTGCTCATGAAAAAAGCATATTATACAATTGAAGATTATATAAATGATAAAAAAGCATGGATTTAATTTATTCGCTTTATACGCTATTATAACTTGAGGAGTATTCGATTATTGGTGTTCAATTCGATGCTTTAATCATGGGTAGCCTAAGTATGTCACGCTCTCTTTAAACATTTCTGTGGTGGTGTCGTGTGGTGCGGGTTGTTACGTTCCCTCAAATATGGTTGAGCGAAGCAATGGCTGGATCATGCGTCATGCTCGTGAACGGGTGCCGCCGTCGGAAATGGGGCTACTTTTGTCTGCCCTTCTTGACGTGTAGAATTGTAAGCACCATTCCGAACCAGTGGTAGATTCATTTGTCGATTCAAAAGCACTTGTAAAAGTTTATCCGAATAAAAAATATGTCTTAGACTTGCCTTTACACAAGTTTAAGAACTTTCTTAAAAGTATGCTCATAAAAAAAGCTTATTATACAACTGAAGATTATATAAACGATAAAAAAGCTTGGATTTAACTCGTTCCAGCAATGCGCGAGACGGCATTTCAATCATGTACATTAATTATAATAATTGTTATAATGTTATTTTTAAAAAGAGCAACCGCCGAGTTTCTTACAGGTTCTTCTCGGCTGGAACTGCATTCCGAACCTGTGGTAGACTCAATCGACGATTCAAAAGCACTTGTAAAAGTTTATTTGAATAAAAAACTTTTCTATTCTATTCTATTCTATTCTATTGGTATTGTGATTATGTGTGATAGCTTCTGCCCGCAGCTTCGCTCGCGTGAATTTCGGTTTTGAACAAATCCCGAGGGAATCGTTGATTCCCGGTTCCCGTTCCAGCTCCCTTTTCCAACCTTTATACTTTCTATCAAGGAAGTTCGCTATAATAATCTACCTATAGCTGTAGATATAGACTTCGGGTTATTCAAAATCCCGTGGGAACTGTGCATTTTTTCCAGGATAAAAAGTAGCCTATGTGTTGCCAATGCATGCAACACAGCAAACTATTGCAATAATGTGTTATATGAATGTGATTTACCTAAGAACAGTCAGCGCCTTCTATGGCGTTTTTGGAAGATTATATCTATTTTAGTCCCACAGGAATACTTTTCCGGGATTAAAAGTGCCTATGTTTTAAGTCAGGGCATAAGCTATCTCCATTCAAAATTTCAGCCAAATCGGTTCAGTAGTTGCGGCGTGATTGAGTAACAAACATCCAAACATACAAACATCCAAACATCCAAACATCCAAACATCCAAACATCCAAACATCCAAACATCCAAACATCCACACTTTCACATTTATAATATTAGTAGGATAATAAAGCAGAAGAGTTTGTTTGTTTGAACGCGCTAATCTCAGGATCTGCTGGACCGATTTCAAAAATTCTTTCACCGTTGGATATGTACGTGATCCTTGAGTGCTATAGGCTATATATGTACCACGGGCGAAGCCGGGGCGGACCGCTAGTAATATTATATAGGGTAGATCAGCGAACACCACTGTACTAAGAATACACACGTGCCAAAATAATTACTCACGTGTGATAGGAAATATCTACTTTTTTGCGATATGTATCTGTTTGAACTTCTGTGTTTACAATTCGAAATAGCGTAAAATGGCACTTTTACGGTTATTTTTGTGAACTAAAACAAATAATGAACTACGTTGAAATCTCGGTGCATATTATACTTACTGTGTGTAATTTTGAAAACTTTTTTACACAAGTTTGGCACGCATTTTCCTCCCACAAGGCCGTTCTTATCTATACCTACTAATATAAAGAAGCTTGTCCTGACTGACTGACTGACTGACTGACTGATCATCAACGCACAGCCTAAACCACGGAAGCTAGATAGAAACTTGAAATTTTCACAATTTTCACATTTTGGAAATTCCACCCCCAAGTGGGTAAAATAGGAGATGAGATTTGTATGAATCCACGCGGGCGAAGTCGCGAGCATCAGCTAGTTTGTTATAATTAATATATTATTATGCTATCAGCGTTGCAGTGACCTAACCCACATTTTGCTCCTAAACTAAGATTAGTATTTTCAACGTCAAATTAAAGTTATAAATAATGGAGATAGAGTTTCGGAAGCTGAGATTTTTTCATCGGAAATTGCCTCCTCTTTAACGAGCTTTTTTCAAAGTTGCTTAAATATAAATATTTTTCAAGTTATTAACATAAAACGAAATATCATTTTTTTCATCTTATTTTGTTAATAACAATTACAATTTCTTACCTGCACCAAAATCCTTCAAAAACATTTTTCTAGAGGTGATCCCGAATTGAATGAGCTACCGCTCATATTTTTAGGATCTTTATCTCTATTTTTCACGTTTTCGAACTTGTTAACCAGTCTAGGTAGGTAATGAGGATTGAGGCAGATAGAGTGTGGCTATTGGCGATGCTACAGAAATTATAATAGTTTTGTTTTTAATTATCTTATTTATTTAATACACATTTCGATTAGTTTTATATACCAAATTTTCAAACAATTTCTGAGTTGTTAATATTGTTAAAATGTTGGTTTTTCGTTATGTTTGGTATTTCTTACTATTGCTGTTATTATCTATTACCATTTAATTAGGTTTAGGACTTATAATGGCAGGGGGAAAACTCGTAGTAGTAGTGAGAGTATCAAGAAATGTGATAGGTAAGTATATGGTCATTCAATATTCACAATATTTTTATGCACCGTACTGGAAACATAATGTGACGTCACAAAGGTCGAGTGCCAATAAAACAAATGTGGAGTATCGACGTGGAGTGTGGACAGTGGACAGTACCACATTTATCAGTTACATAATATTATGTGTAAATTATTCTCTTTGACGCTCGATTTGTGAGGTCTGCAGTCTGCACCTCTATGGTCTACATAATACAACTCAATGACTTTTTATATGTCCCTATTTGTGATTCTGTCGATCAGTTAAACAAACTTAATTTGTAATGCGCAAAGGATTTTCGTCATCATATCATGGAATAGATTAAAATAGTAACCGGAATATCGAATGTCGTATTTTAATCAATCAAACTGGTCAAACGCGTGCAAATGGAGCGTATAAATAACGGACTTCTACAAAGACGTGTTTTAGTGTACCTACCTGCTGTACTAAAATAGAGCAAAAGCCTTGCCATGCAGTCGATTCTGAGCTTGATTAGAGTCGTGTTGTGTGTGTGTGTGTTTGTTACTCTTTAACGCCGCAACTACAGAATTGATTTGGCCGAAATTTTGAATGGAGATAATTTTGAATGGAGATAGATTATGCCCTGAGTTAACTCATAGGCTACTTTTATCCTGGGAAAATCCACAGTTTCCACGAGATTTTGAAAAACCGAAATCTATAGCTACAGCTATAGGTAGATTACTATAGCAAAGTTCCGTGAAAGTAAGTACCTATAAAGGTTGGAAAAGGGAACGGGAACCGGAAATCCACGATTCCCTCGGAATTTGTGGAAAACCGAAAATCACGCGGGCGAAGCCGCGAGCAGAAGCTAGTGAGTAATAATAATGTCCTCCCGACCGAATTTCGGCCACGGCGGCCAATCTCAACCGAGGCGCAGACTAGTCATCTGCGCAGGAGATATTATAGTGCACAAGTGTGTGTGCATACACAGGTGCACTCTATTCCCTCACTCTCATAGTCCGGTGGGACGCCAATGCGACACGACCGGAGGCGCAGGACCAATTTATTAGTACATAGCTAACTAGTTAAATACTACATTTTTTTAATATTTCATTGGGTTTCACTTTTGTTTAAATTGTTTTTTTCAAATCTTATGAGGACATTACAGTTTTTCAATGTATAGAATTAACACAAGAAAATTCTAGAAACAATACATAATTCATCGGTTAAGAAGTGCAAAAGTGCAATTTTAACTTAGTGCATCTTTTTTTTTAAATCAAATTAACTAGGCCTTCTTTTCTACTTAGAACGTCTTGCTCTGTAGAGCATGGTTCTCGTAATTAAACTAACCTTGGTTTCTGACTTGTCTACTGGCCCTTCCGTTTGTATCTTGACTCCCTGTCTCCTCCATGTGCCACGAATATTCCATTTTCAGTTCATATAAAACTCATTTTTTTCTATCCCATTCACGTCGCGTCCAGGGCGTAATCAAAGTGACACATTTTTAAACTGTTTAAAAAGTTAAAATATATTTTTTATTTACATTAAAAATAGAACTCGTTTTTAATTTAATCAACAGGTTAGAGTTTAGAAATAGAATTATCAATATTAAGGTTAAACTTAGCACGTCTTCGGCGCACTAAACTTTCTTTTTATTTTGAATTTAGAACGCCACTATTTAATCAAGTTTTTTTTAGGAAATCTGTTAAAAGTGTCACTGATTAGAATTTCAAACTTGGAATGTCACATATTTTGCTCTGATTTCTTTGATCATAGATTACAGAGATGATTTTGTTTAAATTTAAATTCAGAACGTATCCAGCACACACTTCTTAATGCTACAATAGTTCTCACTTTCGATCACGTCATTACACAGTAAGATTAGGTGTCTCGAGCTGAGACGTAAGTTTATAATGTTAATTCCAAATTATTTTGAAATAAAATGTAAGTAACGGCCTTTTATATTAATTTCAAAATTGTTTTTATCAGGTTTACAGGTTGTCGTTTTCTTTTTCAATCCAAAGCTTGTTGTATTTTTTGTTTTTTTTTTTTTTTTGTCAGTTGCCAAATATATAAAACTGCATTTGAACAAAACGTCCGTCAATTGTTTAAACTCAGAAGGCACTGACGGAGTATCATCGTTCCTACCCTTACGTGAAAGAGATGAATAGCATAAACAAGCGTGTGTTAGAAAGGGATAGATATATTTAACTTTTCATGGTTTTCACGAAAAACATTGGCGGTTTGGAGGGAAATATTGACCAATGGGGCGGAACCCTTCTTTAGGGTTAAAGGTTATAATATGTACAGTTCATAATATAGATAATACGTATTATGCGACGTAGTAAATATTATGCTGACTAATTTAATCGCAGGACTTTGCGTCCATGAAAATCCTACTAATATTATAAAATAGATGATTAAATAACCAACAGTTCCTAAATCCCATTAGTTTTGGGGATCAGGTCCCCTACAGCATCAGGATTGAGGAGTTGGAATCCAAATTTTTTGTAGGACAGTGTCGCAATGTTTCTCTATCGATTAAAAAAAAATTACGCAAATCGTTTCAGAAATCTCGGAGATATCGGTGTACATAGGTAGAAAAACACAATTCCTCCTTTTTTGAAAGTCGGTTAAAAAGTAGCCTATGTTCCTCCCTGGTTAATTCTCTACTTGTATGTGAAAGTCCCGTCAAAATTGGTTCAGCCGTTCCGAAGATTAGCCCGTTCAAACACCCTGACAGACAGACAGACAAAAATTTTAAAAACGTGTGATTCGGTTATGGTACCGTTCAAATAACCATATGAGCTTAATATGAGGTAGTTATTTCAAAATTACAGACAGACACTTCAATTTTATTTATTAGTATAGATATAGATGTGAAAGTGTGGATGTTTGGATGTTTGGATGTTTGTTACTCAATCACGCCGCAACTACTGAACCGATTTGGCTGAAATTTTGAATGGAGATAGCTTATGCCCTGACTTAAAACATAGGCTACTTTTATCGCGGAGAAGTATTCCTGTAGGACTAAAATAGATATACAAAAACTTAGTAGACTTCCAAAAACGCGATAGATGGCGCTGACTGTTCTTAGGTAAATCACGCTCACATAGCACATTATTACAATAGTTGCATGCATCTGTATGCGTATGCACTTTTTATCCTGGAAAAATCCACAGTTCCCACGGGATTTTGAAAAACCGAAATCTATATCTACAGCTATAGGTAGATTACTATAGCAAACTTCCTTGAAAGTAGGTATAAAGGATGGAAAAGGGAGCGCGAACGGGAACCAGAAATCCATGATTCCCTCAGGATTTGTGAAGATCCGAAATTCACGCGTGCGAAGCCGCGGGCAGAAGCTAGTAGAAGCATAAGGCATTGCATATATATTATATATATAAAGCTACTTGAAGTTACGTACTGATCACCTCTCCTGAACAATTTTGTATGGGACTTTTTCACCATATTTTCCATGTGTGTAAAATAGGGTATTTGACAACATTGAACATATACTATTGATTGTGGTCATCTTATCAGATAATAGCCTAAAAAAGACATATTTCACTCAATCACACTAAATTATGTAATTTTACGCGATATTTTGCACGAAATAAAACATTATAATTTTTGAAATTTTATCAGACACGTGAACGCTCTGTGATTGGTTGCTACTCTGGTGACGTCACTTGAAATTATTATACTTGAGAGTACACTTTACTTGGTCGATATAATTGAAGTTTATCAACCAATCGAAAGTAAACTTTAAATTTGAAACAATAAGATTGATATTAAAATAGCATTATTAACCTCTTAATTTCACTTATTTGGTGTGACTTTCTAGCGCATATACTCTACAATACACAATTGTTTTCATACCAATAATTAGATAAACTCTTCCACTAATAAATTATCACTAGATAAACTCATAACTTTTCTTTATTTCCTCACAAAAACAAAAGATTTGTACCTAAATACACAAGTGTTTTTCGCGCCATCCGTCGTAACTAATCACGCAGCGTGCTCTGTCGCACGCACCGAGAGCGAGCGAGAAAAGTGATGATGCTAATATTTTTGCTATGTATTTATTACATAATTAAAGATTGTTATTTTTCTTGTTTCCTCTCCCGCATTCCATTTATTGCATTTAACTTTGTATTTATTGTATTTAACCTATTTAATTACTTTTAATTTGTATTTAACTATTTAATTATTGTTACTGGATAGCTACGCTGTTTTGTTGTGGTTTCTGGTTATGTAACCCATACTGTGCCCATACATACTCTGACCTCTGTGTGTGAACCTATAAACTTGCTCATTGGTTTGTGACGTCACGCGTATCATGTGATCAGCGCTATTACAGAAATGTCGTTTTTGGCGCGGTTTTCAAAACTTAAACTTTATCATTGATTTAATTCTTAATACTGTAGATATTCCGAAAAATATCAATGTAGTGTGTTTTAATAAGTAATAAAGAATAATTTAAAACTAATTCCAAAAATTAGTCAAATAGCCTATTCAAAAATTTAAGGTCTACAAAATTATAGAGAGAGCTGGACGTGGAAAACTGACTAGAGTGCCCTAGGGGATCTCGGAAACTATCAGTCGGAGAGGTATCGTCTCGAAACAAAAAATGTTCAAAACCTTGGGCCATTGGGTCAACCGGTAAAAAAAATATGGCCACCATACAAAAAAAATTTCGTCTCCATACAAAAAAATTCCTAATTTTCAAGAGGCTCTCCAGAACAATTTTGTATGGAACTTTTTTCCCTTCACTACTTATGTGCGTAGAACTTATAGGTCTTCCTTCAGAAAATTATGAAATGTCATGAATGTGGAAAATTTACCAGAGTACCTCATGGATCCTCCAAAACTATCAGTCATACAGACATGGTCCCAAACAAATGTTATTAAAGACCTTGGGCAATTGGGTGAACCGGTAAAAAAAAGATGGCCGCCGAGCAAAAAAAAAATTTTCTCCATACAAATTTTTTGGGTTCTTTTCAAGAGGCTCTCCAGAACAATTTTGTATGGAACTTTTTTCCCTTCACTATTTATGTGCGTAGAACTTATGGGTCTTCCTTCAGAAAATTATGAAACGTCATGAATGTGGAAAATTTACCAGAGTACCTCATGGGTCCTCCGAAACTACCAGTCATACAGACATGGTCCCAAACAAATGTTGTTAAAGACCTTGGGCCATTGGGTGAATGGGTAAAAAAAAGATGGCCCCCGAACAAAAAAAAATCTCTCCATACAAATTTTTTGGGTTCTTTTTAAGAGGCTTTCTTAGACATTTTTGTATGAAACTTTTTCCTCCCACTACACGTATAAGTAAATAGAACTTAAAGATTTTTTTCACAAAAAATACAAAACGTAGTGAATGTGGAAAAATTACCAGAGTACCCTAACGGCCCTCAAAAACTATCAATCATAGAGGCATGGTCTTGAAACTAAAAATGTTCAAGACCTTAGGCCCTTTGGTAAGCCAGTAAAAAAAAGATAGCTACGGAACAAAAAAAAATTCGTGTCCATACAAAATTTCTTTTTAATTTTCACGTGGCTCCCCAGAACATTTTTGTATAGATCTTTTTTTTTCCACTAAACGCATGCATAGAACTCATTAGTGTCTTTTCAGAAAAGATACGAAACGTGATACCAATATTTCTTTCTATCTTTCAAGAGACTCTCCAGAATATTCTGGTATTTGGTATGGCCTCCCATTTCTTTATTTTACGAATATTGAAGAGACTACAAAGCCCGCGAGCTGCTTGCAGCTCGCGCACCGAGCGCAACACTAGTACCTACCTAATTTAACATTCAACCGACCACCGAGTTCAAAGAAGACCCTTAGGAGCTTGCGCCCCCTATGGGTCTTCTCGTCTACGTAAGAACTCTTTACACTTTCCCGGGATAAAAAGTAGCCGTGCTATAGTAGCGCGACTGCAGGAGCGCGGCTCCGGTGCTCGCTTCTCCAACCGAGCTGCGTTAGCCGCGTCCTCGTCTAATTGATGTCGATCATTCGCCTTAATAGCCCAGTCAATCTACTACCAAATAAAAAATCTTGTAGTTTTGAAACTCTTAGTCTTTGGAACTCAAATTCGCACTCCCCCCCCCCCCCTTGATTGATTTTGGATTATGATCAAGAGAAAGGTCCGAAGAACATTTTTGGCCATTTTTCAAAAGTATAAGATATTTTATTTTTATTTTTCTATTAATACAGTGGCAGGTGAGATCACGGTCATGCGCAAATGGGTCTCATTTATCGATAAAAAATACTATAATATTTTAGGGTCCCATGCCAGAGGGTGCCATTACTAAGCCTCCGCTACTGTCCGTCCGTTCGTTTGTCTTTCACTGTCTGTCTATAGCGCCGTAATAATATGTAGCACAAAATAGCCAAAGCATTTTCTCGACGTTATTTGTTTGCAGCTCTATCTACGGTAATCTATACTAATCTATACTAATATAATAACGCGGAAGAGTTTCTTTGTTTGTTTTTTTGTTTGTTTGTTTGTTTGAACGCGCTAATCTCTGGAAGTACCTATCGGATTTGAAAAATTCTTTTTGCATTTGGTAGTCCAACTTTTGGGGCAGCTTATAGACTATTTAATATTCCTAAAATCCTCCCCTAAGGGGGTAAAATGGGGGTAGAAAATTTGTATGAAAGTTCTATGTTTTTAAAGTTACAGACCTGAAAATCGGCATTTAGATTATTAGTTTTAAATAATAAATTTCTGTATATTTTATTTTGAAAAATCTTCCCTTAAGGGTGGTAAAATAGGGGATGAAAGTTTTAATCGTTCGTTCCGTTCGTTTCAACCAATGGACGTCCACTGCTGGACATAGGTCTCTTGCAAGGATCGCCACAGCACACGATCTTGTGCCGCCTGATTCCAGCGGCTACCAGCGACTCGCTTGAGATCGTCTGTCCATCGAGTGGGGGGTCTACCTACGCTTCGTTTGCTGGTGCGAGGTCGCCATTCAAGCACCTTGGGACCCCAACGTCCATCGGTTCTTCGTGCAATGTGCCCCGCCCATTGCCACTTCAGCTTCGCGACTCGATGAGCTATGTCGGTGACTCTGGTTCTCCTGCGGATCTCCTCATTTCTGATTTGATCCCGCAGGGATACTCCGAGCATAGCTCTCTCCATCGCCCGCTGAGTGACCCTGAGCATTCTTATGAGGCCCATTGTTAGCGACCATGTCTCAGATCCGTAAGTCATCACTGGCAACACGCACTGTTCGAAGACTTTCGTCTTCAGACACTGAGGGATATTGGACGAAAAGACATCTCGAAGTTTCCCGAACGCTGCCCAGCCGAGTTGGATTCGGCGGTTGATCTCTTTCTCAAAATTGGACCTACCTAGTTGGACCGTGTGTCCCAGGTATATGTACTCGTCTACAATTTCGAGTGCTGAGTTCTCAACAATTACCGGGTGGAGCGGAACATGAGCATTAGACATGATCTTCGTCTTACTCATGTTCATTTTTAGGCCCACCTGTTGAGAAACTCTGCTGAGATCATTGAGCATTGTATTGAGGTCTCCCAGAGTCTCTGCCATCACGACTATATCATCAGCAAACCGTAGGTGAGTGATGTACTCGCCGTTTATGTTGATGCCAAGTCCGCTCCAGTCCAGAAGCTTAAAGACGTCTTCCAACGCAGCGGTAAATAGCTTCGGGGAGATAACATCTCCCTGACGCACTCCTCGCTGCAATTGGATTGGCCTCGTAGTCTGGTCCTGTATACGAACTGACATAGTGGCGTTTTCGTACAAACACTTCAGCGCTTGGATGTACCAATAGTCGATCCGGCATCTCTGCAGTGATCTCAATACAGCCCAAGTTTCCACCGAATCAAAGGCTTTCTCATAGTCCACAAACGCTAAGCAAAGTGGCCGGTTATACTCTTCGGTCTTCTGTATAACCTGCCGCAGCGTATGAATGTGGTCTATGGTACTGAAGCCTTTTCGGAACCCGGCCTGTTCGGGAGGCTGGAAGTCGTCGAACCTACGAGCGAGACGATTCGTAATGACTCTTGAGAACAACTTATAGACATGGCTCAGCAGCGAGATGGGTCTATAATTCTTCAGCAGGGTATTATCGCCCTTTTTGAAGAAAAGAACCACCACGCTTCTGTGCCATGCCTCTGGCGTTATGCCCTTGTCGATGACGGAATTGAACAATCGCTGAAAGACTTTAAGAACCGGTTTTCCACCTGCTTTCAGGAGTTCTGCTGTGATTCCGTCATCACCTGGCGCCTTGTTGTCCTTAAGTTGTTTGAGAGCCATACTAATCTCGTATAGGCTGACGTCCGGGATATCTTCGGTATAGTGTCGAGTCAATTTGGCTCTGGGATCTTTAGCCAAATCTTCAACAGGCTTCTGTGTTGACGTGTACAGCTGTCCGTAGAACTTCTCGACCTCTCTCAAAATCTCAGGTTTAGACGAAATGAGACTACCGCTGTCGGTCTTCAGTCGCGTCAGCTGGCTATGACCGATAGACAGATCTCTCGCGAAGACTTTTGAGCCTTTGTTTCTCTCGATCGTATCTTTAATACATTCTGTATTAAAGTTACGTAAGTCACGTGTTTGCGCTTTGGAGATCTGCCTATTAATCTGCCGGTAAGCAGACGCATCTGCTGAAGACTGCAGTCTCATTTCATGTCTCTGTTCCATGAGACTGAGAGTATGGTCTAAGAATTTTTTGGTTCTATTTCTACGGTGGGTCTTAAAGAACCTAGACCCAACCGCATGGACAGTTTCCACCAGCCTGTTGTTCAGTTCGTCCACAGAATCGCAATCTGCCAGGCAAGCGAATCGGTTTTGCAATGCGAGTTGGAAGCTCTCGGGGTTCTGGATATGGGCACGAGAAGGTCGGAGCGTTGACTTCATCAGTCTGGCCCTTTCAAGCTTTATGTTAATATTCAATGTGCCTCTTACCATACGGTGATCGCTGCCGGTTTTCACCCTGTTGATCACAGAGACATCATTGAATACATGCCGTTTGGTAGACATGATGAAGTCAATCTCATTTCTCGAGAAATGAGAAAGTTTTAATGGGAAGTTTTAATTATAATTTTGCTATTATTAACTTGAAATTTGGAAGGTAGGTTAATTCTACGATTTAGGTAGATATTATCAGCCTAGAAAATATTTCACGAAAATCCTCCCCTAAGGGGGTAAAATGGGGGTAGGAAAGTTATGTTTTTGAAGTTACAGATATGAAAATAGGCATTTAGATTACAATTTTTAAATGATAAAAACCTGTATAACTTGTCTGGAAAATCTCCCCTTAAGGGTGGTAAAATAGGGGATGAAAGTTTTTATGAAAGTCCTGTTTTTGAAGTTACAGACCTGAAAATCGGCATTTAGATTACTATTAGTTTTAAATACTAAAACTCTGTATATTTTATTTTGAAAAATCTTCTTTTAAGGGTGGTAAAATAGGGGATGAAAGTTTTAATGGGAACTAAAAACGGTCGCAGCGCCCTATGGCGGCCAACTTGAAGCGATCACAGCGCCCTCTGGCGCCCTAAGCTGGAAACTTGAAGCAATAGCAGCGCCCTCTAGCAGCGAAAACTGGAAACTAAAAACGATCGCAGCGCCCTCTGGCGACCTAAGCCGGAAACTTGAAGCAATAGCAGAGCCCTCTTGCGGCCAAAACTGGAATTAAAAACGATCACAGCGCCCTCTTGTGGCCAAAACTGGAAACCAAAAAACGATCGCAGCGCCCTTTGGCGGCCTAAGCCGGAAACTTGAAGCAATAGCAGCGCCCTCTAGCAGCCAAAACTGGAAACTAAAAACCAATTGCAGCGCCCTCTTGCGGCCAAAACTGGAAACTAAAAACGATCGCAGCGCCCTCTGACTGCCTAACTTGAAGCGATCACAGCGCCCTCTGGCGGCCTAAGCTGGAAACTAAAAAAAACAACCCCGATTACAGCGCCCTCTTGCGGCCAAAACTGGAAACTATTAACCCAATTGCAGCGCCCTCTAGCAGCCAAAACTGGAAACTAAAAACGATCGCAGCACCCTCTAGCGGCCTAAGTCGGAAACTCGAAGCGAACGCAACGCCCTGTTGTGGCCAAAACCTTTGCGGCCGAAGTCAGAAACTCTAAACGACTGCAGTTCCCTCTTGCGAATGCAGGCCGAAATTAAAAGCAATCGCAGCGCTCTGTTGCAGCCGGTGCTTGAAACTCAAAATGATCGCAGCGCCCTCTTGCGGCCGGAGCTGGAAACTCGAAGCGATTGCAGTGCCCTCTGACGGCCAAAACTGATAGCTAAAAAACGATCACTGCGCCCTCTAGCGTCCTAGGCCAGAAACTTGAAGTGATTTCAGCGCCCTCTTACGGCCAAAACTGGAAACTAAAAACGATCGCAGCGCCCTCTAGCGGCCTAAGCCGGAAACTCGAAGCAATTGCAATGACCTCTGATGGCCGCAGGCGGAATCTCGATACGACAGCTGCGCCCTCTGGTGGCCGAAGGCAATTAAATAAATACTAAATTAATAACTAAATCAATAAATAAATAACTAAATTAATAATTTAAAGCTATTTAGTTATTAAATTAAATAATTATCTAAATGTGAAAGTGTGGATATTTGGATGTTTGGATGTTTAGATGTTTGTTACTCTATAACGTCGCAACTACTGAACAGATTTGGCTGAAATTTTGAACGGAGATAGAAAATGCCCTGACTTAAAACATTTTTTATCCTGGAAAAATTCACAGTTCCCACGGGATTTTGAAAAAACCCAAATCTACAGCTATAGGTAGATCACTTACGAAACGTACGAAATATTGTAGATAATTTTTTGCGCCCTGTTTTTGAGCCGTCGCATAATTTTAACAAATAACTATTTATACACAAAAAACCCTCGGTGCGCGGGTCTAGGTTCACACTTGACTTTATTTTCGTTGATTCGGTTGAAAGCATAAGAGCATATCAAATCGCGCACCTTGCCCATGTGCATGTGCCGTACCGTTTCCGATGCGATGGCGCGTGAAATGTAATGGCTATCGTCAGGTGGCGATCGCGCGATCATGTGTGACGTATAGGGTAACACGCAGGCTAACAGTTTGAGTTTAGTATACTAGCTGACGCGCTCCCTGGCGCAGTGGTGAACGCTGTGGTCTTATAAGTGGGAGGTTCCGGGTTCGATTCCCAGCAGGGACAATTTGAAATTTCTAAATTATCTCTGGTCTGGTCTGGTGGGAGGCTTTAGCCGTGGCTGGTTACCACCCTACCGGCAAAGACGTGCCACCAAGCGATTTAGTGTTCCGGTACGATGCCGTGTAGAAACCGATCAAGCATACCTCTTCCAAGTTAGCCCGCTTCCATCCTAGACTGCATCATCACCCATCAGGTAAGATTGTAGTCAAGGGCTAACTTGTAGTCTATATCTATACATATAATAAAATCGTAGACTTGCCGTATCAGTACATTAAATATTTTTGCAAAATAATAACTGGGGGATGTTAGGGATTAGTAGTTATTTTTGAAATTTTTGTCTGTTTGTCTGTTTATCTGTTTGTCTGTATGTTTGTGCGCGTATCGCGCAAAAACTACTGAACGGATTGAAATGAAACTTGGCATGATTTAAGTTCATACTACGGAGTAACATATAGGATACTTTTTATCCCGAAATTCAACATGGTTCCCTTGGGAGAGGGGATGAAAGTCAAAATGTGTACTTAGCTGTAATTCATTAACCCGTGGTCCGATTTCATTCATTCTTTTTTTGTCAGAAAGGAGATAGTTTAAAGATTACCGGGTAATCTCTGAAAGGCTGGATCGATTTTGATGGGACTTTCAGTGGTGGATATTTACATTTTTATCTACTAAAACATCCACCAGTGAACTTTTAACAGTTTTTAGCAAGGTATGAGCTCAAAAGAGCTCAAGAAAAACAAAAAGTTCCCGCGGGATTTTTAAAAACCGATATCCACGCGAACAAAGTCGCGGCTGTCCGCTTGTTGAATAATAAAAAAAAACACTATTACCAACAACACTACAGCCCGCTAACGTCCCACTGTTGGGTACTAGTATTTCAAGGCTGTGGTACTAACCTCCTCTCTTATAGGAGTAGAGGGATAGAGTACCCAATAAGTAGGTACAGTATCCCTTTATAACCAAAATATTCCAATGCACCCCTCAAATCCACCTGCGTAACAAATTAGCGCAGCACGGGGGTAGGTCTCACGGTCGCAATTACCGGGCCACCCCCGCGATCAGGGGC
Source organism: Melanargia galathea (assembly GCA_920104075.1). Classification (NCBI taxonomy): domain Eukaryota; kingdom Metazoa; phylum Arthropoda; class Insecta; order Lepidoptera; family Nymphalidae; genus Melanargia; species Melanargia galathea. The sequence continues at coordinate 30,771,389 of OV049857.1, forward strand.
GGCCGACCTGTGACCGGTAAACAGTTTAGCGTGATCGCTGATTTGAATATACCTCGCATTTAGGGACCTGTGATTAGGGGGGTTTTGTAACCGATGCCTACGCAAAACCATTTTCATTTGAGCAGTAACTGATTTACGAAGGCTTTTTGGGAACATGTGATTCAGTTAGGGGGGTTTGAGACAAATATCTAAGCGAAAAGTATTTAGTAGTAGTTTTTTAGAGCTATAATAATTAGATGAGACGTAGTTAATTAAGCCCTTCAAAGCCTTTATAAATTATCGAATTCTAACCATCCAATTAGGTATGTCTTTCCAGCCGAATTTCAATTCAATAGGTATAGGTGCTCTATTCCTTCACTCTTATAGTCCGATAGGACACGACCGAAGAGAGATCAAGCGTTACGTGCTCTCCGAGGCACGGGGATGTATCTACGCCAAATTACCAAATCCGGACTGCTACGGAGAATTTCTTGACAGAAAAACCGAATAACTGTTCTTTTTTGGCCCGAACTATCCAATAATTCTACCGTAATCCAAGTAGCTAGTTTGAAAAATTCTATAAGCCTCCCTTTTCCTAATTAACCCAATATATATACAAACTAGACTTAAAAGGATAGTACATAGGTATATTAATATATTAATTTTCGTAGCTCTTCAAAAATCCCTTTACATAAGTACGGCTACGGCGTAGCATCTCCGTAGCCGATCTATCACAAAAATAAGTGTGTCTTTGTATTCGTTATTAATTGACTCTTATTGGACTCATAATTATATTATGATGATTTTATTTGAATGACAGCATAAACCGAAGACACGTTTTTTTTTATTCAAAAAGTGTACAAGTGTTACCAATTTTGAAAAAATTAAATTTTGATTTGTCAATTTTTATCTGTCTGTTTGTTCAGGCTAATCCTCAGAACGGGGAAACCGATTTTACTTTCACAGGCATTTATACAAGGAGAAATTAAAGTTCCTTTTTATCCTGGAATATCAATAATGTTTCCACAGAATATTTATAACACGTAGGTAATTCACGTAAAATAAAATGTAATTTTTTTTCGCTCAGTCACTATTTCATTTCACACGGCCTTCCTAACGCGTGAATCCGCTCGGCACTTAAATTAATTACATAATGACTCAAACTCTATTGTACCCTATTGTGTTTCAGGGAGAATTGTGTCTCCCTAAACATAACTTCTATTGAACCTACGATGTACCTTCACTATTTTTTCCGCCTTAGAAAAACATTACTGAAACGGCTAAAAGCCAAGTCGCTCTTTTTCTATTCGATTTAAAGTTATGATGATGCTGTCCAAGATTCATCATCATCATCATGATCAACCCATTACCGGCTCACTACAGAGCACGGGTCTCCTCTCAGAGTGAGAAGAGTTTTGGCCATAGTCTACCACGCTTGGCAAGCGGATTGGCAGACTTCACACACCACGTGAGAACGTTATGGAGAACTCTCAGGCATGCAGGTTTCCTCACGATGTTTTCCTTCACCGTTAAAGCAAGTGATATTTAAATACTTAAAACGCACATAACTCCGAAAAGTTAGAGGTGAGTGCCCGGGATCGAACCCACGACCTCCGATTAGAAGTCGGTCGTCCTAACCACTACGCTATCACAGCTTTCTGTCCAAGATTAAAGCGGGCTAAATGTTGAATAGAAGCAGGCGTTACTTTGCGGAATTCCATGATAACTATATTAACAAAATTACTTTGCTATAATCCGCTAACAGTCACTTTGTAGGCACAACACCACAAAAATTCACCACAAAATAAACTCTTTACTCAACTTTTACTAACTCTTTACTAAACTCGTCGTTTCGCTCCGACACCGGAGCATCTTCAGGAGATGTCGACTTCACAACGGACGATTGCAAAGTTGTGTCCATTGCATTGTGACGATTGCAAAAGGTTTGAAATTCCCGAATCGCCACTACCGGGAATCAAATCCTGGACATCTAACTTACATTACCACAGCGCTCACCACTGCGCCAGGAAGGTCTATAGCTAAACTATTTTCGTTGGTAAATGTAAAATGATGAGTCATAAGCCCTTTGATTCGATCTTCGTAACTTCGTACCGTAATTAAATTTGGACAGCGAAGGAGCTTTAATTTTGGGTATTTTCAGGTATAAAATGCAAATTCTCGTAATCAATACTTGACATCGGGGGCTGCGTCGTCACGCGGGTCACGAGACGGTTGCCACGGTAACGGGCTGTTGGTTCGATTCCCGGTTGAATTTGCATATAGTAAATGTATAAATGTTGACGCAGTAGTCCGAGCTCTGCGTCAGAGGTTTTTTTTACTCCACGACAGGTTAGCCCTTGAGGCCTTTAGCACATCTCCGCCGCGATACCGGAGCTTCAGCGGTTACTATTACTATAACTAGTCGTCGTATGATATGGGAAGCAGGAGCGAAATTGCCTGTTCTTTTTTATTAGGGTTCCGTACCAAAAGGGTAAAAACAACGCCCTATTAATGTCAATCTGCTGTATGTCTGTCCGCGTGTCACAGGTCTCTAGCTTGTGCCTAAACGAAATGAGTTACAAATCTGAAATTTTAGTGTCTGTTGTAAAAAGTTGACCCAAAATCAAATATTTTATTTATTTTATTTTTCAGAAGGGACACATGAAAAAGAAGATTTTTTTATATAACATGTGGGTATCATTGTTTAGAACTCATTGAGTAGAGTACGAATATTTTTATTTATTTCTTAAAAGTAAGGAAATTAAAAATAGGGCCGTCTAAGTTGTCAGTTTTAGACTATTTTTGTGACAGAAGCTATCTCAATAATTAAACCATTTAGGAATATAGCATTATGGTAAGTATATTACGTGCCATATACTGTATTTAAATTATTAAATAACGAATACTGAAAACAACGATTCGTAAAGTAGTATGTGGCCAAAACAAACGAACATTTTTTGGGGTTTTCTTTCACTGTCGAGCGATTTCTATCTTGGAAATGAAATATTTCTTACATTCAAAATTTACCACCCATTCACCCATTATGTTGTTCATAATTATTGTACGGAACCCTAAAAGAGCGAGGTCTGACTTGAAAGAAGCTTTTATCATTTTTAGTGCAGCAAATCTAAAATATTAGTAGTAGATGAGTAGATGTGAAAACTTTTACATTGAGGAAGTTTTAGTATCAGACAAAAATAAAAATTTCGTAAAATTTACCTAGTTACTATAGGCATCTACATAAAGTACGTCAAAATGCCTCATGAATTTTACTAAAATTGTACTCAAGCTGTAGCTCCATCGGAATTTAACTACTGAATACGTGAGCTACCGATAGATGGGTAAAACCTTCTTGTTTTTTCAACAACTTGCATCAGCAAAGGTTAAAACGTAATTTTCAAGGCTACACAACATACCTACAACGCAAATAATATTTATATATTTACACAAGTATTGATCAAACATAAGCAACATGTACATAAATAAGGGCGGAGTTTCGTACCGCAGTGGGGTGAAATCGGCCAATAGGAGGGGTTTAATTCAAATTGAGAACGCGTGCCGATGCGTCACCCGTGTGAAATGTCAAAATAGACGTATCTTCAAAACAAAAACATTTGCGTAAAGGGTGTTCTTTTTAGTCCAAAAACTGGAAATTACAAAAATTGTGTTTCAAAAATACTTCAAAGGAAATAGCGATACAGAACCTAATGTACAACCTGAAACCTAAATAAACTGGCTTGCAACAAAGTTAGGTCACCTATAAAGACTAGGTACACATTTTCGTTTACCACATATTTTTATGCTATCGTGTAGAGTTTAATAGGCCACCGAGAAGATATCGATATACACTGAGATATACCAAGAAACCGGAATTTTCATCCAAATCCTAGGATTTTGATCAAAAACCTGATATTTGGATGAAACTTCTGGATTATGACAAAACGGAGACTCGATTTCATCATAATCTTGAGAATTATCCATAATTTTCATCACGAGTTTTAATTGTTTGGTAGCGTGCATTTTTCCTTAACTTGTTTAAAAAAAGAGCAGCCTGTATTCCCATAAAACGCAAAATACATACAATCGCGTGCTACGCCGCTAACCACGAATTTGTATCCAAAACACAATACTGGACTCAAACCCCCTATTATTCAACACGATAAAATTTCTGTCACTTTTTTCTTTTCAAAATACCTACTTATCTTCTGCCTATAGTACGTTAAAGCTCTTTGGCAAAATTACTAATCCATCTTTGCGTTGTATTGAGCTTTCGTATTTGGCAGAAGCTAGAGATGCTTTTAATTTGGCATGTCCCAGTAAAGAGCCGGTATCTTTGTTTTCTCAAAGACAAGGGGATGACGCACTTTGTGCGGACGTTTTGCAGGAGTTGATAAACACATCAACTTCTGCAAGAGACCGCGCGCGTCTCCTCGCGGTGTCTACGAGAGAATCGAGTTACTGGCTTCAAGCTCTCCCTTCAAAACATAGGCACTCTGTTAGACCACCTTACCCTCACTATTGCGGTTGGTCTTCGGCTTGGCGCTAGGATTCTGCAGCCACATCTTTGCCACTGTGGCGAGACAGTGGACATAAGGTTTTTACTACATTAATATAGTAATTAATATAGTATACTTTAAATTTGGTATATATATGTAGTGCAATGGCAATATTCAAGGGAGCAGTAAATAAAATCCAATAATTAATGGTTGCCAACCTCCGCTAGGAGATGGCGCTAGAAGAAGAAGAAGTGTAATGGAAAATCTAAAAATTCGTGCGGAATTATATATTATGTATACCTATTATAAAACCATATAATATACTCAACTTCACAAAGTGTTTCTGTAGGTACTTTGCGATGGCGTACCATAGAAAAATCATGGCATTTACAAAGGAACCTTCGTAACAACCTCCCATTGTTATGACCACTGTAACTATAGACCTAACGGAGCGGGTAATTAATATTTTGATCAATTGTACGCGACAATTTTTTTATTATTATTTGTGTCAAGTTACTCTGTATAATGTTGAGATTGGTGGTAAAAAAGTTAAGGTTATGACAATGAAATTGTACTGAATGGTACGATAAAATTATTGATTTTATGATATATTTCCTATAAAAAATACTTACACGTATGATATTTATATCTTAGTTTATGTTAATGAATATTGTCGCGTCTTAAAATTACATTTAAAAAAAACGCAAAATTATTAAAATTTTATTGTTCTGGGAAGCTAAACATAAATTATAAATGCCGCAAAATATTTCTAAAAGTATGAGCTGCGTAACTCTTAAAATGTGAACAAAAACGATAAAGAACTGTTAGTTTTTCAGCTGCACGTTTTTTGCTAGAACAGACAAAAGCCTCAATAAGATTGGCCTTTACCTCCGAGACAAATCGCAACCTCGCTTTAACAAGTTGGTTAAACGGAACAGTGAAGTCCATAGTTTTAGTTGTGGCATCAAAGGGCGGCCTACCTTTGTCATCATGTTTTTTTTAAAGTAGCTGTTAGTTGTCCTGCTAGCTGCTAGTCCTCAGTTTTGTCCGCGTGAATTTAGATCTTTTTTAATTAGGTGGAAACTATTTGAAATAACGCTGTAAAAGTACCTATATATATTGATAGTAGTCTATGTCTGGATCCGTAGCTCTCTTGTGGCGTTTTTGAAGTAGGTACAAACCGACAAACAAACACATTTTCTCACTCATAGTATTAGTAGAGACTAGCTCTTGTCGTCGGCTCTCGTCGACGTCGTCGTTTTATACATTAGACGTCGACTGCTGGACATAAATTTTAATGTAGGTATTTCGTACCAGCGTCTCCTGGCAGTTTGCTTAAAATTGCCTCTCTAGTCTCTACCAAATCGTAGTAGGGGGTCGCCTTTCAAGCACCTTGTGACCCCAGCGTCTATCGGATCCTATGAACCCGTCATAGCTCTACCCCCACTACCAATGTTCAGTTTCGCAACTCGTTGAGCTATTTCAGCCTATCTCTTGAGCTATCTCAGTTACACTGCCTCTTCTATACGGATCTCCTCATTTCTGATACAATCAAGATACTCTATAGCGGACGATAGAGAGCATAGTTCACTCTAGTATTGGTCTAGTTCATTTTATAATATGTACTTTATACTACGCGTGCAAAGCCGGGACGGGTCGCTAGTTGAGCTATTTCAGCCTATCTCTTGAGCTATCTCAGTTACCCTGTCTCTTCATATATACAGATCTCCTCATTTCTGATACAATCAAGATACTCTATAGCGGACGATAGAGAGTATAGTTCTCTCTAGTATTGGTCTAGTTAATTTAATAGGTACTTTATACTACGCGTGCAAAGCCGGGACGGGTCGCTAGTTGAGTTATTTCAGCGTATATCTTGAGCTACTTCAGTTACCCTGTCTTTTCTATACGGATCTCCTCATTTCTGATACAATCAAGATACTCTATAGCGGACGATAGAGAGCATAGTTCTCTCTAGTATTGGTCTAGTTTATTTAATAGGTGCTTTATACTACGCGTTCAAATCAATAATGCAATAAATATATTATGCAACATATTAATAAACACCATAACAAACAAGCATATTTCACTTTGAAAGGCGTAAAAAATTGGTAAATTCATTTTTTTTACGTATTACGTACATTCTGGTAAGTACTTATTTACACAGGTGTTTTTGAAATACAACGAGCAACGCATGTTTGAATACGTAATTTTATTTTGAACTCTGTTCGTTCCGCGCCAAGGTTCAATTTATAATCGCTTTGTGTAATCTGAGTATTTTCCTCTCAGTACCATTGTCTAGATTTTTTTAGCCGTGGGAAAAACACAATTAAGCATTTAATTGTTTGTTGGGTAAGTAAAATTACAAAACGCACAATATACCTAGCTCGTTTGTTTGTATTGTGTTAGAGCGGGACAGCGTTGTCTTTTGATAACCTAGGTATCCTAGGTTAGGTGCGGTACTGCAAGGTTAAACCTAATAGTTGCAAGACGGTTATTCTGTCGGTGGAGATAGGCTGGTCTAAATGGCGTCAGGTTAAAAGTACCCCGACCTTGCATCTTGATTTATCGACCTACTAGCTTCTGCCCGCGGCATCGCCCGCGTGAATTTCGGTTTTTTCAAAATCCCGTGGTACTGTGGATAAAAAGTGCAAACGCATACAAATGCATGCAATTATTGTAATAATGTGCTATGGGAGCGTGATTTACCTAAGAACAGTCATCATTCGCCATCAATCGCGTTTTTGGAAGTCTATATCTATTTTAGTCCCACAGGAATACTTTTCCGGGGTAAAAAGTACCCTTTGTTTTAAGTCAGGACATAAGCTATCTCCATTCAAAATTTCAGCCAAATCGGTTCTGTAGTTGCGGCGTGATTGAGTAACAAACATCCAAACATCTAAACATCCAAACATCCACACTTTCACATCTATAATATAATAAAACTGTAACAGATCCAATTCTGTACATTGAAGATCCCACAGAGATTGAAGATTCCAGAGATTTTAGTCCCACGGGAATGCTTTTCCGGGATAAAAGTAGCCTATGTGTTAAGTCAGGGCATAATCCATTCAGAATTTCAGCCAAATCGGTTAGTAGTTGCGTCGTTAAAGAGGAACAAATATATACACACAGACACACAGACACACAGACACACACACACACACACACACAAACTTTCGCCTTTATAATATTAGTGTGATTTGGTGGTAATAAGTGAGGCGCGATGGCGGATTCAATCCCGGGAATTGAATCGGGGACGACCCACTTATACTACCATAGCATTAACCACTGCGCCAGGAAGTCGAACGAAAGAAACAATACGACTCACGCGCTAGCCCTATCGGCCCTATCTGTATGCTGAATCCCACTTTTTACATAGTGGCAACGATGATCGAAATTCGAGTATCGACACACAACTTGAGAGTAAAATGAACCCAAAGATACCTTATTTTAAAGTCGTAATTCAATAGTTCGAATATTTGTTTTTAACCCCCGACGCAAAAACGACGGGGTGTTGCAAGTTTGACGTGTCTCTGTGTGTGTGTGTGTCTGTCTGTCTGTCTGTCTGTCTGTCTGTCTGTCTGTTCCACTGTAGCGCTCAAACGGGTGAACCGATTTGAATGCGGTTTTTTTATTTGAAAGGTGAATTAGTCGAAAGTGTTGTTAGTTATGTTTTGATGAAAATCGATCCATGATGGCCACCGCTACAAAATGGCAGATTACATATTTTATCACAATTCCCTCAATATGGGTATCAAATGAAAGGGCTTAAAAATACTAGTAAAATAGCGCTATGCGAATCCAAGATGGCCGCCGCCAAAAAATGGCGAATGTCGGGGGTTTTTTAAAATTTTCAATTTATACTTGTACGACATTTCTGCTTGGGGCGCTGGCTGTTTTCGAATGCTGAATGCATTGGCGAACTCAAACCTTAATATAAGCCATTTTAGGTCCATTTTACTGTGAAGTCATTGTGATTCGATCAATAGTATACTATAAAGTTTTGGGGCGCTGCAAAGTGAGACTAAACATACAGATCGGTGCGCGAACCACGTCTCCGCTCCTGCAGTGGACAGGCACCCTTATATACTTAATCCAAGTCTGTCAGTTGCCAGTTGGCAGGTCATAGCTCATTTACAAGGTCGATAACTATTCGCATGTTCAATACATTGTCGTGACCACTATCCATGTACCTATCTACTTACTTAACCGGGTCGGAATATTACGGCCCATTCCAAACTGCCGTAAACGTGATCCCAAACAAAAACATTTCATGTGAATAATAAGGGCAAGTTCCTATCAAAAAGTTTCGGCCATTAAAAGTACTGATATCAAAAATTATGGCCAAGTTCTTTACTAGGCTCGATAAATGGAACCGTAAAAGTATTAGAAGGTAAAAGTATTAGAAGGTGTATATTCGACCACCTTCAAGCTGTCATCGCATTTCTAGGGATCCTGTTAAAATATATTTAAATAATTAATTTATGTCTTAATAATAACACCGCAAATTTTGAAGCTCATTGGGGATTGCCAATAGTTTTCTTGTTTTCAGCTTGACATCATTTTTTCACTTCTTTTGTTTAATTTAAAAAATATTGCCAAGTTGAAAACAAGAAAACTATTGGCAATCCCAATCTCACCTACGATTACCACCGCCACCACTGCTGAGCACAGGCCCTCCTCTCTCATAGGAGAGAGGGACTTAGAGCTTAGACTTTAGACCAGTAGTTCCCAAAGTGGTCCAGGTGGACCCCCAAGGGTCCACGGGAGACTCGACGGGGGTCTACGTTGGCGTGACAAAATAATGGGGGTTCACGAGTTGTAAGCGGGGGTCCACGAAAATTTATCTGCTTTCGATAGTGAAGACCTAAAATGTTGGCTTGACTTCATCTACTTAACAATGTAGGCAAATAATATTTTAAGAAGCTTAGCGACTGTTACTTGTAAAAACTTGCATATTCCATATTCAGTACTTAACTTTACTTTACAGAACTTTACTTTTTTGACGTCCACTCACAGTACAATCAATTAACCAATCAATTCTCACTTTTTTCGAAAATCATTGATTCGTGGTTGGAACTCAGCCGCAATGCAAATTTCCATAGTAAGATCTAACCTTCACATTTTTTGTCGAGTTTTGGGAATATGGTAGAAATGTAGCTACAGGGGGTCCACCGGAACTAGCTAAATTTTGAAAGTGGTCTATGAGAAAAAAAAGTTTGGGAACCCCTGCTTTAGACCTTAGATAAGATATTACAGTCCAATACAAAATTTAATTGAAAAAGTGTTAGAGAAAAATAAGTAATCACACAGTCAAGAGAAATAATATACCTACATACATTTCTGTTTCAGTTGTTGTGTGGTAGTGCATACAGACTTAATAAATAAATATTGCTCGAAGATCATTGCATTAATAAATCGATAAATCGATAACCCGCGTCCTCCACAGCACTGTGAATTTGCGACACATGTCCACAGGCCCTTGCCAATTGGTGGTACCTATATCGAAATAGCCCGGTCACCGGTCACCGGTCACCGGTCACCGGGCTGAATGGTCAATGGGCACCGGATAGCCGCATTACTGATAACAGGCCATTGTGCGTCCATCTGGCGTATTAGCTATAATACACTACCACTTCCCTTCACAGCGTCATCGCTTATTGTCATCGTGGAGACTTACAATTGATGAATGTAGGACTAACCGACGCGATGCCAAAAGTGTTTTTGTGTGAAAAGTGATTAGTGGAGAACACTAGAAACATTTTCTTTAGGTATATCTAATGGAGAACACTAGAAATTTCAATAGCCTTTTTGTCATCGTGAAAGGGATTTTCATTTGATGAATGAAGCAGAGACTACTTATTTAACGACGCGATACCAAATTACTAAGAATATTTTTGGATGAAAAGTGAAATTTCACTACTAGAGAACACTAGAAATTTCAATAACCTTATACTTACATATGTCATCATGAAAAAGATTTTGAAATGAATTGAAAAAAAAAATTGTACCCCACATTATGGCATCCAAAATCCGCCATTTTGAATTTTTCAAATCTTTATGTTCTCGTTGACACTCGCACTGGCATGGAGAATCTAACGACGACGTGCCACTCACTTATCAAAATCGGCCTACGCGTTTGGTCTCTAGAGTGCCACAAAGGAACAAACATACATACCTACATACGAGTAGGTATAGACTGAATGACATTACCACTCCTTTGCGTCGCGCAGTCGGGTAAATGAATAGGGCTCCGTTTTGCCCTAAGGATACGGAACCCTAAAAAACGCTGAACCAAAACAGGTATTCTCGATACGAGGGAACGAGATTGCAATAATTTTGCAACGCGAACGACATTTCTATCGGATGCTGGACCGGTTTGCGCGCTTCTAGAGAATTTAGTAGCAGGCATCACTTGGAAGACTTTTAAAATATACCTACTCGTATTTAGCTGTATCCGTCATATGCTATTATGAAATCAAAGCAATTCCCACTACTTTAAACAAAATATCTAAATATAATCTTCTTATTCTTAGTAATAAGTTAATTACGACACAATATGTTCTTGGTGCTTATAAATTCTTAAGTTATTCTTGTTTGTCAGAATGAGCATATATTAAAGCCATAAACTTTAACGTTAAATTGGCGATTATTCAAATAACTTATATTTTTGTAGGTATATGTTTTTTTTAAATAACATGACCACTTCCTTGGAAGTTGGAACTATTTAAAATTTAAACATTTCGGTTAGAGATGTCCGGTTTTCGTATTTTTATAACATCGATAATGTTTCTATTCATAATTACTTACTGTTTTTTTTTTAATTTTGTATACAATAATAGGTAACTAAACTTTTTTAACAATAAATTCCTGGATGGATTCCTGAAAATAGTCGTGTTCACCAAAAGGCAAAAAGTCCTAATAAAGAAATGTAAGTAATACTTACTTACGTAATAATAAAAACATTTCAAAAGATTGAAAACGGTATTATTTTGTGAAGAGATTGGACGGGGGCTTCGCTTTTACTCAATGGTTGAGACAGTTAAGTAGATTGTAAACTAACTGTCTCACGATTATTGAGCATAGTTAAGTGTCGTTTGATGGTAATGGAACCCATTTGAAACCGCGTATAATAAACCGTTTAGTTATGCTACGCCGTGTTAATTCAGTGCAAGAGAAAAAGGTTGTGAAGTCGATAACCGGGTTATTATCAGCAACACTGTTTTATTATGTAACTAGCTAATGCCCGCGACTTCATCCGCGTGGAGTTTACGTCTTAGAAATCCCGTAGGGACTGTTTAATTTTCCGGATGAATTTTCATGTTTTATGTGGAGTACTTTTTTATTTTGTGGCTTTTATCTTCATCCTTTCCCGTGAGGTTGTAATCTATATTATTGTAGGTATGTTGCCAAAAAGAGCAAACTCTAGAACATGGTAAGAAAGTAGCGATAGCTAGTTGCTCTATGAGAGCCAATTTAGCATATTTTACATTTTTATAATGAGATACTTCTTATACTATCTTCCTCCTACCTACCTACTTTACCTCACGGCTATCTACTTATAAAATAAACATTCAAAAAATTTTTAATTAAGTTTGATTTGATTTTGCCAGTGATTAAAAACAAATCTTCAACAGGAAAATATTAGCATTTAAATTTTTACGAGTCAAGATTTTCCGCGACACAAAAGTTTAGCAAATCATTCAACATTCCTGGTAGTAATTTAAATGAATATTAGTTATTTTGTTCATATACATCCAAAATAATTTTTGTTTTATTCTTTCAAAGGAGGTAAAAACATCATCTTTTAAAGTAAGTAAAGTATACCCACTTATACTTGAGTTTCTTTAATTAGTTGTAAACGAATATATTATTTGGGATGACTTTCAAAAATAATTATTGTTAGTCTAAAATCTTAGTAGCACTCGAATACACAAAGAAACTTCATTTCCATGACTATAATAATCTAAAATAGTGTATTTAGCGGGATACTACAGTAAACAAAGAGCTACAGAAAGCTAGTGTATAATATTTACATAGCACAGAGGTGCCACATACCTACTAGAGGCAGCGATGTAACGCAATTTAACAGTCTTAACTTTTGTGGGGAAAAAGTCGTGCTTTTAGTCATTTTATCATTCCGTAAATGTGTTGCTGTGATTTTGTCTGTCATTTATATCGCTGTATTATTTATTTTAGGCTGCGCGACATTGTAACAACCGTAAAAAAGATAAATTATGGAATGACTAATTTTTTTAATATATCCTGGGAATTCTTTAATTTCTAGGAATAAAAAGTAGCCTATGTCCATCTCCGAGATGCAAACTGTCTAGATGTATCAAATTTCGTTAGGATCGGGTCAGAGAACCTTAAAAATGTATTATTCATAACAATTTTTATTTTTTTACGTGGAAACTCTTAACGTATTCGAGTCAAAAGTAGCCTCGATAACTCCTTGTATAATACTCTACCTATATATGAAAATTTTATAAAAATCAGACATTTGTTCTAAAGAATAGCCCGGACAGACAGAAAGACAAAAAATGTAATGTGTTTATTACTGTTTATGTTAAGTTATCTTTCAAATAATTTTATATTATGATTATTTGAAAGCTAAATCTCTACGGTCTACAACTCAATGTAGAGACAAAAGATCGTGAGAAATGACCTTATCAAGACAAGGAATATCTTGAGCCTTACTCATTTTTGGTTCACTGTAAACTTAACCGGGTGATTTGTTATGTTTTGGTTTGTTATTTTACCTTATTATATTCGTAGTCCTTTGTGTATCCATTTTGATGAACTATTTTGGTATCTGTTTCTATAAAATTACAATATCTAAATTATTATTTCTAAGAAATGTTAAATAATAAAATAAAAAACCAAATTGTGAAGCCTCATAGATCCTAAATCATCATATAACGGGAAAGTGGTTCAGGAAATTTAAATGTTTTAAAAGATCTATTCCCACTCGGCATAGTCCATGGAGTGTGGGCTCCACAATATTGCTTTTTCGATCTATCTTAAGTGATACTCACAAGTTTAAAATATAATATTAGTTTAAGAATCATCGAAATCGGTCAGCGCGTGTCTATAGAACGTTATAAATAAACAAACATATCTACATAGACTAATGAACACAGAAACACTCCTTTGCGCTGCGCAGTCGGGTGAAAAGTGGATTAGCATTTTTCCAACATCTAGATATTTTTTGTACGCTTGTGTATGTTTGGTCATATTATTTCAATAAATAAAGATAATTTTATATCTTTTTAATTTAACAGTACTAGGTAGGTACTCTCTACCTCTAAATGAGAACAATTTTTAGAGGTATGACATTTCGTACACTCGCTTACTCTGTACACTAACCAGCCTTTCTAAATACATACTACCTACTTATGCCCTTTTTCATACATCACTCTACCTCAATGCCAATTGTCATTGAAATCGGAGCAGTGGCTCACTCGTTACAACATAATAACGAACGACTGAAAAACATTGTTTATAATTAAACACTTAAACGCATCCCTAGTGTGCTTCAAATATAATTACAGACGAGCTAAGAGTTCATCCGCATTATTTTATCTACAAGTATTTTCTACACATATTTCCCAAAATCTAAAACTAAAAGTCCAAAACATACTTGACTCATATGCGTAAGGATCTGTGGGCCAGTAGGCCACCACCTAAAATCCCCAACCATCATAGGATAAATAGAAAGGGTCGTGACCTTCAACAATGGATGCATATGATACGAGAGGGAGATATTCCAAAATCCTTTCGTCAATGGAGCTACCTGTGTTCCAATTTTGAACTTGGAAAAGCTTACTTAGCTCATGCTTTGATAGGCCAGTAAATAAAAGAAACCTTGTAGACATTATTAAAATAGAGAATAAATACCTATTTAATTCTAATAATTTATCTATTTTATCATGTCGATAAAATATTCATATCATATGTCACATCACTACGTCATTAATGTGTTTATCATTTGGATATTTTTTTCGGGATACGTATTTATTTTTTAAATTATCAAAAATGCGTGACGTGATTTTTTTAATGATTTGTATTTATATACAACAACAAAGTAAATATTTAGAAAGAAGTATGTAAATAAGATTTATACTTACTCAGTGGCGATAGGTCCGTGATTAAATCCATTATCCGAAAAGCACAAGCGTTTTTGATTTCACTTTGAATGGATGTTTCAACCTGTCACCCATTTCTCACTATTCTGTATCACAATTCATAACACACAGACACATTATACAGAATTATAGCGATTCGGTCGTATTTTTTCCGCGATTGCACTTAACAAGAGATACCTTGCAGACTATCCAACAACAGATTTACTCGCTCGTCCTTATTATCCAATTTCTCAATAGGAGAACACCGATAAACACGTCAAAAAAGAACTTTCCCGGCGTAATTTAGTCGTACATTGGTTATTTCACACACTAATATCGATGTTTTGTGGTAAAATAATTAGCACTGTAACAAAATTATTGTGCCACTAAAAGCTCACGGTACAAAACACGGGCGAAACGTCATCCTACTAAACAGGTTTTGTTTTTTTTTTCTCGCCGCTCTACGGACCACGTGATTGATTCATCGAAGAAGTTCCGTAGATCGTCAATAGATGGCAGCTCTAGTACAATAATAGTCTAGATCTAAGCCGTGGCGGGAAAACTAATTGGATTTGCGTTGATAACTTCTTTGCGTGCAACTAACCGTTAAAAAATTTATTAATCGCGAATTCCTTCGCAATGGATTATTTTATTTTATGTTGATTACAATGTTAAAGTAAGTATCGTTTTAGGGAAATAGTCGATTGTACAAAGATGTTTATAAACTTTGTGTTTCATTTTAATTAAATTAACATTAAAATTAAGATTATACCTATCAGCAGATACCTACCTATCTAGATAAAACATAGAGTTAGCTTTCGAGTTTCCACCTTTCCACTTTATTCATAACACACACTTAAAACATGTCTAACTACCAACTTTGAGATGTTGTGTTATTCGTATATATAATTTAAGTATCTATCTTTGTGCCAAATTGCATCGCAATTTCAATCGCAAGATCAATATATTTATGAGGGGAGTAAAGGTAAAAACCCTTATGTCCTTATTGTCCCTTCTCAACAATGTGTGTACTCTTTCAACTTCCCCTATTGGCCCTAGAGTCTAGCTCTACTATCCACCATCACTACAGCCCTTTAACCCATTTCCCACTCCCACAGGAGAGAAGAATTTGCAGCTTAGAATCCACCCCGCTGCTCCAATGCAGAATAGCGGACTTTTACGATATTGCCACACAATAGTGATAATAATTATGGCTTAATGTGCTCTTCGAAGCAAGGGGTGAGACCGCCAACTCCCAATTCTGAACTGGCACAGAGAATGTCTGGTCAGAAAACCCCAGTACAATTATTTGCACTACTCGGGAATCGAATGCAGGACCTCTTGATCCGCAGTCAAACATGCTAATAGTCCGGCAGCCCTGTTTAACACCTGCGCACTCGAATACGTACCTCCATCGAGAATTTTCATAGATAAAAAACTTGGTCGTCTCATCGAAACGAACCTCACGAAAATTCAGCTTGTTATTTATTAAAGTTCGGCCGTTCAGAGAATGCGTTCCTGACACGTCGCGATTGAACTGATGACGTAGCTTTGTAATGGCGTTGCAGTTACGATAAAAATATTTTTGCTGGTTGTTTACCGTTTTAACAATTGATGAGCATTAAAACAACATTATTATATCAATAATCAATGAATGTTATAATTTTGTGCCAAACTGAGTGTCAAATAACTTGGTAAACAATATTTTTCTAAATCTATACTGCGCTATTACAAGGTTATGTCAGCGCTTTATATTTGTATAATAGTGCTGTGCTAAAAATAACAGGCAAGTATCGTAATATGTTCTTATACAGTTATACTTATAATATAAAATAATACGCTTTGTTTTTCTTTTTAAGAATTTGAAAATAATGGACTATAAGATAACTTTTATGAAATATAAAAATAAAACTATGACCAAACCGAACGCGCGAAAGAAAGTAGCATTTTTATATTTAGGTTGAAAATGGTAACCCCAAATGGCGTTGGGCCGCCATTTTGTGACGCTAAAACAGTCGTCTGTTGTCGTTTCGTGCGCATAGACCACGTTCTTCAAGTGTTTTCGATCTGTTTTTATTTGACAATTTTATTATATGAATATTACCTTTTTTTGGTTTCTACTTAAATAACTAAAATATAAATTTTAAATGATTCCGCCAATTTAAAACGAAAATAATCTTAAAATAATGCGCCGGTTCATTTTGGAGGAACGGTAACGAACTCAGTGTTATGTTGTGCCCATCACTAGTCGTGACTAACTGATAGGTGTCAGGAACGCATTCTCTGAACGGCCGAACTATAATCACTAAAAAAATTGTCCCAGGGCTGCCGGACTATAACCACTAGATTATCAGCAGTTAGCCCCTATATCGTCTCTTTGCTCTTTGCGCCGTACTTGACGTTAGATATCGTAGATACTAATCATTAATCTGTGGTTAGAGTAGCCGTTGCTATGACAACACGCACAACATACAAACATCACTCAATTAAAAAAACACGCGGTGCGGTTTTGTGACTCTTGGTAAGTTATTAAAAATCTTAATTTTAATAAATCGAAATTCTGTTCATAACAAAATATGTTTTATTTTTACCTTTGCCATAACTATATTTTATTATTTCATTAACTTCCACCTCAGTTTTCCTTTCATTCTGCCTTGTAGTTGTAGGTATAATAGATATTAGTTAATCATTTGTACGCTCAATAATAAATAATAAGCTCTAGAAAAAAATGCCTTGTTTATTCATTACGGTAGCAGGTGACTAGGTCCTGCTTATATTTTACTAGCGGTCCGCCCCGGCATCGCCCGTGGTACATATATAGCCTATAGCACTCAAGGATCACGTACATATCCAACGGTGAAAGAATTTTGAAATTGGTCCAGTAGTTCCTGAGATTAGCGCGTTCAAACAAACAAACTCTTCCGCTTTATTATATTAGTATAGAAGGGCCTTTGTCATATTCTCTTAAAGTTCTTCCTATAATAACCCGACTGTATGTAACTTTATAGGTTGAAGGTGTGAAGATCCAGGATGCCGGAGTTAATTGAGCAGATGTACTGCTCCCAGCAGATCGTCATACCGCCGAAGTTTCCCTACATACTGAAAAGATACTGTAAAGGTTAATATTACTTCGTCTTTTTTTAGTACACAAGTGGACACCCGCGACTTCGTTCGCGTGGATATATATATTGGTTTTTAAAAATCCCGTAGGAAAATACCGTTTACCCGTAGGTAAAAACAAAAATCATTTTGTTTTTCCTAAGCTCCTTTGAGCTCATATCATGCTAAAAACTGTAAAAAGTTCACTGGCGGATGTTTAGGTAGATCAAAATGTAAACATCCGCCAGTGAAAGTCCCATCAAAATCGATCCAGTCTTTTAGAGATTAGTCGGTAATCTATAAAGTATCTACTTTCTAACAAAAAAAGAATGAATGAAATCGGACCACGCGTTATTGAATTACAGCTAAATACACGTTTTGACTTTCAACCCCTCTCCCTAGGGAACCGTGCTGAATTTCGGAATAAAAAGTATTCTATATGTTACTCCGTTGTATGAACTTAAATCGTACCAAGTTTCGTTTCAATCCTTTCAGTAGTTTTTGCTTGATGCGCGCACAAACATACAGACAAACAGACAAAAATTTCAAAAATAGCTTTTTTACGTTCTATTACTTATCTCTAACATCCCCCAGTTATTATTTTGCAAAAATCTTCAATGTACAGATACGGCACGTCTACGATTTTATTATATGTATAGATAGATAGATAGAAGATAGATAGATTTGACCAAAAATTATGCCTTATAGGTATTTTTACCATTTTTAGTCGCCCTTACACTAAGAAAATGCTAATAATTATTAATACCGTAGAATACTGCACGATTCTCCTAATAAACAATGGAAATTACTAATACATAAATATGATATTTTAAAAATAATGAATTTCTCGATAGCTTTTTAGTTCTTGTCTTTTCAATGGTTCACCAACCTTAGTACAATCGGTGCATTGGAACTGGAAATGGAATGATCTGAAACTCCTGAGAGATCAAGAAATGTAACATAGGTAGGTATAGGTACAATCTTGCTTCATATTCTGGCATTATTCAAGATGGATTTACTTTGTATACCTAGATAAAACGTGCCATTCCGCGTTTTCGTGTTTGATGACTGGCTAAAATTATTTATCATCGATGTGTTTCCAGTTTCCACAAGCTGATTCCACATCCCAATTTGTTTTTTTTTTTTTTTTTGAAGAGAGGTAATTTTGCAGCGGCCATTAAAACTCAGCCATACGACCTGCTGCGTTGGTCGTTCGAGTACTTCTCGGCGCTGTCCCAGAACCGCCCCCCGCCCGTCAAGCTGAGGCTCGAGTACCCCGTCTACAGCACCGAGGGCGGCCTGACCAGAGGCTGCCTGAAAGTGTTAGCTAACCAGGTACGTGATTCTACGTATGTCTCTGAACCGCCCCCCACCCGTTAAGCTGAGACTCGAGTAGGTATCCTGTCTGCAGCACCGAGGGTAGCCTGACCAGAGGCTGCCTGAAAGTGTTAGCTAACCAGTTACGTGACTCTACGTATGTCTCAGAACCGCCCCCCGCCCGTCAAGCTGAGGCTCGAGTACCCCGTCTACAGCACCGAGGGCGGCCTGACCAAAGGCTACCTGAAAGTACTATAAAGTACCCTAAAGTACTTACTATATAATATCTCCTGCTGCCAAGTCCGCCGTACTCAACATTTTGATGATACCTAATGAAATTGTTTGATTCCAGTTGGTCGGCGTGAAAGATGTGCCACTGGCGGAAGTGCGCAAAGCTTGGCGCGGCTTCTGCCTGGATCCTGCAGAGCTGAAGAGAATCTTCTGCCTCTGCGAGGTGTATCTGAGACAGGACAGCGTTCCTTTCCTACGCTTTATCGCTGTGGCTGGCGGATTGTTGACAAAAGTAAACATTTTTGTTGTTTGCTTCGGTCAATGAGGCTAGATACTCGTATGCTGTCGACTGTCAAAAAGTGTCCGTGAAAAATTTGCTCCTGCTGAATTTCTCTCTAGAGAACTAGAAATAATAGGTGTCCAGTCTAGCCAATGTGAACATGTCTTACGATGCTGCAGTGTGCTTTTAAAAGTTGTAAAATATAAACACATAAGTAGATTTACGTGTGTAAGGGTTTTACCAGACCAATCGATCGATCGTCGATCGACGGCATCGATCGCTCGAACGAAAATGTATTTTTGCTTATTTATTTAAGTGAGAACAATATGTATTTCTTTCAGACGCTAACACATACCATGATCCTGCTCTGTGAGACCCTCACCAAAGAGCCCGATGGTGGTTCAGCGGCGATACCGATCACCGACTTTCTGACCATGTACGAGTATTTGGCACGATTGGACGCCTCCAAGGATGTCAAATACCTCAACGGATATCGAGAAGGTAAGAGTCTACTTTTACAGCCCCCGCACACTGGGCCGCTAGTGGCGGCGACTAGTGGCCGCCACAAGTCGCGGAAGAGATTTTTCATACATTTTCTTGTGGCTCGAACGTGGCCACTCGAGCGCTCAGTATGTGGTGGACGGTGTACCATATAAAATGTATGAAAAATCTCTTCCGCGACTTGTGGCGGCCACTAGTCGCCGCCACTAGCGGCCCAGTGTGCGGGGGCTGATATGTTTCTTCTGATTCTTCAGCCAGATATTCTCCGTACTTTGACGCTTTTTCTCCCGTTATGAAGTTCATAGAAGTTCATAGAATTTTAGCAGACCTGAACAGACCAGGAACTAGAGGTCCTGAGGTGATCGAATGGCGACCTCGCACCAGTAAACGCAGCATTGATAGACCCCCACAGACGTCTACAGAGTTTAATGCATCAAACTAATATTTAACAGCCATCCAAATGTTGATAGCAGACCCTCCATGCTTGCTCTAACTTTAAAGAGGACTGTGGCTTACTTATTTTTAACAACCTTTTGTCCCGGGTTCACTCAGGTGAAACTCCTAAACAAGAGTCCATCATTGAAGAAGAGGAGCAGAAGCAAGAAATAGAAGTAGAGGAAGAAGTAAGTCTTATTATTTTATTACTTGACATGTTTTTACTTGCCGCTTTGTATTGTATTGTATCACGGATGTATTTCTAAATACAGGTCTGCGTATCTCTTTACCATGCTAATCCAAAGACTGCCTTTAGTTTCTTTTTTACATTATAGAGAGCTATTGTAGTCAGACCTCTGCAACAAGCTATTTATCAAAAGATAAAGTTCAAAAGCTAAAACTCTATGACAGTATTACGTCTTACTCTTTGAAGAAATTGATTGTTTAAAATTTAAATGTTAGCCACCATTATTGAATTTTAACAAAACTACATAATATTTATATAGAAGTTATTAACAATTAATAGGGAAGTACATTCAAGTATATATAAACATAATAGGTATTAGGTAAAACTAAATACATTAACTGTATTCGCCGCAGTCAGATAAAAATAAAAACCAATTTTATTCCTAGAAATTGTCAGACGATTACTGGCAAGACACCAGGCACCTTCAGAAGTTAAATCTAATTGGCGATTACGTATCCCATGCGCCAAGGCTAAGCACTAAACTCACTTTGCCAGTGCTTGGCAAACTGGAACGGTCACCGTCCATTGAAAGAGAGACTCGGATAGAGCAGGAGAATTATTTGAGAGAGAGAAAAGGTTGTATTTTAATTTACATACTATGGCAAATTAGATCAGGATAGGCTTTATTCACTTTGCCAGTGCTTGGCAAATGAAATTTGAACGCTCGCATTCAAAAAGCGACTCGTATAAACCGAGAGAACTATTTAGAGGGAAAGAAGAACTTTTGCTTAACAGTGACATAAATTATTATTATTATTTAAATTTTTATTTCCGTTTTTCTCTTCAGCACCTCTTCATTATCTTTATCAAAGCGTACCTAAAATAATATATCAAAGAGTAAATTATCCAAATAAAATAAATCCACCTTCTTGAACCTATCTTCCAATATTACTCGTAGAATAATAACATTTGCCTATCGTGCGGACCTTTAACAGTATTTAATGGTAATAAAATTTCAGGGAGAGCTGCTCCAAATGAAGAAGTCGAAGTTAGTCTCATGTTATCATTATGGTATCTTCTAGTTATACGATTTATCTAGAGGCTTTAGTGCTACATAAGAAGTGACCTCTCTTTCTATTTACATCGTCATCATCATCATCATCATGATCAACCCATTACAAAGCACGGGTCTCCTCTCAGAGTGAGAAGGGTTTTGGCCATAGTCTACCACGCTGGCCAAGCGGATTGACAGACTTCACACACCTTTGAGAACGTTATGGAGAACTCTCAGGCATGCAGGTTTCCTCACGATGTTTTCCTTCACCGTTAAAGCAAGTCATATTTAAATATTTAAAACGCACATTTAACTCCGAAAAGTTAGAGGCGCATGCCCTGGGATCAAACCCACGACCTCCGATTAGAGGTCGGTCGCCCTAACCACTAGGCTATCACAGCTGTTTACATCGTAATTCCATGAAACATAATTGTGGAGGTTTCCTAGGGTTGATAATGCGGTTTGCTGTCAGATCATTTCATATTCACCACCACCGCCACCACTACAGCCTTTTAACGTACCACTGCTAGGCACAGGCCTCCTCCCTCATCGGAGAGGGATTTAGAACTGCTTAACGTGCTCTCCCAGGCATGGGGGTGAAACATCGCCAGCTTCCAACTGCTGGTACTGAGAATTTCTTGACAGAAAAACCCAATACTTAACAATGATTTGCCCGGCCCGGGAATCGAACCCGGGACCTCGTAATCTGTGCTCGAATATGCTAAACACTAGACCAAAGAGGCCGCTCATGAACTATCAAGCACCAAAGAAAGTGTCAACGCGTTTCCTGACTTTAAAGGAATTTGTTTATCCGCACCTGAATAACCCCATGTCGTAGTTTTAGGGTAACATAACGGATGGAAATTGGTTCCACAGTTTGCTGTGAAAGGAAGATTTATTCTAAAATAGGAAGAAAGAAAATAACAGGAAAGAATACTAATCAAGGTGGTATGGATAAAATTTGTTTTGGTGACGTATCAAGGAAGATGAAGCTTATGATAATTAGTATTTAGTAGCGTAATTTGTACTAAGTATAGAGTTTATACATAGGTACCTATGTAATAATATTTATAAAATTATATTTTTTCAGCAAAAGCTTCGAGAACTTAGCAGTGCACGGGTCGGCTCTCAAGAAGTAACCTCAGGTACTTAATTAATAGATGTACCTACAATTTAAATGATCTATCATACATATTATTTTTATTGCACCAATAGCAAATCTCAAAAATCACATTCCCAATCTAGATGTACCAAAGAGAGAGGAGAAAATTGAAAAAAAGAAAGAAGGAGTAGAAATATTGGTGTTGGATGAAGATGGAAACGAAATACCTTACGAGTTTTATGGTTACATTTTGTTTTGTATTATTTAAATCAGAAATCAGACGAAGCTTATCTTAGTTTATTGTTTACGATCTACTAGAATTGAAATCAAAAATCAAAATTTATCATGTCCCAAAGTCAAAATTAGACAATTTATTGATTTATAAAATGTTACCTAATAGCCCAGTCAATTTAGACTTTCAAGGCTACAATAACTCCCACCTGGCTGAAAATTGGTAGGATTGTTCAAAACACTATTATAAATGAAATGTGAAAAGTCCTCATCGATCCGACACCTGGAAAAAATTTACTCCTGGACACGCACAGTTTATTCACACTTGGCTGAAAATTTGTAGGATTGTTCGAAACACTATTATAAATGAAATGTAAAAAGTCATCATCGATCCGACACCTGTAAAAAAAATTACTCGAGGTCAAAGTTTTCACGGGAAGTTTTCAGCAAAACGGTAAGTCTTATCATAAAATTATTTTAAACAAAATTGTAGACCAAGTAATTATCTATAAAAAATGTCTTAATACTTTTTTTTCCTAAGAGCCACCGTTTTTGAGATATAATGATTCAAAAAGATAGTTTCGAAATAAAAATGAGGGACTGGATTTCTTTATACCTGAAATTCTGATATTTCCAATATTTTATGTGTGTAAGTGTGTAACTTACACATAACTTACACATATAAGTTACATACTTACACACATAAAATATTGGAAATATCAGAATTTCAGGTATAAAGAAATCCAGTCCCTCATTTTTAACCCCCGACGCAAAAACGACGGGGTGTTATAAGTTTGACGTGTCTGTGTGTGTGTGTGTGTGTGTGTGTGTGTGTGTGTGTGTGTGTGTGTGTGTGTGTGTGTGTGTGTGTGTGTGTGTGTGTGTGTGTGTGTGTCTGTCTGTTCCCCTGTGGCGCTCAAACGGGTGGACCGATTTGAGTGCGGTTTTTTTTGTTTGAAAGGTGAATTAGTCGAGAGTGTTCTTAGCTATGTTTGATGAAAATCGGTCCAAGATGGCCGCCACTACAAAATGGCGGATGATATATTTTTTCACAACTCCCTTGATATGGGTATCAAATGAAAGGGCTTGACTAGTAGAATAGCACTATTGCAAATTCAAGATGGCCGCCGCCACTAAATGGCGAATGTCGGGGGTTTTTTAAATTTTCAATTTACACTTGTTATTTCAACACTTAACTTTTTGAATCGTTATATTATCTCAAAAACGGTGGCTCTTAAGAAAAAAAGTATTAAAACATTTTTTATAGATAATTATTTGATCTACAATTTTGTCAGAGCTAATTTTATGATAAAACTTACCGTTTTGCTGAAAATCATGAAAAACCCGTTTTTGTGACCTTTGACCCCGAGTAATTTTTTTTTCAAGTGTCGGATCGATGAGGACTTTTCACATTTCATTTATAATAGTGTTTCGAATAATCCTACCAATTTTCAGCCAAGTGTGAGTCAACTGTGCGTGTCCAGGAGTGAATTTTTTTCCAGGTGTCAGATCGATGAGGACTTTTCACATTTCATTTATAATAGTGTTTTGAACAATCCTATCAATTTTCAGCCAGGTGGGAATTATTGTAACCTCACCCCTATTTTTTAGTCTAATTAGACCGGGCTATAAGTAGTACGGTAGTGAAACGCAAAAGTAGAAACAATGTTTAATTCCAAAGTTGAAAATAAACATTTCCATGATTTAGAAAATAATAAATCAATCGTAGGTGAACCATCAGCTGAAGTACCGCAGATAGAAGAAGAGGAAATGGGTGAATATGTATTAGGAACAAAGGAAGACACAGAAAGTGAAAACGCTCAACTTGAAATTATCATTGAGAGAAAGAAGATTCAATATTATGTTCATGAAGTAAACATCTTCTTTGCTTTTAATTATGGTTACAATTACCTACATAAGAAATAAGTAATAATGGTTTTCAAAGATCGATGCTAGAGGTATACGGTGTTGAAATTTAATTTTTAAGTAAATATAATATTTTTGTATCAAATATGTTAAATCATGGTTAGAGGTGGAAAACTCAAAATTACTTTGATACAATACGTATCACCAAGTGCCATGCCCAGAAAATATATTGAAAAAAGTTTCTGAATGAAGCAAATAATTTAAAAAAATAAAATTTCGTACTCCTTTTTCCTTCTCCATTCCTATCTTAACCACAAACCAATTTCCCATTCCAGTGTTATAAGGATCGTGAAGAACGTCGTGAAAACTTGAAGCAAACGTTTGACGAGATTGCAGAAATCGTGGATAGATATAAATCTGCTAATTATGACCTTGGTTAGAATCCAGATACCCTTCACAATAAATACAAAATCATGCCCTTATTGGATTTGAAAACATCATGGGATAACGTGCATAGCTCGGAGAAAATTGGGGCCATCATTTTTATCCCTTTATCCTATATGAAAAGCTTTTATCCAGTCATGAGGAATTCAATCTTCCTTACTATACCGGGATAATACAAGAATTAGCGATCCTTTTAGTGAGTTTTTCTCGCATGCTCGTCTATTAAAATTGGAAAGGTAGCTTATTGGAATGTTACTTTCGTCAACTTTTAAAATTGGTTAACTCCAGAATATGGATTAGCTTTTTAAGAGAGCATTACTTTTTATTAATTTGATATTTATGTACTCTTAAGTACTTATCAAGAAGTTTTTTAGTGCGCAACCATTTGATGGTTGTAAATCTTTCTTTAGTTCTATCTCATCTCTTCTTCAGGTATGGTGGCCGGACGTCAAATGTCCACCACCAGCGGTGAATTCATCGTTGCCAACATTGAAAAGGAGATCATGGACTACATTGATGACCAAATTGCTATATTACCTGACCCTGACCTGAAGAAGAAGAAGGTATGGACATATTATTCTGTTTATTTTAATATTCAGCAGTAGATATTGAGGTACTTATATATTATCGATAGCATTTTGAGCTTTCCATAGCTGCCGTATAGACAACTTTTTTAGACGCTATTGCTGCTAAGAGAGAAAGAGAGAAGTAAAAAACGTACTTAAAATAAAAAAAATAGCAAAATAGATAAAAAACTAACAAAAAAAATTACACAAAAAAATATATATTATAGGTAGCTAGGCTACTAAAAGGACAAGATATACAGAAAATTGTAACCAATGTGCGCGTTAATGTTAAAGTAGAATAAATATGGTTGTAGGCCAAGCCTGAAGAAGTGCAGATGATCAAAGATCTCCTGGAGAAGTTCCTAGATGACAACATGGACGTGATTGCGCCGGAAGTCGAGGAGATCGAAGAGGAGGAACAAACAATACCAGATGTAAATATAATTATAGAACTGCATGGCGCCATGCATCGGTATATTCTAATAAATCGGCCCACTATATGTGAATATATTCAATTCGTATATTCGTTCGTGGATTCGACGAATTACGAATTCATGGCATAATATGCAGTTCTTCCACCTAGTGGTACAACATTGAAAACATTTTCTATCAGTAGGTAAGTAACCAAATTATAAGTCACTGTGGTACTGCATAAAAGGTTCCTGATACTGAGTCTGCTTCCATCCTTGTTGAGACAGAGGGCTCTGAAAACTTATAACCGCGCTGAGTTCATTATAATACGTTATTACTTGTAAACATCAATTGTCCTTTTAAGGAATTGATTTAAGGATTGAAAAAATCAATTGTCCTGTCAGACCTATGTACCTACACCATGTTAAATGCAACATGGTTCTAGATATTTACAAAGTCATATTTCTTCAATCTACCTTCATCGAAGACATCTTTGACTACAGTTTTTAGGATTCCGTACCCAAAGGGTAAAAACGGAGCCCCATTAATGTCACTCGGCTGTCTGTTTGTCTGTCTGTCCGTCTGTCCGCCGGTCTCTATCTTGCAGACGAAATGAGTTACAAACCTGTAATTTTGATATTTGGTGTAAAACGTCGATCCAAAATCAAATATTAAATTAGAAATTGAATTAAATTATTTTTCATACATAAAAAAAGAGCCGGAAAAAAAAATTTTTTCTTACCCCAGCTTGTGGGCTATCATTGTTTAGAACTCATTGATTAGAGTACAAATATATATTTCTTTAATTGTTTTCTCAAAAAATAAGGAAATGGGGGGCCATCTTTGTCAGTTTTAGACCATTTTTGTGACGGGGGCTATCTCAAAAACTGAACTGGTTAGGAATATGATATTTCGATATATTATGTACCATATGCTCTATTTAAACAACAAATACTGAAAACAACGATTCATAAAATAGTTTATAAGCTGTGACCAAAACAAACGAACATTTTTTGGGTTTTTCTTTCACGGATTGTTGCGATGTCTAGCCCGGAAATTAAATATTTCTCAGACCCAAAATATTATATAGTTCATAATTATGTACGGAACCCTAAAAGAGCGCGGCCCGACTCGCACTTGGCTGATTTTTTTTTATGATAGCGTTCAACAGACCTTTAGAGATGCATAACTCATATGATGAAGGTAGCCATATTAATGGTACGCAGACAAGTCCAAAGCAGCTTGATATAAGGTATTGAGTGTTATATGTATTCCAGGTTATAACAGTGTACGCGGTACCCGGCATCGGTCCCCCGGTCGCCGAGGACCTCATCAGAGACTTCGAGGAGTACGCGCTGGAGGTGTGCAAGCTGCAGGCCGACGTCTTCATGCCGAGGAACATCCGCCACTTCCTGTGCCCACCCCTGGAGATGTGAGTACTTTTTACCGTGACTGAAAAACGGAGCCCTATTAAGAGGAAATGCGGGCGGTCATTTCTCCATACAAACGCTCTCGCGTGTTTTTTCCCTGGTTTATGATCCTAAAGCAATGATTTTTTTAAAAATTAAAAAAATACATATTCTTACTCTACTCAATGAGCTCAACTAGGGCTCTAAAAAAAGCTAGGGTAAGAAAAAAATGTTTTTCTCCGGCTCCTTTCTCATGTATGGGAGCCATAGAGATAATAATAATAAGTAGAGTAGGCATACCTACCTTAAAAACGTGCCAAAAATGGCTACTGTCTCGTGGTCCCACTGGTTGACCCACTCAGTGGGTCCACGAGGAATTTCAATTCCTGTTGGTCCCACTGCTTAACTTGGGTGGGGCTATAAGGAATTGTGATTCCTGATGGTCCCACTCTGTTGTCAAACGCCTAAAAATAATTTTTGTTCGTACACGTATAGGTAGGTACGTTGAAGTCGGGTGAGCATAAGAAACGACGAAACCGACGCGCGACGCTCGCCCAACCAACTTTTTTTGAAAAGATTTCTTATTTACGTTTGGAATAGGAGCAGAACATAATAATCAAACTATTTAACATTTATAGGAACTTGTCTTAAATTTTTTAATTACTTATAGATTTTACTTAAAACTTATCGGTGGGACCACAACCCCAAAAATGTAATCGCAAAAACATGTCCTGTTGGCCCCACCATCAAAGTGGGACCAACAGGAATTGAAATTCCTCGTGGTCCCACTGAGTGGGTCAACCAGTGGGACCACGAGACAGTAGCCCCAAAAATACACTCACACACGCACAATCCTGTAACATAAAATGGCGCGTGTTCATTGTGATGTCTCAAGTTGTGCGTGTGTGAGTGTTCATGTATACATTTTAGGGAGGCCATCTTAAGGGAAGTTGCAATAAAATTTCTGCCACGATCTGTTTTATTGTTATGTTTAAAAATGTAGTGTTGTCTCTTACACACTTATGAAAATTTTGATAAGCTTAAGCTATTTTCCGATCCACTATTTTCTATAGGACATTATGCCAAGTCCTCTTCTATAGGTTCATGATGGGAGCCCCCCTGAAAAATAATTTAATTCAATTTTTAATTCAATATTTGATTTTCGGTCAACGTTCTACACAAAATACCAAAATTTCAGGTTTCTAACTCATTTCGTCTGCGAGCTAGAGACCTGTGACCGGCGGACAGACAGACAGACAGCAGAGTGACACCCTTTGGGTACGGAACCCTAAAAACTAACTTTTTACTGAGGATTCCCGTGAGATTCCTAAAAATGTAACAAGGTTACGTCCATTCTGAGCGTGCGTGGTTTGTACCGAGGTACCTACTTTGCAACATTTTAGAAAAGACGCTTCACGCCACTTTGACGTTCTCTTGTAATGTGCTTTGAGACTAACAATAAGGTGAGATCGTATCAAATCGAACGTCGCCCATAACTTTCTATTTTATTTTCTCAGGTACGAAAATCATTTTGAAAAGGACCAAGTTCCGACGGGTGACGTTATTACAGACTAATAGATAGGTAGTAAAATTAATTATGATAGTTATTATTGTTATTCACCATCACACGAATAAATATAAATATTAAAATATTGGTTAAAACTTAAAACCAGTTCTAATAAAACTTTTGAAATTTTTACCTAAATAAAATTTATAAGGCACGCGCACATTTCGTCTGCGTTTTAGATTATAACATTAATTAACTCAAAAGTTCGTTCGTATTTTTATTTTTATAATTGTTACTAAATTATTATCTAATCAATTTAATAAATATTTAAGAATATTATCAAGTTGTTTTATTTACATACCTAGTTCACTATTTTAAAAAATATTTTTACGACTGAATTGAATATAATTTATGTAACTTCAATTTAATTTTATAAGGCAAGGAAATTCTCAAATAAAACATGTTAAACTTTACATTCTTTTATTTTAATATATATGGAATAATAAATTAACCCCTCCATGTATATACCGTCCTATCACCGAGACACATTGGCTGCCTTCGGACTATCCCTGTCCCGCTCTAGCTAGAACAATTATTGCGCTATTTCGCTCTAAAAAAGTCAATATAACGCACTATTACATACATGTGACAGATATTAAAGTGAATTTTAATTTTTTTTGTTTAGTATAATGACTCATTCCGTGGGCTTTCTGTAGGTCTAACTAAATCGAGACGGGGACTATCGATCATTGAGCATTTTTCACCCGGCACTAAATTTTAACTTCCACGGAATTCACGGATTTCGTTACCACTATCTATAAACCGCGGGCTTAAAAGCGAAAAAAATTGAATTTTAAAGCATTTTCTCAAGCAATTTCTGAACGAACACCCCCGCCATCTTGAAACTAACGGCGCAAAATGCCACCAGGGTAATATAAATTCTTAAATATTGATTTTTACAGTATAGTTAATATTCATTATAATACATGTCGTTAAGCATCAAATTGTATTTTAATCGAGACCAGTACATTTTATAGATTTAAAACTACGAAACAAAATGGCGTCCTGACTACCGAACGTCCGTTCAGAAATGGTCCATCCCAACACATCACTTCAAAATTCATCTACAGCATACAACAAAATAATTCAATCATAATTTCGCAATAATGTATTTGAAATTATCTTTGGACAACTAAATACTATATATACACAATAATATAATTAGCACGAACATTTTCATCCGAATATCACCAAACGAACAATAAAATACATGAAGCATATTTAATACGTAGGTAACGTAACTTTACAAGCTCACTAAAACAAACAAAGACCAAATTGTTCAAAATGTACATATATATACTTACAAGCGAAAAAACAAACCATTTATTCATAATTCGCAAACTCGTTTTTAGGAATCGAATATTTTCGAATATTTTACACTAATCTGTTGTACTACGCAGCCGAAGCGCGATGCAATGCGTACCGGTGCGAGACGACGCGACGCGGTGACCGAGCAGAGGCGTAGCGATGGTGGGGGCGCTAGTCTCAACTCTCCGAACACTTTCAAAATTACCACGCCTAATTCAAATTGACCAATTCAATGACCTCCCACATCTCTCTTTCACTCACACACTTCCAACCACACTAGCACAGTCACAACACACAAAACTACTCATTGCATCATCCCCCAATCTCCAAAGTTTGTCAAGGAAAAATACCCCGAAGCAAATTCTGGCTACGCCCTTGCAATCGAGTCCTGCCGTCCCCTCGCGCAAAAAATAGCACGTAATATTATAACAACGTCTAAGATAACTTAAAAAATATTTAACACTGGAAGAAAACGGAATCGATGTTCAATGCCGAATATTCCACAGTAGAAACGTCTAAAATTAATGGCAGCTAACAATTTGAGAACATAATATTAACGGAGTATCCAATATTGTAAAATCGATTCCTCGCATTGTGATTAATTCCGAGTGAGAGCTAGGCATGCGTTAGGCTTACACATTAAGAAAAACGCTAAGAAATTACAAAAAAAAACTTAGGCGTTAATAACAAGTAAAACTTACACCGAAAATTGTGTGGGCATTTTATGACAAATTTTTTTTCCTTTGTAAGGGCTAATATGGCACTAATAGTTATAAGTGGTGCCAAAATATGCTGTTGAGTATTTTTCAAATATTATAAGGACTGTCTTTCAAACGTGACTAATGTAACTTCTCCATTTGCACGTGACGCTCAGACTTACATCACGAATTAATACGACAATACGGAATATAAGGGGACCGCTATCGAAAACTTAGCGTTATTATTATACTACCTAAACACAATCCAATACCAATAACTATTTGTCTTATACTTGTAGTATTAGGGACCTTTCAGACAGACCGGCGCGGAGAGCGTCGGAGAGCATTTTTTTTTTCACACAGACCGGCCGTTCAAATTTGCTCTGCTCTCCGCGCCGGTCTGTGTGAACGGACACGCGGATGCGCTCGGAGCCGAGCGTACGCTCTTGGGCCGGACGGCAGAGCATATTCGGCCTACGGTCGGCTGTGCGAGCATGAAAGAGCACGCGAACGGAGCCGGTCGGATGCTCGAGCGCGAAAGGGCACGGGCATGGAGCAGCCGACCGGCTCGACGAGTAGCCGACCGGCTGCTCTCATATATTTCACACAGAGCGTATTGGGAGCATGCTCGAGCATCCTCTTATCATAAAAGAGTTAACATATAAAAATAAAGCCTATTTCAATGTCTTAAGATTCTATTTTAAATGCGATTAAAATTTGCTCTGCTCTCCGCGCCGGTCTGTCTGAAAGGTCCCTTAGTGGTTTAGTTTTTAGTATTTTTCAAACTGGCAATAAGTATAGTTCGTAGAACTCTAGCGTCAGCTGATTGCTTTTAAAAAATACAGGAAATATTTTCATTTTTTTTTTTCACTTTTTTTTGTGGTTTTTGTCAATAATCATCACTACTATTACACATCTTTGTTTGCGAGAACGCTCCCCTTATACCCATTATTGTTTCTAACTACCTTCACATTTTAAGTTTTAACAATTATTATCCTATTGAAAACTCAATAATTGGCCAGTTGTAATAATTAAATCGATTCTACGTAAGGAATTAAAATAAGTACCGATTCTATAGTGCCAAATTAGCTTACCTTAATACCTTATAGTCAGACATTTTTTTACGCTATAAACTGTAATATCCACATGATATGTAAAGTAGTACAAAAACTAATTAGATTTATTTATAAAACGAATGCGTAAAACATTATTGTGAACCAAATGAGATAATATATATTACCTTTTTTCAATTAAACAGTTAATTTTATGTTTTGCCTTTCTTACTTAAATGTTAAGGTGTGTACATGTTTTACCGGAGCGCATCACAAGTAACAACATGAAATTGACCACTAATTTTATGTCATATTTTTTCGTTAAAAATATAGTTAGCGGTCGCAACAACTCGTAACAGCCAAGTAAATTTAATGTATGAAAATATTATTGTACCTATGAATGACAGGCAATTTAATTTTGTGTCATTGCACTTTTTTCGTAGACTGTTGTAACATACGAATATTACAGATTATTTCGTAGAATTTTATCTCGATAAAAAGAGGAAGACTACTATCTGAATACTTAAACGCTGACATGTCTATATCTATTTCGTAGTGTACGTGGTTTATGGTATAATGACAGGTATCATGACATAAGTATACCACATATACACCAAATACACTACGAATCTACTAAAAAATCTTGCCCCCAACCCCTTTAAAAGTAATTTTAAAATATGGCAACTAATATTGCGTTGAATAGGGCTATCATTAAAATATCAATCATTGTATTTTAATGTAAGCCATCAATGCTTATTTAAAATTATATTATGTATTATATTATTTCAGTCAATATAAATAGCGCTCTTTTGCTTACTTCACGCCATACATTAGTTCCCATATTTTATTGACTTTTTTATTATTATAAACACAGTGATATTGTTTATCACACATCGGTAGTTTTTGAATTAACACTAGCAGTACATTCAAATAAATTAAAGTGTAAACGAACTTTTCTAGGACATAAATAAAAATCTTACCTACCTACACATTATTTAATACTAAGGAAGCGTCATTAGATGGAACAAATCTTTTGTAAATATGGCCAACAGAGATAAAACACGCTTTTGACTCTACCAGTCTAGCTGTACAGTTGAAGGTCACGGAATTAAACTGTTGTCAGTTTGTAATTGTGGTCGAAGTAAAATTTTCTGATTTGATTTTTATTTATTATTGGCACATAATGATCTTTTCGATGTTATAATATTAGGTAGAGTATGTCCGTTTTTAGAGACTTACGCCGTTGTCAAAGTTACAGCTAGAATGGGTGATCTGTAGTATCATTATTTAAGCGACGCGACGTCAATATGTATTTACTAATTTTAATTAAAATTTAAATTTCAATAAATCCGTCTACTTATTCATTGTTTCATGTGTGAACAGAAACGATAAAATTTCTAACCATACAGGAATCGGTTATTTTTTTAGTTTTTTTACTCATCACTTATTATTATGATGTCATGTAATATCATAATTAACATTTCAATGGAATAAAAACGTTATATATGGATTTTGTTAATTTTGTTAATAATCATTTTTTATCATTATATCTATTGGTGTTTATTTGTATCGTCCGTGTTTCAATAAATAAGTTATCTCACTCAAATAAAAATTTGAAGATAGATGCCAGTAACGATTGAATGCTTACAGTAATTAAGCAACCGCACACGCTTTGAGTTTCGACTGTAGTCTGCGGGTGATCTAATTAAACAAACATTACAATTATTAAAAAAGTCTCCTCTGACATCTATATTCAAGCGTTTTAAGCACAGATATGAATTAAAAAAAAAACTTTAATATTAAAACTAAATATGTTAAATGTTTTCTTGAGAAATAGTATAACAAAAAAAAAACTAAATTGATACGGTGCCGACATTTTCATGGGTAACAAGCATTAAAAAAATTGATTTATATTATACTGAAACGTACGTGTTATTTGGAAACACTCATTAAAATATGTATAGGTCGACCAGAATCTCATGAAAAATAGGGAAATTAAATTTTGTAGTAAGCAACACTAAGTTAACTCGGCTGCCTTAGTGATAAAAAAAGCAATTACATTCAGAACACCTTACCTGGGATCGTTTCACGAAACGAAAAATCAAGCAACTGCATTTTAAATACAAAAAAAAGTAATCAACATCCAATTACTTTGTTTTTGTGTTGTGCTTGTTGTTTACATGGTTTTTGCATTTATATTCCGGGTTAGTGTGTGCGGTTATTTATTTGGGAAATTCAAATTTCAGTAAACGGTTCAAGTTGTTTACTTGGTTTAGCATTTATATTCCGTTAGTGTAGGTATGCAGTTACTTTGTTTGGGCAATTCAAATTTCAGTAAACGGTTCAAGTTATTTGAAATATTAAACTGTGGTAAAAAACTACTCGACATAAAACTTTTGTTAGTGCAAAAAAGTCAATTTCACAAAAAATGTCAGTTACATTGTTTATCGCTAGGGCAGCCGTAGTGTTGCTAACTTTGGAATTTCATTTCCGTATTTTTCATGAGATTCTGGTCAACCTTTATTAATATTTTGACAGAAATTAAAAACAAAACCAAAAAATATATATATTTCCCCGACCTACAAGATGAATTACTTCATTGTTAGAAAAAGCAATTTTTGTAGTTCACAATTATTTACTTTCTGTTTTTAATTTCATTTTCAACAGTTTCTTTAAATTTTTTTTTAAACGAACTTTTATATTTTTTCAGTCATTCTCATAATTGTAATAAAAATAATAATAGTCGTTGTCAAATAATAAAATATTTTTTAAATTTATATAATAGTAATTTAATTGTGACCGTTTAATTTTGAGCGTTCGTTTCTATTCAAAAGGGACAATTTTAAAATAATTCTGCGTTTTAAAAATGGTTCTAAATTTAATTTTTAATTTTTTTTTGTATCTAACATTAATCCTAGCAAGATTTGCAAAATTTACTAACTTCGATTGACAGTTTAATATTTTAAAAAAATGCCACCAACAATTTGCGTTACGTTGAAATATAACGTGATAAAAAGAGTTAGCTAATAAACTAAATATTAATATTTATTTAACACCGGCAGTTGACGATAAACTTACAATTAATTTTTATTATTGCAATAATTATGAGGTAAGATAAAGTCCATTCTATACCACTATTCCAAGCTTAGAAAAACTTAAAAATGGTGTCTTTAATAAATAGGTACAACGAGTGAAAAAAAAATTATTAAGTTAAAATATTTAATTTAAACTTAAACCAACAATAATTTGAACAGAAAGAAAAGAAAAGAATTTTTTACATTGGGCACACCAGCCGAACTGAGGTAGTGGAAGAGTGACAGCCAATCTGAAGAAATGTAACTATCTCGTTGATTTTATCAGTTTTGTTATAACGGGGACGTCCTATTGATTAAGTTATTGAAACAAAAATAATATTATACAACAGTTCCTCACAAATAACCGTTTGTGGCATTGGACTAAGCTGACGAAGAAACTGTCATGTTCACCATTTTGAGGATTAAAAATCATCGTCTAAAAGTATTTAACATCAGGACGAAAAAAATTTTTACCTAAGCGCTAACTATTACCTCTATGGAACTGGAACATCAGCAGCCCTATTACGAAGCTTATGGCATTGCGATCGTCGTTATTTTCATTATTTTGTTTAAATTGTGGTTCATTTGGGAACCACAGATTAAATTGCGATTGTAAGTTTCGTAATACAGATGCGGATCGAACGTCAAAAAATCTAAGCTTTCGCCAACATTTTGTCGCGCGACTCAAGGCCCAAATCACTATATATTTTCGAACTGGCGTAATTAGATTTTATTTCTTCTACGTGTGCGACAAAGGCCTGAAACCGAGCCGGATCGCAGAATTTTATGAACAAGTTCAAACTTGTGCGAAAACTCGCGTGAAATGTGGAGGAAGCGTAATATGCGCGGGACTTTAGAAACTTCTTCGATATCGAAATTCGAAACATGCTCAGTTATTTATCACTTTGAGAATAAATGTGGCATTTCAAAGCAAAATATTAAGACTTTTACTGATTTGCGTATTGCAAATATAGTGTACAAGTGAATGTAGCGTTAGGCGTATTATGCCAGAACGTGTTGGTACTTAGGCATATCATTTTGTGAATCA
Organism: Melanargia galathea; assembly: GCA_920104075.1. Lineage (NCBI taxonomy): Eukaryota > Metazoa > Arthropoda > Insecta > Lepidoptera > Nymphalidae > Melanargia > Melanargia galathea. The sequence goes on from OV049857.1 coordinate 30,807,874, forward strand.
AGAAAAATTCGAAGAGAACTATTTCTCTAAGCAAAGTGTCCACTAACAATAAAACTTGCAGAAGTCAACTCTAGCAAGTAAATGTCTGCAAGTTTTACCTTGTCTGATATGAATTTCTGCATGAAATTGTAGAAATTACGCGCCAATGGACACCTGACTTTACCTAAACTTTCTAAGCGTCATTACAAAACTCTTTACACGTCTCCCTACCCTCTACGTATTTAAACCTTCCGTTACTATTCATTGAAATTCTCTAATTACGCCCGAATTAATTCGCTACCTATCCCGAAACAAACGGTCGCGCGCCCACATGACCCGTTGTCCTAGGTGAACGACACGACGCGACGCGATGCGACACTACGCGACGCGATGCAACATGACGCGACGCGAGGCAACACCATACGATACGACGCGACGCGATGCAACACGATACGACGCGACGCGATGCAACAAGATGCGACGCGACACGATACGATACGACGCGACGCGATGCAACACGATACGACGCGACGCGATGCAACACGACACGACGCGAAGCGACACGATACGATACGATACGACGCAACGCGATACGACACGATGTGACGCGATGCGACACGACGCGATGCGATACGACTCCATAGAAAATGATAAACTTACCTGCGCGACAAGGCAGGCCACGTGAAGTCTCAGCTACTGATTGATATTTTCGCGTCGCGTTGTCGCGTTTGTCGTTCGCCTAGGACAGTGGGTACCCAAGATTCAATGTTGCTTATTTCAACGAAGCGTTTGTGGCGTTATTGAAGCGTGCGTCAGGGCGCGGCGCGAGTGGCGCGACATCAGGCGGCGGCCAGCAGCCGCGCGGCGCGCGCCAGCACGTCCACGACGCGGCGCCACAGGCCGCGCAGCGCGCTCGACCGGCTGAACAGAAATCTCCACAGGAAGAACACGGCGGTCACTTGCGTTACAATGTGGACTATGTGTAACCTGGAAACAGACGTAATGGCTATAATATAACCATCTGGAACTAGCTAAATGGCACAACTCGGCATCGGGTAGCAGCGACGACCAAAACATCTCAGAAGACGCAGTAATTCTTAGGGCAAAACCTTGTATCTAGTGAAAGAATTTATAAGTAAGTGTCGGCACGGATCTAAAGGCGTGACCTTGAAAGCGCAGAAGTTATTTTTTGGGTCACTTTCTTTTAATCTAGCACCCCACGTAGATATGTTGGATGTTTACGACGATGATGTTCAAGGCGTAAGCATGAGTCATCATCATCAACCTATTATTTGTCCACTATTGGGCACGGATCGCCTGTCAGAATGAGAAGGGTATAGGTCGTAGTCTTGGCCACGTTGGCCAAGACTACGGCCAAGTGGCCGTGGCCAAGTGCAGATTGGTAGACTTCACACGCCTTTGAGAAGATTATGGAGAACTCTCGGGCATGCAGGTTTCCTCACGACATTTTCACACACATAACTCCGAAAAGTTAGAAGTGCGTGTGCTCCGGATCGTAGTCGATCCTCGTGAAAGGAAGGCTGAAGTCTTAACCACTATCACCGCTTAGCACGGTATGGTATGGGTACATTGGGGGTATTAAACCATCACTAGCAGTAACCTCACCTTCGCAATATCTTTCTGGAGCGCGGCAGTGTGTCGGGGCTCTCCTTGAAGAGGAACCTCCTGATGCCCAGCACGTAGCTCTCGATGTACGCGTCCCAGTCGATGTTGGTGACGTCGAAGTCGAAGGTGCGGCGGTCGTGCGGCGACAGCGCAGCGCACAGCGCCTGCACGTTGTCGTCGGCGAACGCCCACTGGCGTGTCGTGAAGTATTCCAGGCAGGAGGAGGCCTTCTCTAACTTGTTCTGGACACGGACCATCCTAGAATAGAGGAGGGACTATTTCATCTTAATGTATTACATTTCCACGGTAACAGGACATTGTACAAGTCGTTTAGGAGCAATAAGTAAGACGAAAACAATAACTGCACATAGAGAAAGATCACCATCACGCAACATCCGTGTTTGAGGATTTATGTGGTGATTTCAAACAGAGAAAGAGGGGTTGCTTGGGAGTTCAGATTGCGCCATACAATTTTTTTATTCCTTGAGGATTATAGCAAAAAAACCCTGTCGTTCCTTGTTATAATTCGCTATTCCTAAATCTGTAGATACCACCACATGACCGATAAATCATCCATTGCGCAGGTTCAAGATCAGAGTTATTTTTACCTGACGCATACAGTACTCACATAGGCTTGTTCCCCGAAAGTTTAGCGAAGAAGTCGACTACGGTGGCGGGGGCGCGGTGCTGCAGCAGCGCCAGTGTGTTGTGCAGCAGGCGGTTACTCGTGATGTTGCCGCCCGGGTACCACACCACTTCACCTGGAAGAAACATTTACCCAAATCTAACCGTAAACGTGTTTTTCATTGGTGTTTGCAATCGTTTTCAGCGAGAATACAGGTCTTCTTTCTGCGATAACGAACGTTGTCCATGTAACTTTTATAGTCTGTCCGGAATAGAAAAGTTTACGGACGTCTACTACAACTCATCACCCCTCTAAAATCACCTAATAGGGCGCACCCCTCACCCTCTTCCAAAACACAGTCTAAAAGTAATAGTTTGAAAATCTCTGGGTTCACAGTTCCTCAAATGATCATATTTGATTGAATACGATATTCTTTATAATTGGTGTTACACCTAAATATAATGCGCCTACAACGTCAAAATAAATGTAATTAAATCAAAAATACTTATTCTTCTTCCAGTGCCATCGCCTAGCTGAGGTCGGCAACCATTACGGCTAATTGGACTTTATAAACTGGTACCCTGAATAGTGACCTGGAGCTCATCTTAAATCACTAACCAGGATATCCTCCTTCTACCTTCTAAAAAAAAACTTAAAAATACTTCGGAGGCAAAAAAAAACTTTGCTTGGATGAACTCACTGAATGGATGTTTCCGCATGTATTTAAAGCTGGTCTTGACGAAAGTCTGCCACGTGATGGGGTTCCGTTGGCCCGTGCAGCAGTTGTAAACTATCACGCCCTCACCTCTGAAATGATAAATTGAAAATTTAAAAAACCCCCGACATTCGCCATTTTGTGGCGGCGGCCATCTTGGATTTGCAATAGTGCTATTCTACTAGTCAAGCCCTTTCATTTGATACCCATATTAAGTAAGTTGTGAAAAAATATGTAATGCGCCATTTTGTAGCGGCGGCCATTTTGGACCGATTTTCATCAAACATAGCTAACAACACTCTCGACTAATTCACCTTTCAAACAAAAAAAACCGCATTCAAATCGGTCCACCCGTTTGAGCGCCACAGGGGAACAGACAGACACACACACACACACACACACACACACACATACAGACACGTCAAACTTATAACACCCCGTCGTTTTTGCGTCGGGGGTTAGTAACAAAATGATGACTATAATTAATACCCGTTACTATATTTGATTTATTCGATTCTAGAGCAGGATATTTGGTTGGAAACATATTATGTATCTCTATAAAAAAAAAACGACCAAATGCGCTCGGCTGCGCGCACATTCGTACGAACTCGATGTACCTTATATTCTAGAAATAGGCGACAATATGCCATGAACATTTTTTGCTTGACGCTTCGGTGCGCTTCGCCTATGACGTGCTAGTATTAGCCCCGACCCATAAGGTTGGAAACATTGTTTGTATTTCAAAAATCTCTGTCGCCTTTGTGAGCGCACCCCACTTTGTGATAGAGAAAAGATTTCTTGACACGGAGACAAGAGTTTCCCTCGAGCACCGCTCTCTCACCGTCTGGAGTGGGTCCGCCGAGGTTGATGACGGACCGGCACCAGGGTAGCGGACCTGGTGCCAGTCGACGGGCACCAGGTCCGCGACCCTGGTACCGGTACCCAGCATCGTGCGGAAGATGCCCTTGCCGACCGCCGCTATGATGCCGTTGAGGCCGTTCCAGTTGCCCACCCAGCCTTTCACCTGTGCTAGTTATGCCCTGACCCTCACCGTTTGGAGTGGGTCCGCCAAGCACACACAATCATCAGATTGATGACGGTGTCGACGGGCACCTGCTGGGTTATTCTGTAACTTAGTTAACAACTGAAAATAGTTGCCAACGATAAAATTTGATATACATTGCTGCTTTACTGTGGGAAATTATAAAGTGTTTTCATAATTTCACACAGTAAAGCAGCAATGTATATCTACCTAATTAGTTGGCAACTATTTTCAGTTGCTAACTAAGTTACAGAATAACCCCCCAGGTCCGCGACCCTGGTGCCGATACCCAGCATCGTGCGGAAGATGCCCTTGCCGACCGCCGCTATGATGCCGTTGGGGCCGTTCCAGTTGTCCAGCCAGCCTTTCACCTGTGCTAGTATGCCCTGACCCTCACCGTTTGGAGTGGGTCCGCCAAGCACACACAATCATCAGATTGATGACGGTGTCGACGGGCACCAGGTCCGCGACCCTGGTACCGGTGCCCAGCATCGTGCGGAAGATGCCCTTGCCGACCGCCGCTATGATGCCGTTGGGGCCGTTCCAGTTGTCCACCCAGCCTTTCACCGGCTCCCGCGCGGACGAGAGCACTGGAATAGATGAAAACTGTTAATTGCACTCGTATGCATGTATTGTCGTTAACTGTGCCTCAAACTATAGCAGGCTCCCGCTATGGTGGGCAGAGTGTTTATACGAAAACCGGATCTTGAATTCTCGAGGCTCTAGATTCTAAAAAAACTTGTGGAGTTATCTGTATCCAAGTTGACTTTGCCTGGGCAGTGTCAACTCCGTTGATTTTGTCCATATCATAGAATTCTATCGAATTGGGTTCGGTATGATAAATTATATAATATCTATTATGGCCTGTTTCACTACCTTCTGTTGGTGATGAATAGTGGTTGGATAGCCTAAACGTAAATTTTGTTACTTAAGTCTTACTAATTTATGTCAAGTGACCAAGACAAACTTAACTTTTAGGCTATCCGACACTTATCAGAAGGTGGTGGAACAGGCCCTTAGATTGTTTGTTTAAGGTTAGGTAGTTATTTTGATTTTGACTGTTTATTTGTGAACTTTGTACACAACATGATGTACCTACCTACTTATCAACAGTGCAACGATTTTTTCTTTTCAACAATATTACATTGTACATTGTTAACTTTTACTGTTTACAAATATAAACTAAGTACTCATCCGTAGCGATTTGTCCTAGACCTAGACACATTAAAATACTGAAAATAAACCGCGCGAATAAAAACCGGTTGGTGAAATTTCGCAGTGCGGGGTAGGCCTTAGAATCTTTGTTTTAAGCAATCACTAGGTTTCACAGACGTATAAAGAGAAGCAGACCTAACATAACAAAAAAATTGGCGTGCCAATTACGCCTACATACAAATTTCACGTACACATTGACAGTAAACAGGGCCGAACTCATGCAAGCGAGGGTGAGGGACTGAACTCGTAACGCGGAATCAGACTTAGGCGTTGTCGCCGTATTAGAAAGCGATTACGGGGTCATCGCGCGGTTGATTTTGTATCTATAATCGCGCGAACATTGAGATTATTATTCGAGTCACTAGGCCCTTGAAAGTATAGTCAAATAACACTATTGCCAGATTAGTATAGATAGTAAAGCGTAGCGTAGTGACTGACCTGCAGGCCTATAATTAAGTATCTGTGATATGAAATTTATCGTAGACTAGCTTTTGCCCGCGGCTTCGCCCGCGTGAATTTCGGTTTTTCACAAATACTGAGGGATAAGTAGATTTCTGGTCCACCCGCCCCCCGCCGCGCGGCGGCGTACCGCGGTACCGCGTACGGCGACCGCAGGGCGCAGGGGCGCGCGGCGCGCGCGGTGCGGGGAGTTCCGTGTAGCGCGAGTGTCGGCCGTCGCGCGCAGCGAAAATATCTATCAGGGCGTTTTTAACATTCATTTCAACACAACTCCTTTTTTGAAAGTCGGTTAAAAAAGTAGCCTATGTTACTCCTTGGTTAATCCTCTACTTGTCTGTGAAAGTCCCGTCAAAATCGGTTCAGCCGTTCCGAAGATTAGCCCGTTCAAACAGACAGACAGACAAAAATTTTAAAAACGTGTGATTCGGTTATGGTATCGTTCAAATAACCGTATGAGCTTAATATGTGGTAGTTATTTCGAAATTACAGACAGACACTTCAATTTTATTTATTAGTATAGATACTAATCATTAATCTGTGATGAAATTAATTTGAAAACTACGGTAAAGTGGCATCAAATTGTTAAACCCTTATTTTACATTCTGTAACCTTAATTTCCAACTGGGATGCAGTTCATCATCATCAGATGTTACACAATGTAAAATGATGGTTTGATAATTATTTGATGGGCACATTTTCATAGGTTCTAACGTTTTCGTTACCACTGAGATACAGAATAGGCCTGCTGATTTATGATTCGCTTCGTGCTCTATGTTATGACGTGACACTTCACTCGAATGAAATAGGTAGGTAGTTAAACTAGTGAAACGCTAGTTTGTAAACTATTTATCAAACTAACTTTTTACTAGTTTAACTACCTAACTATTTCATTCGACCTACCTTACCTATGTAAAATTAGTAAAATAAATAAAAACAAACAAAAGTTTCAATTATTTATTTTTAAACAAAACTATTTTTTTTAATAATTTCATTCCGATAGATTGCTTTGCTTTGCATTATGCTTCATTCTTAAATCAAAATAAAATTTAACAATCACCTTAATCATTAATTGCAAATGATTGAAATCATGTTCATCATTGGTCTTAAACTCACTACAATTATTCGATAAATCAGCTATATACATTATCATTCTATTATAACTTATATTTCCTTTAATCATTTTCAAAACTTCTTCACACGATTGAATTATTTTAATCAAACCATTCGATGGGTAAATCAAATCTCTCCTGTCCTTTTTGTTGTCCACTAAATGTGCTTTAAAATGCTTAGAACATAGTACACTCGATGATTTGGGATGCCAATTTTTTTTATTCATGTTAGTCAACCAGGCATTTCTTAGTTTTCGTCCTTTGGGAACCTGAAAAATGATTTCATTTTTATAATTTGTCCGTACCTACTTTTATCTAATCAACCTTCAAAATATACCTACTAAACAAACTTTGCACAAGTATATGAAACATCAAACGAGATCAGAGTATCAAATTATTGATAAATATTGCAACAGGGATCTACTAGAACCAAAATTACTATAACTATTTACGAGTTTTATACATATAATAAATAGGGACTGCTTCTAAAATGCCGAACGATTATTATTAATCTCACAGTAACCATGTAAACAAATTACGAGACTATGGCACATGAAAACTTACCGATAAAAATTAATTTCAGGTGTTTTCCTTTATGAAGAATTGCTGCACAGAGGTGCACTACACTTAACCATTTTATTTTAGTATTCTTGGATCTTAAGACTTGATTTTAATGCAAAAATAAAATAATAAACAACTCGCAGGTTATGATCTTGTTTTTGACTTATGCACCATTTGTAGCATGTTTGTAGCTTAGCAACATAGCGGTTTGCCTCAAGATCAATTTTTTCTATGAGTGCGTAAGTGTTGCAACAACAGAAAAAAAGAGATAGAGTCATATATTTTTGGTTGGAGAGAAACAAGCGCAGATATTATTTATTCTCTTAGATGTAGTTGTGAAGATTATGTTAGGTCTGCTTCTCTTTATACGTCTGTGCTAGGTTTTGCCAGCTGTTTCGCCCGCGTAAGTTTCGGTTTTTCACAAATTCCGAGGGAATCGTGGATTTCCGGTTTCCGTTCCCGCTCCCTTTTTCAACCTTTTAGGTTACTTTCAAGTACCTAAGTTTGCTATAGTAATCTACCTATAGCAGTAAATTTAGATTGCTATAGCAAACGGTTTTTTCAAAATTCCCCGAGAACTATGGAATTTTCAGGATAAAAAGTAGCCTAACTGCTATTGCAGGTTATAAGCTATGTATGTTTTAAACTTCAGCCAAATCGGTTCAGTAGTTTTTGCGTGAAAGAGTAACAAACATACATCCATACATCCATGTTACAAATCACGTTTATAATATTAGTAAGGATGACAAAATGTTACTGGATAGCAAACTAGAAGGCCGGACTGGCCATGGAAACCTAAAAGTCAGCAAATTCATGAATTAGAGAGAGACTTAACGGTTGTGGAAAACTCTAGACTGGATTCAGAGGCTTTGATGATTAAGATTATAAGCAAATCAGATGTCAAAATTTATAACATCTACATTTTATAAATTTACAACAAATAGATATAATTTGGGAAAAAATTTATTTGTATTTAAGTAACTAGCTGACCCCCGCGAATTCGTTTGCGTGTTTTTCTTTGCTATAAACCTCACGGAGCCCGAGACCTTTCCAACGAATGCAAAACCGTCGAAATCGGTTCGTGCGTTCTGGAGTTATAGCGTCAGGAAGGAAAACCCGACTTATATTTTTATATACTTAGTAGATACTAGCTGATCCCCGCAACTTCGTTCGCGTAGATATAGGTTTTGATGTAGGATCGGATCGGATCCCATAATTATTTATGTACCTAAACTAAATGTAGCCTAAGTTACCTACTCCTTATAACATTGAAAGTTCCATTAAAATCGATCCAGCCGTTTCGGAGATTAGCTGGAACAAATAGACAGACCGACAAACATAAATTTAAACGCACACCAGTTTAAAATAAGCCGTACGTTCAAAGATCCGGGTCCCAAGTTATTTGAACCCAATACTGAGGGTTGTAATGTCTGTCATTTCTGAAATAAAAAACTTATGACCTTGAAATATTTACGGGACAATATGTAAAGTACTACCTTTCGAACAAAAAAAGAATGAGTGAAATCGAATAATGCTTTAATGAATTACAGCTAAATACACGTTTTAACTTTCATCCCCTCTCCCGAGGGAACCGTGCTGAATTTCGGGATAAAAAGTATCCTATGTCCTACCTCGGAGTATAAACTCAAATCGTACCAAGTTTCATTTGAATCCATTCAGTAGTTTCGGCGTGATGCGCGGCCAAGATACAGACAGACAGACAGACAGACAGACAGACAGACAGACAAAAATGAAAAAAATTGCAGTTTTGGCTTTAGTTTCGATTATAGAGTGCCCTCCAAAAGAAATTTTCAAAATACCTTCAATGTACAGAATTGGATCTGTTACAGTTTTATTATATTATAGATTGTGGTGTAGTTAGTGAGTCATAGTAAATCACATCTTCTTATAGAAAACATTCGATCAATAATAAAATCTTATCATAATCGGGCTATCTGCTGTGACAAGTCATAATACTATTTCGGAGTAAAATAAATAACATCACTTTTAATCTAATCTAATCATTTTGATTCATATGAAAAAGTAGGTGACTAGTATAGTATCACAGGAGTATGCCAAGATTAGACGATCGACTTATAGACGAATCGATAAATTAGATTATCGTGATGTAATATCACGATAATCTAATTTATCGGTTCTTAATATGTATGTCAAAACTTTTATCTGAAAAATAGATCACTCTCAGTCAAAATCTTGACGGCAATTCGGAAAAGCTGACCAAGTGCGAGCTAGTCTCGCGCATATAGGGTTCCGTAAAACATAAAGTAGCCGCTACACCTCCCAACGATCAGACACACTTTTCCGACGAAAACCAGCCGGTGGGCGGAAAAGTCACCGATTGGGAGACTTACGCGGATTCACAGCTAAGATCATTATATCAGATTGGTCGTTGTTCTCGAAGGTGAAATAGTTTACTTTTTTGATCTCTAGATATATCCTACTATCCTACTAATATTATAAAATATGTGAAAGTGTGGATGTTTAGATGTTTGGATGTTTGTTACTCAATCACGCCAGACTACTGAACCGATTTGGCTGAAATTTTGAATGGAGATAGATTATGCCCTGACTTAAAACATAGGCTAAATGCACAGTTCCCACGGGATTTTGAAAAACCCGAAATCTATAGCTACAGCTATAGGTAGATTACTATAGCGAGCTTCCTTGATAGTAGGTATAAAGGTTGGAAAAGGGAGCGGGAGCGGGAACCGGAAATCCACGACTCCCTCGCGATTTGTTAAAAACCGAAATTTACGCGGGCGAAGCCGCGGGCATTCTCTAGTGTACATATAAATCTCTTAATTTTCCTACATAAAGCCCCGAGTGTCCTAATTGAAGCTAATTGAAACAAGTCATCGCGCGATCGCAGTACTAATTTTCATCGTACGATGAAATCGCATCGTTTAATCGTACGATTGATCGTTAACCAATTAGAACGTCGCCTAAGAGGATTCTTGGAGTTTTGGCGGGAAAATCATAGGAATTGCATTGGTCTCTCGCTTTATTTTCATTAATTTGCTGCATTTTTTTGCATAAAGTAGAAGGCATTTTATTCAATAAAGTTCTGTAAACGTGCATAAGTGTAGTGAAGATTAAGCAAGAGTGTTTTATGTGATTAATTCGATTTTCTCGCAGGACTCTAAAGTTTTGGTAAGGTTGCCTTGGCTTTACTAAAGCATGACATGACTTGACTTAGGACCGACTGACGGACAATGACGGATGATGGACTGTATTTGACCACTTTCGCCCAAATTGGGCAAATTATATACACAACATTATTATTTGAGGACTGGCTATATGCAACCATGCGAAGCCATAATGAAAAAAAAAGAGCATTCTCATATATTGACATCAACAACTCACCGATTGAAGGTCTGACGATCGCAACAGGTAAATTGCCGCACTCCTTTATGAGCATGTCTTCTGCGAGCGCCTTCGTGAACGTGTATGTGTTAGGCCTATCTCCTGAAACAAAGACAATGAGTAATTAAGTAATATCAATAAAAGTCGCCAACCGGATGATTACCGGAAGTCGTATATACAGTTCAATCATCTCGCCTAAATAGAACTTATTTATCGACAGACTTCCAAATAAGAACTTCCAAATTCCAAACTTCCAAATAAGAACAACTTCCTAATTCAGCGTGTATTTATTAACATGATGACGATGTGTAGACGATCTCTTCTAATCTTTCTCTTATTATACTACTTACCCACTAAGTCAGGTGTGATTCTGTCAACCAGGTCATCAAGTTGGGATTGTGCCAAGATGACCACATGTTCATGGTATGCGGGTGGTGCGTAGACGATCTCTTCTAACCTTTCACTTATTATACCACTTACCCTCTAAGTCAGGTGTGATTCTGTCCACCAGGTCATCAGTTAGTGTTTGTACCAAGGTGACCACATGTTTAGGATACGCGGGTGGTGCGTAGACGGTCTCTCCTAACCTTTCACTTATTAAGTATACCACTTACCCACTAAGTCAGGTGTGATTCTGTCCACCAGGTCATCAGGTAGGGTTTGTACCAAGGTTTCTTCTAATCTTTCTCTTATTATACACCTTACCCACTAAACCAGGTATGATTCTGTCTACCAGGTCGTCAGGTAGCTTCTATACCATGGTGACCAAATGTTCAGGGTATGTGGGTGGTGCGTAGACGATCTCCTCTAACCTTTCACTTATTATACCACTTACCCACTAAGTCAGGTGTGATTCTGTCCACCAGGTCATCAGGTAGGGTTTGTACCAAGGTGACCACATGTTCAGGATGCGCGGGCGGTGCGTAGACGGTTTCTTCCACTCTTTCCCTTTCGCAATTGCAATACGCCGTTGAAACGTGAACTAAGGCCTGTTTGACAAAATATTTCTTATTTAAAGATTTTAGCTTTTTCCATTAAATGTTCTAAAGGTATATAGCACCAACGGCTTTCCGTTTGGTTCATTATGCTAGAACACGTGCTGCTTGGGAATAAAGTCTCTAACCACTATGCGTCTTCATTTCGAGACTCGACTCTATTTTTATTTCACAAAACTCATGATTCACGTGGTTTATTCATTCATGAGCCCGTTTGAGTTGTGAGTTAGGCACAAAAGGCTTACTTTTGAGTTTTTCGACTCCTGTCAAATCAAAAGAGTAAAAGACTCGACTCCTTACAATAGTAGTATGATAAGTGTAAACCAGACCCTGCTTAGCCAACGAAGACACTAGCTCACCTCAAGTGCCAACATCCGATGACAAAGCTGGACCAACTGCTGCGTGCCCAGCATGTTGATGGTGACTGACAGCTTCAGTTTCTCGTCGAACTTCACTGTCGCCGCGGAATGGAACACCACTGACACCTGGAAGATATCCCTTTAAAATAGATATGAAATAGTGTTACCACTACAGCCCTTTAACGTTCCAATGCTGGGCTCATGCCTTCTCTCTTAATAGTAGGGGAGCCCAAGAGGGAATTTTGGAATTTACTCGAGCGCAGCAGATTAACATAAGGGAGGATGTCTTGCATCTTGCTGAGTAACCTCTACCATATATAAGCTCTTTATATAGGGCCACGCGTCTAGGGTAGCCCATCAGATTAGTAAAAAAAATCGATGGTCAAAGATATAACAAAAAAATATAATCAGCCGATTTCCACAAGCCGAAGTAATTAAAAATCGTATATGAAGATGAGAGCGTGCAGCTAGACCTTTCGCTTTCTCCACCACTGAAAGGGGAAACATTATATAACCTTTTATTCTTCCTATCAACTAATAGACTAATGTCCTGACGACGCTCGAGTAAATTCCCATTTAGCATCATGGCCTATATAAAGGACACAGGGATTTAGAGCTTAAACCCGCCACGTCGTTGCTCCAATGCGTTGGGCTTTAAGGAGATTGTCACATGATAGTGATAATAACAATGCCGCCGGCTTAACAGTGCGTTAAGCCGGCGGCATTGTTATTATTACTCTCTCTAGGACACTGAGATGAAACCCTACTACCAATTCCAAATTTAGAAACAGAATTTCTTGAAAAACCCAATAATTAAAAATGGTCTGACCCGGGAATCGAACCCAGAACCTCCTGATCAGTAATACATGCTAACCACTAGATCACAAAGGCGTTATGAAATAGTGTTGCCTCATAATAACTAATTGTATCTAACATCACTCTAAGTTCACCTGTTCCTGTTCGATATTGATTTTTTTAATAAGTAAATAGATTGGTATTTTGGTAGGAACCTACTTGATTGTACGTCTACTACGCTAAGAGGTCGGTGGTTGGTTGGCGTACCTTCTTACAAAGCATGGCCTGGTCCGCTGGACTGATCCCCAGTTCCGGCTCCGTGATGTCGCCGACTATGGGCACGATCTTGTTCAGCTCCTGAGGCCGGTCTTTTCTTAGCGTCTCGAACAACTGCCGGCAAACAACAAGAAAGTTTAAGAAACTGACTGGCCCGTTGCGTTGACGCGGTTGGCACTGACCCTGCCTACTTCTCTGGGGTCTGTTTGTCTGTATGTTTGTGCGCGCATCACGCAAAAACTACTGAATGGATTGAAATGAAACTTGGTATGATTTAAGTTCATACTACGGACTAACATATAAAATACTTTTATCCCGAAATTCAGCACAGTTCCCTTGGGAGAGGGGATGAAAGTCAAAATTTGTACTTGGCTGTAATTCATTAAGGCGTGGTCCGATTTCATTCATTCTTTTTTGTTAAAAAGGAGACACTTTAAAGATTACCGGCTAATCTCTGAAAGGCTGGATCGATTTTGATGGGACTTTCACTGGCGGTTGTTTACATTTTGATCTACCTAAACATCCGCCAGTGAACGTTAGTTTTTAGCAATGTATGAACTCAAAGGAGTGTAGATAAAACAAAATGATTCCCACGGGATTTTAAAAACCAACATCCACGCGAACGAAGTCGCGGGTATCCACTTGTATATTATTATTAAACCTAACGATGGTTTTAAACAGAAAGGATTTACTATTCTCACTTTCCAAGAGAGCCCCAAAAAAATTTTTAGCACGTCATGACGACATAAACAGCTTTAATGTCTGTGTCATACACTCCGATGGACAAACGGACTGGAGGAAACTACAAGGGTTCCTTAATGTACTACGGAATTCTAAGGGCCTGTTTCACCACCTTCTAATTAGTGTCAGATAACCTAAACGCAAGTTTTGTCGCTTTCTTACTTTATGTCAAGTGACAAAGACAATAGTTGTGAGTTGCTATCCGACACTTACCACAAAGTAGTGAAACAGGCCCTAAAACTTACTCTGTAAAAAAAGCTCGCTGTGAAATTGTACCAGATTGTTGATTAACATCTATACTAATAAATAAAATTGAAGTGTCTGTCTGTAATTTCGAAATAACTACGCTACATACATATATTAAGCTCATATGGTTATTTGAACGATACCATAACCGAATCACACGTTTTTAAAATTTTTGTCTGTCTGTCTGTCTGTTTGAACGGGCTAATCTTCGGAACGGCTGAACCGATTTTGACGGGACTTTCACAGACAAGTAGAGGATTAACCAAGGAGTAACATAGGCTACTTTTTTAACCGACTTTCAAAAAAGGAGTTGTGTTGAAATCGGTAAATACAGATGTTAAAAACGCCCTGATAGGTATTTTCGTTGCGCGCGATCGCGACGGCCGACGCGGACGCTCGCGCTCCCCGCGCCGCGCCACGCGCCCCTGCGCCCTGCGCCCGCCGTACGCGGTACCGCGGTACGCCGCCGCGCGGCGGGGGGTGGGTGGACCAGAAATCTACTTATCCCTCAGGATTTGTGAAAAATCGAAATTCACACGGGCGAAGCCGCGGGCAAAAGCTAGTCAGCAATAAATCATTAGCGTTAAAACGTTGCCCCACAAAGGCTTATTGTGAAAAACCGCAACATATCCTCGTACAAGATTTTCACCATACAATATCGCGTGATTGAGGTCACTACTTACATTTTTTGCTCCTTTTCACGAAAATCGATATGTTTCATTAACTTTTTCCAATGCTATTTAGTAGGTGAAATATTGTACAAGATTCCGTTCAGTGAGTTTACGGGTAATGCTAGGTGAATGGGTAAAACTAGGTTTATATAGGTAGACTAGATGATACCCACGGCTTCGCCCGTGTGGATTTAGGTTTTTAAAAATCCCGTGGGAACTTTTGATTTTCCAGAACAAAAAGTAGCTTATCTGTAGAAACCCGTCCCCAAAACGGAAAAATCCCGTGGGATCCCCACGATTTCGGAATACAATTCCTTACAGCATCAGGGTTGAGGAGTTGGATATGTACCTACTCGAGTTCATTCAACGATAAAGTCTTTAATTGGTACCCCCAATATCAATTTAAATAACCGAAAGTTTCTAAAACCCATTAATTTTACAGCATCAGGATTGAGGAGTTAGAATCCAAATTTTTTATTGAACAGGGTCGCAATGTTTCTCTATCGATTAAAAAAAAAATTACGCAAATCGGTTCAGAAATCTCGGAGATATCGGTGTACATAGGTAGAAAAACACAACTCCTCCTTTTTTGAAAGTCGGTTAAAAAAGTAGCCTATGTTACTCCCTGGTTAATTCTCTACTTGTATGTGAAGGTCCCGTCAAAATCGGTTCAGCCGTTCCGAAGATTAGCCCGTTCAAACAGACAGACAGACAGACAGACAGACAGACAGACAGACAGACAGACAGACAAAAATTTTAAAAACGTGTGATTCGGTTATGGTACAGTTCAAATAACCGTATGAGCTTAATATGAGGTAGTTATTTCGAAATTACAGACAGACACTTCAATTTTATTTATTAGTATAGATTGACAATTACCTACTTACCCGAAATATTTTTAGTTTTTAGGGTTCCCTACCCGAAGGGTAAAAAACGGAGCCCTATTAATGTCACTCGGCTGTCTGTCTGTCTGTCTGTCTGTCTGTCCGTCTGTCCGCCGGTCACAGTTCTCTAGCTCGCAGACGAAATGAGTTACAAACCTGAAATTTTGGTATTTAGTGTAAAACGTTAACCCAAAATCAAATATTGAATTAGAAATTGAATTAAATTATTTTTCAGGGGGGCTCCCATACATGAAAAAGGAGCCGGAAAAAAAAATTTTTCTTTACCCTAGCTTGTGGGGTATCATTGTTTAGAGCTCATTAAGTAGAGTACAAATATAAATTTTTTTAAGTTTTATCTCAAAAGATAAGGGAATGGGAGGCCATCAAAGTTGTCAGTTTTAGACCATTTTTGTGACGGGGGCTACCTCAAAAACTAAACTAGTTGGGAATATGATATTTCAGTATATTATGAACTATATGCTCTATTTAAACAACAAATACTGAAAACAACGATTTATTAAATAGTTTATAAGCTGTGACCAAAATAAACGAACATTTTTTTGGGTTTTTCTTTCACGGTTTGTTGCGATGTCTAGCTCGGAAATTAAATATTTCTTAGACCCAAAATATTATATTGTTCATAATTATGTACGGAACCCTGAAAGAGCGAGGCCCGACTCGCACTTGGCTGATTTTTTTTTATAGGCATAGCGGGCAACCGAGCAAGCGGGTCACCTGATGTTAAGTGATTACCGCCGCCCATGAATATTAGCAGCACCTGAGGAACCACTACTGCGTTGCCGGCTTTTGAGGAAGGGAACTGGCTCTTCAGCTCGCTGCCGGAACACATCGGATGCTTTACGGCAGATTACGGCTGAAGTGTGGTCGCTAGCCAGGCGGATTCGGGATAGAATCCTACCACAAAGCGGTGATACCATCTAGATTACGTTGTATAGTATCAGGCACAACGACCTGTAAAGGGGACTGAGTGCGTCAGGGTCTCGTTAGCATATTGGCAGGGTGCATCGCGCGCAGGTGAGGTTGACTTTGGCCACAGAGGTGGAATTTGGGCCACTTACACCACAAAGAAGTTAGTTTGAACTTTACCGGTTTTCGCATAGGTCTACGCAGAGCTGGAGCTATGTAATTTGTGACTGAGCCACGCCAGAAAACCAGCTTAGGGGTAGGAAAAATAACACTGCGTGGAGTGGGGTGATCACATTTTGTTCTGGATTAATTCGACCGATCCAAACTCTAATGCTAATTTATTCCAGTGAAGAATATATTATTCTCTCCAGTTTAACCAGACAGAACAGGGTTTAACCAGGTCCCGGCAGACACAGCATTACCCGTGACATAGGTACATATACATAACCATCCTAGATACGAAATACCTCAGGGATTGAGGTAATCGTCACTAGTATTATTTTAGAGTTACCTACGTTATAACCCACCCCTTTAATCACGTAATTTAATTATATAATAGTAAAGGGGTGTGTAATTATTATGACGTCATAAACGGAACTTAATCATTTGATGTAATTTTTAACCCCGACGCAAAAACGACGGGGTGTTATAAGTTTGACGTGTCTGTGTGTGTGTGTGTGTGTGTGTGTGTGTGTGTGTGTGTGTGTGTGTGTGTGTGTGTGTGTGTGTGTGTGTGTGTGTGTGTGTGTGTGTGTGTGTGTCTGTTCCCCTGTGGCGCTCAAACGGGTGGACCGATTTGAATGCGGGTTTTTTTTTTGAAAGGTGAATTAGTCGAGAGTGTTGTTAGCTATGTTTGAAGAAAATCGGCCCAAGATGGCCGCCGCTACAAAATGGCAGATTACATATTTTTTCACAACTCCCTTAATATGGGTATCAAATGAAAGGGCTTGACTAGTAGAATAGCACTATTGCAAATCCAAGATGGCCGCTGGAACAAAATGGCGAATGTCGGGGGTTTTTTAAATTTTTAATTTATACTTTAATTTTTAGTTTAAGTTTTATCATAAGAGTGACAATTTGACATGTATGTAAGTACGTTAAGTTAATTTTGATTTTTTAATAATTGTATGTACAATTTTTTAGCTCCAAATTCTCCACTTTCCTCGGTGACTGCTCCTTCCTTATCCTCCTTCCTACATACGAATATTTACCTGCGGAATAATTTTTCATCATAATAAGTATCTATCTCGAAAACGAAACATGACATTGATATGGTACAAAATTCACTCGACGCATAACGTAACTTGGAGTTAATAAATTTTCAGCAAAATCGGTCATTTTTTTCTCTACTACGAAGTTATTCATGTGGACCTCAAAGGACTTCACACCCAGATCCCTTTTTTTTCCCGAGCCCTGCGTATTGGTACCTACTTGAGCGTATCTAGGCCCCGTTACACTCACCGGTGACTGTGTGAGCTCGACGAGCCGCGACGCGACATCCTGCCCGCGCTTCGGCCGCATAAGAAGGTAGATCTTCTTTATTTTTGGACAGCTTCTCAGCAGTTTCTCTACCAACACCTGACGGTTCATAAATAGAAACACAATCAAAATCTGAACGTGTACACGCTTCTTTAGAAGACGCGTACTTAGGGCACTATCTCACTAGGACACTACAGTGACAGCGCAAATAGTCGCGCTAAGAATATAGCGCAGTGGCACAGATCGCCGACGTTGCGCCTTACATTTAGGTTCAAGATCAGTGTTCTCTTTACCTGACGCGAACTGTACCTGTCATGAGTCATGACTGCGCACGCGTTCAGGGACATTCTGCCGTGATCGTGATCGTGATCAGCGTGACATTCTGCCATGCTGCTGCGCATATCCAGGCTTCCAACTTACCTTAGGGTGCCAGCCAGGCAACCTCCCAGTGTGCATGGGTGCTGCTGGTGCTCTTGGATACGTCCGAGGGGAAGAGCAGTATTCGCGGCCGGTGCGCCCCGGTAACATGGTTAATAATTTTCCTACGGGGATATTGTTAGCCATGGCCAATGACCGCAGGAAGGTTTCGCCGTGTGTCCCTCTGATTAGCAGAGGGCCATCAGCTAGGGCACTGCGGATGAAACTGGGGGTGAGACACCCCGGGGCGGGAGGCAGCAATGCCCAATGCGGGAGAAAGAAAACCTCGTTAAAAAATTACGGGAGGGCGCAAGCCTCTGGAGGGACAGAGGCGAGCGGGAGCCCCGGTTGGTACGGCTGCCGGACGCCTGGGACATTGGGTTCCCCAGGCGTCCAGCACAGACAGCATGCGGGTCAAGCCGTGGTGGTTTTTAGTGGGTATACCCCCATTTCCTCATATGGGGGGATTCCCACATAACCTTCGTTCTGCCGCATTCTGCCGCAGAACGGAGGTAGCTATAAAAGCTTTTCCACCACGTCAAAAAAAAAGGCTTCCAACTTACCTTCCCCATGAATCCTGTCCCGCCGGTAACAAACACCGATTTGTCGGCGTAGAACTCCGCGACCGGAACGTAGTCCTGGCTCGGCCCAAAATGGCCGCCCAGGCACGACGCCATCTTTGATTCCTTGTCAAGCTTCCGCGGGACAACTCAAGGCATCAATGTTATGCTCTTGTGACTCATGGGCGTAATTAATTTTTTTCCTATTTTTTTTAAGTTTATTCTACTTAATATTATTCTGATATTTTCATTCTCTTCAACATGGTTGGATGCGGCGCCTGAAACAATGGAGAGTTTTCGTTCATCAAGGTTGTATGTGAAGTAGGGCTGTCGATGTTGCAACGTTTCAAAAAATATTGATCAATAATAATTAAAAACTGGGTAATTAGTATAATAATATGCAGCGTTTTTAAATTAATATTATGCAGAAAAAATATATTTCATAGAGTAGGTAGATTGAAATGAGAATACTATGGTAATGATTGGTAGGCAGACAAAAGGTTCTAACATCGTTCGTTACATACGTAACTTGGTATTAAGACTGATACAAATTGTCAGAAAATAACCTAAATAACTATATAAAGTATAATAAAAATTAATAAAAAAGTAAGCCTAACTTAACCCGTTAGTAAAAAACTAAGTACCTACTAGAATTTTTTAACCTTGATAATCCTCGTGTTTTCTGGATTTTAACAATATTAGATTTTGTGTTCCTCCTACAACTATACCTAAGCGTAAAGCTTGTGCTAAGAGTTCATACAATATTCCAAATGGGATTTGAACCATACAATATGTAGAGACAACCCTAATACGCACTAAAGATGATAAAGAAAAACTGGGACAGTTGACTGGGTGACTGGGTGACTGAAGTCATGAATACTGTATTCATTTGACAATAAGGCCACATTTACATTTATGCGATGAGTTCCAATTGCAAGTCGCCACAGCCGCAGCAAGTATTGATTTAGACAGCACAGCGGGTATTCGGTTTTGACGACTTCCCTGGCGCAGTTGTAAACGTGGTCTAATAAGTGGAAGGTCCTGGGTTCGATTCCCTCGGTGGGATGTTTCGACTGTGACTCATTACCACCGTACAGGCAGAGACGTGCCGCCAAGCGATCTAGTGTTCCATAGCATTGCTTTGTATAGAAACATTAGAGACCATAGATAGCAACCCCAAAGTCTATGTACCTTATCACCGCAATAAGCTTGTAGAAAGTCAAAAACGGTTTACTAAACTTACAAGCAGCCTCTGATATTCCAGTAACATGCTAGAATAAGGATTACCGTCTGAAATACTTTAAATACTCAACAGCATTTTCATGTTATGGTGTGTATAAAACTGAGCTTTCTGTTTCATACTTAAAAAATATTTTTTTCAAACCAATAAAGGGCAGTTAGTAAGCCGTTAACTAACCGCGAAATAAGGTCAACAGTTACCTGAGTTTACCCCACGGTTCTAGTTAAAAAACACCGCATGTTTACAGCAAAAAAAAATTATACACAGTTTATTAAACCACTGAAAAACTTTAAAACTGTTCTACCAGTTACAATTCTTTCAGAGACATGGTACGATTTCCGTGGTATGAACCAGACTAAATGTAGCGGTACCACAGTAAACTTTATAGAGTGATAAGTGTAAAATTTCACTGATAAAATAGGTAAAGTTTGCGCGACACATCGACTTGCTTGACCCGTCAGCGTGAAGTGCGGTGTCACATTTTAATTTTTTTTTTTTGAAATGTCACTCCTGAGGAGGGTTATTATATATTGCGATGAAAAAGACTCTTTGGTAATTAACCTCTTTTTTATAAAATTTAGAAATTATAAATTCCCAAATTGCCCCTGCCGGGAATTATCGAACATGGGTCTTCCCACTTGTAACACCATAGCGCTCACCACTGCGCCAGGGAGGTCGTCAAAAAAGACCTATAAGACTCTTATTTTCTTTATCCTAGGTACAACTGGGCATCAAAAATTTCAAAAACGATGAGTGCATGACTTTGTCTTAGATTACGCTTAGTACCTTATTCTGTCTAGAATTGTTTTAGAATGTTGTAACGAAATCTGTATAACCTAAAAGTTTGTCACTTTATTTTTTGTTCGCGTTCATCACACTAATATTGTATAGGCGAATGTTTGTGTGTGTGTGTGTGTGTGTGTGTGTGTGTGTGTGTGTGTGTCTGTGTATGTGTGTATGTGTATATGTTTGTTACTTTTTAACTCCACAACTACTGCACCGATTTGGCTGAAATTTTGACTGGAGTTAGATTATGCCCTGACTTAACACATATTTTAGTCCTGGAAAAATCCACAGTTCCGGGGTTTTGAAAAAACCGAAATCTAAAGCTACAGCTATAGGTAGATTACTAAAGCAAACTTCCTTGAAAATCTAGGTATATAGGTTGGAAAAGGAGCGGGAACGGGAACCGGAAATCCATGATTCCCTCGGGATTTGTGAAAAACCGAAATTCACGCGAGCGGAGCCGCGGGCAGGAGACAATATCAAAATAAAATGAAGAATGGTCCCTAGTTCTACTCTCCCGGTGCATGCATCGCATCACCTCTCAAGACATGTCATCCCACAAAGACGCTATGAGCTATATTTTATTGAGGATGCGAACCCACGTGAAACCAGTTCGGAATTACGCCGGTCATCCGACTCTATAAATACATTAGTCACCGCGTTCGGACGGACGTCCAGTGCCAGTGCAATGTGCATTGCTATACGTAATTGAAGAGAGAAAAGTGACGCCGCAGAGGATGCTGACGTAAGGGGCCGGCCATCCATAAATTACGTCACACGTTTGGGAGCGGGGAGGGGGTGAACAAATTGTGACATTGTGGTAAATTCTGTTGTACACAATCTCTAAACCTAAACTAAATTGACAAGTTTAAAAATAGTGCTATCCTTTTCCGCAGGGAACATTGTGAAAGAGATAGGAATATATTTAGGCCTGTCATTTTAGTTTAGGTTTAGAGATTGTGTACAACAGAATCGGCCACATTGTGTGACAAGGGGGTGGGAGGAGCCCTAAATTTTGTGACGTCACATTTCGAATTATTTAAAGTAGGTACCTACTATTAAAACACGAAATATGAAAAAAAAAATATTCAGAACTGCTGTATTAATTCAAAAAATATGTGACGTCACACTAGGGAGGAAGGTCTCACAAATGTGACCAGCTTTGACAAGGACGGGGGAGGGGGTAAAAAATCATGAAATTTATGTGACGTAATTTATGGATGGCCCCTAATGAATGTTTCAATAATAATAATGTTCTTCCGAAAATATTTCGGCAACGGCAAACAATATTTTACAAAGAAGAATCAAATAATTTCGCTGCAACCGCTAAAACAGACAAATACAGTATGGTACAACGTGCGTCATGCGCTACGCACCGCCGCGCCCACCCTCCCGCTGCTAAATATGCAGGAAAAACAAGCAAGCAAGCAAACAATATCAAACGACCACCACGCAACATCACACAAACCCTCCGAAATACACTCAACGCACGTTTCACTCCGACACCGAAGCACACAAGTAGTAAATCTACACAGAGGAAGCTTCCACAAGCGGCCCGCTGTAGGTACACTCACACAAACACACTCACCAACGGTTCACGGACCGCTCGTTCCACTAACCGGTACAGTTGGTGACAAACGTGCGCATATGTGTGAGTGTACCTACAGCGGGCCGCTTGTAGAAGCTTCCCCTCTGTAGGTACGCTGTGACCGAAGCATCTTCAGGACATGTAGAATCTACAATGTACGATTGCGAAGTGACGATAGTTTCTTTTCGGATTGTGCATACTGCTTGGTCTTATTGGTCGCTACAGCATCTTTAGAAGACAGCTTAGAAATTATAAAATCCCAAATTGCCCCTGCCGGGAACCGAATATCCAGGACCTCCCAGTCCCACGTATAAGACTCACCACTGCGTCAGGGAGGTCATCGAAAAGAGTGCTAATGCTCGTATACGACAAACGCATTCGTTGGATAACAAGCATAGTGTCATGAACCAGGCAAATCTCGTTAACCGGGCGGTGGATTACACAGACAGACACGGTTGCATTGTTACGCTGTCGCGGCGTGTTATATAATAATAATACTTATATATGTGGGTCAGGTGATACCCTGCTTTACATGGCGACGAGGGCTGAGTGGGCTGATACTACAAGGCTGAAAAACGCGTGCAAATTATGTTAATCGCACTCTACTGCAAGAGCCAAGCGCTACAGACCTTTTCACGTCGCCCTGCTGTCACACGAGTAGATAAGTTTTTTTTTTCTTTTATTGGTCAATATGATACAAAATATATATTTCCTTAATGCTATTTCGGCCATCCTCAAAGAAACTTTGCGAGTACAGAGGGGAAGTTTCTACAAGCGGCCCGCTGTAGGTACACTCACACATATGCGCACATTTTGTCACCCAACTGAACCGGTTGGGGGACAGAGCGGGCGTCCGTGAACCGTTGGTGAGTGTGTTTGTGTGAGTGTACCTACAGCGGGCCGCTTGTAGAAGCTTCCCCTCTGTACTTATCTGCTCGTGTGCTGCTGTGCACAAACCTCCTCTCTTATAGAAGAGCGACGACCTCCCTGGCGCAGTGGTGAGCTCTGTGGTCTTATAAATCTGAGGTCCCGGGTTCGATTCCCGGCAGGGGCAATTTGGGATTTTATATTTTCTGTATTGTCTCTGGTCTGGTGGGAGGCTTTAGCCGTGGCTGGTTACCACCCTACCGGCAAAGTCGTGCCGCCAAGCGATTTAGCGTTCCGGTACGATGCCGTATAGAAACCGATCAGGAGTTTGCCGTATGCATACTTCTTCCAAGTTAGCCCGCTTCCATCTTAGACTGCATCGTCAATTGCCATCAGGTGAGATTGCAGTCAAGGGCTAACTTGTAGTTGAACAAGTGTAAATTGAAAATTTAAAAAACCCCCGACATTCGCCATTTTGTGGCGGCGGCCATCTTGGATTTGCAATAGTGCTATTCTACTAGTCAAGCCCTTTCATTTGATACCCATATTAAGGGAGTTGTGAAAAAATAATGTAATCCGCCATTTTGTAGCGGCGGCCATCTTGGACCGATTTTCATCAAACATAGCTAACAACACTCTCGACTTATTCACCTTTCAAACAAAGAAAACCGCATTCAAATCGGTCCACCCGTTTGAGCGCCACAGGGGAACAGACACACACACACACACACACACACACACACACACACACACACACACACAGACACACAGACACGTCAAACTTATAACACCCCGTCGTTTTTGCGTCGGGGGTTAATAAAAAAAGGAGCGAAATTTTAAGCTTGTACCCATCAAACTGCTCCAATGCGGGTTAGAGGGCTATAACGACTATTGTCACATGATAATGATATTAACAAAGCTGTGATAGCCTAGTGGTTAGGACGACCGACTTCTAATCGGAGGTCGTGGGTTCGATCCCGGGCACGCACCTCTAACTTTTCGGAGTTATGTGCGTTTTAAGTATTTAAATATCACTTGCTTTAACGGTGAAGGTAAACATCGTGAGGAAACCTGCATGCCTGAGAGTTCTCCATAACGTTCTCAAAGGTGTGTGAAGTCTGCCAATCCGCTTGGCCAGCGTGGTAGACTATGGCCAAAACGCTTCTCACTCTGAGAGGAGACCCGTGCTCTGTAGTGAGCCGGTAATGGGTTGATCATGATGATGATGATGAATGATATTAACCGGGACCGATTGCTTAATACTTAACGTGTTCTCCGGGGTACGTGAATAAAACACCGCCAACTCAGCCTGGAGTCAGCCCAATCCAATACCTGCTAAGTTTTGGGTCGACCCGGGAATCGAACCCAGGGCCTCGTAATCCGCTACTATAACTAACTAATATAATAAAGCGGAAGAGTTTGTTTGTTTGTTTGTTTATTTGTTTGTTTGTTTGAACGCGCTAATCTCTGGAAGTACCTATCGGATTTGAAAAATTATTTTTGCATTTGGTAGTCCAACTTTTGGGGCAGGTTATAGGCTATTTAATATCCCTAAAATCCTCCCCTAAGGGGGTAAAATGGGGGTAGAAAGTTTGTATGAAAGTCCTATGTTTTTAAAGTTACAGACCTTAAAATCGGCATTTAGATTACTAGTGTACTATATCCGGCAGACTAACGAAACAATTCTGAAGAATGGACTGAATGCATTTAGCTATTCGGAATGTTTAATAAAGCCAACTCCTACTAAGACTACTTACCTATCGCTGACGTCACGCTCGGAACGTGACAATGAGTCATGCTTTTTCCTGCGTGTAGCCCGCGTTCATCGATTTATAAGACGTTATCAGTTATCACGTCAAAAAATGTACATAGTCTGTTAGAAATGTTACTAAGTAGATATAATCTATACTACTATAATAAAGCGGAAGAGTTTGTTTGTTTGAACGCGCTAATCTCAGGAACTACTGGACCGATTTCAAAAATTCTTTCACCGTTGGATATGTACGTGATCCTTGAGTGCTATAGGCTATATATTATGTACCACGGCCGAAGCCGGGGCGGACCGCTAGTATAAAATATAATGTAAACAATAATTTATTGAGGTAAAGGGCCTGTTTCAGCACCTTCTGACAAGTGTCAGATAGCCTAAACGTAAGTTTTGTCACTTTCATACTTTATGTCAAGTGACAAAGACAAATGTTGTGAATAAGCTATCCGACACTTATCAGCAAGTGGTGAAACAGTCCCTTTTAATGAGTGATGACAATGTGTAATGTTGCTTAATATTTTGTAATATTTACACCTGAAAGTTATTACTTGTGGCTTTTTATGTTATGCCAAGGCTCTAAAACCCGTAAGTCCCAGTCGTAAAGCAGATTCAATTGAGGAGTAATCCTTTCTTACCGCAAAATATAATTACATGCCGTTCCAACCGAGAAGAATCAGCAAGAAACTAGGCTTTTTAGGGTTCCGTACCCAAAGGGTAAAAACGAAGCCCTATTAATGTCACTCGGCTGTCTGTCTGTCTGTCTGTCTGTCTGTCTGTCTGTCCGTCTGTCCGCCGGTCACAGGTCTCTAGCTCGCAGACGAAATGAGTTACAAACCTGAAATTTTGGTATTTGGTGTAAAACGTTGACCCAAAATCAAATATTGAATTAAAAATTGAATTAAATTATTTTTCAGGGGGGCTCCCATACATGAGAAAGGAGCCGGAAAAAAAAATTTTTTTCTTACCCTAGCTTGTGGGGTATCATTGTTTAGAGCTCATTGAGTAGAGTACGAATATATATTTGTTTAATTTTTTGCTTAAAAAGTAAGGAAATGGGGGGTCATCAAAATTGTCAGTTTTAGACCATTTTTGTGACGGGGGCTATCTAAAAAACTAAACTAGTTAGGAATATGATATTTCGGTATATTATGTACTATATGCTCTATTTGTACAACAAATACTGAAAACAACGATTCATAAAATAGTTTATAAGCTGTGACCAAAACAAACGAACTTATTTTGCGTTTTTCTTTCACGGTTTCTTGCGATGTCTAACTCGGAAATTAAATATTTCTTAGACCCAAAATATTATATTGTTCATTATTATGTACGGAACCCTGAAAGAGCGAGGCCCGACTCGCACTTGGCTGATTTTTTTGAAATAACAATATCAATATAACAATTTTATGATTGAACACAAAGTACAAGTACAAGTTTACAATCAGGATATAGCCTGTGATAAATATTTACGTGATTTTTTTCGGTTGTCGGAGTACTTAATCATAATGCTATAGTCGTAGAGATTTTCGAGATATGAAAACGCAAAAAACCAAAAAAGGGACCTAAAATTCAAAATGGCGGCCGGTTCCGCACACCATATAGGGATTTTGGATATGTTATAAAGGAAGTCCCAAAGAACACTTTAGGCCAATTTCCAAAACTATTATTTTTATTTTTCGTAAATTGACTGGGCTACTAGGTCAGTGCCTTTTTGAAGAAAACATACCTACTTTTAAAACTTCATATTATTTTCTAAGGGAAAACTAGGCTAATGTTGAAAGTACCTAAGGCACAAAATACGCCCTGCAGAGCTAAAAAGTGTCAGACAGCAAAAAAAATAATTTTTTGTTCGTGGTGAATGTATTTAGTTTTGGAAAAGTCGTCGAACAAAAGTTGTTCAGAATTATGAACGGAACCTGCCTGTTAGTTTATCCTTTGGATGTAGAAACAAACAAATAATTAAACGTTAAACAATACGTAATTTTATTTAAAAGTTAATTAGTATCTAAGCCTGGCTCTTCGTTATTAATAACAATACAATTTTTTTGGACTCGTAATTTTTCACGATTAGTGAGATCATGCACAAAGGAGACTTTGGACCCCTTATAAGTAATTATATTAAAATTATTTATAAATTGAACGTAAAAAAAATGTTTTAGAGACAAGCTTCTACAGTACTCATGAGAACTATAATTTCAATGGAAACAATAATATTAGTCTACTTAACTTAACTTTAATGTTTGCAAGTATGTGGTAGCTTGCGTCAAATCCGGTAGTTATGATTTTTTGCAGACTTGTTTATGATGTTGGCCCAATGAATAATCCAAATTTGTGACCTCGAGCGCCGAACGCAACTTTGTCAAAAATCGAGAAAACCGCGATAATTTCGGATTTTTTTACAGATTTTGGCGATTATAACCCTAAAGAACTAGTTTTTAACAGTACGTTTTTAAAGTAGAATCACAGTAGAATAAAATTGCTACAATTTAAAACCAGAACCAGCTCTGTAGGTACATTATTTACTGAGATGCTCGCGACTTCACCGAAAATCTAAATACCAATTTTCAAGGATATGACGTTAAAAATGACGAACATTGAAAAAAGGTCTTGAATTTCGTCTACGAGCTAGAGCCCTGTGACCGGCGGACAGACAGACAGACAGACACAGCAGAGTGATATTAATATAGGGCTCCGCTTTTACCCTTTGGGTACGGAACACTAAAAATCATTACTTTTATTACGAATCGCTTGTCCACGGATAGGTAGAAAGCATTTTTTAATTTTTTTTAATACGGCTCACATATAAAATACACGATATAAAATTATCCGAAAAACAAACACACACCCATACTGATAAGTATATTTATTTGATAAGAGACTAGTACATACCGCATGGCTGGTGACGGAAAAACTTGCGTAGGAACTTATTTTAAATTTCTTTGGGAGCTCTTTGATTTCCTAAAAGTTTATACATCATACAACCTTTCATCAACCTATTCCATCCCATTCAAGTTTAATTTTTGCAACAAAAGGTAGCATATTGTGACTTCTCCAAGATCCAATCTATTTCCATACAAAAAAATCATTAAATCGGTTCAGCAGTTTAGGATTGAAAACATAGCAAGTAGCAATCAAACAAATAGACCGATATAGTTACTTTCGACTTTATAATGTTAACTTGGATTTATATACCTAGTAGACGTGTTCTTTCCGGGTGTAATTGTCGATTATAGGATAGTCTATTCCTACAAATTATACCTCATATAAATCAGTGGACGATAACTAGACTTAGTGGACGGTATAACCGGTGAAATCGATATTTTAAAAATCTGTAATCTAACTACCTATAAATACTAGGCAGCATAAAATGCTAAAAGACTATACTAGAAGTGCATTCTAACAAGTAGTTGTTTTTATTTTTATTTCTTATAGAACATTAATATTATGTTTTCACCCTCTCAAACTCAGTAACTCCTCTAAATAGACGATAACCGGTTCGGCGAACCTAATATTTTAAACAATGTTTCATTGCACTATAAATACTTAGAGAAAGGGAATAGTTTGTGTTACTTTGCGTGACTCTCTCCGGTCCAGATCTATAGAATACAAGCTATATTTTAGGAAAAATTAAACCGACTTCAATATGTACCATAAAATTTGAAGTTTTCCCTCAATTACTCCAGGATGCCATCATCAGATCCTAATCTGATGACCATGCAACCAGCTGGGAAATATACCCATTCAAACAAAAGAAGAATTTCCCAAATCGGTCCAGGCGTCTTTTGAGTACCTAATCGGCGAACATAAAAAAAAACCGACGAATTGAGAACCTCCTGTTTTTTACCCGACTACGGCAAAGCCAAAAGGAAGGGTTATGATTTTAGCAGTCTATGTACTTTGTATCCGATTTTTGTATGAGATTCTGTGTGTTCCACCGTAGCCCCTAAACTACTGGGCAGATTTTGATGAATGAGGTGTCAATTGATTCGTTGTTATGGTCCGGGTGACATAGTTTACATTTTATATACGAAAAAAATCGAGAAGTGACCTTCGCGCGGCTAAACTAGAATATTAAGTTAGTTTCGCATAGACATAATAGATAGCGCCACTAGCTGCTTGCCCCGCGCTTTCTTCCTTTCGAATTCTCATTAGTAGGTCTACGCACTAAATTAGTACCTAGTCGGGGTTTAGTTTACGAACTTTATCTCTTGTTTGAAGTCGGTTAAAAGTAATTAATATAGTTGAACGCGGAGGACAAGGTCGGTCGGTAACACGACTGACCGAAAATTATGCCGTCTAGACAAGACAAGGTGTAAATAAAAACATTTACCTGGTCGCAATCGATAAAATCGGAGCTTTCTCTATATTCTTTCCTTTAAAATTATTTTTTTAAAATTTTATCAATTTATTTTAAACAAATTCAAACAAAATAATAAACCCAAATATGATAAAAACAGCAAAACAACATGATTCGCAAAGTAGTTGGTACTTATTAAATGAGTAATAAAATTGTTTGTAATTGATTAAAAATCAACCAAGTGCGAGTCGGGTCTCGCTCTTTTAGGGTTCCGTACATAATTATGAACAATATAATATTTTGGGTCTAAGAAATATTTAATTTCCGAGTTAGACTATCGTAACAAACCGTGAAAGAAAAACCTGAAAAATGTTCGTTTGTTTTGGTCACAGCTTATAAAAATATATATTTTTATGAATCGTTGTTTTCAGTATTTGTTATTTAAATAGAGCATAATATAGTACATAATATACCGAAATATCATATTCCTACCTGGTTTAGTTTTTGAGATAGCCCCCGTCACAAAAATGGTCTAAAACTGACAACTTTGATAGCCCCCCATTTCCTTATTTTTTGAGTAAAAAATTAAAAAAATATATATTCCTACTCTACTCAATGAGTTCTAAACAATAATGCCTCACAAGCTGGGGTAAGAAAAAAATTTTTTTTCCGGGACCTTTTTCATGTATGCCCCCCTGAAAAATAATTTAATTCAATTTCTAATTCACTATCTAATTTTGGGTCAACATTTTACACCAAATACCTAAATTTCAGGTTTGTGACTCATTTCGTCTGCAAGCTAGAGACACAGTAGAGACCTGTGACCGGCGGACAGACAGACAGACAGCCGAGTGACATTAATAGGGCAATATTTTTACGCTTCAGGTACGGAACCCTAAAAACCTCGAAACCCACCGTGATGTTTCTGTTCCTTATAAGGGCCCGCGCACATTGCAGCCGCGATTTGCCGCATCGAAAGACTCTATTTCGTTATGTATAGAGCATAATCGATCCGCCCGCGCCAGTGCGTTGCGCTGCGGCCCCTTCACATAAAATGTATGCAGATGAGATTTCCGAGTTGCGGTGCGGCCCGCCCCAATGTGCGCGGCTCTTTACTCCGTGCGACTTTCACTCACAACGTCCATTACTTTCCAATACAATGAATGGCAGTGAGTAGTGACTCACATAATAATGATTCACACACATCGACGTTTTCTCGAATTTCGTAATAAAATATTTTTATATTCACGATGCGACGACAATATTTTATTGACACAGCCTAAACACAGCATAACTACAGCCATAACTAGTGACGCATATTGACGCGACGGGAATCGAATCCGCACCATATTTACTACAAAGATGCGTGGCCTGGTTGTTTACCTATAAGTACCCAGCATTGTTTTTTTCTTTTCTTTTTTATGTGTGTTACGGGGTGTTATAAGTTTGATAAGTTTGACGTGTCTGTGTGTGTGTGTGTGTGCGCTCAAACGGGTGAACCAATTTGAATGCGGTTTTTTTGTTTGAAAGGTGAATTAGTCGGGAGTGTTCTTAGCTATGTTTGATGAAAATCGGTCTAATATGGCCGCCGTCAAAAAATGGCGGATTACATATTTTTTCACAACTCCCTCAATATGGGTATCAAATGAAAGGGCTTGTTTAGTAGAATAGCACTATGCAAATACAAGATGGCCGCCACCATAAAATGGCGAATGTCGAGGGTTTTTTTTAATTTTTAATTTATACTTATTTAATCAGATTAAGTACAGTTGGTCTCGCGATTAGCATATTTTACTGTGGATCACAAGATCCTGGGTTCTATTCCTGGGTCAGTCCAAATATTCTCAGTGCCAGTCTGGAGTTGATAGAGATAGTTGACGGTGTTTCACCTCCGTGCTTCAGAGAGCAAGATAAGCCGTCGATCCCGGTTGTTATCACTAACGTGTGATTATAAATGAGAATCGAAATCTTATATCCTGAAGAATCGATAAAATATAACAATGGAGGATACCTACGTAACTACCCACACTTTGAGAGTTAAAAAAGGAATAATGAAGGTAAAAGCGCTTCAATGGAGCTACAAATATTGCTTATAGCACTCAAAGAGTTACGCGAATCTTCGTTCAATAGAGATCTTTATTTTATAATATTAGATATATAATTATTTTAAAATGCCTGATGTGAAAGATAATATGATATTTCTTCAAAAGCTGTTTATTGCGCTTAGTGACTACTAATAGTACGGCAGCCCTGGAACAAAATTTTTAGTGATTAATAACAAGCTGAATTTTCGTGAGCAGGTTCGTTTCGACGAGACGAACAACTTTTTTATCTATGAAAATTCTCGATGGAGGTAGCTAATCGAGTGGGGAGGTGTTAAAAATTTCGATTCGCTCGGGTGGGAAATCGCTCGAAATAGATAAAAAAGTTGTTCGTCTCGTCGAAACGAACCTGCTCACGAAAATTCAGCTTGTTATTAATCACTAAAAATTTTGTTCCAGGGCTGCCGTCAGCCGTACTATAAGTACTTTAAACAATTATTTTACTAAAACCTAGGATATTCGGTGTCGTCTCAACATAGATAATATAGATATATCCACTGCTGGACATAGATCTCTAGCAGGGTCGTCACAGAACACGATCGTGTACCTTTTGTATCCAGCAGTTGCCAGCTACTGGCTTGAGATCGCGTCCATTTAGTACAGGGGGTCTTACAAAGCTGCGTTTGTCTGTACGGGATCACTATTCGAACCCCTTGGAACCCCAACGACTGGCTTACTAACACAAAAAAATTCACAGCTTTTAAAACTCACCAATATTGACGATCGTTCTGATTCGAAATTTAAAAAAAAACTTCACATAAAAACACCAAAAACTAAATTCACTCTCACTGAACTTAAAAGCACCCAATTGTAAAAATAGAGAATAACTCTCGTAACAGTTCACCGAAAATCTAAATAAAAATAAATATAACTAGTTCACTAACCTTATTATAAGAACCTGCTATTAGATCAACAAAAATCGATCTATCAAGAAAAAGAAACACCTTGTATAGAGCAAGTAGCAACACACTAACACAGAAAATGTTAACAAAACAATTTATTGTTCAGGCTTTAGTACCGTTAGCTTGAGAGTGTCAACCGATACTGACTTTCTGATGGTACACAATAGTTAACATACCTATACACTATACAGTATATACTATAAGTATTTCATAAATGGTGGTGGGTCTTGTAGGCACTACCACTTTTTTATTATTCTTCTACAAGTTAGACTGCGATCTCACCTGATGGTAAGAGACGACTAATGCCGTTTTGTTCGCCAGTTCCTCAGATGGAAGCGGGCTAATCTGGAAGAGGTGTGGCAGTTTGCAACCCAATAGCTACGTTCGATTTCAACACAACACGACAATTTAGAAATTATAAAATCTCAAATTGCCCCTGCCGGGAATCGAACCCAGGACCTCCCGCTTATAATACCACAGCGCTCACCACTGCGCCAGGGAGGTCGTCTAGATATCCTTACTTCATTACCATGGGATCACTTTGGAAGTATATCCTATCAAACAAAAGAAGGGTTTTCTACATCGCTCCAGGCGTCTATGAGTAATCGGGGAACATACATAAAAATATTCCGAAGAATTGACAACCTCCTTGTTTTTTTTTCTTGAAGTCAATTAAATATGGGGTTCAGGGATAAACGAATCCCTCGAGAGCGGGCAATGGATTATTAGGTTTATCTGGTGCTGTAAAACCTTACAATATGAGATATATTTCATTGCCCTATAATAGGATATCCTCAATTATCTTTTTAATTGCAAGCGACGTGTGGATGTAAACTGTTGACCTTAGTCGAATAGATAATATTAATATCTCTATTAATGTCCCCATTTATTTATTACATATGTTTTCATAAAAAAATTGAAACTAGTCACAAAAATCTTTCTCATTATGTCATATTTCATTATGACTCTTTGCAATAATGTTATGAGTTTTTATGTTCAATTCAATGGGCTCCCAGATGGACACTTGATTAGTACGATTTCTACTATTGTAATGATACCTAGTCGGTACCGGCAGTGTTTATATATCTTTATCACTTTACGTTCGTTTTCATTAAGGTGACTGTATTTTCGTCCTTGTTTCTTATTTTGTTTGGTTTATTTACGCATGCTGTGGTCATTGCGATCGCATTTAATAATATGTTGTTTTACATTAATCATAAGCTTTTCTGATTTTAATAGCCCAAATAAAAAAATCACAATCGATCGACATTCACAGTCGTAATTCGCCCGCCACAAAAATGTATGAATGTAGTTAAACATGTGCAAAACTGTGATATTTTGGTGACTTTGACGAGGTTTCTTGTTTGACTGCAAAACTTTTAAAAATGAAACAAAACTTTTTTAAAGAGAATATTAGCCATAAATATATTTTTTTTAAATTATAGCGCTTAACCGCGATCACATCTGACGGTAAGTGAAAATGCAGCGTACGATCCCGTTCCCATTACATCTACATGCATTTTATATCATGTATTTTATTCAAGGCGTACCTACACATGCTAACGCCCGTTAGCGTGTGTAGTACGCCTTGAGTAAAATTTAATAAACTTGACCGGAAAAACGGAAGAGTGAAGGGCATTCCAAATTTCTACATAGATAAAAAAGTTGTTCGTCTCGTCGAAACGAACCTGCTCACGAAAATTCAGCTTGTTATTAATCACTAAAAATTTTGTTCCAGGGCTGCCGTCAGCCGTACTATAAGTACTTTAAACAATTATTTTACTAAAACCTAGGATATTCGGTGTCGTCTCAACATAGATAATATAGATATATCCACTGCTGGACATAGATCTCTAGCAGGGTCGTCACAGAACACGATCGTGTACCTTTTGTATCCAGCAGTTGCCAGCTACTGGCTTGAGATCGCGTCCATTTAGTACAGGGGGTCTTACAAAGCTGCGTTTGTCTGTACGGGATCACTATTCGAACCCCTTGGAACCCCAACGACTGGCTTACTAACACAAAAAAATTCACAGCTTTTAAAACTCACCAATATTGACGATCGTTCTGATTCGAAATTTAAAAAAAAACTTCACATAAAAACACCAAAAACTAAATTCACTCTCACTGAACTTAAAAGCACCCAATTGTAAAAATAGAGAATAACTCTCGTAACAGTTCACCGAAAATCTAAATAAAAATAAATACATATAACTAGTTCACTAACCTTATTATAAGAACCTGCTATTAGATCAACAAAAATCGATCTATCAAGAAAAAGAAACACCTTGTATAGAGCAAGTAGCAACACACTAACACAGAAAATGTTAACAAAACAATTTATTGTTCAGGCTTTAGTACCGTTAGCTTGAGAGTGTCAACCGATACTGACTTTCTGATGGTACACAATAGTTAACATACCTATACACTATACAGTATATACTATAAGTATTTCATAAATGGTGGTGGGTCTTGTAGGCACTACCACTTTTTTATTATTCTTCTACAAGTTAGACTGCGATCTCACCTGATGGTAAGAGACGACTAATGCCGTTTTGTTCGCCAGTTCCTCAGATGGAAGCGGGCTAATCTGGAAGAGGTGTGGCAGTTTGCAACCCAATAGCTACGTTCGATTTCAACACAACACGACAATTTAGAAATTATAAAATCTCAAATTGCCCCTGCCGGGAATCGAACCCAGGACCTCCCGCTTATAATACCACAGCGCTCACCACTGCGCCAGGGAGGTCGTCTAGATATCCTTACTTCATTACCATGGGATCACTTTGGAAGTATATCCTATCAAACAAAAGAAGGGTTTTCTACATCGCTCCAGGCGTCTATGAGTAATCGGGGAACATACATAAAAATATTCCGAAGAATTGACAACCTCCTTGTTTTTTTTTCTTGAAGTCAATTAAATATGGGGTTCAGGGATAAACGAATCCCTCGAGAGCGGGCAATGGATTATTAGGTTTATCTGGTGCTGTAAAACCTTACAATATGAGATATATTTCATTGCCCTATAATAGGATATCCTCAATTATCTTTTTAATTGCAAGCGACGTGTGGATGTAAACTGTTGACCTTAGTCGAATAGATAATATTAATATCTCTATTAATGTCCCCATTTATTTATTACATATGTTTTCATAAAAAAATTGAAACTAGTCACAAAAATCTTTCTCATTATGTCATATTTCATTATGACTCTTTGCAATAATGTTATGAGTTTTTATGTTCAATTCAATGGGCTCCCAGATGGACACTTGATTAGTACGATTTCTACTATTGTAATGATACCTAGTCGGTACCGGCAGTGTTTATATATCTTTATCACTTTACGTTCGTTTTCATTAAGGTGACTGTATTTTCGTCCTTGTTTCTTATTTTGTTTGGTTTATTTACGCATGCTGTGGTCATTGCGATCGCATTTAATAATATGTTGTTTTACATTAATCATAAGCTTTTCTGATTTTAATAGCCCAAATAAAAAAATCACAATCGATCGACATTCACAGTCGTAATTCGCCCGCCACAAAAATGTATGAATGTAGTTAAACATGTGCAAAACTGTGATATTTTGGTGACTTTGACGAGGTTTCTTGTTTGACTGCAAAACTTTTAAAAATGAAACAAAACTTTTTTAAAGAGAATATTAGCCATAAATATATTTTTTTTAAATTATAGCGCTTAACCGCGATCACATCTGACGGTAAGTGAAAATGCAGCGTACGATCCCGTTCCCATTACATCTACATGCATTTTATATCATGTATTTTATTCAAGGCGTACCTACACATGCTAACGCCCGTTAGCGTGTGTAGTACGCCTTGAGTAAAATTTAATAAACTTGACCGGAAAAACGGAAGAGTGAAGGGCATTCCAAATTTCTACATAGATAAAAAAGTTGTTCGTCTCGTCGAAACGAACCTGCTCACGAAAATTCAGCTTGTTATTAATCACTAAAAATTTTGTTCCAGGGCTGCCGTCAGCCGTACTATAAGTACTTTAAACAATTATTTTACTAAAACCTAGGATATTCGGTGTCGTCTCAACATAGATAATATAGATATATCCACTGCTGGACATAGATCTCTAGCAGGGTCGTCACAGAACACGATCGTGTACCTTTTGTATCCAGCAGTTGCCAGCTACTGGCTTGAGATCGCGTCCATTTAGTACAGGGGGTCTTACAAAGCTGCGTTTGTCTGTACGGGATCACTATTCGAACCCCTTGGAACCCCAACGACTGGCTTACTAACACAAAAAAATTCACAGCTTTTAAAACTCACCAATATTGACGATCGTTCTGATTCGAAATTTAAAAAAAAACTTCACATAAAAACACCAAAAACTAAATTCACTCTCACTGAACTTAAAAGCACCCAATTGTAAAAATAGAGAATAACTCTCGTAACAGTTCACCGAAAATCTAAATAAAAATAAATACATATAACTAGTTCACTAACCTTATTATAAGAACCTGCTATTAGATCAACAAAAATCGATCTATCAAGAAAAAGAAACACCTTGTATAGAGCAAGTAGCAACACACTAACACAGAAAATGTTAACAAAACAATTTATTGTTCAGGCTTCAGTACCGTTAGCTTGAGAGTGTCAACCGATACTGACTTTCTGATGGTACACAATAGTTAACATACCTATACACTATACAGTATATACTATAAGTATTTCATAAATGGTGGTGGGTCTTGTAGGCACTACCACTTTTTTATTATTCTTCTACAAGTTAGACTGCGATCTCACCTGATGGTAAGAGACGATGCAGGCTAATGCCGTTTTGTTCGCCAGTTCCTCAGATGGAAGCGGGCTAACCTGGAAGAGGTGTGGCAGTTTGCAACCCAATAGCTACGTTCGATTTCAACACAACACGACAATTTAGAAATTATAAAATCTCAAATTGCCCCTGCCGGGAATCGAACCCAGGACCTCCCGCTTATAATACCACAGCGCTCACCACTGCGCCAGGGAGGTCGTCTAGATATCCTTACTTCATTACCATGGGATCACTTTGGAAGTATATCCTATCAAACAAAAGAAGAGTTTTCTACATCGCTCCAGGCGTCTATGAGTAATCGGGGAACATACATAAAAATATTCCGAAGAATTGACAACCTCCTTGTTTTTTTTTTCTTGAAGTTGATTAAATATGGGGTTCAAGGATAAACGAATCCCTCGAGAGCGGGCAATGGATTATTAGGTTTATCTGGTGCTGTAAAACCTTACATTAAGAGATATATTTCATTGCCCTATAATAGGATATCCTCAATTATCTTTTTAATTGCAAGCGACGTGTGGATGTAAAATGATGACCTTAGTCGAATAGATAATATTAATATCTCTATTAATGTCCCCATTTATTTATTACATAAGTAATATGTTTTCATAAAAAAAATTGAAACTAGTCACAAAAGTCTGTCTCATTATGTCTTATTTCATTATGACTCTTTGCAATAATGTTATGAGTTTTTATGTTCAATTCAATGGGCTCCCAGATGGGCACTTGATTAGTACGATTTCTACTATTGTAATGATACCTAGTCGGTACCGGCAGTATTTATGTATCTTTATCACTTTACGTTCGTTTTCATTAAGGTGACAGTATTTTCGTCCTTGTTTCTTATTTTGTTTGGTTTATTTACACATGCTGTGGTCATTTCAAGTAGATTGCATTGCATTTAATAATATTAAGTATGTTGTTTTACATTAATCATAAACTTTTCTGATTTTAATAGCCCAAATAAAAAAATCACAATCGATCGACATTCACAGTCGTAATTCGCCCTCTACAAAAATGTAATTATGAATGTAGTTAAACATGTGCAAAACTGTGATATTTTGGTGACTTTGACGAGGTTTCTTGAGGTGACTGCAAAACTCTTAAAAATGAAACAAAACTTTTTTAAAGAGAATATTAGCCATAAATATATTTTTTTTAAATTATAGCGCTTAACCGCGATCACATCTGACGGTAAGTGAAAATGCAGCGTACGATCCCATTCCCATTACATCTACATGCATTTTATATGTATTTTATTCAAGGCGTAGACACATGCGCGCGTTAGCGTGTGTAGTACGCCTCGAGTAAAATTTAATAAACTTGACCGGAAAAACGGAAGAGTGAAGGGCATTCCAAATTTCTGCGGTGCGTATAAGAAACGAGAAAGCGAAGCTCTCAGTGTGCGCCGTGGAATGTAACCAACCGCGTTGCTGTGCAGACTCGTATAACCCCCGGCACGTAAGTCGAGCGGTGACCTTCAAGTACGCGCAGCAACGTACGAGTGAGCGGGACACAATACGATTGGAGAGCCATTCAGCGCTTACGAGGGATCCGCGAGAGCTACTCAGTGGTTACGAACGATCCCCACGCCCTCCCCGCGACCCCCTCACACCCCGAGATACCTCATTGTCGACTTCTGCGCATTGAAGGTCAACGCTAGACTTATTTGCCGTGAGGTCACAGGTCGCAATCAACTGACGTCTAAAGTCGTCGCCGGCCGCCCACCGCTCGCACTACAGTAGGTCTACTCCGTAAGCGGGAATCGGGATATTGACCCCGAGTTGTACATGCTACATTTTGATTGAAAAATATTAAATACTAAACCACTACCTAATACTACAAGTAGGTATAAGACAAATGGTTATTGGTATTGGATTGGTATTTAGCTAGTAAACATAATAATAGCGCTAAGTTTCCGATAGCGGTCCCCTCATACCATGTAATGTACCGCTCGGATGTTGCTCAGAAATCTCGAAAAAAAATACATAGCTGAGAAAATAATTCAATATCTATGCAATTTCGACAAGGGCTACTACTCGTAGGTATATATGTATGAATTTTGGAGAACACTTTGATCTCTCATAACTACAGCTAACCCTCAGCACTGAAGAAAGCACCAATAGTATTCTATTGAAACACCTAAATGTTACAAATGTGGACTCAGAACGATGTGCGACGAGCCTAACTGCGACTGTCTAGGAATGTACAAGCTAATAAAATAACCCAATAAGCGTTCAAGTATGAGTGTTATAATCCTATCAGAGTTAACGCCACTTTTAACCGACTGAAATAACGGGGAGTGTTGCCTTGTAGAGTTAACTTTATGCAATACGGCATTAAAGCTCGTTACGGCATATCAGTTGACTAGCGGCCGCCCCGGCTTTCGCCCGTGGTACATATATAGCCTATAGCACTCAAGGATATGTACGAGACATCGTCGTCGTCGTCGTCGTTGTCAACCGATTGACGTCCACTGCTGGACATAGGTCTCTTGAAGGGACTTCCACTTGCCACGGTCTTGTGCCGCTTGTATCCAGCGGCTCCCTGCGACTCGTTTGATGTCGTCGGTCCACCTAGTGGGGGGTCTACCAACACTGCGCTTCCCGGTGCGAGGTCGCCACTCCAGCACCTTGGGACCCCAACGTCCATCGGTTCTCCGAACTATGTGCCCAGCCCATTGCCACTTCAGTTTCGCAACCCGTTGAGCTATGAGTACGAGACATATCCAACGGCAAAAGAATTTTTGAAATCGGTCCAGTAGTTTCCGAGATTAGCGCGTTCAAACAAACAAACTCTTCCGCTTTATTATATTAGTATAGATATAGATTACGCTGGGTAAGCAAAATTGATCCGGGTCGGTAAACAGATGGGCGATCGATTTAGGAAGTCCGAATTTGGGTAAGAAACGTTGATCCAGATCGATTAAGGGGTGGGTTTGAGTTTTTTATAACTATTGAAAAATCATAATAATCTTGTAAATCTGATTTACATTAGTTATAAAAAATCATAATTAACAAATTAATAAACTTTTACGAAAATTTATCGCAGGATCTTATGAAGTATATATATCAGAAAAGGGCTCCACGAAGTTTAAAATTTTTAGGCCAATTATTTACACATTTCATCAATGTTTATACTTTATGCCAACGGAAATTGGGGACAAATTGTTAAGTAGTTTACAATTGAATAACTTATTGAAAAATGGTGATTAAACTTTTTTCTTCAGGGTTCGATGCTTTTAAGTGTTAAGAAGATACTAGAATTTTTTCAAATTTTTAAAATCACATTTTATGTTATAAAAAAATTATTTTCATTGCTGAACGTTCGCGCGCGCATGTCGTAAACGTCGCGCGGAGCCCCATTTTCAACGTCAAATTAAAGTTATAAATAATGGAGATAGAGTTTCAGAATTTGAGACTTTTTTATTGGAA
Organism: Melanargia galathea; assembly: GCA_920104075.1. Lineage (NCBI taxonomy): Eukaryota > Metazoa > Arthropoda > Insecta > Lepidoptera > Nymphalidae > Melanargia > Melanargia galathea. The sequence continues at coordinate 30,848,726 of OV049857.1, forward strand.
ATTTCCTCTTCTTTAACGATTTTTTTTCAAAATTGCTTAAATATAAATATTTTTCGAGTTATTAACATAAAACAAAATATCATTTTTTTTTCAACTTATTTTGTTAATAACAATTGCAATTTTTTACCTGCACCAAAATCCTTCAAAAACATTTTTCTAGAGGTGATTCCGAATCGAATGAGCTATCGCTCATATTTTTAGGACCTTTAACTCTATTTTTCACGTTTTCGAACTTGTTAACCAGTCTATAAAGCTGTTGGCTAGGTACCTAGGTAGTAGGTACAATAATTTGTGTATGAATGTAATGAAAGCTTAGAATTCTTCGTCCCGACCACATTCCACACGGTTCATTAAAAATTTACAGCAACGGCGTATGAAAGCAGTCTGTAGTGTACCTACTTACTTACCTACCCTTGTTACGGTTTATAGCACATCTCCAAAACTTTAATCGTTTTTGTTGTTTCAATATTGCATACAACAAACAATTAAAAATCGTTCGTATAACAGGCGATCGATATTTTTAAATTAATAAAAAAAAGTAAAAGCAAAATGGACCTAAAAGGCTTTGTTTTAGAGTAATACATTCTGTATACCGATTTTTATTTCACAAAAGTGTCACCAGCTGCAGTTAGGTACCTAATATGGAGGGACTTTACATTGATTTTCGTTAACGAAAACTATAAGCTATAACTAGGAGAAAGTTCCGTCATCATCTACTAATAGACGACCACTACTTGACATAATATAGGTCACTTGCAGGAATTATCATAGGTCGTGATATTGTGCCGCGTGTAGGTACCTTGATAAGACCTTGATTTGTACTGTAAATATATACTTAAAATCTGTACATTCCAATCCTCCGGTATATTATCTAAAAGCTGCATAGCTAAAGTAGCTATTGTCTCAGTTGTGGTGATTGGTTGAATTTGAGGTATTCTTGCTGCACGGTGCACCGACGCATTCTAGTGAACAGTGAGAGATAGTCAGCCAATCAGAGGTGAATGCAGTTGGCACACTCTGGCTGTCATTTTTACACGATCGATCAGCTTATTTGACTGGCTACAAGTTTATACTAGGTAGCCAGCTACTTTGCTGACTACTGGCTACAAGTTTATACTTACCAGCTAGTTATTTTATTGACTACTGGCTACAAGTTTATAGTATAGGTAGGTAGGAAGTTAGAGCAACTTTACAATAGAACCGAAGTTACAGTGAAAAGTTGACGTCAGATTACTCGTAAATTAGGTACCACACAGCATTATGTCATCGAGTTTCGAAGAGTTCAAAAAGTTTAACCTAAATAAACTTCCATGTCGCAGGGGTGTCAGGTGTACGCTTTGGTCTTATAAGTGGCCCGTGGGTTCGATTCTGGACTGGGTCAATTTGGGACTTTACTGAATTGACTTATTAGGTCTACACTGAGAGTAATTTCCCGACGATCCTTCTGATGATCTCTTTCCAAAAGCTATTTGTTCCTTTCAAAACGGAGAACTTTTCTACTGCGATTACGTAGGAATTTTGCAATTTTTTAATTCGGTAAGTTGTATAGGGGAGGGATAGTTGGGAAAACAAAAGTTCTCCTTTTTGAAAGGAAAAGCTTTTGGAAAAAGAAAATTGGAAGGAACGTCAGGAAAATTCTTTCATCGTAACTAGTGCCTACCTTGGTAGGTACCATCCTATCGGCATAAACTTTATCGACGTACTTACCTCTATGATACAGAATAGCACCGGAACGGCTTAAAAAATAAAAAATAAGCAAGGAATGATGCCAAGTATACTTGGCTACTTTTCCGCGTTAAACAGCCAGGTTGATACTTTACGCACACAATGAGCAAGCTTTCCTATACCTGATATGAAATTTCTATTTCTATTCCTATTCCCATTGACATAATAATACCTATTCCTAACATTTCTTTGTGAAATAATAATATTTTATAGAGACGTAAGTATGATAATATGCATAACACTAAAATGTCTGTAGATAACTATTTAGTTTCACATCCGATATCTTTTAATCGCCGACATAATACAGACCATTACTTTTTACACGGAACCTCCTTAGGCCGTACCTACTCTCAATTGATCTTTAAAAATCATTGTCTTAGACCTCGTATATTTGACCGGGATTCCGGGACAGCTAGGTTACATGCGGAAAAACGAAAAATTTTAAAGCTTTAATAAAGCCACAAAATCTACGTAGGTCCATTACTTACTCACTTCATCAGTATTTATTGGACTAAAATGTTGATTTTTCGTCAAAGTACAGAGCTAAGTAGTATGTGCTAGACTTCAATTTTATTTTTCTGAACTCTACCATAAATAACCTTATTAATATAATATTTTCGATTTATTTTTCTAAACAAAACCAATAATTATAAATCAGTTTAAATCGTTAAGATGCAAAAAGTAGGTATTGTATAACCCCAGTGTGATATCTGAAAAGTAGGTCCCTTTCTTAGTCATTTTTTTAACCCTAAGAAATATTATCTCATCGAGGCATATAAAGCACCGCGCATGCTTATCTTCTCATTGAAAAAGACCTCGGAACGGGATAGAGTCCGTAAGTGTGAGAGAGATGCACATATAACTCCCGAATTTCAGGGAAAACGTTTAAAAAACCAATGACACAGCTCCGACTAAATTGCACTTAACACGTTATGTCATTCTACCAATGAAAATTGCGAATTTTCGCAAATTTAGAACAATTATTTGTTATTTTTTTTTTAAATATAAAAAATGATGTCAAGAGCGAATCGGAAAACCCTTGATACTGGTTGAAAAGCACTCATTTCGTCGATACAAAGCGTTTGGAAATTAAAAAAAAATTCATTAAATCTAGCACTCACCCGTTCCAAATTTAAAATACACAAGTAATTAAACACATAACGCTTAACACAGAAACAGTTCGGGTTTGATTCAGGTTATAAAATTATAAAATAATAAGGTTTCTATTCGACCACCGCGTGCGACTCGGTCAGTTCAGGCGTGATGTTCCGTCGAGCCGTTTTATGTTTTCCGGATGCAAACTGTATGGGAAGAACGGAATAAAAATCAATTGAAAGACGCGTTACCGAGTGGCCATCTTGTCTGGCACGGGCGGGAGCGCGCATGCGTCTCGGAGCTCTGAGTATAGACTAATTTTCGTGTACTGCTAACATTGCTAGGCATTGCCTAGATTGCCTACACCAAATATAGGTCAGAGACTATCTAGTGGAATCCATAGACTATACAATACATATAGCCACTACTTAAAACAATGAACACCTAAGGTCTTGCCCATAATTTAACACTTCCAATATACCCTCGAAAAATAGTCCCATTTATTTTTTTCTATTTTTTCTATTTGTGCTGCAGTATGTCTGTATGTGAATATGAAGCTTTACGTGTGAACGTTTATACCTATAGGTACATAATATATAAGTAGTAGGTACCTATCTGTCGGTCTAATTTCATTCGATCGGCTTAACCGTGTCCAGAGCTGCATATAGATATTTTCGAAGACGCGCCACAAAACACGGTCCTCTGCCTTCCTAATCCACCATGTTCCCTCTGCCTTAAAAAGGTCGTATGTCCGGCGATCTTGAGGTCATGACATGGCACACTCTGTTGGCCGCCACAATATGTCCATTCTAGAACATGTTCGCCCTCGGTTCTACGGTAGATGTGTCCTAACTCCTATCCACTTCCTCTTCAGCTTACTAATCTTTTCTCGATAATTTAAGTTCATCTGCACTCTTTTAAGAAGAGCCTACATAAAATAAATAGCAACATCAGCTCAATTAGAATTTGGTATCATGTTAACTACGTCTTTAGCGCACAGGAGTTTCATCATCTTGTAATTTGAACTTCTGTCTCTCTTTCTCATTTCTGATGGTTTACACCCTTCCATTAATCATATATCATTCCTTAAATAAAAATTTAGTCTCAGAACCCAGAATCATAGAGATGAAACGATACGAGTATCTAAATACGAGTACGTACTCGATACTTTTCTGTCCATACCAAGTTGTAGGTACTTTTTGTATCGATACTTTGTGACCGAGTATCAATACTCGTTTGTAATAGACTTTATATCGGTTTAAAATCAATAAAATCGGTTTTTCCAATATTTGTAAGAAGGTAGGTTAGCACCAACACCACCACCACCACTACAGCCTTTACGTCTCGGTGGTCCCACTGCTGGGCACAGGCCTCCTCTCTCATAGTAAAGAGGGATTTTGAGCTTAGACCCGTCACGCTGCTCCAATGTATGTTGGCGGGATTTAACGACTATTGTCACATGTTAGTGATAATAACCGGGACCGACTGCTTAACGTGCTCTCCGAGGCACGGGGGTGAAACACCGCCAACTACCAACTCCGGGCTGGCACTGAGAATTTCTTGACAGAAAACCCCAATAGACGTATTATAACTCTTAAATATATGTAATAATATTATATACTCATTTATATACTCATATATGCTATCTGGGGCCGCTGGCCAATGTATCAAATCGCAGAAGCCAGCGGTCTCCAGATGCTTCTGAGATATTAACCTTGCATATAGCTTTTATATTATAATGTATTGTGTTTACCTACATATTTATGTGAAACAATTTAAATAAAGGAAAAAAAAACCCCAATAGACGTACGTATATATTATATACCACAAAAACTCCAAAATTGGTGTCATATCCAGTTACTTACTTCAGTTATTATCGACTGAAATGGAGTTGTGCTAAAAAGTAATTCGGCACCCATTTATAGATACCTAATATTAAAACCGTAACAGTGGATATTAATTTACTTATTTATGGTAAACAAATCAGGAAAACAATTATCCTCTATTAAGTTCGTCATGCATACGTAATTTAGATTAATCATTTGTGTATTGAGTCCATAAAATTGTACGAAGAATCGGGACTGCCAATTGATCCCAAGTCGATCCCTCGTATGTCATCATCAAAGCGCCACGACAGACAGTTTGTACGTCTTAAGTCTTAACATAACAAATGTTGACTGCATCATAGTTCTAGCGGCTAGCATATTGAACTACGGATCAATAGGTCTTAGGTTCGAGTCAGAATGACCATAAAATTTAAAAATTTAAGAACCCCCGACATTCGCCATTTTGTGGCGGCGGCCATCTTGGATTTACATAGTGCTATTCTACTAGTCAAGCCCTTTCATTTGATACCCATGAAAAAATATGTAATCCGCCATTTTGTAGCGGCGGCCAGCTTGGATCGATTTTCATCAAACATAGCTAACAACACTCTCGAATAATTCACCTTTCAAACAAAAAAAATCGCATTCAAATCGGTCCACCCGTTTGAGCGCCACAGGGGAACAGACAGACACACACACACACACACACAGACACGTCAAACTTATAACACCCCGTCGTTTTTGCGTCGGGGGTTAATAAAAAGGTAATTATTAGGTTTGCTGTCAACAAATTCTCAGTAGGAGCCTGAAGGTAGTGAAGCTGTTTGACGTGGTTGTAACAAAAGCCGCTTCACGAGCGAATATGTCTTCTTCTTTTTCTTCTCTAAATATATAAAAGAAAAAGGTGACTGTCGACTGACTGACTGATCTATCAACACACTAAACCGATCAGGCTGTTTGACATGCAGATAGCTACTACGAGGTAGGTATCCGCTAATAAAGGATTTTTGAAAATTCAACCCTTAACGGGGTTAAATGGGGGTTGAAAGTTTGTATGAGATTTATATGAAGCTACGCAGACGAAGTCGTCGGCATCAGTTAGTTGAAAAATAAATTTAAATTATTGTCACCCTACTGCATGAAAAGTTCATAGTGCTATTTTCTGTTGAATATGAACATGGTGAATTAAAGTCAAGATGTGATTTTAGTGTAATTTTAGTTAATTTCTTTAATTATTTTCGTTAATTTTAGTAATTTAATTATTTTCTCACTCATAACAATTCGAATATGTCTTTGAGTGTATTTATAGTGTGCTTAGTGATTAATGGTGCATTAGCTGTATTAAGTAAGTGGTCTTAAAATGAAGCTTATTATATTTTTGTTTCCTGGTCGTTCCCAAACTCCTATATATCGATGATAATAATTTCACTATTTTGTTTTACGTCTGTTTTAGATCTTCAGCGTCAGTCTCAAAACGCTATACCTAAACAGATTTTACTCACGTTTTCATCAATTGATAGATTATTTCTCGGAGACGTTCCCTACACAATGACTCTTCTAGTTAGAGGTGACATCTAGGGAAAAATGCGTAATCAAGATCAGTTTTTCCGTGGTGTCAAAATGATCTAGGAACAAGTATAAATTTAAAAAACCCCCGACATTCGCCACTTTGTGGCGGCGGTCATCTTGGATTCTATTCTAGAGTGCTATTCTACTAGTCAAGCCCTTTCATTTGATACCCATATTAAGGGAGTTGTGACAAAATATGTAATCCGCCATTTTGTAGCGGCGGCCATCTTGGATCGATTTTCATCAAACATAGCTAACAACACTCTCGACTAATTCACCTTTCAAACAAAAAAAAACCGCATTCAAATCGGTCCACCCGTTTGAGCGCCACAGGGGAACAGACAGACACACACACACACACACACACACACACACACACACACAGACACGTCAAACTTATAACACCCCGTCGTTTTTGCGCCGGGGGTTAAAAATAGATAAAAAAGATTCGCTTTTTCGCCCAAAGGAGATGCGTGACATTGGGTTCAACATTTCATAATATTATGTATTTATCTTTTCATTTCAGACTTAACAGCTGCACCTTCAACTATTAGGACAAGTAAGTACAAGCGTCAATTAAAATGGTTTCTCACGATCATTTTTGATAGGTTAAAAGTTAATATTTCTCATATTTATGTTTTTATTTATTTATTTATTTATTTATTTATTTATACATCGTTATAATTCAAATTCAAAGTAGGTAACTGTACACTTTTTGAACGTCAATATAATAAAGTACATGAAGATAATTACTACGAAAACTTAAAACTAAAACTACGAGGGTTCCAAACGCGCCCTGGTCTGAGAAGAGCCCACAACAAACTCAGCCGGGCTATTTTTAATGATTAACCTAAAGTAGAGGAAACATATTGTGATGGTGACAAATATTTTTGTCAACATAAAACGGAAGCTACGAGGGTTCCAAACGTGCCCTGGTTAGTGGCAAACCCACAGCAAACTCCGCCGGGTGCTCTTTTTGCCATCTTCACCATCCATCTCACATTAAATTATTAGAACTGTCGTTATGTGTTTATCTTTTGATTTCAGACACAACAGCTGCACCCCCAACTCCTAGCCCAAGTAAGTAAATTAATTTATTGGTATGTACTCTTTATCCCGTTCTCGTCACGAAAGACAAAACTGCACGATAACACACACTTAGGCAGACAATACACGTCAGATTTTGCTTCCGACTGTCTGATCAGACACGTCCGATTCTTGCGTGAGGCTTTTTCTGAACTCAATCGTTCCCGAGCTATCATCTCATAAGATTCAAGATGATAGCTCATTCAAGATGAGAGAAAGAAAGATCAGAAGCAAAAAGATTATTTACAGACATCTTCCCAAACCAAATCTTTCTTTTGTCTGTCATGATAGGTATAGTCATAGCCATATTAGTCTAAATCCCAGTAAAATCGTAAACGCCTCGCGCCCGTTTCCGACTCGGACGTGTAACGTATAGGGCAGGGAGAACGCTCATACAAATTATGCCTTCCGATAGCCGGATCAGACTATCTGATCCTAAAAGAAATATTTGGTTTGGAAAGATGTCTGTAAAGAAATCTTTTTGCTTCGTACGTAAGCAATCGAGATGATAGCTCGATTATAATTAATTAATAACGATTGAGTTCAGAAAAAGCCTGACGCAAAAATCGGACGTGTAGTCAATCCGATCAGATAGTCTGATCAGAAAGTCGGAAGCAAAATCTGACGTGTATTGCTTGCCTTATAGCATCACCGCACACTAAGCGCTGAATACAACAAAATGAAGGAGACTCAATTTCATCGAAATCCAGTGCAGTACCGGTCTAAAAAAGTTTTTTTTATTATACATTAACAGTAGAAATCTGGATTTACATCGGAATCGGCGCAGCGGTGGTACTCACGATCGTCGGCTGCCAATCGATATGTTTCTGTCTCTACATCCGAAAACGTAAGTATTTTTGAACTTACAGATAAGGGCAGGAAATTGTGGAAAGAATCGCCACTTTCAGACAAACAATGCCTTTTAAGGAATTGAAACACCGGCTTTAACTCACGTGTATTTTTGTCGGAGTGTGCCCGACTAGTTTCGAACCCATCCGGGGCCCTTAGACAAAAATACACGTGAGTTAAAGCGGTGTTTCAATTCCTTAAAATGAATATCACTCGCGATACTTTAAATGTTAAAACCATGCCTTCACACAAATAACGCGATATTTAGCTTTTCGAAAATGAAATTCGATTTTGAGTTCGTACCTACGATTATGTACCTATTTTTAGAATCAGGGCACTCCTTAGAGAAAACTATGGTACTAACAGAATAAGTACATTTTCAGATTTTGTTTATACAGGGTGACAGGAAACAAGATACATTCCTTGAAGGGGCTTAAAGTAGGTAGTTTTATATTCTAATTATTTCGATTCTAATATATTAGTTTAATAATAGTTAATTGTTCGATAATATATATAGTACATACTATTAGAGTCTGTTCAAAACGAGAATCGGCGTGGCCAAACAGTGAACTAACGCGCTATAAGTAGGTACCTATTAGGTATTGTACTGTAAACAAAAGCACAGCAGCGCTCTCAAATCCCACGCCCGATTCTCCCAACTCTATGCATGCCTTTAAAACTTGGTTTTATGTCCAGTGAGATTATCTTCGCCGTCGCATCACAACATCAATGCAACTTTAATATCGCATAATGACACTTCAGAAGGTAATCATTTTTTTTTCTGTTTCTTGTTTTGAAGTTGACCTACTTACTACTAATTTTCTCACCTCACCACCTCTACAACACCGGAATGTTAACACATATGCAATGTACCTATATATATAGAGAGTAGGGAAGTACTCTCTTAGAAGAGAGATACAATTAAGAACTTGGTAACTTGTTTATTTTTAAGAACTTAAGACTCGCCACCGTTCTTTTCCAATATGGGTTACATTATCTTACACTGTAAGTAATAATAATTATATATTTTATCTTTTGTTTTAATCTACCCTAATATTAATTAATTTATTTAGATAACCCATAAAATATAAAATTCCTATGTTGGTCTTAAAAAACGTTGACAAGGAAATAAGTAAGCAAAATACCGAAAACTGTGAAAAAAAATTGGTTGTCTGTAAAATCGGTTTACGGACGATACCTAGGTTAAAGTCTGTTTTACGTGATAACATCTTATGAAAACATTGATGAAGGCGAACGCTTAGGTCGATCTTGCCTCTCTATCACTTGTTCCGTGCTCTCACTTGCACGCTCGGCTCGGAACGTGACAATGACTCATGCTTTTTCGTGCGTGCAGCGGGTGTTCATCAACTTATAAGACGTAATTAACGCTACGCGATGGCGCGCGATTGCTAAGTATGTAGTAACCTTTTATATATTTTTTAGATCGCTACCAACGAGCTCCGAGCAGGGTAAATACAAACACTCCAAAACCCGAACAAAATCACTCTTCCTCATTGTATGAGTATGAATGCATCAAAGATATTCATAGTAGAGTTGGAAGTAATATTCAGAGTAAGTCATATTTTAATTCAAACTAGGTACGTTTTCTTATGGAAATAAGTACCTACTTAAGTATATATAATATTGTTGTTCTATAAAAAAAGTAAGCTAGGTATCTCTGTGCATTTCATCAATATTGATACAGCGGTTACGTTCTAAAAATGTATTTAACTCACATAATATTATAATTTTGTCCCTAGAAGCAACACTCAACACTTTTTAGGGTTCCGTAGTAAACAAGGAACCCTTATAGTTTCGCCATGTCCGTCCGTCTGTCCGTCTGTCCGTCTGTCCGTCTGTCCGTCTGTCCGTCTGTCCGTCCGTCCTCGGTTAATCTCAAAGACTATTAGTGCTAGAAATCCGTAATTTGGCATGAGTATAAATATTAATCACGCCGACAAAGTGGTGAAATAAAATTTTGATAAATATTTTTTTTAGGGTAGCTCCCCTACATGTAAAGTGGGGATGAATATTTTTTTTCTCGTCTACCCCATAGTGTGGGGTATCGTTGAATAGGTCTTTTAAAAATACTGTGGGTGTGGGAACATCATTTTTCGATTTCTAGATCCGTTTGTAAAATATAATGTTTTAAAGTGCAAATTTTTATTAGAGTCAAGTGTCCCCCCCCTCTATCAGCCAAATGGCAGTATATAGGAACTTGAAAAAATTCACAGCAGTAGGGTATATAATCAATTTTAAAGGAAAACTATCACGGCTAAGTAGGGTTCACAGGTTAAGGAGTTATACCTGTTTTCCGAGGATTGTGACTACGGAACCCTACACTGCGCGTGGCCCGCCACGCACTTGGCCGGTTATTATTTTTTACGCATGAACTGTATGCATATTTCCGGGATTAATAAATGACTAAATGTCTCCTTGTAGTCTTCTATCTGCTTGTGGAAGTTACGTCACAATCGGTTCAGTCGTTCCGAAGATTAAACAGACTGACAAAAATTAAAAAAAATCTTGCTTGGAATCACATAGTGATTTATTATTACCCGACTGGGTATATGTGTTTCACCTGTGTGTATGTATGTCCATTCCTATGTCCGCTTGTAACTAATCAACGGCTCAACGGATTTTGATAAATGATACGTCATTAGATTTGTCTTAATGACGCGAGTGTTATAGGGTACCTAAATTAAAAAAAAAATCAAAATGGCGGACTTTATGCGCTTTAATGTGCGAGCTGAAAAAATTTTTTTTCTTCAAGACCCTCGAGTGGGGTATCAAAATAAAGGGATTCAAAAGGCAAATACGAAAATGTATAAATTTATATATTTGGAAACAATTTGGAGTGATAAATCGTAGAAAATGACCGTTTCCTATGTCAGTTCGTAACTACTTAACGGCTCAACCTATTTTGATAAATTATACGTCATTAGATTTGTCTTGACGGCGCAAATGTTACGGGGTACATAAAATTCATAAAAAATCAAAATGGCGAATGTTATGCACTTTAATGTGCGGGCTGAAAAAATTTTTTTTCTTCAAGACCCTCGAGTGGGGTATCAAAATAAAGGGCTTTAAAAGGCGAGTACGAAAATGTATACAATCTATATGTTTTAAATCAATTTGGAGTGACAAATCATGAAAAATAAAATAAATAACAACTACACTGTAAGTGGTACAGTGGTAGTTTATTAATTTTTTAGTTCGTTTTTTAGCATGGCAGTCGGGTTTTTTTAATTTTTAAATTATAGCTTGTTTTATTTAAGTATTATAGATTTGTATAGATTATGTTGTAGCTACCTATCTATCGTCTATTCACTAGACGTATTTTTTTAGAAAAACCGGAGCCTCCTCCCACATCCACGTTACCGAAGAGGGAGCGACCTCCTTTGCCAATACCTAAGAACGCACAAAGTAAGTACAAAGTGCAAACAAACATGAACGTTGTGTGATGCGACAGTAGGCTGGAAATGAAGGCATTTTATATGGATAAAGATGCTTCTCCACCAGCACGATCGGCCCCGATCGGCCGTGGCCGATGACCATGGCTATTTTATGCCATAGCATTGTAATAGGTACTTAAGTAATCCGATCGATTACCTACTCTATCGGCCCCGAAGATGCTTTTCCACTTTCTCCATCGGCCTCGATCAGCCATGGCCGATGGTCACAGCAATTTAGTGTAGCATTACAATAAGTTATCCGATTGATTACTCTCTGTTGGCCTCGTAGGTGCTTCCCAACTTGCTTTAACCGCCTCAATCGGCTATGGCCGATGGTCGTAGTCGATCGGATAACTTATTGTAATGCTAAATTGCATTACAATAAGTTATCTGATCGATTATCGATATATCCGATCGATTGAAAGACCTTCGAGGCCGTTAGAGGGTTCTAACGGCCTCGAAGGTGTTTCTCCAGTTTCTCTATCGGCCTCCATCGACCATGGCCGATTATCATAGCAATTTAGTGTAGCATTACAATAAGTTATTATCCGATTGATTATCGATATATCCGATCGATCGAAGCACCTTTCAGGCCGTTAGAGGGTTCTAACGGTCTCGAAGGCGTTTCTCCAGTTTCTCGATCGGCCATCTAGACCGATCGTTGACACTAATCGCCATTGTAGCATCACGTTGGGTGTCAGATCCAGGATCCCTGCGCTGTGGGTGTTAGGCTCGCCGACATGCACGGATGTCCTAACAAGTCTCTTGAAGATTTTTTATCTATGCTTGTGAGGAATTCCACACGCCGCGGTTTTGCGCTGCTTATATCCAGGCGGCTCCCTGCGGCTCGTGTGATGTCGTCTGTTCATTTATAGTGGATGGTCTGCCAACAGCATGCGAGGTCGCCATTCCAGTTTGTAACCCACTTGTAACTCAAACATCATTGCCACTTCAGCATAACATGTAAGCTATGTTGGTGACCCTGGTTTTTCTATGGACCTCCTCATTTGAGCATGCAGAGACGCTAAGCATCGCAAAGCAATCCTAGCAACACACACTGTTCGAAAACCACCTCGAAGAGATGAAGAATGGTACCCTTGGGCTTGAAGATATTCTAATAATAGAACTAAATCCAATGCAAGCTATATAAGTTGCTTATTTTTATTTTTTATTTTTTTAGGCTTGAAGTCATCAACTTTGGCATCGCATACAGTTCAGCAAATGCTACAACAGTCCGGAAGACAAGGTAAGTACTAAAATAACCAAGTGTTTCGTTTTGCTTCGCTAATTCGCTTCGCTTAGAGCTCCCGATTTGACCAGGTAAGTACTAAAATAACCAAGTGTTTAGTTTTGCTTCGCTAATTCGATTCGCTTAGAGCTCCCGACAGGTAAGTACTAAAATAACCAAGTGTTTTGTTTTGCTTCGCTTAGCTCATGGGGCCAGTGCTGGCCACATCGGGAGCTAAGCGAAGAGGGTTCGCAACGCTCATGTCAACGCTAGACAGTGAGAACTTTGCTTCCCTCTGTCTTTCGCAGTGTGAACCGTAGTATGGCAGACGCGGTAGCTGCGTGAGCTAAGCGAAACGAACTTCGCTTCGCTCTCAATCAATGTGCCACGACCAGGGGGGTTATTCTGTAACTTAGTTAGCAACTGAAAATAGTTGCCAACGAATTTGTTCGATATACATTGCTGCTTTACTGTGTAAAATTATGAAAACACTTTATATTTCCCACAGTAAAGCAGCAATGTATATCAAACTAATTCGTTGGCAACTATTTTCAGTTGCTAACTAAGTTACAGAATAACCCAGCATAGGCATTATGCCGACTTTGTACATAGTGGCAACGATGATAGAAATTCGAGTATCGACACACAATGACTTCAGAGCAAAATGAACCCAAAGACTCTTATTTTAAAGTCGTAATTCAATAGTTCGAATATTTATTTTACATTTTTGCTTGGGGCACTGGCTGTTTTCGAAAATTCGAATGCTGAATATATTGGCGAACTCAAACCATAATACAAGCCAGTTTAGGTCCATTTTACTCTGAAGTCATTGTGATTCGATCAATAGTATTTAAGTAGTAACGTTTTTGAGCTGAGCGAACCGAGACTACCGGCAGTTGGCTCACGTAAGATGGCATACCAGAGATTTGTGCACTACCGAAATAGTTTTTTTTTTTTGCTGGGTGCAGTAGTGTACGAAAGTGTTCCTGCACCCAGCAAACCAAAAGAGAGACGGAACACCGTGGGGTTTTAGTTGATCAAGTCCAACATAACCACCGTGCTTCCCCGGGCACGGTGGTATCCATGACGGATTTCCTCACGTAAAAAAAAAGGGTACCATTGCACATAGTCAACATATTTTATAACTTATGTATCCACAACATTTTGCTGAGTCAGGGCCGTTTCATTGGCCCGACACATTTTAGATAGGTTACGGCCTGTTTCACCACCAGGTGTTGGATAGCCTAAACGTAAGTTTTGTCACTTTCTTACTTTATGTCAAGTGACAAAGACAAAAATTGTAGATAGCTATCTAATACATTATCAGAAGGTGGTGAAACAGGCACTTAGACTTATTAAGTTGGATAATAGGTATAGTCTGTTCGTTTTCTTACGGTCGCCTTTTGTGTCTAGCCGCCTCCACCGCGCGGTGTTTTGCCAAAGACACCGCCGTGACTTCAAAGCATGCCGCGAGGGGTGTACAGGCACAAGGGGTTTTGGTGTTTTATACCTACTCATATTTTTTCATTAAAATTCTCTTTCCTTTTTATATTTTTTAATATTCGTATTTTATTACAATATAACCATAAACATAAAATATAATATTCTCATGAACACGGGTCTTCTCTCAATATGAGAAGGATTTTAACTATAGTCTATCACGCTCGCCAAGTGCGGATTGGCAGTCTATTCGGAGATTCTGTTAGAATAGAAAAAAAATTACAAACAGAAAAAAAGTAATAAAAATAAATGCAGAATACTAAGAGCACCTGCGCCTGTACCGACACTAAGTTACCGAACGAACTTTTTTTATACCAAGTTGGTAGGTATTTAATTGATTTCCTGTTAGGTATATTATGCCTAAGCTTGTCATACTCATGACAGTGTTGGATTTTTTTTTATTTCCTCCACAAGTTAGCTCTTGACTGCAATCTCACCTGATGGTAAGTGATTACGCAGTCTTTGCCGGTAAAGATTATTCTATTATATTGTATTCTAAATTACATTTCAGTTTCAACTGTGCCCAGCAAGCCGCCTGTAAACTTTAATGCACCCGCACCGATGCCGTCACGGAGTAGTTCCTCAAGACGGCTTCTGACTCCAGTACGTACACCGGGTGAGTACCTAATTGCTGGGGGTCGATTCCCCTTCCAATTCACTGCACAACAAAATTGCAACTTTTGTCTGATGAATGAAGTTTATCACATGATGTTTACTAATTTGACTTCACTAATTCTAAATATACCCTCATTTGTGTTGTGACAGCTCTTGTTTACGAGTTATAGCTTCCACTAAAAATTCACTGTGTTACACTGTTAATTTGCTGATAATAATTAATTAATTAAGTTTTCTTAATATAATTTGATATGGCATCGTCAAGTCGAGTTTGTGTGAATGATCCGAATCATTTTTGTTTCATTTGCGGAGAGTATATGTTTAAAGAATATCGTGTTCGTAAATGAGGCTTACAAAAACTACTTTGGTCACCCGCTGGAAATGAAAAATAAGCCTTGGATTCCGCAAAAGGTATGCAAAACGTGTGTTGAGTTTCTACGTTTGTGGACAAATAAGAAAAGAAATAAATTTCGGTACGAAACTGCTATGATCTGGAATGAACCCGTGAACCACCACGACGACTGTTATTTTTGTTTGGTGAACATAACTGGCATTAACCGAAAAAATCGAGCCAAATGGGAATATCCTTGCATACGGTCGGCACATAGACGTGTTTTGAGCCCTAAGATATCACCTGAACCTCAAGCTGATGTACCACAGGAGGAGCCTATGCATTTTGAGGCGAAAACTGACAGTAGTGATAGTGACTTTGAATGTGACCTGGAAACGCCAAAACCACTTAACCAAGGTGATTTAAACGACCTTATCAGAGATCTGGGACTGTCAAAGTCTGCTTCAGAAATTTTGGCTTCTAGGCTAAAAGAAAGAAACTTAGTAACAAAAGAAACTAAAATTTCTTTTTACCGCACAAGAGAACAAAATCTCCTCAAATATTTTGCTGAAGAAGATGACTTCGTATTTTGTAAAGATGTACCTGGTTTAATGGCTGCAATGGGATTACAAAATTACGTTTCTAGTGAGTGGCGTCTATTCATAGACTCATCGAAACGGAGTCTAAAATGTGTTCTCTTACACAATGGGAATAAATTAGGGTCGTTGCCTATTGCACATTCTACAAAAGTAAAAGAAGAATATACAACTATTGCTCTGGTTTTGGACAAAATAAAATATGTGGAACACAACTGGCTCATATGTGTTGATTTAAAAATGGTAAACTTTCTTTTAGGCCAACAAGGTGGTTACACAAAGTATCCCTGTTTTCTTTGCTTGTGGGACAGTAGAGCTAAAAATCAACATTGGATTAAAAAAGATTGGCCTACTCGGGAAGCGCTAGTTCCAGGACAACAGAACGTGATAAACCCACCTTTAGTTTCAAGGGATCGTATAATTTTGCCTCCGTTACATATAAAACTAGGGCTTATAAAACAATTCGTAAAAGGTCTTGACAAAAATGGAAATTGTTTCCGTTTTTTATCAAAAAAGTTTCCAAAACTGAGTGCAGAAAAGATAAAAGCGGGCGTTTTTGACGGGCCACAGATAAGATCGTTAATAAAAGACTCAAATTTTACGGATATTATGACAGAGATTGAGAAAAAGGCATGGAATGAGTTTGTTTGGCTTGTTCAAAATTTTTTGGGAAATAAGAAAAGTTCTGACTGTTCTCAACACGTCGAACAACTAATGAGTCACTTTCAAAGGCTTGGATGTAACATGAGCATCAAGTTACACTTTCTCCACAACCACTTGGACTATTTTCCCGCCAATCTTGGGGATCTAAGTGAAGAACAGGGCGAGCGATTCCACCAGGACCTTCGTACGATGGAGGAACGCTATCAAGGCTACTGGAACGCACACATGATGGCTGACTATTGTTGGAGCATTCAGAACAGCTCTCTACCTTCAGCTTCAAAAAGGAAATCAAATAAAAGAAAGTTTTTTTCAACTTAAAAACTAAATAAAATAGGATTATCTTTAAATATATAGTGTTTTATTATAAAAAGACCTATGTGTAATATTTTTTGAACTAGAGCTGATACAGAAATTTCAGTCACAGATTTGAAAACGTCATTAACAATTGGACTAATATCATGTAACATAAACCAATCATCAGACATGCTGTTGTGCAGTGATAATGGTAGGGGTTTTCTTGGGAAAATAATACGGTGGGCTGTCAGAGCCCTCCGCATGCAACTCTACTGAGAGTACCTTCCTATACATTTTTCAGTTTTGAATCCACGAGACATGACCAGGAACGATAAATCTTCCAAGATTTATGAATCGTTACCGGACCTCAGGGAATGTAGACGTAAGTGAACTTAAGACTTATTTATTATTATATGTATAGATATCTATTAATATTATAAAGGCGAATGTTTGTGTGTGTGTGTATGTTTATTACTCTTTAACGCCGCAACTACTGAACCGATTTGGCTGAAAGTTCGATTGGAGATAGATTATGCCCTGAATTAACACATAGGCTACTTTTTATCCCGGAAAAGTATTCCTGTGGGACTAAAATAGACATAGACTTCCAAAAACGCGATAGACGGCGATGACTGTTCTTAGGTAAATCACGCTCACATAGCACATTATTACAATAGTTGCATGAATCTGTATGCGTATGCACTTTTTATTCCGGAAAAATCCACAGTGATTTGTGAAAAACCGAAATTCACGCGGGCGAAGCCGCGGGCAGAAGCTAGTATTCCATATAAATTACAAAATGATTGCATTTTCTTTCACAGTTCCACCGAAACCGCCACCCGTCCATCCGCCAATAGTTTTGACATCATCGACGCCAATCGTAACTCCTAACCTGAACAGAGTGAGAAAATTATCTGGTAATTGGTCTCTTGCTTTAATGATTGTAGTTTATACTCATCATCATCATCATCAACCCATTACCGGCTCACTACAGAGCACGGGTCTCCTCTCAGAGTGAGAAGGGTTTTGGCCATAGTCTACCATGCTGGCCAAGCGGATTGGCAGACTTCACACACCTTTGAGAACGTTATGGAGAACTCTCAGGCGTGCAGGTTTCCTCACGATGTTTTCCTTCACCGTTAAAGCAAGTGATATTTAAATACTTACAACGCACATAACTCCGAAAAGTTAGAGGTGCGTGCCCGGGATCGAACCCACGACCTCCGATTAGAAGTCGGTCGTCCTAACATAGTTGTTTGTTAGTTTGTTGTTGTTGTTGTTGTCGTCCTAACTAGGCTATCACAGCTTTTTATACTAAATTAATTTATTTTTTTCATAAGCGGTGACAGCCTAGTGGTTAAGTCTTCGGCCTCCCTATCGAGGGAGCAAGTTCGAAGCCGGTAAGCACCTCGAGTTATATGTGCGTTTCAAACAATCAAAATATATCACTTGCTTACGGTGAAGGAAAAATATAGTGAGTAGACCTGCAGTGAAAGTTCTCCACGTTCTCAAAACCGTGTGAAATCTACCAATCCGCGGTACTTAGCCAGCGTGGTAGACTACGGCCTAAACCCTTCTCATTAAAGGTGACCCGTGTCCTGTAATGGGCCAGTATAACCCGCGGCACGTAAGTCGAGCGGTGACCTTCAAGTGCGCGCAGCGTCGTACGAGTGAGCGGGACACAATACGATTGGAGAGCCAATCAGCGCTTACGAGGGATCCGCGAGAGCTACTCAGTGGTTAGGAACGATCCCCACGCCCTCCCCGCGGCCCCCTCACACCCCGAGATACCTCATTTTCGACTTCTGCGCATTGAAGGTTACCACTCGACTTACGTGCCGCGGGTTGTAATGGGTTGATAATGATGGCGATGATAATTAGGTACATACTTTAATTGCACAATCTGTTAAGGTACCTACCTACTCATTAATTTAATGATGTACAATTTTGAGAATTTTGAACTAAATGCTTATTTGTTCTAGGTACAGGAACCCCATCGCCTGTATTGCCCCATAAACCTCGTATGCCCTTACCTCAAGAGAACTATAGAAACGGTAAATTAATTTCGTTCATCAATCCACGAAAATAAGCGGTTTTTTCCCAAGTTCCACAGATGCGCGTTCACTAAGCGCATGCATTTTAGAGGCTTTTAAAAAATAATTCAGGGTACCTTCCGAACATGAAAATATTTGGAAGACGACAAAAATACGTAAGTATTAGGTTAGATACGTATGTTTAAAAAAATACGTAAAGGGATACGTAAAGAATGTTTCTTTTTTCGACTTTCACTTGCGGCGTGTGAGAACTTGAGACCTTTAAAGACCTAGAAGGATCGAGGAAATAGGTTGTTAGGTATAACTCTGCTACGTGACGTGATTTGATTTTTTAACCCCCGACAGAAGGGTGTTATGGAAGAAGAGGAGGTACTTATACTTTATCTTAGGGTGTTATAAGTGTGACGTGTTGTTGCGTTCAACATAAAGTATAGGGAAACCCAAGACGAGAAAACGGTCACACTGACAGAATTGTCAAGTTAAAATATGAATGTAGCAATAATTCCCTGTGGGCCCCTTTCTCTTTTCCGGTCGCCTTCGGGCAGAGTGCAAGTGTCCAAATAAATATCTTCAATTAAAGTGCCTTTTTCCATCCATACTCCTGCAAGAAACCCTATGGCAGCTGCAGCCCCTACAAATCTTTAAAGTATTTCCTCTCTAACAAAAAAAGAATGAATGAAATCGAACCATCCGTTAACGAATTACAGCTAAGTACACATTTTGACTTTCATCCCCTCTCCCAAGGGAACCGTGCTGAATTTCGGGATAAAAAGTATCCTATATGTTACTCCATAGTATGAACTTAAATCATGCCGAGTTTCATTACAATCCATTCAGTAGTTTTTACGTGATGCGCGCACAAACATACAGACAAACAGATAAACAGACAAAAATTTCAAAAATAGGTTTTTTACGTTCTATTACTTATCCCTAACATCCCCCAGTTATTAAGGTGCGTTGGGGTAATACCGGACGGATTTTCGACTAGTTGGAAGAGTGTCGCAAAAAATTTTTTTTCTCGAAATCCATACATCTTATATTAATGTAATATATCGTAAACGGTTAATGGTTAAACGTAGTTTAGCTCTGAAAATAGTTTGTTTATGTAAACTCAACGGTTTTTGTTTTATACGTACGCAAAGTCAACACAATTTTTTTTATGACCATGTTTAAGAATTGGCCACCAAGGGGTATGACCGGACATAAATTTAAAGTCACTTCTAGTGCTTGGAGAACAAAGTCTTAATAAGGAATACATTCGGTCTTTCCTATTCTAAAACATATTTGAATATGAATTATAAATGACTAGAAACAAAAATGTTCCAATCGATTCTTTCATTTTTGGTTTTATGCCATTCGAACTTACCCCTGATGTAAAAAAATTGTGATTTTGTGGTTCTCAAACTTTGGCATGCCACAAAGTAAGTAAAACGGTAAAGATCGGATGCATTTGCCGGTGCCCAGTGGGGAAGCCTGGTGTAGTAAGTACCTACTCAATTGTTTAATTTATTGTGTGTACAAGTTCATGTACGTGTAGCAGGCGCGTGTCTTATTATAAACAGGAAGGGAGTAGGCATAAAAGAGTCGATTAGAATCGGAATAAAGATATAGAACTTGATGAAGTAAAGCAAATGTGACTAAGTGGACCAGGATATCAGATATTTGGAAAAGGAAACTGAATTACTACTTAATACGTAAGGTCCCTGGTTTGCCTTTGGATAAAACTTTAGGCAACTATAAAAACTAAGAAATGATTAGCAATGTAAAATTCATTTTTTTTTCATTAATGGTACTTATTAGCCTAGTTCATGCTTATAAGTAATTATAGTAAGTAACCAACTTTCATTAAACTTTTTTTTTAAATTATCACATAATGTATCTTGTTATTAACGATCTATGAAAAGTACTCGTACCAAATTGAGCTATTAAGGCACAAAATTTGTGTTTTAACTCTACTTTGGAATCTTACTATTACTCCGATTAATTAATCTTACTGTTAATCCGTTTTAGAATCTTTTTTTATTTATTTATTTTTTTATTTCCGTTTTAGATTGCTTTTACTGAGTAATCTCAGTAAAAGCAATAGCGAAAGAAACCTCGTACGGCAGAAACATTTATGATTACTTAATAAAAGTTTGACTATCACTGCCTTATTTGAAACTTGCAAAGATCGGAAAATTTTCATCCGATCTTCACTTGCGAGGGGGTACACCGGATCTTCGCCAATATCAATGTTAGCTCTATTTGGATCAAATTAATCTCTTTGTGGCATCATAAAACTAACTATCCAGGCAAAATAATTACAAAAAAAGCTATATCTTCGCTAAAAAAGACATAAAAATAAAAGTTGAAGACCGGATTGACGAAAAAATTACGAAAATTACCTTGTTTTGTTTAATGGCGCATAGCACACGTCCGACTTGATGGAGCGATTTGCGGGAACCACGGGCCGGGGCCCAATTAAATGGCCTAATACACAATATTGCCCGCATTTAAAAATGTGCCCTAATTCGTCCGAAATTTGAGTCATACGGTCTTAACCCACCTCCGATCTTACCCTAACGCACCTTATTTTGCAAAAATCTTCAATGTACTGCAGATACGGCAATTCTACGATTTTTAACCCCCGACGCAAAAACGACGGGGTGTTATAAGTTTGACGTGTCTGTGTGTGTGTGTGTGTGTGTGTGTCTGTCTGTTCCCCTGTGGCGCTCAAACGGGTGGACCGATTTGAATGCGGTTTTTTTTGTTTGTAAGGTGAATTAGTCGAGAGTGTTCTTAGCTATGTTTGATGAAAATCGGTCCAAGATGGCCGCCGCTACAAAATGGCGGATTACATATTTTTTCACAACTCCCTTAATATGGGTATCAAATGAAAGGGCTTGACTAATAGAATAGCACTATTGCAAATCCAAGATGGCCGCTGCCACAAAATGGCGAGTGTCGGGGGTTTTTTAAATTTCTAATTTATACTTGTATTATAGTATGTATAGAATAGATAATTCAACTGTACAAATGAAAATTTTAATTTTTAATTTTTGACAGATAATCAAAGACCTCCAGCAGTTGCACCACCTCCACTTTTCACACCGGCATTTCCTTTATCTTCTAGCTTGAACAGACCAAGGAGAGTTCCTGGTAAGTGACGTCCGAACTTTAATATCACTTATGCATGCCGATACATCCTATCCAGCGTGGGTATTTATATTAACAGAGGTCAGTAAATCGGAGTCATATAGTTTATATGAAGATCTGCCTTGTATTTTTTGTACATTGATTGTATTGTACTTATTTATTTTTATAGAACCCGGTCCCGAATCAATTTCAAGTGAATTAATGGAAAAATTGAAGAAAAGAGCGGCATGTAAGTACAAAACCTACCTAGATTTCAGACAGTAAGATGATTCTACTAACCTATTTACTATTTTCATAATGAATTCGTACGCTAAACAAATGATGTAGTCTTAAGTCATCAATCAGCACACATTTTAAATAGGTGAAAATATTGGATACACAAATGGGCGATAAGCTTTATAAATAATTTCAATTCATCGCCTAATTCTAAACTTGTATAACATTTTTTCTATGGTTTTTCAGTGACATCGCAAAATACGAACACAAGCGCCAGATCCCCGACATTTGCTAAGCCGCCCGCTATGCCTCCGCCGAGGGTGACGCCGAAACCGACATGTTAGTAACCTTACGGAAGTGTCAAGAAACTCCGTAATCGTAATCATGCTTCAATTTAAACCGACTTCATTCTTCAATATGCCAAGAAAAATTAAACGGACTCAATGTACCTACTTACAGAAATAAAGAATAACCGAAAAGGTGAAATAACTGAAAATGACCGTATCTTGAAAACTACTGAACCGATTTTGATGAAGCTTGCACTGTTCTCCAATTTAAATTAAATGTTAAGCCAATAAAGAAAATTATGGTTACAATAATCGACTAACAGTTTCGGAGAAATGCGTGGACAAACATAGGATGTATGTAGGTACATAGTGTGTACTACATACTTACATACCTACACCATAAAATTTTGTATATTTTTTTGGAAGCCATATTAGATTTTCAGTTCCAATAATGACATAGGTATGTACATAATGCGTGTCGAATTGATAACCTCCTTGTTTTGAGTCGGTAAAATATGGCGAAGAATTAACGATCCCTTATTTGGTTTTCAGATGACGACGATTCATCGGACGAGGAATGGACGATAGAAGAGATCAATCAAATCAATATGTACAACGTTTAAGTCATTCCGCGGAACATAATTATTATTTTAAACTTATGTTTGGCACATAAAAATATTATGTACTTGCCCAATAGATAGATACTTTTCCATTTATTTGGCAAGTACATTTAATTTTTTTAATGCATTGCCATTTGCGCTTCGCTGCGGTCCTACGCACTCCGTTAGATGTGAACCGTACTTAACCAGCAGCTGTCGGTGACTCGCTTGAGATCGTCCGTCCACCTACTGGGGGGTCTTTCAACGCTGCTTAGTCGCCAGTCGAGATCGAGCACCTTAGGACCCAACATCTATCGATTCTTCGAGCTATATCAATGCCTGCCCATCGCCACTTCAGGTTCGTGACTCGACGAGCTAGGTCGGTCTACGGATCTTCTTATGTCAGTTTTAAAATGATTCAATAAAAAACAAGTATTTTTCTAAATTAATTTATTTCTTATCATCCTCAGTCAATTCAATTTTCTTGGTGTCTTTAATAATTTCATCTATGTTGTGCAAATCCTTCAGAGACAACTCGCCGGTGCCTCTCTCGATGGGCTTGGGCTGGGACGGATCTGGTTTCCAGCCGAGGAAGTTGATAATTTGGAACGTCGCTGGAACGCCCCTGGATTTCCGGTCTGGGACCTCCTGGAATTAATTCAAAGTATTCTAGGGTATATTTAGAGCGCGGGATAATTATTTCAAAATAGTTTCAACTACGAAAACATGCGATATTACTTATAAAAAAACGTATTCCAATGTAATAAGTGTACGCAAATTCAAAAATAGAGTGTTTTAATAGGACAAATACATACGGAACCATTAAAACTGAGAGGAACTTTCTACTACAAAAACTTAGTTGTAAGAAATGTAGTTATGATAAGTTTTATTACAATAATCAGAACAGCTATAACTACAGGAATGTATCTAAAGAAACATGACTGGTCGAAAAAAACCTTATCTACATACAGAGCTTTATAATCCTACATTGCTACAAGTACCTACTTCATTTCAACTTAAGACATTGATCTTGTGCTGCTGTACCGAGAGCGATTCGATGGCAACGGTCTTGTCAAGGTGCATATAAATCTTGTCTGAGCCTCGTCCAAGTCTCGTCTGCCCTGTCTAAGGCTGAGATCTATAGAGTGTACTCCAACTCGACTCAGACTTGAGACAGATTTGTTGGGGACATATTCATGTCCCGTCAGAGTACACTCTATAAGTCTCGCCAGCGTAGGCTCTATAGATCTCATCGTAAGTCTTATCTTGCCTCACAAATCATACCTTGCCGTACATCTCGTCGTAGATAGCGGCCGCGGCGAACAGAGTCGAGCGTTGCAACCGCAGCGGGCGGTTGAACGCCGCGTTCGACTCGCCCAGTGCGCGCAGGTCGCCCATCACATGCCACATTGAAGGGTACCATATTGTCATCGAGTCCACGTCCACCGTCTGAAGTGTGAAACCTGCCCTGGAAACCAAATACTTATTTTTATACACGTCATTAAGGACATATTTCGTGGTTTAACGACATAATCTTATGTAAAATAGTACAGTAAAAATGTTTATTTTACGAAACATTTTTATCATGGTATGTATCCATATTTTACATTAAGGACATTTTTACGCAGATACTTAACTAAAAACAATTACAGATCTTAAGTGCACAATGCCATACGTTCTGTCTCATGTAGGAATTTTTAAGTTCCACCACATTTAAATTTTCTTCATTGCATTGTCGATTGCTATTTGAATGTCGATTGCTGTTTGAAAAGCTGTGATAGCCTAGTGGTTAGGACAACCAACTTCTAATCGGAGGTCGTGGGTTCGATCCCGGGGCACGCACCTCTAACTTTTCGGAGTTACGTGCGTTTTAAGTATTTAAATATCACTTGCTTTAACGGTGAAGGAAAACATCGTGAGGAAACCTGCATGCCTGAGAGTTCTCCATAACGTTCTCAAAGGTGTGTGAAGTCTGCCAATCCGCTTGGCCAGCGTGGTAGACTATGGCCAAAACCCTTCTCACTCTGAGAGGAGACCCGTGCTCTGTAGTGAGCCGGTAATGGGTTGATCATGATGATGATGATGATTGTCGATTGCGCTCCGTTAGATATGAACCGTACTTTTGTAGTTCCAAGTCTTCGTCGATGACATAAGTCTCTAGCGAGAATCGCCACAGAACACGATCTTGTGCCACTTGTGTCCAGAGGCTTCGTGTGTCAAAATTGATATCATCTCTCTATCACTATAGTTGGGAGATTACAAACGTGCGAACTGAGTCATGAAGCTGACAGATTATAGTGTTGTGTGGGCTCTCCCTCGTTCTTTACAACCTGTTATCGACTATCAACAAATCCTTTATTATTGATACACACAACACCACAGAATCAGGTTCCAGTTCCATAGGGCCTGTGAGTGCGAGCGAGAAGTCCAATACAAATGATTTACGACTTGCGATTTCACGTTTGTAAAATCCCAACTAGAGGTCTACATTATGCGGTTTTCGGTTCCGATTCTTCGAGCTATGTACTCCGTTTATTGCCGCTAAAGCTTTACAATATAATAATAAATAAAAAACCCGGCTGAGTTCGTTGTGGGATCCTCTTAGACCAGGGCGCGTTTGGAACCCTCGTAGTTTTAGTTTTAAGTTTTCGTAAGTAATTATCACCTCACTTTCATGTTCTTAAATTGACATTCAAAAAGCGTACAAAGTACCAATTTTGAATAAATATATTTTGACTGCCTTGTTGGTCTAGTGGTTAGCGTATTCGACTGCAGATCACGAGGTCCCGGGTTCGATTCCCGGGTCGGGCAAATAATTGTTAGGTATTGAGTTTTTCTGTCAAGAAATTCTCAGTGTCAGCCCGGAGTTGCTAGTTGGCGGTGTGTCACTCCCGTGCCTCGGAGAGCACTTTGGTGCCGGTTATTATCACTATCATGTGACAATAGTCGTTAAAGTCCGCCAACCCACATTGCAGCAATGTGGTGGGTCTATGCTCTAAATCCCTCTCTCCTATGAGAGAGGAGGCCTGTGCCCAGCGGCCAGCAGTGGGACGTTAAAACGCTGTAGTGGTGGTGGTGGATACTTTGACTTTGACAATACTCACGCGTTGAGCAATCCCCCTATATCCCGTATCCTGGTGAAGGGTGAGATGTGAGGATGCACCCCGCCCAGCCGCTCACTCTCAGCCAGCTGCAGAGCTTGGCGTAGCTCCGTGAGCGTGTCGCCACCGAACACGCAGGCTATGAACACCTAAGGCAAGAATGAAAATATAATAAAAAAGTGTGGATTTGACTCGTTCCAGCAATGCGCGAGATGGCAATTCAATCATGTACTTATTAACTTATTAACATAAAATTGTTATATTGATATTGTCATTTTAAAAAAGTGCAACCACTGAGATTTTTGCTGGTTCTTCTCGGTAGGAACGGCATTCAGAACCAGTGGTAGATTCAATTGACAATTCAAAAGTACACATAAAAGTTTATTTGAATAAAAAACTATTCTATTGTATTCTATTCCAATAATTTAGAGAAATATACACCATACCCCATCAGGTTTCAAGCACTGCATAACTTTGTCGAAGCATCCCGGCAAATCATTGACCCAATGCAGAGCTAGTGACGACACAAGCAAGTCCACACTGTTTTCGGGAAACTGTGGACAAATTGGTGTGCGGGTTAGTATGTGAATTATTTTGTAAAACATTATTTTGCATGAAATAATCCCTACATATTGTCATCATGGTGCAATGATGATACGGTAAATTTTGTATTAATTAACATAATCATCAATTTTCTTTTCCTTTTTAATGTTTACTACATTGCCTGATTGTTTTTAGTCCTCTACAGAGTCTACAGATACCGTCCATAATTATGATAGAAGTTTCCCTGAAGAATACAATCCGGAATGATGAAATCCTAAGGCTACTGACCATCCAAACCATTAGCAAACTGCAGTGTTATTGGACTGACAATAAATATATTACTTTTAGTAATGCTTCCCATATCAATCTCTTGAGTGAAAGCTTTTCTATAGCAATAATTATGTTTTTATTTCAATAGAGTATCCCAGGTGACACTAGTAAAGACTTTTGTCCGTAAAACAGTAATCTACTTACTCACTTCAAAATTCTCTTCGTCTACTACAACCTTTTCAAACTTGACGCCGTCACCTACTATCGCCTTATCTAAATGTGTCTGTGATGAATCACATAATGTGACCTTTTCCACACTGTCCGGTAGGAAGTGACGGGACACATAGCCTCTGCCTGCACCTGAAGTTATGGAAAAACTAAATAGAATTATTTCTCTATTACCTACTAACAATTCTACATTTGAAAATACCAACTATTACTGGATGAAGAAGTGACACTCACTCAGCCAGCCAATAATCATACACTATTTACAAGTACATATAGTAGTATTAGGAACCTGGGACCTCCCACTTATAAGACCAAAGACCACAGCACTCACCACTGTGCCATGGAGGTCTTCAAAAATTACTTCATCATCCAGGGTCTTGTAACTTTGAAATTATTACATATTGATAAATGCATCATAGGATGGTCCTGTAGTCAGTTCATCTAACAATTTTGGTAAGTATTAATGTAATTAAGTTATGAAGCTTATTTTGATGAAAATTGCCACAAGCTTGCTTCCCAGAGACAGATTATTTTAACCCGGAAATCAAGGAGTTCCCGCGAGTTTTTTTCATCCTTCAATAAACTCCACTTACCCAATTCCACAGCATTTGTAAACAATCTTTTTATATCGAAGATTCGATCCGCGGTCCGCCACCCTATCTCCTCCTTAATATACTCAGATAAATGGTAATCCTGACTTTGAGCGGCTCGTTCCCTCTGCAAAATCTTCGCTTTCCTATCAAATATATTCATCGTACGGTACACAGAACTTGCAGTCTTTTTCTTGGTAGCTTTATTGCTCTGATTTCGAAATGGTATTCGGTCCAAGTTCTTTGAAGAATCTATAATTCTTTTGATTAAATTCTGCGGCATTGTATTTAAGAAGCGTGTCTGGATCATTTTTTAATAAACTATACGCTAGATTAATTTTAATAATTACCAGATTGTTGTATAACTTATCGTATTTTTATTTTTTTGGGGTTATTTTTTCTTTATTTTTAACTTTTTTTTTCTATCAGCTGAGACTTGACATTATGACATTACGCCTCTACACGTTGGCCAACATGATGACGGATATGTTGGAAGGTATTGGGCCGTTGGGCGAGGAGTTTGTGTTCGCGTCCACACGTTGGAAGGTCGTTCAGTATGCTCCGGTTAGGGCCAATGTGCGGACGTATTTACTAAATTGAATATTGAGACGTTAACAGCTGCTGCGGTTTAATTATTCACAGCATACCGTAACTACGTGAATGTGTATACGAAAATTGTATTTTTTTATTTTTGAGATTTTATTTCTTGGGTTCCACAAACAATTTTCGGCTCAGTAGGGCTCTATAAAGCAAAAAGTTTCTTCATTGGTCATTGTCACTGCCATTTTGTGGACATTAAACTAGTTACGACGCGTGAATATAAAATTTAAAAGACGTGCATGCGTGCTATCACTCTGAGAGCTCGTAGCAAACTGAACTTGCCTCCAAGTTGGAGGCTCCAACGCAGTGTGACCACATTTAAATTGGTCAATCTACTTCTGCAGCTTAAAAAAACTACTGAAATATACCACAGTCTTGGTAAAAAACTACCACAAATCTACCTCACATATGATAAAATAGAGAAGAAATAAAACTACATATTATATTTCATTAATAGAGTCTGGCCAACGAAAGTAGGAAATCATACAATGCCAATAATTTTAAATGGCAGCACCAATTTTAAGTCACAATGTCATTAATATTTTTCTGAAAATCCTTTGAAGTTTTTTTGGTGTTTAGCTGAAGTTTCATGTTCCCTAAGAGACGCTATCCGTGGAAGAGGCTTTACAAAAGGCGTTGTCTCCTTCCGATGATTTTGTCAACCACTTTGAAAATAAAGGGTTTTGCTCCCACACCGTACGATATTGCCTTCCGTATTTTCTTTTCATGGCGATAAATTAAATTACAAAATAAAGAAATATCGATATGTGCTCTTCAGCTCATATGTGCTCTTCAGCTCATTCATCTCGTTTAGTCATTTTAAGTCGTATAAGTACATACATCAAGTTAAAAGTTTACTAATTAGGTACTTAACCTACGTTTACGTATACGTAGGTATAGATCGACCAGAATCTCATGAAAAATAGGGAAATGAAATTCCAAGGTTAGCAACAATACGGCCGCCCTAGCGATAAACAAAGCAACTGACATTTTTTGTGAAATTGACTTTTTGCATTAACAAAAGTTTTATGTCAAGTAGTTTTTTACCACAGTTTAATATTTCAAATAACTTGAACCGTTTACTGAAATTTAAATTGCCCAAAGAAAGTAACTGCACTCACTAACCCGGAATATAAATGCAAAAACCAAGTAAACAACAAGCACAACACAAAAACAAAGTAATTGGATGTTGATTACTTTGTTTTTGTATTTAAAATGCAGTTGCTGGATTTTTCGTTTCGTGAAACGATCCCAGGTAAGGTGTTCTGAATGTAATTACTTTGTTTATCACTAGGGCAGCCGAGTTAACCTAGTGTTGCTTATTACAAAATTTAACTTCCCCATTTTTCATGAGATTTTGGTCGATCTTTACGTATGTACGTACTTGCAAACGGGCAAAGAAGATAAACAAAACAAGACTAGTGATGGCCTGTTATGGACGGGGAAACCCCGCCCCAAAAATCTTACTAAACAGAAGGTTGCCATATACTTGATCCAAAATCTACCAAATCTACCGGGGAAAAAATTCAAAATGTGTAATTATACCAAAATCTACCCAACAATTTTTAACTACCACAACAAGCCTTAAATCTACCAAAAAAGTAGAAATCTACCACATGTGGTCACGCCGCTCCAACGTGTGGATGGTGCGGCTAAACTCTGTCCCAATCCCTTTGATGTACCGACACGAAATGGATCTCGCGCCAACTTGCGGGCCATCATTCCAGTACCTACCAAAATAGCACAAACTCCCGCTCTACACGAGACGCTACGCAAGGCGACTGCTGTATCGTAATGTTGTAAATTGTTATACCTACTCATTTTAATATCAATCTTATTCTTTCAAGTATAAAGTTTAGTTTCGGTTGACTACATAAACTTCAATTATAACAACCAAGTTACGTGCAATCGAGTGACGTCACAAACAATCCCAGAGCGTTCACGTTCCTGATAAAATTTCAAAAATTATTATGTTTTATTTCGTGCAAAATATCGCGTAAAATTACATAGTTAATTTGATTGAGTGAAATATGTCTTTTTTAGGCTATTATCTGATAAGATGACCACAATCAATAGTATATTAATTTCAATGTTGTCAAATACCCTATTGTCAAAATCAAATTTTCGAACAGTGTTGCCAAATGGTAACATTGTTTGTAACTAATTTCGCATTTTTTCACGCATTTGATAATATAAGCAAAGAATATAATATTATATGTATACGCAACACCATAATATAAAACCTTCAAAACACTGAATTTCAAAAATCTCTATGCTGAATATCTTGACATATTATACTACTTTTTATTCCGGGAAATCAAAGAGTTCCATCAGCTAACATCCATTCCACCAGCTAATACTTATATAAATAATTTCAATGACTTCACAAATCACAACACAGTCTAAAATATACAAGTTGACTGAAATTTTATGACATTCAATGCTTTTTGATTTAAAAAAATACACAGTTCCTGTGAACATATCCGTTTTTAATTTGAATTCGAATTTGAATTTGAAACTGGTACGTTTCGTTCGGACCATTTATTGTTATAGATCGACCAGAATCTCATGAAAAATAGGGAAATTAAAATCCAAAGTTAGCAACACTACGGCTGCCCTAGCGATAAACAAAGTAACTGTAATTTTTTGTGAAATTGACTTTTTTGCATTAGCAAAAGTTTTATGTCGAGTAGTTTTTTACCACAGTTTAATATTTCAAATAACTTGAACCGTTTACTGAAATTTGAATTGCCCAAACAAAGTAACTGCACACACTGACCCGGAATATGCCGGATGGTTGCCTTGTTTTAGATTTAGACAATTCCATGAAATATGATAAAATCACAGTCTCTGAACAGATCTTCGCACCTTTTGTCTCCAATTATTAAATAATTCATAGGGTTTCAGGTATTTTTCACGCGACTTTTCCGGCAGAAAGTTTAATTCAGCGTTAGTCACTAAGTGCCTGTTTCACCACCTTCTGATATGTATTAGATAGCTATCTACAACTTTTGTCTTTGTCACTTGACATAAAGTAAGAATGTGACAAAACTTACGTTTAGGCTATCCGACACTTATCAGAAGGTGGTGAAACAGGCCGTAATTCTTTTAATTCTAAGGTGTTAAATTATCACTGGAGTCAAAAGTTTTATGTCGAGTAGTTTTTTACCACAGTTTAATATTTCAAATAACTTGAACCGTTTACTGATATTTGAATTGCCCAAACAAAGTAACTGCACACACTAACCCGGAATATAAATGCAAAACCAAGTAAACAACAAGCACAACACAAAAACAAAGTACATAATTGGATGTTGATTACTTTGTTTTTGTATTTAAAATGCAGTTGCTTGATTTTTCGTTTCGTGAAACTATCCCAGGTAAGGTGTTCTGAATGTAATTACTTTGTTTATCACTAGGGCAGCCGAGTTAACCTAGTGTTGCTTACTACAAAATTTAATTTCCCTATTTTTCATGAGATTCTGGTCGATCTATACGTACTTTTCAGAAAACGGAATGTAATTTTTGACTCAACAAGGGCCCTGGCAAGTGGCAACATTGCGTACAAAATATTTTGCTTTTTATAACCTAAAATTATTTCGAACAATAAAAATAATTAATGCTATATTTTTGAAAAACCGTCGATAAGTTGTTAAAAATTACTACATAAGGTGCGTACCTGTATGAAAATATTTTTGAGATAGTAATAAGTACCTATTACACTATGTAAATCCCTAAGTAAATACCAGTCGGACTTACAGTTTTTATGTAAGTCCGGCTGGTATTTAATAATAAAACACCTAAGTACTTAAATATTAAATCTATTTTTATGTTTTATATTGTTATATCAAGAAATACTTAACATACATTCTAGATGTGGCCAATACTAATGCAGTTTCTGCGATCGAATGTGGCCTATGTGACTCTGCCTGTGGCGGCAGTGGTTGGTATAATAGGCTACAATTTAGAGAGCCTCTTGTCTGATAGATATACGCCTTACAACAGTGAGTACCATGAATTTCTTCATCCTTGCCATTTTTAATCAAGTAAGGCCGGGGCCGCTCTGCGAAATATATTCGCGCGAATCGTGGTTTATTTTCCGCATTTTATATTTTTTTCACGAATTTTAAATCGCAAGTGCGGGCAGCTTCATACATTTCCTTAAGTCACAGAATTCTGCGAAAAAATACGCGCGAATAAATTTCGCAGTGCGGCCTCGCTCTTAAAATTTTAAAAAATCCTAATAAAAAAATTTATAAGATAGTCTTGTAGACTAGACTTCATATGACACAGCCTTTAGTTTAGTCAGTCTTGTTATTTTTGTTTTTCAGAACCAGTACAAGATCAAAGGTTTGAGAGATTAGAAGATGAACAGCTTCTAAAAGACCCTACTAATGTTGAAAAACTTAAGTACAAGGAAAATGTTTTCGGAAAAAATGTACCTCCATCATTACAAAAGAACTAAGCTACTGTCAATGAATTAAAATGAAGAATATTAAACATTGCAACTTACTGTGTGCACAAAATATGAGACAGTCTGGTAATGTCACAGTACTATGCGTGATAGGGAATAATATGCAATAATATGTACCAGCATTGACTACTCATACAATACTTAGATTAGCTATTGGTACGAAGTACAATAATCAAAATAGAATCAAACTTTTTTTGTAGGAAAAAACTATTATGAAGTTTTTTTCAGATTTGTAAGTTGTGATGTATACCAGGCATATTAAAACATAGATTTATTATTTATTGTTGCTATATTTTTGATTCTACAAATATAGCAGAAATATATTCATAAACAAGTCAGAAATCAAATCCGCACTTTTTCTCAAACAATCGTAATTGATTTTGGTAAGTACGTCTGGTTGTAAGAAATATAATATGTTAATAAACTTAATAATATACCTACTAAGGACCGAATTTTCAATCCCCAGTTAAACATGATAGATAGATAGGCGAATTTTGCGGATAGCACAATTTCGGATTTTTAACAGGCAGAACAGTAGTTATCTAACAAATAAAGATTATAATTAGAATAAATATATTTTATCGGTTAGTTTAACATGTAAATACACTCTTCTGTTATTTTTGTAATATTTACTATTTAATTTGTAAATAAATTAAAGTACTCGTGTGAAAATCTTTGTTTTTATTTTTCAGTCATTTAATTTTTACATAATATAGTCATACAAGCTTACTTGAAAAAATGTACTAGGTATCTCGAAAGAAAGATTTATTATAAAAAATACTTTACTAAGAAATAAAGATCTGTTATAAAAAATCTATTGTATTGAAATCTGATTATATTGCATTAAATTATACATATTTTTACAAATTATACATTTTTTACACTGGCAACAAATTTGGTGTCAGAGTTAAAAAGTAATAGCCTAGCCGCTGTCATTAGCTGTGGGCAAAAAAAACCACCGCGTTCGCTTCTCTTTTGGAATTTATGTTACTGTAACAAGGCTCGCTTTTGTGTTTCACTCGGAAAAACTTTTAAGATTTCGGATACAATCATGTCAACAGTGCGTTAATGCCGTTAATTGTTACAATAATCGCAAGCCCAATGTTATTTTACGGGAATAATAAGTCTTTTATCGGATCAATATCCCGCCCGCTGAAATGTCTCCGTAGCGTCACTGCAAATGGAGACAAAGTCTGGCGCAGGAATTACTGACCACTGGATGAAAAGTATGATGGAGCCGGCCGGCAGCGACAAACAAGTACAGAACGATAACAGATCCTCAGTGAAACGCGAGAAAATGGCAGAAGCTTACAACGGGCAAGACAACATCACTTACGAGTTGCAAGTGAAGCAGCCGAGCGAGGGAAGGTATCGATGCGACGTGTGCGACCTAGCGTTCGAAGGCATGGAGTATTTGATGTTACACAAAAAGTTCCACGGGAACGATAAAGACGCTCCCGCTATGGAGCCCGAGCCTTCAGTGGCGAAGGAGGGACCGAAGAAACGCAGGAAGTTCAAATGCGACCAGTGCGACGTGAAAGTCAACTCGCAGTACCATCTCGACATTCACCGTAGCAAGCACGAAGGTAACGCTTCCAAAAAGTACATTTGTCAAGTCTGCGATCGTAGCTTCGTCGCGGCACAGTTCCTAAAAAGCCATATGCAGTCTCACTCCACAACGAGCACGATCAACTGTGAGATTTGCAACAAGAATTTCACGGGTCAAGCGTATCTAAAACTCCACATGCAGCTACACAACGATATAAAGAAGTTCAAATGTTCCAAATGTGATGAGATGTTTCCGACGAAGAACTGTCTGAAGATTCACATGAAGAAGCATACGAAAGTCAAAAACTTTAAATGTGACTGCTGTCACAAGTTGTTTGTGTCGAAAATAACGATGGAGAAGCATCGTCAGTCGCACGAAGGGCAGCCGATGGATTGTCACGTTAAATGTACGCAATGTGATAGAACGATGCACTCTTCGTTGGTCCGGACTCACATTGCTCGAGCACATCCTTCAACGATCGATGATGACGTTAAGCGACCTCACAAATGTTTGACTTGTGGGAAAAGTTTCATCGTTAAAATCAATCTCAACTTGCACATCAGAGTGTGTCACCCAGACTTGGCAGAGCCGGAAGATGAAGATGAGGATGTAATGACAGACAATTCTTAGTTTTAAGCCTAGTTTATACATACTTATAACATGTATTATTAATAAATAATTATACTTTTTTATGCTAACAAAATTATTGTGTATTTATTTTGAAAATTATTATTCATATTTAGTGCCTTTTTGTCGAAATGGACACTTTGATAGCTAAAAAAGGAATGGAGCAGGTAAAAGCGCTTCAATGTAACTACAAAATATATTGCTTAGAGCATTCAAAAAGTTACACATTAAAATCTTTCATACTTGGTTAGTCTTAGTTTCTTAATAATTAAGGTAGGTATATTCTATTTATTCTACTATTCTCCAAAATTTTATCAAAATTCTTATTCGGACTAGTGTCTATAACTTCTCTTAGGTTGAAAACTCAAATCTTGTTTCTTTTTTAACCCCCATCGAAAAACGATGGATTATAATTTTGACGTGTCTGTGTGTATGTCTGTTCCACCGTAGCGCTCAAACGGGTCAACCGATTTGAATGCGGTTTTTTGTTTGAAAGGTGAATTAGTCGGGAGTGTTCTTAGGTATGGTTGATGAAAATCGGTCCAAGATGGCCGCCGCCACAAAATGGCGGATTACATATTTTTTAACAACTCCCTCAATATGGGTATCAAATGAAAGGGCTTGACTAGTAGAATAGCACAATGCAAATCCAAGATGGCCGCCACCACATAATGGCGAATGTCGGGGGTTTTTTAAATTTTTAATTACTTGTGAGTATACAGATTGGACGTCAGTCGTCAACCGTATAGGGATGCCAACGTTTACGGCTTACCTACGATATCTCGCAGTTCTGTGGTGGAATAGTGAAGAAAGAAATGTAAAAAAAAACAACAGTAACAGTGTCAAAATTATAAAAATAAATAAATTCTTATTTATTAGTTTTAAATAACAATTTGCTTTAAACTGTCACAGCTATATTCTCCGCAGTCC
Organism: Melanargia galathea; assembly: GCA_920104075.1. NCBI lineage: Eukaryota > Metazoa > Arthropoda > Insecta > Lepidoptera > Nymphalidae > Melanargia > Melanargia galathea. Next base: position 30,884,761 of record OV049857.1, read on the forward strand.
CATTTACTTTGTGTTCCTTGTTTTCAACAGTGGTAGTCGTAGTCTCGGTTGCTTGCTGGAAAAAATAAAATAAAATAGTCATCATCATCATCACATGAGCTTGTTGGACAAAGATCTTCTCATAAGCGCTACCCACACTAGCGTCCAGCGATCATCAATATAGATAGGTATTTATTAGTTTTTGCGTATCTTCGTAAGTCACCTAACCTCCTCCTAAACGGCTGGACCGATTTAGATGAAGTTTTGTGTCTATATATTTCAATGGGTTCCTAGATGGTTTGAAAACAATTGGACCCGGTAGGTGGCGCTAATGTTGTGGTATGTCACCGGGCAGGACGACGCACGTCTGCCGGGTCCGCTAGTAAACTATAAAATAATGATCAAAATCAAACAGGCAACTCTAAGGCTCTATTTGTCCCATTTTTAACCCCCGACGCAAAAACAACGGGGTGCTATAAGTTTGACGTTTGACGTGTGTATGTGTGTGTGTGTGTGCGTGTGTGTGTGCGTGCGTGCGTGTGTGTGTGTGTGTCTGTCTGTCTGTCTGTTCCCCTGTAGCACTCAAATGGGTGAACCGATTTGAATGCGGTTTTTTGTTTGAAAGGTGAACTTATTAGTCGGGAGTGTTCTTAGCTATGTTTGATGAAAATCGGTCCAAGATGGCCGCCGCCACAAAATGGCGGATTAACTACATATTTTTTCACAACTCCCTCAATATGGGCATCAAATGAAAGGCCTTGACTAGTAGAACAGCACTATGTTAATCCAAGATGGCCGCCACCACAAAATGGTGAATGTCGGGGGTTTTTAAATTTTTTAATTTATACTTGTGCAGTAGGCACACTTACGGTTCTATTCATATCTTCCTCCTTTTTCCTCTGCAGTTCCGTGCTCACTTCCCTTATCAGCATGATCTCTTCGATCTGCTTCGGGGACAGGGGGTCGAACACCGTGATCGGATCCACGGTGGTCGAGTCCACAACCTTCAGGAACTCTTCGTAGCGGGCGATCAAAGCGTCGTAGCGCTCCTCGGAAATCGGTATGTATTTGTTGTAGTAGGACACTTTTGGAATCTGAAATTATATCGAAAAATTACCGGTCGAGTTAAAAAATAAAATTACGGAACCCTCTCCGGACCCGGAGCGTGTCCGGAGAGGGTTCCGTAATTTAATTTTTAACTTTAAATTGGAAACTTTATAATTTCTATTTTGTCTATGATTGGATTCTGATGGGAGTCTTCGGCCATGGGTAGTTATCATCACCCTACCGGCGAAGTCGTACCGTCAAATGATTTAGCATTGCGGTTAGATATCGCGCAGATTCTGATGGGGGTAGATATGGATTTAATTAAACTGCCCAGCCATGAAGCAAGTAAACCCGCCTCACTCTTAGGCGTTGTCACATAGGTTGTCACCACTAAGATAGGAGGCACTCGTAACCTGATAATTATCAAATAAATTAAAATTCGATACTGAATATTATAAAATAATAATTATAATGAACATTATCTTTGTAGTAGCTGTATGAAATGAATGATCTAAATAGGTAGTAAGTAGGTACTTGCCTCCATTTTGCCGGTTGGGTGTGGAATAAAAATGGAACTGAATGTGTTGGTACACTGATTATTCCAATTTTTCATGGTCTTTTCAAGTGTTAATGAGGTGATCAACCTTTGGCACTTTGAAAGTTAAATAATATTTAAATAGATAAATAAATAATTAATCATGTTTTTGTTTTTCGGACTGTAACTTTTCGGCTAGTTATGTTCGTTTTAAGCAATAATTAAATATCACTAGCTTTTAAAGGTGAAGGAAAACATCATGAGGAAACCTGCATGCTTGGGAGTTCTATTCCATAATTTTCTCAAAGGCGTGTGAAGTTTACCAATCCGCACTTGACCAGCATGGTGGTCATTCTGAGAAATCTGTGCCCTGTAGTGGGCCGGTAATGGGTTGATTGACTTTCAATGACATGAGGTGTACCTATGTACATACTTAGGTAAGTAACTACCTACTCTAAAGTATGCCTACAGTTAAATATCTGTTAATAGAGATACTAGTAGGTACACTTATGTGTATCAACAGATATTTATATATAGATAAGTATATAATATCTTATGTATATTATATCCCATGTAATATATTAATATCAAACTTAAAAAACGCGGTATACTTTTTTTGAAGTTGGTAAATTGGACCAACGATTGCTAGCACCTGAGGTCAAAAAGTAACAACTATACAAAGCGTTGTTTATTAATCGAACAATTTGAATACAAGCCAGCTAATTTTAATTTACGAGTGGAAAACCACGCTAGGGTGACAATTCAGAGATTTTCCCGGACAATCCTGGTTTTATTTTTCAAAGGACAAGCTTTTGTCTCCAGCCTCGGAAACTATAAAGGTAAACGGGGCAAGCGATGTTATAGCTGAATTTATTAAACCCATAGGTCTAAAGGTTGATTGATAAAAACAGAATGTGAAATGGCAACATGGCTCGGCGTCTACTTCTGGGTCATAGGTCTGTTATAACTTTCACACACCCACGGTTTTGCGCCATTCGTATCCTGCGCATGCGCGATGCCTGCGACTTCTCACGTCAGATTTCGTTTGTCCACCTAGTATAGGGGGACTGCCTACATTGCGCTTTCCGGTGCAAGGTTGCCATTCCAGAACCTATTTATTTTCATTTAAATATTCATTTAACATAAGTCAAATTTTCATTTAACATAAGTCTTGCATTTTCTCTAAATACTAATGAACATTTTACATCTAATAAAACACTTAAAATCCAGCCATTTGTGTTTAGACAGGTACAAAATAAGCGCGAGGGTGAACCGTGAAAAGGAACGCAAAACATCCCCTCAAAGGCTAATGACTCACACCCCCAGTTGAAAATAACCGAACAAACCCGACGGTGTACGAACCTTACGCGTACGAGCGCACGAAAAACATTTTACAATCCATCTACAAATTATGTAATATGTGATTTTTTTTTACACTAAATTATATATTTTTTTAATACAGTGATATTGAAGTTTTCCAAAAGTGTTTAAAAAAATATGACAATTTCCTATAGCAAAGCACGCGTAGGCAATATTGATTTTCTGTGACGTGAAGGAACTCTATGCGGAATCCAGTGTTTTTATTAGATGTAGTGAAATATTTAAGTGTTCCTTACAGTGAGTGAATATTGCAAGGTTTTTCAAAATATCTAAGACCACATTCATATAACGTTAAAACAATTCTAAAAACTAAAATAAATTGAGAAAAAAATACTTCAATGCCTATATAGATAAAGAACGACGAATCGACAAATAAAAAACCTTAAAATGAAACACACCCCTGAGATTTAAAAAAAAAATTCAGTAAAAGAATTTTAAATTTCGAATGCTTATTAAGTACAATCGAATTGAATCGAATACATAATTCAAGAGACGGCAGCCATGCATAACATAAACAGCTTAATTTGATTAAATGCAAATATTTATGTTATTTCGTTTTTATTTTTGAATTAATGTAGGTATAATTTATTAGTTAAATTGACTACAACTTGAAGCTGTATCGATCGTAGCGCTTTGTAGCATTGCTGTTTACCAGCCTACGATGTTTGTCAAGATCACATTATTATTTTTTTTGCGATTTTCCTAAAATTTTCTTTTGTTTTCTTTTCCAATAATTATATGTTCGATTTGGTTATATGATTAAAATAACTCAGTTTTACGAAATAAATTAATGAATACTGCCTTTACATTAGATAAATACTAAATACTTACTCTACACAATAAAGCTAAATAGTGTCCGATTCGTAATCGTGTCTGATTACGAAATAACGGCTTCTTATTCTATAGATTTTATTAATATATTGAGCGATAGCGTAATCCAAACGCAAGTTTTGGAAATTTTTGTCTGTGTGTTTGTCCGAGCTAATCTTCGGAACGGGTGAACCAATTTTGACGAGACTTTCATAGGCAGGTAGAGGATTTTACACCGCGTAGGTACTATAAACTATGTTTATCCTGGAAATAATCAGGCTCCCTGCGTAAAAAAAAAAAAAAACTAGGGACACTATTAGGTAAAGGTCAATTTCTCACAGCCTAACCGCTAAATTGTTCTGCAAACTGCAAAAAATGCAAACCATCCATCTGTGCTCACTTGACGATATTGCGCACACTGGTTTGCATCCCGGGAACGGATATAGGTTACTTTTATCCCGGGAAATTAAAGAGATTTTGAAAGAACTTAAATCCTTGTAGACGACGAGGCAAGCATCAACTATAAATAGACCGTATGTAGTAATGTATCTAATTTATTTTGTATTTCATACACTTATAAACAATAGTTTCAAATTGAAAATGTTTGCGTAGTTACAATTTTCTAGTAAAATTGTCTCTTAAAATATGAAGCTAAATAAAAATTGGTAGACGTACTGCATTCTAATAATGAGAAACGATGGGCGGATCGACAGTTTTTAATTTAACGAAGCTAGAGGGTTGCTGCGTATCTTTGCGTAGGTATTAATATTTGCGTAGGTAGGGTTTTCAAATATTTATATTTCCGAATATTTTTAGAAATCGACAATCTCAAAACGAAATTGAACAAATATCTTCAAGGTTTTCCAATAACCAGCTTCGGGCGTAAGCTTCACCTGCGTGAAATCCTGCTCAAGCTCTAATCTCTTATCAACGGATTTAGATCAGCACATTAGGTATAACGTAATCCGCACGCGTTCGGAATGGGATGATACTACCTTTTTATACTGAGGCAACCTCGTGATCATGGTTGGAGCCATGGAAGGTGAAACTAATATTCTATAGATATAGATTAACCTTCATGCATGACGATACGATACGATACGACGTTACGATACGACGTCGCGAGACAATAGATGATATAGCCCAAGAGCCCACGACGGCCAGACCTTCGATATTTTATAAAAGCTGAAAGTTTCTCTGTGCATTGATTGATATTTAATATAGAGCAAAAATTCATTGATAAACAAAAAAATATGAAAAACTAAAATATTGTAGTAGGATATATTTAACCGATTTTCACGTTTGGCATAGATATACTAGCTTGGCATAGGTAGCTTGCATACTAAAGACGAACATAGAATATATTTCATTTCAGAAAATAAGACTTCCACAGGATTTAAAAAAACCTAAATCCACGCGCAAAACTCGCGGAGATCAGTAGCTATACTTAGTGTCAGTTTGCACAACACCAAAACTTTACCAAGTACTACGCATCGAAAAACTGGAATATGTAATGCAAAATGTAATGCAAAGTGTTGTGCAAACTGAGACTAAGCATACAGCTAAACCTACACGTCAGTATAGATATTAGATACATATGTGTATGTACATAATATGAACCAACAAGTTCCTAGACAAAATTAATGTAGGTTACTAAGTTTTAAATTCCTAAGCGACCAAAGTTTATAGCACGATAATATTATTATTATTACGAGCTAGGTTTAATATATTCATGCAACCGCAAATAGTTACATAAGTCTGGTTACATTAACTCAGGCGTATGGGAAGCCGATCTGAAGAGTAAACTCGATGTGTTGGCGACTAGCCAAGCTTTTAACATAATTTTGTTGCCGATATAACGCTTTGAATGGATCACTTGTCTATTTTTTTGCTTGATTTGAAACCTTTTTTTCGGTATATTGCACGTTTGTTTATCTACCTACATTTTAAGTCATATTGCCAAAAGCTGGGTTTATATTGGCTTCCATGGTCTAAAGATATTTACTTTCATATAATCATGAAAAACTGTTTTCTCCTAAACAAAAAAATACACAACAAAAAAATAATACCTAGTTTACGAAATAGATGGCGGAAATAATTTTCCGCTAGAAAAAACTACATTCTACGGCCTACGCGCGTAAAAAATTTTCATTCTACGACCTACGCCTGTAAAAAAATTTTCGTTCTACGGCCTACGCGAACAAAATAAAATCTCCAAAAAAAAACGTTGTTTATTTCTTTTTTCTATATTATATCTTAATTACATTAAGGTTATATGTACGTACTAGGTTTTGCCTGCGGCTTCGCCCGCGTGAATTTTTGTTTTTCACAAATCCTGAGGGTATTGTGGATTTCCGGTTCCCATTTCCACTCCCTTTTCCAACCTTTATACCTACATTCAAGGAAGTTTGCTATAGTAATCTACCTAAATATACTCACTGCCCGTCTGTCGCCGTTCTTATAAGAAGTTTTTCTTATTGGAACTTGGCTGAACACACGGCCGTGTGTCTTGATAGCTGTAGCTGTAGGATTGCTATAGTAAATTTGGGTTTTTTCAAAATCCCGCGGGAACTGTGGATTTTTCCAGGTTATAAGCTATGTATGTTTTGAATTTCAGCCAAATCGGTGAAGTAGATTTTGCGTGACAGAGTAACAAACATCCATCCATACATCCATGTTTACAAACTTTCGCGTTTATAATATTAACGACGAGCGGATACCCGCGACTTCGTTCGCGTGGATATTGATTTTAATAATCCCGTGGGAATCATTTTGTTTTTCCTATGCTCCTTTGAGCTTAAACCTTGCTAAAAACTGTTAAAAGTTCACTGGCGGATGTTTAGGTACATCAAAATGTAAATATCCTCCAGTGAACGTCCCATCAAAATCGGTCCAGCCTTTAGGAGATAAGCCAGTAGTCTTTAAAGTATCTACTTTCTAACAAAAAAAGAATGAATGAAATCGGACCACCCGTTAACGAATTACAGCTAATTACACATTTTGCCTTTCATCCCCTCTCCCAAGGGAACCGTGCTGAATTTTGGGATAAAAAGTATCCTATATGTTACTCCATAGTATTAACTTAAATCATGCCGAGTTTCATTTCAATCCGTTCAGTAGTTTTTACGTGATGCGCGCACAAACATACAGACAAACAGATAAACAGACAAACAGACAAAAATCTCAAAAATAGCTTTTTTACGTTCTATTACTTATCCCTAACATCCCCCAGTTATTATTTTGCAAAAATCTTCAATGTACAGATACGGCAAGTCTACGATTTTATTATATGTATAGATTCTAAAGGCATTGGAGTATCAAGTATTCAAAATTATTATTAAAATTTTAAACAAAAGTGATATAAGCAAGCTATGACCGTCCATTTATATGGCACCTGACTATAAATATAGAAAGAAACATGCCCGTCAAAGAACTCTCAATATGACACGATGCAGCGCAACGGATCGTACTTTTGACGGTGATACGACGGTTCCGGACCGGTCCTGCTACGGTCAGGCGTGAACATGGAGGGCAGCAACACGGCCGCCGAGGCCCACCAGTACGTCGGGCCCTTCAGATTGGAGAAAACCCTTGGAAAAGGGCAGACTGGTAAGACGGACTTTGAATTAGGTCTTTTTCTTCTTTCTTTTTATTATTTTTTTTTAATTATTTTTAATTCTTCTTGTTATTTTAGAGTCTTCTTCCGATGTCTCTAAAATTGTGGAACCATCTCCCTTCGGTGGTGTTTCCACATAACTTTGATGTGGGGTTATTTTAGGGGCGGATCATGCTTTAATGTAAGATTTTTATAAGTTTTTTTTACACCTTTATTACCTGTTGTCTCCCAAAGTAACCATGATTTCGGCTTCATAGTCGATGATCGTTTCTCCCTGTGTTGGGGAAAATACACAGAGAAACTTTCAGCTTTTATAAAATAACGAAGGTCTGGCCGTCGTGGGCTCTTGCTCTATTAGAGTTTTGTACTTTGACTGCGTAGATGTAGACAAGAACATCGCGTTTATAAGTAGACGATGTTTTTGGCGCGACAAAGAGACACGAAAATTCGATTAAGCGCCAGCATAAGGGATCCTTACATCCTTACTTAGGGAATCGTTTAGGTACCGCTGGTGTAAACGGGCTCTAGTGTAACTTTTCGAATTAACTTTAATAAGTTAATCTATCAAATGGTGAAGTTTTCTCAAAACTTACCTAATTTTCATACTAAATGACTGATATACCTACGTTATGTTGAAAAGTTTACTCAGAGACTTATTAATATAAGTAGTGTTTCTTTTGGAAGTAAACTTTTGGGAAAAAGTCATGAAATTAACATCTCCATTTCATGCATTCTACCTCTGAATAATGCTTTAATACATTTTATCTCATTCTGTTCTTTATTGATAACTTAATAATTTTATTATTTGATAATACAAATCAATAATTATAACATAATAGGTAAGTAATATTATTGATCGAATCGAAATTGTCAGTCAGAAAACTTTATCCGCAGCATCCGGCGCGCATGAGATCTGGAACGTACCTAGGTAAATTCCTGAAAAACTGATTGTTTCTTGGGCTTATAGGTGTTGTAAGTACCTTCTTGTGGAGCGCGTTAGATTCACTCTGACTGACGATTTCTGATAAATATTCGGCCGGCTTCTGAGTGACATCGGGTCCTGTGGTCCAGATTCCAGACTCCAGTTGGCGTCGTTATATTTCAATCGTATCTTCTACGTCTCTGTACCTCTGGACGCGCTTCTTCGCGTCAGATTCCTCTAGAGCTACTTGAAACAGCGAATTTGCTAAAAGGGGATCTGGAACAAAATCAAGTAAACGTTTTTAACCCCCGACGCTAAAACGACGGGGTGTTATAAGTTTGAGGTGCTGTTTGTTGTTGTTGTTTGCTGTTTCACCGTAGCGCTCAAACGAGTGAACCGATTTGAATGCGGTTTTTTTTGTTTGAAAGTTGCATCAGTTGGGTGTGTTGTTAGCTATGTTTGATGAAAATCGGTCCAAGATGGCCGCCGCCACAAAATGGCGGATATCATATTTTTTCACAACTCCCTCAAACTGGGTATCAAATGAAAGGGCTTGACTAGTAGAATAACGCTGTGTAAATCCAAGCTGGCCGCCACCACAAAATGGCGAATGTCGGAGGTTTTTAAAATTTTTATTTATACTTGTTAATTTAATAAGTCTATGAAGTAATATGAACGGACTAGTCCTGACTTCCTAAGTGTGCACACGAGAGATTTGAACCAACTTAAAATTATGTAACACTAGCGGACCCGGCAGACGTCGTCCTGTCCGCTATTAGCGCCACCTACCGGGTCCAATTTTTCCACTTACAAACCTTCCTCTTGAATTACTCTATCTATTAAAAAAACCGCATCAAAATCCGTTGCGTAGTTTTAAAGATTTAAGCATACATAGGGACATATAGGGACATAGGGACAGAGAAAGCGACTTTGTTTTATACTATGTAAGTAGTGATGTACATACTTTGTTAACGTATCTCTGTTAAGAGTGCAAAAGATAAAAAAAAAATTTAAGAAAAGATTAAATATTCGTTTAGCAACTCTTCATGCAGACAGCAGCCCACTTGCAGAAACGAGTGTTGTGCTATTTGAGCGCTAATTTCATTGAGAAAGCATATCAAAGGAAACATCTTCGCTTTTCACATTCTTTAAAAATGTGGATATTTTTCAAAATCTATCTATATATTACCTACTAGCTGACCCCCGCGACCTCGTCTGCGTGGTTATATAGGTTTATGTATAGGATCAGATTGGATCCCATAATCCTATTTTGTACCTAAACTAAATGTAGCCTAAGTTACTCCTTGTAACATCACCTATCTGCCATTGAAAGTTTCTTCAAAATCGATCCAGCCGTTTCGGAGATTAGCTGGAGCAAATTGACAGGCCGACAAACATAAATTTAAACGCACGCCAGTTTTAAATAAGCCATACGTACAAAAATCCGGGTCCCAAGTTATTTGAACCCAATAAATGTCTGTCATTTTTGAACTAAAAAACCTACGACCTTGAAATATTTACGGGACAATAATTAAAGTAGTACTTTAATTATTCTTAAATTATTCTTATACCTTTCTAACAAAAAAAGAATAAGTTAAATCGAACTACGCGTTAATGAATTACAGCTAAATACATTTTTAAATTTCTTCCCCTCTCCCATGGGAACCATGTTGAATTTCGGGATAAAAAGTATCCTATGTCCTACCTCGATGTATAGACTCAAATCGTACCAAGTTTCATTGAAATCCATTCAGTAGTTTCAGCGTGATGCGCGGCCAAGATACAGACAGACAGACAGACAGACAGACAGACAAAAATGAAAAAAATTGCAGTTTTGGCTTCAGTATCGATTATAGAGTGCCCTCCAATAAAAATTTTCAAAATATCTTCAATGTACAGAATTGGATCTGTTACAGTTTTATTATATTATAGACTTATATTAAAACGGGACGATATCCTTACATTAAATATTATAAGTATTTTGAAAATTTGAATCGAAGGGAACTTTAGTTAAGTTACATATCCATGTTAAATTATACCTATTACCTACTAGAACTAGAGGACGCCCGCAACTTCGTCCGCGTGGATTTAGATTTTTAAGAATCCTGCGGGTACGAAGAGTTCCATCATTAGGTTTTCCCAATGAAAGTTCCATCAAAATCGTTCCAGCATTTCGGAGACAAACAAAAACAAATTTTAATGCACCACAGATGATAATTCGGAAGATGTAATGGCTGTAATTTTTGAACCGATGATCTTGAAATATGTACGGAATAATCTTTAAAGTAGGTACCTAGCTATCTCCTTTCTAACAAAAAAATAATGAATGAAATCGGACGTCTACGCGTTAATGAATTACAGCTAAGTACTCATTTTGATTTTCATCCCCTCTCCCAAGGGAACCGTGCTCAATTTAGGGATAAAAAGTATCCTATATGTTACTCCGTAACTTAAATCATTCCAAGGAGTTTCATTTCAATCCATTCAGTAGTTTTTGCGTGATGCGCACACAAACATACAGACAAACAGATAATCAGACAAACTGACAAAAAAATTCAAAAATAGCTTTTAAACACGTTACGTACCTACGTAAGTACTAATACTACGTAAATACTAGTAGATAGTAAGGTAATACGTTCTGTTACTTTGAATCCCTAACATCCCCCAGTTATTATTTTGCTGTAAAGATACGGCAAGTCTACGATTTTATTATATGTACTAGATGATGCCCTCGGCTTCGCCCGTATGGATTTAGGTTTTTAAAAATCCCGTGGGACCTTTTGATTTACCAGAACAAAATGTAGCGTATCTGTAGTAACCCGTCCCCAAAACAGAAAAATTCCGTGGGATCCCTACGATTTCGGAATGCAATTCCTTACAGCATCAGGGTTGAAAAGTTGGATATGTACCTACTCGAGTTCATTCAACGATAGTCTTTAATTGGTACCCCCAATATCAATTTAAATTACCGACAGTTCCTAAATCCCATTAGTTTTGGGGATCAGGTCCCCTACAGCATCAGGATTGAGGAGTTGGAATCCAAATTTTTTGTAAGACAGTGTCGCAATATTGCTCTATCGATTAAAAAACTAAAAAAAAATCTCTAAAAACATTCTTAATTAATAAATCATATTATTCTCTGAAGGAATTTCTAGAAGATGAAAACATTTGAACTTTTATTTTTAACTTTATTTGACCACAGACAGTTTTGACATCTTAAATTCACAACACATTATTTATTTGACATAACTTCCGTTTTGACTATATTTTATTGATAAAACAATATCCCATCAATATCTTTTAAATATTTAATATTGATTTAATAAATTAAAATACACTATATTATTGATGAAAAGGCGACATTATGATTAGCTGACAAAATTTTTTATGCATACTTAACAACGTACACCTACTTCATTTAATTAATAAATTAGAAATGTCATTCCATGATTATTATAAAGTACCTACCTAGATACATACCTAGACCTAATAATGCATTATGTTGTTTCTATATAGGTAATAAAAATAATTACTTGATTATACATTTGTACACCACACTGTGGTTGAATGCATGACACCTATAAATATGTTAACATCTTACTGTACTGTATTCACAAATAAAGAAATATGAATGAATGAATGAAAAAAAAAAAATACGCAAATCGGTTCAGAAATCTCGGAGATATCGGTGTACATAGGTAGAAAAACACAACTCCTCTTTTTTTGAAAGTCGGTTAAAAAAGTAGCCTATGTTACTCCCTGGTTAATTCTCTACTTGTATGTGAAAGTCCCGTCAAAATCGGTCCTGCCGTTCCAAAGATTAGCCCGTTCAAACAGATAGACAGACAGTCAGACAAAAATTTTAAAAACGTGTGATTTGGTTATGGTACCATAACCAAATCACCATATGAGCTTAAGATGAGGTAGTTATTTTGAAATTACAGACAGACACTTCAATTTTATTTATTACTAGATGATGCCCACGGCTGCGCCCGTGTGGATTTAGGTTTTTAAAAATCCCGTGGGAACTTTTGATTTTCCAGAACAAAAAGTAGCTTATCTGTAGAAACCCGTCCCCAAAACGGAAAAATCCCGTGGGATCCCCACGATTTCGGAATACAATTCCTTACAGCATCAGGGTTGAGGAGTTGGATATGTACCTATTCGAGTTCATTCAACGATAAAGTCTTTAATTGGTACCCCCAATATCAATTTAAATAACCGAAAATTTCTAAAACCCATTAGTTTTGGGGATTAGGTCCCCTACAGCATCAGGATTGAGGAGTTGGAATCCAATTTTTTTATAGAACAGGGTCGCAATGTTTCTCTATCGATTAAAAAAAAAATTACGCAAATCGGTTCAGAAATCTCGGAGATATCGGTGTACATAGGTAGAAAAACACAACTCCTCCTTTTTTGAAAGTCGGTTAAAAAAGTAGCCTATGTTACTCCCTGGTTAATTCTCTACTTGTATGTGAAAGTCCCGTCAAAATCGGTCCTGCCGTTCCAAAGATTAGCCCGTTCAAACAGACAGACAGACAGTCAGACAAAAATTTTAAAAACGTGTGATTTGGTTATATGGTACCATAACCAAATCACCATATGAGCTTAAGATGAGGTAGTTATTTTGAAATTACAGACAGACACTTCAATTTTATTTATTAAAAGTATAGATTGTATAGATCAGATTCTTCCAGCGTTTTTAATCTAAACACCTTTGAAACTTGACTCTGCAAAGTGTTCTCGAGTAGCCATTGTCTGAGAAGCGTCTGGCCTAGGCCAAGTAAGTACTAGGTAAAGTAAATATTGTCACAACTTTACTAAAGTAGTTAAGTAGCTACCTAGAATACCTAATTAGGTAATTTGAAAGCATTGACTCTAGAATTTTCATGGAGTAAGTAGGTACCTACCTATCAAACCTACCTATCAAACCCTTTTAGAGAGAGCGCTCACGGAGCGGTTCGCACCCGCGCCCGCCGCGGTTGCGGGCCCGCAATACTCGAAATTCATACAAATGTCGAGTGCAAAACTCACGACGCGATTTACTCCCGCAGAGTTGGCGGTTGCTCGCGGCTCCCGCAGAACCGGCGGGCAGCGGGCGCCCGCGAGCTTTGCGGGCGTCGCCCGCAAGCTCTGCGGTTTTTTGGCGGGCGCGATCGCATTTTTCTTATAGGAGGAGCTGGCGAACAAAACGGTATAGTTGCATCAAACTAAAGAGTAAGAGTAAGAGTCTTTATTTGCAAAAATGTGGTACAAATATTATGGATCTTAAAGCTTATTGTCTTCCAACACATTTAACTAATAAATTAGTGTGCAAATTGAGATATTGATTTTAAGACTAAACAAAATGACGTAAGTAGCATACATGTCACCGTTCTAAAGATATAAATATAAAATTGATTGCAATAAATAGAATTTATGTCATATATTCTTTTAAATTGTAAAAACATTTCTCCATGAGCCAGTTCTTTAGTTTTACTTTAAAAGTTTGGAGAGACATGGCCTGTATTGATTCAGGTAACCTATTAAATATTAATTATTAAATATTAATATTAAACTGAATGACATACTTACAGTGAGCTTTTGGCGTGGATTTTTGTTTACCCATATGTAGTTAGTGACTTTATTGAACATAATAATATGTTAAATTCAGTTTGCTATCTCATATAAGTTAACGGAATCAATAATTAATTATTATTCGGCATGTGATGATGCACAGCATAGCTGTGAGATTGCGTGGTACTTCCCTTTTATTTTTCGGCCAATCAGAGTCACCTGTAATGATACCTGTCAAGTGACCGACCAATCAGATTCGTTTCCGCTTGTTGTTCATTGTCACGTGGTCACCTGGTGGGGTGCTTGCACGCCAGCCTCATAGCGTCGTTATTTCCCGGTTCGAAAACACGTATATCTAACGAATTATCATGTGCTTACTTTAAAGTGAAAATTGTTTAATTTAAAGTGATAATTGTTGTATATGTCGCCGCGGAGGCTTTGGCGGGCTTTAACCTTTATACCATAATTCCTTATTTTTATTATAAACCTATTAGGTTTTAGTTATGCTTTGATTATTGTCGATGATACTGTGTTAAAATAGTGAACAAACAGTTAATGTAATTTAAAATGACGAGTTCTTGATGTAAGTACTTGTTAGTTTTCTATTTATTTTTACATTATGAATTTGCTGTCCAAATTGCTGGAAATTTATGTTTAAAATATTATTATGATTTAAGAAGTTATTTGGGTGTGTTTAAACCTTTATTAGCTTGTTTATTAATAAGTTAGTACTTAAATTATTTGTTACCATGAAAACGAGACAATGCCGTCCGACCAATAAGAGCGAAGTAGCTGTGATGTCATAAAGCGCGCGAGCGGGGCGCGTTGGCGGCATGGTCGCGTCCAAGATGGCGATTTTCAATCATTAATTTTTCAACGCTCGCTAGCGAAGGTTTATAAGGGGAAACCCTTGTCAATTTCAGTACCAAAAATAGAAACCTAGGTTTTAGCTAGGCTTCATTTATAAACTTAGAATTAGTCTAGTGTTACTAAATTACGAATAACGTTTGTGATTTTAAAGTTAAAGATGTGTTAACGAATTCCTATTTAGTTTTCTCGCTGTTGTTGTTCTGTGTAATAATTATAACCTTACTTTCAAAAACTAGCACGTGGTGTTTCTTTTGTTTTATTTGAGGGTGATCAATAATAATTATTTAGTGACAAATCCTTATTGTAGATTTGGCGATGATTTTAAAATATTAATTTAACTTTGGTTTCTCATTCGATTAGCTTTTGCTTTTAGTATGGATAGTGATAGCAGAATCGGTGACCCACATGAGGTCAGCGATTCTGCCGTTTTTAAAAACAGTAGCGAGCTCATTTCTCCGATATATATGTAATTAAATATCTTATACTTCAAAGTGAAAAGTGAAAGTGAGTGCTGTATAGTTTAAATTGTGTTTAATCGAACTTCTAAACTAAGAGATGGATAATTCCGACATTAATAATGCGGAACAAAGCGCTGACGCCGAGGCCGCAGCTACGACCGGTAGCAAGCGGCATTATCAGGAAACCCCGTATTCTGAAGTCGAGTTCTGGATCAGGGGGCTACAGCTCGCCGAAGTCAAGCGAGGTAAAAAGAAGACAACTCGGTAAGTCGGCCAAATATATTTTTATCCATTTGTTTTGTTAGTCAGGTCAGCACTCTGACCGACATCTTGAGAAACGAGGATTATTCTCGCAATGTGCAATCGGCCCCGCCGCCATTGCTTAGTGTTTATACGCGCGGTTTTGTACCGTCAGTTCCAGCTTTGGCGCACACGCTACCCTCATATTCACTCGCTGCGAATATGGCAATACCTACTGCAACTTGTGACGCGCCCCGTGCCGCCACATATACAATCTTATGATTTGTATCATTTGATTTTGCAAGTACAATCGATAACTGCGCACGCTCCGTCGACGTCGCATTCCGCGCCAATTACTACGGTATCTTTTGCTATGTCGGTACAGATGCAACCTGTTAAGACTGAAAATTCTGACTGACAGACTGATAATTGTTTGACATATCCTATCTAGTAATATCGATCAGCCTAGTGAATTGTATCATTTAGAGTTAGATCAGATTAACACTTCATTAAAAGATCCTAATGTACCTCTGCTGAATGAGAGCATTTCAATCGGTTCATTAACTTACAAAAATTTGGTGATCAAGCATGGAAAAATATTATGTGGAAGTCTTGAAAATCCACAACGCTTCACCGGGTTTTGTTGAGCTCGAGGTCAATGATGAGCTTAGGCAGTTTATCAAAGACAACGACTACATCACCGGCTCCAAACGGGCCATGGCCGCCGTTTGCAAATACAATACTCACCGCATCTAACATTTTCGATAGAATATTGGACCTTATCCTATCTTAGTCGAAATTTCATACAATTATTGATAAAAGGATGCAGATAGTATGTGGCAAGCTGGCGGATTAAGTAGTATTAAGTCTTGACCGTATTTTGAACGAGCTGCCTAATAAGAACTTGTGAGAGGGTCTGCGTAAGATACCTCTGAGATATAAATATTTTTAAATGAGGATCAGTTGCGATCATATGTACAACATTCGAGGACATGGATAAGAGGGTCCAACTTTGGTTTGCACTGTAGGGACGGGAATAAAAGTCAAAAGCCAGCTCCAGAATCAAGTGGAGCACGTGACGCATCTTACCAGTCCATTAACCAGTTCTTTTGCACCAAGGATAACCAAGGAAAGAAAAAGAAGGCAATTTCAACTATAATGCCACCGGTACCTGGACAAATTACTCGCGGTCATCCTAGCCCGAGTTTTATGGAGGCTGTCTCTGAGCGTATCGGAGGCAGTGGCAGCTGGATTGGGCTCCGAAGGCCCTTCTCATATGATTATGGGAATGCGGCTGCCATTTACCTCCAAACCTACTCTTGTCCAATCATGCCCTCATATCCTGAATCGCTTCGGCAAATGACTTGCAGCCATCTCAGCTCGAGTTTTGCGGAGGCTGTCCCCGAGCGTATCGGGGCCAGTGGCAGCTGCTTTGGGCTCCGAAGGCCCTTCTCATATGATTATGGGAATGCGGCTGCCATTTACCTCCAAACCTACTCTTGTCCAATCATGCCCTCATATCCTGAGTCGCTTCGGCAAATGACTTGCAGCCATCTCAGCTCGAGTTTTGCGGAGGCTGTCCCCGAGCGTATCGGGGCCAGTGGCAGCTGCTTTGGGCTCCGAAGGCCCTTCTCATATAATTATGGGAATGCGGCTGCCATTTATCTCCAAACCCAAACTTGTCTAATCATGCCCAAGTATTCTGCGTTGCCTTGAATCCCCGGAATCACCACAGATGACGAAACAAATAGATACTATTGAAACAGGGAGGTCTGGAAATCCCGGACCGAAAAAGTTTGGAGTCCAGCTTCATTTCGGAAATATTTCTTGCCAAAGAAGTGCGACGGTTCGAACAGACCTATATTTAACCTGAAGTGAACGATTACTTAGTGCCCAAGCCATTAAAGCTGTTCTTTCATCATCAGGTACCTCATTTCCTTCAGGTAAATGACTGCATGGTGAAGCTGGACCTTACATCAACATATTTTCTTCTGAGCATCGCGGAGAGTCATCGGTGATTCCTCCGGTTATTACGGAGAACAAGTTCTACAAATGACGAGCCCCTTCTGACTATCATGCGCACCCAAGATTTTGCTACTCTGACCAACTGGGTCGTGCAAATCCTACGAAACAAAGGTTTGAAAGCAATTATATACTTGGACGATTTTCTTCTCGCAAACCAATCAAAGAATCGGCTTCAAGAACAGGTCAGGACAGCCACCAGTTGCTACAAACATTAGGATGGACATACCCGCGTGAGTCAGGCCCTGACCGAGAGGTAACTGTCTCTGAAAAACTCCCAATTTATTTTAGGCAAGATGAACTTGGCCAACTTTATCACTCCCAGGGGGCGCGGCGGTTACACTGCCGGCAGCTACAACAATATGCATGTTCCTTAACAAACTTCCTCCTGCCAGACAGGCGAGTGAGTATATTATCTGCAACCGTTGTTGCGGATCTCTAAGGGTGGAACGACATAATAGTAGACCCTCGAGTGAAGAACACCTTTCATCCAAAGGTAATGTCTCTCTGACTACGGATGCAGCCGATTTCAGTTGCAGTGCGGTGCAGATGAACAACTTCATGACGTTGGGTAAGTGG
The DNA here is from genome assembly GCA_920104075.1 of Melanargia galathea. Lineage (NCBI taxonomy): Eukaryota > Metazoa > Arthropoda > Insecta > Lepidoptera > Nymphalidae > Melanargia > Melanargia galathea. The sequence goes on from OV049857.1 coordinate 30,902,775, forward strand.
CAACCAGATCAACTTAACTGGCATTGCAACCGTAAATAAATGTTTGCCATCAAACCAGCAGAGTAAGTCACTACAGGCTCCGACAATAGGGTCAACCATTTGTAACCCAGACAGACAATCGGACAGTAGTATCTTATCCATCAGGAAAGAACGTGGAACACGGTTGGTAGCCCTTTTTGACCTAACCATACCATCGGATGACTCTTATATCGATCGCATATCGATCACTACCGAATATCTGCCAGGCAGATTCAACGATATCGCCGACAGGCACCTGAAGCGCTGCGCTGAGTAAAATATTCATGAGATTTTTAACACCATAGATAACCTATTTGCCATCAACCAAACGAAAATTGTAGAGCATTATATCAGCAAAAGATTGCTTAAATGACTCTTCGGCAACCTTTTTCAACAACTTCATTCAAGTAAGGAATTATCAGCTGGCCTGGGTGTTTCCAACACTGAGTTTAATTCCCCGAGTTCTTCATTATCTGAACTCAGCACAAGAACATTTCTCCTCGACGTGGCACCGATGTGGAACAAAGTTTTCTGGCTCCCAGACCTCCTCAGACGGGTGCTAAGAAGACCAATGAGGAACGTGGATCTGGAACAAGTCTTATTATATCAGATCACAGGCCTTGCCCCGCCTCGAATGCAAGAAATATAGCTTTTCATATGAAAAATTGGAGCTTAAGTCAGGAAACCAACTGGAGGACTGGTCTGCATTTGAAAGAAACTTGTAAAACTAAGTTGGAGAGAATCAACTATAAAAACCTACAAACCAGCCTGGGTCACAGATACAAATGGTGCACAGACCGTAATTTCGACTATGGGTCGTATATTTATACGATTCCCGATGGAAGTGTATTAGCAAAAATGTTTGCCTTCTTGTTTCCTTGAAGAGAGATTAGCTTCTTATTGCACAAATTCGCGGTGGCAACTTTTTGTCAATCCAAAAACGAGCCAAACTTAAGTTCATATTTCCTTGTTAAACACATGTTTAAATCAATCTCTCTTCAGAGTCTCCAAGAGCAGAGAAATCTCCCATTTGGGACCCTAGTAACCTGATTGTCTGGTTGCATAGTAATCTTCCAAATAGGATAACCTTGTTTGAAGCATTCCGTAGACTGGTGTGCATGTTATTTCTGGCATCTGGCAGATGCGTTCATGATTTCACATTTAAAAAATTTCTTTAGGTTACTACTTCGATGAAGATGACCATAACATATTTTATTCCGAATTCGGATCGAAAACCGATATGCAACATACAGGCAATCAGGTTGCAAACTATTACAAAATTCTAACAAGAATTTCCTGTCCTGTTGAAACTGTTAGAGTTAAATGAACACAGACAGGTAGCTTAGAGTCCCGATTCATTGTTTATCACAATGAAAGGGGAAACACTTGTAGCATCTAAAATACTCATTGGCAACTGGGTAAAATCGGTACTAAAAGATGCCAACATACGGGCTTCACCCGGAAACCTACGCTCAGCTGTAGCGTCTTTTATTTCGGTGTGAGAAATCTACCTACCCATCAAAGTTATTCTCACTCGTGCCAATTGACATAGAGAAAATAACTTTGCTAAAATTTTATTGTAAATTATAGGCCGATCAAATTTTAACCAATCTTCAAATCAAGTAATAATAATAATAAACGGTTATTTCAGATGTTTCCATCCAAGTACTTACTTTCGAGCCCGAGTTTTGATTTAGAATCTATTAAATTAAAATAAATGCTCTTTGCGGCTATTGATACTTTGATACCTTTTTAGATTCAATAGTTTTTGTTACTTATTTTGGAAAAAGCCAATTATTTTACTAATGTTAATCATATTTTATTCACATAGCGTCGTTCGGTGGTCACCAGGAGCTAATAGACAGGTCTCTCACAGATGCTGTGCATCATCACATGCCGAATAATAGTACAAGTTTTACAAAACAATAAAACTTGTATTATTGGAGCAGAGATGATGCACAGCATCCCAATAAGGCCTCCTGGTGAGAGACTCCTATGAGGCTAGCGTGCAAGCACCCCACCAGGTGACCACGTGACAATGAACAACAAGCGGAAACGAATCTGATTGGTCGGTCACTTGACAGGTATCATTACAGGTGACTCTGATTGGCCGAAAAATAAAAGGGAAGTACCACGCAATCTCACAGATGCTGTGCATCATCTCTGCTCCAATAATACAAGTTTTATTGTTTTGTAAAACTTGTACTAATATTGCAAGCAATAACTTGTTTGTGTAAACACATAACTCCAGAAGCAGACTATCAATTAATATTAAAACTAAATCAAACTATTATTAAAATATCTACGTTTATCACCCGCACATAACTCAATTTATATCAACTCAGAGATTAGTTTAACTGAGATCTATTTTCAAATATATTTTATACTAATTAATTAATTACACTCAGCCAAGTCCAAAATGGCAGCATTTATTTGATGAGGGTGTGATTGCTATCGCAGCCCTCAATCAAATATCACGACCTAGACGCTGAAGCATCTAATAGTCGGTTGAGTCTTTGGAGGAGACTCAATTCATGGCTTCGAAGTACCCGTATTTATACCAATAATTCAAGATGGCGGTTCGGCGCCACTGAATGAATCAAATTTCAGTTAATTCTAACCTATTTCAATTATGAAATTAATAATTCGTAAACCATTTCTAAAAATTCTAATTAATTTTCAACAATAATCTATCATTTGTAAGTCAGTCTGACATTTGTAAGTTACTTTAAGCCAATTTCAACATAAATTGTTTAAAAATTATTCTTATTATTCAGCAATTCAGATATTCTTATTCAGCAAGCCAAAGACCATCGGATTAAAAAATATAACATTTTGTTCGTCAGCTCTTCATATATAAATATAACCGCCGGTCTTGCGGGCGTCGCCCGCCAACTCGGCGGGCGACGCCCGCAGCCGCGGCGGCTGCGGTCCCGCAAAAACAAGCGGGCTCGTGAGCGCGCTCTCTCTAACCTCTCTCCCGCAGCCGCGGCGGGCGCGATTCCAAACCGCTCCGTGAGCGCTCTCCGTAAGAAGGAATTTGGCCTTAAAGATTTTAGATTTTTATTAATTTCAATTGTTCTATGATTTGTAATACAAACTTAGGTATCTAGTTATGAATATAGTAGATATTTTTACATTAACAAGCACACAAATCATTTGTGCGTCGAGCAATTTATGTAGGTACTTACACTCCTGTACAACTTCAATATCTAGGTTAACTAGGTTATGCTAGCGCTAGGTAAACACTATGTTAGGTCACGGACCGGACAAATATGGGTCAAGGTACCTATCTACTTCTTATTTTTTAACCGAACACGACTCTATTTTATAATAATTGTTTTCTAATAAAGCGCTATGTTTAACTAGGTTTCGTTTTTATTTATCGTTATAATATTTTTACATTTAATTCGTACCCTAACTACGGCGAGACGTGGGTCTACGGGTAAATATGGATTCCTCTTGCACCCACTGGTGGGAGATGACGGTGGCTCCACGGGTCCCGTGGACCCGCTTTCTTCCTGCATTCTTACCCAATAGTGAGTGTACTATTGGGTATGAAGAATGCAGGATGAAGGGTTATGAAGGGTAATAGTTGGTCGGTTATTCGGTTCCCGCATCATTGCCAAAATACTCATTAGATATCGTTAGCTTCGACTAAAAGTTTAGAGAGGTTACATTATGACGTCATCAAAAATTCAATATGGCGGAGATAAGATAAGTACATATCTACGTGGATATCTCAAACTGCGTAAGCCTTTACTTACATCATGCTACTTTACTTATAATTGCCTAAACTATATTAATTATCCTTTATTGTGTGCAATAAAGTGTTATCAGTATTTCTTTAAACTGTGGTGTTATCTACGTAAGTTCTTGGCTGACTGATGTAAAGTTAAGTAAGAGTATGAAGTAGCCTCGACTCGAGTGAATTTCAGTTATAAAAATGTAAAACTACACAGGTGATAAACCTGTTCCCAATTGGGACCACTGTCAGTTTCCTGTCACATTCAGAACACAAACCTATTTGGGACATGTCGGAACTACCTGCAATCCGACATATTTTTATTTTTATTCGATTACAAAAAAGGAGATTCTCGTTTCGACAAGTACCTACATACCTAAGTACTTATATACCTAGGTAAGTAAGTATTCTAAATTCTTTGTGTATACATAAGTAGGTAGGTACCTAGGTACACTCATTTATCAGAGATTTGAGAGTCATTTGCGTCATTCTTCTATAAATACCTGAATAAAGGTTTAGAAGTATCCTGCTAAAATCAGTAACACTCAGGGTTAACTTAAAAGGTTCAACAGATTTTTAAACAGAATAATAATATAATTATTATAATTTATAAATTACCACAGTAAATTACATAAGTATTTTATGTTAACGTGGAAGCGCCTGCGTCAAATAATATAGCAAGGTATAAGCCTACACTAAAAAGCTTTAACCCTCGACGAAAAAACGACGGGGTGTTATAAGTTTGACGTGTCTGTATGTGTGTGTGTGTGTGTGTGTGTGTGTGTGTGTGTGTGTGTGTGTGTGTGTGTGTGTGTGTCTGTCTGTTCCCCTGTAGCGCTCAAACGGGTGGACCGATTTGAATGCAGTTTTTTTTTTGTTTGATCAAAATCGATCCAACATGGCCGCCGCTACAAAATGGCGGATTACATATTTTATCACAACTCCCTCAATATGGATATCAAATGAAAGGGCTTGACTAGTAGAATATCACTATGCAAATCCAAGATGGCCGCCGCCACAAAATGGCGAATGTCGGGGGTTTTTAAATTTTTAATTTATACTTGTTATGTAGGTAGATGGAACTTTGTATCTACCTATAGTGTCGTTAGAATTTTCATCTGATAAAATTTCAATTCAGTACGTAAAATAATGTTAATAATCCTTACTAAATTAGAAACGCGAAAGTGAGTTTGTTTGTTTGTTTGTTACGCTTTCACGCCGCAAACCGCTGAACCGATTTTAACGAAATTTGGTACAGATATAAAATTGTCATTGGAGAAGGACATAGGCTACTTTTTATCCCGGAAAACCATAGAGTTCCCAAGAGATTTTTAAAAACCTAAATCTACGCAGATGAAATCGCGGGCATCATCTAGTAATATTACCTATAATTATGTACCTATTTATTAGTTAAGTAGTTAGCAACATACGTATTCGTGTCTTACTGTTAGAGCTCAAAGCCTCGTTGATAGGCATGATGGAAAAGCTGGGAGGCATCGCCTGGAGCGACGCCTTGTATTCCATACTAGGTCTGCAGATCGCCTTCGAAATTAAAAGTAAAAGAATGCTGAAAAACAACAATTTAACATTACTCTCTTCTGTTTAAAAAATAACTACCTCGTTGGTCTAGTGGTAGCATATTCGACTGCAGATCACGAGGTCCCGGGTTCGATTCCCGGGTCGGACAAAAAATTGTTAGATATTGGATTTTTCTGTCAAGAAATTCTCATGACCAGCCCGGAGTTGGTAGTTGGTGGTGTTTCACCCCCGTGCCTTGGAGAGCACGTTAAGCAGTCGGTCCCGGGCGTTATGTATTGTGATGATGTGACAATATAGTCGTTAAAGCCCGCCAACCTTAAAGGCTGTAGTTATAGTTTAAAAACTACTTCAAAAAATATTCTAGTATTTCCCACCTGTTTACCAGTGAAGCCATATCTATTACTGCCAACGATCTCAAATATTTCAATAGAACTACCGTCTGCTAGTCGTTTATCCGTAACAATGGTATCCACTGACTGATAAATGCTTTGGTCTGAAACACACGAGTAGATATTATCTGAAACCACTATATCAGATTTCCTATTGAATGCGAGTGAAAACTAGAGCTGTTATTACCTCCTGCTTTCCAATCGCTTCAAGATTAAGTTAGCTGGTCTTTTGACGAACTAATGCTTACTCTGAGTTCGATGACTATTACTATTAGGTACGAGTTACGACCGAAAATACCTAAAGCTACCTACCTATCTATCTTCTATCTATAATATAATAAAACTGTAACAGATCCAATTCTGTACATTGAAGATATTTTGAAATTTTTTATTGGAGGGCAATCTATAATTAATCGATACTGAAGCCAAAACTGCAATTTTTTTCATTTTTGTCTGTCTGTCTGTATCTTGGCCGCGCATCACGCCGAAACTACTAGATGGATTCGAATGAAACTTGGTACGATTTGAGTTTATACTTTGAGGTAGGACATAGGATACTTTTTATCCCGAAATTCACCACGGTTCCCTAGGGAGAGGGGATGAAAGTTAAAACGTGTATTTAGCTGTAATTCATTAACGCGTTGTTTGATTTCACTCATTCTTTTTTTGTTAGAAAGGTAGTACTTTATTTATTGTCCCGTAAATATTTCAAGGTCATAGGTTTGTTAGTTCAGAAATGACAGACATTTATTGGGTTCAAATAACATGGGACCCGGATCTTTGTACGTACGGCTTATTTTAAACTGGCGTGCGTTTAAATTTATGTTTGTCGGTCTGTCTATTTGTTTCAACTAATCTCAGAAACGGCTGGATCGATTTTAACGGAACTTTCAATGGCAGATAGGTGTTGTTATAAGGAGTAACTTAGGCTACATTTAGTTTAAGTACATAAAAGAATTATGGGATCCGTTCCGATCCTATTGTATAGTAAAGTGTAGTGTTTTTCAATATTGCAACAGATTGCAATGTCAATTCGTCGATTGATTTTATTGGACCACTTTACTAGATTTTGGAGCCGATAGGTTATTATTTTCTGCCTGTAATCGACAGTAAAATTTACTAATTACCTACTTACTATAATAGATCGGGCAATGAACACTAATTACCTAATAGGTACATAAATTATTTAACTAAAAGTAAACCTTCCATGTGATTATTCACAATTTTCTGTGTTGGTGAAAATCTGCAGTAGTCTTCGAGATCAGTGCGCCAAAATTAAATACCTAATACTTTTTTTATAATCTTTATTTTTAGGGCTTTAATAAAATACCTAATACTTAAATAATAGCGGTAATGAACAGCTCTCTATAATTACTCCACAAGTTTCGCGGAACATTGGAGAATTACAAACGATAGGTCTACCTATATTCTGCAGAACTCGGGTTTTTACTTTGTCTTCATAAACTTCGTTCAAACTTTCATGGCGAATAATACCTATTGTTCGGAAGTTTTATTAAAATTTTCGAAATTTCCTAACTGCTCATCCACACGTTGGCCAACATGCTGGCCCATCTTATGGCCCAATACGTTGGCCAACGTGTAGAGCGGGAGTTTGTGCTATTTTGATAGACCTATTGGAATAATGGCCCGCAAGTTGGCGCGAGATCCATTTCGTGTCGGTACATCAAAGGGTTTGGGATAGAGTTTGGCCGTCGCATCCACACGTTGGAGGCAAGTTCACGTAACTAGTATAATATCCACAAAATGGCAGTGACAATGACCAATGAAGAAACTTTTTGCTTTATAGAGCCCTACTAAGCCGAAAATTGTTTGTGAAACCCAAGAAATAAAATTACAAAAATAAAAAAATACAATTTTCATATACACATTCACGTAGTTGCGGTATGCTGTGAATAATTAAACCGCAGCAGCTGTCAACGTCTCAATATTCAATTTAGTGAATATGTCCGCACATTGGCCCTAATCGGAGCATACTGAACGACCTTCCAACGTGTGGACGCGAACACATAACTCCTCGCCCCATACCTTCCAACATATCCGCCATCATGTTGGCCAACGTGTAGAGGCGCCTTAAAAGTTTGTATTTTTCTGTCCTACGTAAGTAAAGATCGACCAGAATCTCATGAAAAATGGGGAAGTTAAATTTTGTAGTAAGAAACACTAGGTTAACTCGGCTGCCCTAGTGATAAACAAAGTAATTACATTCAGAACACCTTACCTGGGATCGTTTCACGAAACGAAAAATCCAGCAACTGCATTTTAAATACAAAAACAAAGTAATCAACATCCAATTACTTTGTTTTTGTGTTGTGCTTGTTGTTTACTTGGTTTTTGCATTTATATTCCGGGTTAGTGAGTGCAGTTAGTTTGTTTGGGCAATTTAAATTTCAGTAAACGGTCCAAGTTATTTGAAATATTAAACTGTGGGAAAAAACTACTCGACATAAAACTTTTGTTAATGCAAAAAGTCAATTTCACAAAAAATGTCAGTTGCTTTGTTTATCGCTAGGGCGGCCGTAGTGTTGCTAACCTTGGAATTTCATTTCCCTATTTTTCATGAGATTCTGGTCGATCTTTACCTATAAGTACCTATACGCCTACTTATTTACATAACCACCGCGTTCGTAAGACTTCTTGAATCAAATACTTTACCTTACTTAGCAGTCAATCAACTTGATTTTTTAACGTTTTGATTTTTTTTATATAAGTAGGTACTTACCTACTTATTTTTTATTCATTGAATCATTACCATCCCTTCTCCCCCGATGGGAAGTGACGATGGAGCAAGGTGGAAGCGGCCTAGGCTGTAGGCAGTATGACAGTTTCTATTATACCACATCCCTGATCGGTGGTTTCTACACGGCATCGTACCGGAACGCTAAATCGCTTGGTGGCACGGCTTTGTCGGTAAGGTTGTAACAAACCTTGGTTAAAGCCTCCCACCAGACCAGACCAGAGACAATTTAGAAATTATATAATTCCAAATTGCCACTGCCGAGAATCGAACCTGGAACCTCTCACTTATAAGACCACAGCGCTCACCACTGCGCCAGGGAGGTCGTCAAAATCTTTCTATCGCGTACCTAATCTCCTGACGCGGTTATCGAATGAATTTGCATCAACGGCGGTTAGGTATCTAGCTTACCTACTTACAGCTGTATGATTCTACAACAAAGTGAGATAGAGTTGAGAGCTAATGAAGATTTGAGATAATTCTAGAGCAAAGTGAGATAGAGTTGAGAGCTAATGTTAATTATTTATTGTTGCAGGGCTGGTGAAACTGGGCGTGCACTGTGTAACAGGGAAGAAGGTGGCAATCAAAATCATCAACCGGGAGAAGCTCAGCGAATCGGTGCTCATGAAGGTGAAGGGTTTTCTTTCTTTAACCTTTTACCTACTCGTTTATTTTAAAAGCATTCAATCAATTCATTCAGTGACAGCGTAAAATGCATACGAGTATTTTGTAACCGCATAATCTAGACGCACGGAGTGCGTCAGGCCAAGTTATTAAGGTGCGTTAGGGTAAGATCGGAGGTGGGTTAAGACCGTATGACTCAAATATCGGACGAATTAGGGCATATTTTTAAATGCGGGCAATATTGTGTATTAGGCCATTTAATTGGGCCCCGGCCCGTGGTTCCCGCAAATCGCTCCATCAAGTCGGACGTGTGCTATGCGCCATTAAACAAAACAAGGTAATTTTCGTAATTTTTTCGTCAATCCGGTCTTCAACTTTTATTTTTATCTGTCTTTTTTAGCGAAGATATAGCTTTTTTTGTAATTATTTTGCCTGGATAGTTAGTTTTATGATGCCACAAAGAGATTAATTTGATCCAAAAAGAGCTAACATTGATGTTGGCGAAGATCCGGTGTACCCCCTCGCAAGTGAAGATCGGATGAAAATTTTCCGATCTTTGCAAGTTTCAAATAAGGCAGTGATAGTCAAACTTTTATTAAGTATTATATATTATAAATGTTTCTGCCGTACGAGGTTTCTTTCGCTATTGATTTTACTGAGATTACTCAGTAAAAGCAATCTAAAACGGAAATAAAAAATAAATAAATAAATAAATAAATAAAAAAAGATTCTAAAACGGATTAACAGTAAGATTCATTAATCGGAGTAATAGTAAGATTCCAAAGTAGAGTTAAAACACAAATTTTGTGCCTTAATAGCTCAATCTGGTACGAATACTTTTCATAGATCGTTAATAACAAGATACATTATGTGACAATTTAAAAAAAAAGTTTATTGAAAGTTGGTTACTTACTATAATTACTTATCTTACAAGCATGAACTAGGCTAATAAGAACCATTAATGAAAAAAAAATGAATTTTACATTGCTAATCATTTCTTAGTTTTTATAGTTGCCTAAAGTTTTATCCAAAGGCAAACCAGGGACCTTACGTATTAAGTAGTAATTCAGTTTCCTTTTCCAAATATCTGATATCCTGGTCCACTTAGTCACATTTGCTTTACTTCATCAAGTTCTATACCTTTATTCTGATTCTAATCGACTCTTTTATGCCTACTCCCTTCCTGTTTATAATAAGACACGCGCCTGCTACACGTACATGAACTTGTACACACAATAAATTAAACAATTGAGTAGGTACTTACTACACCAGGCTTCCCCACTGGGCACCGGCAAATGCATCCGATCTTTACCGTTTTACTTACTTTGTGGCATGCCAAAGTTTGAGAACCACAAAATCACAATTTTTTTACATCAGGGGTAAGTTCGAATGGCATAAAACCAAAAATGAAAGAATCGATTGGAACATTTTTGTTTCTAGTTATTTATAATTCATATTCAAATATGTTTTAGAATAGGAAAGACCGAATATATTCCTTATTAAGACTTTGTTCTCCAAGCACTAGAAGTGACTTTAAATTTATGTCCGGTCATACCCCTTGGTGGCCAATTCTTAATCATGGTCATAAAAAAAATTGTGTTGACTTTGCGTACGTATAAAACAAAAACCGTTGAGTTTACATAAACTAACTATTTTTAGAGCTAAACTACGTTTAACCATTAACCGTTTACGATATATTACATTAATATAAGATGTATAGATTTCGAGAAAAAAAATTTTTTGCGACACTCTTCCAACTAGTCGAAAATCCGTCCGGTATTACCCCAACGCACCTTATACTTCTTAGTCTATGCATTTTTTCTACGTCCCGATTTTTCATTTTAGTCCGGTTTTTTCCCCATTTAAGTCCCGATATTTGGAGACGGAGTCATAATAAAATATTGTATCTACCTACATTATGTAGGCATTGTTAGTAGGTATAGTTCAAGAGAAAATGATTTAGCTACCTACAGTATATTTATATGTATTTTTCTACATCCCGATTTTTCGTGCCAGTCCCGCTTTTTTCAATTAAAGTCCCGATATTTGAAAAAAGGTTCTGGTAACGCTACTCGAGGCCCTGGGTTCGATTCTCGACAGTTCGTGCCTACTATAATTTATACTTAACGTTCTACTTTATGAATTTCAGGTGGAGCGAGAAATAGCCATAATGAAGCTAATAGAACACCCGCACGTGCTTGGCTTGTCCGATGTATACGAGAACAAAAAATATCTGTAAGTAATAAGTCCTAGAAACTTTTACGGCCTGTTTCACCACCTTCTGATAAGTGTTGGATAGCCTAGACGTAAGTTTTGTCACTTTCTTACTTTATGTCAAGTGACAAAGACAAAAGTTGTAGATAGCTATCTAATACATATCAGAAGGTGGTGAAACAGGCACTTAATCTACAATCCTAAAATACTAAACCCCCAACTAGGAAACAAACCCACATGGCCATTTCAAGGCCAGCAAGGTACCAGAGATATGATAGGTAGCAGACTATAAGGTCTAACTATACCTAGACTCCAAACGAATCAAAAAGAAGTACATATATCTATTCTGATTACTTTCTAACTAATCGATTACTGAATATTTTGTACCATTAATCTTAATAATAAATACTTATTATTGATGTTGCCATAAGGTACCTAGTGCTAGAGCACGTCAGTGGAGGCGAGCTCTTCGACTATTTAGTGAAGAAGGGGCGGCTCACACCGAAGGAGGCGAGGCGGTTCTTCAGACAGATCATCTCGGCGCTGGACTTCTGCCACAGTCATTCCATATGGTGAGAGGCTTTCCACTGAAACTTACCTACCCCCAAATCCAGAAATCTACTAGCACGTCAGCGGAGGCGAGCTCTTCGACTATTTAGTGAAGAAGGGGCGGCTCACACCGAAGGAGGCGAGGCGGTTCTTCAGACAGATCATCTAGGCGCTGGACTAATTCTGCCACAGTCATTCCATATGGTGAGAGATTTACACTGATCAATGAGAATCAAACGCCTCATAGGGAAGCTCAGTCAATCAGCGGTGAGCGGCTGTTTCTCTACAATATGATCAACTCAAAAATGAGATGTGGAAACACCAGATATAACGGCCACCGATTTAGCTCATTCCCTTATTCCTGGACGGACGACATCAGACGAGTCGCAAACAGCCACTGGATACCTACAGGCGTCATAATCCCTATTATTATAAATGCGAAAGTAACTCATACATAACATACATCTGTCTGTATGTTATGATCAAAATCGATTCAACGGCTTAAACGTGAAAGCACGCTTAAGCCGTTGAATCGATTTTGATAAAATTTGGGATATAGATTAGATCTTGTAAAAGGGCATAGGTTACTTTTTATCTCGAAAAATCAAAATGTTCCCACGGGATTTTCAAGAATACTAAATCTACGCGCATCAGCTAGTAAATATGGGTATGGAAGGTACCTAACCTACAAGACCTATTTATTTATTTAATTTAGATCAGACAATATCCTAGGTCCACTGTCCAACGGTGGACGTCTATCGGTAAACGACGACTTTAAACCAAGTTAATTAAGAGCGTTGATGCGTTCTGCGCCGTTTTAGCTCATTTTTAAGCTATTTTGACCCTTCATATGTTGTTTATCTATGCATTTACTTGAAAACTTATTTATACTACATTGTAGACAATTTTGTGTTCTAGGGAATTGGAAGACAACATTTTGCAATTTATTGATAGTTTTTGTCTTATTGCCAAAATACCAAAAGCCTATTTTTGAATTTTGGGAATCGTGGAATCTTTGACGTTCACTACGTCAAAAGTTACTTGTTCAATTCACACACAAAGATATATTTATGAAAGGAAATGCCCTGAACTAAAGACATGGAAGAAAACATTTTTTAATTTGGCGTTTTTTACATCATAAAAATCCAAGCAAAGGAATTTTAATTTCAGTAAATTATAGACATATAAAATCGTCATTTTAGTAGATTAATTTTCGCCATTTACAAGTAAAATTAAGTACATATAAAAGTAAAACATATTATAGCAATAATATAAGTAAAAAAAAATCCAACATTAATTACTATTTGTTTCCAAAATATAACTTAGAAACATACACCAAAACGCAGAAAGAGGCAGTAGGAAATTGAAAGCTAGCAAACTAGTATGAGCCGAGGCCTCTCCGCGAACGGACGTAACGCTTTTTGTCTCGGCAATTCTTATTGGATTACATGGAATATACGTAAAATTGTAGTGCGACTGTCACTATTCAATACTAGATATTTTTAATGCTCGCTATTTTTTCTTACAGATAGTTTAAAACTTTTTACGTATTTTTAATAATAGTAATATATTATATTATAGTTATAGTTGAGGATTATAGTTCTAAATCAGTAATCCATACTATATAATATTATAAATGCGACAGTGTGTCTGTCTGTCTGCCGATTTTTATGTAATTAGGTACAGAGTTAGCTTACATCCTGGGGACGGATATAGGATACTTTTTATCTCGGAAAATTAAAGAGTTCTCACGGAATTCTTAAAGGTCCGTCCGTTTAACCGATTTATACAAAATTTGGTAGGTACAGAGGTAGCTTGCGTCTCGAAAATTGACATAGTTCCCACAGGATTTTTAAAAACCTAAATCCACGCTGACGAACTCGCGGCCAACATATACTTACATAATATTATGTGGAAAATGAACTAGAAAATAGCTATCGTATACAAAAACTATCGTCCGGTAACTATTAAAATTTAAAATCGGGAAATTACATAAAAATCAACATGGCGGGCTGATATAGGCAAACTTTCTTGAAAGTAGGTATAAATGTTTGAAAAGGGAGCGAGAACGGGAACAGGAAATCCATGATTCCCTCGGGATTTGTGAAAAACCCAAATTCACGCGGGCGAAGCCGCGGGCAAAAGCTAGTAGAGTATAATTTTTTTATTTAAATAATCCATACTAATATTATAAATATGAAAGTGTGTCTCTCCGTCTGATAGCTTTTCACGGCCTATTCTTTTTACCGATTTGGCCGAAATTTAGTATCACAGGCATGGACATTGGTTATTTTAGACTTTTTGATGAAAAAAAACTTACATACATACACCTATGTTGGGCACAATACCTAGGTTGTTGGGCACAATTTATCGCAATAGCACAAAGTTATTTTTTGTATTGTTTTATAAAATGGCTGATAATTTTTTACCCGTGCAATAATTTTCTATTGATAATGTGGTAAATGGATTACACTAGCACAACACCTGCAAGAGATTAGATACTAACTATCATTTGCACGTGGTCACCGTTTGAGCAACTTTATTTGATAATTTTATTTATATTTTCGAGCAGGAATTTTCTTTTTATTGCAATCGACCCTTGATGGCTATTGTCAGTGTGATAAAAACTGCTTTAGCGTTGCAGGTGCTTATCTCTTTTATTGCTCTGTTTTGTTTTTACGTTAGGTTGGGTGCGAAAACAAAAAAAAATACTTTTATTAATTTTTTTTTTAATTTTGATTCGAATGAATCTACATTTTTCTTCACTATCTTACCCTTATACAAGTAGGCATATAAAAAAATCAATATCAGAAGCTATACTATATTCTCCAATTATAATTTTTATGTACGGGTCTACTCTATAAGGTCTTTTTCAAGCATTATACATTAATTATGCCTGCTTTATAAAATTAAAAATCTACGAACTAAAAACTTAGGTATAGGTGCCTAAGAATATTGAAAAAAATAATAGCCCGTTTGAAAATGGTAAAAAGATCAAAACGGTTTGTTACACTACACTGCACTCGGAGCAGCCCGTTCATTCACGTAAACAAAGAATCCCAGGTAAATGCCTAAACTTGCGAAGCGGGTCCGTGCGTCAACGCTCTTAATATACTTAACTAACTGTGAGGGTAACCAAACTTCCCGAATTTACCGGAACGTCCCGTTTAGAGTTTGAAGCACCCCGACTAGTTGAATTGAATACAATCGACACAAATCTTGGGCGAGTCACGCAAAAAAAAACTGTGCAGTACAGCACACAACCAAGCCACTGAGTTGTAGGGAGTTACTAGGTTCTACGTACCTACATATTTAGTTCCTAACTATATTAAATGTCTTTTACAGCCATCGTGACCTAAAACCAGAAAACTTGCTGCTAGACGAACGGAATAATATCAAAATAGCGGATTTTGGCATGGCCTCGCTGCAGCCGGCTGGCTCGATGCTGGAAACTTCGTGCGGTAGCCCGCACTACGCCTGCCCTGAAGTTATACGGGTAATTTTCATTTTTCTGTCAATACCGACCGCTATAAAATTATTATGATGATTGTGATTTTAAAACCACAAGGAATAAAAAAAAACATTTTTACATACCAGAAAAGTATTTAATACATTTTCAAAAGTTACAATGTACAAGAAAATAAAAAAGTAACAAAAAAAATCTACATTTTATTTATACACACAAGAGGTAAAGATTAACTAAATCAACTACATATTTAAGTACCGTTTTTATTAAATAACTAAATAGTATGAACTTAAATAAACGCTTAATATTACAAAAGTTGTGTAAACCATTATTTTGTACTTTTGAGATTCAGTTTTGTATTACAAAATAGATAATTTAATATTTAAATTATGGCATTTCTTAGCACAAAAAAACGTGAAAAACGTATCGCATTTTTTTTGAAACTTAAAATGTAATTAAATTTCGAATGGATTAGTAATAAAAAATAATATTTTTACACCAATGTTTTTTTCATGGGTGATTTTAAGTACACAAAAGGAGTAAAGGAAAAGTTAAAAAACCTTTTATTTCTAGATAAAATCACAGACAAATATTGAAAAGAGTATATAGACCGAACATTAACAATACTGAGCTTTTGGCTGTAAATGTTAGTTCTTACAATTTGAGCAAAAGTAGTTTAAATAGTTGCCATCCTATTTTATACTAATTGATTATTTTTATTTCTTAGAAAAAATATTTCTATATTAATAATATAATTAATAACTCCTGTAAATGCAATATGATATATACGAAGTTTTACAGCTAAATGAAGACACTGAATGTACATAATATAATATGGTTTGCGTTTCCTGTTTTTTGTGTAACTTGAAGATGGCAACCCTACTAGTAACAAATTTTAGGTAAGTAACGTTGCGTCCAGACTACAACATAACATAACATGGCTTGTTTTATTATTTTATAACAGTTATGTGCATAAATGTTATATAACAATGTGGACATAATAAGTAACAAGTTACATGATCTGGATTCGGGACACATCTTTAATAATAATCTCTATTTATAACAGATTTTTATGAGGTATCATAAAAGTTATGAATAAGTATTATGTCACAGCTTAAGATAAATTAATACTAATTTTAATAACAAAATATGCAAAAAATATGCACCTACAGGGTAAATCATTCATTAGACAGGACAGGAAAATGTAAGATATCACAAAAAAAAATGCTACCCAGATATTCGTTCTCACGATACCTTTTACTAGACTCACATTTTGTAAGTTTTAGTTTCAAAGGAATTTGCATTTGTGTTCATAAAAGAGATATTTTACATTTGGCAACCCTGATATATTTAATATGTATAATAAGACACACCTCTATTACGGTGCTTCCAGACTACATAACATAACATGTTAAAGCATGGCTTTATAATTAGTTTTGTACCATGTTTGTGTAATGTGTGGATGCATGTTAGAACAGTATCCAACCATATGAACGTGTTAGAACAAAAGTTTAACAAACATGTTACATAATCTGGACGCACCTTTACCAAACTTTGATGCCATTTTATGCGATAATATTTCCAATTGACACTTTTGGACTACTGACCAAAATGTGCAGTTTTACTAATAGTAACAAGGCTTTTGTTGTAAATTCAGCCAATAAACGGTTATATTATATTGTAGCAATGCAATAAAAGGGGGTATTACACTATCAATACCGTAAAGCCCCCTTTACACGCACTATTTGCGGACATTTGCGGCCGCGATTCGCCAGCAATTCTCCGAGAGAGCAAGTCGGAGCAGTTTCGAAGAGCAAGTCTCCGAGCGGAAAATATGTCCCTCTATACACTCGCAGAGCTCCACAAATTTCAGTCTAGTTCAAGCACGATGGATCAACTGAAATGTTTGCCAACATAGCTACTTGCTGCTGTAACACTGGGTTATGGCATATGCGTATATTGAAATAAAAAGCAAACACAAAAGAAATGAAGAATCTAATAGAAATGTTAGAAATCATCAAGTGTGGCGGACTTTTGTCGCAAAACAACAAATTCAATATTGGACGGAGAATGGAAAGAAGAAGGAAATATTGCTAAACCGACGAATAATTGTTTCGCGGCGCGAGTGTAGAACGGGCATAGTTTGATGGTGTAATTTATATTTTTAGGTTTAATTACATAGTATGTATATCCTAGGATTTCAGAACATCCGAACTCATGCCAATTATTGTTGCGATTTGGACACTGTCAATACCATCAAATTTTTTATCAATCGCCTATCGCGTGATAATATTGACAGTGTAACACCCACTTTCACAAGTTTTATAGTACAGGGGCTGGAAGAATATAAAGTACTACGAGTGTGTCCGACATTCATCAGTTGAATTGATGCTAACGGTTAAACAAAAATACGACATCGGAAGGGTCTTGAGCAATTTAAAATGAAAAGATGTTAACAAGTTAAATGCAGGATGCCCAAATCCCAACTTCCGTCGGTACGCGAGTCGAAAACTTGACGATAATTGTGTGAAACAACTTGGTGAGAACTTGAAAAATGCATTCTTTAGGTTGAATTTAGTGAAGCGTCTTGTTGTATTTAAAAGTTTTTTTAAAAAGTAAGTGTTGGATAGTCTAAAGTCTAAACGAAAGTTTTGTCTATCTTACTTACTTTAAGTCGAGTCGAGCCGAGTCGACAAAGACAAAAGTTGTGAATAAGCTATCCAATACTTATCAGAAGGTGGTGAAACAGGCCCTGAGTAACTGTTTTTTGACATTTGCATTCTTTCAGAAGACAAAAAATAAATTACAGTTAAATATTCATTAAGTATATTTTGAATTTTCTCTTAGTGCTGAACCAACTCCAGGCCACTACACAGAATTTCTAGATAGAAAATCCCAAAACTTTTGTATTTTTGG
The DNA here is from genome assembly GCA_920104075.1 of Melanargia galathea. NCBI lineage: Eukaryota > Metazoa > Arthropoda > Insecta > Lepidoptera > Nymphalidae > Melanargia > Melanargia galathea. The sequence goes on from OV049857.1 coordinate 30,920,990, forward strand.
CCTAACCCGGGTTCGAACCTAGGACCTCATGCTCCGCAGCTTCGGACAAGATAGCGATTGTCAGGATAATATAATTTACGTAAAAAGGTTGCAGTATACAAAAATGTTATAATAATCATATTCGCTATACCTACTATAAATAATAGTTACATCAAAATCGGGCTATTCATTTACTATGTAAGACGTGAACAGGGAATGGTATGACTTACGCGAAAGAGTACAAGTATGGCATGTTACTAGAGAATCTCATTTCTTGCGATGAGCCTCCCTCTTGCGTCTTGGGGTCTAAAAATAACAAAGAGAAAACGTCTTTAATAATAAATGAATAGCGCTTTGAAGCTTGAAACACACACGACGCGTGACGGCAGCGCGGCGCGACGACGACGTGTGAAACGCGTCTCCCAGATGTAAAGAACCGTGGGGCCGGCGACGTCGCGCTCTGCAGTTTTGTGCTCCATAGGTGCAGTGTTAAAATGATAACTTAAACTCATCTTTATTTACCTTCACATATGGTTGAAAACAAAATAAAACGCGCTCTGACGATGCGGTTTAAGTATTGTTTTCATTATTGACCAATTTCAACCGAAGTAAATAAAGCTGTTTAATGTATCATTAAAATACACTGGCTTTTATCTACTTCTATCAAAAATCGTACACGTTACCGGACCTTACACTTTCCGTCGCGCGTTGTGAATGTTTCAAACTTTATGAATTAAAAACATTTTGTGAAAAAAGTTCCGCTAGAAAATATAAGTTTAACTTATATTTTCTAGTGGAACGAATATATAACTGTTTATTCAATTACATTAGACCTTGACTGTCATCTCACTTGGTGGCAAATGATGATGCAGGTTAATATGAAAACTGGCTGACTGTGCGTTGAATGTCTGAGAGCTGATTGATGTCATTGCTATAATTTAAGTCGAGTGTATGATATTCTAGGTACCTACAACAATGCATTTTAGCCTACAGAGAGAGTGTCGCAGAGCTGTATTTCACACGATTGACAACAAATGTATAATTCGAGATTTAAAAAGTCATTGTGAGACAAATAGTTTACTGCATTTTTTGGAGTTCACAAGCAAATGTGAGCAACGCCAGATTTGAATTAAGGGCCTGTTTCATCACCTTATTATAAGCGTTGGATAGCCTATTAACAAGTTTTGTCTTTGTCACTTGACGTAAAGTAAGAAACTGACAAAGCTTTCGTTTAAGCTATCTGACACTTATGAGAAGGTGGTGAAACAACTTCTAATTGTCAAATTAAACATTTCCATTTTCTGTATTGCATTGCCGCTGCAGTCAGGTCTGAATCACAACTTAGAGATATAATATGTAAATAAGGAAAATAAATTTTAATTATCATCAACCCTCTGTTTCTTACTTGTATTTGATGGTGTTTGTGGCGGCGAGCAGCTGGTGTCGCGTCGTTTGCCCGAGTGCCTCGCACAGGACGTCCTTCGCGACGAATTCTGGTCTCTCTGATCTCTCGTAGGCGAAAACTGTTTAAGCATCTCCACATCGTTGAATATAACTTGGGCACCTCCACCGCAAGTGGGGACAATGTCCCCTTTGATTATTTTAGTTTCCAACTCCCCGTCCGTGTCCTGCTCTTGGGACACAAGGCAGTATTTGGATTTTTTAGAGTTGGCTATGTCTTTGACGTTGGTCAGTTTGTTCACGAATTTGCTGTTGTTTATAATCGGTTTCATGACGGTGCCCATGGGGACAATTTCCCTTGGGGCATGCTCGACCCACCCTTTGCCGTCCGCGGAGAGGGAGCGTTTGTGACGGGGATTGGCCACGGCGACGCCGCGGCGCGATGTCACCGGCGTGTCACGGGAATCTCTAGTTTGTGGTGTGCCATTAAATGGGGTCAAAAGATGAGCAGGCAACGCTCTAGGTGTAGACCCGGGCGCAAACTCGCGTACGCTGGTCTGAGCTGCCGTTTCGCTCTTCTTCACATCTGTAATATTATCCCCTCTGCCACCGTTCAGAGCCTGCGCAATAATTCTCAGTCGATTTTCCTTCTCTTCAATCTCAGTCTGTAGGTGTTGATTTTCGGAATTGATTTCTTTAGCCTTTTCGTGTTCCGCAGCGATTTTGTAGTGATATTTCCGTTCGAGAATCTTCTTTTGCTTCTCCTTGTCCAATTTGTTTTGGCTGAGAAGCAGTTCCTTTTCCTGCAAATCGCGTTTGAGACTGGATGTGTACTCGGTCATTTCGGCCAGCTTTCTTTGGTATGAGAGAGAAGCGTTTTCAGTCGCTGTTATGCGTTCCTCTAAAGCTTTCACCCGACGGTTAGCCGCCGCCAATTGACCACGTAGCGAGACATTCTCGCTTTTGACATCCATTGACTCCTTTTCCATGTCCAGTAATAGGGACCTGAGCCTCTCGTCTTTCAGCGCTTTGCTTCTCTTCAGTGTTTCTCTACGACTAATTCGCATCTCTAAATGTGCTATCAATTCTTTGATGATGTGCGATGCCTGTGGGCTGTTTAATTCTATGCTAGGGAAGTCAGGTCCCAGGCTATACACGAGCCCTAAGTCCATTTCCAGATCTTTAGCTTCGGGGCGATTAATATTGTCCCTAGCAGCTGTAAATAGTCTATTAGCTTTACGACGACCTGAAGCTAAGCCCAATGACGAAACAGCATTATTGATCTGTGCCTTAGTGACCTCCACTTCAGCTGCCATCTCTGCGAATCTCATTACTTGGATGGTCTCATCGTAGTCTTCTGCCCTTGGATTAGCGCAGACAATCATACGAACCTGACCATGGCCTTCAAAGTAATTTTTAAACAAATGTGTGATTTTAGACTCTCTATAGGGCACCATGTTCTTTGTACCGCTGATTTGGTTCTCACGTAGAGCTTCCAAACAAGATCTCAGTGTCATCAATGACTTGTTGATACTTCCTGCTTCTCGTAATCTCTGACCGGTATTTTTTGTCCTGTTTGTTCGTTCGCTGCCCGCTAAATCAACTAGACTCAGCTGACTAATAGATAGGTACTCCTTTTTCTGTATCACTGCTTCACCCATTTCGTCCATGGGCGCCTGTACTAGTCTGATGGTAAAAACAGAATGGCTTCTACTCGATTCTGCATTAAGAGTTGTGTGAGCCATTCTTTTCCTTTTTAAACCCAAATAAAATGCATCAAATGCTTCCTCGGCTGATTTTATCTCTATCTCTGTAACTCCATGCACATACATTTTATTTGAAGCATCTTCTCTTATAAGTTTCACTGGTAAAGTTTTACTTATAGTCGGACTATCTTCGAGCAGATCAAACACACTATTGTTATAAATCTCTATGTAAGTTACAAAAACAGCATATTGATTATCTTCATTGACTCCATCAATTTTGGTTACCTCTGCCTCAGACATGGCCAAATTAGGGTTAGAATTGTTTTTTCGGTTACTTTTGAATTTGTGCAGTTCCTGCTGCCTCTCCAGCATGGCTTCGGCCTCGGTTTGAACGTCGAACATGTTCATTTTATCGGGTTTGAACACGTACTTGTGCGCTTGCAATTCGTTTATAGTTTTGAACAAAATATTCAAGCATCGTGGCAATATACCACAGTTGTTTGGCTCACCCGTCATAGTGAAGGTTTTCCCGCTGCCGGTCACACCATATGTAAACAAAAGGCCATTTTTACCTTTTACAAGTCCATCGACCAAGGGGAGTGCAACTTTGTCGAACACTTCTTGTTGGCTCGTCTCTGGCGGGAACACTTCTTTAAACGTATATTTCATAGTTTTTGCGCCTTCATTTCTGTAACTTACGGCTGTCGCAGGAGGTGACAAGAGGATCGTGGTCGGTGATAATATTTTGATACACGAAATATCGGTATCCCTTGGCATGGGACGTAAACGGCAATAGACGTGCACGGGGTCTTTTTCGCCTTGAAACAAGTTTTGCTTACTTCTCGACGGTGTCCGCATATCGTTCAGTCTTTGTTTCGATTTTGCCGGCTTCATATTTACACAATTCACTAAATTAATTACTCTACGCGTAACTTTGTCGTAAAAATATTTCAACCACTTCCAACGGTTCCAAAAAATCAAAGCAACGGTCGTCGAGTCCTCGTCGAATCAAAAGCATATGCGGAAAAATGAAGTATTAACGCGAATTTCGCATAATCTTTTTTGTCTCTTACTTTATAACTGTAACTTGTATAGCGTTGTCTCGATTAGCATTAAAACGGTTGTCAATTTGAATCATTTCAAATTAGACGCATAACGATTTGACATAAAATGTGTTATGAGGGTTGCCATATCAAAATTTCATTTTCCATTATATTTCACACAAATCTAAAGCGCAGGCCCCATTGGGAGCTCAGTGCTCACGCCGCTACTGCGTCTTTTCATAATATTATGGTTCACACTGTGAACGACAGAGCGAAGCGAAGTTCCCAATGGCTAGCGACATGAGCGTTGCGAAACCGCTTCGCTTCGCGCCCAATGGGGCCTGCCGAGTGCCGCCTGATCCTAATAAATAGTCAAGGTAGAAAAATTCATAAGAGGTGGTTTATAAAGCCTTATAATTAATAGTTTTATTTTGGTTTAACAACTTTTAACAGTTGCTGATGATATTAACTAAGACCGATGGCATAAAGTGTTTTCGGAGGCAAAGACGTAAGGGGAAGGCAGATCTTCAAATCCCTCCAGTTACCGACTTTAGTTAACTTTGTAGTTTAGTTAATAGAAATGTCTGGCAAAACTACGTCACCATTGTCATTATTATGTATAAAGAACCACATTATTTTTATAAAATCACGATTTATTTAAGGGAAAATTTATTTTATTGCAACATTAAATAGTACGTTTAGTTATTTCAAAATTAAAATACAGAGTAGACAATAACAAAATGACAGTAAAATACGGATTAAGTAACTTAATGTTCTGAAATACCAATTTATAATAACAATATTAAATATTAATATTATTTGACTTTAAAATTACATAAAACAAGAATGTATTTTTAATTTATTACCATTAATTTCATAGAAAAGTTAATAATTCTTTCGATACAATTCATCGGAAGATCGAACTAAACGCTATTTACATCAGCTGTCAAGTGATTGAAAATTGTTGGACAAACGTCAAATTGTAAAATGTAAATAAACAATACAAGTTTGGAATAAAATAGTGATTAAATAATTATTTTAATAATGATCTTCAGGGTGAAAAATATGATGGCCGGCGGGCGGATGTGTGGTCGTGTGGCGTCATTCTTTACGCGCTTCTTGTCGGCGCTCTGCCTTTCGACGATGATAACCTGAGACAACTCCTCGAAAAGGTACATTTTTGTTAAACACTGGTCTTTATTTTCTTACTAGCTGATGCCAGTGAGTTCGTCCGCTCGGATCCCTATAAATGTCACTTGGGGGTGGAATTTCTAAAATTCCTGAAACACGCAATTCATAATTTTTAACCGACAGTACAAATACCGATTTTCATTGATACATCTTTAAAAATAACGGACTTTCATACAAACTTTCATCCCCTATTTAACCCACTTGGGGGTAGAATTTTCAAAACTACTGAAACATATATTTTTTATTGAAAGCTCAAATACCGATTTTCATGGATCAAACTTGAAAAATGACAAACTTTCATCCTCTATTTAACCCCCTTGGGATGGTATTTCCAATAATCCTTTCTTAGTGTACGCCTACGTCATAAAAGGAAGCTACTGTGAAAATTTCAAGTTTCTAGCTTTAGTGCATGAACTTCTTATAGGTATCATGCTTTAGTGGTATAGGCTGTGCGTTGATGATCAGTCAGTCAGTCAGGACAAGCCTCTTGTAGTGGTATATTATACTATATATAGTATACTTGTATTAGTATATAGATTACTTAATAACTTGAGCCACACTGCTTTTAGTAGGTACCTAAAAAAATATGGTCTGCATTTATATTATAAAGAATATTGACTTTAAAATACACTCAATATCTCATGCATGATAATTTGTCAGGAAAAAGCAATAAGTAGACTTTTTTGTAATAAACGATTGCATTAAGGTTTCCATTTTCCACCACAACAATAGGTAAGAGCCATGACAGAAATATTTAACTCTTTAGATTATGCCTTTAAAGTTTACAAAAATAGTTACAATGTATCTATATTTATATGAAATTTAATATGAATTTTTTCCAATGTTTCAGGTAAAGCGAGGGGTGTTCCATGTGCCTCACTTTGTGCCGCCCGATTGCCAACAACTGTTGAGAGGCATGATCGAAGTTAACCCTGAAAAGAGGATGAGTGTAAGTTCCACTAACTTATTCTTTGCTATATATTTGTTATGCCATCAGTTTGCAGACTTGAGCAGATGCTTTGCAGTCTTGTAATTTTAATGTAATAGACAATGTTTGGCTCATTAACCTGACAAGTGGCATGTCAACGGGTCTACCATTTTTAAAATGAAAAAGCTCGCATAGGAGTGGGCCAGTCTACGGGTCGGACAGTCCAGACAATTATAAACTTGTTTTGATTAATGATAGAGTTTATTTTTGTTTGACAAACTTTTGTTCATAGTGAAGTATTATGTAGAAGTAAGATGTTATGTCATTCTCTTTGTATTATAATTGTTATGGAGCCTAAGGCTGTGTCCCCGGTAGGTGAACAGTGAGCGGCTCACTGTCCGCTACCTGACTGAGCGGCATATCGGTCGCTAATTCATAGTTCTGGATCTCTCATAGTTTTGGAGGCATTTGGCGTGAATCAGCTGCTCATTGAACTCACTGAATAAGTTAGCAAGCGAAACGCCGCAAACTGCGTAAATTAGGCGTTGTTTGGACACTGCAGTTTAGGGAGGCTAACTGGAAGAAAACAGTTAACCGCTCACTGTTTTCCTAAGGAGCCATCCATAAATTACGTCACACGTTAAGGGGGGGGGGAGGGGGTCGATGACTTGTGACATTGTGTGACAAGGGGGTGGGACGGGCCTAAATTTTGTGACGTCACATTTCAAAATTCAGTATTTAAAAGACCTACTATTAAAACACGAAATATTATGAAATATTAAAGAAAAATTTAAAAATATTCGGAACTGCGTTTTAATTCAATGTCTAGGTGTAAAATTGCAAAATATGAGACGTCACACTAGGGAGTAGGGGTCTCAGAAATGTAACTAGCTGTGTCAAGGACGGGGGAGGCGGTAAAAATCATGAATTTTGTGTGACGTAATTAATGGATGGCCCCTAATGGGGACACATTATATTTTTATTATATGTATTATAATTTTTATTATATAATATTATATTTTTAATAGGATATTTTGTATGACTGTAGTTAGCGGAGATCACCCGGCACCCGTGGGTGACGGCTGGCGGCAGAGGCGAGTTGGAGCAAGAGCTGCCCATGATGGAGGTGGTACAGACGCGGGTGCTGCCGTCCGCGGAGGCCATCGACCCCGACGTGCTGCAGGCCATATGCAGCCTGGGCTGCTTCAAGCAGCGGGACAAACTCATACAGGATTTGTTGAGTCCACAGTCAGTACCTTTTTGAGTTCCTTTGTTTATTTTTCATTTAATTTATAAACTAGCTAATACGACCACGACTTCCACGTTTAGGTTTAAAAAAATATTTCTTTATAATAACTTTTCATGTCACTTTTCACCCCTTTACCAATTTTTACAGATATCTCCTACAAACTTTCATTCCTCATCGCTTTTGGAGTTGCAGGACAACCCTTTTTAGGATTCCGTACCCAAAGGGTAAAAACGGAACCCTATTAATATCACTCTGCTGTCTGTCTGTCTGTCTGTCTGTCTGTCCTGCGGTCACAGGTCTCTAGCTCGCAAACGAAATGAGTTACAAACCTAAAATTTTGGTATTTTGTGTAGAACGTTAACCCAAAATCAAATATTGAATTAGAAATTGAATTAAATTATTTTTCAGGGGGGCTCCCATACATGAGTAAGGAGCCGGAAAAAAATTTTTTTCTTACCGTAGCTTGTAGGGTATCATTGTTTAGAGCTCATTGATTAGAGAATGAATATATATTTTTTAAATTTTTTGCTCAAAAAATTAGGAAATGGGGGGCCATCAAAGTTGTCAGTTTTAGACCATTTTTGTGACGGGGGCTATCTCAAAAACTAAACTAGTTAGGAATATGATATTTCGGTATATTATGTACCATATGCTCTATTTAAACAACAAAATATACTGAAAACAACGATTCATAAAATAGTTTATAAGCTGTGACCCAAAACAAACGAACATTTTTAGGATTTTTCTTTCACGGTTTGTTGCGATGTCTAGCTCGAAAATTAAATATTTCTTAGACCCTAAATATTATATTATTGTTCATAATTATGTACGGAACCCTAAAAGAGCGAGGCCCGACTCGCACTTGGCCGATTTTTTATTATATTATACATTTTAGATAAGCAGCTTTTTCCTAGGACATTGTCTGCGTGGAGTCAGGTTTTTGTGAAAACTAAAAATAAAGCTGTTTAAAATGTTATGACTAATATTTGCCTCGCCTCAATGAGCTGACCCTAGAAGAGTATAAAAATAAGAAGAATATCTAATTATTTCCAGCCACAACACAGAGAAAGTAATCTACTTCCTACTACTCGAGCGCAAGAGGCGAAGGCCGGCGCGAGACGACGAGCCGCGCCCGCCCGCGCCCGCGCCGCCCTCCGACCCGCCGCGGAAACGACTCGACACCTGCCGGGTGAGACAGACACAGACACACACACACACACACACACACACACACACACACACACACACACACACACACACACACACACACACACCCGCGCCCGCGCCGCCCTCCGACCCGCCGCGGAAACGACTCGACACCTACCGGGTGAGACTCGCACACACACACACACACACACACACACACACACACACACACACACACACCCGCGCCCGCGCCGCCCTCCGACCCGCCGCGGAAACGACTCGACACCTGCCGGGTGAGACTCGCACACACACACACACACACACACACACACACACACACACACACACACACACACACACACACACACACACACACACACACACACACACACACCCGCGCCCGCGCCGCCCTCCGACCCGCCGCGGAAACGACTCGACACCTGCCGGGTGAGACTCGCACACACACACACACACAAACAAATATACAGACACGTACACACACACATAAACACACACACAAATTAACAAACGAGACACTGCCAGGGGAGACACAAATTAACGAACAAGTGTAAATTGAAAATTTAAAAAACCCCCGACATTCGCCATTTTGTGGCGGTGGCCATCTTGGATTTGCATAGTGTTATTCTACTAGTCAAGCCCTTTCATTTGATACCCATATTAAGGGAGTTGTGAAAAAATATGTAATCCGCCATTTTGTAGCGACGGCCATTTTGGATCGATTTTCATCAAACATAGCTAACAACACTCTCGACTAATTCACCTTTCAAACAAAAAAATCCGCATTCAAATCGGTCCACCCGTTTGAGCGCCACAGGGGAACAGACAGACACACACACACACACACAGAGACACGTCAAACTTATAACAATCCGTCGTTTTTGCGTCGGGGGTTAAAAATATTGATATTTGTTTGAAGGTAAACGGGCAATCGGCGCATTTTGGACAGATAAGCGAAGGATCACCTATTACGCCAAGACGATCGCAGTTCAGGTAAGAAAATACAAATGACTGGACAAACAGACAGACAGACAAATGTGTTATTTGCTACTTCTAACGATCAGATTATCACTATGAGAATAATCATAGGCAGTTATTTCGATCACAGTTCAAATCTATATACTTATTAGTACAGATAACAAAAAGTGAAACTTTGCAATTTATTGATTAACTAGCGGACCCGGCAGACGTCGTCCTACCCGCTATTAGCGCCACCTATCGGGTCCAATTTTTCTACTTACAAACCTTCCTCTTGAACCACTCTATCTATTAAAAAAAACCGCATCAAAATCCGTTGCGTAGTTTTAAAGATTTAAGCATACATAGGGACATAGGGACAGAGATAGCGACTTTGTTTTATAGTATGTAGTGATGCAAATAGTTTTGCTCTGTTTTGTAACTTTTTCATAAATAAACTATGTCAAAAAATATACGTGAAGACTTTACTGTCCTTAATTATTGTAATCATTTTAAATGTTTTTTAACTTGTATAAACATATTTATTAGTTTTGCAAAAATGAACATATTAAACGGTGGTATAGTGTCATATTTTTTGCTCATAGTAGTAAGTAGTTAGTGGTGTAGTATTGACATTGAAGTAATGCATTGAGAGCAGGTTTGGTCGTAGCAGGTCCGCGTCGGGGCGCCGCAGCGAGGGGCGCAGCTCCCCGCAGCTCTCCGCCAGCCCCCCAGGTAAACACACCACCAAGTTGGTGATCACACCGGTATGGTGGTAATTGTACCACCAACTGCCTCGTTGGTCTAGCGGTTAGCACGATCGACTGTGGATCACGAGGTCCTGGGTTCGATTCCCGGGTCGGGCCAATAAAAAAAAAATGAGGTATTGGGTTTTTCTGTCAAGAAATTCTCAGTGCCAGCCCGGAGTTGGAAGTTGGCGGTGTTAGATACACCCCCGTGCCTCGGAGAGCACGTAAAGCCGTCGGTCCTGCGCCTAATCTCTCTCCGGTCGTGTCGCATTGGCGTCCCATCGGACTATGAGAGTGAGGGAATAGAGAGTGCACCTGTGTATGCGCACACACTTGTGCACTATAATATCTCCTGCGCAGATGGCTAGTCTCTGCCTCGGTTGAGATTGGCCGCCGTGGCCGAAATTCGGTCAGGAGGACATTATTATTATTATAATTGTACCACCAACTTTACTATTTTTGAGAAAGCCCAGTCTGATTTTAATTCCGTGAAATTGTGACGTTTCTTAATGTTACCTAGATGTTACCAGAGATAAAACAGTTCCCACATACCACAAGATAATAAATTCAAAAGTTATATAAATAAAAATCAATTGCCGCATGTTGATATGATAAATGCCTGACAGACACTTCCTTTTCATCATATCATACGACTTCCATTTTTGAATGTCCAATGTGCTTCTTTTGTTTTCTATTGCTGTTAGTTTAAACTTTCCACTCTTAGCGATTTCTATTTTATATAGGCAATCAGACAACTGCTAGGAATAATATGTGTCCATGATTTTATTATGTAACTTACTTTATTTTAACGACTAACATATATTTTTCTTATTAGGTCACACGCCACATCGCGTCTCGTCTTTAGGCGGTACCCCGGCTACGCCTGGATCTCCCTTAGGTATTATTATAGAATCATCATCATGATCAACCCATTACCGGCTCACTGCAGAGCACGGGTCTCCTCTCAGAGTGAGAAGGGTTTTGGCCATAGTCTACCACGCTGGCCAAGCGGATTGGCAGACTTCACACACCTTTGAGAACGTTATGGAGAACTGTCAGGCATGCAGGTTTCCTCACGATGTTTTCCTTCACCGTTAAAGCAAATGATATTTAAATACTTAAAACGCACATAACTCCGAAAAGTAAGAGGTGCGTGCCCGGGATCGAACCCACGACCTCCGCTTAGAAGTCGGTCGTCCTAACCACTAGGCTATCACAGCTTTATTATTATAGAATAGAATAGAATTATTGTTTGAAATAAACTTTTACAAAATACTTTCGAATTGTCAAAAGAATCTACCACTGGTTCAAAACGCTTTTCCTACCGAGAAGAACGTCCAAAAATTCGGAATTTCATTATAGAACATAAAGCAATGGGCTTTTTAACTTTCTTGAGGCGCAGTTGAGGTATCACGAGCCTATTTCAACTTATTCGCTTGTCGTGTAATTAAGAATATTTGGTTTATAAAGATAATTTTTTTTGTAAGTAATAAAACACTTATTTCTTTGAAATTTTCTTGAAAGAAATCTAGTGGTTGTAAATTATAAATTGCGCGAATTGCCCTTTTTACCCGATTACGACAAAGCCTTGGAAGGGTTATGATCTTAGCAGTCTATGTATGTATGTATGTATGTATGTTTGTATCCCATTTTTGTATGAGATTCTGTGTTTACCACCGTAGCGCCTAAACTACTGGACCGATTTTGGTGAATGAGGTGTTAATTGATTCGTTGTTATGGTCCGGGTAACATAGGCTACATTTTATTTACGAAAAAAACGAGAAATGACCTTCGAGTGGCTTTCTAGATTATTAAATTAGTTTCCGATAGACATTACAGATGGCGCCACTATCTGCTTGCCCCGCGCTTTCTGCACACTAAATTATTATTTTATATTAAATTAAATTATTAAGCGTATTCCAGTAGTAGTTTTATTTTACGAACTTTATTACTTGTTAATAATACAAAATTTTCTCTGTTACTATTAATAAAATTCGTCATAATGTTTTTCAGCATCGCCGTCCGTGCGGGAACACCACCATCAACGGGCTAACTCCACTGGACCAACTATTAGTTTAAATATTAGTAAGTATTCTTTCATAAAATTCGCATGTTTTTTGGTTTTTTAACATCAAAACCTGTACCTAACTTATGTATAATTTTACTTTAATCATATCTTGTAGTTAAACACTAAATTCTAAAATCAGTTAATTAATTTAATTATCAAATAGAAAGTTTCCCTCAGCCAAACTTTACAATTTTATTGGTAAACTAGCTGATGCCAGCGACTTCGTCCGCTTGGATTCTTATAAATTTCACTTGGGGGTGGAATTTCCAAAATTCCTGAAACACGTAATTCTTTATTTTTAACCCACAGTACAAATACCGATTTTCATTGATATAACTTTAAAAATGACGGACTTTCATACAAACTTTCATCCCCCATTTAACCCACTTGGGGGTAGTTTTTCCAAAATTACTTAAACTCGTAACTCTTTATTTTTTACCGAAAACCTAAATACCAATTTTCATGGATATAACTTGAAAAATGACGGACTTTCATACAAACTTTTATCCCCTATTTAACCCCCTTAGGGGTGGAATTCGTAATAATCCTTTCTTAGTGTGCGCCTACGTCACAAAAGGAAGCTACTGTGAAAATTTCAAGTTTTTAGCTTCAGTGGTTTTGGCTGTGCGTTGATTGTCAGTCAGTCAGGACAAGCTACTTTATAGTGTTACGAATGAACCTTATTTCTAGAGCAATAAGGTTCATAATTGCTCGTCACCTAATAAATACCTAATCACCCATCAATGTAAACAAACAACAACGAGACCTTTCCCGAATAAACATCAATAGGGGTGGAACTTTCTAGAAAACACTTAGTCACGCGGTAACGGGTATATAAAGGGACCGGCGAGCTGACGCGGGCAGTTCAGTTCTGAGAGCCGAGCGAAATACAAGCGAAGAAAGCGATCGGAAGCGAAGAGGATTGGAAGCGAACAAACGTGAAGACTAAAGAGGAAGTCTACAAGAAGATCCGGAGTACCAAGTGGAAAACGGAAGTGCAGAATAAAGTCTGATCAAGGGTCACCAGGTGTTTTATTCCAAATCTTCGAACCCCAGCACGTAACAATTGGTGTCAGAAGTGGGATTTGGAAGCTATGCCATTGACTCCGAGAGACGACTTCGGCAGCGAGGGTGTCAAGACCAGGGCCCAGCGTGCAGCGGAATCCAGCCGAGCACCTGTGGAGGAGCACCTGGAGGAACCAGCACCTGGTGGGTCCCCCCAGCTGGCCCCGCCCACTGGCCACACCCACCAGGCCACGCCCCTTGAGACCACGCCCACCCAATCGGAGGCCCCGCCCACTGGCCACGCCCACCAGACCACGCCCCTTGAGGCCACGCCCACTCAGCCGGAGGCCCCGCCCACTGGCCACACCCACCTGGCCACGCCCACTGAGCAAGCCACGCCCACCGTTGACTTGTCGGGTTTGATGCGGATAATGCAACAACAGTTTGCAGCGATACAGGAAAATCAAGATTGCAAATTTGCAGCGATACAGGAAAATCAAGAAGGGGTGCAGCGAAATGTTTTGTCGGCCGTTCACGAAGTTGGCGGCATGGTGGCTAAATTGCGAAAAGAGTTGGACCTCATGGACGAGCGAGTCACCTGCCTAGGAACGGACATAGATGGTGTGAAGACTGGCCTCACCGAGTTACAGAAAAGGTGATACGTCTTGAAACGACAAGGCTAACGTCAAGTGGAGCGATGGGCGCAGTTCAGGGACCTAATGTTAAGGTACCCCCATACGACGGTAGCACCTCCTGGCCCGCGTACCGGCAACAGTTTCAGACTGTTGCTACTGCCAACGGATGGACGGACGAACAGTGCTTGACTGCCCTCACTGTCGCATTGAGAGGGCAGGCTCTAACTGTTCTGGAGGCCTTTCCTACTTCAGGCTGTGGATACAAGGAACTGTTGGATGCACTCGAATCCAGGTATGGGGAGCGACATCTGGAGCATGTGTTCCGCGCCCAGCTGCGCGATAGAGTCCAGCGATCTGGAGAGGGTCTCCAGCAATGGGCGTTGGAAATAGGTAAGCTTGTGCGGAAAGCTTATCCATCGGCCGACGATAAGATGGTAACCGCAAACACCGTGCAAGCTTTTGTCGATGGAATTAAAGACCTGGAGGTAAGAGCTGCCGTGAGGCTTGGTCACCATGCCTCATTAAAAGAAGCATTGGCGCATGCCTTAGAGGTCGAAGCAGTTCGACACGACATTCGGCAGACTCACAAACTACGTGAAGTTGTCGAGGAGGTGAAAGAGGTTAAGACCTCATTCAGGAAGAACTTTGGCGCTGTGTGCTATAGATGCGGTGAGAAAGGGCATCTGCAGCTGAATTGCCCACAGAAAGAGTCGCAGATGTCCCGACTAATGAAAATAGAGAAACGGTTGGAGGAGCTTGCGAAGAGAGGTGAGGATGCAAGGTCTCCTCAAAATCAGGGAAACTAGTAGCAGCCAGGACTAAGGGGCGAGTACTGGCTGTCACGGAGAGAGCCCCAGCAACGGTTATCTCACAGGTATGCGATGGGAACAATTTGGCAATGCCAAGCATGGGTAAATCAGGTTCTTGGAAGGATCCTACAGTCTATGAGCTTCTTAAAGACTGCAAAAACAACCTGACTTATTCACAAAGCATCAAGGCAAAGAAGTTTCTATTACGCTACGCGGACATCTTTTCTAGTCAAGAAGGAAACCCAGGGAGAACATCGTTAGTGCAGCATAGAATCGATACCGGAAATGAGGGACCCATCCGTCAGCGAGCGAGACGGCTACCAATCGCGAAGGAAAAAGAAGTCGAGGATATGCTGAAAGAAATGGAAAGGAACAAAATAATAGAACAATCCGCAAGTCCCTGGTGCTCACCTGTTGTGCTTGTGAAGAAGAAAGATGGAAGCACACGGTTCTGCGTGGACTATAGGCGGCTCAATGACATCACAAAGAAGGATAGTTACCCGCTACCTAGAATCGATGACACTCTGGATACTTTGAGTGGCATGAAATGGTTTTCGACTCTAGACCTAAAATCAGGTTACTGGCAAGTAGAAATCCATCCAAAAGACAAGGAGAAGACAGCGTTTTCAACGGGAAAAGGATTATGGCAGTTTAATGTTATGCCTTTTGGATTGTGCAACGCACCTGCCACCTTCGAACGACTCATGGAATGTGTGCTAGCAGGATTAGTAGGAGATGCCTGCTTGGTGTATCTAGATGACGTCGTTATCATGGGTCGAGACTTCGAGGACCATTTGCAAAACATGGAGCGAGTCTTCGCCAAAATACATGGGGCAAACTTAAAACTTAACCCGAAGAAGTGTCAGCTATTTAGGAAAGAAGTGAATTATCTCGGCCATGTTATCACAAGTGAGGGCATCCAGACTGACCCGGCGAAAATTGAAGTGGTTAAAAAATGGCCTACCCCTAAAGACAAGACAGAGGTAAGGGCATTTTTGGGTTTGTGCTCTTACTACAGGCGTTTCGTCAAGGGGTTTTCTGAGATCGCAAAACCGTTACATAGACTGACGGAAGAGAAAAGACCATTTTGTTGGGATGAAGCCTGTGAGGATTCCTTTTCAAAACTGAAGGAATACCTATGTGAAACACCAATTCTGGGATACCCACAACCGGAAGGCCAGTTTATCGTCGATACCGACGCGAGCAACACCGCGATTGGAGGAGTGCTATCCCAAAAGCAGGGAGATAGAGAAGTCGTTATGGGGTATTTCAGCAAATCACTGTCAAGACCGGAACGGAACTACTGCGTGACACGGAGGGAACTTTTTGCCGTGGTAAAAACATTGCAACACTTCAGCAAGTACCTAATCGGCCGAAAGTTTTTACTACGTACGGATCATGCAGCATTGAAATGGCTACTGCAATTTAAGAATCCCGAAGGTCAAGTTGCTCGGTGGATTGAACAGCTCCAGGAATATGACTTCGAGACTCAACATCGCAGCGGGAAGTCACATGGAAATGCAGATGCACTTTCTCGGAGGCCATGCCCGGAAGAATGCAAACATTGCATCAAACAGGAGTCGACGGAGCTATCATTGAAACTTACCAGGACGAGTTCCTTAGGACCCTGGGAGGATGATGCAATGAAGATGGCTCAAGAGGGTGATGAGGATCTACGGCACATCATCGTGTGGAAGAAAAGAGGAGACGCCAGACCAACATGGAGTGAGGTTGCACCTATGAGCGTTATCACTAAGGCATACTGGGCACAGTGGAGCAGTCTTACTCTACAAAATGGAATACTCTACCGAAAATGGGAAAAGACTAACGGTAGGGAGTTCCATCTTCAGGTAGTCGTTCCGAGAGCCAAGGTACCCGATGTCCTACGTGAAGTGCATGACGGAGTTTCGGGAGGTCATCTTGGCGTCAAGAAGACACTAACGAAAGTACGGGAGAGGTTTTACTGGCTCCATTGTCGGGAGGATGTGCAGGACTGGTGCCGTAAATGTACCATTTGCGCTGCCGTGAAGGGACCGCAGACAAGGAGTAGAGGTAACCTGCAGCTGTACAATGTTGGTGCACCCTGGGAACGTATAGCTATTGATGTAGCCGGACCATTCCCTGTGACTGAATCAGGGAACAAATACTTCATGGTTGTTATGGACTACTTCACTAAGTGGCCGGAAGTATTCGCGATACCTAACCAGGAAGCTACAACTGTTGCAACTAAGCTCGTTGAGGAGGTTATATGTCGCTTTGGTGTACCATTAGAAATCCACTCAGACCAAGGAAGGAACTTTGAATCGCAAGTGTTTCAGGAAGTATGCAAAATTTTAGGTCTGCATAAGACACGCACAACTGCATACCACCCGCAGTCTGACGGAATGGTTGAAAGATTCAATCAGACGCTTGAAAGGCATTTGGCAAAGTTGGTTGACGCCCACCAAAGAGACTGGGACAGGTACATTCCACTGTTTCTCCTCGCCTACAGGACTGCAGAGCATGAGAGCATAAAGGCGACTCCGGCGTTAGTCAATTATGGCAGGGAACTACGGTTACCAGTAGACTTATTGATGGGAGGGACACCGGATGAACCTTGCACCGTACAAGACTACGTCGCCAATCTGAGAGAGAAAATGCGAGAAATACATGCTACAGTCAGGGAAAACGGATTGCAATCAAGTGAGAACATGAAAACCAGATACGACCGGAAATCGAACACGAGCGGATTCGAGGAAGGCGCCTTAGTCTGGCTGCATAATCCGACTCGTCGAAAAGGGAAATCTCCAAAATTGCAAACCAGATGGGAGGGTCCATACAAAGTGGTTACCCGTATTAACGACGTCACGTATAGGATTCAACGTCAACCAAGGGGAAAATTTAAGGTTGTGCACATCGACCGCTTGGCAAAACATTACGGAAGCAACAGTGATGCTCGGGACGAGCATCGCTAAGAGGGGGGCAGTGTTACGAATGAACCTTATTTCTAGAGCAATAAGGTTCATAATTGCTCGTCACCTAATAAATACCTAATCACCCATCAATGTAAACAAACAACAACGAGACCTTTCCCGAATAAACATCAATAGGGGTGGAACTTTCTAGAAAACACTTAGTCACGCGGTAACGGGTATATAAAGGGACCGGCGAGCTGACGCGGGCAGTTCAGTTCTGAGAGCCGAGCGAAATACAAGCGAAGAAAGCGATCGGAAGCGAAGAGGATTGGAAGCGAACAAACGTGAAGACTAAAGAGGAAGTCTACAAGAAGATCCGGAGTACCAAGTGGAAAACGGAAGTGCAGAATAAAGTCTGATCAAGGGTCACCAGGTGTTTTATTCCAAATCTTCGAACCCCAGCACGTAACAATATTATTATAGATGGCGCCTAACATTGACAATAATTTGAAATTCGTGTTTGGACAGTTGGTATGGCTAATGTTGACAACTTAAAATTCGCTTAGCACTGTGTTTGGACAGTTAGTACGTACGAACTCACACGAGTCATACAATATGTGTTAATTCGGGGCGAACCACTATAGTTGGGGCATTACAAACGTGCGAACTGAGTCATAAATGATTAAACGATCATAGGGTGGTGCGGGCTCTCCGTCAATCTTTATAGCCTGTTATCAACTATCTACTATGGACAAATCCTATTTTATTGTAACACACAACGCCACAGAATCAGGTTCCAGCTGTAAGGCTTGTAAGTGCGAGCGAGAAGTCCGATAAAAATGATTTATGACTTGGTTCGCACGTTTGTAAAGTCCCGACTATAGTTTATATTAATCTAGATGTGACACCTCTTTACCCAATTTTAACCTTCAGGTGGGGAGCCCGGCGAGGCGGTGATCATAATAAACGAGTCCCCCATCATGGGCTCGTCCGTGGCCGTCCGACCGCACAGCCCCTCGCAAACGCACAGAGGTATAGTTGACGCCAAACAAATATTCGTCCCTGAATATAGCCGCAAGACGCGTCCCAATAGCATACTATAGTCGTATTTTTATCTCGCTGCAGTTTGGGTCATAAGTTTGAGTGTTTCGCTCTCTTTCCCACTCACGGGCCCTATGGCATGGCTCCTGTGAGTATAGGTCTGTGCCATTACTGCAGTCGATGAATAATATCGATAGTTGTTTTTTTTGTATCTTTATAAATGGGTGATAGAAATAAAAACATGTTTATTTTTTTTAGAATTTTTTTATCTTCTATAATCTATAATAAAAGTGTAACAGATCCAATTCTGTACATTGAAGATATTTTGAAATTTTTTATTGGAGGGCACTCTATAATCGATACTGAAGCCAAAACTGCAATTTGTTTCATTTTTGTCTGTCTGTCTGTCTTTCTGTCTATCTGTATCTTGGCCGCGCATCACGCTGAAACTACTGAATAGATTCAAATTAATTAAATAATTAGTAGTTAACATAATAATTAATTAATTAGCACCCATTAGTTACCCTGCATACTTAATGTATGTTTACGTCGTAACCTTTATGATTCCGTTATCGATAACGGCCTTGAGCGCGCGCAACTAACGCACATCCCTAGCATTCCCTAATCCGATTATGATTTATGGCCGAGTTTGCAGCGAGGTAATAGCAGTATAGATATCAGTGGGCGGACAGAAAGGGAGGGAGCTAGCACGAACCTGCGCGAGTTCGCTCTCGCACGAAGCTCAGGTGGGTTATTCTGTAACTTAGTTACCAACTGAAAATAGTTGCCAACGAATTAATTCAATATACATTGCTTTAATGTGTGAAATGAAATCACTGTTTATATTTCACACAGTAAAGCAGCAATGTATGTCGAACTAATTCGTTGGCAACTATTTTCAGTTGGTAACTAAGTTACAGAATAACCCCACAGGTCAACTAATATCTATCGCGAAAGAAGACCACTTGTTGCGTGAATTTTATTGAAAACAATTGAAACTGCATTGTAATATTCGAGTGTTTTGCCAAATAGAAATTAGTGGCTTGTGATTTTTGAAGTGAAACTTCTTTAGGACCTGATGAAAATTCGATGAAATGAAACAGCGACGCTAAAAAGAGACAAACATTCATTTAAGCCTGCAAAGTCAAAGTCAAATTCGAAATCAAAGTCAAATTCGAAATCAAAGTCAAAGTCAAATTCAAATATAATAATTAGTATGTATCCTAATACACCTGATTCTCTATAATCTCATTCACTCATGCTACTTTACGTAAGTTTCACTTCTGCCGTGTGTCATTTTTTAACCCCCGACGCAAAAACGACGGGGGTGTTATAAGTTTGACGTGTCTGTGTGTGTGTGTGTGTGTATGTGTATGTATGTATGTGTGTGTGTCTGTCTGTTCCCCTGTAGCGCTCAAACGGGTGGACTGATTCGAATGCCGTTTTTTTGTTTGAAAGGTGAATTAGTCGAGAGTGTTGTAAGCTATGTTTGATGAAAATCGATCCAAGATGGCCGCTACTACAAAATGGCGAATCACATATTTTTTCACAACTCCCTTAATATGGGTATCAAATGAAAGGGCTTGACTAGCACAATAGCACTATGCAAATCCAAGATGGCCGCCGCCACAAAATGGCGAATGTCGGGGGGTTTTTAAAATTTTCAATTTATACTTGTTTTTGTTTGTAGTGCGAGAAAGATCTTCACTACCTGGTCCGCCGGGGTCGGCGCCCACGCCCGTCCAGGCCTCGCTGTTCCCCAACCTTGGGACCATCGCAGGTATTTATATATAATATGTATAGATATATAGGTATTTATATATAATATGTATATGAATACAGATAATCTAGTATATCCTTAACTGACTTAAAAGACACGAGTCGCCTCTCGCAGTAACGCGTAAGAGGCCCAACTGGGCGTTTTTTTAAATCCCCTTTTAATACCCGTGATACCCTTTGGAAAAGACGAGTTACTACTTACTTGGCTTCTAAAACTCCATCCCTAATGGGGTTCAATAAGGGACGAAAGTGTGTATGAAAAAGTCCGTCATTTTTCTAGACATAAAAAAAAAAATTGGTGTTGGTGGGATTTCGATTACAAATAAAGGAATACATGTTTCAGAGTTCTCGGAAATTCAACCCCCAGGGGATGAGGGCGTTTGGTAGAGTATGCGGAAACATTTTTTATACCAACATCGAATACGTGTATTAGAGTTATCGGAAATTCGACCCCTAGGGGATGAGGGGGGTGACAAGGGCTGGTACAATTTGTACGAGGAATTTTCTTTTTCACCAAAATACACTGATGGAAGTCGCGTACATCGTACATCGTGCTATCGTCGGATATGTTTGTCTGTAGGTGTTCCGGCGGGCAGCTCTGCGGCGGGCGCGGCGGCGCCGTGGCGCGCGCGGCTCGCGACCATCAAGAACTCGTTTTTGGGCTCGCCTCGCTTTCATCGGAGGAAAATGCAGAGTGAGTGCCTCTCAATTTATATGTATCAACTTTTTAAACTTGTGATAGAGTCGTAGCTAATCATCGGGACTAAGGAGATGGGACCTGGCGTTAAGTGATATAGTTCATGCTTGGTAATTATTATATTATCATAATTGACAGTTCCTAAGTCCCCACAGTTTTGGTGGGAAATTGGTTCCGAAATCTCAGAGAGAAAATAATGTATATACATCGAGAAAAAAAATACGAGCTGGATTGAGAAACTCTTCCTTTTTGGAAGTCGCGGGTCTAAGCTCTAAGGCTGAGATCTATAAAGCACATTCTGTTTCTATTCAGACTCAATTCAGAGTTAAAACGGGACATAAATATGTCCCTGTCATAAATCTGTCTCCTTTTAACTCTGAGAGTCAGAGTACGCTCTATAGATCTCACCACAAATTGCTCTATCCTATGAGACAGGAAGCCAGTACCCAGCAATCATGATCAACCCATTACCGGCTCACTACAGAGCACGGGTCTCCTCTCAGAGTGAGAAGGGTTTTGGCCATAGTCTACCACGCTGGCCAAGCGGATTGGCAGACTTCACACACCTTTGAGAACGTTATGGAGAACTCTCAGGCATGCAGGTTTCCTCACGATGTTTTCCTTCACCGTTAAAGCAAGTGATATTTAAATACTTAAAACGCACATAACTCCGAAAAGTTAGAGGTGCGTGCCCCGGGATCGAACCCACGACCTCCGATTAGAAGTCGGTCGTCCTAACCACTAGGCTATCACAGCTTTGTACCCAGCAATGGAACGTTAAAAAAGACTATAGTGGTATTTCCAAGCTTTTAAATCCTGGTTTCCAGCGTCATCCGAGGAGGTCCACCTGACCCCGGAGTCTTCCCCGGAGCTGACCAAGAGGTCCTGGTTCGGCTCGCTGCTGCTCTCCGCTGACAAAGAGGAGACCTTCACGGCGCTGGTGAAGGGCAAGCCGCTCGCCACCGTCAAAGCGGACTTGATACACGCCTTCCTTAGTGTGAGTATAAATACGCCAGTTAAAAATCACTTACTACCCTCATTTTCCAATTTCGACTTTTTTTTTTCAATTTTTTATAAAAATTTCCTATAAAAATGTAACCAACTAGCTGATTGCTGCCGCTTGGATTTCATATTTTTAGTTGTTTCAATGAAATTTTGAAAAAAATATGGTCAGACTACGTCCGCGTGGATTTGGGATTTTCAATAATAGATGGGATTATTGGAAGTCCAACATGAAAGCGGAGTAACATGGAAAGAGAATGGCGATTTTTATTAAACCCATACCCATAAAGTCTCCCAACGGATTAGACCGGAGACAATTCAGAGATTATAAATTCCCAAATTTTCCCGGGAATCGAACCCAGGACCTCCCACCGCTCACCAGGGAGGGAGGTCATAATAGATCGTTCGTGTGTATCGCAGATAGCGGAGCTGTCGCACAGCGTGCTCAGCCCGATGTCGTTCCGCGTGGAGTACAAGCGCGGCTCCAACGCGCCCGCCATGTTCCAGCGGCACGTGCGCTTCCAGGTAAGCGCAAACACGCGATAATGGTACAAACACATCGCTATAGGTCGCGATAAAAAGCAATCGCTATATAGTAAATTCCACGAGTCAAACTCCTAGGGAACAAAATACTCCCACCTCATTGGTTGATGCGCGCGGCTACGGATAAGTGACTACGTTCCGCTTTACAATGCGACAAGGATCTTTTGGCCCACGAATGACATTACCAGGGGGGCGTAGTTGTAGCAGAACTTAGTAGGATTCTTAGCTATGGCTTACCTGTAAGGTGGGAGGCATTAGTTCCGATTTTGGCCACGTACCAAAAAATTCTTGTCGCACTATAAAGGGAAGATTTACATGCTGGCAGGCAATTACGATGCATTGTATTTTTTTATTATAACAACTTTTTAGTAGAACATCTTTTTTTTAATGATTGAGTATTTAATAGTAGTATTCTGTGTATGTTATCAATATCTTCAATCTCTATGTTCACAATATCAGACATTTTAAATATTTTGCACTAACACGCAGGTTCAACCTCAAGAACTATGAACATACTGAGAAAAATCTGGCAAAGACGATCTTAAAAACGATTTGGCTACTGAAGGTCACGTGTATTAACGAACGCATAAGAACAATTTTCTTTGGGAGCTTGTTTCGTGGAATGAACTATAGATATATGTATAATATTATAAATAAAATTTTTAGTGTCTTCTTCGTAGCCTTTTTCATTTTAACTGAAAGGTATAAAAACGTATTTCGATGAAGATACATAATTTTTTAAAATTTTGTTTGACTTTATATTCATTAAAATGTTTGTAAAACCTCAGTAAATACATACGTTCCTACAACTAACTACTAACGTAATTAAAATAATCCGATTTATGTATGTAGGATTTTATTTATATGATAAATTTCATAACTAACCATTATTTCACCCACGGTTAGTAAGCTGTATCCAATTGAAAATTAACGTTAATTAACGTTATTTATTGGTAACGTTAACAAGCCTTGCCCCAATCGCGACGCTCGGAATACGGGTCGACGATCATAGGGTAGACTCTTAAACTGGTGTTAATATTAATCTTTGTTTAAATTCATTTCCAGGTGGATATATCGACGATAACGAAGGCACCAGGCGAGAACGGCAAAGAGTATCTCTACGCTATCACGTTCACGCTGTTATCTGGTAAGTGTGACTGTTCACGTCTGGAATACTTTGATGCTGGATGTAGAAATAATAACGTTAAATTAAATTATATTCCGTGAATTTAGAAATAACGTTAAATTAAATTGCCCATTAATCTCTTGCCATGTTCTTATACTTAAAGTGTGGCACAATTCTTGCTTGAGAATTGTAGCAAGCTAATACCACTTGAGCTTTTATACCCAAGTAACAGAAACGCCAGGACAAAGCTTTTCGTGTGAGCCACAACTGAAAACTGGATTAAAGTTAAAAGCCGATAGAAGTGATCAAGGATCAAAGTTTAAACAGTACATATTAGCTCATGGGAAGCGTGCGGTGATGATGACGCGAGTTCCATGATTTCTGTTCACCCAAAAAATGCTCAACGCGCCTAAAGAAGTTTTCACTTCTAAAATTTCCAAGTCAGCGTTATTATGTTTGTATACAAGGGTATAAAAGTACAGCGCTGATTTTCTGCTTGGACCCTTATGGTTATGGGTAGGGAGGAAGGAGATGACAGGGTATTGATTTTCGTGTGAAAGATAGAGACGACACTAATTATAGAGCTCCGTTGTACCCTTTGGCATACGAATTTTAAAACTAATTACACTATAACAGGTAATTTTGCAGGTAACATCCGTCGATTCAGACGCGTGTGCGAGGTGGTGCAGGCGGCCGTGTGCCGCGCGCCGGGCGCGTTGCGGGCGCCTCCCCACCATCCCCCGTCGCCGCGAGCCACTCGCCGCGCGCTTGCGCCCCACGGTGAGCTGAACCTTACCATCACTACTACAACACCTTTTTATTTTTTTGTTGACGAGGGGTTAATTTAGCTCTAAGATACTCGACCTGCTGGGGGAGGGGGGAGATCACACATTCTGGGGATATCCCCTCACTGATGCATCTTACCTTACCACTACAGCCCTAAGTAAGTAACTCTAAGTTGTGTTCCAAGCTCTGTAACTCGCAGTTGTGTTCCAAGCGTAACACCAAGTTATGTTCCAAGCTCCATAACTCAAACTTGTGTTCCAAGCTCTGTAACTGTAAGTTATGTTTCAAAGCTCTAGAACTCAAAGTTATGTTCCATGCTTTGTAACTCCAAGTTGTGTTCCAAGCTCTGTAACTCCAAGTTGTGTTCCAAGCTCTATAACTACAAATTGTGTTCCAAGCTCTGTAACTCCAAGTTGTGTTCCAAGCTCTATAACTACAAACTGTGTTCCAAGCTCTGTAACTCCAAGTTGTGTTCCAAGCTCTATAACTACAAATTGTGTTCCAAGCTGTGTAACTCCAAGTTGTGTTCCAAGCTCTATAACTACAAATTGTGTTCCAAGCTCTGTAACTCCAAGTTGTGTTCCAAGCTCTGTAACTCCAAGTTGTGTTCCAAGCTCTGTAACTCCAAGTTGTGTTCCAAGCTCTGTAACTCCAAGTTGTGTTCCAAGCTCTATAACTCCAAGTTGTGTTCCAAGCTCTGTAACTCCAAGTTGTGTTCCAAGCTCTATAACTCCAAGTTGTGTTCCAAGCTCTGTAACTCCAAGTTGTGTTCCAAGCTCTGTAACTCCAAGTTGTGTTCCAAGCTCTATAACTACAAACTGTGTTCCAAGCTCTGTAACTCCAAGTTGTGTTCCAAGCTCTATAACTACAAATTGTGTTCCAAGCTGTGTAACTCCAAGTTGTGTTCCAAGCTCTATAACTACAAATTGTGTTCCAAGCTCTATAACTCCAAGTTGTGTTCCAAGCTCTATAACTACAAACTGTGTTCCAAGCTCTGTAACTCCAAGTTGTGTTCCAAGCTCTATAACTACAAATTGTGTTCCAAGCTGTGTAACTCCAAGTTGTGTTCCAAGCTCTATAACTACAAATTGTGTTCCAAGCTCTATAACTCCAAGTTGTGTTCCAAGCTCTATAACTACAAGTTGTGTTCCAAGCTCTATAACTCCAAGTTGTGTTCCAAGCTCTGTAACTCCAAGTTGTGTTCCAGCAGCCGCGGAGATACCGGACAGTCCGGAGACCCCGCACCAGCAGTCCGACCACGACAGCGACTCGTCCGTCTTCGACACGGTCAAAAGCCCCACCAGCCATACGTCGATCGATCAATTGGACCAGGTAAATATACTCTTTTTTTATTCAACTACAAGTTAGCTCTTAACTGCAATCTCACCTGAGGAAGCGGGCTAACTTGGAAGAGGTATAGCACAGCTTGATCGGTGTCTACACGGCATCGTTCCAGAACGCTAAATCACTTGGCGGTACGGCTTTGCTGGTAGACTGGTAACTGGTAACCACTCACACCAGACCAGAGACAATTTAGAAATTATAGAATCCCAAATTGCCTGCCGAAAATCGAACACGGCACCTGACCAATTGAGCATAGCGCTATATTATATATTAACTAGAGTGAACAGGCATTTTCTAGACAAGCGCGCTCTATCTTAAGCTGCATTTTCACTTACTATCAAGTGTGATCGGCAGTCAAGCAGTAGTCTAAATTAAAAAAAAAGATATTTACTGCTGGACATGTCTCTTACAAGGATCGCTACGGTGTCTGTCGGCGGTTTTGGAGTTGAAATGATGATTTTTTTATTGTTTCTTTTCAGAATGGCACCCATCCTCTGGGTTCAAGCTCATCAGTCACAAGTGGTTCCAGTGGATATAAAGTAAGTGTTTTATGTTATTACATATTTACATTTAAGTACAGCTGATATTATATTAAAAAAAAGCAAAAATATAAAAATATAAATGCTGAGATTAGAACTGTTGTTTGCTAAATTATATAGTCTCAAATCCCAGCCGAAATCAATTTTCCATTCCATTTTGCATGTGTGAAGTCAAAACAAAAATAACATGTTCCAATTAAGATTAAAATACATAATATTATGTTCCGGTCGGAATCATCGACGGTATATATGTACGAAAAAATATGTAAATATATAATACGAGCTTTTAGCCGCGGTTCCGCTCACGTTAAGGTCGATGGTACCTCCTTAGGGGTTGAATTTTCAAAAATTCTTTCTTAGTGCATGTCAAGAAGGTTATAATTATATATATTCTATGTAGACACTGGAGACTGCGCCTAAAACATTGTAGTGAAGACAAGGTCATGCACCTAGATATTTTTAGGCTCTAGGTTTTTCTATAACTTCACACACTATTTAAGTAGGTGACAACGAGACAAAAAGTATCCAGACCTGTTCAAGGCTAAACTTTGCTTCAATGTTTTGTTTGCATACCATTCTCCAGTGTTTATACTTTAACCTTCTTGGCGCACGCCTACGTCATAATAGCTATCTGCATGCCAAATTTCAGCCCTATCCATCCAGTGGTTTTTCCTTCCTTTTCCTTTTATACTTAACCTTTTCCTTTTATATATTTAGATTTGATGTACCCAGGATATATGGGTAACTATAACTCGGTGTTGTCGGTCAATATTAAGGTCGAAATTCTGCACTAGGTGTTATGAGGCTCTTAGCAATAATGTCGCACAGAACAACACATTAAGTATACAATCAGTCGTGGGATTGCAGCAAGGCGTGCGCGGCCGCCGCGCCGCCGAGCCTGCCTCCGCCTCCCTCGACCACGAGATCATGAGCTGCGGCCGCGACCTGCCCGGTGAGACACACACACACACACACATACACCGTACACATACACGTAGACCTACACAGATACACGCAGAACTACACAGATGTACCTAGACCTACACGGATACACGCAGAACTACACAGATGTACGTAGACCTACACGGATACACGCAGAACTACACAGATATACGTAGACCTACATAGATACACGCAGAACTACACAGATGTACGTAGACCTACACGGATACACGCATAACTACACAGATATACGTAGACCTACATAGATACACGCAGAACTAGACAGATATACGTAGACCTACATAGATACACGCAGAACTAGACAGATATACGTAGACCTACATAGATACACGCAGAACTACACAGATATACGTAGACCTACATAGATACACGCAGAACTAGACAGATATACGTAGACCTACATAGATACAGGCAGAACTACACAGATATACGTAGACCTACATAAATACACGCAGAACTACACAGATATACGTAGACCTACATAGATACACGCAGAACTACACAGATATACGTAGACCTACACAGATACACGCAGAACTACACAGATATAGGTAGACCTACACACATGCATGATTATGTCATAAAAATAATCGTAAATCATAATATATTCTAGTATATTATACTTTTATTAAACCTTACTGTCGTACCGTTCCGAAGGCACGCACACGAAACGCTCGTCGTCAGAGTGTCGCGACGCGACATCGTCGCCGCGTCGCGGGCTCGAGTCGCGCGACAGCGGCATCCGCGACGAGCTGCGCAGGAACAACTCGCTGCGCGACAGTCGCCGCGACCACCCCGCGCCAGTCGCGTGAGGCGCGACCTGTGCCGGCTGCCAAAGGTGCTGCGTCGTCCTCGGTTATATCTTGCGCTGTTTCTGTATGTGCTGATGCCTCGAGACCCGTTTTCGGTCTTACGACGATATTGTTCGGTTCGTCTCGATTGGTTGTCTTTAGTTCGTGACGGTATGCCGTGACACGAAAGGCTGGAAACCGGTTTAAAATTAACCGGTAAGTAACGGTTATTTAGTTGATTTTATCGTTCGGAGTATGTAAACGTTAAAAGAGCGTTATTGAAAACCCATACTAACCGGTTTATACCGCAAGCGTAGACGGAGCAGTATATTTTGTACGTACCACATAGGTATTGAAGATAGACGACAAAAACTGTTCGAAACCGAACAAAATTCAACAAAACCTATTTTATGAACTTTTTTGCCTAAAACCGGTTAATTGTGGTTAAAGGTTAGAACAAAACCGAAATGAAAGTTGATTATGTATTCAAACGTTAACCGGTTCGGATTCTTTACCGGTTTCCGAGCTCTACTCGAAACTATATTATGCAGTCACAAAATTTAGGTATATATATGCGAAACTGTGAACTGTTAAAAACGGGGCTAGGATGCCGGAAAAATTTTCAAACTGGTTTCACTCAGTGAAATTGCGTATTAAAACAACCTACATACAGGTTGTTTTAATAGGCATTTACGACGACACTCGGAAGCTGATCTCAAATAACTCGTTGATTTGAATTAATTATTTCATTCTAGATTTATACCTGTGAATGGAATAATAGGATTAACACTTTACAGGGCTTTAGGGTAGCGTAACGTAGGGTCTATCATCTAAAACATTTAGGCAATTTGAACACATAATTATAATTACAAAGTTCATTCCAGTGTGTAGACATTGAACTGGAATCATCTACGATCAATAATGTACTAGATAAGCAGTCGGTCAAAAAGTGTCCGTTAAAATTAGTTCTCATCCACAATTGGGAACCTTATAATACTTACTAATACTTTTGCTTATTTTTAAAAAGTGAGGCATATGTTTCATTTACAGTTTGTTTGCATGTCTAGTGCATTATTGATCGAAGGGGACCTTCTTTTTTGGGTTGTTTATACTGTGGACGTCCACTGCTGGACATAGGTCACTTGCAAGTACCACGGGATACCTTTTTGTGCTGTTTGTATCCAGCGACCCCCTTAAATCGTCTGTCCACCTGATAGGGGCTCTCCCAATATCGCACTTTCAGATATGGGGTCGCCATTCAAGCACCTTGGGACCCCAACTATGTGCGCTGCCCATTGTTACCTCGGCTTAGCTCAGTCATCGACATAGTTCAAAGGTTAGCCCTTTGAGCTATGTCGATGACTATTTCATCTACGGATCTTCCTATTTATGATTTGATCCGAGTATAGCTCTCTCCATCGCCCGCTGAATAACTCTATATGCTTTCTTACCAGGTCCATAGTTAGCGACCATGTATCCATTTATCTATATTACCTAAAACCCTGTATAATACTGAAAAATAAATGTCAATTCTCAAAAAAAAGAAAAAAAAGAAAGAAGTAAAATAGAAATCATAATAAAATTTAACCAAAGATTGATTTTTTGTACGAAAATATATAAAAATCGCGTTTACCTCAATTATTTCCTAAAACAACTGCCACAGTTCGTCCTGCGCCTAATACATAGTACTCGTAAATATACACATAATATGCACTCCATCCTGAAAAGATATTTTTTCAATGAATTTAAAACATTTTAATTTCACAAAATGTTTTTTTAAGATTTTAAAATTAGGCACGCATAAGCGATAGTGAAATTATTATTAGCCGATTGAAAAAGAAAATTGTCACTTAAATCGAGTTTAATAATAACAACCATTTGCATAATTTTGCATTTAACAGTCAAATGCATTTTAACTTGCACTCCTGTCAATTTATCGGTCCATCGTAGGTACACTAAACTGGAGTTTTTGCTATTCATCTAACAATTATACCCTGATTTCTAATTCCGTGGAATTCTGACGTTTCGTAATGTTACCAGAGATAAAACAATTCCCACAAATAAGATAAAAAATTCAAAACTTATGTAAATAAAAATCAACTGCCGCATGTAGAATATGACAAATGCCTAACAGACACTTCATGGTGAGAATGTCATTTGACTTCCATTTTTGAATGAATTTTTCAATGTGCTTCTTTTGCTTTCTATTGCTGTTAGTATGCACTTTCTAGTTTCCACTCTTGGTGTTTTCTATTTTAAGGCGAAACGACTAATATTATCATTCGGCATATGGCTTTTTATGATGACAGGGAATTAAAGTAGTTTGGGGTAAAATCGTACTTCGTAAAAGTTAACCCTGTTCTCCATACAAATAACTCATCTGTAAATGACAATGACAGCTGTCAGAATTCCACGGAATTAGAAATCAGGGTATAGTATTATAATACAGTATGGCCGAATGTTAAAATGGTGCTTAATTTTTAAGCATGTCTTAATGTCACCTCAAATATTAAGTGACCAGTCAGCGACATTTATATTTCAGAAATCTTTTCTGAGAACACTGAAGCATTAACTTTAAGACTATTGGCATACAGTGCAAAATTTAATGTACTTCAAAACGCGACGCTCGACCATAATGGTTTATCTTATGTTTCGAAGTACATTCAATTTTGCACTGTATGTCAATAAACGTAAAGTTTATTATTCAGTGTTCTCAGAAATTGCTCTCTGTGTGCTGGGCCTTTGAATTCCTGCTGGGCTGATGTCGACAGACGTCGCGTCGGTCGCGCGTATGTTTTCTATACGTACGCGCGACCGACGTACGCGACCGACAGGAGTAGGCGATTCAGGCTTTAGCGTTTTGAGGAGGGTACTATAATATAATCTATATGAATTGACTAATTATTTTAACTTGATCGATTCGGCGGAGAACTTTTGACACGAAAACGGCGCGTATAGCAAAATGTTTTTTATATATAATAAAATAATGAATATAGCTGTATTTAGTAAGCTTATATTATGTGTTTGGAGATACAATGTTGAAACCGGCCATCTATGTACTTAAAAAAATGTTATTGCTATATATTATTAAACCCATGTACTGATTTGTGCTATTTTAGTTAGGGGCCTCGAAATATGCGGTATTTTTGCAAATTTGTCAATGGAATATATAAGATTTACCCCTTACTGCCGTTAAGTTAGCTTAAGGCGAATGCTCACTGTGGCTACTCTTTATAAATTTAATATGTATTAGTTACCTACTCTTAATGCTTTCCGGGTAAATGTTTGTGGCACGTATGTACTTAATGCTGTTTCAAGAGTGGATAGGAGTTTGGCAGAAATGTACGAGTATGTGCTTCAAACCAATAAGATTATTGACATCAGATCATAACAAAATTATCACGTCATCCGTCAAAAATCTGATTGGTCGAAGCACACGCGTCCTTTGATTGGGACAGTGATCAAAGCTTCCTCGTCAAAGAATGTAAATAAAAGTATATAATATTTTTGCGGGTCAAGTATCTATTGAAATTAAATTAATATTCTAGCTATTTTGAGGATTCGCCTTAAATATAGGTAATAGGTATAAATAGTTTGCACTTATATATAGAGAAGTTCAAAAGTATATCTGAGACACTATTTAAAACTAAAATTCTAATCTAAATTTTATTTCGAAATAAATGCGCCAATTTGACGTTATTTTTAGTTGCGTTCTACATACATATTTTGAACTTGGCAAGTATATTAGTGCTAACCAAGAAGGTTATAACTATATTCTATAGACACTGAAGACTGCGCCTAAAACATTGTAGTGAAGACAAGGTCATTCACCTTAGTGATGTTTTTCTATAGGGTTTTCTATACCTCATACACTCATTTAAGTAGGATGAGAACGAGACAAAAACAACAGAGACCTGTTCGAGTCCAAATTCCTTCGCTTCAACGTTTTGTTTGCATTTCATTCTCCAGTGTTTATAATTTAACCTTCTTGGTGCTAATCCTTTTGTACACAATCTCTAAACTAAACTTAAATGACGGCTCTAAATGTAATGGTATCCCTTTTGGTAAGGAACATTGTGATAAAGATAGCACTATTTTTAGACCTGTAAAATTAAAAAAAACACCCAGTTGGAACGCAACTAAAAACCGGACTTTTTCATATGCTAAATACATTATACAGCAAAATCATTTATAAAATAGGAACACTTAGTCGATCAGAGTTTACATACTTGGCTGTTGTATATTGTAGCGAAAATGCATTATTTACGTATTTGTATATATATTATATAAATAATGACAGTTGCAAGAGGATTTTTTTATCAATGCAGTAGTTGATGAAAAATGTCTCGAGATTTAATTGTGCAATTGCCTTCAAAATCAATTGCCACTGTACTTTTTTATTGATGGAATATATTATAGGGGGATAGGAAACAAAACTGAAATTTCCGGAAAGGCTGATAGTTTGTGAAAGGGTAGGTTATCGTGACATTGAGAGGGGGGAGGAGTTATACTGTAAAGGGGGTAAAAGGTCACCCAATTTGGCCATAAGATGAAAAGGATGAAAGACGTTGAAATATAGAGCTTGGACACTTGTAGCAAGAGTGTTATACAATTACTCCTCAGATTTACTTACAAGAACATGGTAGGGATAAAATTACTTGACAATTATCGCTCGAGATTATAAGTTTATAATAAATATTTACATATTGGATATCTGTGCATTAAAATATCAATGGAAAATAAAATTAGGTTTGTTGATCACGACTTGAGAGAAGAGTTTTGTTAAACTTCCCAGATAATTCATAAATTTTATGAACCTATCTATATTATGCTTTTTACATTATATTTCTTGTGACATTTTATATATTTTTCTTTCTAAGTGTTTTGCCTTCAATAATTTTTTTAATGATTGATTTGATATATTTAATTACTTTTAACCGTTGTAATTTAAAAAATAAATTGCTAGTAGTAGTAAATTGCTAGGTAATTAAATTCCTAACATGTTATTCGTAACTTGTACTTGAACCTTATTAATCGTGTAGGAAATGAAACTACTTGGGCTTGAAGAAAAGTAACTAAAAATTTCATCCATAGACTTATCAATCACTCTTTATATTTTTTTTATTATGAAAGAAAAAGCTAGTAATGAAAAACCTATATATACATATATCTATATATGTGAAGTATAAAAAAATCTTTTAAGGTGAATTTTTACAAAAATTTAAAAGTAATTATTATATTTCACTAAATAAATGCTTCGTTTTAGCAGCATAATTTTTAAGCAACAATACCTATATTAAAATATTTTTTCATTTCTGAAGGTATGACACTAAATATGTTTGCTGTAATTTTACATCCTATTAAAATTGCGCAAATCAACCCTTTACATTCGTGGAGGATTTATCACTGCATATTTTGATTGTACATAATTACTAAACTCAACTAAATTAACAGGTCTAAGTATAATGCTTTACTTTTACTTAGGTCTAAGTATAATTTATGAAATTGTGAAATTGATACTCTTACTAGACACTATTAGTAGCCCTGTTAAATTAGAGTTTGTGACATGTGTGCAATCAAATTAATAAGCACCTTGTTCATATAATAATTATCTACACATTATATTTTCTCATGTTAAATTATTTATTTATATGCAAAAAAATTGAACACCTTTTGTTTTTGGTCAGGTTATGTTACTCTTTTATTTTAAATATGTACGTGCTAATAGTATTTTTTTAAACCGTAACGTACTTCTGTGAGAATTCGCCTTAAATCACTATTTTAATATCGAATTATAGGTTGTTGTTGGCGTCGACACGGCAAAGTAATGTAACTTGCAAATTAAAATTAAATTCAAGCGAAAAAATCAAATCAGTAGAAATTTATTTTATTTTTATTTTTATTTTTGTTTAATATTTCTTAGATTTAAACACTTTCTAATAACAAATATACTAATTCAAGAGTCCTGGCTTTGCCTGTTATATTACTGCTGTACGCAAGAGTTCCATGTAAATATATATAGAGAATTGTATGTACTAGTCTAGAATGAATGATTGAACGCACATTATGTTTAGATTTATGGTTGTTTAAGGTTCGCGTTAATTATGATATTATTATACTATCGTTTATTTTTTTAATGTGTGCGAGCGTTGTTTTGGACTATACTTGCGATATTGCAAGCTCTTTAAAATCTTGACATCTTTTTAATCTGCTCCACAAAAATCCACGGATATGACAATAGTACATTGTTCCTCGACGGGAGAAAGTGACCGATTACTACGAGGGTGTAGTTTGAGGCCCGAGGCCGTAGGCCGTAGGGCCGCAATACGCCCGAGAGGAATCGCACTTTCTCCCGAAGGGATACATAGTGCTTTATACTACACCTGCGAGGAAAATAATAAAATAATCAAAAATATTAAAATTATTACCGTAAATCAATCAGATGAAGAGGTTGGGTTTCCATTGTCTTCTTCTTCATATGCTTTGTTGTAACTATTTCTATCTATCTTTAGATATCTTGGGTAAAAGATTTTCAATATAAAAATAACTACTTAGCCACATATTTTTAATTCTGGCGGCGTTGGGCAGGCCCGGATCTAGGGGGGGGCAGGCCGGGGCCCATGCCCCGGGCGGCAGATTCAGAGGGCGGCAAATTCCAAATGCTGAGTACAACATTATCGCAACTTTGCGATGATTGAACGCGCAGTATAGTAGTAAAATAATCTATAGGTCAATGGCGGATTATCCTTAAGACAAACTAGGCAAACTAAGGCACGTGCCTAGGGGCGCGAGTTAACAAGGGGCGCCAAAATTAAGTAAGCAGGTGCTGCAAAGTTAGCACAGGTCTTTCGAAGTTGCAAACTTGGATTAGTACCTACCTATATCTACACGACTTTTATTGGTCCTAACAACATATAAAAAAATCAGAACTAGCCGTTAGTTCAGTTAGCCCAATCAGGGGCGCCGATGAGGTGCTGCCTAGAGCGCTGTCGACATCTAATACGCCACTGTATTGGTACATTACATATTTCAAACTGTTACAGGTCATATTTTGTACTAGATGATGCCCACGGCTTCGCCCGTGTGTATTTAGGTTTGTAAAAATCTCGTGGGAACTTTGATTTTCCAGAACAAAAAGTAGCCTATCTGTAGTAAGTAGTAACCCGTCCACAAAACGGAAAAATTCCGTGGGATCCTTACGATTTCGGAATGCAATTCCTTACAGCATCAGGGTTGAGGAGTTGGACATGTACCTACTCGAGGTCATTCAACAATAAAGTCTTTAATTGGTATCCCCAATATCAATTTAAATAACCGACAGTGCCTAAATCCCATTAGTTTTGGGGATCAGATCCCCTACAGCATCAGGATTGAAGAGTTGGTATCCAAATTTTTTGTAGGACAGTGTCGCAATGTTTCTCTATCGATTAACAAAAAATTACGCAAATCGGTTCAGAAATCTCAGAGATATCGGTGTACATAGGTAGAAAAACACAACTCCTCCTTTTTTGAAAGTCGGTTAAAAAAGTAGCCTATGTTACTCCCTGGTTAATTTTCTACTTGTATGTGAAAGTCCCGTCAAAATCGGTTCAGCTGTTCCAAAGATTAGCCCGTTCAAACAGACAGACAGACAGACAGACAGACAAAAATTTTAAAAACGTGTGATTTGGTTATAGTATCGTTCAAATAACCATATGAGCTTAATATGAGGTAGTTATTTCGATATTACAGACAGACACTACAATTTTATTTATTAGTAAGTATAGATTAAGTACATTGAAAATATTTTGAAAATTCTTTTGGATGGCACCATGATGGCACTGTATAATCGATGAACCTAAAACTGTAATTTTTTCATTTTTGTCTGTCTGTCTATAATCTTGGCCACGAATCACGTCGAATCTACTACGCCAGTCAAATCTTACATTAAAATCGCAATGAAACGGCAAGTTCTGATTTTTTTAATATGATGTTAGGACTACTACCAGTAGTCCTAATCTGATTTTGTAGCTTCGAAAGACCTGTGCTTACTTTGCAGCACTCGAAAAACCGCGAAATTTTTGCACTTTTTTTGGATTTTTCAATATAAACCTAAACTATGCGTTTGTTAAAAAATGTTTATACTTTTTTAAAGTAATATAAAAATTGCTACAATTTAAGTCTACTAGAACCAGCTCTGAAAATTCAATATTTACTGAGATAGGTACAGCTCTTCAAAACTTGACAATTATTTCCAAAAAAGTTAAATTTTACGGTTTGGTCAATTTCAAACTCCGATATTGGGGAAAATACTCATTTTACAGGTAAAGTTAAATGAAAAAATGTTGTAGTAAATATTATTACTTAACTTTAATTTAAACATAAAACGACATTTGTAGGCCATATAGGTAGGTAGTATAGGTAGTTTATTTACAAATCCTAAAAATTAAAAAAATAAGAAAACTGCATTTTTCGCTTTAGTTTGTTTTGAAGCTACGCATTTTTTTTAACACTTCTATTTTTTATTTTATTAAACAATAGATTTTTTTTTTCTAAAAAAGTGAAATTTTAAGATTTGGTCAATTTTCGACCGTAATGTTGGGAATATTGCTCATTTTACGGGTAGAATTTTATAGGCAAAAATGTTTAAAGGTTGAGGAGGGAAAGTATACTTTTTTTACATTACATTAATCTCGGGGGGGGGGGGGGGGGGGGGGGCGCAACTAAAATATTGGTGGGGGCGGCATTTTTCAGTTTTTGCCCCGCCTCGAAAAAACTGAAGATCCGGGGCTGGCGTTGGGCGGCGTCATCAAATCTTCACTATCACTACTAGACACTTTGACTTCCATAATAGCTACTTGTAATTTTATAAATTGAAAATTTGGATAGGTAAAACAAAAGAAAGCGACTCGCAAAATAAAAAGAAAATAGCGCGAAAAAAAATCTATTTTGTATTTTTTACTTTTATTTTTGTTCATATGTAATTATAATAATTAAAATTAAATATATTTAAACTAGCAGACCCCGGTCCTGCCCGGTGACATAGCGACATCAGCGCCGCCTACCGTGACGGTTGTTATTTATTGGGTGCTTTTTACGTCGTGTTTGTCGACATAGGTTTTTTTTCATGTACTGATCGGATTTGATCAAAAATTAAAAAGAAAAAAGCACGTTAGTAATGGAATTTCATAAATGGAACTTCCGCTCTAGCGCGTTAACAATGAAATTCCATATATTTTTCGTCCCGCCTATTTGTTTGACAGTAATGATGTACTTTGACTTTCGATATGAGAAAAACCAGAAGGTACTTTCAAAGCAGGTGTAGTATAAAATAATATCTTTGATCTTAATTTATTTGAAGGCCGGCGGATTCGTGCATGTAAAGACGGACCTAGCTCTTAGGAGCAATCTAAGACGGCCGCTTAGTGTGTAAATAATCGCAAGCATAGCCCAAAAATACTTGAATATTAAAGGATGTAATATGTTCATTAGATAGATCATTTTGTATATTTGGTCGATAGCTATGTATGTATAATAACTGTAATTTATTATAATTAGTTTTGTTTTTTGGATATTTTTTACCGCACTAGTGTATAAAAAAACGGAAATTGAAAAAAAAAGTTACTGTAAGTTATGTTTGTTTCTTTATTTTGATGTTTTTGTGACCAAAGTGAGATATATATTTTTATGTTAACAGAAAAACTCTGTAAAATGCATTTTTCTCTCTAGTGCGGTAAAAATTACCTTAATTTATATATAATAATAATTATCTCTTACCAAATTATAATTAACCATTCAATCGCTATCATCAAAATGTAGACCTGATTCATCACATATCACAGATGATTTCGTATTGCTGTAACTTAAATATATTATATGAAAATTATATAAGGCCGGCTGCACATTGGCCGCTATTGCCTGAGCAACTAGTCGCATTTGTATTTGTATTGGCTTCGCACCCCTCAAAAGTTGCTAAAGCAACTACGGAAGTGGTTTACAGAAGCCAGTGAAAGTAGCTTGTGCAACCGCACGGTTGCTTGAGCGTTTGTGTGGCATAGTGTACAAATCAAGTGAGCAGTAGTTGGTTGGTCCAGCCACTGATAAGTAGCTCAAGCGATAGAACCCATGCGCGGCCAGCCTACATCATATGCTTGAGAGAAGATGTTACTTAATCGTAAAAAAAAATTGTTATATAATGTAAAACTGAATGGTTGAATGAATGTTTTTGTTTGTTATTATTTTTAGTTGAATTTTTCATTGTTTACTTATAATTCTTTCATTTAATTTTTTGCGAGTTAGCTTACTTCAAAAACAGACTCCTGGAGCTCTATATTATATCTAGGTATAGTTTTTGACCTAAAATATCGCCTAGTTTCTGAAACCGTACATAACGCTTTATTATTATAATTTGTAAAGAATGCCTTCAAGAGTTATAAAGTAACTAATCCATATATTTTAAAATCGTGAAGAGAAACTGTAATTTTGTACTCGCTAATTGTTAAGGTGGTCAATGTGTTTTCACTCTTTTGTCTTTGGCCGGTGGTTTTTGATTTTAATATTCGGTTTTTAAACTTTTTGATTTTAATTTCGGATATTTTTTAGTTTCAGATTTATTATGGCGAAACAGTGCGATCTTTTCAATATATTATTTTATCCTACTTCTGCACAATTTTAATTCATCGATAATTATAAATTAAAAAAAAATATCTTTATTTAATCGATCTGTCTTAATTTTATTTCCAACCTTTATAGTAAACTTTATCATATTCATTAGTTATTGTAATCAAAAAGCACCAACCACTCTCATTAAAAATACATAAAATATTTTGACGTGTTCGTGAAAGTACATATGTACCTACTTAATTTGTAATATATTATTACTTTTATTGCTACTTTTCGGTGCGCGGGCAATTATCTTTTATTATATACTTGTTTATATACAATTGTGTATGTCCGTATGTATGTAACATCGTTGCTCGTGAACTGTATTAAGGCTGTACATTTTATCTAAGAAATATGCTCCGCTATCTGTACTGTAACTGCTTAAGAGATCATTGGTTAATATTGAAAAAATAATAAATTGAAAAATCCTATAATTTGTTTTCATTTTCCTAAGAAATCCTATCTAGAATAATCGTTAATGGTTTTTTCAATACATTTAGTTTGTAAAATAGCAGATAAAACACCGCTTTCAAAACTGTAAAGTAGAATATTACCGCACAATTAATATGGCATAGTTGGCCACCTACAAAATTCTTGCGATAATAACATGATAATAAGTAATAATTAATTACCATGCGACACCAACTTAGACGAGTCAAGGATACCAACAATGGGTCCAGGACGGTGTTGTTGATGAATAACAAGTATAAATTAAAAATTTAAAAAACTCCCGACATTCGTGATGACGGCCATCTTGGATTTGCATAGTCCTATTCTACTAATCAAGCCCTTTCATTTGATACCCATATTGAGGGAGTTGTGGAAAAATATGTAATCCACGATTTTGTGGCGGCGGCCATCTTGGACCGATTTTCATCAAACATAGCTAAGAACACTCCCGATTACTTACTTCACATTTCAAACGAAAAAATCCGCATTCAAACCGGTTCACCCGTTTGAGCGCAACGGTGGAACAGACAAACATACACCCAGATACATCAAAATTATAACACCCCGTCATTGTTGGGGGTTAGAAAGAAACTTTTTTTTATCCATTTACAAGTTAGCCCTTGACTACGATCTCACCTGATGGTAAGTGACGATGCAGTCTAAGGTGGAAGCGGGCTAACTTGGAAGAATCAATTTATGTACCTACTCAATTTTATGTAGGTACTAGCGGACCCGGCAGACGTCGTCCTGCCCGCTATTAGCGCCACCTACCGGGTCCAATTTTTCTACTTACAAACCTTCCTCTTGAATCACTCTATCTACTAAAAAAAACCGCATCAAAATCCGTTGCGTACTTTTAAAGATTTAAGCATACATAGGGACATAGAAAGCGACTTGTTTTATACTATGTAGTGATAACAATGTGCTTCATACTAACATTATTATCTAGGTATAATAGTTTCCTTCACATCCAGAAATCGAACTCGGGAGCTCCAACAAATTATAAACATATAGAAAGGTAATAATAGAAGAGCTTACTCGAGGTAGGTAATTATGGGTCTGTTTCCACACGAGTAGATAAGTACTTACCACAGGTACAGAGAGGAAGCTTCATACAAACGGCCCGCTGTAGGTACACTCACACATATGCGCATGTTTGTCACCAACTGTACTGGTTAGTGGAACGAGCACGCGTCCGTGAACCGTTGGTGAGTGTGTTTGTGTGAGTGTACCTACAGCGGGCCGTTTGTATGAAGCTTCCTCTCTGTACTTATCTACTCGTGTGCTGTTTCACCACCTTCTGATAAGTGTCGGATAGGCAAAACGTAAGTTTTGACACTTTCTTACTTACTTTATGTCAAGTGAGTAGTGACACAGACAAAAGTTGTGAATAAGCTATCCGACACTTATTTGGTGGTGAAACAGGTCCTTAAGTCTCTATGTTCATCGGCAATATGCGCAAAACATACAAACCCATAGACTTAGAAAAAGGTATAGATACTTACAAAAGGTATGCGAGGGCCTTCAAGAACACATCCGAAGGATGGTATAATCACTCGACACCTTAACTGACGTCTCTAAACGAATTTTTCAGGGTAACTGGACTGGTAATTAGTAAGAAAGGAATCAAAAACAAAATAAAACAAGAAATTTGATTTTTTAAATATATTTCAGTAATCAAAATATAATAATAGGCTTACACGTTAGTAGTTACAATCGTATCCCATGGCATGACCAATTGTTTAAAACAACCGAAACAGGCGAAATTATTACAAAAAAAAAGGCTTTAACCAGCTATACAAAACGTATTCTGAGGCTAAAAGAAAAGAAAAAAAAAAGAAAAATAAAGTCTGGCCCAAAAATATATTTACAAGCAGATAAAATACAATTCCCATAGAGTATTATGTTTTTACATGAATCATCAGTGCAATTTATTCACAATGTGACAATTTTTCGCTTATTTTTATAATAAATAAAACGTAAACCAACAAAAGCTGCCTTATACGCTAAATCGTGAAAATTACCTTAATATATTGTGCATTTTATAACACTTTTATTTAAAAAATGGCTGCCAGATATTCCTTTATAATTTTTTTTTTTAAATTTCAATTCAATATATCTAACGCTATTTATTATCTTCGGTTATTTTTAAAAATTAATACTTCTCGTCCTGTATTTAAAAAATGCGTTATACTTATAAAATATTGATTGTATATAAATTATGAACTAAGTTTTTATTTACAATATCATTTTTCGGCTACTTTTATATTTTTTCCATTTAAAATAATAGGTTTTGTGTAGGCAAGCATTTGTCAATTCACTTATAAACTATTTTCAAATACTCGAAAATGATTATCACAAAAGAATGTCGGAAAAGAAACGCGATGTCAGGAACTCGAGTCTAGTGAATATGTACATAATAATTAATTATTTATTTTTTAATAATTCTTAAGTAATTTTTATATCACAAATAAAATTTCCACACTATTTTTTATGAGCAATTACATTTTTTAACTACTATTGGTCAGATTTATGTATAGCAGTGTTCGCCTGAAGCGTCAGAAAAGAAGCAAAGAATAAATGACAATAACTAGAAAGACGGTAGTCGGAAAAACGACGTTAAACTTGAATATTCAAATTATTAAGGTTTTAAAAAAATATCCTAACATTTTCAATACATCTTTTTAATTTGTCTTAATTCGGAATAGACGTAACAGCCTCATACGTCCAATCGTTAGAATAATATTGAAAGATTCGCCTAATGTGACGTGGCAAGATGGCGATATCCAATCAATATTAAAACATAAATAATGGACGTCGTTATTTCCTCAAACGAAAATACGGCGTACAAAACCATTCGCGGAAAAAATCGAGCAAAATGAGCAATTATTAATACAATTAAGTAAAAATCATTCATTCCAAAATTAAATTTGGATATTTAATAGTACTTTTTGCAACGATAAATACAAATAATATCGTAACCCATCACACTTCGTCACATCACCTAAGAAACACGCAACGAAAAACAAAATGGACAGTAAACAACACTGCTGAGCACAATTTCTCTACATTTATGTCTATCTATTTAATTTAGACTTATTTTTAAACTGTCATATACCATAATATATAAGTAAATATGTATACTTGAAAAGCGTTTTTTCCTATAAATAATATAATATACAAAGTCCCGAAAAATTACAAAATGGGGGACGAACGTCATTTATTTTCAAGGACGCTGGGTACTTCTTGGGTACTAAGTTCAAAAAATACATAGAACACTCTCAGATTGGCGAAAAAAAACGCGCGGTTAACATTCTGCACCTTATAGAGACAAAAGGCATACTAAAATTTACAACTCTGGCATCTGTTAACAACAACACATTTTGAATTTTGTAACCTTTGATTATCCACATGTTTGTAACCAAAACCAAAATAAAGCAGAAATTTTCTAATAACCTGTCTTCGGACATTGCTTTGTGGCTTAGTAATGTAGTGGTTTCGACTACTCTTTAAGATTAAATTGCTTCGGTTATGTTGCCACAGGCGATTTATGGATTTAATTTTAATTGCGCGTTTTAAGTTGTCAGTCTGAAAGTATTCACGAGTTTTAATAAAAATGCATATTTAATTTTTCATTTCTTACACCATCTTACATAAATATTTACAATTTGATCACGTAACTTCGTTTCTGTTTAACTCTGTTTAGTTCCCGACCTAACCTAAAATTATTATAATAATATAGGAAACGGGCCGATTTATCCATACACTTAAATACAGATTCAATAACATGTAAGTGATCGCACACGACCGATTTTTCGTCGAACGATTTAATTTTTATGAAACTAAAACAAATCCGTCGTAAAAATCGACCGTGCACACACACACATGGGAATACGTACCTACTGCATAAAAGTGCATAGATAAATAAATTTTAAGTCACTAAAGGCCCCGTTGAAAGAAGTTGTAACAGTTTTGAGGATTAGGTTCCAAAAAATACAAAAAAAAAATTAATCCAACTACATAAATGGTAGTTATTTTTACTTAAATAGTAAAATTGATTTAAAAATGTACTTTATGAAAACTGAATTCCGTGGAACCGATAAATGGGTTCAACTAAAATCACTGGACATTACTGGGACAAAAATAACCCTTAATCTATTGCTAACAGCCGCGGCTGGATCGCTTCTTCACTTCTTCGCACTTCTTTTTGTTTGAAGAAGATGTGAAGTGAGCGGGAAGGCGCGAAACCGCACCCGTGAGTACGGTTACAAGAAGAGTTTCTCCAAAACGGTTACAACAATAGTAAGTAATTAATAATTAGACAACTAATCAATAAATACTAATAATAAGTAATTTATTACCTAATTAAAAATGTAAAGTAAAAAAAAAAAACAAAAAAAGCTGCCTAAACACA
Source organism: Melanargia galathea (assembly GCA_920104075.1). Taxonomy (NCBI): domain Eukaryota; kingdom Metazoa; phylum Arthropoda; class Insecta; order Lepidoptera; family Nymphalidae; genus Melanargia; species Melanargia galathea. Next base: position 30,964,884 of record OV049857.1, read on the forward strand.
ACGAAGAATGCCAGAATATTTCGTAGGGCTGATATGATTTTTGCTAACTTTTGCTCGCCAGTGTCTGCGTTAAATATTTGTATGACAAATTGTACAGCGCTCCAAGCGGTTGTGTGAGGAACTACAAATTGTGTTTTCTATATTATATTTTTACGTCGTTGCTGGCTTGTAAAGGTAGAAACACACTTATAATACGCGATCCGACCCGACGGGAACCAGACGCTCTGGTGTTACTTAGTTTAGTGATAGATGTGCGTGAATCTCATTTATTGTGAAAATGTCAAATAATGACGTTTCATTGATTTTAATCTTTGTAAATTTTTTGTATTTATTTTCATGCTAAATGACTGTTTAGCGCACAGTTCACGTCTTCAAGTGAACTACCGTGACATGAGCATAGAGTAAATCTGTCATAAATTCTTAATTTGAATAGTTAGTGTCTAGACAGAGACTGTGCGCCGACTACAAAAATGCAGTTAGGATGCAATTCTATTGCAGTTTACAGATTTTTAGAATTGTTAAGAACTACACAGTTCGCATGCATTTCTAGTACGACAGACAGTGCAGTGGGCAGTTGCGATGTTATGTCAACTGACTTCAAACTGCCATTTTTAAGTCGGCAGTGCAATTCACATGCGGTCGTGTGTGTCTAGACACATCAATCAAAGCCCAGGGCGGTTATTCTGTAACTTAGTTAGCAACTGAAAATAGTTGCCAACGAATTTGTTCGATATACATTGCTGCTTTACTGTGTCAAATTATGAAAACACTTTAATTTCCCACAGTAAAGCAGCAATGTATATCAAACTAATTTGTTGGCAACTATTTTCAGTTGCTAACTAAGTTACAGAATAACCCAGCAGGTGTCACGCCGAGTAGAAAGATACTTCAGACTCTAAGGATTAAGATCTATAGAGCGTACTCATCAGAGTACATTCAGAGTTAAAACAAGACACATTTATCGAAGGGACATTTTTATGTCCCATTTTAACTCTGTCTCAAGTCTGAGTAGAATCAGAGTACGCTCTATCTATAGAGCGAAGTCTGAATAGAGTCAGAGTACGCTCTATTTATAGAGTGTTAACTGACTTTGAGTCAGTCGGGCTAAGATTTATCTCAGCATAAGTGTTGGTCTCAGGTCGCGTCGCGTGTTAAGTGTGCTTTCAGCGTAAAAGTTTGCAAAACTCATAGCTCACTTAAACTGGTCTAAAAATACCTTCCATATCACAATCAAAGCGACGCATTTTATTACATACGCTATTTTAGAATTTCCATCCGGTATATCCTCATCGATATTAATAGTAATTGTTTCCTAGTACATTTTTTACAGTAAGTACCGCATCTTTCTAATACGCAGCTGCGATATTACCGATCGAAATTTCCGAGTGAATTTTTTATTCAATAACACATTTATTTCATTAATTTCAACACAATTTAGTCATTTTTAATCGTCGCATTAAATTATATTAAACCTAAGGAGTCTATCGATGCGAATCAAATATCAATAAGACCTTCACCAAATTCAAAATGCACAACAAAAAAAAAACATTTAATGAACACTATTATAATTAGCGGTGAACTTCTAGTAATCTCAGAGAATTTGCACGCGTTTTCAAGCGCAAGCCCATTGATTTATTTACAAGCGATCGTAAAAAAAGAAAAAAAAAAGTTTTTCAAAAAATGTCCAAACAACTTTTTTAAAAGGTAGTTACAGTAATCACAGTTAGGCAGTTAAAGTACAAATTCACTCTTTTTAGAGATAATGGTAGCAATTCTCTTGGCAGATTTCTAAATTTAAAATCGCTTATATTAGACTTAGAGGGATGTGCAATTCTACAAACACAGTTAAATGACAGGTCTAACTTAAAATTGATTTTGACAGCACTAAACTATTCAATTTAGATTTTAGACAGCAAAACCTATTCTGTCGAACGCACTAAGTGTCAAAAATAAGAAACGTCAACTTAAAATTCGCTAAATTTAAAGAGGACCTCTCGAGGTGCCCCCTAAATTTAAGTTGTCCGTCTAAAGCCAAAAACCGCGGAATAAATGAAAAGAAATATTTATATTAGGGTTTCGGTTTTCCTTAAAAGTTATATATTTTTTTCGTTTTCTATGATTTCATTGAGAAAAACTTGGTATAGTTGTATTTAGTGTTTTTTTACCTTAGATTTTAAGTTGCTGTACATGTGATAACCTTAAAATGGAAGAAAACGTTATTGCAGCTCTGATTGATTCCAGAGACAGGTAATTTATTAAATTTCTTAATCTTAGGTATCTAAATAACTAGTACCTACGTATTCTAAAGATCTGTAGTCTCTTTTAGGCACTAGGAAACCTTAAAGGAAGAAATGATCTAAGTAGCCAATTAACAAAGGCATAATCAATTATGAAAATTTCAACTGTCTGACTATCACATCATGAGCCTGGTGACAGGTGGACAGACAGACGGACAGCGGAGTGTTAGTAATAGGGTCCCGTTTTACCCATTGGGTACGGAACCCTAAAAATGGGTGTTTGGGTTTTGATATTTGTTGAAATAATCTGAGCCCAACATATAAAATGATGAATAAAGAAAAGTCAATTGCTTTGTAATCACAATATTCTACATTTTGATGTATTTTGTAAGTATAGTTTTTTATTATGATTTTTGCAGAGGTGACAAAGGATATCTATCCTCTACAGCCATGGTTGATGATCCTTTGATGGAGCCATCAACCGAAGCCGAACTTCAATACAATGAATGCCACACCAGGGCCAGAAATATCTTTGAAATGTGTACTTAACAGATGCCTAAAAACAAGTTCAGGTGCCTCCCTAGACACAGATAATTACACTACGAGCCATAAAAGCGGCAACAACTATACTGGTGACGTTATATAATATTTTTCTCGATGTGCTTACTGGTAAGCAAACATATTTTATTATTTTATTTTATAAAAGGTAAAAAAAGGTAAAATAACAAACATATTTTATTACTAGATGATGCCCACGGCTTCGACCCTGTGTGTTTGGGTTTTTAAAATCCTGTGGGAACTTTTGATTTTCCAGAACAAAAAGTAGCCTATCTAACCTGTCCTCAAAACGAAAAAATCTCACGGGATCTCCACGATTTAGGAATGCGAATGCAATTCCTTACAGCATCAGGGTTAAGGAGTTGGGTATGTACTTGAGTTCATTCAACGATAAAGTCTTTAATTGGTAGGTACCTCTATAATAACCGACAGTTTCTAAATCCCATTAGTTTTGGGGGTCAGATCCCCTACAGCATTAGGATTGAGGAGTTAGAAATGGACCTTTTTTTTTGAAAATCGGTTAAAAACGTAGCCTATGTTACTCCTTGGTTAATCCTCTACTTGTATGTGAAAGTCCCGTCAAAATCGGTTCAGCAGTTCTGAAGATTAGCCTGTTCAAACAGACAGACAGACAAGAATTTTAAAAACATGTGATTCAGTTATAGTACAGTTCAAATAACCATATGAGCTTAATATGAGGTAGTTATTTTGAAATCACAGACAGACACTTCAATTTTATTTATTAGTAGGTATAGATTATAATTTTATTATTATATACACAAACCAGTACTTATTATTATTGCATATGAAAAAATCAAATATGAGTAATTTCTTGAATTCAGATTTGTTGAGATGTAACTACAAATTCACAACTTTCGAATTTTTCCCTTGTGCTATAAAACAGTGCCAGCTGCTTTCATGATTCTAAGTCAACGGGAAGTATTCAATCAACAGTATAGGTTTTGATTCCCTTTGAACGGTCTTTAGTGATAGGGCAGCCAGCCAGAGAACATAATGATCCTATAAGAGTTCCTTTTTTTCTCTGGAGATACAGAACCCTACAAATTAAGCAATTTCTGTACAGAAATATTGATATCACATCAAAAACATCTCTCATCTACTTGATCTACTGCACCGAGTCATCAAAAATATGTATCCTATTACTCAGAATATTGTAAATGATAATTATAGTAGGTAATAGGGTAGCAGATAGTTTTTCAGTTCTAGTTACATAAATATGTATCTTATCAAGATATCAAGATCATTCAACTGAATTGATAACAATTGTTGAAGTTTTTCAAAATTGTTAGCCTCCTACTTTCATTAAAAAAAAACAGATTAATAAAATCATTGTATTTTGCAGATAGTGCAGATAAAAACCCAAAAAATGCAGATACAGACAATCATAAATGAAGAAGTCAACGAAGATTTTTTGCATGAAGCTAGACTAAGTGGACAAATTTTATTACTAATCATTTTGATAAATAAAAAATGTTTCACATAAAAAATATTTATTTTTGCTTATTATTTTTTAGAATCAACAAGGTAGTTAGGTACTTACCTAAATATTTTTTAAATATTTTGGTAAGTACATAGCAACTACTACACATATTTCTTATAAACAAATTCAACTCAATAATTATTAACAAGAGGTAGGTACATAGTTCTTTCAGTTTATAAACAACTTATCTCACTTATAATATACTGGATGATGCCTTGTTTTTAGGTTTCTTAAAATCTTGTGGGAACTATTTGCTTTTCTGGGATAAAAGTTGCTTATGTCAATTACAGGGACGAAGGAAAGCAAGGGAAAGCTACCTCTGTACCAAATTTCGTTAAAATCGGTTTAACGGATTATGTATTTAACCCATGGGAACATGTTATTTTTCCGGGATAAAAAGTAATCTAGGTATGTTCTTTCCCGGGATGTAAACTACCTCTGTACCGAATTTCATCAAAATCGGTTGAACAGATTATGCATTATAAATTTTCCGTCTTCCCATGGGAACATGTTATGTTTCCAGCATAAAAAGTAGCCTATGTCCTTCCCCGGGATGTAAGCTACTTCTGTACCAAATTAAATCAAAATCGGTTGCACTGTTGGGCTGTTAAGGCTAGCAGACAGACAGACACGCTTTCGCATTTATAATATTAGTAAGGATAATAATTGATGATTTATAACTGCCTCGTTGGTCTAGTGGTTAGCATATTCGACTGCAGATCACAAGGTCCCGGGTTCAATTCTCGGGTTGGGCAAATAATTGTTAGGTATTGGGTTTTTCTGACAAGAAATTCTCACTCCGGAGTCAGTAGTTGGCGGTGTCTCACCCCCGTGCCTAGGAGAGCACGTTAAGCAGTCGATCCTGGTTATTATCACTATCATGTGACAAGTCGTTAAAGCCCGCCAACCCATATTGGGGCAGCATGGCGGGTCTAAGCTCTAAATCCCTCTCTCCTATGAGTGATGAAGCCTGTGCCCAGTAGTGGGACGTAAAAAAGACTAGTGGTGGGTGGTGGAATAATTACTATCAGGTACAAAATCAACTTTTACTAGGTACTACAAGAAGTTATTGAGATTTCAGCACTGAGTTGGGGCAAGCACTTGATGAGAACAAAAATAAAAGGTTAAAATAACACTATGTAATAAATTAATTTATTAATTTTTTTCATTTCATTCAACAGAATATAAATTATTCTCATTAAGGCTAGCCACTAAGTTGCTATGAACTGGTAGGCGGGGATGTTGATCAGGCCTTGTTCTTCTATGTATATATGCCCGATTTTGGATGGTGGATTTTGGATTGCTGATGTGGACATCCCCGCTTCAGCTTCTGTGTGAATTGGCAGTTCTGGGTGCACAGAGGGCAACCCAGCACTAGCTGGTGAAGGCTCTCCACTACACCATGGCTCGGTGGCAAGGCCTGAAAAAGAGTTATATTTATACTATATGTTTGTAATTCTTAAATGAATTTTCTTTCTCGAAAGGTTTTAATAATTCTTTCACCATTAGAAAACTATAAGTTAACAGGTACCATGGCAGAAGTCACAGGCAAAAGCTAGATTACTAGAAACCTAATTTATAAGATATATTCTCCATAATATTCTCAAAGGTGTATGAAGTCTGCCAATCTATACTGGACTAGCAGCGTGGTAATCTAAGCCCTTCTCATTCGGAGATCTGTTCTCCTTAGTGGGTCGGCATTAGGATATTGATGATAGTTAATTTCATGATGTTATGAAAGAACAAATAAAAATAGTAGTCTCAACTTACACACTGCCACTGCTGTGTAATCCTGCTGCATCCCAGTTGATTCAGCATGGTGCTCAACGCTGCCTAAAAATCAACGACTTCCCGAAGTGCTGTGTTCTCTGTGAGGAAGAAATTATTTATACGTATGACCATGGGTAGATTGTACACAATATAATACATTTATATATTGTAAATAGGTTTATCACAATAACTATTTCTTAATAAAATCAGCCATACAAATAAGACTTCTTAACCGATTCTTATTTAAAATTTGTTACCCTGAGTAAGTTAACATCTATTAATCAAAATCAGTGCTGTGATAGCCTAGTGGTAAGGGTGACCGACTTCTAATCGGAGGTCGTGGGTTCGATCCCGGGCACTAACCTCTAACTTTTCGGAATTATGTGCATTTTAAGTATTTAAATATCACCTGCTTTAACGGTGAAGGAAAACATCGTGAGGAAACCTGCATACTGAGAGTTCTCCATAACGTTCTCAAAGGTGTGTGAAGTCTGCCAATCCGCTTGGCCAGCGTGGTAGACTATGGCCAAAACCCTTCTCACTCTGAGAGGAGACCCGTGCTCTGTAGTGAGCCGGTAATGGGTTGATCATGATGATGATGATGATGAATCAAAATCAAAATAGGTAGGTTTAACATTATTGAAGTGCACCTATCTAACCTTACCTACGAATCTTGTCTTTTTAATAAAAGATTAGGTTAACAAAAAAAATTAACGTAAAGTACACCGACTTACCTCTCGCGATTTCAATATTCGCATTGAGCCTCTCTACCAATAGCTCTTGTTGTTTTTTATTTATTATTTTACGGGCTTGGCGTTCCTTATTTATGTTATTAATTAAAATGTTTCTTTTAATTATTTTTGAAAACACTACAACCACAGATTACTAGAGGATACTACAACTCACAGATGACAACCATGAACTATAGAGTATAGACAAAGATTTAAGCCTACTTTACACTTTATAATAAACAAAATACCAATTTTCGGCACTTTCTTATCATGATTGGAGCAAAATAAATAAAATAAATTATTATTTTTGTATTTCAAGTAACATCGTTCGCTTTTGTTCGACATTTTTCACTAAAAATATTTTTGAAATTAATGGGGAAAATCAAACACAACATTTGTGCAGTTCTTGTTATCTTACATGGCAACACTTACTATTAAACTCAAACGTCATTTTAGAAGGCCTTTTAGACTACTTAAATTTAGTTGAAGCCTGACATAGAATACGATTTAAAGATAGAGAAGCTAAAATAAGAAAACCTAAAATTAAATTTAGGTTAGAGAGTGTGTTTAACAGAATCGCTACCATTATCTAGTTACAGTGAAAAATATTGCAATTTGTGCATTGAATTGCAGTGAAAATTGCAATTTCAATTTTGTGTCACCCACCAAGTGTAATTGTATTGAAATCGTTAAAACAAACCAAATGAGGCCAAACTCAACTTTAGTTACAAGTGAATCTAATAATAGTTATTTATGTAGGTAACTGTTGTTTAATACCTATTTATCAACAATTGCATACAAGACTTTATCTACACCCATAATAATATGAATCCTCTATAAAAGGTTCTGAAACAGTTAACTTACATTATAACAGCCAGTAACCATCCAAAGGAAAACGGATGATGTAATGTTGTACTGAATTTCAAAATAACACTTTTTTGGATGATATTATGGTTATTAGGACATTGTGGCTAATTCTGTTGTACACAATCTCTAAACCTAAACTAAAATGACAGGTCTAAATCTATTGCTATCCTTTTCCGCAGCGAGCACTGTGAAAGAGATAGGAATAAATTTAGCCCTGTCATTTTAGTTTAGGTTTAGAGATTGTGTACAACAGAATTGGCCACATTGGGTGTTTTAATGTTGGCAATAAGCTAACTGTTTTAGAATTTTTTATAGAGCATTTAAGCTTTAAAGCATGGGTGTACATAAAAGCGTGTTATAATGCCATCCATTTTACTCCAGCGCTGGAATCCATATATACTGGGTTTCACGAGTGGAATAATGTAATCCGGGCTTCACTACTCTGAGCGTACCAGAAGTTTGACGCGTTGGGAGTTCATTACACGGTAGGATTGATGGAGCAGAGAATTATCTAAATATTGGTCATGTGGATACAAGGAACCCATGTCCAGCAGTGGACAACTATTGGTCGACGAGAACGCTTGGTCAAGCAAACATTAGTAGTAATAATAGTAGCTAGATGGTTAAGCTGTAATCTTTGTCAGCGTGATTCGCATATTATTATTATCTATTGAAATTGGTTATTCGCATTAAATGCTCTTTCATTATCAATTTCGTTTTTATATTTAAAATGTTGTACACATTTGTAGTCCACGATTTCGCATCTTATAGGAGACTTAAATATACACATCAACGTAAGAAAAAGAAGAATATTAGCAGATAGATGTGTCTAGAACAAGCCAGATAAACGCGAATCCACGCTCACAAACGCGATTTCAGCCTCACCCATCAGTCACACAACTCACATTAAGGCCTGCTGTGTAATGAATTCCCTCACATAAATAAAATGTCACTGGAGCTATTGTTGCGTTTGTGTGTGGCACCCCCACACACACCCCCCTAGTCGGGAGGGGATGTGTGGGGAACGACTAGTGGGAAGGGGATGTGATGGGAGGTTAGTGGGGAGGGGATGTGTGGGGAGGCTAGTGGGGAGGGGATGTGTGGGGTCTAGTGGAAAGAGGATGTGTGGGGTCTAGTGGAAAGAGGATGTGTGGGGTCTAGTGGAAAGAGGATGTGTGGGGTCTAGTGGAAAGAGGATGTGTGGGGTCTAGTGGAAAGAGGATGTGTGGGGTCTAGTGGAAAGAGGATGTGTGGGGTCTAGTGGAAAGAGGATGTGTGGGGTCTAGTGGAAAGAGGATGTGTGGGGTCTAGTGGGGAGGGGATGTGTGGGGGAGGCTAGTGAGGGGGATGTGTGGGGGGGCAGTGTGAAGGGTATGCTCGTGGGCGGCTAGTGGTCATATCATCTCGCGGCGGAGGCCAGTAGCAGCAGCGCGAGCAGCGTGGCGGCGGGCGCGACTCGCGCCGCCACGCTGTACTTGCTGCTCTGCTCGCAGGTGCCTGTGGACAATACGTAGTATAAACAATAGATAAGTCCAGCCGTGACCAGTAGTGGTGAGCACTCTACCGGCAATATAAATAAAAAATATATAATATACAAATACGTGTCGCTTTTATTTTGTGCAGTGTTCAGACACATGTTCAACAACCAACAAAACAATTATTATTTGTCCCCAATTAATAATTGGATTATGGATTGATTACTTGTGGAAGTGAGATATAATAATAATGGTGTACCGTTGCTGGTGAGGTTGTAGGCCTTGTCGCCGGGGCGCGCGGGCGGCGCGGCGCGGTCGCACGCGTGCGCCACGGCACTCAGCCACAGCGCGCTCGACTCTGCACAACACAACACAAGTATTAACACTACGTATTATCATATTACTCTCAAGTATGCCTTACTGGAGGCCCTAAGGCCACAGAGTACCTACAGAGGGGAAGCTTCTACAAGCGGCCCGCTGTAGGTACACTCACACATATGCGCATGTTTGTCACCAACTGTACCGGTTAGTTGAACGAGCGTGCGTCCGTGAACCGTTGGTGAGTGTGTTTGTGTGAGTATACCTACAGCGGGCCGCTTGTGGAAGCTTCCCCTCTGTAGATTTACTACTCGTGTGCTAAGGCTATCAATGAATTAAATAAACAAGCATGATATTGACACGAAAATAAAAAACTCGACTGTATAAGACCGCATAAGGCTATAAAACTGTATAAGGCCCCACACGGGGCCCTTCATTGACGATTTCTCAAATAAATATATTTTCGTAATCACCTTTGCAAGCATTTTAATTTTATACTCCACTCGGTAGGATTTGAAAAAAAAATTTTTGAACCCCAATTATGGCGTCCAAAATCCGCCATTTTGAATTTTTCAAATTTTTATGTTCTCGCGCTGGTGAGAATCTAACGACGTGCCATTTATTTAATATCGGCCCATGCGTTTGGTCTCTAGAGTGCCACAAAGGAAGGAACAAACATACATACATACATAGGCTGATAAACAGATTACCAATCCTTTGCGTCGCGTTCGGTAATAGTTTTACTCGTAACTAATATGGCCGCTCAAGAGAACAGCTATTTTGTGGCCGCTATTATAATTCTAGAGAGGTAATTCCAAGTAGGTACATAATACGTTAAATTCACTCAACGATTAAAAAGTATTTGAATGAAAAAAACTTTTGTAATTACATAATTCTATTCTATTAGATGGGGGTCTCGTTTGGATTCTGATGCATGAAACACATTGGCAACACATACTACTTTTTATCCTGGAAAAATGCACAGTTCCCATGGGATTTTGAAAAACCCGAAATCTATAGCTATATATATAGGTAATTACTATAGTGAACTTCCTTGGTATAAAGGTCGGAAAAGGAAGCGGGAACGGGGACCGGAAATCCACGATTCCCTCGGGATTTGTTTAAAACCGAAATTCACGCGGGCGAAGTCGCGGGCAGATGCTAGTAATAATAATAGTGATGATGCTGATGATGATATGTCCTCGTGTGGCTCACCGTTGTGGTGCGTGTACACGAAGCAGAAGGTCTTGGGCCTGGCGGGCGCGCGCGCCAGCGGCGCCGCGATCAGGAACCCGCGCGCGCCCTCGCGCCAGCTGCCGTAGCACGTGTACACTGGCCGACAGACAAACAAACAAACAAGTTATTTAAGGCTTATTTCGTGGTTTATCGACATATTCTAATGTAAAAATTACGGGTACATACCACGTTAAATTTGTTTTTTGTTTTTGTCGATATTTCGGTCCAGTTACATGGACCGTGGTCGCGACGACAAAAACAAAAACTTTATCGTGGTATGTACCCGTAATTTTTACATTAGAATAAATCAAACAAACAAGTTATTATGATACCATGCTCAGGCCATACTAATACAAACATACATCCAAAAATCTACCTGTCTGTGTGTTACATTTTCGTCACGATCGGTTCCGTTAAACACAAACATAGCTTGCGTCCCGGAGACGTATTATACGCGTGTTTTTTATTTTTCTTTGCTTCACAAAATTATCTTTTCACTTATTTCAATTTTCAAATTATGATGCTCACTCTAATTAAAGCTAGTTAAGAACTATTTTGGGAAAATCCAATTTTTCCTTAGTCTGCCACACCCTTGAGCATGACTGAACATGACTGGGGGAATCTGACCATGACTGGGAGGGACTGGGTATGACTGGGGGGGGGCTGAGCTTGACTGGGGGGAATCAGCATGACTGGGGGGTTTGAGCATGACTGAACATGACTGGAAGGGAGTCTGAGCATGACTGGGAGGAAGTGAGCATGACTGGGGGGTCTGAGCTTGACTGGGGGGAATCAGCATGACTGGGCGATTTGAGCATGACTGAACATGACTGGAAGGGACTGGGCATGACTGGGGGGGTCTGAGCTTGACTGGGGGGAATCAGCATGACTGGGCGGTTTGAGCATGACTGAACATGACTGGATGGGAGTCTGAGCATGACTGGGGGAGGGTGTGGCCGTAATGAAGCAGTCTAAGGAGCTACAGTGTGTACCGGTGTTGGTGCAGGAGGACTTGAACTCGATGGTGTCCTGCGCGTGTCCGCAGCCCACGCTGGCGCTGTCGTAGTCACCGGACACGCACTCCGCCGAGGCTTCCGAGTCTCCGTCCGCTGGGGAAATAATGGAATTATTTTATAATCCTTATTCCATATATTATTTAAAAAAAAAACTAATCAAAACTCCTCATAACAATTTTAAAATATCTACTTTAAAAAATAGGTTTATTCGAGGGAAAAATCCCAAAGAATAATAATAATTTTAATGTTTTTGGGGTGTAAGTGGCCCAAATTCCACCTATGTGGCCAATATGCTAACGAGGCCCTGACGCTCTCAGGCCCCTCTACGGGTCGTTGTGCCTGATACCACACAACGTAATCTAGATGGTATCACCGCTTTGTGGTAGGATTCTACCCCGAATCCGCCTGGCTAGCGACCACACTTCAGCCGTAATCTGCCGCAAAGCATCCGTGTGTTCCGGCAGCGAGCTGAAGAGCCAGTCCCCTTCCTCAAAAGCCGGCAACGCATTAGTGGTTCCTCAGGTGTTGCAAATATTCATGGGCGGCGGTAATCACTTAACATCAGGTGACCCGCTTGCTCGTTTCCCCGCAATTAGTATAAAAAAGAAGAATAATATAATGTCTCACCGGCGGCCAGCTGCTGCCTGCGTCGGCGCCGGTCGGCCAGCGAGCTCACCACGCTGTACCTGCCCGGCATCGGACACGGCATCGGAGTCAGGGACGTGGCTGGAACATTACATTGCATCATCACCATCATCATGATCAACCCATTACCGGCTCACTACAGAGCACGGGTCTCCTCTCACAGTGAGAAGGGTTTTGGCCATAGTCTACCACGCTGGCCAAGCGGATTGGCAGACTTCACACACCGCGTGAGAATGTTATGGAGAACTCTCAGGCATGCAGGTTTCCTCACGATGTTTTCCTTCACCGTTAAAGCAAGTGATATTTAAATACTTAAAACGCACATAACTCCGAAAAGTTAGAGGTGCGTGCCCCGGGATCGAACCCACGACCTCCGATTAGAAGTCGGTCGTCCTAACCACTAGGCTATCACAGCTTTTTATTTTACATTGCATGCATTATTATAATTCAGGCACAAAATTAGGTCTAGGCCTGAGCTTATTCCATTTACGAGAATTTTTTTTTGAAGTGAAACTTCTTTAGTATCGTTGTGCATTTGACAAATATAAATTAAAAATTGAAAAAACCCCCGACATTCGCCATTTTGTGGCGGCGGCCATCTTGGATTTGCAATAGTGCTATTCTTCTAGTCAAACCCTTTCATTTGATACCCATATCAAGGGAGTTGTGAAAGAATATGTAATCCGCCATTTTGTAGCGGCGGCCATCTTGGACCGATTTTCATCAAACATAGCTAACAGCACTCTCGACTAATTCACCCTTCAAACAAAAAAAAACGCATTAAAATCTGTCCACCCATTTGAGCGTGCCCGATGGAAAGCAACGATGAAGTCCGAGCTGGAGCGCGCTTGCCTAGAGAATGGCTATGCACTCACTGATGAGCGTGACGTAGGGCGGGTTGTCGGGCTCGGCGCAGGCGTCCTGCGGCGACTCCCACAGGCCGGCGCCCTGCTGCAGCTCCAGCACGTTGCCCTCGCGCCGGTAGAACTTGAGGCACACGTGGCCCGACTCGCTGCAATCACAACATTGACAACGTCACAATACAATGCGTCACGCTGACTGACGCCCGTCTGCCCATCGACTCTAGTAGGGATACAACAAATGATCAAGGAAAGCTGGCCGGTACAACTTCAGGCACATGTGGCCCCACTCGCTGCAATACAAACAACGTTACAATACAATGCGTCACACTGCGCCCGTCTGCCCATCAATAATTCTAGTACAAGTCACGGCAAATAAGCCAACCGGTGACCTTCAATGCGCAGAAGTCGAAAATGAGGTATCTCGGGGTGGTGAGGGGGTCGCGGGGAGGGCGTGGGGATCGTTCGTAAGCACTGATTAGTTCTCGCGGATCCCTCGTAAGCGCTGATTGGCTCTCAAATCGTATTGTGTCCCGCTCACTCGTACGACGCTGCGCGCACTTGAAGGTCACCGGTCGACTCACGTGCCCGGGGTTATAAATATGTAACAAAATGATCAGGGTAATATGGTTCTCTTCCCTTCCCTTGTGCATAAGGATGGGCAGAATGAGAGAGAGAGAGAGAGAGAGAAATGATGTGTTTATAGCAAACTCACCATCCGCGGGTGACGTGGGCCACCAGTTTTATGTGCTTCTTGTCCTTTTGTTCCAAGATCGAGTGGCACACCAGACGCTTCTCTTCGAAAGATCCGTCCGTGTTCATGATCTGGAAATATACATGATTAACATATAGAAAGCTCTATTTTCTCGAATAATATATTATGATAAAATTATGTAAAGTTCATATTTAACTTAGCGATGAAATTGCAATGGTGATCCGATTTAAATCGCAGTAATCAAAGTAGTTAAAAGTTACCATGTTCACTACTGGCTTAATTTATTTGACATAGTAAATCTCACTCTTAGTTTGAGTCCTACTCTTAGTTTACGACACAGTAAATCTCACTTGTTGTACGATAAGTTCTCAATTGTGAGGTAAAAGTGATCATGATCACTACCTCAATTAAGGTGACATACAAAATCTCACCCTTAGCGTAGCATTCTTCGCAGTGAAGTGATATTGCGGTGTGCGATTCGATCTCAATATTAAGGTAAGTGTGATCATGATCATTATCTTAACTAATGTGACATAATAAATCTCACCTTTAGGGTAGCATTCTTCGTGGTGAAGTGGTATTGATGTGTGTGGTCCAAACTGAACCACTTGTGGTGCTCGACGATCCAACTCGGGAAGTGGCAACGATTGTGCTCGTCGTCACCTTAAATACAAAGAGTTTAATTGTTTAATATCTTAGTGCGATATTGAACAAAACTAAATGTAAGAATGGGGAAATCCCCAATCCCGAATTAGGGGAAACCCCAGGTAAAATTATTTACATTTATTGTAAAAAAATAAATTTATGAATGAATGAATACACTTTTAATCCATTATTATGTGAATGCAAAAGTGTGTCTGTGTACTCGTATCTATTGATCTTTTGCCTGTTTTCTGTCTGGTAAATATTCAAGGCTCAAACGGTAAACCGATCTGTATGGATAGTAAAGCCAATCCGGCAGCACAAAGTCAACACGTAGAACAAGTCACGAGTGTTGATCGTGAAATATAGAAGAATCTGGACTAAAGGGTTAGCACTGACTGGTGGTGAGCTTCATGGTGCGGCTGCCGTCGGTGGGCGAGGACAGGCCGTTGCACGTGGCGTCGCCCGACTGCGCGATGATGTACGACGTGCTCTTGTCGCTGTGCTGCCCCTTGTAGATGAAGCATCTGCAACGTACGCAAACACACAAAGTAAAGCGACAAGTTTCTCTGACCTTGATCAATGAATGAAAAGGGAACCCTTATAGTTTCGTCCAGTACGTTTATCTGTCCGTGTGTCATTTGATTCAGAAACTGTTACAGCTACAAAGATGAATTTTGGTACAGTTATAACTATAGTCCATTCCACGAGAAATTTTTAATGAACAATTATTTGACGTCAAAATTGATAATTTTTCATACAAGTACGACGTTACAAATAGAAATAACGAGTGTATCCAATATCGTCTTGTTTAATTATCATTATGATAATTTATTTTTTCTATACATATATGTTTACCTGTATGTGTCTTCATCAGAGGCGATCGCGTTCCTCCTCTGGACCTGTGAGATCTGCCCCACCAGATATCTCGTTGATCCCTCTTTCCAAACCGCCAGGCAGACTAGTTCTTCCACTGAAAATAGACGAAAATTACTTTTAATACATAATTATTATTTAAGAAATCTTCAGTATTTAAAAACGTCGTTGAACAGTGCGTATTGCAAAGGACATACGGTTCCGAAACATGGTTACTTAACTATGGGCCAAAATGCTAAATCGCGGCACGGTTTAGCACGGTTGGGTGGTAACTAGCCAAGGCTCAAGTCTCTCACCAGACCAGACTGGAGACCATTTAGAAATTATAAAATCCCAAATCACGCCTGCCAAGACTCGAAACCAAGACCTCCCACTTGTAAGACCTCAGCGGTCACCACTGCGCCAAGGAAATCGTCAAAACTTCAAAAAAATTCGCCAATGTGCATATTTAGAAAGATTCACACCAAGCGCGGCAGCCATCGTGAGTCTAATGCTTTGCGCGGCTCGGCAAGCGTGGACGCAGCAGAGCCACGTGAAAGTAGAAATAAATAGTATGTTGTGCTACCATTGCTCTCGGTGCCCGGTACATCGGGGCAGGCCATGTACCGCAGCAGCAGCCGCGAGTCGTCCGTGCACGACTCGGCGCGCGACGGCGGGTACGCGCAGTCGCCGGAACCCCTGCGGACATTCACAACAAACAGGGTTAAAAAGCTGAGAGTTTTATTCCAATTATTTCTGTACATCAAGTTTTTTAAATTAATGACTGTTATTGTTACCTATCTATACTAATATAATAAAGCGAAAGAATTTGTTTGTTTGAACGCGCTAATCTCAGGAACTACTGGACCGATTTCAAAAATTCTTTCACCGTTGGATATGTACGTGATCCTTGAGTGCTATAGGCTATATATGTACCACGGGCGAAGCCGGGGCGGACCGTTAGTTATTTTATATCTATGTTTGATTAACTCGAATATTTTAATATAAAAGACATTAAAACACTATAACGTCAAAGGTAAACTTGATCATATAAATATATTGCCTATTGTAGATAAAAGGAATCGAGAAGAATCGGAAGGAGGATGCAGGCTCTTGAACATGGAGTTTAGCGGCGCGTCGCCGCTGATTTCATCACAGGTAACACTGTCAAAGGTAAACTCGATCTATATTACCTATTGTAGGTAAAGGTAAAGGACTCTCGAACTCCAGCCGTGGCTCTTTCCTGAACATGAAGTACCTACAGTGGCGCATCAACGCTGCATTCATCGTAGACTGACGGTCAAAGATAAACTTGATCTGTATTACCTACTACGTATCTTAAGGTGAGGACGCGGACTCCTCAGCTCTGAATATGGAGTATTAGTGGCACGTCGCTGCTGTAGGTAAATGTGAAGGGTGCGGGACGGAAGGAGTATGGCTCCAGCTCCGGCTGCGACTGCTTGCTGAACATGAAGTATAGTGGGCGCACCGCCTCTGTTTTCATCGCAGATAGACGATCATAGGTAAACGTGATCAGTTTTACCTGCTTCAGGTAAAGGTGAAGGACGTTCGAGCTCCAGCCGTGGCTCTATGAAGTATAGAGGCGCACCCAGGCTGCTTTCGTCGCATATAGACGAAAGGTAAACTTCTAAGGTAAACTTGATCAGATTTACCTGCTGTAGGTGAATGTGAAGGGCGCGGGGTGGAAGGGGCAGGGCTCCGGCTCCGGCCGCGGCTCCTTCCTGAACATGGAGTACAGCGGTGCGTCGCCGCTGATCTCGTCGCATATAGACGATAAAGAGTCTTTTTGGCTGCAGAAAGCTGAAAAGTTGAAGCGTTCTTCATGAAGTTTACAATAGATACAGACGATTATACTTAGGTATATTATTAGGTTTTACTTCTTAAATTATACTATACAACACAAAGGTAATCCCGTTGATATATTAAGAGCCCTCTCCATGGGAGCGACAAATCGTTTGTGAGTGGAGTCTAAAACAGTGATTTCTGCATTTAGAGAGCGAGACGTCTTCAGTAAAGAAGAGGACTAAAAATATATACATAAATAAATAATTAATTAATTAAATAAATAAATTTTGCTTGAGATATCATGGTTTTTACTGAAAAACGGCAAAGTAAAAAGATGCAAATCTAGGTTTGGAATTACGCCTATTTTAGCAAATATTTGGCAATTTTTTACATGAACTAAAGACATTTGAAATTATTAAGAAGTAACGTATGATAAGACTTTGGTCGTTTTTCAGTTTTCTAGTTTCTTATATAGTTTATTTACGCACGAAGTTGCATCAAAATTTGCCCAAAAATAGTGATTTTTCAAGTGTCATAACTTTCAAAATAAGTATAATTTTACAATTTTTTTTTATTTTATGGCATAGATAATGGAGATATAAATCGATATCTGGCTTAACTTTAGATTTATTGCTACAAATATTAGAATAATAGGCGTAATACGTTTGTATAGAGAAGCGCGTGAGGAGAGCAGCCTTAAGATAAAACTGTGAGTTAATTAAGCATAAAATAATGTGAAAATCTAAAAGTAGCACCATATTTCAATCAGAATTCCCTCTGCAATTATTATGATTTTTCCCTCATTTTAGTTTAGTTTTGTCTATTTTGTATAAAGAATAGCCTGATCACTCAGAGCTAAAATTTTAATAAAGCAAAATAATTAGAACTTACTTTCTTTATACTGCAGTACATATTTGTGCTTTTCATGTATAACCATACACCTGTAGCAGTCGTAACTCCTGAAATAAAAATACAATGTTATGTGCATTTTGGTTGCCTTCGATTGTTTACACAATTTAAAAAAAAATGGTTTGAAAATATTGTACAGAAATTATTACAAATAATTGGAACTAAGGCATGAGTTTAACTAATGTAAGTATATGTATGGACCGACGACATCAAAAGAGTCGCAGGGAGTCGCTGGATACAGGCGGCACAAGACCGTGCCGTGTGGAAGTCCCTACAAGAGACCTATGTCCAGCAGTGGACGTCTATCGGTTGAGGACGACGACGATGAATTATATGTATATTGATATAAATCCCGCCAACCCGCATTGGACCAGAGTAGTGGGTCTGGGAGCCTTAGGGCCTGTTTCACCATCTTCTGATAAATATCAGATAGCTATCTACAACTTTTGTCTTTGTCACTTGACATAAAGTAAGAAAGTGACAAAACTTACGTTTAAGCTATCTGACACTTATCAGAAGGTGGTGAAACAGGCCCTTAAAGTCCTATAAATAAGAGCGGAGGCCTGTGCCCCGTAGTAGAGTGGTAATGGTGGTGACCTGTCGTAGAGCAGGAACTTGTCGTAGGCCTCGGTCTCGGAGCACTCGCCCTTGGACTGGATGTGCGTGGAGTTGATGGCGATCAGGCCCATGATGCCGGACTGGAACCAGCTGCCCGTCCACTCCGCGGGGAACGTGCACCCGCCTCCTGGAACAAAACAAACTATTATGTTAAAGTTTAAACGTAACTGACAGAATTTTGATGATGACAATATACAGGGTGGTAAGGGGACCGTTATCGAAAACGAAAACAGGTGTATATGTTACTGTAAAAGCCCGTTTGTTGGTTAATCTTAGGTTTTACCGGTAAGTCTTAGGATTTACCGACACGAGTTGGTAAATATAAGGATTTAAAAAAAAGAGACAATTTTTTCGGGCTATTACCATCAGAGTTTAGCACATGCTAGGTTTTACCAGGTACGGCTGGTAAATGTTGGTTTTCGAAATAAAACAATGAATAATTAATTATTAATCATTTCTTTCAATTTTTGCTCAGAAACAAAAGCTAGGTTAGGTTAGGTTAGAACATAAATAGTCAGGTGCCCGGCCGCAGGCCGGGCACTTAGGTTCTATTGGGTCCTAGATCAAATGTAGTCTTAAACGAACTTTTACCATTAAGGGTTAGTAAATCTTAGGTTTTACCGGAAAATTTTAGGATTTACCGTGGTTCGGGCTATTACAGTAACATATATATATCTATTAAGTATAGTGACGATTGCTGACAAGATACCTACCACAAAAAAAGCGAAAAAAATTTTTTTTTTTAAAGTTCGCAATGTATAATGTTATCTGCTCATACTAGAGATCAACGAATATTGAGTAAATACACATAAATAAACCTTCTAAAATGCTAACAGGCGTGGATTTGCGCCTCCTGTTAACTCCACTCAAAATTTTTCATTATTACATTTTTGTGTGAAGTTAGCGGGAAGTGACAAGCCGTGCCGTTTTTAACATGCGGCTTTTATAGGTGGCCAACTGTGCGGTAATCATTTGATCTCATCATCATGATCAACCCATTACCGGCTCACTACAGAGCACGGGTCTCCTCTCAGAGTGAGAAGGGTTTTGGCCATAGTCTACCACGCTGGCCAAGCGGATTGGCAGACTTCACACACCTTTGAGAACGTTATGGAGAACTCTCAGGCATGCAGGTTTCCTCACGATGTTTTCCTTCACCGTTAAAGCAAGTGATATTTAAATACTTAAAACGCACATAACTCCGAAAAATTAGAGGTGCGTGCCCGGGATCGAACCCACGACCTCCGCTTAGAAGTCGGTCGTCCTAACCACTAGGCTATCACAGCTTTTTATGGATGTATTTATCTATTTCTTTAAAAAATGAGTTCCTAACTAAGTATAACCAACAAGGGCTAGAAAGCAACCTAGCAAGGTAGTTGCAGCAGAAATGAAATTCCATTCCTCCTCGTGCGTTTCGAATCATTAGAACGTCCATTGGTGGCGAACTCTAAACAAAGGAGCTATAAAACCCAGCAAGCCCTAGGGAGTTAGGGACCCTATGCATTAGTGCCCAGACCAGAGACCGCACAATGTGAACACCTGGCGTTTTAAAACAATGTGTACCTCTACAATGGTGGTTAATAAATGTATCGGGACGGTGCAAGGCACAGGCGAAAGCGGGTATAGAATCTACAGAATATAGGGTAGTTATTCGATTCCTGATGAAATTATATGGATAACATTCCGTTGGAGAATATGGTGACTACGCGTAGATATAATATAACTAGATGATACCCGCGGCCCTTCGAAATTAGAAGCCGTTCCGAAAATAATTAGCCTAAGCGAATAGATAGACAATAATTAAAAAAAAAACCTTTGGGTAAAGCTATCGTACAAATAATAATTGAACTTAGGCAGTTATTTCGAAATTACAGAGACTTTTTATTGTTTTCAAAACATTTACCACGGGATTTTTAAACAACCTAATTGCCATCAAATAATATATCAGTTTAATAGAACTCTCCTGCATTCCACGTTAGGCGTGATTTAAGTTTTTTTGTTTACATTAGATGAGATAGTAATTAATTTTCAATGTTTCTAATTTTTGTGTTTGAATAATTAATCAATAAGAACTAATTAGGTATTTACATGAATAACACAATAATATTGAAAACCGCAATTTGTGATGGCTCTAATCTAATTCAATTACGGAGCTTTAAATCCGTTGAGCTCTAATCGCATCTAATTTCAAAATGTTTATTCATAATAATTCATGTTACTATGTCCAATAATGCTCGGATTAGGCGTGATAACGCTCAATTGGTAAACATATTCGAAATAGGCGATTTTCGGTAATCTAGATATTTGAAATCTACACTAATATTATAATGAGGAAAACTTTGTTTGTTTGGTTGTAATGAATAGGCTCAAAAACTACTGGACCGTTTTTAAAAATTCTTTCACCATTCGAAAGCTACATTATCCACGAGTAACATATGCTAAATTTTATTTTGGAAAAAAATAGGGTTCCGTAAAATATTTGGGTTTTTCGGACACAAGTTAGTGTAGGTAGGTAGGTAGGTAGGTAGGTAGTAATAATGTTTACCAAATAATTTGCCCAATTTGGGCGACAGTGGTCAAATATAGTCCGTCATTGTCCGTCAGTCGGTCGTAAGTCATGTCATGCTTTAGTAAGGCGAAGGCAACCTTACCAAAACTATTGATAGAGTCCTCCGAGAAAATAGAATTAATCACTTAAAACACTTGCTTAATCTTCACTACACTTGTGCGCGTTTACAGAACTACATTGAATAAAAATGCCTTCTAATTTATGCAATAAAACTCTAAAATGCAGCAAATTAATGAAAATAAAACGAGAGCTATATGCAATTCCTACGCTTTTTCTCCTCTCAGCCTTTAAGGTTATGGGTAAAGTATAAAGGTTGGACATATCGATATGACACTGCCCGGGTAGGCACCGGTTCTTTATTAAGTGTAGATCAGTATCTATTTAATAATTGTTTTTTTTTTTTTCTTATTTCCTATCACTTGTACCACCAAGGAGCATAAAATGAATTATATTTTTCCCACTTGCAGTGTTGAATGCAAAAAATAAATTAAAGCCGCAGATTACACAAAGACTAGTCACTAGTGCACTAGGCATTCTATTACTGCATTGTTAACCGACCCCAATCAGTGCGAAAGAGGGAAGTGTGTTTACCTCACTCGTACTTGTATGTAGTGAAGCTTTTATATATTACATATTATGGTTTTTATTGCTCTGTTTTCAATATTCCAGGTAAATAAAGCCTCAACAGTTCATTATACCTATTAATTATTATTTCATTATTTTAAACAGACTCTAAAAAGAGGAGGTTCTCATTTCGTTGGGATTGTTATAGTGCCCAGCAGTGGGATGTTAAAAGGCTGCAGTGGTGGTGGTGGTGGAAGGAACACGATTTTTGTAGGCTGGTTGGCTATCCTCAATTTAGCAAAAGCTCCCGAAAGACAAGGCCGTGAGGAAGAAAACCTCGTTAAAAATTACCAGTGGGGGAGGCACCGTCGGGCAACCCGTAGTCCGCACTGAGCAGAACCGGGGGCCCCACGCACTGAGCGAGGGGCCGCGAAGAAGAGAACCTCTATAAAAAATTACTACAAGGTGTGATCCTCTCGAGGGTTGCCTGTAGTGAGGAACTCCGGGCGATGGAATGGCGTATCCGTCGCCCGTTGAGACACCTCGGATCGGGAGGCGCACCATTATGTTCCTGGTGCCAGACGAAGTTAGGGGACTTTTAGGTCCCCCTGAGGAGGGTCGGGCTCGGCGGACAGCGCCGCTGGGTAGCGGATGATTGCGCAAGTGTTCCCGTAACCCAGCCACCAGGCGACACGGAGGAACATCGCTGGGTTTTTGTGGCTATTCTGGCCATCTCTTGGTCGGCGAGTCCCACATACCCTTCCGGAAACGGAGCAGTCCGCTATACTGTTTCCGGGAGGGATGCGTAAAGGCATTTCCCAGCGTAAAAAAAAAGGTACGGGCTACACTTAAAAGGAGACTGCAGCCTCTGAATATTGGTTTTGAAAAAAAGTATTTTTTTAGGCACAAGTCGAAGGTGCAACTTTTAAGTCGCGTGTCGCGTACTTCTTCATATTTATTTTTAGGGTATTAGAAATAGTTAAGTATAACTTAAGGATCGCAAGAAATAAGTTCGCAAGAAATACGGTATAGGTAAAACAAAAGGAAGGGTTGCAATAGAAGGCAATCAAATTATACCATCGGTCTGTCGTCCCATTGTTATAATGATAATACTTATGTATAACGAATTTAACAAATTAATCGCGTTATGAGAGTTCCGAACAATTTATCAAAGTATTAATTAATTAATTAATTTTGATTCAAAAGGGGGATGAGCTGCTTAAATTGGCCATTTTGTACATATTTTCGATACAGAAATGACAAAATATTTTATTAAAGATTAGTGATCGGTACGTAAATTCGTTGACTCTGATGAAAAAAGGTTAAGACAGAACTTTCAATTCTCTAGTAAAAAATAATCACGACTAGACATTCCAAACCGGTGGTAGACACGATACCAAAGGATACCAAATGACAAGATTTTGCAGGGCAGGACCACTTAGCGTGTCGTATAATTCGTATCAGAAACTATGAAAGTGCGATTGCAAATGTCTTGCTCGCCATTATAATAAGACCTGCATGCCCACTGAGCTACGCAGTAGTTCTGCATGTCCACTGAGCTACGCAGTAGTTCTGCATGCCCACTGAGCTATGTAGTAGTCCTGCATATTCACTGCGATACGTAATAGACCTGCGTGCTCACTGAGCTACGCAGTAGTCCTGCGTGTCCACTGAGCTACGCAGTAGTTCTGCATGCCCACTGAGCTATGCAGTAGTCCTGCATATTCACTGCGATACGTAATAGACCTGCGTGCTCACTGAGCTACGCAGTAGTCCTGCGTGTCCACTGAGCTACGCAGTAGTTCTGCATGCCCACTGAGCTATGCAGTAGTCCTGCATATTCACTGCGATACGTAATAGACCTGCGTGCTCACTGAGCTACGCAGTAGTCCTGCGTATCCACTGAGATACGCAGTAGACCTGCATGCCCACTGAGATACGCAAAAGTCCTGCGTGTCCACTAAGATACGTAGTAGACCTGCGTGCTCACTGAGCTACACAGTAGTCCTGCATGTCCACTGTGATACGCAGTAGTATTACATGTCCGCTGAGATACGCAAAAGTCCTGCATGTCTTTTGAGATACGTAATGTGCCGCCTATTTTGTTTGTCGTGTCGTGTTGAGTAGATCGCGACCTCAGGGTCGTACGCGTAACCGGTAATAAGCTCAGAAAGAAATACAAAAAAAAA
Organism: Melanargia galathea; assembly: GCA_920104075.1. Classification (NCBI taxonomy): domain Eukaryota; kingdom Metazoa; phylum Arthropoda; class Insecta; order Lepidoptera; family Nymphalidae; genus Melanargia; species Melanargia galathea. Next base: position 30,988,965 of record OV049857.1, read on the forward strand.
TTAAAATGTATAGCGTTAACCTGAAACCTTGATTTAGTATGAGAACAACGTATGTTACTCGTAATCGAATTTCGTACACTCGTCAAAGCTTTTCTTAATCGTATTTTCGGCGCGGGACGATCTTATGCGACAATCAGTCATGGGAAATCCTAAATTTTTCACATGGCAGTATTGTTTTCAAATTATTTGTTTTATTCCAAGTCTGTTTCGTACTGGTCGGTGGTTGCGTCTTGATCTGTAAGCGGCTAAGCGCCTACATATACATTTCTATATAGGCGCTTACAGGTCTACATAAAATGAAAATATTTTAAATTTTTGATTTTGAATCTATTGGAAAGCTGGACCTTTATAAATTATACACCTGAACCTTTCTCGCTAATATGTCTATTTATTTATGAAAACGAGTGAGAATCTCTACAGTAGTTTATTAGCACGTACAGACAGAACACGAAAGAACAGGGTATACTAAACTAATTGTACCTAGTATTCAAACCTAATCAATTAAAAGTCCCGACCACCACCACCTTCACTACAGCCTTTTAACGTCCCACTGCTAGGCATAGGCCTCCTCTCTCATAGGAGAGAGGGATTTAGAGCTTAGACCCGCCACGCTGCTCCAATGTTGTTTGCTCCAGGTTTGCTCCAAGTTTTCTCGCTGCTCCAGGGTTGGCGGGCTTTAACGACTATTGTCACATAATAGTGATAATAACCGGGGCCGACTGCTTAACGTGTTCTCCAAGGCACGGTGGTCAAACGCTGCTAACTACCAACTCCAGGCTGGCACTGAGAATTTCTTGACAGAAAAACGAAAAAATTATTGCTAACCTTTATTATTTGCCAGACCCGGCAATCGAACCCGGGACCACGCTAACCACTACACCAACGAGGCATGTATAATATGTATAACCAATTACCAAACAAAAGCTATGAACGCTAGATTAAAATTAACATGGAGCTAAACTTTCTAATTTAAAACTAAAAAAGCTCCAATTTAAACTTTCTAAACTCAGTGAGCAAACTCATTCATAATTTAAGCAAGCTCCGAAACTTCACTGTTGCATAAAACCGTGCCGCGCTAAACGCGACGCGAAATAATATGATTGGGTTTCATTTTCGGAATTCTTAATGAACTTGCCTCATTTACTGCCACTCTTTTGTCTCCCTCCAGCACATGCAAACCCAATGTGTTAGAGGGAAAAAACATTATTTCCACCATCACGTATCCACGGGATGTGATGGAAATGTATTTTCCGTTACATCGGTAGCTAAATTCAAGGGATTTTGAACTTTAAAAACGTTAAAGTAAAGTAGATTTCTACGTTTCCGTAAGTATTTTCACCTTGCATTAGCTTATTAATTTCATCTATACTAATAAATAAAATTGAAGTGTCTGTCTGTAATATCGAAATAACTACCTCATATTAAGCACATATGGTTATTTGTACGATACCATAACCGAATCACACGTTTTTAAAATTTTTGTCTGTCTGTCTGTCTGTCTGTCTGTCTGTCTGTCTGTCTGTCTGTCTGTCTGTCTGTTTGAACGGGCTAATCTTCGGAACGGCTGAACCGATTTTGACGGGACCTTCACATACAAGTAGAGAATTAACCAGGGAGTAACATAGGCTACTTTTTTAACCGACTTTCAAAAAAGGAGGAGTTGTGTTTTTCTACATATGTACACCGATATCTCCGAGATTTCTGAACCGATTTGCGTAATTTTTTTTTTAATCGATAGAGAAACATTGCGACCCTGTTCTGTACAAAATTTGGATTCCAACTCCTCAATCCTGATGCTGTAGGGAACCTAATCCCCAAAACTAATGGGTTTTAGAAACTTTCGGTTATTTAAATTGATATTGGGGGTACCAATTAAAGACTTTATCGTTTAATGAACTCGAGTAGGTACATATCCAACTCCTCAACCCTGATGCTGTAAGGAATTGTATTCCGAAATCGTGGGGATCCCACGGGATTTTTCCGTTTTGGGGACGGGTTTCTACAGATAAGCTACTTTTTGTTCTGGAAAATCAAAAGTTCCCTCGGGATTTTTAAAAACCTAAATCCACACGGGCGAAGCCGTGGGCATCATCTAGTATTCAATAAGTGCAATGCTTTCGTGAACTACGCTGCCGGTTTCGCTCGTGAAACAGCTGTAAATATAGCATTAACGAAAAATCCCTATATTTGAAATTCAATAGTAGGTAGGTATAAGATTTTTTCGAACAACTGTTGTCAATTTTAATTTTATTTTCAAAATTTCAATTAGTTACACGCCCCTGCAGGTGCCTGTTTCATGCCGGTTTAGTTTCAATAACAGTGCTTTTCAGCTATGCAGCTTTAATCTATACTTATAATAAATAAAATTGAAGTGTCTGTCTGTAATATCGAAATAACTACCTCATATTAAGCTCATATGGTTATTTGAACGGTACTATAACCGAATCACACGTTTTTAAAATTTTTGTCTGTCTGTCTGTCTGTCTGTTTGAACGGGCTAATCTTCGGAACGGCTGAACCGATTTTGATGGGACCTTCACATACAAGTAGAGAATTAACCAAGGAGTAACATAGGCTACTTTTTTAACCGACTTTCAAAAAAGGAGGAGTTGTGTTTTTCTACCTATGTACACCGATATCTCCGACATTTCTGAACCGATTTGCGTAATTTTTTTTTTAATCGATAGAGAAACATTGCGACACTGTCCAAAAAAAATTCCACTGACAAAAAATTTGGATTCCAACTCCTCAATCCTGATGCTGTAGGGGATCTGATCCCCAACACTAATGGGATTTAGGCACTGTCGGTTATTTAAATTGATATTGGGGATACCAATTAAAGACTTTATTGTTGAATGACCTCGAGTAGGTACATGTCCAACTCCTCAACCCTGATGCTGTAAGGAATTGCATTCCGAAATCGTAAGGATCCCACGGAATTTTTCCGTTTTGTGGACGGGTTACTACTTACTATAACAGATAGGCTACTTTTTGTTCTGGAAAATCAAAGTTCCCACGAGATTTTTACAAACCACACGGGCGAAGTCGTGGGCATCATCTAGTAATATAATAAAACTGTAACAGATCCAATTCTGTACATTGAAGATATTTTGAAAATTTTTATTGGAGGGCACTCTACAACCGATACTGAAGCCATAACTGTAATTTTTTCATTTTTGTCTGTCTGTCTGTCTGTCTGTATCTTGGCCGCGCATCACGCCGAAACTACTGAATGGATTCAAATGAAACTTGGTACGATTTGAGTTTATACTCCAAGGTAGGACATAGGATACTTTTTATCCCGAAATTCAGCACGGTTCCCTTGGGAGAGGGGAAGAAAGTTAAAACGTGTATTTAGCTGTAATTCATTAACGCGTTGTTCGATTTAACTCAATCTTTTTTTGTTAGAAAGGTAGTACTTTAAGTATTGTCCCGTAAATATTTCAAGGTTCAAGTTTTTTAAGTTCAGAAATGACAGACATTTATTGGGTTCAAATAACTTGGGACCCGGATCTTTGAACGTACGGCTTATTTTAAATTGGTGTGCATTTAAATTTATGTTTGTCGGTCTGTCTATTTGTTCCAGCTAATCTCCGAAACGGCTGGATCGATTTTGATGGAACTTTCAATGGCAGATAGGTGATGTTATAAGGAGTAACTTAGGCTACATTTAATTGAGGTACAAAAAATAAATATGGGATCCGATCCAATCCTATATAAAAACCTATATAAAACGCGAACGAAGTCGCGGGGATCAGCTAGTTTCTGAATAAAATAGCTGTGACGCACAGACGAACAGACAGACGGACTGGACAAAACTACATATATAACGGTATTACGGAACCCTAAAAAAGGACTTAGTCAAGGTAACAAGGTAACATCTTTTACGTCAATCTATATGTTGCTCAAAATCAAAATAATATATTATGTTGCTTCTATGAGCTGTCCAGGCAAAAGATATTAAATCCTAAATACCTAATTCTTTATAACTCATCTAGGAACCATGACAGAACTTTTTTTCTCGAACCGAGACGGCTGCACAGCTGTACCTCGGGGGTGGAAAATTTTCTGAATCATTTGAAGCAACCACCTCGAAACAGATTTCTTTCCATATTTGATACGAACAAAAGATTACAGGATCCGCTAAGCGGTTTAGGGCGGGGGGCGGAAATTGAAAAAAAATGTTGCTCCCATAGCCACAATATTATACGAAAACATTTCACTGATGTTTCATACCTATACAGGGTGGAAAAAATAAGTGTACGCACTACGCAGAGAATATTTTTTCAATAAATAAAAAATAATATATATTTTTTTACATTAAAAACTAAAAGTAGTCGGATTAGTTTGATTTTTAATGTTATACGCCCATTGCTGGATATAGATATAGACCTAGATATAGACCTAGATATAGACCTTTTGCAAGGATCATATTTCATAACTTGTGTTCTGTGGCGTTCCTGTGCATTAATATTAGCAGAGGATTTCTATAAGTTGAGACGACGACGACTATATGTTTTGGCTCGTGTCGCGTTTTGTTTTCCCTCCCTTTTGTTTCCTCGCTATTTCAGTAGCAATATTTACGCGATGAAAGGCAATCTGCTAGTCTTAGCAAAGTAGGTACGACAGAACGAAAGGCGATACTTATTGTAAATGAAAACTGGCAATAAATACATCTAATTAGCAAGCACTGCCTATAATGCCTCGAAACACTTCGGGGCTCTGTTTTTCTCGTATCCATTAGATTAGGGACTCCATGAATTTCGCCGGTATCCGGACAGGCCCTAAAAAATTGGCACAACGGTCACAACGTAGGCGAAACGGCAGCGCAGCACGTCGTAAACTAAAGGGCGCAATGTGATGCACACACTGGACGTGTGTAAGAGATCACATGAGTAGATATCCCTACAGAGAGGAAGCTTCATACAAGCGCCCCGATGTGGGCACACTCACACATAGCGTAGCTCACGTCACACGATCTCTCACCAACGGTTCACAGATGCTCCGTTGGGCTCAGTTGGGAGGCAAACAACAAGTGTGGGTCGTGCGCATTAAATTAATAGGTACTGAGAATAAAGTGTTTGGCGAGAGTTTAGAGATTGTGTAAAATAGTGTAAATTATATAAAAAAATAGACTTAAGTGTTGTGTTTAGACAAAAATACCTAACCATTGTACCTACAGTTAACAGTATGTTTAAGTTCACTTGCATCAGGTGACAACCCTATGAGAATAAGTATAAATTTTGGATGTTGTTAAGCTTCCCCTCTGTAGGGATATATCTACTCATGTCTAAGAGATCGTACGATTTGTAATAACAATAAAATAATAAAATAATTTTATTTCAGACAAAAATTGTCCGTAATATACGAGTATATGTACGTAATAGAAGGCACTCGTATGAAGAACTTCAGCGCATGAAGCCGACATACAGCGCGCGACTCACGCTTGGCTGAATGAACTCTTTTATACATTTTTCTGTATTACAAATTCAAGAAAACGCGTTCAACACATTGACCTCGCGCTGTTGTTTCGAATCTTCACCAAGCAGCTCATGAGTAAAAAGTTAAGAACCCCGAACTGGTTCGAAACCAGAATATAATTATTATTTAATATAAAAAGTGAGTTGCAAGCATTTCAATATCACAATTTACGAGTATCCCTACCACTCGCAATAGTTTAAATTCTACTAAAATACCGAAAAATCTCCAAAAACATAGTAAACTTGTGGTCACCGCAAGCTGCCAATATGGCGGGATGTTTACGTCATTAGAAAATGGCGAATTTGGCGGGGAGCTGTTTGCTCTCCCTCGTTACCTGCCTGTTTTTCAAACATTCATTTTCGTGTTTTTCTCGAACAGGCGAGAAATAATTAGCAAATTAATTAATTATTCACTTACACTTCTTAATTATTGCTTTTTTTTTCAGAAAAAATAATCAGCAGTGTTTTTGTTTAAAAATCGTTTGTTTAATAATGTGCTTACAATACATCGACAACAGTTTCTCTATCAGAGATCTTGATTGAAGGATATTTAGTATTTATACAATAAAGACATTTCTATATTAAAAATATTTATTACATGTTTTAGGGGTGTGTGTGTGTGTCTGTCTGTCTGTCTGTCTGTTCCCCTGTGGCGCTCAAACGGGTGGACCGATTTGAATGCGGTTTTTTTGTTTGAAAGGAGAATTAGTCGAGTGTTGTTAGCTACATATTATGTTTGATGAAAATCGGTCCAAGACGGCCGCCGCTACAAAATGGCGGATTACATATTTTTTCACAACTCCCTTGATATGGGTATCAAATGAAAGAGCTTTGACTAGTAGAATAGCACTATTGCAAATTCAAGATGGCCGCCGCCACAAAATGGCGAATGTCGGGGGTTTTTTAAATTTTTAATTTATACTTGTATAACCCCGCAAGGGGGTGCTGCAATCGTGTTTTTTATTTTTTACTATGTCACCATTTTCCTGAAAAACTACTGCGCCGACTTTTTTGATGCGCTGTTTTGCTGTACACAAGGAATGCAAAAAACCGCACCTCAGTAGGTTCTTAGATAATAATAATAGGACCTAAGTTTATAGGCATTTGCGCCTCAGTCCGTATACCTATGTGTTTTTTTAAAATTTATAATTTTACGTCTTGTTATTACAATGTACCAATAATATTAGTGAATAATAATTCTATTGTTTTGTCGTAACGATTGGAAAATGATGTCGAAATTGTATGGGTATTACGTATTTAGGTATGATGGATTGCTGATGACCAAAATTACGTAAATTATAGTACGGCGACATACGGACCGTTCACTGTTTAATAAACTAGGTCACACTCCTGTGCTTCGCACGGGTTGTCAACTGCTCACTGTCATAGTTCGATGGGATACTGGGTCCGAGAGACTACAGCTGTGATCGGCCAACTTATTAATTAGTACCTAGACCTACAACAATTAAGATTACTTTTCAAGCCGACTCTTGGTTTTAAGTTGATATTTATTATTGACTAGTGGATCTGGCAGACGTCGACATCAGCGCCACCTACCGAGACCCGGTAGGTTACCTGTAGGTAATACCCATCCAAAATATACACATACAATTTCAACACAACGTCCCTTAAATTTTTCCTGTTATTTTTTTTAATTTCATTCATTTAAAACGCTGTTACAGCGCTCCAAAGTTGACCGGGTTCGTCAATGCTCATGAGAATCCGGTCAAAACGAAATGTTTAACTTATTTTTGTTTTTTTTTTATTATTGTAAATATATTCTTTAACAAATTTTCAAAAATAATCAAAAGGAGACAAACACATACGGAAGAATTATATAGGTACGCGTGGGAGAGTTTACCGTATCAACGCGACGCGACGGGATGTTTGACAGTTACGAAACCCGTAAACATTTTGTATGAGAAAATGTTTTTCTTTTACAATTTTCCAATGTTTTAATAGTTATTCTGCTATTCGGGATGGAGACAAATACGACAAATCAATAACCTGCATGAAAATCGCTCCAGCCGTTCTCGAGTTATAAGTGTTCGAACTAACACGACTTTGTTTTATAATATATAGATATTGAGCGTGATTTTTTTTAAAAACTTCTTCAGGATTAATTTTTTTGTCGTATACAACAATAAATAATTAATAAAGGACTTAGAAAACGCGAGTCAACAAGCGCTTTGTAAGTCGATTTTCGGAATATTAATAAAATCCGTTTTTCGCAAAAGGCCATATTAAAAACAGCAAAATTGTCGCTGGACGCGCCTTCGTTTTAACACGCGAATTCTTGAATTTTAATTATGTGATACTGCATACCTAAGTTTTATTGCATACTTCAGGAGGTCATCCACATAGTTCGCGACCGCGGCTCCACCTCTTATATTACAATCCCACATGTGACAGATCCGCAGACAAGTACACCTACCGAAAGACCAACAGGCAACCAACGAGGTGGTTAAAATAAATATATTAATGATGTTTACCACCACCGTCTACCACCTCGGTCAACAGTCACTGGCCCGTGTGTAGTCTAAACATATCAAAATAAACAAACCACCGCCTGGCCCCCCAACAGTCGGATGTCGAGGGTGCGCTATCGAACAACCAATCGACAATTATGTCTGTTTGTGAACTCCACCATAACTCGGAAACGGTAATCGTTAACGTGTGTTTAATGGACTCGTACATTTAGATGATTATCTATTGTTTCATATTTAGTATAATTTGTTTAAGGGGGCGGTTTTCGAATGTAAAAATATAGCCATACACCCTATGTATTTTGAATAATAGTGGACCTCCTGGTTAAATATTACAAGGTAAGTCAAGTAAAAAAATGTACCAAAGGGGTAAAGAAAGTCACTTGGAGGCAGGACATTGCTGATGTGGTAGGGTATTGCAAAGATCATTACGATATAAAAAAGCGACAAAAAAACCACGCATTAATGAGTACGTATAGCGCACTAAAAAGCTTATAATAACAGGGTGTTAGTAAAGACACAGGATGCTGACTTCGGTATTACTAAAAAAATAAAAAAAAGTATTTAAAAAAAATATTAAAAAAATTACTATGTAAAGTAACTATCACAAGGTTCATAAGAAGGCAACCCTGCAGGCTAAGAACTCGGGATCAAGTCAAACGTGGGACCAAATTATGCAATTGACTCTGTCAAATACAATCTGCGTAGTAATTTGATGATATGATATTCAAATTATACTAACCATTCATTTAATCTTGGAACTTCTCATAATGCTAGGCGCCAACGGAAATTATGGTGGAAATTCAAAAAGAAAATATAATTTAAAACACTAAATAGTTAAATCTATTATGTATAGTTAATAAGGCACAACATCTTAGATAGGTACATACTTATCTACGCCGAGATAGATTTTTATTAGAAAGTTATTATTATTATCTAAATCGCTACAATCGCAATTAATTGTCGTTGTGATTGGCTGAATTCATGGTATTCTTGTGATGACAGAGCATGAGAATACTCTCGATCATATCCCAAATCTATTTCTTTGAGCAGTACCGTACCGGACCGCTAAATCACGTCTTAAGTTTTCCATCACACTAGAGCCGATGTAAAACTCCCGGCGAGAATCAAACTCCAGATCTCCTGTTGAAAGGAAAAGTTATGCCACAGAACTCATCCATCCCCCCAACCTTAAGCCGTCGCCAGCGACGTGGGACCGCATTATACAATTGACTCTGTCAAATACAATTGTGCAGCAATTTGACTGAATGATACTCGACCGATACACGACGCTGAGACGGAGCGTGCGATGGTATTTGGTGTGAAGAATTCGCTAACTTTAACCAACTCTTGACATGATATCCACGTGGAACTAACCTAACTTCGGCCTCCAGAACCGCCCCTCACAGCAGTCCAATCGCACACCAACCTAGCCTGATGACATCGACCTTTTAACCAAGTAATCAGGCAAGCTGATTGGAAGCTGTAGGGATATCTACTCATGTGCATGAGGTAGGGCTTCGAGTAGAGCCAGGAAGTTATTGTTTTTTTTTTCAGGAGTAGACTGGAGTTAGGAAGTCAGCGTTATTACACCCCGTACTTCAGAGAGCATGAAAGAGGTTTGTCCCACGCCTAATCTCGTTGTTGGCTAGTCTCTGGTGAGATTACACTACGTGGCCGAAATTCGGTCAGAACAACATTATTGTTTTTAAATGCAAATTCCGTAAAAATGAAATAAATTCATCTCTCACCACAAGGCCTCCGAAATCTATGTACGAGTAGATATTCAAACCACGCACCCCATTTTTAAGTGATTTAAAATTACGAATTTCGTATTCTAGTCGCGTTTCCACCCTCTAAGTGTACATGATACTCTTACATATATATACAAGTATAAATTAAAAAACCCCGACATTCACCATTTTGTGGCGGCGGCCATCTTGGATTTGAATAGTGCATACTACATGCTATACTACTAGTCAAGCCCTTTCATTTGATACCCATATTAAGGGAGTCGTGGAACACATACAAATTTTGTAGCGGCGGCCATCTTCGATCGATTATCATCAAACATAGCTAACACTCGCGACAAAACGTTTGAAACAAAATAACCACATTCAAATCGGTCCACCCGTTTGAGTGCTACAGGGGAACAGACACACACACACACACACACACACACACATACACACACCTATTCAACTGACACACTCCTGCCTGATTAGCACGTGCGTTACCATCTTAGATTGGATAAGTATCATTACTTCATATCAGTTATGGCAAACTCGAAGATCCAGCATTCAAGTTGTAAGTGTGTCAGCATATATTATACTTTTCAATAGTCAATTAGTCAATAATAATTAACCAAGAACGAAATTTTTCAATTAGTCCAACAAAATTCCATTTCAATTGAAAAACATCTATTGTAAAAATAATATGGGTAACATTTTTATTAATAAATAACATTTTTTAAATATAACAGTACAAAGGTGGAGTATTTTTAATGGCCATAGATATTTTCGATTACCCAATTTAGAGGATATACCTACATACAGCCAATAGTCGTAAAACAAGTGACCTTTTTGTCTATAGTCAGTAAGGAGTAGGTAACAAATTGTACATTGTGTATTATCTATACATCTATACTAATAAATAAAATTGAAGTGTCTGTCTGTAATTTCGAAATAACTACCACATATTAAGCTCATATGAGGAGCGTTGTTTCAAATCGTATTTTGTCCATAGTAATCAAAATAAGAGATTTCGTTGTATATGGCCTTAAAATGCAAGAGTAAATAACTTAGCAAAAGTTAGTGCATAAAAACCGAATTTGTCAAGTAAATAATCGAATGTCAAAATGAGGCGCTGTTTCAAAATATGTTTTGTCCGTGTGAAGTGGTGTTTCAAAACATAGTCTGTCCACCTGTTAGCAAAATAACAATTTATTATGGTCTGTCTGTGGCGGCAAACTGTACGATTATTTAAATAATGGCCTGTTTCACCACCTTCTGATAAGTAAGGTAAGTATCTACAACTTTTGTCTTTGTCATTTGACATAATCCGAAAATCCGACACTTATTAGAAGGTGGTGAAACAAGCCCTTAGTAATTTAAACAAAATTGTTTTAATATTGTTGCACAAGCATGGAGCAAGGAGTCCTAGTAGGAAATCATTCAGTTGGCTCAAGAAAAAAAGACACAAAACACCAAAACAAAGAGGCGAGGAATATTTAAATTATCGTTTTATTGTTTCTTTGTACTATTATACGACTCTAACTGTATTTTATCGGCAGTTATAAGATTCTGGCTACAATATGAATTTATTTTGTTTCAGTTATGAAATATAGGAACCTGAACTGAACAATTTTGTCATTCATAATTCCATGCATTCATAATAACTCAAGATTTAATATATGTTGTGCTATATATAAATTTTATTTAATACAGTGAAAACATTATTTTATGCATACTCTGTGCATAAAATATAGGCCATAAGCGTTTTTTTATTTTTTAGTAGGTATTATTGGACAAAATATGAATCATTTCTTTGTACATAATATGCTTTGAAAATAAACCAGTGTTTCAAAATGTATTGTGTCCATAAACCAGTGTTTCAAAATGTATTATGTCCATACAAATGGTTCAAAACATATTTTGTCCAATATTTATGCTTAATTAACTTAATAAAAAACTATAGAACACTATTTGTTTTTTTATTCAGACATGCTATATTATGCTTTATATTTAGCATGATAAATTTATTTCTACATATAACTTTAAGAAAAAGGCATAAATTAAAAACGGCTATTTTTGAAAAATGCACATTTTTGGACAAAATGAGTTTTGAAACAACGCTCCTCATATGGTTATTTGAACGATACCATAACCGAATCACACGTTTTTAAAATTTTTGTCTGTCTGTCTGTGTTTGAACGGGCTAATCTTTGAAACGGCTGAACCGATTTTGACGGGACTTTCACAGACAAGTAGAGGATTAACCAAGGAGTAACATAGGCTACTTTTTTAACCGACTTTCAAAAAAGGAGTTGTGTTGAAATCGGTAAAAAACGCCCTGATAGGTATTTTCGCTGCGCGCAACGGCCGACGCTCGCGCTGCACGGAACTCCCCGCGCCGCTTCTGCGCCCGCCGTACGCGGTACCAAGTACTATTATATATTCTGTGGCGGTACCGCGGTACGCCGCCGCGCGGCGGGGGGCGGGTGGACCAGAAATCTACTTATCCCTCAGGATTTGTGAAAAACCGAAATTCACGCGGGCGAAGCCGCGGGCAAAAGCTAGTATAATAATAAATATAATTGAATTGGGTTGTAATAATTATTGAACATAATTAATATATTGTAGAAATAATGATTTTACTTTTTAATTAAAATATCCTCAATATTAAAATATCAATCACAAGAGTTCAAAATGTCGACATATTATATAGGTATCTTTCACAGTAGATATCCCTTACTAATATTATAAAGTTTGTATCACAGGTTTGTATGTATGGATGTTTGTCTCTTTCACGCAAAACTGCTGAACCGATTAGGCTACTTTTTATCCTGGAAAAATCCACAGTTCCCGCGGGATTTTGAAAAAACCGAAATTTGCTATTGCAATCTACAGCTACAGCTATAGGTAGATTACTATAGCAAACTTCCTTGAAAGTAGGTATAAAAGTTGGAAAAGAGAGCGGGAACGAGAACCGGAAATCCACGATTCCCTCGGGATTTGCGAAAAACTGAAATTCACGCATGAGAAGCCGCGGGCAAAACCTAGTACCTAATATTCCTTATTTTATTAATTGCAATAAAATGTTAATAGTGACACAAAATTGGCCTCATTTCATTATTAAGTCGTTTAACAATTTCAATTTCCCATTCCAATCGGAATTGGGTCCTAATTGTGTACATAAAATAAAATGAGTCACACAATAAATTGGAATTAATATTATGTACTTGGTTACGGGTTACGGCGCCCACCTGCCCCATCTTGATACTTGTTTATTCGATAGAATCGAAATGTTTCACGATATTTTTGGGTTTCGATACATATTTTTCTCTTTTACTTGTCTAAACTCTCGGACATACACATACCGTGCGACGGCAATACGTTGTGTGTGTTAAATCTTAAGTGTTGATCTTGCATGATTAATGCTTATGATGAAAGACTACTTTGGAACAGGTAAGTCATATGTGTATTAGCTTCCTTGTTATTATTTTACAAGCGGATACCTGCGACTTCGTTCGCGTGGATATTGGTTTTTAAAAATCCCGTGAGAAACATTTTGTTTTTCCTAAGCTCCTTTGAGCCCATGCCTTGCTAAAAACTGTTAAAAGTTCACTGGCAAATGTTTAGGTAGATCAAAATGTAAACATCCACCAGTGAAAGTCCATCAAAATGGATCCAGCCTTTCAGAGATTAGCATCCTTTAGATACTTTTCTAACAAAAAAAAATGAATGAAATCGGACCACGCATTAATGAATTACAGTTAAGTACACATTTTGATTTTCATCCCCTCTCTCAAGGGAACCGTGCTGAATTTCGGGATAAGTATCCTATACGTTACTCCGTAGTATGAACTTAAATCATGCCAAGTTTCATTTCAATCCATTTAGTAGTTTTTGCGTGATGCACGCACAAACATACAGACAAACAGATAAACAGATAAAAATTTCAAAAATAGCTTTTTTACATTCAATTACTTATCCCTAACATCCCCCAGTTATTATTTTGCAAGCATCTTTAATGTAGAGATACGGCAAGTCCACGATTTTATTATATGTATAGATTATTATGTAAAATAAATAATTTAACTTGGAGTACGCGACGTATAAGCTCAGCTGTGCATTTTGTGTGAATGATGTCCAAAAGCAGTACAAACTCGATGTCAAAAAGCTGTAAAGTGCATGGGATGAGTGATGCCTCAAGCCGGCACTTTCCATGAAACTGTATGAACTCAGAAATGCAAAGCTAAGCTTACCTATATTATCTACTCTTATCTACATTATACTCGCAGATTGTACTAGAGCTTTTGTTATTGTAAGAAATATAAGCAATATTACCTGGCGTTTTAATACTAAAATAAAGTTATAAAACGCTCAAGATTGAGCGTCAGACTACAGTTGTACCCAGGTGTGTTACGGCGGCGTTTTTCTTGTCTTGAGCCGCAGAGCTTTAGTCGCGCCATTGTTTAATAGTGAGGTAAATTCTATTGAGTATACAATGTAAGTACATTGTAAGCAGTGGCGTCCATTCCGAATAGACCAAATAGAATTTGTAGTCACAATCTTATATTAGTATTTATATTGTATTGGAATATCCAATACCTAATTTATAAAGAGCCAATTGTTGAATGACTAAATATGACGTAAGTAGGTAAATATTTTTGTTGAGAACGTAGTTAGGCATTGCTATTTTCAATTTAGTCCTCAAAATATACTTAGTGAAAATTATTTTCTCATATTTATCTCCCCAGCCTTAGACTGCCGTCTCATCAGACTATGAGAGTGAGGGAATAGAGAGTACATCTGTGTCAGTGCACACACTTGTCCTCTATAATAAGTTTTGTGTAGTTGGCCAGTCTCCGTTGTGTTTGGTCATTGTGACTAAAATTCACCGGCCGAACATTTTTATTAGTTTCTGTTTATGAACGATGTTCGCAGAAAATGTTTACAGTTAAAAACATTTATCAAATTCACATGGGACGATGCACTACTTATAGAGTCGTGGCTCTTTGGTGATGACTCATCAGAAACATTACTCACCTTCCGTGACAGTCGGTTAAAAATACAACTATCTAGAGATAGCGCGTCGCTCTATACCTATGTACAGCGGTACACAGGTGTCGTACAACGACGTTTTTCTTGTCTTGAGCCCGCAGTGCTTCGTGCCATTGTTTAATAGTGAAGTGACTGAATATCGATATAAAACAAAATATTTTTTATAATGCATATATATAGGTAGTTTATCGGTTTATTTGTATGTTTGCGCATCACAGTTGAAACGAATTTTTCGCATTTTTTTAAACCTAAACTTTGAAGTGCGCGACCGCAACGTGTGATTGCTTTGCATAGTCAAATTCAAAGTAAAATAAACTTTATTCAAGATTGGTGCACTGTACACGTTTGAACGTAAATTTTAGAAGGACATATAAGTGACGTAATATACTGCCATAACCCAGTTGAGTTAGTGTTGTTTTATTATGGGTAGTGTAGTTTAATTGCAAAATAATTCCCGTCACTAATTTGGAAATTCTCTTACCGTATTCGTCACTGGAATTCAAATTCAAAATGGTGATCAAATTCCGCCGTTGCGTTGGACGGCATTTTGAATTTAAATGTTATTTTCAATATCTATTATTATATCTGAATCAATTTTCCGTGTTAATAATAAGAAATTCGTGTAATAAAATCAATAAAAAATTAACAAGAAACTCAACAGCAATTATTAAACAAACAACAATAACAATATTTGTGAATTTAGTAATAATTATTCAAAACCCGATACCGCGTACTCTGCCAACAGTTTTGTCAACGGTACCGACGTCTATCTAGTGCTGATGTCACTAAAATGGCGGCCAGGCGCAATACCAATTTGCGGGGCTTATAATAATTAGTATGATGTACTAATTTGTAAATTATCATTTCAACAGATGAGATACTCGTATGTCATGTTCGCAGTGAAGTATTCATAGATTCAGAGCGATCCAATTCTCATGAGATATCCAGAGTTCATAAGGTTTTGATTTATTTCTCTTTGAAATTCGATGGGGACTTAAAATGTCGAAACCGAGATTGTTTCAAAGGTAACAGCAGTAGTACTAATAGTCGATTAATGTCAACATGAATTTTCAAGCATCTGCTTAAAGTTTGGTCGGGTCTATTGATTTAGTATTGTTCGACCAAGTTCGTATTTTTGTTAGAAATTAACTGTGCTTGATTGAACTACCTACAATGCTTTTTAACCCCCGACGCAAAAACGACGGGGGTGTTATAAGTTTGACGTGTCTGTGTGTGTCTGTCTGTCTGTTCCCCCGTAGCGCTCAAACGGGTGAACCGATTTGAATGCGGTTTTTTTGTTTGAAAGGTGAATTAGTCGAGTGTTGTTAGCTACGTTTGATGAAAATCGATCCAAGATGGCCGCCGCTACAAAATGGGGGATTACATATTTTTTCACAACTCCCTTAATATGGGTATCAAATGAAAGGGCTTGACTAGTAGAATAGAACTATTCAAATCCAAGATGGCTGCCGCCACAAAATGGCAAATGTCGGGGGTTTTTTAAATTTTCTATTTATACTTGTTACTTAAGCTATCGACATTTAGCTTCACTACCTGCTACCGCCATCAACTATATCTAAATCACCGAAATATCACTTGTATATTTCACGACCCTGGGGTAGATTAGAGTGATTTCCGGGTGTTCGATTCTATTCGATTCGATTTAGCGTTTCTGTCAGATGGGATACGGATTTAATAACGCTGCTATATCCCTTCTACGCTAGCCCTTCCATTTTTTTGTCTGCGTCTTCACTCTACCCGCTTGCTAACCTGTATAGGCAAGTGAAACTGGGTAACTTGTCATCGGATAAAAAAAATTGTACTTACATTAAATTCGGTGAAAATCGGTGCCGTATTTCCTAGTCGATGTGTCAGAATATCGATAATCGCGTTCGCCCAACCCTAGGCAGCGAAACATCTATCAAACTATGACAAATATTGTTTTTGCGAGCGGGGAAGAACGTCAACCGAGAATACCGACTGGATTGCAGGGCGTTATTATAAAATATACGTTGCATAAATTGAATTATATTGCTCGGCTTGGGGACCCTTTTGTCTTATAGCTATGAATTTAAAGCTATGCGCCTACTGGCTATTAATGCTTCTTTTTAGCAGCTGAAACGGCTGTTATTTAGCAGCTTTTGACGACCTGCCTGGCGCAGTGGCGAGCGCTGTAGTGTTATAAGTAGGAAATCCCGGGTTCGGTTTCCAGCAGTGGCAATTTGGGATTTTATAATTTCTAAATTGTCTCTGGTCTGGTCTGGTGGGAGGTTTCAGCCGTGGCTAGTTACCATCGTACCAACAAAACCGCCAAGCGATTTAGCGTTCCGGTACGATGTCTCGTAGAAACCGGTCAGGGGTAGGTATGCGTTTAACAAAAACTGCCATACATTCCAAGTTATCCCACTTCCACCTTAGACCGCATCGTCACTTACCATCAGCTGAGATCGCAATCAAGGACTAACTTGTAGATGAATAAAAAAAAAAAGTTTCGACTTTCATTGATACCATGATAATAGAAATAAAATAGAAAAGAACAAGAAATTAAAATTACCCCCCAATATATTTTTAATACATTATAGAACATAATAACACCTGGTGAAAAGTGATGATGTGGTCTAAGATGGAACAGTTTTGCCTAGAAGATGCCTGTTTCACTGTTGTTTTAAAGATTCATTTTAACTTACTTACTTACTAATTTACTTATAGTTTTCTTCACAAGATAGGGTTATGCGCGGTGCAAGGATGGTCAGTATATAAAAGTCGCAGGTTCGAAACAGAGCTGAGGGATGATCTAAATGTATCCATACTTTACCACCCTCTTTGAAAACTTTAAAAAACCGTAGTTACCTGAAAACAAAAAAAAAACAGTTAATTAATTGTTTGGAAAAACAAATTGGTCTTATATTAATTAAATCACATTCGTAAATTAACGTAAAGCATATATTATGCTTTACGTTATTATATGCTAACGAACTCTAGGCAGCTTGTATTATGGTCTATAGACCATAATACAAGCTGCCTAATACAAGCTGGGCAACTTGTATTATGGTCTATAGACCATAATACAAGCTGCCCAGCGTTCGTTCGTCTCACACTATCCCAAACTCCTTTTTTCTTCAAAAATAACATAAATAAAACCATGTAATACTAACATAGTTCGGTTAAAAGCAATAAATAGTGTACTTGATAACGTTTATAAAATCCAGCCGGCTTAACTCAAAGCGAAACCTATAGAAATTCGCACAGTTTAAAAATTTTCACTTAGCCCCCATAACGTATTTGACGTCTATTTTTGAACTGGCTTCCTGCCATTTTCTTATCTGTGTAATAAAATTTTGTGAAATCCAAGATGGCCGCCCGGCTTTGCTATCTGCACCTTTAAAGTAAAATATTGTGGGTTTATGCGACCTCAACGTAGGAAATGCTACTGTTATTCTTTTATACTTTATAGATATGGCGATTTTTACTGTGTTTGAGGTTTTTTCGGAAATTTTTGGTGTTTCGTTACAGAGTTTTTACATTTGAATAGTTTACTACAGGGTGGTCTAACTCGAAGAGTTAATAATTAACTTCGACTGTTAGGCTATGTCTTAAACATATACTTAATTATCTAAGATTATATGCTACGTAAGAAGTTGGTTTTAACTAAGAAGCCTATCGCACAAGGAATAGGATCTCATAGAAAGTGTTTAACATGCCTACGTCGCCCGTCGTCCATGTTTCGGATACAAGTGACAGTCACAACCATGATTCAAAGCAATACACACGTCGATCCACAAGAGTTTCGTCTATCATTTCCCTTCAGTCCGAGGTTACATTTGGAAAACTGTCAAAGCCGTTAGGGCTTTACCGGACCGGATAATCGAATGACAGGCAAATTAGTATCGGCGCCGAGTTGACAGCTGACAGTTGACTTCTGACACGGACGCTGGCGATGATATAAGAGTTACGAATCGATTTTAATCGACATGTAGGTAACTCTTCGATCGGATGACATTTCCTTTCTGTAGGGTAGTTTTTAACTACAAACATACAAACCTACTCGCTGCATCACAAACCGCAAGCAAAGCAAAGCAAGCTTGCTTCCTGTCGATGGCACCATAGACTATAGTATTACTAACGGGTGGTACATGCTTAACTCTGTCTACTCTACTCCAGTCATTGAATTATCTCTCTATTCCATCAGCCTGTAGTTATCCACTGCTGGACAGAGGCCTTTCCAAGGGCGCGCCACCAAACACGATCCTCCGCCTTCCTCGTCTACCCGCTTTTATCTCTCTATATTATAAGGCAAACATAGTTCTTGGCAACCTGGGCGGCCTGCTAATCTTCTGGAGTGACATTGGATGCCTGGAGTGAAGACATCAATGGGAGAGGTAGGTATATCACGTACAAAAGACCTTAAATGATTTAGGTGCGGACACCTGCCCAGAAGAAAGAAGAACAAGGCAAACATGGAGATATTTTTAGCAACTTGCGCCACTGTGCCCCTTACCTATTATGTCATGACATCAATGCGACAAGTTAACTGTAGAATAAACTGTAACGGTGTAGAATTGTAAGCACCATTCCGAACCTGTGGTAGATTCATTTGTCGATTCGTAAGCACTTGTGAAAGTTTATCTGAATAAAATTGAAGATTATATAAATGATAAAAAGGCGTGGATTTGACTCGTTCCAGCAATGCGCGAGACGGCAATTCAATCATGTACTTAACATAAAATTGTTATATTGATATTGTAAATTTGGAAAAGAGCAACCGCCGAGTTTCTTGCTGGTTCTTCTCGGTTGGAATGGCATTCCGAACCAGTGGTAGATTCAGTTGACTATTCAAAAGTACTTGTAAAAGTTTATTTGAATAAAAAACTTTTCTATTCTATTCTATTCTAACGGGATCTAGGTACCTGTGCGAAATGCGGAACGCCTAATGTCGGTTGCTCGAATTCGGGTAGTCATTCAATCACCCGAATACGGGCTAACCACGATGTGTGACCTTTGTATGATACAAAGTCTAAACGTCTGTGCTTTTGATATATTGCGGATATATTACACTCGCGTGACAAGAATGCCTCATGTCTGTAGTCCGTAGTGTATAGGTACGTACCGCTGAAATCGTTGCATAACCAAATATAAGGTCGGTGTCGTAACGTTTAGTTTGCTAGCGTACCTAGTTTAGTTTACTATCTATTAATCTATCTATCTATCTATAATAATATAAAGTAGCTTGTCCTGACTGACTGACTGATCATCAACGCACAGCCTAAACCACTGAAGCTAGAAACTTGAAATTTTCACAGTAGCTTCCTTTTATGATGTAGGCGCAGACTAAGAAAGGATTATTGCGAATTCCATCCCTAAGGGGGTTAAATAGGGGATAAAAGTTTGCATGAAAGTCCGTCATTTTTCAAGTTATCTCCATAAAAATTGGTATTTAGGTTTTAGGCTAAAAATAAAGAGTTACGAGTTTAAGAAATTATGAAAAAACTACCCGCAAGTGGATTAAATGGTAGTTGAAAGTTTGTATGAAAGTCCGCCATTTTTAAAGTTATATCAATGAAAATCGGTATTTGTATTGTCGGTAAAAAATAAAAAGTGTTTCAGGAATTTTTGAAATTCTACCCCCAAGTGAGATTTATAAGAATCCATGCGGACGAAGTCGCTGGCATCTGCTAGTCTGCTATATAGAAACAGACTGACTGACATTTTAAAGTGCAGCTCAAACCGCTGCAAATGCTCTTCTGGCATCCATTATCTCTGCCAATTATTATTATATAGATACCCTCAAATTAAATGTTAATAAGCATCTTCTAGACAAAGGTGCTGCATCATCATTCAACACTTTCAGATGTGATTGTAGCCAAGAGCTGGTGTATAATAATAAAGGTATTTAAAAAAGTACATGTGGAAGATACGAAGCTGTAGAATTTATACTTTGAATTTTTTACTCAACATAATATAGCTTTATATTAGCTTAGCGTATAATATAAGACTTAGTTCTAACTTGCATGACTATCGAACTGCAATCTAAGCAATGACTTATTCGATTTATTGGAATTAGCAATCTCTTGCGGCATTATTTATTGCGGAGGTGGCATGCACCCGGCTACTAAATTATATGTCGAGCAAGCAATTATTACTTGCATATTACTTCCATTAGCAATGTACATATTATTAATTTAATTAAATACTAACTAATGCCTGCGACTTTGCTCCTCGGCCTCTTTTCCGGGATGAAAAGTATCCTATGTCCGCTTCCAGCTATCTCTGTGGCGAGTATCAGGATAGCGGATGAACGATAGGATAACACCTAATGGACGCGAACCCCGATCAAACTATTTTTAGGGATAAAAGAAGTTATGAACAATTTCAGGATCCTGGCTTTCTCTGTGCCAAGTTTCAGCTCAATACGCAAACGCCATTGATGTCGAACGCATATAGGACAAACAAAGAAACATTTATTTTTATATAAACATATATTTTTTCATTCCGTTACACAAAGAACATTTACATATTATATGTAAGTACTTACATAATCTATATCTAATATTAATGTTTAAAATGCAACCTGAGTAAGCGCTAAGCTCATTCACGTCACTCTGAGTAATTGAATACAGAAATGTCTTCGTATTTTACTATTAATTAAAATCTTCGAATAAAGACTATATCATAGCAAATGTTTTTCACGCACTTATTTTATCATGATCTCTAGCAACCGGAATAGAGTATCCGAAATATTAATAGGCGACGACCAACACGTGATAAATATTCATACAATCAATCGTACTGTTAGTTATTTATTTATCAGGCGTGGCCTTAGGTATATTATCTGATTAAGGGCCATTTGCACGTTAATATTTAACATGCAACTGTCCATTCTGTCGTGATTCTTCTAAATGATTAAAATTAGAAAGAGGGTAGTTTTAAATAAAGGCGAATACGTTTGCCAACTCAATATAAGGAATCGCAGCTCGACGAAGCAGGCAGTCTCTCTTGAGCACGCTTCAGGTGCGGTCGTGTCTGTGTTAAATACTCAGTGAATTGTGGAAAGAGGGTGTGATGCTGTTGGCTGTAGGGTGTGATTTTCTGTCTATTCTAGTTTTGGTGTGATTGGTTATTGTGTTGGTTTGCCCTATTGTGGTGCCTGATTGCTTGGTTAGAAGGTCGATGTCATCAGGCTAGGTTGGTGTGTGATTGGACGGCTGTGAGGGGCGGTTCTGGAGGCCGTAAGCTAGGTGAGGTTAGTTACACGTGGATATAATGCCACGAGTTGGTTAACGTTAGCGAATTCTTCACAAACCAACTTGTCCATCAAAAAAACAAGCAAGGCGGGTCTCATAAGTATGTATGTGTACTTCCATCGTTATGGTTCAGGATCAAATTTTGCACCCGACGCGTTTTTTACACTGCCAGCCATAACTCGGGCTAGTTTGAATATAGAACTTGTCCGAAGACGAGCATCATTTCCAAATTCCATAGGCATATCCGAGTGCGGCTAAACGACCAAATATAATTCCACCTTTATACTCACACACACACACACACACACACAAAGACACTCAATGATTTGATCGTGAACAGCTTTGAGAACAAACAACAAAAAAACCACGGACAAAACAAAAAGCTGTCAAAACAGAATACCTACATTTATTTCGGAGTTAACTTGTCACCGAGAAAGACAATGGTAGCGATTCTGTTAAACACACTCTCTAACCTAAATTTAATTTTAGGTTTTCTTATTTTAGCTTCTCTATCTTTAAATCGTATTCTATGTCAGGCTTCAACTAAATTTAAGTAGTCTAAAAGGCCTTCTAAAATGACGTTTGAGTTTAATAGTAAGTGTTGCCATGTAAGATAACAAGAACTGCACAAATGTTGTGTTTGATTTTCCCCATTAATTTCAAAAATATTTTTAGTGAAAAATGTCGAACAAAAGCGAACGATGTTACTTGAAATACAAAAATAATAATTTATTTTATTTATTTTGCTCCAATCATGATAAGAAAGTGCCGAAAATTGGTATTTTGTTTATTATAAAGTGTAAAGTAGGCTTAAATCTTTGTCTATACTCTATAGTTCATGGTTGTCATCTGTGAGTTGTAGTATCCTCTAGTAATCTGTGGTTGTAGTGTTTTCAAAAATAATTAAAAGAAACATTTTAATTAATAACATAAATAAGGAACGCCAAGCCCGTAAAATAATAAATAAAAAACAACAAGAGCTATTGGTAGAGAGGCTCAATGCGAATATTGAAATCGCGAGAGGTAAGTCGGTGTACTTTACGTTAATTTTTTTTGTTAACCTAATCTTTTATTAAAAAGACAAGATTCGTAGGTAAGGTTAGATAGGTGCACTTCAATAATGTTAAACCTACCTATTTTGATTTTGATTCATCATCATCATCATCATGATCAACCCATTACCGGCTCACTACAGAGCACGGGTCTCCTCTCAGAGTGAGAAGGGTTTTGGCCATAGTCTACCACGCTGGCCAAGCGGATTGGCAGACTTCACACACCTTTGAGAACGTTATGGAGAACTCTCAGTATGCAGGTTTCCTCACGATGTTTTCCTTCACCGTTAAAGCAGGTGATATTTAAATACTTAAAATGCACATAATTCCGAAAAGTTAGAGGTTAGTGCCCGGGATCGAACCCACGACCTCCGATTAGAAGTCGGTCACCCTTACCACTAGGCTATCACAGCACTGATTTTGATTAATAGATGTTAACTTACTCAGGGTAACAAATTTTAAATAAGAATCGGTTAAGAAGTCTTATTTGTATGGCTGATTTTATTAAGAAATAGTTATTGTGATAAACCTATTTACAATATATAAATGTATTATATTGTGTACAATCTACCCATGGTCATACGTATAAATAATTTCTTCCTCACAGAGAACACAGCACTTCGGGAAGTCGTTGATTTTTAGGCAGCGTTGAGCACCATGCTGAATCAACTGGGATGCAGCAGGATTACACAGCAGTGGCAGTGTGTAAGTTGAGACTACTATTTTTATTTGTTCTTTCATAACATCATGAAATTAACTATCATCAATATCCTAATGCCGACCCACTAAGGAGAACAGATCTCCGAATGAGAAGGGCTTAGATTACCACGCTGCTAGTCCAGTATAGATTGGCAGACTTCATACACCTTTGAGAATATTATGGAGAATATATCTTATAAATTAGGTTTCTAGTAATCTAGCTTTTGCCTGTGACTTCTGCCATGGTACCTGTTAACTTATAGTTTTCTAATGGTGAAAGAATTATTAAAACCTTTCGAGAAAGAAAATTCATTTAAGAATTACAAACATATAGTATAAATATAACTCTTTTTCAGGCCTTGCCACCGAGCCATGGTGTAGTGGAGAGCCTTCACCAGCTAGTGCTGGGTTGCCCTCTGTGCACCCAGAACTGCCAATTCACACAGAAGCTGAAGCGGGGATGTCCACATCAGCAATCCAAAATCCACCATCCAAAATCGGGCATATATACATAGAAGAACAAGGCCTGATCAACATCCCCGCCTACCAGTTCATAGCAACTTAGTGGCTAGCCTTAATGAGAATAATTTATATTCTGTTGAATGAAATGAAAAAAATTAATAAATTAATTTATTACATAGTGTTATTTTAACCTTTTATTTTTGTTCTCATCAAGTGCTTGCCCCAACTCAGTGCTGAAATCTCAATAACTTCTTGTAGTACCTAGTAAAAGTTGATTTTGTACCTGATAGTAATTATTCCACCACCCACCACTAGTCTTTTTTACGTCCCACTACTGGGCACAGGCTTCATCACTCATAGGAGAGAGGGATTTAGAGCTTAGACCCGCCATGCTGCCCCAATATGGGTTGGCGGGCTTTAACGACTTGTCACATGATAGTGATAATAACCAGGATCGACTGCTTAACGTGCTCTCCTAGGCACGGGGGTGAGACACCGCCAACTACTGACTCCGGAGTGAGAATTTCTTGTCAGAAAAACCCAATACCTAACAATTATTTGCCCAACCCGAGAATTGAACCCGGGACCTTGTGATCTGCAGTCGAATATGCTAACCACTAGACCAACGAGGCAGTTATAAATCATCAATTATTATCCTTACTAATATTATAAATGCGAAAGCGTGTCTGTCTGTCTGCTAGCCTTTAACAGCCCAACAGTGCAACCGATTTTGATTTAATTTGGTACAGAAGTAGCTTACATCCCGGGGAAGGACATAGGCTACTTTTTATGCTGGAAACATAACATGTTCCCATGGGAAGACGGAAAATTTATAATGCATAATCTGTTCAACCGATTTTGATGAAATTCGGTACAGAGGTAGTTTACATCCCGGGAAAGAACATACCTAGATTACTTTTTATCCCGGAAAAATAACATGTTCCCATGGGTTAAATACATAATCCGTTAAACCGATTTTAACGAAATTTGGTACAGAGGTAGCTTTCCCTTGCTTTCCTTCGTCCCTGTAATTGACATAAGCAACTTTTATCCCAGAAAAGCAAATAGTTCCCACAAGATTTTAAGAAACCTAAAAACAAGGCATCATCCAGTATATTATAAGTGAGATAAGTTGTTTATAAACTGAAAGAACTATGTACCTACCTCTTGTTAATAATTATTGAGTTGAATTTGTTTATAAGAAATATGTGTAGTAGTTGCTATGTACTTACCAAAATATTTAAAAAATATTTAGGTAAGTACCTAACTACCTTGTTGATTCTAAAAAATAATAAGCAAAAATAAATATTTTTTATGTGAAACATTTTTTATTTATCAAAATGATTAGTAATAAAATTTGTCCACTTAGTCTAGCTTCATGCAAAAAATCTTCGTTGACTTCTTCATTTATGATTGTCTGTATCTGCATTTTTTGGGTTTTTATCTGCACTATCTGCAAAATACAATGATTTTATTAATCTGTTTTTTTTTAATGAAAGTAGGAGGCTAACAATTTTGAAAAACTTCAACAATTGTTATCAATTCAGTTGAATGATCTTGATATCTTGATAAGATACATATTTATGTAACTAGAACTGAAAAACTATCTGCTACCCTATTACCTACTATAATTATCATTTACAATATTCTGAGTAATAGGATACATATTTTTGATGACTCGGTGCAGTAGATCAAGTAGATGAGAGATGTTTTTGATGTGATATCAATATTTCTGTACAGAAATTGCTTAATTTGTAGGGTTCTGTATCTCCAGAGAAAAAAAGGAACTCTTATAGGATCATTATGTTCTCTGGCTGGCTGCCCTATCACTAAAGACCGTTCAAAGGGAATCAAAACCTATACTGTTGATTGAATACTTCCCGTTGACTTAGAATCATGAAAGCAGCTGGCACTGTTTTATAGCACAAGGGAAAAATTCGAAAGTTGTGAATTTGTAGTTACATCTCAACAAATCTGAATTCAAGAAATTACTCATATTTGATTTTTTCATATGCAATAATAATAAGTACTGGTTTGTGTATATAATAATAAAATTATAATCTATACCTACTAATAAATAAAATTGAAGTGTCTGTCTGTGATTTCAAAATAACTACCTCATATTAAGCTCATATGGTTATTTGAACTGTACTATAACTGAATCACATGTTTTTAAAATTCTTGTCTGTCTGTCTGTTTGAACAGGCTAATCTTCAGAACTGCTGAACCGATTTTGACGGGACTTTCACATACAAGTAGAGGATTAACCAAGGAGTAACATAGGCTACGTTTTTAACCGATTTTCAAAAAAAAAGGTCCATTTCTAACTCCTCAATCCTAATGCTGTAGGGGATCTGACCCCCAAAACTAATGGGATTTAGAAACTGTCGGTTATTATAGAGGTACCTACCAATTAAAGACTTTATCGTTGAATGAACTCAAGTACATACCCAACTCCTTAACCCTGATGCTGTAAGGAATTGCATTCGCATTCCTAAATCGTGGAGATCCCGTGAGATTTTTTCGTTTTGAGGACAGGTTAGATAGGCTACTTTTTGTTCTGGAAAATCAAAAGTTCCCACAGGATTTTAAAAACCCAAACACACAGGGTCGAAGCCGTGGGCATCATCTAGTAATAAAATATGTTTGTTATTTTACCTTTTTTTACCTTTTATAAAATAAAATAATAAAATATGTTTGCTTACCAGTAAGCACATCGAGAAAAATATTATATAACGTCACCAGTATAGTTGTTGCCGCTTTTATGGCTCGTAGTGTAATTATCTGTGTCTAGGGAGGCACCTGAACTTGTTTTTAGGCATCTGTTAAGTACACATTTCAAAGATATTTCTGGCCCTGGTGTGGCATTCATTGTATTGAAGTTCGGCTTCGGTTGATGGCTCCATCAAAGGATCATCAACCATGGCTGTAGAGGATAGATATCCTTTGTCACCTCTGCAAAAATCATAATAAAAAACTATACTTACAAAATACATCAAAATGTAGAATATTGTGATTACAAAGCAATTGACTTTTCTTTATTCATCATTTTATATGTTGGGCTCAGATTATTTCAACAAATATCAAAACCCAAACACCCATTTTTAGGGTTCCGTACCCAATGGGTAAAACGGGACCCTATTACTAACACTCCGCTGTCCGTCTGTCTGTCCACCTGTCACCAGGCTCATGATGTGATAGTCAGACAGTTGAAATTTTCATAATTGATTATGCCTTTGTTAATTGGCTACTTAGATCATTTCTTCCTTTAAGGTTTCCTAGTGCCTAAAAGAGACTACAGATCTTTAGAATACGTAGGTACTAGTTATTTAGATACCTAAGATTAAGAAATTTAATAAATTACCTGTCTCTGGAATCAATCAGAGCTGCAATAACGTTTTCTTCCATTTTAAGGTTATCACATGTACAGCAACTTAAAATCTAAGGTAAAAAAACACTAAATACAACTATACCAAGTTTTTCTCAATGAAATCATAGAAAACGAAAAAAATATATAACTTTTAAGGAAAACCGAAACCCTAATATAAATATTTCTTTTCATTTATTCCGCGGTTTTTGGCTTTAGACGGACAACTTAAATTTAGGGGGCACCTCGAGAGGTCCTCTTTAAATTTAGCGAATTTTAAGTTGACGTTTCTTATTTTTGACACTTAGTGCGTTCGACAGAATAGGTTTTGCTGTCTAAAATCTAAATTGAATAGTTTAGTGCTGTCAAAATCAATTTTAAGTTAGACCTGTCATTTAACTGTGTTTGTAGAATTGCACATCCCTCTAAGTCTAATATAAGCGATTTTAAATTTAGAAATCTGCCAAGAGAATTGCTACCAATGGGGTATTAAAACACCAAAACAGACAATGTTCGAAAATAAAGAGTCAAAATTTTTGCTGACGACGGTTATTTTTTAGACCGGTAAATATTTACATAACAAATGTTTAAAAAATCACCATCTTATAAGAAAACTAGTGTTGCGCTCGGTGCGCGAGCTGCAAGCAGCTCGCGTGCCTTGTAGTCTCTTCAATATTCGTAAAATAAAGAAATGGGAGGCCATACCAAATACCAGAATATTCTGGAGGGTCTCTTGAAAGATAGAAAGAAATACTGGTATCACGTTTCGTATCTTTTCTGAAAGGACACTAATCAGTCTATGCATGCGTTTAGTGGAATTTTTTTTTTGTTAGGCGGCCATCTTTTTTTACCGGTTCACCCAATGGCCCAAGGTTTTTAATAACATTTGTTTGGGACCATGTCTGTATGACTGGTAGTTTTAGAGGACCCATGAGGTACTCTGGTAAATTTTCCACATTCATGACGTTTCATAAGTTTCCTGAAGGAAGACCTATAAGTTCTACGCACATAAATAGTGAAGGGAAAAGTTCCATACAAAATTGTTCTGGAGAGCCTCTTGAAAAGAACCCAAAAAATTTGTATGGAGAAAATTTTTTTTGTTCGGCGGCCATCTTTTTTTTACCGGTTCACCCAATGGCCCAAGGTCTTTAATAACATTTGTTTGGGACCATGTCTGTATGATTGGTAGTTTTGGAGGACCCATGGGGTACTCTGGTAAATTTTCCACATTCATGACGTTTTATAATTTTCCTGAAGGAAGACCCATAAGTCCTACGCACATAAATAGTGAAAGGAAAAAAGTTCCATACAAAATTGTTCTGGAGAGCTTCTTGAATAGAACCCAAAAAATTTGTATGGAGAAAATTTTTTTTTGTTCGGCGTCTATCTTTTTTTTACCGGTTCACCCAATGGCCCAAGGTCTTTAATAACATTTGTTTGGGACCATGTCTGTATGACTGGTAGTTTTGGAGGACCCATGAGGTACTCTGGTAAATATTCCACATTCATAACGTTTCGTATTTTTCCTGAAAGGACACTCATGAGCTCTATGCATGCGCTTAGTGAGGTAAAAAAAGTTCTATACAAAAATGTTCTGGAGAGCCTCTTGAAAATTAAAAAAAAAATTTGTATGGACGCGAAAATTTTTTTTGTTCGGTGCCTATCTTTTTTTTACTGGCTCACCAAAGGGCCCAAGGTTTTGAACATTTTCAGTTTCAGGACCATGTCTCTATGACTGATAGTTTTTTAGAGCACTTGGGGTACTCTGGTAAATTTTCCACATTCATGACGTTTCATATTTTTCCTGAAGGAAGACCCATAAGTTCTACGCATATAAATAGTGAGGCGAAAAAAGTTCCATACAAAATTGTTCTGGAGAGCCTCTTGAAAATTAGCAAAATTTTTGTATGGAGACGAAATTTTTTTTTGTTTGGTGGCCATATTTTTTTCACCGGTTCACCCAATGGCCCAAGGTTTTCAACATTTTTTGTTTCGGGACGATACCTTTCCGACTGATAGTTTTCGAGATCCCTTAGGGCACCCTAGTCAGTTTTCCACGTTCAGCTCTCTCTATAATTTTGTAGACCTTATATTTTTGAATTTTACACACATGAAAATTATGGTGAAAAAGTCCCATACAAAATTGTTCAGGAGAGGTGATCAGTACCTGACTTCAAGTAGCTTTATATATATAACTAGTATGGCGCGTGGGTGCGCGGCCCGCAAGCGGACCGCGAGGTTTTGTTTTCAGGTATTTTTTGTTTGAGCAGCCTCCACCTACATATCTTCCCCCATATTCCTAACCCTCGATCATTATCACTCTCCATATTTTTTTCTCCAAATAATTAAAAAAGATTTTGAAAAGGAACTGTATCAAAGTCTTGCATAGTTCCCAACTTACATTCTCTTCAATATTCGCCATATATTTTGTATGGAAAAATAAATTCCGCCATCTTGTTTTTTTCTGTTCATCAAGTAGACTTTTAGGTCTTGATCATCTTTTTCCCAGAAACCACTCTTCCATCTTTTATGCTTGGTGAGATAGACTCTGACGAAATTTGTATAGCCGCCATCTTGAATCCGCCATTTTGTTTTTTTTTCAGCTCAGTGCCAATTGGATGAGGTTTTGAGTAATTTTTGTTTGAGCACCTCCCATCTATCTAACATACCCTGCCCGGGCTCCTCATCCATCTTCCAAACCCTCAATCATCATGTCTTTCCATATTTTTCTTTGAGAGTTCTCCAAAGAATCGCATCAAAGCCTTGCATAGTTTACAACTTGTAGTCTCTTCAATATTCGCCATACATTTTCTATGGAAAAATAAATTCCGCCATTTTGATTCTTTTTTCAATTCATCAAGTAGACCTTTGGATCCTCATCATCTTTTGCGAAGAAACCACTCTTCCATCTTGTATACCCTCCGAGATGGAGACCGATGAAATTTGTATGGCGGCCATCTTTTTTTCGCCATTTTGAATTTTTTTTCAGCTAACTGGCAATTGGATGACGTTTCGAGTGACATTTGTTCGAGCACCCCCCACCTATCTTCAATACCTTAAGCGTGCTGCTCACCTGTCTCCGAAATCCTCAATCATCAGCTCTCTCCATATTTTTGTTCCGAATGAATTTTTGTCCTCTATACGAAACCATTAGTGAAAAAAAAATTTTTCATACAAAATTTTACAGGAGGGGTGATCAATCAGTGAGTCAGTCAATGAATCAGCACGAGCAGCTATATATATATTAATATTAAGACATCGTTCGCTTATACTTATAATATTACCCTTACACCCTTTTAACTTAATTATTATTAGCTAATATTTCTCCATCCTTTCCTTTTTAGAGAAAAGCGTGAAGCGTGCGACTGCGTGGATTTTCTCTCGGTGATCAAATCAGAAATCTTGAGATCCGTAGAAGAACCAGAGTCACCGACATAATATGTAGGGTCAATGGGTTGCGAAGCTGCATGGCATTGGGCTGGAGTCGGGACACATAGTTCGAAGAACCGATACACGTAGGGGTCTCAAGGTGGGGTGCCAGCCAGGTAACCTCCCCAGTGTGCATGGGTGCTGCTTGTCCTCCGATTAGCAGAGGGCACTGCGGATGAAACTGGGGGTGAGACACCCCGGAGCTGGGGGCAGCAATGCCCATCGAGGGAGGAAGAAAACCCTCGTTAAAAAATACGGGAGGGCGCGAGCCTCTGGAGGGACAGCCCAGGGGCGAGCGGGAGCCTAGGCTGGAGCGGCTGTCCGACGCCTGGGATGCACACATTGGGTTCCCAGGCACCCAATGTGTCCAGCACAGACAGCATGAGGGTCATGCCGTGGTGGTTTTGTGGCTATACCCTCATTCCCTCATGTGGGGAAGCCCCACATAACCTTTGTTCTGCCGCAGAACGGGGGTTGCTATAAAAGCTTTTCCACCACGTCAAAAAAAAAAAGGGGGGGGGGGATCTCAAGGTGCTGGAATGGCGATCTTGGACCGGATAGCGCAGTGTTGGCAGAACAGCACTAGCTGGATCAACAATATCAGAGAAGTCGCAGGGGTACAAAAGGTGGAAGTCCGTACAATAGGTCTATGTCCAGCAGTGGGCGCCTATCGGTAGACAAAAAGCAATAGATGAATACACAGACACACTTTCGCACTTATAATATAACGCCTTCGTCTGCGCATGGACTTAGATTTAAAAAAAAACTTTTCCGGGATAAAAAGTCTAGTCTATCCCTGTATCAAAGTCAAAATCGCTTCACCGATATACCTACAGTAAACAAACAAAAATTACTCACTTTCGCATTTATAATATTAGTTAGGATTTAATATTAAGTATGGATAGCGTGGGAAGAATAGGAATATGTGAAGAAAGGTAGACACGTGCCTAGTTATTGTAAAGGGAACTTGATTTACATAATTCAGTAGATAGTAGGTCGCATGCCTGCGAGTACGTCAATCATAAATTATGCTGATAAGTCGATCCATATCTTGGTTGTCGCATGACGAAGTACATATTGAGTGTGTTCTGGCCCTTAATCTTATATTAAACTAGCATAATAATATAAGCTTTAAAAATGTCTCTTCATACAAACTCAGCCATCCCTTTTGAGCCCTTTAGAGATGGAATTTCAAAAAAATCCCTCATTTTCAAAAAACTCAAAGAATATAGGTATTATTTATACTTAGCTGTGATGCCCGCGACTTCGTCCGCGTGGATTTTGACTGTTGATTTTTCCGGGATAAAATAGCCCTAAATCCTTCTCCAAGGTCTAGTGTATATCTGTACCAAATTTCGTTATAATCGGTTCAGCGGTTTAGGCGTGAAAGCGCAACAAACAAACAAACTCACTTTCGCATTTATAATATTACGGTAGGTACCTACTAGTTAGGATAGTAAGTATAGCTTCTTAATGTAATCTTCCTCTCTCTTTCCACTCTTCACTCTAGTGTCAGATTATTGTTGAAATTCAATTAGAATTTTTAGAAATGGTTTACAGATTATTAATTTCATAATGGAAATATGTTAGAATGAACTGACATTTGCTTCATTTATTGGCGCCGAACCGCCATCTTGAATTATTGGTATAAATACGGGCACTTCGAAGCCATGAATTCAGTCTCCACCAGAGACTCAACCGACTATTAGATGCTTCAGCGTCTAGGTCGTGATATTTGAT
Source organism: Melanargia galathea (assembly GCA_920104075.1). Taxonomy (NCBI): domain Eukaryota; kingdom Metazoa; phylum Arthropoda; class Insecta; order Lepidoptera; family Nymphalidae; genus Melanargia; species Melanargia galathea. The sequence continues at coordinate 31,021,706 of OV049857.1, forward strand.
TGAGGGTTGTGATAGCAATCACACCCTAATCGAATAAATGCTGCCATTTTGGACTTGGCTGAGTGTAATTAATTAATTAGTATAAAATAGATTTGAAAAGAGATCTCAGTTAAACTAATCTTTGATTCGATATTAATTAAGTTTGTGCGGGTGATAAATAATAATAGTTTGATTTAGTTTTAACTAGTGTTGCGCTCGGTGCGCGAGCTGCAAGCAGCTCGCGGGCCTTGTAGTCTCTTCAATATTCATAAAATAAATAAATTCCAGAATATTCTGGAGAGTCTCTTGAAAGATAGAAAGAAATATTGGTATCACGTTTCGTATCTTTTCTGAAAGGACACTAATGAGTTCTATACATGCGTTTAGTGGAAAAAAAGATCTATATAAAAATGTTCTGGAGAGCCACTTGAAAATTAAAAAGAAATTTTGTATGGACACGAATTTTTTTTTTCCGTAGCTATCTTTTTTTAGTGGCTCACCAAAGGGCCTAAGGTCTTGAACATTTTTAGTTTCAGGACCATGCCTCTATGATTGATAGTTTTTGAGGGCCGTTAGGGTACTCTGGTAATTTTTCCACATTCACTACGTTTTGTATTTTTTGAGAAAAAAAAATCTTTAAGTTTTATTTACTTATACGTGTATTGGGGGGAAAAGTTTCATAAAAAATGTCTAAGAGAGCCTCTTAAAAAGAACTCAAAAAATTTGTATGGAGAGAATTTTTTTGTTCGGCGGCCATCTTTTTTTTACCCGTTCACCCAATGGCCCAAGGTCTTTAACAACATTTGTTTGGGACCATGTCTGTTGACTGGTAGTTTTGGAGGACCCATGAGGTACTCTGGTAAATTTTCCACACTCATGACGTTTCATAATTTTTCTGAAGGAAGACCCATAAGTTCTACGCACATAAATAGTGTAGGGAAAAAGTTCCATACAAAATTGTTCTGGAGAGCCTCTTGAAAAGAACCCAAAAAATTTGTATGGAGAGAATTTTTTTTTGTTTGGTGGCCATCTTTTTTTTACCGGGTCACCCAATGGCCCAAGGTCTTTAATAACATTTGTTTGGGACCATGTCTGTATGACTGGTAGTTTTGGAGGACCCATGAGGTACTCTGGCAAATTTTCCACATTCATGACGTTTCATAATTTTCTGAAGGAAGATCCATAAGTTCTATGCACATAAATAGTGAAGGGGAAAAAGTTCCATACAAAATTGTTCTGGAGAGCCTCTTGAAAAGAACCCAAAAAATTTGTATGGAGAGAATTTTTTTTTGTTCGGCGGCCATCTTTTTTTCACCGGTTCACCTAATGGCCCAAGGTATTTAATAACATTTGTTTGGGACCGCGTCTGTATGACTGGTAGTTTTGGAGGACCCATGAGGTACTCTGGTAAATTTTCCACATTCATAACGTTTCATAATTTTCTGAAGGAAGACCCATAAGTTCTACGCATATAAATAGTGAAGGGAAAAAAGTTCCATACAAAATTGTTCTGGAGAGCCTCTTGAAAATTAGGAAATTTTTGTATGGAGACGAAATTTTTTTTTGTATGGTGGCCATATTTTTTTTACCGGTTCACCTAATGGCCCAAGGTTTTGAACATTTTTTGTTTCGAGACGTCACCTCTCCGACTGATAGTTTTTGAGATCCCTTA